>OW119933.1:81183564-82616564 GCA_933210815.1 Meta bourneti
AAATATAATCACACTTAACGTTAATAATCACACCCATTCTCACATATGCTTCGATCAGAAACAGCAGTTTTATTGTTAGACGAATTTTGTAAAAAAATTCCACATTCATGATTTATTTAAAACAGTAAACGAGCATCTGTATTTGCATGCAGCTAAATGTAAATTTTCAAAGTTGTCTATATTGCTGCATTTACAAAATTAGATGTTTATCGATCAAGTCCGTGCTTCTCATTTAAAAATCTAATTTCTTGATTACTTACAGATTGTATTTTAATAATTTGACGAAAAACTTCCTAGTCCACAAAGATATTTTGATATTATTTGAAATGTTTAATCAAGCTAGTTATCGATATCCTTCGCTATCTTAAAACGTAATTTTTTGTGAGCATGATTAAATTTTCTATCAATTCCATATTCACTAATTTTTTGTTTATTCACTAACTTTTAGCACATAAATTCTATATTCACAAACTTTCAATTTTTATATTCATAATGTATAATACAAGCCCATTATTGATGCAAGCATTACAATTCAGTGAGCACTAAAAATGTTTTAAAGTATTCTACTAGGATAACATTGATTTTTAATCGAGGTAATTTATATTTTGTTACCTTTCGCGATATAAAAATTAAATGCTTAAATCTAATTTTAAAGAAATGTTGAATGCATTCAAATTATTTTATTTAAGGCTGGATGATGGCTGACTTTTGTGCAACATCTTATTAGTTTTCTGATTTCAAATGCAATTTTATTATCTTATTGGTTTAGCAATTTAAAAATAAAACTGAACATTCGAAAACAGCCTCGCATAAATATTATAGTACTGCTCTTTAACATTTATTACTGATGTTATTTCTATTTGACATTTCCGTGAAATATATAGTTCATAACAACTTCAATTTTGTAATTTAGCAGACACTCGCATGCTACTTTCGAGTTATGTACAATTATTTTAAAATTGCATAATTTGCTCTTGTTAGGGCCGGTCTCACGAAATTCGAGGCCCTATTCAATCAATCTCTGAGGGTCCCCACTTAATATTTAAAAAATCAATTAAATGACGCCTCTTGAACTGAAATGAACTGAGTAGATGACAATAGAAAACATTTTTAAAGTAAAAGTAGTCGTTTAAGTGTGTCGCTAAATAATTTAGGGATAAAATTATTTAATAGCAATTGCATCTTTTCTCAATCACATTCATGACTGGGCCCCATTTGGGGAATAGGGCCTGCTCTGGCTCTTGTATATTAACTTATCTTACATAAATGTTCAGTTTTGTTACAAAAGTGACTGATACTTTTCCGATAAGTCGTATGTAGTGAGTTGAGCTATTCAAAACTATAGCTTGCATTATTGTAATAAATGAATAACGATTACAACAATTAAAATATGTAATGACAAGGTAAATTGCTTATATACCAGGGTGTTTAATATCTGGATAAGAAGTGTTAATATAAATTAAACCGAAATACAAAAATATACATCAAATCATTTCTTTAGATATATAATTCTGAAATATTGTTGTACTTATTTATTTAATTTAAAATTTACATTTTTCGAAAATGCGATATAAGGCTTGGCTTTTAGCGATGGATGACACGTTGGCTACGTAAGTTTTTTTCGCAATAAGTTGGTCATTAAATAAATCAAATTTCAAAAAAAATAATCAACGGGAGTTTATAACCATAGAGTCAATAGATAAAATATTGGATGAATCGTGAATCAAAACTAAATTTTCATTTTATTTTTCTGAAGGATAACAGAACATAAGCGATGTTTTTATAAAAAATTCGTAGATTTTTAATGGATATTAATACTTATATTTAACTTCGGGGCAAACATTAAAAGCTGACGCATCAATGCAATATTTTTTATTCAATGCGAACTACATTTTTGTTTAATAGGATTTTCAACATTTTAAAAGTAAAAGTTTGAAAACACGAACTCATTCAAATTAAACTCAAAATTAAATGCACGTATCCGTTATATTACGTACTCCTCGAAAATGACGTGATAATTTAAACCAGGGTTCATTTTTTTATGAAGAAAAGTTGTTTTTCTAATGTTATACAGTTACAGGTTATACTTACGCTTTTTTAACTGTAAACTATTAAATAAAACCTAAGGTAAGCGTGTAATTTAGAAAACTTTCTGAAACAAAAATACTGTATTGATATATTTTATGCTGTTCTAGAAATTTTTGTATTACATAGTTTAACGAAACTGAAATTCTTTTCGTGGAGAATTTAATGAAAAATTTCAGGAAAAATTACCATTCCCCTTGTAATGTAAGACACATTTAAATGTTTAAAGTAATTTGGATTTATGCTTCTATCTACTCGTTATGTTTTATGTTAAGGCAATTTCAAAATAAAATTTCTTCACTTGATTGAGCAACAAATATTTTTACTTTTTGGTATGTGTGCATAAACTTTGTGAATAATTTGATACAGTTATTGTCAAAACTGTACACTGTATAGCCATCACATTCTCTTTTTAAAATTATTTAGACCATAGATATTATCGCAAATTTAATTTTTTTAAATGCACCACTGACAGCGATGTAAAGACACGATGTGAAAAATTTAATGTCCTGAATTTTAAATGCATATCTTATGAGAAAGTCAAAGCTTCCAAAACAAACATTATCTTTAAAAATGACAATTCTCCGAAATCTTCTATCTTAAAAATTTGTGTCTGGAGAAACAATCCAAAATGTATCTTCACGAGGATGAATATCTTGATGAAAAAATTAAACAAACCGAAATTTAAATCCCTTGGTGCAATAGGTAAGAGTAATCGTTTTAATTTCAAGTAGTAATGGGCTGTTATTTCAATAGCAGTTTAAATAACAGAGCTATTATAAAGTAACAAGTAACAACTGCTTTTTAGAAAATAATGAGTTACCTATAAATGTTATTGGTGCTAAAAACTTGATATAGATAAAAAGATCTGACTAATTTTGCTAATGACGCGAGATCTCGTCGCCACGATATTGCCGATTTTTTGATGATGACGAGATCAAGATCTGGGCAGTATTTTTCTAATGACGTGCATCAAGATCTGGTCAGTTTTGCTAATGACTAGATACCTCGTCGAGCCAACTACCATGAGGGTTAATTATAACTGTTATCGTAATTTAGCAATAACATTGTTATCGTAAAACAACAGTTTTTCCTATCTCTAATTTCAAGTATTAATGACGAGATACCTAGTCGAGACAAACTCCAGGAGGGTTAATTATAACTATTATCTTATTTTAGCAAACACAGATTAATAATAACATTGTTATCGTAAAATAACAGTTTTCTTTTCTCTAATTTCAAGTACTAATGACGAGATGCCTAGTCGAGACAAACTCCAGAGGGTTGATTACAGATATTATCTTAATTTAACAGTAACATTTACATTAACAATAACATTGTTATCGTAAAATAAGTCTAGTTTCAAATACTATCTTCATGAGTAAGTACTTCGACAAAAAATTCACCGAAATCTCTGATATTAACTTAGTGTCTCAGAAGAAGCTATCCAAAATGTATCCGAGTCGCCTATTTGAGCGATCGTAAGCCAGATAAGGAGGCCTGTCCAGTGCACTTCTGCCCCTTTTTGGGGATAATTCTTATTCAAATTTTTGGAAGAAAGATAGAGCACCCTATCAGTTGGTCGCTGCCGATAGGGTAAGATCTTGAAAGGAGGCGGAGGGTTGTTGTATGAGGATCAAGTTTCCGAGAAACGCACAAAACGAAAACGAGGGAATCAGTTAACAAACCACCTCCAGCCAGACGAAATGTCTGAGAATACCTGTGCCTAACCATTTCTCTTATAATTACTAAACTGGATAAATGTGAGGTAATGGGACGGATATCGATTTGCATCTGTAATATAAGTATTTGTATTGTTTTTTGAAAGAATCGATGATAGAATTATTGGGATAGTGTAGAATCGTTGTGCACCGTTGATTTTTGATATTGTTTAAAAATAATCGCTCAAAACGTCACGGCTGAATGGACGTATATAACGCTATTAAACTCAAGAAAATTTCATATGAATATGTTGCAGGTTTTTATTTTAAATCGCTAAGCTTTGATCATATCCTTAGGTAATATTTTTTAATTATTTTGCACGATTATCCACTTATTGTCACTCTAAGTGGTTTTGACGAGATATCTTGTCCATCAAGATCTGATAAATTTTGCTAATGACGAGATATCTCGTCGGCAAGATATTGCCGATTTTTTTTATGATGACGAGATCACGATCTAGTCAGTTTTCTTCTAATAACGATACATCTTATCTATCAAGATCTGGTCAGTTTTCTTCTAATGACGAGATACCTCGTCGAGATAACCACTAGGAAGGTAAACAATTTGCAAGTTTTTAGTTTGTTAACTGGCTCTACGTTCGCACAAAGAAAGTTATTATCTAAGTAAATTGATGATATTTTTTATGTATGTTTTTAAAATTTGGAAACCGTTTCATTCGTTTTCGTCGAAATACAACTAAAGCTGTCGCAGGATCAGTCTTGCAGAAACAATTTTTCTATTTCGGTTATGCATTTGTTGGTTTTTGTAAAACTTAATGTTGCTATTAACACTATCTTGGCACCAAAATCTGAATTTTTTCCTTTGAATTTCTATTTATAGTGTTTACCATTCGACACCAGAGTATTTCCCATTCAAAATTATTTTCATTTGAAATACTGTATAGAAACAAATTTATTTCAAACCAATGTAAATTGAACATAATTGTGCTGAGCAGCGATTCATCATTACAAAACAAAATATAGCTGTTCCATAACGCATAATGCTGAAAATGTAAATAATTAATTTCTTACCTGATACCTAGTTTTTCCGATGTTTCAATGTGATAATTATTCGGTTATTACTGAGATAAAGAAATCCGTTTTTCGATTAAAGAAATACGGTTTTCAAATATACACATGGCTTTAATTCTTGTAAGATAAAACGACTCCATGTACTTTCGAAGACAAACTATATCGCAGAGTATCTAAAAACATAAATTTCTTGTTTTATATATGTAAATAATTTCCCTAAACTCAAATACACAATGACCTATCAACAATCAAGATCTTAACAGTGTCTCACCGTTATCCCCGTAAAAACCAAACAAATCTGATATCCCGTTCATTGAACATTCAAAAATAATTTCATCCCAGTTAAAATCGAACAGAACTCGCAAAGTTATTCTCTCAAAATATATCGGAGTATCTAAAAACACAAATTTCTTGTTTTATGTGTGTAATTAATTTCCTAAACTCAAATACACTTTTCACTCAATCTCCCATCAAAATTCAAGATCTTAACAGTGTGTCACTCTTCTAACAACTATCTTAACTCAGCTCACTGTTATCTCCGTATAGACCAAACAAATCAAATCTGATACCGTTCATTGAACATTCAAAAATAATTTCACTCCAGTTAAATTCGAAAAGAACTCGCAAAGTTATTCTCTCAAATACACCATAAGACGCGGATGTTATTGGTTGCAGTTGCCTTTCATATTCAGTAATACACCCTAGGGAGTTTTCGCTATCAACCCCATGTTGCTCCACAACGATCATTTGTTTCCATTAACACATCCAATGCCCATTTGTTTCGGCTTCCGATTTCTAATTTTTAACTCTTCCGTGTTCTGGTACCGATTTCTTATTTTTAACCTTCCGATTTCTGGATCGGATTTCTTGTTTTTAACCTTCCTTTTTCTAGTTTAGATTTCTTGGTTTAGCATTCTTATTTTTCACCTTCTGATTTCTAGTTAAGATTTCTTATTTTAACCGTCCGATTTCTTGTTTAAACTTTCTGTTTTTAACCTTACGACTTCTGGCTCAGATTTCGGATTTTTAAACCTTACGATTTCTAGTTTTTAATACTTCTGTATTAGTGTACCGATTAATTATTTTTAAATATTTCCATTTCTAGTTTAGATTTCTTATTCGATTTCTACCTTTCGATTTCTAATTTTTAACTCCTACGAATTCAAGAGAATTCAAACTTATATCATGACAATAAAAATATTTTCATTTTACAACTGATGAACTTTGAAATTATTTCTATTGTTATTGCACAATGAAGTCAAAGATTATTTTTCATATTTGGACAAGGTATTTATAGAATAACGTTTCTTCAAAGATTCGATTTGTGAATTGCCTATCTACATTTATATATAGTTTAAACATCTAGTCTGCATACTACATAAGTAAATATCTTAAACTATTAAGATGACTTGCAACTCTCAGTTTTTATACAGAAAATGAAATTTCTGTGCTGACAAAAATTCTTTTTCAAGTTGCTATTTCCGCTAATAAATTAGTGTTTCTTCATTGTAATAATCATGCAAACAGGTCGATTTAATTTGAAATAGATTGATAGATTGTAACTTCTGTAGGTTAAAACAAATAGATTTAATTTGCGTCATAAGTATCTCCTTAATACATTTGATCCTCTAACGTAAGCATCGTTTTTAATAGATTTGATAACTGAGAAATAGTGATACCAACTTTTAGTATGAATTTTGATAATTCCTATTAATAGAACACAATTTCTATACATTTTATGATGATTTACCATTCCTATATTTATTTTTTAAACATTCATTTACTTACCTAAAATGTTATTTTTTGTTATACATTCTTTCTTCTCTCCTCAAAAGCATTCTGCTTTAAAAGGAGTTTCATCATATGCTTTTGGCGAATAGAATTGAAATTAAATTACAAACTATTTTGCCATTCACAGTTTATCCAAAAATGATTGAAATGTTTCATTGTAATGAAATCTGAAATATTATCTCTATAATTATAAAGAAAATCTGTTGCATTTTCTCATTTATTTGAAATCTGCCCTCGATTTTTAAAAAAGATTTTAGTCAGTTTTTAAATGCAAAATATACTGGTATCTACATAAATATGGTTTCATTGCCTTCACGTTAGACCTATACTGCATTATTTTATTGCTTTCTTCTGCCAGTTTTGGTAGCAAGAATTTGAAAACTAAATAAAAAAAGGGTATACTGATATTGGATTCGATTTTATTCAAAGTTCTAATTATATGTGGTATTGAATTTCCTTTTTAATAGGATGGTAATAGTCGATGTAATTTTTTGACTTTCTATCGCAAGGCAAACAGGAATTAAGAATACTTGAGTAGTTTTCTTTTTTGAGTTATTCGTGAATTTTTGCCATAAAAAACGTGACATTCTATCACCTTCTGTAATTGCAGAAGCGTATGCTATACTTTGAGTAAAGTGAAATATGTTTTTAATATGTTTCATTAATTTTAAAGATGTCTCCATGACTACAATATGATAATAAACGCTTGGTTATTATTTACATAATTTATTAAACTTATACATTTATTTGTATAGTAATTATATAAATTATAACTGGAATGCTAGCATATATATTCGTTTGAAATGGCGCAACGTTTAAATGGAAGAAATGATGCGAAAACTCAATTCACCTTCGACAATTTCAGAAGCGTAAGAAGCTTTATGAGAAAAGGGAAATATATTTTTATTTGTATCTCTAAGTAATTTAAAAATATCTCCAAGACTATCAATATGATAATAAGAGCTTAGCTGTTTGTTACATAATTTATCAAACTCCTATACCTTTCTTACAAAGTAATTATATACATTTACAACTGAATGCTAGCATATATATCCGTTTCAAATGACTCAACGTTAAAATGGAAAAAATGATGTCAAAACTTAAATTTTAAAGTATTCAATATTTTTTAAGAAAATTCTATTTTTGAATAGTTTTATGTTTTTTCTTACAGTAAAGCTTGCAATTTGACTTACGCGATCTTAGAGGTAAGAGTAATATACAACAGATGCTTTAGAATAATGAAATGTTTCTCATCCGTGCTCGTAGCTTTATAAAGTAATCATTACTTTAAATTACGAATTTAATACATTGTCTTCAAAGATATAAACAAAAGATTTTTTTACATCCTTGTAGGGTTTATGTATATACTCACACCACGAAAGTTCCTTGATATCTATTCTCCCGCTTTATTTACTACCCATATAGTAATACCATACGAAAATATATGAAACTAGCATATATGAAAATTTTTAACATTTTAGAATTTAAAAAAGTAAGAGATAAAAATATTGTAAGCCCTATTTAAAAATAAGTTTTATTTAGCTTGTCATGTCAGAATTGCTACAATGCTTTAACACGAAACAAATTTTTCTTTAAATATTGATTGTTTTAAGGCAAACTTTAAAGGAAATTTATTAATTTAGCACAAAGTGTAGATTTGATCTTTGAATTAGTAACACATAATCTAATAATTTGTTATGCAAATGGGTAATAAAACGCGGGTAAAATATTTTTCTCCATAAGAAATAAACGACTAAAAGCAATTTTAATCGTACTTGTACATGTCAATTCAAATTACACGAAACAGCTTTTTAGAACACGAAGGTTGTGTAGAACAAATTTTTAAAAATGTGTATGGAAGGAATGCATATTGAAGGTATTAGCAAAGAATTGCAAGAGATTTGTATTACATTTTTACATATTTTCATAATCCTTATATTTTACTTTCAACCGATTTAAAATCCTATTTAAACACATTTTGCGCAAATCCAACGCTGCTTCTCGAATGAACACCGCAATTTTGAACTTTATAATTTGTCATTTCTTTCAAATTAATATCACTTTCAAAGCATTTATGATATCAATTATTTATAAAATAACAAACTCCTAGAAATAATCTTAAATACTATAATCGGACTAAAAAATCGATTTGTTCGGAAAAACATTATACAACTGGTACCCCATATTCAGCCTCAAAATGTGGTAATTTTTTAATATAAATTTATTTGACGAGTAAGTAGGGTTAAACTCGTGTATATTAGAACGATTGTCGACAAAAATATTTTAGCAGTTGAGACTATTATGAAACTGATACCATATTCAATGTTTGTTTTTTGGAGTATTAATAGTTTGACGAGTAAACACATTAAACTCGGGTATGTTACCGACTAAAATATTTCACAACCATTTCAGGAGTAGTTTTAAAGCCATGCAACTGATACTATATTCAGTATAATAGTTTTATTTGGGTATTAATTGTTTGAAGAGAAAATACGCTAAACTCGGGTATTTTAGAATCACTATACCGACAAAAAATATTTCATCGCCATTTCGGGAGTAGTTGAAATCATTATGCAGCTGATACCATATTTAATGTGGTAGTTGGGGTATAAACTATTAGACGAAATACGTTACACTTGAATGCATTAGAATCATTATTGACAGAAATATTTCACCACCCTTTCAGGAGTGGTTGAAACCATTATGTAACTGATACCACATTTAATGTATTATTTTTTGGAGGTATTAATAGTTTAAAGAGAAAACACATTAAACTCGGGTATATCAGAATGATCATCGTCTAAAATACTTCATGACCATTTCAGTAGTTAAAGCCAATATGCAACTGATACTATATTCAATGTGATAGTGTTTTGGATATTAATTGTTTGACGAGTAAACAAGTTAAACTCGGGTGTATTAGAATCATTACCGACAACAGATATTTCATAACTATTTCGGGAGTAGTTGAAATCATTATGCAACTATAGTTTATTTGGTAATTATTGTTTTGATGAGTAAATACGTTAAACACTTGGGTGTATTAGAATCATTATTTACCAACAATATTTCATAAACATTTCAAGAGCAGTTAAAAGCATTCAATAAGGTGTTTTTGAGGCGTTAATTGTTTGACGAGTGAACACGTTAATAACGAGTGAATAGTTAAACTAAGATATATAAGAATGATTCTCGATAGCAAATATTTCATAACCATTTCGAGAGTAGTTGAAATCATTATTCAACTAGTTTTTAAGTACTAATTGTTTGATGATTAAACACGTTAAACTTGGGTATATTAGAATGATTACGGACAGCAAATATTTCATGATAATTTATGTATAAGTTTCATTCCCTATGTAAGTGTAGTTTTTAGGTATTAATTGTTTGAAGAGTAAACAAATTAAAAACTCTCAGATATATCGGAATGATTACCGACAGCCCAAATATTTCATAACCATTTTGGGAGTAGTTGTAATTGTTATTCAAGTGTAGCTTTTAGGTATTTTTTTTTGATGATTAAACTCGGGTATATTAGAATGATTACCGATAGCAAATATTTCACTATAATTTAGGGAGTAGCTGTAATCATTATGCAAGTGTAGTTTTTTAGGTATTAATTGTTTGACGAATAAACAAGTTAAACTTGGGTATATTTGAATGATTACCGACAGCAAATATTCATAACCATTTCATGAGAAACGCATAACTGACATATCTCACATATTTATCAATATAAATTAATGCTCCGCTGACACAATCGCACGTTTTATCAGAACGGGACAACACATTACAGACATAATCTCGCTTATTTATCGGCACGAGATAAATTTAGCCGCGCCTGGTTCACGGAGAACAATCGTGCATTAATCTCGATACTCAAACGTTTCAATCTTCCGAGTTTTTCATCTGCTCTCGTTTTCCCGACCGAGAACAAATAAATTAAAACTGCTTACAAGAGCCCCTTGTGCGCGCGGTTTCGTTTGAGAAGGAGAGTGCTAGGAAATCCAGACAGTCACGCTTTTTGAGAGAGAAACAGATTTATAGTGAGTAAAATCTAGGAGGTGCCTTCCAGCGGCACGCATTCTAATTTTAAATGCCTTCCTCTGAATGAAGATGGTCTTTTGCCAACTGAGGACAACCCTTATAGCTCCAATTTATTTACCTGTTAGACTGACTTTGTTTTGTTGGTTCCATTTATCTTTATACGTCTTCAGCACCTGCTGTTTAGTTACCGCTCAGAGATGGTGTCGCGCTTGGCTTGTTTAATATCAGTAGATTTACTGGTGCGTTGAAAGACTACTTCGTGCGTTATAGTTTGTATATTTGTTTGGGGAGGGAATGTCAGTTAGAATTCGCTCTCGGTATCTAGGGGATCTTAATCCTTCAAATCTTCAATCAGTAGAATCCTTAAATTTCGATTTTGATCTCTTCCTTTCAGTTTTCGAATTTCATGGGAAACTCGTTTTCGGTAGAGATGGGGGCTGTTATTCCGATAGCAGTTTAAATAACAGTTGTTGCAAAATAACAGCTGTAAAGTATCGAAAATTTTAACAATTGTCGTTAAATGTTTTTGTGATAGTAGTGAAGTAACTTGAATTGAAAAAAACTTTTATTATTAAAAATTAAATTTCATACAAAATACTATTTGACTACAATAAAAAGTTGAAATCGTAAAAAATTTTAAAAACACATAGCGGCCAGTTTATATGGCTAATGATCGTCAAATTTAGTTCCTAACTGTTAGTGGTAATCGCTTACTGATAACAAAACTGTTAATAATAAGTTATTAATAAGTGTTATCGCAACTTAGCAATAGCTGTTTTCGCTGTTATCTTAAAATAATAATTTGAGCAATCTAGTTTTCAATGAATGCGAATTATAAAATGCGATGAATTACAACAGAGGTTTAAAAACCGGTAATTAAATACCATAAAAACTGGTTTGGGAGTTTTCTGAGAATTACGGTTACCGGAACAGAATCAGTTTTCTTAATCATGATATTTGAAAAATATCAATATTTTCTTGGTTTTAAAATCTACATCTGAGATCAATTAATATTACGACAGTAGCTGCAAATATCGTCAATATGAAACATAATACCGCCAGAAATTTAATCTGAACAGCAATTTTTCTAAGGTTAAACGAACATATCAGTTAGGATTTGCCCACATCCACAAAAACGATTCCCTTATTTTTTAATTAATAAATAACTTCAGTTTTCTTATGGGAGTTTATTCACGATTTTACTGCAGGTCGTTGTAAAAAAATATTGTCTTGATGCTCCTGTATACAGTATACAAAATACCTTGAGTTATTTTGCATTATCTCTTACATGTTTGATTTCTTTTCATTCAATGTTGCAGTTTGAAACTAGTACTTTCGCACGCAATATATACATCCACCTTGTAATGAATGCTTCATTAGAAGGTCGATGAATAAACACCCAGCTAGTGCCTCATGTTACGGAAAAGAGTAAAACTGAAATCTGGTATTGAGAATGTTGGTAATTTCCCGGTATTGAGAATGTCGGTAACTTTCCGGTATTATTAATGCTGGTAATTTGAATCCCTATTACAAACTAAAATAAATATACTTTTGGAGAGAATGTATATAATTTCCAGTTTAACCAAATTTATTTTAATTATTTTTGAACCAGGAACATATAAAATTTTAGTCTGATAAATATTTTATTTGCTTTGTAATATTTTACAACTTTCACCTGTAACTATGTCATTTTACTTTAATTAACAGGAATACATTTTATTTTCTAATTTGCTTATGCAAGGTGGTCATAAGTCACTTTACCATTTAAAGATTTAATACCTTTTCCTTTAGAAAACTTTATAGTTTTTATATAACTGAATACAGTCTTCGGAATATTTCTACCAAGTTCGGAAAATTAAATCTCTTAAGCGGTCGCCATTTCCAGAAGAACGGCTGTATGACCTCTGAGTCACAATGAAATATTAATGTTCTAAGTAAAATTCAATTATTTTGACACACTGTTTGGTAGTGTATTTCACTGTGATAAATTACCAGTGTCTAATTTTCAACAACCCGTAATAAAAAAATCAAAATAAATATTTGAAAAATTTAAAAATAGTAAAGCAAATTAATGGCCACCATATATATATATATATATATATATATATATATATATATATATATATATATATATATATATATATATAAGCTTGATAAGATATTATCAAGCTTTTTCATCTCATGACACATATAAACTAGTTACTAAAATTCTGTGGCCTACCGAAAAGTATATAATACTTTTTGCTCATCTGACAAAAAAGTATAATGGTTGATTTACAAAAAATAACAGTAATTATATACCCTTTTTGCTCCAAAGTGGCTTTAGACAATGTTTTCTGAGACAATTTATTTTGATATTTTGTAATAAAAAAAATAATTCTCAAAATTATTGATATGATTTCTTGAAATTGTTTTGAAATCACTTTTCAAAAAAACCTAAACTATTGAAATGATAAAATCTTACACAATTTGAACCACCCCATCATCAGACGATATCTTTTGAAAATCATGGCATTAAATAATAGATTATTCTAAACGTGATTTTTTTCACTTTTAACCCTCCAAGTCCTTTCGACGAAATATCTCGTCCATCAAGATCTGACAAATTTTGCTAATGACGAGAAATCGCGTCATCAAGGTACTACCGATTTTTTTATGATGGCCAGATCAAGATCTGGTCAGTTTTCTTCTAATGACGAGGTATCTCGTCTATCAAATTCTAGTTACTTTTGCTAATGACGAGACACCTTTTCGTGACAACCATCAAGAGGGTTAACATTTGCTATGGCCATGTGTCTTAGACCATTTCATATCTAAGCGACTTTCGACACGTTTGACGAGGGAAACTGAGGTATTTTGAGACACATAGATATATTATCTCTAAATTATAATATCCATTTACTTAGGATAAAAACTTTTCTCCCTAATCTAGCGATTATTCACTCTTGTATTATCTTCTCGTTAGAGACTAAAGCAGAGCGTGTGCTGAAGATTACCACTAGTCGTGGTACTTGGCATATACTTTTTCTCCTCACCTGATAGATGTGTATAAGCTGCCCTGAAAAAAAACGTCTTTAAACTGGAAATTAGTTCAATGTTTTCATAGAGTGTCAAAGCATGCATATCCCACTGACCTCTTCTTTAGAACCGGGGTTTACTAAGGAAGTTTAGAACCTACTGAATATTCACGGACATGCCCGTGGACTTTGAGGACCAAATAAGGATGCTTTACGGCTTTGATTTTTGGGAGATATTTTCCTCGTTGACCTCTCGATTTATGCAGACTGAATTCACTGTTTGAATTAAACTCAAAGAGTTACCTGCCCCGCGGATGAAATCACATTCATATAACTCACCTGAACAACGTTCAAAACAGTCTCGGAATGCTGCGCACTTAAAAACAAGTTTACGCCATAAATTTTGTAAACACGTGAAACTGTCCTTCAAGATAGTACTGTTTTCGGAATATAATCACCATTTGTTGAAAGGTGTCAAATATGCTCAAGTAACTTTGAATGTAACCTTTTTTGAAATTTATTTTCATCTAAAAATATGCAGTCGAATTTATACAAACTTAGTGTTCTTTTATAAGCTCAGAAGTCAATTGAAATAACTGATCTTTAGTTCCACTTCATGGTACATTTTACTTACAACATGCTTATTTACTTATAACATGCTTATTTGCGAATAAAGAATTACTTATAACATGTTTATAATCTTTTCCTGTATAAATTCCTTTATATAAGAGACATTATATAGAGATTATTTACGAAACAGTACTATATCTTTCTACTAAAATCAAAATGACCTCAATTAGTTGAATATAGATTCATTTATGCATTCCCTTTTATTAAATATCACAGCGAAAAGTTATAACAACCTGCAAGTTGTAGGCAACCCAGATTCCTCCCTGGGTGTATTTCTCTTCTGTGTCAGTTAAGCTTCCCTGGTATGTGTATGTATGTCCAGTTATTTGATATTGTTTGGCGCAGCTTGGTCAAATATGGCTCTTGCGCCGTAGTACTCAACCAACCTCAGCGAAGTTAAGCGATTGAAGGATGATGCTAATTTCGAACTTGCCTTGGAATAGGCTCCTTTTAAATTTTTCATTTTTAAAAGATATGAAAATAATTATAACTTTTTAAAACTGTACAAGCTCTTCTGTGTGCCGAACTGACTTCATGAATGAAATTACTAAAAGTGCATAATGTATTCTATTCTCCGAAGCTTGTATGTTGAGTGCAAAATTCAGAAACCATAGCTTTTAGCCTGTTTCAAAGGAAGACCCTATAAAAGACGACAGCAAAGAAGCTAAATTATATTGATATAAAATTTAAATCTATTTTTAACTTTATACTTAAGTGATATACCTACCGTTATCTTTTTAAAACCACTGTTTGAAATAATTTTTCTTCTATGCGTTGTCATGTTTCAGACAGGTACATAAAATTGAAATTCTTACGTACGTCCGTATGTAGGGTTACCAGACCTAAAAAGGGAAATTCCTGACAAACTCAATAAAAATTCCTGACCTTTCAGGGGACAATCAAAACTCAGTTGATGGGGTATTAATAAAAAAATTACATGGGAACGGCAAAATAAACATTGCTACAAACAAGAAATAACAGTATTGCAAATAAAAAATACCATTAAAATAAATAAAATATGACTTGACGCATACGATTTCACGAACTGACGTTAACAACTCATTTTTTGTGTACAAAGCGGTTGAGGTAATACTACATTTGGATTGAACCGATGATTTCTTTGAAAATTCTCGACTGAATCCGGGCAATCAATGCAAGCAAATTCTGTACTTTTCTAGGCGTTTGGTAATCTAGTCGTATGTGAAATTAAGATTAGTAATGTACTGTTATTTCAATAGAAGTTTAAATAATAGTTTTGTAAACTAATAGTTAGCAACTGTTATAAAAAATATTAACAGTTACCTACAAATGTTATTGATATAGTTGTGAAGCAATTTAAATAGACTCAAATTTAAAGTTAAAAATATTTGACAAAAATAAGATGCCTAAACTTAATTGTCAATTTAAACAGTTTATATCTGTTAAAAACAACCGTTAATGTCAATTTCTAAAAGTTAATAACAACCGTTAGATTTAATTGCTAATTTAGTGTTAATAGTAAACTGAAACAAAACTATAAAATTAACTATTAATTAAAATGTTATAGTAAATAGCAATAACGCTTAACACTGTTACATAAAAATAAGTTTTGCGATCTCTATTGAAGATATAATGTCCCTTTTTCTCAAAAATCCAAATGTTCACAGTGAAATTCGAAAACAAGGCAATAGCTACTATTTCCCTACTTGTTTAAATGAAGGTTGGCCCTCCTGGTGGTTGTCTCGACGAGTTATCTCGTCATTCGCAAAACTGACAATATCTTGATAGGCGAGATATCACGTCATTAGAAGAAAACTGACCAATCTTGAACTCTCCATCATAAAAAATCGGCAATATCTTGATGACGAGATATCTCATCATCCTCAAAATTGGTCAGATCTCGATGAACAAGATATCTCGTCGAAATCACTTGGAGGGTTAATGGATATTGATGACGCTATGCCCATTTCTAACATGGTGTCTAGCCTTCACTCCGCATTGCGTGTTGGGTAGAATTCCGCTAACTAGTTTAGCTGGAGGCTATTATAAAGATGTCACTAGTCTGGAGCAATTTACAACTACACACAATGAAGATGGTAGACCCCTCTTTTCTTTTGCTTCTTTCCTTTTCTAAGGGGTACCCTCAAGATTTCTCTTCGGTCCACGATTTGGGTTGTTATTAAAAGCGTCTTCCTGGTATCTATTTCTATTAGTCACCAGATTAATTTTTTTCCTAAGACTAGATGCTTGAAGTCTCCACGCTTATCACATGGAGTAATATAAATATTTACTCGGAAAGATTCTTCATGCATGGGGACGTATTCAGAGGCACCACCCGAAACGTTATTTGATGTTACAGAAATAAATGTGCAGAATGGTTTAATTCATGTAAATCAAGATTTAACTGAGCCCATAAATAGAAAAAATGTGTGGGACAGGTTAAACATTCAAAAATATCGACAAATCAATGCTCATTTAGTATCTAGCATTTTGGTTGCTAATCCAGTGAAGAAACAAGAAAAAACAAGACAAATCTATTTGCCTTGACATGGGTATGGCCCTTGTGCCATAAAACCCAACAAAATTATACCTGTATATGAATAGAATTATACAAATTATGTATTATATCGTGTGCCCCAGAATTTTAGTAATTAGTTTTTGTTTGCCGTTAGATGAAAAAGGTTGAAATTCCCTAACTTAGACGAAGAGTTAAGTTAGGGAATTTCAACCTTTTTCATCAACCTTAGACGAAGAGTTAAGTTAGGGAATGGCTTGAGCCCTTCCTAAAATAGCTTTAATTTTATTGATATGACAATTTTAAACAGCATGCTCGGTTTTTGTAAATAATATCGTAAAATTTGCGATTTGTTGCAGCTCTAGTGAAATGACAACCATTGTATGATTTTAATTTAATAATTTATTATGAAAAACTAAACTTGAAAGCAGGTCCCGAATTTACGATAACGGTGAGGGTTGTGTTTTTTCCCGAAATAGGGCACGACTAGCCAAATAAGAGTATTGACGTTGTAAACCGAATAAAAAACCCAAATTAGGTACTTTTAGATGCTACAAAATTTACATATTTTATTCAGAATATCTCAAATCGCATAAATGTATCAACAGATTCGAAATAGAGGGCAAAGAGCTAAATAGGTAAAAACCTAAGAACCCAGGACTTGATTATCACACAGGTAAAACTCACGTAAATATGTCTGAAGATACTCAAAAAATCATCACATTTGTCATTAAATGTTCATTTGGCTTTATGACCTTTCGATTTAATAGGAAACCTGGAGAGGGTCCTTTCGAAATAACTTTCTGAATACACGCCTATTCGTGCAAAAAGTACTTCCTGGGTTTAATTTTTCGGTGGTCCAGGGCTGTCCTGTGAATGAAATACTCTACTTCCAAGTTGAACACAATGGTTGAAAAGGTGAAAAAAGACCTACAAAAATCTCAAAATAAAAATAAGAGTTATTTTAATCTTTAGTTATCAAGGCTGCTCTTCTGTTCGTACCTTGCTGGTAAGCACGAGTGATTTTCACTTG
Source organism: Meta bourneti (assembly GCA_933210815.1). Taxonomy (NCBI): domain Eukaryota; kingdom Metazoa; phylum Arthropoda; class Arachnida; order Araneae; family Tetragnathidae; genus Meta; species Meta bourneti. Next base: position 81,201,415 of record OW119933.1, read on the forward strand.
TAGGAAATGGGATTTTTGAATAAAAGAAGCAACTAGAGCATATAGAAGTTATCTCAAAGTAATCATTGTAATAGCAAATAGATGGAAGTATACATTTTACTGACCCATTTTTAAATCACTGTTAGTTTCAATTATATGTATTTCCTAGATTGGAACTGCGTCGCAATAGATACCATTTCCGACTAATAGAATTCTGAAATTCCTTTGATTTATGAGCTGTTTTTATTATTCGTGATTGTGGTCTAGTTTCACATCGAGACCCTCTGCGTATTAACCCTGATGATGAGGTATCTCGTCATTAGCAAAACTGACTAGATCTTGATGAACGAGATATTTCGTTATTAGAAGAAAACTGACCAAATCTTGATCTCATCATCATCGAAAAATCATCAATATCTTGATGACAAGGTATCTAGTCATCAGCAAAATTGGTCAGTCGTTGATGGACGAGATATCTCGTCAAAACCACTTGAAGGGTTAATGTATCGATTGTCTTATAATATAAAATAATTTATGATAAAATACCTTTTAGCTTGTAATCGTTAAATTTTTCACTTTTGTCCCGTACATAAATGATTAATGAATGTATGGTTTACAGATAGGCTTTTATTCCGATAGCAGTTTAAATAACAGTGTTATTCGCAAATAACAATTGGAAACTGTTATAAAAAATTTTAACAGCTTCTGATAAATGTTACATAGCAAGCAGTAATACTACCTAAATTAAATTAAATCTTAAATTAACGCATTCGGATTTATAAAAACATTGGACAAAAATAAGATTGAAATTCCTAATTTAAACTGTTAAAATTAACCGTTAATTAGTTACTAATTGTTAAGGTCAGTAGCTAGCTCATAACAAAATTATTAATATTAGCAGCTAAAAATAACTTATCGCAAATTAGTGATAGCAGTTATTGTAAAAATAAGTTTTATGTTGTATTGTTACGTCCTCTATACTTCAAAGGTCCTTTTTGTCTTGACCACACTAGACTCATTTTCTAGCTTTCCTTGAGGTAATGAACAATATTTTTGCAGTATCAAAACAGATAATTTTACATTTACGTCAAGACAGCAAATAAAGTTTGTAACCTTGAATTTTTGCAGACATCAAGTTGAATCCGTGTCTTAAATTTTAACCTTCCAAGTGGCTTCGATATCTCGACCATCACATCTGATCAATTTTGCTAATGATGAGATATCTCGTCATCAAGATATGGGCAGTTTTTGTAAGTCAGATATTGCCGATTTTTTGTTGACAGCGAGATCAAGATCTGGTTAGTTTGGTTTTTCTAATGTCGAGACATCTCGTCCATCGAGATCTGATCAGTTTTGCTAATGACGAGATACCTCGTCGAGACAACCACCAAGAGGGTTAATTAATTTCTTCTGCCTACGATATTATTCATATCTCCTAGCAATCGTTAAAAGTAATCTTCATTAGCGACGAATTTAATTTTGTAGTTGTAAAAAATACGTAAATAATCTAATTTTCGACATAGTCTACGTAACTCTTTTATTCGACAATTGTCAAAACTCCTAAAGCATTACCACAAATCCTCAATATCGTTGAAAGAGCAGTATTTCATTTCTTCAAATAAATACGTACGCAAAGATTGTGCGAAGCAATCGATGAATTTTCAATCTCCACTTACACGAAGCGTAAATACATCGCCCGCTTCGATTTATCGACATTCGGCAATATCGGACGTGGAGGGCATCGAAAACCCGGATTTCGCCAATAACGTAAAATATCGCCATTGACGCCCGGGCATTTTTCACGCAGATTACGATAAAAAGAGCGACCTCCCCCGATATAGGAATATAAAATTGTTTCCCCCACTGAAATAAAGATTAAATTAAAAAAACTTTAAGCCACATTACGAGAAAAATCACCATCTCGCCCAAACTAAGATCGGAGTCCGTATACTTTTGGCACAGTTCTCACACTGCTATAAAGCATTGCTACTTGTAGTAGTGTAAAGTCCCATGAGGTAGTGTCCTTTAAACGCGATCCAGGAGAAATTGGACGGGTCTGGCATTTATGGCCCTTTTATGGCGTGTCAGAAACGGTTTATGGTAGTGTAATGTTCCTATTTCCTTCTTGCTTTCCCCCTTTGGTATACCTCTAGTCTTTCTGCCCCGGTTAAGTTGGTGGACATATAAAAGCTTTATATAATGGCCAAAAGCTGGAAACGATAATATGAGCTTAATGCTCCAACTCGTACATCTGGGAGGGAGCAAGGAACGGGTTTTCTACTTTGGAGAAACGTTCCTCATTTGAAAGTCAGCAGATCAGTTAAGCACGACGGACCCTGTCTGGAAAAAGGAAGGGAAAACAACGCTTTATTTTCACTTATGATTTATGATTTTTATAGTAGCCCCGCACACCCGGGTTTGATCTTTATTTTCGTAGCCGCCTCCCCTCACACAAAAAATGGTGCGAAGAAAGAGGGATGTGCCTTTTATTCGAATATTCGATTTTTTTTGTTTCGCTACTTACGGTGAAGTATGGATTTTAAAAGTTCCTTTCGCGGAATTATTTAGTGACCAGGATTTGCTTTCATCTTTATTGTCCGATTCTCTGACAGACCAGACGAAACGCGGTTGGTAATAAACTTGACCCTCGGAGTGGCTTCGAAGAGATATCTCGTCGATCAAGATCTGACCAATTTTGCAAAAGAGATATCTCGTCGATCAAGATCTGACCAATTTTGCAAAAGAGGAGATATCTCGTCCATCAAGATCTGACCAATTTCGCAAAGGAGAAGATATCTAGTCATAAAGATGTTGCAGACTTTTTTATGATGAAGATATCAAGATCTGATCAGTTTTTCTTCTAATAACGAGAAACCTTGTCCATCAAAATCTGGTCAGTTTTGATAATGACGAGACACTTCGTATCAGGAGAGTTAATGGTGTAAGCGAGAAGTGTACCACCAGTATATGTTCGTCTGATGATTTAGAATTGCTTATTATTTCTTCAGACGAGAGTAATCTTGTTAATAGAATCATTCTTGTGAGATGAAGTTAAGGAAAATCGCGAGGTTTATGGAAGGAAACGTAAATTAGACTTCTTTATGATGTTCCCTGAAGAAATTTCATGCCTGGTAAAAATCGCAAAATTTTCAATGCAATTGATTTAAAAACCTAATAAACACGGTTAGGTTAAGTAGTTGAAGTAATGTCGCACTGGAGCAGCACTTCGGGACTGGTGACAGTCCGACACACCAGTCCCGAAGAGAAAGATTCGAAGACATCACTTCGTCATTTTGAACCACTGTCAAATGACGAGGTCAACACCTGAGCTGGCACCCCACTCTCCAGCCTTCCACACCACATCAATGTGAGGAAATTTGAGGCCAAGACAAATTAAACCTGCATAGCCCCCACGTACATGTCGGTCTTTGGTTGGATCTAGTTTCGAACTAGCAACCCTTCGGTTGTTAATACGTGGTGTGAGATGAAGTGTCAGAAAATAGCGTGGGATACTGAAGAAAATGAAACTTCTTGTGCATGTTCTCGACAGAATTTTCATTAACAAAAATTGCGAAATTCTCAAGAAAAACAGAAACTTTCCTCTTTCTGTCTAAAAAAACATTTCCGGGTTAAAGAAAATTTCAAGAAATAAATTACAAGATCAAATGACGTATTAAAAAGAAGACAATGTATCAATTTGTAAATTAACTATAAATTAGTCAGATATCACTATATATTGTTCATCAATTATTATTTCAATAATCATCATCGACTTACTAGTGAAACCCACTAAATCGAAAAACATAGTTCTGAGAAAACGGAAGAGGAAAATTCTCACTTAGCTAAACACAATAAGTACGTTTCTCATGAAAAAAATCTAACCTTTATATACGCAAAGAAAAATAGCTTAGTGGACTTCACCAGTCTGAAAAACCAGTTTAAAAACCCTCATATCTCGAAAATGTTGACTTCGTGTGTTTTACTTGTAAGCCGACGAAATCAATAATTCACTAAAATCACAAATGGATAAGTATTGGAACTTAGGAGAGTTGTTAATGAATTTAAGAGAAAAGGAAAATCGTCCAAAGGAAAACTAAACTAAACCAACTCCAAAGGAAAACCGTCATAGTCTTTGCCGATAGTGTAATTCATTGACTGATATATGTTATATAAGCAAACTATTTTCTCATGATTCGATTACATTTGTTTCTAATATGGTGATAGAGTTTATAAAATATGTAATGCATTTTCCCCACACATACACTATTGCAATAACTCTTCACCTTTCATAAATTAAATATTACGAAATTAGACGATGATGATAGGTCCATTTATTCAAATTACCGAGAATGTTTCCTTGATTGAGATTTTCACCCGTTACATCAGATGTATGAACATGATTTGAAATCTGAATCAAATTGTAACAAATTTTCTCATTGAATGATTATTTTTTGCAAATATGAGTTCAGCTAGCTGATAAAATTGGAACAAAGTTTCAAACAGAAAGGATATAATACCAGAATGTGAGGTAAGTTTGACATTATACGCGTTTTATATTTTCTGTATCATAATACATAATTGTAATTCTAATATTTCTCTCTGAACTAAAAATTATGCAGCTTAAATGAGCTGTAAGAAAAATACTGTTTTACGAACAAAACTACCCGGTTTCTGTAATTTGTATTGAAATAAAACATGCTGATTTTCAAATTATTTGTACAACCAGTACAATTCTAGTTACAGCTCGCCATAAATACATGTTTTTACACTAGCAGAGTTGATAAAACTTGAGGGGCACCATTAATAATTCAGTAAAAGTCACCAACAATGTGAAGTTTCTAATTTTACATTGATGCACTGTGTAGAGTTAGAAAATAAATTTCATTCTATACACATTTCTTTTAAAATATTCTGAACATTTTGAAGTGAACGAAAGATTAATTTCCGTATTTTCACGAGAACTAAGATTTTCAGCTAACCTTAATTCAGCATCACATTCAAATAAATTTTGAGACAAAATTACGTGAACGTTAATGCTTCTGTGAACATTAGCTGGTTATTTTCAAGTGTTGAATACGAGATTGGTTAGTTATTTGTGTATGATCCCGAACTATGATTTAATACTTGAGAAATTATCTGTGTATGTTCTTACAAGAGTATCATGGTATTATGTTTTTCTTTACTTTTCGTTTACACAAATTTATTAACAAATAAGAATATTTTTCTCTTTTGAAATTCTATATCAGAGGTTTTTAAGGTATAGAAATAGTCAGAGAAAATGTAAAGCTCACCCTAAAAACAAATACTACACTACATAGAGGATTCTATACCTATGTTAACTCTGGAATTGGTATATCTCACACTTACAAGAATATAAAGAATAAGGATATTTTAAAATTATATTAAATAATGTATGCCTAAGATTTCCAGATAAGTATGAATCCAATACACAAGCCAATAGAAAAGTGTTTATTTTTGTAAAAAATAGTATTAAGTGTTTGAGTTAATAATATTTTTAATACATACTTTTAACGTTACAACTGTATCCAAGGTGATATTCAATACTTTATTAACAACATATGCATAAGTTTTAGTCAAGTATGAATCCGATACAAAAGCAAAAACAAGCTTTGACAAAAACTTAGGTGGAAAGGCCTCATTTATAGACCGAATTTCAATGCTTTTCTGCATCTATGTTGAAAATTTCTGTGCTTTCCAATGTGACACTGTAAAATCATTTATCACCAAATCTATCAAACCCATAAGATTGGATCTACGCATTTTTGAAACAGGCAAAACGTGGAAAAATTGAACTTAAAATATCTGTTCTCAAAACTCAAGCGTCTTTAGAACTTTAGTGCAAGAAACACTTATGTGGTCGGAAATTTGTATGATCTTTGAAAGCTGTAACTTAAAAAGCAGGGATCTGTTATTCCAGAATAAATAAAAATGTGAACAAATATCTTTATTTGAGACTATCCAATGTTTACATGTTAGTAATTATGTTTTTATTTTTATCAACTCAGTGAAAGCATAGCCCTTATAACATGTCATTCCAGTTTAAGACTATTATAAAATAAGACTTTATGTGTTTATATTTATTAACATCAGATAAAATCTATAGATACAACACTATATCGTGTTCTTTCCAATTCATAAAAATTTTCTTTGTCTCATAACTCTGTTGTGCGAAAAATTGTTTTTTACTTGATAAAGCAAAATGAGTTCGCTTGAAGGTATCTTGAGGACAATATATAGAGTATACAGTCAACAAATGAAAAATGCTCACTTTGTATCTCATTGAGTGAGTAATGTCTTAAGAAACGTGTTGTTTTGATTTCTTTCAATAAGTACTTTGAATATTGTACGTTGCAACAGCTCGCTGTAAATGATAAACATCACAAAAGCAGTTTAACTCAGCTGTAAGATGTTTCACAACAGTTTCTTCTTTCAACTTCAAAAATTCAAACAGATAATTTTTAGTGCAGTGCAAGGAAATCTGAGTGACAGAATTGAATTGGTTTCTCTTTGATGAAGCAATGAATTTTTGACGGTAAATATTACTGACTGGAATTTATTGTTTGAGAGAGAGATAATTTTAGCTACGTTTTAAGTAATAACTTCCAAGTGACTTAATATTTTTGGACCACACTTTACAAATAAGCTTTTTAGTAGAAATAGTAAATAAATTTCATTCATGATAATCGAATAACTGCAAAATTTTGTTATGAAAGGTCCACTGTCCCTTAAAAGAAATGTTTGAGTTGTAGTAATATGAAGTTATGATTTCTTTTCTATTGAAGGGGCTTCATTGACTGATTTCTAACTCATAAGTTATTTCTATGTAACTATCACAGATAAAATGCATACCTTGGCAATACTAACAAAATATTTCCAGAATGTACTTGAATTCTTGTTTTTGAATTTTGACGATAAATGCAAACCAAATAACACACACGATTTAGTATTATTTTTCAAGAATGGAATGGATTTTCCATTTCGGATTTTTGCCTAAAATATTGAAGAATGAACATAACTCTATCTAAGACATGCAATTTAAAAAATTCCAACCGAGTTAATTGTAAATACTATTATGTATAATACACGTACTATTATGAGACTGAAATGAAGTATTGATAATGTTTTCAGATTATAAGTCTAAGATACAATGAACATAGCATATTTGCAAACGTTTTCAAATATTTTCCAGTTTGTAACACTACAAGTGATCAAAATACAAATAACGTACATTAATGTATGTTTCATAAATGAGATTTTATGATCATGGAGAGAACATAATTTTAAATTTGTATAATGTATACCCTTACAATAAAGCCTGTTCTTTAAATACTTGTGATTCACCCCATAGAGTAAATATTTCTTTATAATTGAAGATACTTATGATAACGTCAAACTTAAGTCTCCTGTTAACTTCTAATTGTGGATGCACTAGTAACGAGACATTTCTGGGAATGTTTTTAAACCACAGATAAATTTGTTTACTTAACACACTTCCTAAGAAATTTTTTTTTTATAGAACTAGCTTCATTGTTTCTAACTGAAGTACTCAAATACTTTTATTTCCATCTTTTAAATTTATATTTGGAGAATCATGAATGCAAATTTCACTAGAAACATCTTCCTTGAGAACAATGCTCACACGAGATTTACAATTTTGGGTACAAACATTTTTTCTCTTACTTTAACACAATTGCTTGAGTTTTGATGCAATGTTATTCCAGTTTGTATCTATTGAATCGCAAAACAATATAATTTGGAGATTCATGAAATTTTGTGCAAAAAAAATGTTTCGAAGCAAAGAAAGGAAATATAAATGGAACTTTGATGGTTAGTTGGTAGTTGATTTTACACACTGGAGCAACACAACGGAGAATTGTAAGTGTCAAAAGTTGTTAATCATGAATTTCTGTGAAATTAACGACCTATTGGGTTTACTGTTATATAACCCATTGGGTCTTTCAATTTATCATCTAGGACAGGGATGGGGAATCTTTTCATGTTGAAAAGGTCGCATTTATTTAGCTATAATCAAATAAGACCCCATTCAAGGAACTTCAAATAAACATATTTAAAAATGCGTATTATTTTGTAAAAATATAACTACTTTATACTTAATACTTTCAAAGAATGAAAGTTATTTGATAATGTGTAGTTACTAACATTTAATGACTGTTGTATCTACTTTTGTGTTGGAAAGCATTTGAATGTTTGGTTGCAGAATGGAGTTGATCATCTAGATGGATATCCATCATTTGTGACCTTAAGGACGTCTTGATTTGGGTTAGGATAATGTAGATTTACAGCAATAAGTGACTTAAAAGCACTTTTTCGGGCTTAGTGCCGAAGGTGTTGGTACTTTATATTGCATTTCGTTGAATCGTATTTTATTCTTTGGTATTTTAAATTCGTTCATTTAAAAAATAAATATTAAAGACGAACAAAAATGTATTAACAAAAATAAATAAAAGGATTTGTTCTGTAAAATTTGGATTCAGTCAAAAGGGGCCGTACTTAAAGACCTAGAAGGCCACAAGTCTCACACACCAGGTCTAGGACTATTGCGTTGCATCCTTGTGCATTTTCTTAAAACTGAATTAATAAAGAGCGTTAAATGAAGATACACTTGACAGTACGTCAAAAAATAAGAACAAAGGTTACACAATAGTGGCTAGTATTAATAGTGGCAATAAATACACAGTTGCAAAGAGATTTATAATAGTAACGTATTCTATGCTTTATGATTATACAGGACAAAAATCAATGAAACTAAGGATAAGTTAAATTTTCCGATTCAATGGCGATGGATGAAATCGTTAAAACTTTTCCGAAAGAATAAATACAATCATGTGTGCTGATACTAACATATTCAATGTTGTGTTCACACAGGACCAAAGTTTTTGGATTTCGTGTGATCGGTCATCAATCACCAAAACTTACACAAAAGGACAAATCTACTTCTACGCAAAGGGATTGCTTATAATAAAGTATTCCATGTGTATAAAGGACAACAGATCATGAAATTCAGAATAACTTTAAAAGTTTTCTGATTCAATATGATTGATATTATCAGTCATCAAAACTTTCCCGCAAGATAAATTAACTAGTAACGTATTCTACGTCATACTGAATAAAAGTACATGAAATCGGGAATCAGTAAATCAAGTTTTCCGATTCCATGATTGATCATTAATCATTAAAACTTTCCCACAGAACAAACTAACTAGTACGTATTCTACGCTATACAGAACAAAAGTTTATTAAATCGGGAATCAGTAAATGAAGTTTTCCGATTGCATATGATTGATGATCAATCATCAAAACTTTCCCACGAGATAAATTAACAAGTATTGTATTCCATGCTAAAAACAGAAAAAGTTTGTGAAATCGGGATTCAGTAAAATGAAGTTTTCCGATTCCATATGATTAATCATCAAAACTTTCCCACATGATAAATGAACTAGTAACGTATTCTCTCTTCGCTAATACAGAACAAAAGTTTATGAAATTGGAAATCAGGAAATAAAGTTTTCTGTGATTCGTTATGATTGATCATCAGTCATCAAAACTTTTCCCAGGATAAACGAACTAGTAACATATTCTAAGCTATATAAGAACAAACGTTTATGAAATCGGGAATCAGCAAATATAGTTTTCTGATTCCGTATGATTGATCATCAATCACCCAAACTTTCCCAAAAGGATAAATCCAAAAACTTCCAGTGGATCATAAGATGTGTGGAAAAAATACTTTTCACACTATCCACAACTCCTCTCTTAGCAGGAGCAGAACTCTTTTCCTTCAGTCTCTGCGTTTGTCAAATTAACTGCCCATTAACTTCAATTGCTACCCCTCTAACAACAGCTAATAATAACGTCCCCGTGTAGGTACTTAAGAGTTTATGGTACTCAGCAGAGCGTTTTTCAAGTACAGTCACCTCTTAAGGAGTCTTAATTTATTACGGAGACTTGGAGTTGGATGCTCAGTGGCGAAAAATCTATAAAGTGAATCCTGCATTTCAAAATCCATTTTTGTCAATACTAATGTATGGCAAACTATTAGAGATTTTAGATGATTCTATTGGCTTTGATAAATTGCCAATTGAAATAAGTTGATACAGATGCAGAACTCAATGCAATACTAAATCTATAACACAAACCACAGTGCACCTCAAAATTCAATTTTGTTGATTTTAATGTGTATAAAACTATTTGAGAAGATTCGTTTGGTTCTGATAAATTGCTTATTGAGACATTTTGACAAGGCTGCAGAACTCAATTTAATACTAAATCTATAACACGCGAATCATTGTTTGCACTTCAAAATTTATTTTTGTTGATACTAATATAAAGGAAACTATTTGACATTTTGAGATGATTCGCTTGGTTTTGAGGAATTGCTTTTTGAGGCTTCTTGATACGGATACAGAACTCAATACCCTTTTATTCAATACTAAATCTATAACGTGAATCATTGCATTTCGAAGTTTATTTTTGTCACTACTAATATATATGAAACTATTTGAGATGATTCGCTTGGTTTTGATAAATTAGCTATTGAGACATCTTGACAAGGCTAACTCGTTATAATATTAAATCTGTAAGGTGAATAGTTGTGCACTTCAAAATTCATATTTGGCGATTACTTGTGCATAGGAAACTATTTGAGATGATTTGTTTGGTTTTGATACACCTTGACGTGACTGCGAAACTCAATATTGTACTAAATCTATAACGCGAATCACTGTTTGCACTTCAAAATTTATTTTTGTTGATACTTATGTATAGAAAACTATTTGAGATGATTCGTTTGGTTTTGATAAATTGCTTATAGACATTTTGACACGGATGCAGAAGTACTAAATCTATAACTTGAATTACTGCATTTCAAAGTTCATTTTTGTTTATACTAATGTGTAGGAAACTATTTAAGATGATTCGCTTGAAAATCTCAGTACCCTATAACAATACCAAATCTTAAAAGCGAATCACTGCATTTCAAAGTTCACTTTTATTTCTACTAATGTTGGGTGATTTGCTTGGTTTTGATAAATTGGTTATTGAGACATCTTGATACCGATGCAGAACTCAATACAATACTAAATCTGTAAGCTCTAATCACTTCACTTTAAAATTCATTTTTGCTTTTAAGAATGTGAAAAACTAAATTGAGATTTTCGTGTGATTCGTTTGGTTTTGATAAACTGGTTAATGAGACATCTTGACACCAGATGTAGAACTCAATACAATACTAAATCTAGAGCGCGAATCACATTTTACTTTAAAATTCATGTTTGAGTATACTAATGTGTAGAAACCAAATCGAGATTGGAGGATTCGTTTGGTTTTCATCAATTGGTATTTAGAACTCAGTACATAATAATACAATACTAAACCTAAAGCGCTTACCTCTGGATTTGAAAATTCATTTTTGATTCTATGTATAGAAGCCAAATTGAGATTTTAGGATGATTCGTTTGTTTTGATAAATTACTGGTTGATACATTTTGATACTGTCACAATTTAATACCAAAGGACACAGAGAGGTATTATTCTCATATTTCTTTCAGTTTCGCTCATTACTATTATTGTAAAATGTAGGTATTAAGTTAAGACATGTTAGAGAGTATACAACAACAGCTTAGGAGGTGTATTCTTAATGAATCTCAGCTAAACTGTGTGTTGTGTCGTACAGCCTGTGTCAGATGGTTTAGTTTTTTAACATTAATCCACTAATAAAACCTGCAGAATTGGAGGAATAAAAGTTGGAGGGCATTTTTCTTATTCCGCAGTTACGATGTTAGTTGGGTACTTATTAGAATACAATGAAATTACCTAACGGTATTTCTAATAAAATATGTTTAGCACGATTTGTAAGGTGAACCAAAAAACTATTTAAACATAAATTTGGATTGGGAATTTGTTTAACAATGTGTTAAGAAATTTAACATTTCACTTCGCTGTTTCGATGTTTACGTCTTAGTCGAAAATTTGGAAAATTCTGGCATTTTACAAAATGTCTCGGTTCTGTACAGTCGTTACGTAATTGGCAAAGAAATTACTGAATATATCAATTAATTTTTCAACGGCCATTGTGAAAAACTGATATTTTAAAGGCAACATTAAAAAGCGTATATATTGTCATTCCGGTATTAATTTTACAGGCAACGTTTATGGAAAATACGGGTAGTTTCATGCTAATCAAGCGCCGAGGAAAGAGCTCTTGTTTTCAAAAATAAAACCCCTTTTCTCTGAAACCCTACTTGACATTTGAACTGTTGAGTGCTAAAAATATTGTTCAGGAATGAAAAGGGTAAGCGAGATTACTACTCAATTCCGTTTAACAGTGCATAAAACAGTCTGGATCACTATAAAGACAGACACTACAAAAGAACCCAAATTTAGATACCCATTCTACATGTTTATGGGCCATGGGAGTAAAGCACTATCATAAAGAAGTTGCAATGGTTTACCTTTTGAAAGGGACTCACGGCCGGGCAACCGATGTGTGGTCACAGGAGAGTTTGAGGACGTTCTATGGCTGTTGGAACGATATCCTTTAAACCAATCTCCGCCACAGGAACGCTCGTATCTTCGACGGAGGCGGCGCAAACGGGGAGGGCGGTGCAACCAGCCCCTTGTTGGGCGACGTCTCAAACGGAGAAGGGAATTTTTTGTTGCCTCTTTTTAACTGCCGTTGCGCCTGTGTATATATATTGTATAACGCTCTGCTCCGTCTTTTTTCTCCCCTTTCCTTTCAGTTTCAGATTTAATTTTTATAATGTCTTTCTTTCATTTTCGGGGATATTTCTTTCGGTTTGTCAGAGAAGAATGTGTCACGACGAGGGACAGCGCGCTCGGAAGAGTAATGTGCCTTTCATAGTTATCTCGATTGCTGTTAGGTTGGTACTGGTTTGAGTGGTGGAGGATATTTGGGATTTGGTTATTCTGTGGGAGGATAGTTTGTGGATTTCGTTAAATAGTGTTGGGTTTGTGCTGGAGGATAGTTTGGATTCCGGTTAAGAGATGGATTTGTACTTGTTTTGGTGTTGGAAGATATTTTGGATTTGGTTATAGTGTTGTAGGATATTTGGTTAAATAGTATTGGGTTTAGTATAGGAGGATATTTTTTGTGTGGATTTCGTTATATAGATTGTTGGGTACTACGTTTAGTGTTGAGGATATTTTGTGTGTGGATTTCGTTATATAGATTGTTGGGTACTGTGTTTAGTGTTGAGGATATTTTGGATTGCTATAGTGTTATGGAAGATATTTTAGATTTGGTTGTAATGTCGGAGGATACTTTGGATTTCGTCAAATAGTGTTGGGTTTGCGCTGGAGGATATTTTGGATTCAGGTTAAGAGTTGGGGTTGTACTTGTTTTAGTGTTGGAAGATATTTTGGATTTGGTTATTGTGTTGGACGATATTTGGTAAATTGGGTGTTAGGGGATATTTTGGATTTCGTTTTATAGATTGTTGAGTACTAGATTTAATGTTGAGGATATTTTGGATTATGTTATAGTGTTATGGAAGATATTTTGGATTTGGTTATAATGTGGGAGGATACTTTGTATATCGTTAAATAGTGTTGGATTTGTGCTGGAGGATATTTGGTGTTGGATTTGTGCTGGAGGATATATTGGGTTCTGGTTATAGAGTTGGGTTTGTACTTGTTTTAGTGTTGGAAGATATGTTGGATTTGACTTCAGCGTTGGAGAATATGTTGGATTTGGTTATAGCGATGGAGGATATTTGGTTAAATAGTGTTGGATTTAGTGCTGGAAGGTATTTTGGATTTGGTTATAATGTCGGTGGATACTTTGGATTTCGTTGAATAGTGTTGTGTTTATAGTGCTGCAGAGTATTTGGGATTTGGTTGCAGTGTTGGAGGACATTTTGGATTTGGTTACAGTGTTGGAGGATATTTTGGATTTGGTTAAATAGTGTTGGGTTCAGTGCTGAAAGATACTTTGGATTTGGTTATAATGTCGGAGGATACTTTGGATTTCGTTAAATAGTGTTGGGTTTAGTGCTGCAGAGTATTCTGGATTTGGTTAGTTGGGGAACATTTTGGATTTGGTTACAGTGTTGGAGGATATTTTGGATTTGGTTATAGTGTTGAGTTTGTACTGTTTCTAGTGTTGGATGATGTTTTGAATTCTGTTACAGTGTTGGGTGTGTGCTTGTTTAGTGTTGGAAGATATTGTGGATTTGTTTATAGAGTTGGAAGATATTTTGTATTATATTAGTGTTTGAAGATAATTTAATTTAGTTGTAATATTGTTGGTTATTTCGGATTTTGTGGTAAATAATGTTGAGGTTTCTACTAGTTTTCATTTCAATGGTTAAGTTTTGAACGTTTAACGAATATTTTCAAGTAATACCCGTTCGAATAAAAAAGTGAATTATTTTTTATTACAAAGTAAAAATAATTATTTGAAAAGGATTTTCAAAAAGCCACTTAGGAGCAAAACGGATAGGTGGTTACAATTATTTTTGTAAATCAATTCAAATTATACCAATTTTTTGTCAGATCAGGACAAAATATATTATTCGGTGTGCCCCGAATTTCAATAATTAGTTTATGTGTGCCATGAGATGAAAAAGATTGAAAACCGCTGATACAATTTTGGGTATGTACTGTTTTTAGTGTTAGAGAATATATGGGATTGGTTAGTGTTATGCAATGGATTTGAATTTATTAGATTCCCCTTTAAAGTAAAACTTTTGCCCTGGCTTTAAAACAAATATCATCTGGTTACGTGAACAATAAGGCGCTGAGTATTTAATTAGTAAACGAGTTATTCCTAATGGGGATTTAAAGTTTTAATATGTGTATGCTCGTACCCGAAGAGATCATTGTGTCAGTCTTAAAAATGCTGAAATGAGATTTCATGCGAATTAAAAATCTAAATTGTGCATTTAAGTATAAATTCCGTTTTCTTAAGTTTATCTCAATTGCTGTGTGTTGTATCGAGTTTAACGTTTTAATTTGGTTATGAAGTGTTAGAAAATAGATTTGTCAGGTTGCCTTTTATAGCGCAAGGACGATATTTGTCCAAACTGCGCCAGAAAATTAAAAACATAAAATTCCTAAAACTAAATATAAAATCAGTAATTTACTACTTCAGACTGAAATTAGTCAAGGTATGCAATCTAAATAAAGTTTAAAATGGATGTCAGTGATAAAAAAAAATTATTTTCTGTGGTAAGGATTCCCCAAAAGGTCTTTTATAAGATTGTATTAGAAGTCCCAAATAGGTTTGTCCATGGTTGTTAAAATTTGACAATCAGTCAAAATGTGTCCAACAGTAAAATTAATGTTTGTCATTTAATTAATTGAATTTGTCAGAATTTCTAAAGTAACCTTTTGCGCCGTCTTTGAAACAATACTTATAAATACGCACTCTGAATAATATTAAAGTGTTGAATCGAATTGCTTATTTAATTAGTAGTTACATGTTGTGATTAAGAGTTTTTAGTTATGTGTATGATGTATAATGAAAGATTATTTCCTGTAATATGCTCACGTCCTGTAATACAATGTTTGTATGTGTGATGATGCAATGCTGAGATTTGATTCAAAGGATTAAATAACGTCTTCCGGATCTACTTTAAACTAGCTAGTAAGCAACAAAAATATTTTTTAAATAGTGTTTCGTAGTATTGATCTCCTACAACAGTGGATGAACATTCTTGCATGGCAGCATTTAAAGGGTTCAAAATCAAATTGCAATAAACCATGGCTACACTTGTTTTACTTCCGAGACTAACTCCTTAAATTCAGTGAGTCAGTTTTTAATTTCGAGGACTTATTTCTCAAATGTTAGAGATTCTCTTAGTAACGAGAAATAACAAAGAGAATTCAAATTTTTATGTAATGTGAACATTTTCCAAAAATATTAATATTAAATGAGGAAAAACTTTGTCGGATAAAGAGTGGAAAAAATGCAAAATTTTATTAAATTCATAAAGCATAAATTGAAATTTGTGGTGAGAAACCTAACAAGTCTGCTCATGAGTTGTATATGGGTTTATCTTTAATCTCATCATTAACAAATGCAAAAATTGGTGGGAGTTGATGTTTATTGATTTAAGGTTTATTTAAATTGAAGTATCCTAAGCATTTTGGTTAGTTTTTATATTTTATTTGCTTACTACGTCATAAAGTACTACATTCAATTGTGTGTGATAAATTCTAGTGCGAAATAAAAAAAATATCTAACCCGCTATTTCAGAATGAAAAGTAAAACATGGGAAACAGCCATTTATTCACGGATCAAACGTGCTTCTCTGCAGAAGGAATTTTTAAGGCTATGGGAAAAATAAGGTAGACTAAAAGTAGTGAAAATTATGCACTGTGTGTGTGCACAGTAAAACATAGTATACTTTTACTCTGGAAACAAGAAAACCAGTACATCGTAATTACAATTTTGCATATGCAGTCGTAATTTACAAATATTTTGTCATAAGGTTTTTTTATGTGAATAATAAATACGAAATCCGATTTCTCATTTAAAGACGGTGAAATGAATAAAGATTATTTGAGGGAATGTTTATTATTTTTCTTAATTTATATTTTAAGAAGAGTGCTGTTCATTAGTTTCCAGTTACCTATAGGAAAGAACTCAAATATATTGATTTATTCCAGAATTTTGACAGTTCTCAGATATTTATATTGGATACCGTTTAAATCTTGTCTCTCAACAGACCCAAATGAAATATTGTAAGTATTCTAGAAAATTCTGTGCTTCTCCTGAAGTCGGAGGAAATATATTGACTTCCAAAGGTCAATAAAACCGAGTAGGGATTAAGTACACACCGATGGTCAACACAAGGTACCTTCAATGGGTGTAGGTCAATAAAAGGACTGTAGAGGATGAAAGTGGGGTTGTATAATATTCTCATGAGGGTAACAATTGAATTCAAACCTCGCCGCAGCAAACGTAAGTAGCGCCAATAAGGAACAGAGCCCATTTTTGATGTTTGGATAAAGCTGAGGTGTGCTTGGTTTCATTGACTGTATGTCTTGTTTGTGTGTGCTTGGTTTCATTGATTGTATATATTGTTTGTGTGCCCTTTCTTATATAATTGGAACCAATGTAATTTCATTCCTGGTGGTTGTCTCGACGAGGTCTTATCTTGATGTCATATCTTGATGGACGAGATATCTCGTCGAAACCACTTGGAGGGTTAATTAGATTCTTTCTCTTAAATATATCTTAATTAGAAGTCAAAAATTAATATGCATTTTGAATTGAAAAACATTTGAGATTTGTTATGAATGTAATGACCGGATGTAACTCAAGTTTTTAGTTAAATGGTAAAATGAGAAACATTCATTTTCTCTGAAAGATTGTAATTACTACTACAGAAGATTCTTGAAGATGATATCCTGAAGTATGAGTATGATATCCTTATGAGGAAGAGGTTGAATTCAAACCCCATAGCAACTAATAAGGTTTGGGGTAAAACTGGGGTGTATGCTTAGTTTTATGGGTATGCTTTTGCCTTTATTATAAAATTGGAGTGGTGTATTTAGGTTGGATTCTCTTTTCGTAAATCTGCCTTAATAATAAGGTTATTTTTTTTAAACTGCAGAATGTTTGAAAATTGTAATGAATGTTTGTCAAGTGTATGTAGTTTAGTTAAATAGAAAAAGTTGAGAACACTCATGTGATGAAAGATTGTCAGTTTTTATGCACAATACGAAGAACAAACATGAGGTGAATATGTGTTAAAAAATATTTATGCGCATCTGTCACATAAAATGAAACGATTCCTAATTTTATTTTGGATATTACTAAGGGAATGTAAAAATGTATTAGAATATGTCAGTATTTGAATATACATAAATAAAGTATGTGCCGAGAAAAATGTTGCACTATGTATTGCACATAATTGTAAATAAAATATTGTATACAGAAACATAATTGCATATAAAGATCTTCCAGGATGTTGCATATCAGTCTTTCATCAATAATATTAAATACACATATTTTTACATTGCTTCACAATTATTGTGTTTCATAATCATTTGATAGCAATCAACATTTCATGTAATTATGTATTTAGGACATTGTTCCATACGTGGCGAAAAGAAAATTGTTTATATTTGTGCTTAACAATTTTAATTGTATGCAGTTGAACTTTTGTGATATAGACATAATACAGGAGATATGTGGTTTACCTATTGTTATGTTTTAACAGAATGGTTTTCTGTCTTTTCTTTCTAAAGTACAAGAAAATAAAGCTGCAGTTTATTAACACGTTGAATGCCACAGTGTGTTTGATTAACTTATATCAAACACCGACTAGGTTTTGCTAACTATAGTTGGCAATCAGCATGTTAAACTTTAAGATTTATCTTAAGTCCACACATAAGTGCTTCAGCACTTGTAGAAAAATATATAATACTTATACTATAAACATGTCATTTATAAGATATAAACCGTATAAGGAACTTTCAAGGCTTGTTTACCCCGTGTAGTTTAAATATTTTCATAAAAAGCAGTTATAAAACATTCTTTAGGGTGATATTGGAACAGGTTTATTTGTGTTTGATGAAATAACATAGCAAATGTAATATCATTATTTTCTTGTGTAAGATGCTAATTATAAACATTGTTAATGCTTATGTAAACATCAGTATATGTAATTATAGTACTGTCGACAATATCAGCACATGCAGATGGTGTATTTGTATCATGTCATGCAGTAGAAAATAAAAACATGCAATGTTTTAAAAAACGAAAATGTAATGTTTATTGAATTCTCCAAGTTATACAATAGAGTGTGTAGTTTTATAAACTTTCAACCAATAACAAAGTATACCTACATAACGAAAATTAGAAATTGAATTATCGGCATGAGAGGCATTTCAGAAATCGGTGCATCTGAAAAAAAAAATATATTTAAGATATCACATTACATAATTGTATAATCATTGCCTTACAAGGAAAAGCCCTAGGCTTAAAAGAACAAAGAATGAGTAATTTATGTAAACAAATTCAACATTTTGTATTTAATTAATTCAATAACTCTTAATAGTTTCTCCATAAACGAATATTTCAAAATATTTAATCTACACTGGACAAAATAGTATCCGTCAGAAAGAGCTCAATGCACACTTTTATGTCCAAATAATCTCTTAGGAGACCTTTAATACGACCATGATACATTACTCTTTATAGAAATATTTCTTACAAACACAAACAATCCAGTTCTTAAAGTGAATAATTGAAATGAGAGCATTTTTATATTTTAACACAGCTTTTATTTTGCTACCTGACCACAATAACTTATGACAAATATTCAATACAATTTATAAGGTATTAAGATTAATTTCTTATGGATAGAATTGAATAATCAGAAAAGTTATTAAAAGTAATTTAGTTATTGCAAAATTTTCTTTTCTTGAGGAAAAATCTAAACGTTTGAAACGCTGATTTTGAAAACAAGGAAATTTAATGAAAATGAATCAATTTTATGCTTTATTAGAATAAAGTAGATAGTCTTGTGTTCTCTGTGTTTGTGAAGTGGTGAATACTTGTCCAAATTTATAATAATTATAGGCATTCAACACAACTTACAAAACAATGCTAACATATTAAAATGTAGAAATTGAACAACAAAATCTATTACATAACACAATTTTGTTTTAACTCTAATGCTTTAACAATGTAGTGCAATTCTATTTAACTCTGTTAGAATGAAGCTAACAAAATATAATATAAATACCATCCCTCTTCTTGATTGTTTTAAAGATACTGGCTGATTTTAAATTGAAGAAACCTAATCTCGACTTTTGAACCCTATACAAAAACAATAAAATATTTAAAAGACTTTACACAGTAAAAATTGAGTTCCTCTCTTGTAAGAGAAATCGCATGGTGTATTTAAAAAATTGAGGATTCAATCTTTGTTCTAGTACTTGCGTACATGAGTGAATAGCAACTTTGAATTCATATATCGGTACGATTCAATTACTAATATTAAGCCTAATCATTTAATTATCTCAGTGCACTCAAAAAAGTACTATTTATAGAGAAGGGAAATGAATTAAAATAAATTCTAAACATAATACAAAGTATTATCAATACAAAAGAATGTGTTAGTCTAAAACGGATTATTGGAAAGCATTTTTATCAGTTGTACATTGTATCGCTATTTTGATTGGGGTTTTCAGTCTTAGCTAGATAATTTTTGTACCCACTTGGCATAAATAAGATCACACCAAGCCTAATAGCTCATGAGACTCAAGAACCAGGTCGAGATGGCGAATAAGCTGATCAGTAGGACACAGATGAGAAGGGAGGTGATTACCAAAAATATAAATAATAGTTTCTTTTAATATAATTTTGATATTGTGAAAGTTGCTGAAGTATATGGCACATTGCCTTTTTGCTCCACTTTATATAATTAAAAGCAGCTTTCCTTAATCTGTAAAAACAGATCCAAAACTCGACATTCTGGAACTATATGTTTGTAACAAGTAGAAGTGACGAAAAACCCTTATTAACCCTCCTGATTTTTGTTTCGAAGAGGTGTCTCGTCATTACAAAACTGACCAGATCTTGATAGACGAGATATCTCGCCATTAGAAAATTGACCAGATCATGACCTCGTCATCCTAAAAAAATCGGCAATATCGTGATGACGAGATAAATCGTCATTAGCAAAATTGGTCAGATCTTGATGGACGAGATAAATCGTCATTAGTAAAATTGGTCAGATCGTGATGGACGAGATATCTCGTCGAAACCACTTGGAGGGTGAAGCAAGGATAGGGAGACCATCTGAAGTTAATCTAAGATATAAGGAACCATTTTATGGTTGTAACCGAACTATTGATTTCTTAATGCAAAAAGTGTAAAGCCTACTTTTTTGTGTAAAAAGTAAGTTTTAAAAATGTAGTCAATTGAAGGTAAGAAACAATGTATATACTAATACTTTCTTATATTCTTCATTCTTAGGTCCAGCAGCTTGAAGAACTGAGGAAGAACCTAAAAAGTAAAATTACCCATTACAAAATTGGTAAGGGAAAATATAGACATAAAATTATACATATTTTATAAATGATAGTTACGAATATTATACTAATTTTTAATCATTCACTCTCTTCTTTTAATCACTCGTAAAAACTTAATTGTATTGTACCCATTGTATTGGATGTTTTTATATCTGTACGTTTAAGTGGGTAAGTCTTATTACTTAGATAACTTGTTTCTTTATTGTAAGAAATTGGAGACAAGCTCTCATATTCAATTTCTAGTAAATTCCCACCTTGAATTAAGGTATTGTAAAATCGCATTTGTCACCTTTAAAATTGACATACTATCATGTATCTTATCTACGTAAAGGAAAAATTACAAAAACAAATCCTAGACAAAAATTCATTTTTGAATACTTTGTATAAAAACCACCCCAAAGAAGTTGTATTCTTTTCTATATTGTATTGAGAGAATTTCTATGCATAATTTCTGTAACGCATCAATCACTGAACGGGTATACTTATAATGCACATTCTATTTGAAGTCTGAATTTTGTAGCCCCTAAGGAAAAGGTGCAAAACTCAAATAAAACACCACTGCATTTGAAGTTAAAAATACCCAGTTTGTATTTCCATGCATTCCATGTCAATGCCTAAGGCATTACGATCCAATTACCACTTAATAGGTTAGATGTGATTTTTTAAAATTCCCATTTCTCTGGTGTCAGCATTAATCATTATAAGATGGCGATAGAGGGATGAGATTCAACAGTTACACTGATAATTGTCCATAAATGGCGGCCCATTTACCGATCAAATGGTTAAGATGTTGAAAAAGATATCAAAATATATTGGTTTCGGTGGATTAAGTAAGAACCACAAAATTGCGATCACTCATAAAAGAATACTTAATTTGCATACACTTGGTGAAGTTTTAGTAGTTGAATGATAGTTTTGCAGAAAAAATTCTCTGCCTGTACATCTCACAAAATGACAGTGCCTTGATAAGAATCTGTCAACAATGCAAACTTAATAGCAACGTTCCATGATATTTATGATACTCTCTATTAGAGATGGGCTGTTATTCATATAGCAGTTCAAATAACAGTGTTACAAAATAACAGTCAGAAACTTGTAGAAAATATTAACAATACATCTCACAAAATGACAGGACCTTAATAAGGATCTGTCAGCAATACACACTTAATAGCAACATTCCATGATATTTATAATACTGTCTATTAGAAATGGGCTTGGCTGTTATTGATTTTGCAGTTTAAATAACAGTGTTACAAAATAACAGTCAGCAGCAACTGTTGTAGAAAATATTAACAGTTATCGATAAATGCTATTGGGACGGAAGTGAAGAAATTTAATTTGAACTTAATTTTTAATTAAGAATTGAAATTACAAAATTTAAAATCACTCTTAATATTAAATTTAAACATTTCATAATTGTTAAACTAACCGTTAAATTCGATTTCTTAACAATTGATAATAACAGTTAAATTTAGTTGCTAACCGATAACAAGACTGTTAATATATTAACAGATCATTCTTTTAAAGCAGTTATCAACTTCTGTTGTAAACGGCGTTGTCTCTCAAATAATCTCGTATATGCTTGATGAGATTTAGGTCTGGAGATCGAGCTGACTAATCTACATCTACGATAGTTTCCTCCAGCTGCTTAGTTGAATTAGGACATGCTTTATTGCCTTCAAGATAAACGCATTACCAATTTCCTTCAATTAGTTATATCCGCTGAGAGGTTTTAATAGATTCAGCTGATCTACTTTTCAAACTTTCTGCCCTCCAACCAGAGTTGTTATTTTTTTATCAACTAAAAATAACATCTCGAATCGATAGCTTCGTCTGCACGCACTGCTGCTGATGGTTATCGCTGGTATTGTTACTGAAGCTAATTTTGACAAACTTTCCATCTTGTGTCGCATAATTGTAGCCATTAGTATTTCGTGAAACTGCACCGATGATTATTTTGAAAATTATTGGGGGAAAAGTTAAAAAACTTCCACTCAGTTACTAATAACGTAGCTTTGTGACACAGAAAGGTGACATAATAAAGGTTGGAAAGCATGGTTTAGAATGGGAGGGTGCTTACGTGGAGAGTGACGTCATTGGGTACTGCATTGAGCGACACTAACCTCGGTAATGTTACTGCTTGATTCAGGAGAATGGCCCTCTACTGATCTTGAGTCCAGTTCAAATGGTCAATTGCCCACTTCAACCACTCTCTACTGTGACGTACTCTAAGAGGTATGCAAATTAAGAGCCGCTTAGAATAAAGACCTTCACGAAAACTTGACGTATTAGAAACCGATACGTAGCAAAACTGTCTGTCTTCTTATTTGAACAGTTATCTTGGGTAACAGTGTTATCGGTTATTGCTAATTTACGATAACAGTTATTACCATCTAATATTATCAGTTAACAGTAATTTATCTGTTATTAACGGTTTAGATTTGAAAGTATCAACAATTTTAACGAACATCGTAAAATCATTATTTTATTTATTTTAGTTTATCAATATCATTTATTTTAATTTTTCAATATTTGTTAGGATTTGTACCAACAGTTGCCAACTCCTGATTTGCAATACCACTGTTATTTTAACTATTATCTGAATAACAGTCAATCTATACTTTTTCTGTAGTAGCAGTAACCGAATCTGAGTTGAATCAGTGATATCGTTGGCTTACAAGTGAAACAGTGAACGTTTTTAAGATATGAGTTTTTAGCTTTTCTAAATCAGAATATGGCGGTCTTTAGACTTGTGAAGTCTATAAAAGTCATTTCATGAAGGTTAGATTTCTTAAGAAATACACATAGGGAGTGTAGCTCAATGAATTGAATTTCCCCCATCGTTTTGCCAGAGCTGTTTTTTGTATGACGTTTCATTTGTAAACCGACGCGAAATTCTGTTCATGCATGCATCGAAGGCAGCGATCGTCAACAGAAATCATTATTCTTGTCTTTCCATGATTGAATTTTCAAGGTGCTGAATTCGTTCCATTGAATTGATCTAGAGTCCAAAACAATAGAAGCACTGGCATTTAGCCGTTGACTTTGACCAGCTCCAAGTCGACTGAGGTACTTTCGGTATTACTACTGATAGCGTTTCATTTAATTTCAAGACTAACATTTCAAACTCTCCTTGTAAAGTTCATAATATGATATATAGGCCTTCGAAAATCAGTGTCCTATGTTGCCGTCACATGGTGTCACTATCAACTTTATGTAACTTATGCGTCTCAACTCCTTGGGGTCTATCCCAATATTTGTAATGACTTAATTAGTCTGAGCGGAGGGACTGTGCCCCCAATTAAAAAGAAAGGTTATGTCATGAGTGTACTACCAGGATTGATTTTAATAACACGTCACTTTTTGTTGAAATATCATGATTTTCCTTAAAAATGAGAGTAGAATGCTCCTTTAATGAGTTTTTATGGCGCAAGGCCATATGTGTCCATGCTGCGCCAAACACAAGGCAGACAACGTCAAAGTTTTACTGACACATAAGAGAGAAGTACACCCAGGGAGGAATTGAACCTGCTCCTTTAATGGGATTTGCTTTTAATGCAAAGTAGTCGACAGTACAAAACTCCTCAAATGTTATTGTCCATTCCAAGACTCTACTCATTAAATTTCTGATCGCTCAATGGGAAGTGAACAGTTAAATAGACATCGCCACCACGATGGAAAAGTCCAGAAGGAAAAATCTCGATTCGGATTTTGCAAAGTGAACAGACATCGTAAGCTATGATACAGAACCTGGAAAATATCTCCCCAAAAGAACAAATAGTCCTTGTGACTAAAAACAATTCCTCTTCCTCGTGGCCTTTACGAGGATGTTTACGTTGCATGCAAATCTCCACTCCCGTCAGCAGTCAAAAGGGTTAAACGATCCTATAGATTAAAAAAATGAGGAAAGAAAGAACCCAAACAAACTGCAAGTAAGATCAAGACATCCGTGGAATAGCAGAAAGAAGAACCCATCGACCTTATAATAAAACGGCGGGAGATCAGCAGCAAGTGACCGTAAATGTCTGTTGGGCAATTTACGAGGCAAGGCTCTATCCTTTTCTTCCAGAATGCGCCTGCCTGAAGCACGTGGTCTCCGGACTTCCGGAGTTCTTCGCGGTTGAGGCACACTACGGGGAAATTTAACCGCGCGCACATAAATAACGAAACGATGCTGCGAAACCTGGTTACATTTTTTGAAAGCGCTTGTAGCATGTAATTGCTGGAGATGGGCAAAACTTATTTTGTAGGTCTTGACAGAAACGGTTAACTATTTCCTAAATGGTAAATAAAATAAATGTATCAGATCAGCTGCAGGAAATTGTAAAACAATTGGTAATTAGTTTTATTAATTTCAACTTTTGATTTTACCAAAAATTTGAATTTTGAAGAAAAAAATTCACTTCTCAGGCACTCTTTCAATTCTTTTAAAACTTCAACATTCACTTGTGTAGTAGTTCTGTCTTCAGAAAATTGTTCAACATTTGTCTTTATTCATTTATCGATAGCTGCTAATATTTTCGATAACAGTTGCCAACTGTGAACTTGTAACAACACTGCTATTTGAATTGCTTTCGAAATAACAACCCATTTCTGGAAATTGCAGAAACAGTGCGGTTCTGGGAAAGGCCATTTGCATTGGTTACGTGCTAGATTAAAGGTCTTGACAGAGGGTTCTGGGGCTTCAACCCTATGGAGATTGCGAAATTTTTTGTTTCTGACATAATCACTTCGCATATTCTCTCTCACTTACCTAAATATCGCATCACCGTTTCAAAGAATAAAGTTATGTTTTCATAGTCATTATTAGTTGTTGATATGTCATCTTTTATTAGAACTTCGTAAGCAATGCCCGTATAGATTGAAATTCAGTTTGCAATCTCAGATATACAAAGCTTTTTATGTAATTGATTTGACACTTTCCAGTAATTTTGATTTTCCTGTCTTATTTCAGACTTTTTCGGTCATATTCGGGATTTAAGGATATTTTTAGAGTTTGTGCATAACTTTTTAGTTTTGTCCTGGGTTTTAGTCGAAACTTGAGCTTTAAGAACTTGAAAGAACTCATTTTTGGCTGGGTTGTTAAGGAGGATATCCGATTTTTCGTAAGAAACACTTGGATATTTAATGCCTTTGAAAGAAATACGATTTTCAATGCCATATGTGTGTGTGCGAAAGCATTTCATTACACATATCATCAAACCATTCTTCTATAACCTTCATATCATCAAACCATTCGTCTGAAGTAGAAAGTATTTCAATAAAAGTTTTTAGGTAATTTTTTTCGTGAAATCATCGTTGTTGACGAATTTTTAAGTACCATCCTTGTCCTTTTTATGATGCATTTTGAAGTCAATAAAATCCGGTCCTGATCATTGTAAGGCTACGGTGAATATTACACTAAAGCTATTCCTGCATTGGTCTATCAAGAAACGTCACTTTTATGCTTACAGTAACATTACTTAAACATTTTGTCTGGTGATCAAATCAATAACGGGAAAATTTTCGGAGAAGCTTAAACGTTATAAGGTCTAGATCTTTTGGCATAAAAATTGAACTCTAACTTTAGGTCTCCTCCAAACGAATTCCGTTATACCCAGCTACATAAAAACGTTTCGTATAATCTTTGAAATATCGTCGATATTTAAGTAACATACTGTAAAATGTTTTGTGACATACAAAATGCCTGGTTTTCTTCCAATACTTGTTTCTGAAACTTCTAATGATTGCAACAAACTTGCAATTTCCTTTTGGATGTCTTCGGGATTGATCCCACACCGTCGCCAATAGCTCGTTGTGATGCTTCAGTGCGACGCTAATTCAACTAATAACCTTTCGGATGTTCAGGCATAAAATATTTTTGCTCTAGGTTTTATGATAACAATTCCCAAAAATGTTGGAAGCATGAGCATAAGGAAGGAAATCTGCGTATAAAAAGTTCATCCATAACCGGATGTGTTAACGATCACCCTTTTCCAAAATGTATCTGTTTTCGTCGGTAAAATATATAAGGGGATCTTTGCTTTCAAAATAAGTAGGAAGTTCGTCCAAGATTATTCCCAACAACATCCAACACAGATGCACTTAACATTGCTTTATTTTCAACATATTGAAGAATACACCATACAGATCAGACTTTCTGTCTCCATTTTATAGATAGCTATAGAAGGAACCAAACATTATGGGCAACGACATTCTGAAAAATCTTCCCTTCTCCACCATAAAATTTGGCGGCACTATAATTTCTTGATGCCATAATGATGTCTTCAAGTTTGTTTTGAAGTTGCTTGAGTTTATATTCTACCCACATATGAATTGAGTTTATTGTATCTTATTTTCTGCTTATGGGATCTGTAGTTATTCTTAACTATAATTCTGCTTCATTATTGCGGGTTCATCTCCAAAAGTGGTGTAATTCTATTCTTAGATCTCGGAAGAATCTAGATGTTAGAAAAGCTTTATCTCATCTAGAACCTAAATTTATGGTTGTCTTCCACTTTACTTTGAAGCCAAAACATTTTGAATGCATACTTTTTGTTATCGAAGTAAAATAAAAGTACACATTTCTAAAAAGTGTTGGCATTACATCGCTTTCTACTTAGAATACTAAAAAATATCCCGAATGTAGAAAATTTTGTTTCCAGGGTTTTTAGGGAATGAAAGCACAATAATGAGTGCTTTCAAAGATGACAATACTTGGTACTTGATTGAGATGAATCCCTCAAGTTGTATCCAAAGCACTCATTGTTCGAATACTATAGTAATTTTAACTTTTCATTTTTGTTTAAAATTTTTTTATAAATTAATTATTTTTAATTTAATTTTTGTAAATTGCTTCACTGCTATCCCAACAACATTTATCGATTAGTATTTTCGACAGCAGTTCCTAACTGTTAGTTCCAATAACGCTGTTATTTGAACTGCTATCAAAATAAAGGTCCATCTCTAACAGTTAAAGTGTATACCGTGCCATGTTAGCCAAGAAGGCAGTATATCGAAGTTTGGTCTCTAGGGGTATAGGAGCCGCATTAGACCAATTGGTGGAGTCGCGAACTAACATCCGGAGGTGTGCGAGTCGAAACTCGATCGAACCAAAGACCATCGTGTACGTACGGGCTGATGCACGTTAAATCTGTCGTGGACTTAAATATGTCCTTACGTTGATGTGGTATGGAAGTTTGGAGAGTGTGTGGGTGTTGACCTTGTCATCTGACCGTTGTCCTCGGATCTTTCCCCTCGGGACTGATCCCGGACCGTCGCCAATAGCTCGTTGTGTTGTTCCAGTGGGACTTAAATTCAACTACCTACCAACTTACCTGTCGGGGAAAATTCTGCATGTATCTGATTCCTCATAACGCTAGAAAACGGATCACACTCCACTTTTTGAGTGATCATTCTGTTATCTAGTGTTAAGAATCAGATATATTAGCAGCATGTAACAATCAACTTAAACTTTAAACCACCGAACTGTCTTTCTGACTATCAGGCCAATATAGTCCTCTAACTTAACGACAAGTTTCCCGTTTCGCTGATCTGATTGCAAATTTTTACACAAAACCTTTCAATCCCACAAGCTTAACAGAAAGGAAATGTCCTCCTTTCACGGTCTTATCAAAGCACAATAATCTCCTTTTTTCTGTCTGTCCTCGACAACCATCACCCGCATAACTTCCTGCTGAAATCCGGCTGCCTTTTGGGTGTCGCAGCCGTTGGTACAGGCTGGCGGGGAAGAGAGCTGGTGCTTATCAAAATACGAGGGATGATCGCCAGTTGTCTTCCAACTACCGCACATCCAACACCACGAAAGGGGCATATTTACATGTAGGTCAGGACTCGGGGGAAAAGGCAGATAGCAGATAACTTTGTCGCTCAGCGAACAAGATACTCCGCAGATCCCCCATCCGTAGAGGATTTCTGTTTGGATCAAGTACAAACAGATAAAAGCTAAGTGCAACTTGCCACTCTTTTCTGGAAAGAGGCTATCAATTTCTTTTTAACGAGAAGAATCATTATATAGTCTGGGCCTCAGTTGTAGTCTTCAAGCATAGCTCTTCATGAAGGTGAGAATTCGCGAAGATATATTCAGCCATATAATTCAAATTGTGTTTAATGCTTTTGCACCTCCTTTTAGAGCATCTCTCCTGTCTCGACGTGTCCCTCAGGCCTGCCTATTCACCATCTTAACCCTCCAAGTGGTTTCGAAGAGATATCTCGTCATCAAGATAATGCCGATTTATTTTATGATGACGAGATGAAGATCTGGTCAGATTTCTTGTTATGACTAGAGACGACGAGATTTTGATGGACGAGATATCTCCTCCATCAAGGGTCGGGTCAGTTTTGCTAATGACGAGAAACCTTGTCGAGATAACCACCAGGGGGTAAGCTGGTTCTTCAGGGCTTCAAGTATCACGAGCTAATAGACTTATTCACGCCAAGTGAGATACGTAACAAATAGCAATACAAGAGCTTTCTTGCAATTACTGATTGCAAACAAGTTCTGTGACTTAGTTAACACAATTATAAATACTATGCTGGATGCTGAATGCAAAATAATGCTGGTTGAAATAACAATAATACATTAACCCTACTGGTGGTTGTCTTGACGAGGTATCTCGTCTCATTAGCAAAACTGACCAGATCTTATTGGACGAGATATCTCGTCAATAATAGAAAACTCACCAGATCTTGAACTCATCGTCATCATAAAAAATGGCAGTACTTTGATGACGAGATATCTCGTCATTAGCAAAATTGGTCAGATCTTGATGAACGAGAAATCTCGTCGAAACCTCTGGGAGGGCTAATATGCAGATTTTTTAAAATTTATATACATTAACATTATATGTATACAGACAAGTAATCTTAACGCCCAAAATGATTAAGACAGACCTTTTTCTCAAAGGAAATAAGCTGTCTGTTAATTTATTACTATGCAATCTAATGAAGAATTTGGTTTGTCGCTCTACGGTCATTCTTTGCTACACGATGGCTTATTAGACTGATCTAATGAATGCTTAGTTTTTAATGTTCCTTGTATGGCTGAATACGTCCAAGTTAGTATAACTGATATAAAATATTCATTATTTATTGTAGGCTTAAATGTCTTTGTGCCAAAGATTACCTAAATTAAGTATATGAGCACATTAAACAATATAGTAAAATTGAATAAGAACCTTAGTTGACCGTCAGCTTCCCATTAATCTTACTTTCAAGGGACTTTGGTCGAAGTATCGAAACCTCGTCTATGGAGTTCTTCATGTTTCTGTTTGATCAACATTTTATTCTGAAGTCAGTTAATTTTTCCATCACTCTGGAAACAAGAAATACATTAAACAAGAACAATTGCATATATTATCTAGAAGAGATCAATATTTTCAAGATTTCTTTTGATAAATATGATATTTTAATTTACTACTTAAAAATATTTTGCAAAAGAATTGAAACAGAACGTACTCGACTTTATCGAGTTAAAATGCATTCAAATTCAATTAGTTTTATTTCAATAACTTTAAATATTCTGATTTAAGATTCACCGAAATAATACCATTACAGTATTCTGTATAACTTTAACACCTAATATATACCCTTATAGATACTCCTTTGCTTGGTATGATGTGGCTTTTATGAATTCCTTTTCTTGGGAACTTGATACTCCTAAGTATAAATGGATTTGTTGAAACATCTCGGAGGATTTTGTATAAAAAACCAGCAACCTACAAACAATAAAAGCACTTGAATATAAAGGTCATAGAGATGGCAAAATTGTGTTGTTATTGTTAATTTTCGGTAACTTGTTATTAACTACTAATACTAAGAGTTTCGTTATCAATTAATATCTTATATAACAGTCAGAAATAAATTTAACGGTTATCAATCTTAAAAAATTTTAAGTTAGTTTCTACTTAAATTAACCGTTAAAGGATTTTTAAAAAATATTAGTAAGTTCAACTATTTAA
Source organism: Meta bourneti (assembly GCA_933210815.1). Classification (NCBI taxonomy): domain Eukaryota; kingdom Metazoa; phylum Arthropoda; class Arachnida; order Araneae; family Tetragnathidae; genus Meta; species Meta bourneti. Next base: position 81,232,404 of record OW119933.1, read on the forward strand.
AATATTTTTTTTTTCAATTAAACTTACTAATTTTCATAAGTTTATCATTTTAAGTTACTTTTCGATGTTTGAAGATAACCTTCATCGATAACTGTTAATATTTTCGATAACATTTCCTAGCCGTTAATTTGTAGCAACACCGTTATGAACTGCTATCAGAATAACAGCCCATCTCTAGCAGGTAATAATGATTAAAAATAAAAACAGGAAAATGTAATCGGATGTTCCTAGTGTGCGACTCTGAAAATACTAAATACAGCATCGTCGTTAAAAGTATGATATAATACACCATCCTTGAAATTAAAAAAATTAGTTGTCCTGTCATTTTACTTTAAAGCGAATGATGATATGCCTTTAGTCATACAAAGTTCAACTTGGGTTCAAGAATTAGACTTAAAATAATTTTTTAATAGAAAACCAATAGTTTTATATCAAAGAAGGGATGTCAATATTTTATATTACGGATCACAGCTTAATTCAAATTTTGTACCCTTTTTAATTTCTATGCTAGGACTCATTCCGAAGAATTTTATATTGCGGAAAAAATTACTAAAATTTCAAGGGATGTTATTGATATTTTCAAATTAAAATATTATAATTTATTTAATTAAAATATTATAATAAATATTGGATATATATGCATCTTAAACATGACAATTAGCTACATTTTCCCCTTCCGTTGATTCTCTAGTCTAGAGTATTCAGTAGCATTCTCTTGATTTAAAGGTAAGAAGAGAACGGAAAGACCAAAAATATTTCTGCGGCTTGACTAGAAGTGCCAATGTCAATATTTTTAATTTTGAGATGTTTGAAGTTAAAGATAGAATTGTCGTTGGCGGTAAAATAGGTTAAAAAGCACCAGTGCAGTGTAGCCAATCTATATTAGGTGGAAAAAAATTTCGATGCAAGAAGTACCAAAGTTGAAATTGGTACTTTTATCTTAAATATTGCTTCAGATTTGAGTCTGTGTCATCTTTGGTTTTTCTTGCAAAAGAAAAATATTGATTTTCAATTTTGACATTGGCACTAATAAGCTTCAAAAAATCTCAGTTATTACTTTGAATTTGACTTTGGCACTTCTTGCACGAAAAATTCAGATGCTAAAAATATGAAAATAGGTTATAACTCATTTTCGCCAAAATTTGACATTGGCACTTCTTGCACCAAGCCACAGATTTTAATCTTATCCCAACAAATAAACTAGATTTCTTTAACTGTCATACTTACCACCATACATACCTGGAATGATGCACACTCAGCTTTCGGACAAGATGTATATTCACTTATCAGTAGAGTGAGAAGCATCTCAATCACTAAACGCTGCCATTGAAGTGATGCTCAGTTCCAAATGGCAGTTTAATCTCTAAGGTATTGCTTCGTGCTCCTGTAGTTCGTTACTGTCATATCCACTTAGTCATTTTGTGTAAATGAAAGACGAACATATTGGAAGTGATTACTTTTCAATTATATCATCAATACCTAACAACCTATATCTGAATGAAAGCAATTTAATTTCCCTTCAAGTTTTTAGTGCACGTTTTGTTAAACTTGTTATGTGATACTTTTGTTACACTGTCTTGAATCTTTAGTTTCAAAGTGCTTTTAAATTGGTAGCAGAAAGAATATGAATAAGTATTTCACTTAAAATTACTTACTATACTTTCATATTTTATAATTATGAATTCAGAAATGAACTCTTCACCTAATATATAAATAGTGCTATTTGTTTAGTATATTAAATATTAATATAATATAATATTTTTTAAATATATTTGTTATAATACATTGAAAAATTGAATTTTTATTTGTTAATTTATCATTGGCTTTCCCTTCAGGACTCATTTTGTAATATAATACCAGCTTTTCTTGTAAACATTATAATAAAATTAAGTAATACAAATAAATACTTGTTGATTAGCACAAAAGTTATGTGTCTTTTACTACATATTTAAAATTCATTCATTCCAATCTACATTTTTAATAATGTTCTTTAAGCCCTTCACTTTTTGATTATAAAAAGTTATCTTGAAATTTCTGTTTATTTATTTCTTATTTAATGTGAATCCTTTAAAAAATTCATAACTTTATAATAAATCTGTACATGAATGAATATTGCCACAACTACAGGAAATGTTTGCTGTGGATTTGTAAAAAATTGCTGTTAGTTTAATCTGAAGTGTTTAATTATAACCTTCGTGTTGATATGCTGTCTTACATCATAACTTAAAATCTTGTGAAAATGTATTGTGAACCAAAATGTAGGAAACTCCGACCCATTTTAACCTTCCTGGTGGTTCTCACACGAGGTATCTCGTCATTAGAAGAAAACTGATCAGATCTTGATGACTTCATCAAAAAAAATCGGCAATATCTTGATGACGAGGCATCTCGTCCTGGTCAGATCTTGACAAACGAGATATCTCGTCGAAACCACTCGGAGGGTTAATAAGCGTTTGAGCAAAAATTTTCAGCAGAGAATATCAGGCTCATTAATTCCAATATATATATTATCTTGACCTCTTCTATTCTTTCTAGCATTTGCGGTCCAGACAGTGATCAAAAAGACCTATTCTTTGAAGATTTACATTTCACGGAGACGTCTTTAATCCGGCGTTCCAGAGACCCAAGAAAAACCAGTTACTCTCTAGTATCACAGAGAGAGAAAGAGGAAGTAGAAAAGAAAAAAAAAAAGATCCTGGTCCCCCAAAGCACCGCAATCCCGGATATTCCAGAGGTATACGTCTTCTTGATTTAAAACACCCTCCTTGCTACGACATTCCTCTCTTTCTTCCTTTTCTTCATTCTTGTCTGGAAATGAGCTCTTTCGCTCCACCTCTTTAACTCCTAAATTGGCATTTTTAAATTCATCACTTGCTGGAAGTCCTCACGCTAACCCTTAAAATGTATTTTTCGTTTCTTTACGATGTGTTTGGGGTGTTTCTCACAAATTTGACTATGGTATAATTATTATTTTGAAATGCTCCTGAATATTACGATCAGTAATAAACACATCCAATTCACTGAAATGTAAATTTATTTCTTACAAAAGATGTATGATTATATTGGCTACTGTATTATGAATTGGCTACTTAATGTATGTTTATATGATAGACTGATGCATTTTAAATTTGTATCACTCAGGTTTTCATAAAAAGTTTGCAAAATAAAATATACATATATAATTCATATTTTTAAATATATCAGTGGGCTTTTGAGGCAAATATGGCTCACATTAAAAAAGCCATTGTGGTTATTAACGTGGTTTGTGAACTTATGAGACAGAATAATGCTAGTTGGATTGTTATAAGTTTACAGGAGTACTCAGAGTTTGTTTAATTGTGTAAAAGGATTGAAAGTGTAAAATCTGTCTTGTGGTATACTCTTACACATCGTTGGCTTAGAGCAAAAATTCATTAACTGACGAAAATAAAGCAAATTTTCTAACATAGCCGATCAAAAACTAACTGTTAGTTTTTAGGTCAAAAATAAAAATTATAAACATTTTAATAATATTATATTTTCTTTCAAACCGAAATAATGTGTCGTTTTATTTCTCATCATCGCAAAAACCATCTTTTGTCAAAAAAATGCCTTTCCTAGAAGTGTCAGTTTTTTAGTTTCTGCTCTAAGTGGGCGATAGCAAAAATGTCAATTAACTCTTCTGGTGGTTGTATCTTGTTGTATGGTTATATCATTAGCAAAATTGACCAGATATCTCGTCATCATAAAAAAATTGGCAATATCTTGATGACGAGATATTTCGTTATTAGAAAAATTGGTCAGATCTTGAAGGACAAGATATATAGTCGGAACTAAGTGGAGAGTTAACGAGTTTCTGCTCTAAGCCGACCATATAATGTTGAAAGTCATGGAAAATTCATAGATATTCATAGATAATTATTTGATTTGTTGAGTGATAGAAGCTTATCCATGGTAACAGTTTTAAAAATGGGTCAAGCCTCTTGGCATTTTCTTTATATATTTATCAACATCGTTACAGTATTACTTCTAACATATCCCTCTCATCACCAAAGTAAGCTATTGGTGCTATTGCTTAAAGTTGGTAATGTAAATCTTAGAGTTAACTGAATTAGTCTTAGTAATAATCTTAGTTTCATAAAAATTTTGCTTACAAATTTAAAATGTATTAATGCCTTTATCTTTAAATGGGTTAAGGCATAGATATATCTTGACACTATATGTTTTCTTACACGATTCATAAATCAGATTCAGATAACTTCCATACTCTTGTATATAAATTTAAATTTTCTTGTTTGATAAATTTAAATGAAGGAATAGATACGTTGATACTGTTTTGTGCAACCACTTAGTTGAATAATTGAATATATTATGAGTATTGTTAAATGAGAGATACGCAAATATATGAATTAGCATTTTTACAATAGAAAATTCAAATTCTTGATGTAAAGTAATGTCTACAACTTTAAAACCAAACTTCAGAGTTCAGTCAATGCATGTAGCACTGATAAATTTCAGCTTAATTATTGTTTTTCAACTCAAAATTTGCATTATAGATACCTAAACGATATTTTGTTTCATTTCAAAGAAAACTGAAAAGTTACGATGTTTAAATCACTAGGAAACAACGTAGGCTTAGAGCAGAAACTCATTATCTGACATTTTTTCTGAGACACTAAATGCTTATTTCCATAATGACGAGACGTCGTTACATTGTACAATGTAATATGTTTGAAAGATAAATAACACTATCAAAAGGCCTATAATTATTAATTTTTGACCTATAGACTTTAAACAGCTGTGAAGTAAAAAGTTTGCTTTATCGTTAATGAGTTTCTGCTCTAAGACGACGATGAATGAGTATATATATCTGAATACCGTAATAAAACTGTCAGAAAAAGAAATGTGTTGAAATTTATGAAAGTGGTTTACCAAACTCAATGGTTTTGCCTTTTTCTGTTATCTAATAATTTAATGTTAACAATTTTTTAAATGAAAAATGTCTGTAATTAAACATTTGGATAATATTTGCATAGTTAGCTTATCTGTATTCTTTTCTAATCTGTTTATCTTGTGTAAAAGTAAAATAATTCATATTTTGAAATATGTAATACATTTTGTGAATTAATTAACATTTGAGTTTCCAAATTCTCTGATACTTGGCAAAAATAGTTCCATGTAGCAATGATTTCTACCCTAAATTTACTCGAACACTGTTATAAACTAAGGTAATAAAAGTTATATTTATCCATACGAACCAAATGTTTTTAAATTTCAATTTCATTACTGCAAGCTTTCTGAAAGAAAATGTATGCATTTTGCTAAACAGTTTTAACGGAAACGTGGTCATACGACCATTATACAAATCCCAAGTCGAAATAGCTTCCATTTTCATATTTTCTAAGATCCTGAATTATTTGATAGAGAATTCTGTTTTCAAAAACCTATGCTATAAAAAGTTCAACAATCACAATTTTAGTATCATAGATACAGCAACTTTTACACAAATTTTCCAAAAGAAACGCAAATTTTCTAAATTAACAGAATCATGGTCATATGAACAGTCTAAAAATCCCAAGTCCAAAGTAGCTTATATTTTCATATTTCCCAAGAGCATGAATTATTTAATAGAGAATTTTGTTTTCCAAAACTCTTATACTATTAAAAGTTCAACGATCACAGTTCTAGTATCATAGATACACCTAGTTGCAACAAAAACAATGCAATTTTTATGCAAATTTTTCCCAAGAAAGTCGAAGGAAAGAAACGCTTCTTTTCCATCAGAAGAAGCATAAAACTGTTGCGACATCCACATTTGCGGATTTCGCATTTGCTCGGAGGGGAAGTAACTTTTGATCGCGAGGAGGAGGAAAATACAAAAATAGAACCCCGATACACAAACTTTGCTCCGAACTAACACAGATATATACAAGCGATAAAAATCAGCGATGAAACCGTGAAAATTTTTGTTGATATTTCTCCTCGTCTCTGTCTTTTTCTTTTACAGATCCATCCGCAACGGGGATTGCAGGGGGAAATGAAAGCAGCAAAGGAGCCAGAACTGAACCCTGGGGGCTGCAGGCTGAAGAATGCTTCCCGCAGTCGCTTTGTAAAGGCTATCCATTTATGAATGTAAAGTATGAAATCTCCCAGCCTGCGGGACTGAACGCGGCCTATTCATAATTTCGCTTTCCATTCACACCTCAATATTAAAAAGAAAATAATAATAAAGAAAGATACATTCAACAACAAGAAAAAATGTCGTCCTTTCAGTGCGCGTTATGTGGGGATCGTGCAGTACTTTTTATGCGAGGGTAGAGCCGGAATATATACCGCAGCGACTGAGCAAACACTGTAATTGAAAAATAAAATTCCGTCCTTTACGTAATCTTGTGCAGCGTTTTATTTTTTGCTTTGATTTTTAGATTGTTTTTAACGCAGCAAAACACCCAATCGCGTTCTTCTATGCACTTTTACGGTGTGAGTTGCACAAATATAACGAAATCATAAGTAAAATAAGAAACGAGGATATATTATTGAGGGTAGACGCCAGAATATATACCGCAGTGACTGAGCAAACACTGTAATTGAAAAATAAAATTACGTCCTTTACGTAATCTTGTGCAGCATTTTATTTTTTGCTTTGAGATTGCAATTGTTTTTAAAGCAGCTCCCCTACACCTTTTACCTCTGAGTTGCACAATTATAACGAAATCATAAGTAATAAGAAACTAGGGTATGTTATTGATCATGCATGAGAGAACCCTAGTAAATATTTACAAAAAATCAGAAAATGTTACAAGTCATTTAAAATGCCAAATCTTGAGATCGGTAATTTAATTAAAAAAAACCCGCGGAAATTGTTTAACAAATAAATAATCTTAAATAATACATATAGTCAATTTCTTAGATTTCTTTATTTGCAAATTACAGATCAATACGAAATAAAAAATTAAGCAACCGCAAAAACTTGGGACTGCCCACTAAAATGTCACGAAATCATAGGATCATTCTTCCAAAAGGTAGGGAAGTGGGCCTCGGTAGCCCAGTTGATAGAGTTACAGAATAGCAACCTAGTGTCGTGAGTTAGAAACTCGAACCAACCAAAGACCAGCGTGTAAGCGGTGCACGTTAAATCTGTCGTGGCCTCAAATATCCTCACGTTGGCTGGTGTGCACGTTTGGAGAGTGGGGTGCCATCTCACGTGTTGACCTCGTGATCTGACCGTGGTTCAAAATGACAAGGTGTCCTCCGACCTTTCCCTTTGGGATTGATCCTGGACCGTCGCCAATATCCCCGTTGCGTTGCTTCACGTACATTCAAACTACGTGCCGCAAACCAATCCGATGTTTTACGAGTTCGTCTCCGTTTTTCATTCCAGAGTTATACAAATACAGAAAATCAAGACCATACAAACTACGAGATATACCGTACAAGACAAAACCCTTATCAGAAACTTATATTGCTTGCACTAATACACTTACATTGCCATGCAAAAAATATATAGTGCACCGCAGTTTTGTAATTATTAAAGCACAGTACATTGCACTAAAAATATTGAGTTACTCAGCGAAAATATTTGCCAGGCCAGGAGCAACATGTAATAGTAATTTATACGATTTCCCAAAATTATTAGCTCATAAGCTAATGGTAACTAGCCTAGAAAAATGTACTTATACGACAATAAAGCGCAAATTATGCACTATATCACGTGTTAGTTTAAATAACGTACAGTATGGTAAAATATTTTTGATATACGACAGCTCGTTTATGATTTTTCTACATTCCTTTTGGGGCCGAATGATGAAGAATCTCAAGCTTGACAATGTTTCTATATACCCCTACGAAATATAACATTGTGGCAGCAAAACCCACTGAAAAGGACAACCAGTAACCGTAATTAATAACGGTGATCTATGAACCCCTTTTTATATTGAAAATAGAGATTGGGTTATTCCGATTGCAGTTTAAATAACAGTGTGTTTTCAAAATAACATGTAGCATCTGTTGTCGAAAATGTTGACGTTTCCGATAAATGGTATTGGGATAGCAGTGAAGGAAGAATCGAAAAAAAATTCAAACGATTGAAATTCCTTTTAAAAATTATTTTATGTCTAATTCAAACGATTAATAAATGTTAAAAGTAACCGTCAATGTCATTTTCTTAGCAGTAAAAAGTAACCGTTAAATTTAGTTGCTGACTGTTACTATTAGTTTCTAACTGTAACAAAACAAAAATTATCCCAAATTAGCAATAACAGGCACCACTGTTGTCGTGAAATAACAGCATTATCCATCTCCAATTGAAACACGTTGAGATTTTCTTCTGCTGTTAGCAAAATTTAAAATTCATCCGGGGAACAGGTGAAAATAGATCGTATTTCTCGCGCAGACTTTAATTGGGCAGATATAAACCAAAGTAGATTAGACAGCACTCGTACCACTTCCCAAAAGAACGTATACAACAAGAAAAACATTTAATATATGACGTTATAAATAATTGCCGACAGGCAAGACTCCATACAAACAAACATAAAAGACGTCTGGAAAAGAGCTAGATCTGAATGAATGCCCGTGAGAAGAAAAAGCAAATTTTACAACGGACTCGAGAGGAAAGAAAGTGAGCTTTTCAGAATCCCCCGAAGATAAGATCAGGTGCAAAGGTTTCCGACAGGGGTGGCTATTTTGCTGGCTCACTGTCCCCTGTTACGTCACTTTTACAGCATCATAAAACATGGCGACGACAGAGTCGGGGAGTGATCTTTAATCAGTGTTATTGCCCCACGTGACCCAAACAGGAATGGTGGTCCCTTTAAGGAGGGGAGGGGGGAGATGTCAACCCTAAGAATAGTTACAAAATTCGAAGTTTCACTTGAAAAACTAACATGTGTACTGTGTGCGAATTCGGAATATATTTTTTTGAGGAAATTTAGTGTGTGTTTTTTGCAAAATACTAGTGCCCCAGTTTTGGATATTCTTTTTGGATTATTTTTATTGGATACATTATTTTCGAGGTAAGACAGCTATTTTTTTGGATTTATACAAACACTTGGGAAAAACAACACGCAAGTACGATAGCAATTTAGTGTATGATTTTTCCTGTAGAATTTTTATGTATGTTTTACACAATATTAGTGGCCCCTAGTTTTAGATATGCTTTTTGGATATTATTATTGGATACATTATTTTAGAGGTAAGCCAGAGTTATTTTTTATGGATTTATACAAACATTATCGCGTATGCATATGAAAGAACACAACAATTGGGAAACAACACACGAGTACGATATCATAATTTAGTGTATGATTTTTTCTGTAGAATTTTTACGTGTGTTTTACAAAATACTAGTGCCCATAGCACTTTTTAGGTTACATTTATCGGATATGTTATTTTCGTAAGTGTGCAAGCAATAAACAAAATACATCAACAACAGCACATGTATACGATATTCGAATTTGGAGCATGATTTTTCCGCAGAATTTTAGTGTATGTTTACACAATACCAGTGCCCCTAGTTTTGGATATGCTTTCTGGATTATGATTATTCAATACATTATTTCTAGGTAAACTAGAACTATTTTTTATGGATTCATACGAACATTATCACGTATACAGATGCAAGAACACATCACTTGAGAAAAACAACACACTAGTACATCACAATTCAGTATGCAATTTTTTTCCTGTAGAATATTTGTGTATGTTCGACAAAATATCATAAAGCTTTTTAAGGTACATTTATCGGAAACATTATTTTCGATCAAATGTCCAATCTACAATCAAAACAAATCAATTACAGCACATGTGTATGACATCTGAATTTTGTGCATGATTTTTCAGTATGATTTTCGTGTATGTTTTACAAAATACTAATGTTCGCACTTTTCAATACGCATTTCGGATAATTATTTATTTGTACATAAACATTATCACATATAGCGATGAAATCCCATTCTTTTTATTATTTTGATTAGTTGAAGCATTCAAATGATATCAGTATTGCGACACATTGAGCACACAGTACACAAAATCCGTAGGGTTTTTTGAGCAGACATGAATTTATTGAAAAACCAAACAGTACACGTGGGTTAGGCATGATTTTTCCATAGAATTTTAGCACATTTTAAAAATCTCTAGTGCTCACACTTTTGGATTATATTTATTGGACACACTATTTTCGAGGTTAACCAAAAAAATATTTCTATGAATTTGTAAACAAACATTATTACATATACCAATGTACTCATGTTTCGTTATTTTGATTGCTGAGACGCATTGGGGAGCTTTTTATTTTACATTATTTTTATTTTTATTTATTCAATCGTTACTTTAATAAAAATTTAGCTTTTTAAGACCAGTTGAAAATTTCGTAAAAATAAAAGTTCTAAAGCCAAATTAAAGTTATAATTTATTTCATTTGGCTTGTAATAAGAAATTTGTGAACGAAAATTTTACTTGGGTATTACTATTTTAAGCAGATCATTTATCACCGTTCATAAACAATGTAAAATATATGCACACAAGAGAGCGTAATTACCTCAAAAGATTTTCGCAATATTGAATTACTATGAATAATATAAAACAGAAAAAATACTGATTTATTTAAAATGGAAAAGATATATTTTTATATTACCTAAAAAAACTAAATTGCCTTTGTATATTTCACTTCGATGAAAGAAAATTTTGAGTGATATTTCATTATAAAATAATTCTATAGATTACAAACGAAATTAATGCTTTTGCTGAGCAGTTTTACGTACATTAAATAAAACTTAGTAGAATAAGTTGATAGAATTTCTTTTCATCAAGAATAATCAGGATACATTTTCATTTCGAATATTCAGGACATTCTTTAGTCTCATTTCAATCAAAATGTACTCGAATAAAGAAGTATCGAGGAGTAAAAGATCATGTCTAAATTTGATCAACACTGCCTTTTTTAATACCACAAAAATAAAAAATGTAAATTGATTATTTATTCACAAAAATCTAAGCTAAACAATACACCCCAACAAGAACAGAACACCTAAAATAAAAAAACTTAAATTAATTATTCATTTTTAAAAATCCAACTACACTACACATTTCCTAACCTGGGAAGAACACCTAAAATAATAATAAATAAAATAATTATTCGCTTGTAAAAATTCAAACTACACACATCCCAACAATTCCCAACTTAGACAAAACACCGAAAATATAAAGACCCAAATTAATTATTCATTGTAAAAAGTCAATACACAAACATTTCACAACTTAGACAGAACACCTAAAATAATGTAACAATAAAAAAAATCTAAAATAATTATTCACTTGTAAAAATAGAATAGAATTCACTTGTAAAAATCAAAACTACACTATACACATCCCAACATTCCCTCACTTGGACCAGAACATCTAAATAAAAAAAACCAAATTAATTATTCACTTGTAAAAAACCCAACCACACTACATACAACCTAACAAACATTTCCCAACTTGCACCCTACTTCCCGGGGCAGTCCTCTATCCAGAAAACTTGGAATTCCTGTTCCTTTAACGCTGCTTTATCGGAATGGGATTTACATCCGCAATCCGTTCAGTTACGTGATTTAATCTGATCAAGTCTGCACGGATGCGAAAGTTTCATGTTTTATCCCGTAAAGGCTGCAGGCCTGTCCATCGGCCTGCGTGGGATGAGGGGGGGGGGGGTAGAGGCCTACAGGAAATGGTCGTTACCAATATCTAAGAACATCCATTCCAGAAAAATCGATGAGCTAGACTTTCCCGGACGTCTGTAATCCTCCTGCGACGAACCAACTGGATTAGGATCCTGTACGTTCTCTGTTTATCCTAGGAGGGTTATATAGGTGCATTCCTACACTGTTTATAGTTCGCCACTGCCTGCTCTCGAAGTAGCAGGGTTCAAAACCCCTTAAGCCTCCTGGTGGTTGTCTTGACGAGGTATCCCATAATTAGCAAACTTGAGCTGATCTTGATGGACGAGATATCTCGTCATTAGAAAAAAACGACCAGATCTTGATTTCATCAAAAATCGGCAACGACTTGATGACGAGATATCTCATCATTAGCGAAAATGACCAGATCTTGATTTCATCAAAAAATCGGCTACGACTTGATGACGACATACCTCGTCATTCGGAAAAAATGACCAGATCTTGATTTCATCAAAAAAAAAAATCGGCAACGACTTTATGACGAGATATCTCGTCATTAGCGAAATGGTCTTGATGGACGAGATATCTCGTCGAAACCACTTGGTGGGTTAAGGCCTGATTTTCATTTTAGTTTCTTAACCCTATGAGAGTCGCCAGATTTCCGAGTAGTGCAGTATTGCTTTAACCCCACAAAAACACATAACGACTAATTAACCATATTAATTTGTTGAAAGAACCCAAGGATGATTCCATGGGCCAAGAAGGTTAGAACTGGTTAGAAGTCATCAGACTGCAGATTGCTGAACGGATATATGAGTAAACACCTCGGAGGGCCTTTAAAAGTCTTTAGTATTTGCTGAAAGTCCTTGAAACCTTTAAAAAGCCTTAGGGTTTACAAAACCATTGTATATTTTCTTGCACCTGCATTCAAAAGAGACCAATGATATAATAGATTTCCAAGTAGTATAATATTGCTTTTATGCCACAATCTACATAATGGCTAATTAACCACATTAATTGGTTGAAAGAATCCCAGGAAAGATTCTATGGGCCAAGAAAGTTAAAACTGGTTAGACGTTATGCAGGGAAGACTGCAGGTTGACGGATATATGCGTGAGAAAGCTTCAGAAAAAAGTAAGAAGTCTTAAAAAGTCTTAGTATTTGCTGAAAGTCCTAGAAAATTTTAAAAAGCCTTAGGTTTTACAAGAACACTTATGTTTTATATTCCACCTCCATTCAAAAGATCAATTATGTTTTACCAAGGTCAAGTGTCAAACATATCAAGGGCATAATATTTGTAAGTTGACCAAATATTGATGTTTTAAAGCTGTCGTGAGATCCAAACCTAAGATTAAAACCTAAAAGTTTTTTATCTGTGCACTTGCTGTTAACCTATTTCAATCTGTGAAATGAGGCCTTAAAAATGAAAAATACCCTTGGAAAAAAAACAGCTTCATCCATGTGCGATGTAGCCTTAAAACTGAAGAATAGCCTTGAAAAAACAGCTTCACTCATGCAAAATGTTGCCTTAAAAACTGAAATGGAAAACAGCTTCACTCGTGTGAAATGTGACCTTTAAAATGAAAAATAGCCTTGAATTAACTGATCACGAAGAATGAAACTGAAAATTCGCTAATACAGAATTAAACAATCCGAACCGAAAGTTCAACAAACAACTGTGTTGAAAAACAGTAGATCCACAGCTTCATACAAAAACGAAAGAAAAAGTCCACAATTGGATCAAATTTATGTAAACAAAAATCTACAATGATCAAAGAATGAAACTTATCTCGTTTGTTCTGAAAATAAAACAACCCAGGAAATTTAAAATGATAAAACTGAAACAAGGAGTTTCGTATTTTGAGTAGATTCCCTCCACTTTTCCTGACTAGCAATATTACTCTCTTTCTCCGCAGCAATTGGACGTGGATCGTTGGAAGATTTATGCTCTTCCTGTGATTTATAAGCAATAGCTAAGAATAACCAAAGTCTCGGAAGAAATTTATTTTTAACTTTACCTTCAATAAACGCGATAGAAAAAGTGGTGCACTGCATCTACAAAAACAGAAATACTGAAAGTATAAAAGGGGCAGAGTCTCGTTAACAGTCGGAATTGGCGTATTGATACAGAGATACACGAACGCACACTATGGGACATATACTATACATAAGATGTCACTTGATTGTGGAACTAATATATTGCTTAAACTTCCGTTGATCTAAACATCAAGAACATAGTTGACATGACTCAGTTGTGACTAATGGACATTAAATACAACATTCACAAAAATTAACTCATGCGCAATAAATGTTATATCAAATTGCTTTAAATGTTAATAGTGAATACTTTGTGTTATAAAAAATCTTTTTAGTAACTTAACTTAAAAGTACCTTACACTGAAAGCAACGTAAGATTTTTAATTTATGTATATAATCAAAGAACTTTCTAAAGATCGATTTATGAAAAATTATTTCCAGAATACTAAGATTAAATAAGCAAAATAAATAATTGAGCACGATGAATTTCTGATTTGCATTTTGACCATATGCATTCAGACATTTCAATTCAATTAAAACCAAATGCGCAGGGAACATTTTGAAATCATAACAATATAAAAAATCTCAATCGGTAAAATACTTAGAAAGATAGTAGACTATACTTTACTATATCTTTGATGTTGTATACGTAACTCCGTCAAAAATGATCGGAAATGAAATATTTATGCAATGCACAGAATTTGACATCAATCATTGTTTAACGCTAAAATAAAAAAAATTGATTTTGGTGATTTGTAAGCCCACTGTCCCCTTAATAACTTAAGATTCTCGGTTACAAAAGCACTTCGCTTCTATTTTTAAACAATAAAAGTATTCTTTCAAAGAATTTGGTAACTCTTCGTATCTCTTTAAATCGACCTGGAGGTTATAACTCACGAGATTTTACAAACCCTGTTATCCCGGCGTCCATTTTAACGAGCAACAGATGTTGTTTTGACAGAAAATCCTTCATGCATCTTTTTTTAAGTGGATAAACATATGCGAGACTTATTTTCCGTTGACAGCAGGGTGTGGAAAACGCGCGAAGGTTGCGAGTTCGCAGTTTCATCTTCTTTCGTTTTTCTATTTTCAGTATTTATAAAATGACAGATACCCTCATTTAACATTTGAGTCGATTAAATACTCAAGTGCAGCAAGACTTCTAAGTAGTGTAGTGTTGCTTTTACCACACGACACACTTATAATGAGTATCCTTCTCTTTTATAACCCCATCCCTCTAATGAATATATGGATTCTTTCTACCTTTAGAAAGATTTTATTGGTCCTTTCCTTAGATTAGAATACTTTGGAACGATTCTATTGGCCCACTCTGTAGAATAGTATCCTTTGGAAAGATTGTATTGGCTCACTCTGTAGAATAGAACCCTTTGGAAATATTCTTTTGAACTACTCAGTGGAATAGAATCATTTGGAAATATTCTATTGGTCCATTCCTTAGAATAATATCCTTTGGAAAATTTTTATCGCTCCATTCCTTAGAATTGAATCATCTGGAAAGATTATATTGATCATTTTCTGAGAAAGGAATCCTATGGATGGATTCTATTGGTTAAGAAGGTCAAAATTGTTTAGAAGCCATATATATAAGACTATAGATTTTAAAGTGGAATCGTGAGTGTGATCCCCTGAGAAGGTATAAGATGTATTGGGAAAAGCAGTAAAATAGAAGATGCTTACATCATTTGGGGTAAGCTAAGCTCAGTTATGTAAATTGAGAAGCTTCCTTTTTTAGGTAAGACCGAAAATGAATAGCAAATTTTTATGTAATAAGGAAATGCAAGTCTGACCATTACACCTTCAAGTGGAAGTTATATATCTATTATATTAAAATAGCAACAGAATATTATCTAGGATATTGTTCTTTATACATAGCTAGAGATGAGGTGTTAATTCATTAGTAGTAAAAATATTAACGTTAATGCTATCCAACAGCTAGTAACTGTAAAGGTATTAATATTTATTGATAAATGTTATCGTCAAAATTGACAGTTAATTTTAATGTTTTTACTAACTGTTGAAATATTGGCTAAATATTGTTAAAAATCGGAAATGACTAATAACCTCAGATACGTTTTGCCCATTTCAAGTGTCGGCTCTTATGTATTAAAAAGCAGCAACATTTGGAGAAGTTTTTTGCTCGTAGACAAAATAAATAGGGCTACACTGATCTCAGCTTTAAAAGGAAAGTTTGATAATAATCACATTCTTAAACTGCAAAAACTTAGAAAGCGTCCTCTAGCAAAACAAAGTGAAATACTTCAGAATTCAGAAGCTTTATTAATTACTCTCAAAATATCCTCAGCAGCAAGCCACTGGAAAACATTTTACTTTAGCACGTTGCCGGCTCAAATTGCCTACATTACCACCAGATAAATGTCTGCTTTGCCCCAAAAGAAAAATGTGGAATAATTATAAAGTCCAACGTTTTAAACGTCCTCTTGTAGAACTGTTATTTCAATCCCGTACCCACCAGATTTTTACACGTTGAAATACTTTGTTTCCAAACGAGAGCAAAATTCACAATGATTTCAAAATTATTAACTCTCAAGATTATCCCCAGCAGTAAGCTATTGAAAAACATTTTACTCTAGTACGTTGCCGGCTCAAATTGCCTACATTACCACCAGATAAATGTCTGCCCAAAACGAAAAACAAAATGTGGAATAAATATAAGATCTGACGTCTTAGAAAACGTCCTCTTGTAAAACCGTTATTTCAGCTCCACACTCTACAGATTTTTACACGCTGAAATACTTCATTTCCAAACAAGAGCAAAATTCACAATGATTTAAAAATTATTAACTCTCAAGATATCCCCAGCAGCAAGCCACTGGAAAACATTTTACTCTAGTACGTTGCCGGCTCAAATTGCCTATATTACCACCAGATAAATGTCTGCTTTGCCCAAAACGAAAAAAACGTGGAATAAATATAAGGTGGTAGCAAGTAGGGGGCGTGAGGGCAGGAAAACGTCTCCATTCCCTGTCAGCTTCTCCCCCGTCCCCTATTGGACAATTCAATCTCATTACCAACACAGACCCTTTTCTTTCTTTTTTCGGGCGCTTTTTTCCCCCGGAAAAAGAGCAGGGAGGGATGTTCAAAGAAAAAAGGGGGTATGCAAATATTTAAATTCTTTGAGAGAAGCATTCATTTTCCAAAATGTATTTACATAAGGAGAGCATAAATCAACGCGCAGCGGATTCTCCAGGTCTGGTACAGTCCTCCGACCTATTTAACTGCAGAGTAGCCTTTGAGGAACGGCGTAATAGGATTACACCCCCACTAGCACATTTACCAAGGAACTAGAAGCAGATTCAATGGTTTTGCTTTTTGAGTTCAATAGCCATCGCTTTCTGATTTAGCCTTGCTAACATGTTCAGATTTAATAACAGTATTCTAAATCTTTTAAGAACAGAGTAAAAAGGTATTGGGTTTGTTTTTGTGGTCTTATTTGCCCAAACTGCGCCAAATAAAAGATATTGGGAGTTTTATGATGTAATGCTAAGATCCTGGTTTGGCAATGTAGTAGCACAATGTAGGCAATAACTTGAAGAACGTTCGTGACTAGCACATTTGGGAGAACTCTTTTCCTCTATTGTCTGTTCACTTTACCTACAAATAAAATTTTCAATTCTTGTGAAACTTGACCTCGAAACCAGTTCACGAACTCAAGCATTTTTCTTTACATACCTAATTTTTTTCAGAGTATAGGACTTATCAATTTCATAAAAATATTGTAACAATTTGAAGAATGTGGCTAGCTCTTTCCTCAATTGTCTGCTCAGTTCGGCTGGGAATAAAATATTTAATCAACCCTTCAAACACAATCAAGGTATCTTCATATTTAACATTTTCAGCGCATAAGAGGTATCAATTTAAAACGATATAACAATAGCTCGAAGTATGTGGCCAGCTCTCTTCCTCTATTGTCTGTTTATAAGATTAATGAAAAAAATATTAATCCTTGTAAAACTCAACGTTAGCAAAACAATTTACACATTCAAGAATCTTATACTCCATATTTAAATTGGACTTGGTAGTTTAACCCTCCAAGTGGTTTCGACGAGATATCTCGTCATCAAGATCTGCTCGGCTTTTATCCAAGTCAGATATTGGCTATTTTTTGGTGACAAGGTTAAAATCTGGTCAGTTGCTTCCAATGACGAGATATCTCGTCTATCAATATCTGGTCAGCTTTGCTAATGACAAGATGCATCGTCGAGATAACGACCCGGAGGTAACCATGTATAAAGTCTACCAGTCTCAGACACGAACTGCTGTATCGGATGTCTCAGATTCTGCAACGGACTTCGAAGCGATGCAGTAACTAAACTTTGATACGTCCCCCCAACAAACCAAGTCAGAGGGACTAGAGAAAAGATAGGAAAGCAAGCGTGCATTACAGTGATTGGAAGCGCATTAGAGCACGTTTTAAAAAGGAAAAGCATCCTGAAAGATTTATACCTCTAAACACAAAGAGAAGCCAGTGAGGGGTTAGGATACAGAGGGGGAAAGCGAAAAGAAAAGCCACAGCCTAGACTTTCTGTTTATCAAAGAACTTGCTCCAGGGTTCCAGGAGGAGGGGGAGAAAATTCGGGGGGACCGAATTACAGGGGGTAGTCAAATAAGAGAAAGAAATGGGGAACGGGTGAAATGATTACGTAACTTGCACTTATTTCGTTTTGGGGAGTTTCCTGAATTTTGTGAGAATTGGCGGACTGTATAGGAAAAGGAAAGAAGAAAATTGCGTAAAAAATTTACCCGATCGCCCTCTGAAAGTAGAGTGGTAGAAAGTTTCAGATTTTTTCTTTCCTTTCTCTCCCAACAAAAGTAAAGTTTAAAAGAGGAGGAAAAGAATGAGACATCAGACATAGATTTTATGGGCCGGCTATTCTAGTAGCGCGGCCAATTTTTGGCTAGTACGATGGAAATCTTGCCTATGATCCTTTTTATGAATGAGTAAAGAGATTATCGTATTAGCCAACATTTATTTTTTTTAGTCTTTGAAATGTGCAGTATAAAATAGCGTGGGAGAATTACTATTAGAAAATGTGAGTCAGTAGAAAAATTCATCAATGTAGAAAAAATTGCATTTTAATTAGTAGATATGGGCTTTCATCATACACACGCGATCCAACTTTAATTTCTCAAAAAAAATTTTTTTTTTTAAACTGGAATTATAAAACAAAAAATTTGAGCTTGAATTGAAAGAATGGTTTCAACAATTAGTTTTTAACACAAATATATTTTTACAAATGAATTGCTCCAAAAGCATCTCATTACCGAAATCGCGATCATTCAGATTACTATCATTTTCTACTAACGTATTTCTATATAAAGTAGGTATTGCACCTAATTGGGTAAATTTAAGTTGGTTGCTTTTTATGATGCAAGGTCCATGATCTGGCCAAGCAATACATTTCCGTTAAGTAAATGGACATACATACACAAGGACAGTTTTACTGACACAGAAGAGGCAAATGCATCTAGGGTATTTACAGGAATCGAACCTGCACCACCTACAACTCACAGAGTGTTAGCGTTGTTGTCAAACCCACTGGACCACGGTGGTCTCGTGTAAATTTAGGAATAGAAATATTTTCAATTTGTTGTTATGGGGATAGTACAATAGAATGTAAGATTACCATTGCTTTGTTTCCTATAGTTACATACAGAATTAATTTGCAGGTAAATTATGTGTGTGGTATTCTTACCAGTAACTAGTACACTTACAAGATCCACACAAACACAATTAAATGTTCTCGCTTTATAAATCACCAAATAACTCAGTTTTAATCACACTAGACTTTAAATCCAGGTTAAAACGTAACTTGAGGCAAGTGGTAACTGAACAAAAGATTTACACTCTATTTTTTCATGGGAACGAAATGGAAAAAAAATTGAAAATCCATTAAGGGAAACAAGCCGCAAATAGTTATGTGAAAGAACAAGTGAGATACATGGAAAAACACTCGAAAGCGACTGGGTGAGATCATCTTCACAAAGCCACAAGTGCGTAGATAGCTTCATCTACACATTAAGGAACATTCTTTCGGTCTTTTTAAATAATCCGGCAATCACTCATAATTTTTTCCAATTCAGGGTTTCCTTCTCAACCACACACTCAGCAAATCAGACACAAGTAGATTATTCCAAGACGACAGCAATATATGATGATTGAACCCCACACTGGCGGTTTCGGATCTTAACTCCCGAGCAATTAATAGCAAAAAATGGCTCAGCCGAAAAAGCGCTCAGAAGGGCACCCATAAAGTAATCACTTAGAGTGGCGTGGCCAACTGTTCTCCCCTTCTGGTGCGAGTAAAGGAAGTAGAGGTGCATTTTTCCATGACAAGAAGCGGGGTTTGAGCGGGCGGCGATCTTCTTTTGACTGCTCTCAACTCAGGGGTTTCAGATTACGGAGTCGTTTGCGGTTCTTTTGCAAATGCAAGGGCACGCAACCTTTTTCGCCACCTTAATGAATAACGGTCGGGAGCCCTTGTAGGAGCCTCCGGCTCGTATTCCAGGAGCCCTCCGATCCTGAGGAGATCGTCGATGGCGAGTGTAGAGTCCTGAAATAAAGATCTGTGTCGTTGATGCGAGGCAGTCGGTAGGGGAATGGTTCGTAAGCAGGAAGGTTCTTGGAGTAAATTTGGGGAACTTGGAAAACACTTTGAAGGTGACTTAGGGTATGTTCGTAGAAAACCAAATGTCTAGACCATAGTTTCCAAAACAGATTCAGATTACGGAGACGTTTGCGGTTCTTTTGCAAATGCAAGGGCACGCAACCCTTTTCGCCACCTTAATGAATAACGGTCGGGAGCCCTTGTAGGAGCCTCCGGCTCGTATTCCAGGAGCCCTCCGATCCTGAGGAGATCGTCGATGGCGAGTGTAGAGTCCTGAAATAAAGATCTGTGTCGTTGATGCGAGGCAGTCGGTAGGGGAATGGTTCGTAAGCAGGAAGGTTCTTGGAGTAAATTTGGGGAACTTGGAAAACACTTTGAAGGTGACTTAGGGTATGTTCGTAGAAAACCAAATGTCTAGACCATAGTTTCCAAAACAGATTCAGATTACGGAGACGTTTGCGGTTCTTTTGCAAATGCAAGGGCACGCAACCCTTTTCGCCACCTTAATGAATAACGGTCGGGAGCCCTTGTAGGAGCCTCCGGCTCGTATTCCAGGAGCCCTCCGATCCTGAGGAGATCGTCGATGGCGAGTGTAGAGTCCTGAAATAAAGATCTGTGTCGTTGATGCGAGGCAGTCGGTAGGGGAATGGTTCGTAAGCAGGAAGGTTCTTGGAGTAAATTTGGGGAACTTGGAAAACACTTTGAAGGTGACTTAGGGTATGTTCGTAGAAAACCAAATGTCTAGACCATAGTTTCCAAAACAGATTCAGATTACGGAGACGTTTGCGGTTCTTTTGCAAATGCAAGGGCACGCAACCCTTTTCGCCACCTTAATGAATAACGGTCGGGAGCCCTTGTAGGAGCCTCCGGCTCGTATTCCAGGAGCCCTCCGATCCTGAGGAGATCGTCGATGGCGAGTGTAGAGTCCTGAAATAAAGATCTGTGTCGTTGATGCGAGGCAGTCGGTAGGGGAATGGTTCGTAAGCAGGAAGGTTCTTGGAGTAAATTTGGGGAACTTGGAAAACACTTTGAAGGTGACTTAGGGTATGTTCGTAGAAAACCAAATGTCTAGACCATAGTTTCCAAAACAGATTCAGATTACGGAGACGTTTGCGGTTCTTTTGCAAATGCAAGGGCACGCAACCCTTTTCGCCACCTTAATGAATAACGGTCGGGAGCCCTTGTAGGAGCCTCCGGCTCGTATTCCAGGAGCCCTCCGATCCTGAGGAGATCGTCGATGGCGAGTGTAGAGTCCTGAAATAAAGATCTGTGTCGTTGATGCGAGGCAGTCGGTAGGGGAATGGTTCGTAAGCAGGAAGGTTCTTGGAGTAAATTTGGGGAACTTGGAAAACACTTTGAAGGTGACTTAGGGTATGTTCGTAGAAAACCAAATGTCTAGACCATAGTTTCCAAAACAGATTCAGATTACGGAGACGTTTGCGGTTCTTTTGCAAATGCAAGGGCACGCAACCCTTTTCGCCACCTTAATGAATAACGGTCGGGAGCCCTTGTAGGAGCCTCCGGCTCGTATTCCAGGAGTCCGGTGATCCTGAGGAAATCGTCGATATAGAATGAAGTCCCGAAAGAAAGACCTGTGCATGTTGTTGATGCGAAGTCGAGTGCAATTGGTGGGGGAATGGTTTATAAGCAGGAAGCTTCTTGCAGTGAATTTGGAGAACTTGGAAAATACAGCCCCCAGTAGGTGACTTTGGGTATGTTTGTAACTAACCATGTCTAGACCATGGTTTACCAACCTTTTTTGGCCAACTCTCTGAAAACCTCTATCTCAACTAACAATATATTGAAAGTGGTTCTATGTCTAAAATTTTTTAATTTCTAAAAGCTAGTTTGAAAATGAAGCACGCTGGAACTACAATTCTAAAGCTATTTGTAAAAACAAAAAATAAACTGTATATAAATACAATAGATTACTCACTATTGTTAGCAATTAGCATGAACCAAATCAGTGAAATTAAAAACAATAGCTAATTAGAAGGATGAGTCCTTGGTGTTGTCTAGACCATAGTATGCCAAACGCTTTTGGCTCAACGCCCCCCTTTTCAAAGACACTTTTCTTCGGTGCGCCCTCTGGAAACCTCTATCTTAACTAAAAATATATTGAAAGTGTTGCTTCGGCTGTAATTTTTGAATTTCACCAAAATATTTATGCAGTTGTGCGCGTGATTTTTTAACTTCAAAAGCTATTTATAAAAATGAAATAACAAAAATTAAATTGTACATAAATACAATAGATTTCTCACTATTATTGGAAATTAACATAAATCAAAGCAGTAAAATAAAAAATAATCACTAATAAGAAGGACGAGCCCTTGGAGTTGTGCAGCCAATTTGTCTATATTAAGCGCTATTTGCGTCACCAGTATCTCCACAGTCAACTATTTGCAGTCGGTTTTTCTTTTTGGTGAACAGACTCGTTACAACACTTAAATCCACGTTCAACTAAACAGAATGAAGGGAGTGAAAAAAATTTATGCCGGAAGTGAGAGCAAATATATACATGCTAACACTTGCTTATTATGACCTGTCGTCTTGTTTTTCGACCGATCACTTGTAATCATCACTGCAGTGAGTGCGTCTGTATGGGCAAGAGGATAAGTGTTTGGTCAAAACATTAATGTTTTTAGTATCTTCTCATTGGCCCCTCTTGCACTTCAACGCCCCCTATTTTCCCTGGGGCTAGCATTGCTCTTCAAAATTCCTCCAGCACCCACAGACCGGCGGCCAGCCTCACCATGCGTTATTTTAACTTGAACAAGTCACACAAAACTTTGTTCCGAAATAATGCATTTAAATGCTCTTGTCTCTTTGAGTCAACTTTTACCTATGAACGAGGTTTTTCAGTCATGAATATTAACGAATTAAAAAATGGGAACCGTTTGACCAATGAAAATTTAGAATCAAAATCAATTTTGCCCTTCGAACCAAATATTAAAACAATTGTTAAATCTTAATGCAATGACACGCATCAAATTAAATTATTCATTTATTTTTCATTATCTTTCTATTTTTGTAGCAATATAAAATGTAAATAATATAAATTATTAATTTCAATAAATATAAATAATATATGATAGATCGCACTTCATGTTTTTTGGCGGTCCTTCCCTAAGTCACAGTGAATCGATGTGGCCCTTGGTCTAAACAAGTCTGGGCATCCCTGGTCTAGACCAACCTTTCAAAAGTTTTTTTGGCACAGCTCTTTTTACCTAAGTTTAGAAGCTTCTTCGTTTAAAAATGCACTTGATTCAAGGTTAAAAATTAGGAAGTTAGACATCAATGGCACCTAGACATTTTCTTTCAGTTTCCAAAGTGTCGTACTTGTGCAATTTCAAATTTATTTTGTTTCGTGGATGTGTGTAAGCTTACTCGTAAATCTTTTTAGGGTCGCTGTTTCACATTTTCAGTCAAATTTTAAAATATAGTTAATTTAAGTCGCAAAGCAAAAAATCTGAAAATTTGAGCGTTAAAAATGACGACGACTTAACAATAATTTTGATATTAAAATAATCAATGAGAAGGATGGGCGTTGGTTCGTAGTAGTATTCGTAGGTTCGATTCCTACCTGGAAGTATTCTCTCTTCTGTGTCAATAAAGATTTCTGTGTGTGTATATCCATTTAATTGCCGCTTGGACAAATATGCGCCATAAAACTCAACCCAATGAACCTTTTTTTAAATTATTTCTTTAAGGGCTTCCTTGAATGTTATAATTAGAGGCAACAATATATTGTGTAAATATGAAATTGCTATTATGATAAACTAAAACGAGTAAGCAAAAATTAACTTGGAAAAAACACAATAACAGAAATTAATCAAGTCTGCCGAAAATGTGAACATATGAAATAAACAGGAAAGCTTAAACCCAAACTTTTGGCAATCTTCAAACAAGACCGCGATCAGCAAGTGCAAATCTATTCATACCCAAAGAACATTTTTACCCCATGAAATGACTAAAACCGCACAACCAATTGCCTTCATTACATATTTATAATTTTTTCACCTCGTTTTCCCTTTCTTCCGTCCCCCAATTTTTTTCTTTTACAGTTATTGGAATTGACCCCGAAAATGAAAGGCACGTGCCGCGAGAGAGAACCCCAACAGGAAAAAAACATTTTTATTTAACTCGAGAGTTCTCTCTCCCCTTTCGCTACCCGAAAAAACCCGGGCAAACTCAAATTGAAACTACCGGAGCAGCAGTTAGAAGAAGGTTGGGGATGGGAAAGTTATTTCGCACCAGTAGCTTCTCCTGGGGATTTAAAATTTAAAACAAATTTCAGGAGGGAAATTTTGCAAAACATAAATCTCATCTTTAGCAGTCCGATTCTAAATAGGAGGGAGGGAAAGAGAGAAAAAACGGAACGAGAGGAAACAGAAAAATAAAATAGCAATGGGGGAAAAAATCGACCAAAAGAGTCTGAGTCTATGCTGTTTATAACCAAACAGGCTTCCACCCTCTCTCAGCCATGGCGGGGTTTTCCTTCTCAGCTGAGTCGGGATTAATTCATGAGCTGAGGGGTTTGGGGATCCCTCCCTCCCTCTTGGTAAAGGGGAGGGCACGATGTGGGACCCACCCATAAATCAAGTTACTTGGCATGTTTGGATGTAATGTTCCCAAAGGACGGGAAGGCGCTCGGCTCTGACGAATGGCCGGGATGCTGGGAGGCACAAGAAGAGCGGAGGATTGTTAGAAACAGAAGAGAGGATAAAAACGAAAACAATTGGGCCACTATGAATCCATATGATCATAACGGATGGACTTGGAGCGAGTGATTAAAAATGCAATATGCATGGAATACCACAATGAAGGAATGGGACGCAACTAAGATATAATGGAAATAAGGTACTACTATGCATAACCATTTAACCAAACTTCTGGTAAAGATATCCATGCAATGTGATGTCATAACCACAGTGAAAGAATGGGTCGCAACGAAGATATAATGGAAATAATGTAATACTATGCATAACCATTTAACCCAACTGCTTGTAAGGATATCCATGCAATATGATGTAATATTGCATGGTGGTGTCCACAGTGAAAGAATGGGACGCGTCTAAGATATAATAGAAATAAGGTACTACTATACATAACCATTTAACCGAACTCCTGGTGAAGATATCCATGCAATATGATATATTATTGCACGGTGGGCCAGAATGAAAGAATGTGATGCGATTGCGCATGATCATTTAACCAAACTGTTGGTAAAGATCTCATGGATTAAATGCAATATGATGTAATACAACCATGAAGGAATGGGATGCAACTAAAATAAAATTGAAATGAGGTACTATTATGCATAGCCATTTAATAAAACTGCTGGTAAGGATATTAATGCAATATTATGCAATACCACAATGAAAGAATGGGAGGTAATACAAAAATTAACACAATTGCATAATCATTTAACCAAAACTACAGTAAAGCAATTTAACTTGTATAGATCTGAGCACATATGGCTCTTTATATTAAAAATAGTATCAAAATAGAATAAATGTATCATGGTGAAAACAATAAGTTGGAAAAACAAAATATTTAAAAATCACTCAATAGAGAATTTTAAACAGTTAATAATTGTTCAAATTAGCCGTTAATTTTAATTTGAAAATTAGCCGTTAATTTTAATTTGTAACAGTTAATAATAACAGTTAAATTTAGTACCCAACAGAAAACAAAACTGCTAATATTAGCAATTAATAATAGTTGTTATCGCAAAATAGCAATAACGGGTATCATTATTATCTTAAAATAACAGTTTTGCCTATCTCTAGTTTATTATAATATAATTAGAAAGTGATCGGGCTAGGGCAAAAGAAATGAAAGGTATATATAGATTTGTGATAGATACCATAGATACATTATCTGTATCTCACAATCACTAATAAACAGCGATTTATTTCTGAATAGGACTCGTAACGTAAAGGATATTAACTTTTAACAGAATTTTCTCAATAAGCGATTGAGCAGACGGTGATTAAGATAAATTAGATAATGGTACATTCTGTGCTTATAGGGAACTATTAACACATATTGGTGCAGGAATACCGAACACATGATATTACAATATATTCATGAGTTTTACAGCAAAAATGATTCCATTTATAAATTTACTTGCATTTTAAAAAATATAGCAAATAGAGAGACTATGAATAAGTTTCACAGCAAAAGAGAAGCGCTTAAAAATAAGTAAAATTCCTAATGTAATAAAAACACACTTTATAAAAAATGCATACAGTTAACATCTAAATTTCACGAAAATCTTGCGAAAAGTACGTTTTTAATTTTACGTCATTCGACGCAACAGCTTTATTAAGCTACAACATCTATTCGAGTAGTAAAGAAAAGCAAAACGCATTAAATTGGACCACTTAAAAACTGCACGGAACAAGTCTTTTCCACAAATTCCCTTATTGCATAAAAATACATTTAGGTATGCGTTGTTTGTTTGAATTCAAGTTATTTATAACCGAATTCAAAACGAAAAGAATTTAAATTGAACAATGGAATAGTGAATGTTGAAATGCGACAAAATATTTTGCTTTCCTTTGAGCCTTATGACGAACTATAAACTATTAAAAAAGCAATTTATGCTAAACGAGAAGATTCTAAATAACATCTCAATCCCACTACGTACAAACAGTACACAACCCACTGCCAAACAACATCTTCGGGGAAATATTTAAGTGCTTCAGAATCTCAAAGCAACTTACCCTTCTATGTGTTCCTTGTTCTGAATTCAAGTTGTAACCGAATTCAAACAAAACAATTCAAATTTAATGATGAAATGTGGCAAAATATTTTGATTCAAACTATTGAAAAAGCAATTTATGTGTTCGAACAATAAAAGCAAATTGAACAATGGAGTAGTGAATGTTGAAATATGACAAAATCTTTTGCCTTCCTTGAGTCTTAGGACAAACTAGTAAAAAAGTAATTTGTGCTAAACAAAACCTTCTAAATAACACCTTAATTCCAGCTTGCATAAAAGTATACAACCCGCCTTCTAATCATCTTCGGAGAAAAATTTAAGAGCTTCAGCATTTTAATACGACTCACCTTTATATGTTATTTGCTTTGAATTCAAGCTGTTTATAACCGAATTCAAAGCGAAAAAAATTATATTTGAACAATGGAATAGTGAATGTTGAAATGTGACAAAATATTTTGCTTTCCTTGAGCCTGAACAAACTACAATCTTCTAAAAAAGCAATTTATGCTGAAAACAGAATTTTCTAAATAAGATCTCAATCCTAACAGGCACAAAAAATACCACCTTCCAAATATCTTTAGAGAAATATTTAAGCATTTCAGCATTTTAAAGCTCTATAACACCCCTATGTGTTACTTGTTTTGAAGTGAAGTTATTTACAACCGAATTCAAAGAGAACAAATAAAATAGTGAATGTTGAAATGTGACAAAGTATTTTGCTTTCATTGAGCTTTACGACAAACTACAAAGTATTGAAAAAGCAATTTATGCTAAACGAAACCTAAATAACACCTCAATCCCCACCAGGCACAAAATGTACACAACCAAACTTCCAAAAAGCTTCGGAGAAATATTTGAACGTTTCGGCATTTTAAAGCTCCATAACACCTATATGCGTTGTTCGTTTTGAATTCAAGTTATTTATTACAAAATTCAAACAAAAATAGAAATTCAAATTGAACAATGGAATAGTGAATGCTGAAATGTGACAAAATATTTTGCTTTCCTTGAGCTTTATAAACAAACTACTAACTAAATGTTTTGCTTTATATGAGCGTTATGACAAACTAGACTATTGAAAAAGCAATTTATGCTAAGCAAAACCTAAATAACCACCTCAATCCCACAAGGCACAAACCCCACAACCCCGCTTTCAAACATCTTCGGAGAAATATTAAAGTCCCAGCATCTTAAACCGACTTATACCTCTGTCGCTAATAGTCGTACTTTCCTCATGAACCGCAGAGACAAAACTTTTATAAATTTAAACACACAGCTCTACGGGAAGGGAAGGAGGAAAAAAATAAAAAGATGCAAAAAGAAGAGGACAAAAAATAACGGAAGATTTTTCGCCTCAGATATTCTCACCATAATGGCGAGACTCCTCTCTCTGTTAATATTCGAGAGGGGGGCAGGGAATATGCCTCTTAAAGTTGATGCTACTTTCAGTCAACATTGCTGACACGAAGATGACACAGACGTACGACGGCCAACACAGATGTCTTTTTCCCGTCCCTCCTAACCCGATATGAAACCCCCATTTCGGTTTTGTCCCTTTCAGCGCGGTAATCTATGATAGTTGTTAATGTGCTTTATGTACCCGGCTGCCATAAAGGGAACAATCAGTTTACAAGATGGCGGAGAGAGGGAAGTTTCGCGAAGCCACCGCGGGATGGCGCGGCGATCGATATGGGGAGAGTGGGTTTTGCGCTTCGCGTCTTTATCCCTAGGCATCCTTTTTCTCCCTCGGAAAAGGGAAAAAGATAAAAATAAAAACCAAGAGAGGGAGATTCCCCCTGTAACGGACCACTGTTTCCAGAGCACTAAACGTTAAGGCAGTTAGTGGCGTAGCCAGGGGGAGGCAGTCCCCCCAAAAGCATTGGTTTCTGAGTTTTAAAATATCCTTACAAATAAAATACCAGAAGCGTATGAAATCCTTTTCCTATTATTGTTATGAAATAATAGTTATGTTACTCTCTGAATAGGAGCATTTTGTTGGGTTGGGCTATTATTCCGATAGCAAATAACAGTGCTATTACAAATTAACAGTTAACAATTATGGGAAACATTAACCCTCCTGGTGGTTGTCTCGTCATTAGCAAAACTGACCAATTCTTGATGGACGAGATAACTCGTCATTGGAAAAAACTGACCAGATCTTGATCTTCGTCATCATAAAAAAAATCGGCAATATCTTGATGACGCGATATCTTGTCATATGGAAATTGGTCAGATCTTGATGAACGAGATATCTCGTCGAAACAACTTCGATAAATGTGAGTCTTCTGAACAATTATCGATAAATGTCTTGAAATGTCGCAAAGTAACTTAAAATAAGAGACTTGTACAAATTATGTAATTTAATTATAAAAACAATATAATTTGTAGTAAAAGGTTGCAACTACTCAGGATTTTAGAAATTCCTTAACTATTAATTTAAGCAGTTACAAACTGTTAAACATTTTCAGTTAACGTCAATTTTTATCAGTTATTGATAACCGTTAAATTTATTAACGGACTGTTATGTGAGATAATAATTGATAACGAAAATGTTAATATCAGTAATTAATAACAACTGTTATCGAAAATTAGCAATATCTGCAAACACTGCTTTTGTAAAATAACAGTTTTTCCTACCTCTACATTTCATGAATTAATATTCATTTTTAATGCAAATAGGTTCAATGACAATAAGTATAAAAGCAGTGATTATTGGAATTGTTTTTTCTCTGAGCTGACTCATAAAATAAGTTATTTTATTCTCAAAAAGAGGAGCATTTTATGAATTGATATTAGGTTTAATGGCAATATTCATTACGAAGTACGAAATCAATAGTTATGAACATTGTTTCTCCTACTCTGACTTCCGATCCTCCAAAAGCGATACGAAAGTAAAAAGTTATTTTCAAGAAACACGATTTGAATATTCCCTAATGCTATTTAATGGCAATTTATTATATAATTTTCAGGAAACCATTGTAAGTCATTCGCTATAAGTCAGATCAATTGAGATGTATCACTTTTAAAGCGCTCAGTAATTCTTTTATAGAGTAGTCTGGGATAAAAGCAAGAACATAAAGACCTTTTTCAAAATCTTATAGCATCTCACAAGAAACTTCATTTTTTACTTAGCCCTTATCCCCGAAATGAAATCTTGGCTACTCTACTGTTAGCATATAATTTTGTGTTGAAATCTTATCACCAAACTTTGATACTCTCTATGGAAATCGAGGCCGTGGTAGCCCAGTCGGTACAGTCTCGGATTAGCAACCGGAGTATTGCGAGATCAAAACTCGATCCAACCAAAGAATGTTGTGTCGGGGGTTTGGCGCACTTTAAATCTGTCGTGACCTCAAATGTCCTCACGTTGGCTCGGTGTACGAGTTTGGAGAGTGGGGTGCCAGCTCGGGTGCTGACCTCGTCATTTTTCCGTGGCTCAAAATTACGAGGGGTTGTCTTCGAATCTTTCCTTTGGGATTGATCCGGGGCGATCATCAATAGCCCGTTCTTTTACTCCAGTACGACGTAAATTCAACTACCTACCCCTCTCTTTTTTTCAAAATATTAACTAATTTCATCAGTTAATTGAACGGTGAGAAACCCAATAAAGGAAAATATTTCTTTAAACTAATACAGCAGCATACATATCCTATTATGAAACTGTTTTCCATCACCCGAGCAATAGATATTCAGTAATACGGTTTTATAGGAGAACGACATGTTACATAACCCCATTCCTCTGACCCATTAATAATTTTTCTCGAATATTGTTCAATTGACATTGAAAACATCAATGATAAATAATAAATGACAGACTATCAGACAATGTATACAAACAAATATTTAAAGGACAGCATGTGTGTTCATTTTAAGCTGATAATAGTGCATAACACCAGTAACTGCAAATTACTTTTTATTACACATTTAAAAAAGTATGTATCCAACAATTTTGCTACAAATTGACCTTAAACTGCATAATTCTTTCTTGGAGCTTGGTGTATTTTTTAAAGATTTCAATTCAAAAGTAATTCGCTTCAGTGAAGCGTTTAGTTTTATCTCTTATCTAACTGCATTTGTGTATGTCTTTTCCTTGCACTTTTTGGATCATACATCTTTCGTTCTCCGTAATTGGATATTTTCTAAAGAGAAACAACAATTAAATAAACAATGCCGAAACGGTAAAAACCTCCCATAAATATTCACTCAGAACCAAACAACTGTATTCCTTCCAACTAAATCAAATTGATTAGTAGAGTTAAACTTCATGCCATCCAGATGACTGAAGACATTTGAAACATTAAATCGCAATGGAAAAACTCAGATATTGACAAGAAATGAAGCTGCAAAAAGTGTATTTTTCGTCGTTTTTATATGCTCCCTCAAGGGGAAAAGATGTAAGAGGAAAGAGCATCACAGGAAGGATAAAGATAGAAGGTGGGAGAGGAGGAAGAGATCCGTCTGGGGAGGGGAGTAACGGATAATTTAATCGCAAACTCATCATAAGCGAAAACATTCATTCATACATACACGCTCTGTGTGACTACCGTAACAAAGAATGTCGAGGGAAGGATAGGCATTCCAGTGCCATTATTGTGAGGAACCTAATAACTTCGACACAAGTATTTTTTCTCCTACGCCCGTCTCCGGCTTCTCGGCTATCAGTCAACGAGCAACCCAATAGAGGTATGAAGTTAATAAATGTGATTCAAAAGCATCATCTACAGCTGGGATGCAGACTTGTAAAGACCAGGGCCACATAGATTCACTGTATGACTTATGCGAGGGCCGATAGAGAAACATGAGTTTATCTATCATATATTATTATTTTTTCATATATATATTGTTACAATATAAGGTAAAGAAAGGTAACATAAAAAGTAAATAAAGAATTTAATTTGTTCAAGTTTTAAAAATCACCTTCGTGCGACTTGTTGAAGTTAAAATAACACATGGTGAGGCGGGCCGCCAGCAAATCAACGGAGGGCCGCAAGGAGCCCGCGGTCTGAGCATCCCTTGAGGTGGTCTCCAGTCATTTCGTCCAGTTCGGCTAGAGGATTGAGATTTTTTGTTTTCTGAGAGGTTTGACATCACTGTTTTTCAATCCACTTAAGGTAGGCAGTTATTTTAATTAGCGTCGCACTAGAGCAACACAACGAGCTATTCGCGACCGTCCGGGATCAAACCCGAAGGGAAAGGACCGAGGACAACACCTCGCCATCTTGAACCACGTTCAGATGACGAGAGCTGGCACCCCACTCTACAAACTTCCACACCACGCCAACGTGAGGACATTTGAGGTCATGACAGATTTAACGTGCATCAGCCCTGCATGCACGGCGGTCTTTAGGTTGGACCTAGTTTCGAACACGCAACCCTCCGGTTGCTAATCCGTTACTCTTCCAACTGGGTTACAGCGGCCCATTTCTTAAAAGGGAAAATTGAAAAGTAAAGCTTGTTTCAGCTGTTTTAAAAATAAAAGTTCACTGTATATGCACTAATACGATTCTTTTTGCTAAATACACACTTGCCCACGAAAGAAAAAAAGTGACACAGAACTTTTATACAACTTTCAAGATTTGAATCAAATATTTTTTAATACAACAATCACAAGACGAATGATGCAACACTAATTGAGTTGGGGCGTAAAATAAGGACAAACGAAATGGGGTCTAAAACTTTTATTTTCAGAAGGCTTTCTAATTTCAACACAATACATTTGAGATTTAAGGTAGATTAAATGAAAAATTAGACCCAAAATAGTCCAAGGAAGAATTTTGTATGCAATAAGAAATTGAAATTCCCATATTCGTTGTTAAAAATTTTAATCTGAATTGTTCCCAAATCGAAAGCATAACGAATTTAAAATTGTTCTCTAACTACTTAAAACTTAACTTGGATCGAAGAATAACAGTTCCATCGAAAGAATGTACTGTTTTTCATCCTCACCATGTTAATGTGGTAGTAAATATTTTGATGATGCATAGCCAAGACTAAAAGTTAGAAACAAAATTACAGAAAATTGAGAAGAGCTCTTCTTTAAGGAAACCCCCATATCCAGATACACAATATACTAAAATAAAAGATAAAATTATTAAAAACCTCAAGATTCAAAACTTCACTATATTCGTTTGACACCCCCCTAACAACTTTTCAGCACTTCTAAATACTTTCATAGTTAGACCAACTTTCGATTGCAGCACTTGGCCAAACTAACAACGATCACTCAGGAGTTTCACAGCAGTTTGTAAAGTTGCATTACATATGTATGTGTGATTGGTAATGAGATTCACAGAAACGCTATCCACACAGCTAAGTGGCGATATTATGAAATCAAAATGGATATAATTATGAATATGTCATATGTTTATCATAATTTAGTTTCTATCGAAGAAATGCCTCATCCCAAAACAGGTAAATACCTCCACTGAATTTCAATTACAATGGTCAATAACACTAACCCACAACAGACAAATATCACCACCAAATTTCAATTACAGTAGTAAATAACACTAATTATGTTCACTTTGCAACATTTTCTCTTATAGCTTCTTATCTTCTTTTCTCTCTCAACTAGCTATATTTTATGGTTATGCTAGTTTTTATGCCAAGAAATACCTCATTCCAAAATCGACAAATATCTCCACGAAATTTCAATTATCATGGTGAATGTCACTAATTATGTATCTCTTCCCTGCAACACTTTCTCACTTATACTCTCAACCAGCTTTATTTCATGACCATGCGAGGCTTTATGCCAAGAAATACCTCATTCAAAAACAGACAAATATCTCCACCAAATTTCAATTATCATGGTAAAAGACACTATCTCTTCACAGCAACACTTTCTCACTTATACTCAACTAGCTTCATGTCATGCCTCTGCATCAAATCTACCAACCCTTACATTAAGCCAGCTGAATGCTCAATGCATCACAATCTCAATATGGTTCCTTAAAATTCAAATCTAAGGAAGCGAACACACTCAGCTTCCTGATTCTTCAGGGCTTGGAGGGACACATTAGGAAACACCTGGTTTCGAAGATGGATTCCTAATACTTAAGGGCCAGGAACTTCTCACTACTTTATGCAGGAAGGAAAGGCCGAGCATTTAAAATGTGTTCGGCCTATCCACGTCTAAGCGTATTGACCTAGCCGGTCGAGCAAGGTGCCTGCTTCCCTGAAGAGTGAGCAGCTGGCAATTGATTGGTGGTCACGTGAGCTCGGCCAATGCGTACTTGCGTGACTGGGAGAAGGGCTCCATAAATCTATGCAGCCCCCTTACCCGAAAGGAGCGCCTGTAGCCAATGAAATTATGGCTCTAGAACCCCTTCTTCCTAGAGTGGGGGTTGGATACACATTTAATTCATGGGGTAGCGGAGAGAGAAATACGACTGCTGTAATGTATTTGAATTCCGCGTTGTTTTTCAGGACGTAAACAACGTTGGGACAGGCCCTGTTAATTGTTTGTTGGTCTCTCCATGCTGACCCTTTTGGACTAGATTTAATTCTATGAGGTTTGGGTAATAAGTAATGATAATGCTATTCGTTCATCCCTTAAGGGGTTGGTAATAAGTAATAATAATACTATTAGGCTCATCTATATTTAGGGTTTTGGTAATAAGTAAGAATTCCTCGTTGTTTTAAGGACGTGAAAATCGTAGGGACAAGCAAGTTAACTGTTTTTTATTTCTGGTCAGCCGTAGCTGACCTCTTGGCCAAACGTTTAATTCTATAAGATTTTGGTAATAAGTATTTTTATACTATTAGGTTCATTCACATTCAAGGTTTTGGTAATAATGCTGTTCGGTTCATCCACTTAAGGTTTGGGTAATAAGTAATAACAATACTATAAGGTTAATCTATTTATGATTATCTTGTAATAAGTAAGAAATCCTCGCTGTTTTAAGGGCAGGAGCAACTGTGGGACAAGCCTGTTAACAAGCCCTAGTCTGTAGAATCTAACACATTGGCTTAAGATTTATTTATATAAGGTTTAGTTAATAATAATAAAATAACATTTTTAAATATGCGCCAATAATAAAGGTAGTTAACTAGATATGGATGCACTAGGATAATTGTAAATATGGATAATTGTAAACATGGATAATTAGGGAGAGATGCACTAAAATGAAGAGAAAGTGTAAGAATTGATTTAATAATTTAATAAGATTTGGATTAATTTAAATGTAGTATTTTAAAATAAAAAGTAAAGAAAAGATTTGATACGACGTCTTATGAAGATTTCAATAGAAAATTGTAGTTTTTCTTTGTTTCGTTTAGTCTATAGTTTAATTTGTTTTTAGCTTCATAATTTACCTCAGTTTCAAAATTCACTCTCCAAAACAGACAAAAACCAACGCAAACTTCAACAATTGTTATTTTAAGATAATATGACACAGCGGGAGTCAAGTTTTTCCAAACAAACATCGATCTTTTAAGAGATAATTTCATTAACGGTTTTTAATACAAAGGCTAGATGAATTCCTCAATTTTGAATCCTGTTTAACGATTAAACGAAAATAGTTTGAACAGGGTAACTAACAATGGGCATAAATGAATCAAATGAAATTGTGCTTCTAATACCACGCGTTTTATATGCCACAGATGGCTTTGAACTGACTTGTACAAAATCCACTCGTCAATTAACTAACGATAAAAAATTATGCTTTTGTTATATTTTGCTATAATCTTTAACTTCCCAGTGAAGCATCACATAAAAAGATTGAAAACCATCACTATTTCGAACAAAAGTAAAATAATCTTAATCAAACTGGGACGCAGGGAATTCCACATGAGGCGCGTATTTATTTATTACAGGGTCGAATAAGTGAAACGAAAATCAGCACATCTGGAAATATATACATTCCTTGATCCTCACAATTGTGACAACTTATCTTTTTTCACTAAGTGATCTTTGTTTAGTACGAAATTTTCTTTCTGCTATCATAAATAAATACTGAGATTATCAATAGTATAAAACTGGTATATATACTGGTGTTACTATAAACATTAGAGTTCAGTGCCAAACTTAGTTTAAAACAGATGATCTGCAGATAACGGTAACTCACGAATCTACATACTTTATAAATACTCTTTCTACAAAATATCAAATAAATTTCCTGATCTAACACATATATATTGGTTTTATCCAGTTCATCTATTAGTATAAACCGGTCCTTCTTGTAGTTTATCTGTCCTGCTATCCCTCAAAGTAATTGCAGTCAATAATGTAAAAGTTACATTATTGACTGCAAAGTGACTAATAAAGATGATAAAACTGGTCTATAGCTAACTTTGATTGAACAAAACGTCCACCATCATCAGGACAATTAGTAATGCCATGGGGGAAATGTTGAAATATGAATCCATGATCTCTTTGATGACTGAACATTGTTCCCATTACTCTAGTATTTTCAATCAAATCCTTCTTGGCCATATGCAAAGGCAACGAATACAGTAATTTTGAAACTTTTACAGTTGCAGATGTTATCTATGAAAATCTATAAACACATTAATTATAAATTAAAAAATAATTTTCAATTGAATTACAATAAAATTGATCAAACACGATTAATTAAAAATTAAAAGTATATTTCAAAGTATGTGCCAATTTTTTAAACATAAATATTGCAAGCCAGTTCACCTATCTTTCGATCCTTTCCGAAGCAAATAATACATCGGAGTGATCTTGTAGGATAATCGATAACCTTTTATGATAATAATTTTAAAATCGTAATAAAGTATTTGTTGATTGAGTTATAATAAAATTGATCAAGCATGGCTCATTAAGTACATTTCAAAGTATGACCGTTTAAAAATATTCTACCTTAAATTTTGGAAACCTGTCCACCTCTCCTAGTGTCAATCGTTTTTAAAGCAAATAACCCACAGGAGTGATTTTCAGGAGAAGCGAGATCTTCATGATAATA
The DNA here is from genome assembly GCA_933210815.1 of Meta bourneti. Lineage (NCBI taxonomy): Eukaryota > Metazoa > Arthropoda > Arachnida > Araneae > Tetragnathidae > Meta > Meta bourneti. Next base: position 81,269,383 of record OW119933.1, read on the forward strand.
ACCTTGAAATTCTAAAATGTAATAATTGTTAAAATAAAATAAAATTGACCAAGCATGGTTCATTAAAAATTAAAAGTAAATCTCAAAGTATGGGCCGTTTTTTAAAAATATTCCTCCTTAAACTTTCTAAGCCAGTCCACCCATCTAGCTTTAATCCTTTCCGAAACTAATCCTTTAATCCTCTCCCGAAATTAATAACCCATAGGAGTGATCTTGCAGGAGAATCGATATCTTTATGATAATAATTTTAAATTCATCAAAGTATTTGTTGATTGAATAAAAAAAATTGATCAAGCATGATTCGTTAAAAATTAAAAGCAGACTTCAAAGTCTGGGGTGGTTTAAAAATATTTCGTAAATTTTGGAAGCCAGTTATTGAATTATAGTCAAATTAATCAAGCATGATTCACTAAAAATCAAAAGTACATGTCAAAATTTGGTCCGTTTTAAGAATATTCAACCATAAATTTGGAAGCCAGTTTACCCATCTTAGTGTTGATCCTTTCTTAAATTTTTAAGTTCATATAAAAAGTAATTGTTAATTGAATTATAATTAAGTTGATCAAGCATGATTCATTAAAAATTAAAAGTAGACTTCAAAGTAGAGGCCGTTTAAAGAATATTCCCAGCAAATTTAGAAGTCAGTCCATATATCTTAGCGTCGATCTTTACCAAAACAAATAACCCATAGGAGTGAAGTAGGAGGATTCTGAAGTTTTATGGCGCAAGGTCCAAAAGCGGACAAGCTGCGCCAACCCATAGGAGTGATCTTGCAGGAGAATCGATAACTTTATGATAACAATTTTAAATTCATAGAATAAGTAATTATTAATTTAATCATAATGAAGTTGATCAGCATGATTCGACAAAAATTAAAAGTAGAGGCCATTTAAAAATATTCTACTATAAACTTCGTAAGCCAGTCCACCAATTTTAGCATGAAGCAAATAACCCATAGGAGTGATCTTGCAGGAGAATCGAGATCTTCATGATATGTGTCCCAACATGGGAAAGACCCCCTGGGCTTTGGGAGGAACAAAAGCCAGTCTTTTCAAACCCCCTCGGTAGAACCTTTGTCGTGATTTGTAAGGACCTATTTATCTTTTTCGGAGAATTAAGACCGGCAATTAATGAGAAAATAAATTACGGAATGAATCAAAGTGACAAGTTGCCCGAGTACCCTATGGCCTAAGGAAAAGTATATATATAGGCCGGTCTAGATAATCATTTTCCGAAGCAGAGAAAAGTTTATTCGCTCAGCCAGTTAAATTAATGATTGGATTTAAGTTAAACAAATCGCACTCTCCTTCTCTCTGCAGTTTTAGCCCACTTCTCGATATTTATGAGAAGATTTATAATTGTTTCGGAATTCGGAAGAGAATACTTGAAAAGCTGGCGATGGAAAAATTTATAGTGTGAGAAAATGTTAACAAATGAGGCAGGAGTATTGGATTTGGAACGAAGAACAATTATCGGTTAATCAGCTTCGAACACTAAAAGGTCCGGAATTGCGATAAATTCGACAAAGAAGAATCAATCCGAATTGAATTGATGTTTATCTCTTGGAAATTAATTTTTATCTTGAAGCTCATCTAAACTGAACAGAAATAAAAACTTATTGAAGGTTAAGTTCGCAACTAGGAAAGGAAGTGTAAAATAAGGAATTGAGGAAAGCTGGTATTTTAAAAGGATTTCAGATAATATTAGCACAGGCTTAAGACCGTGGACTTTCAAAATCATCAAAATCGATATTTTAACTTTAGCGTTAAAAATTAATTGATGTCAAACTAGGTGGATAGGAAAAATAATTTCCAATCACGATCACTTTTAACGGTGTATACAACAAAACAACAGACACATACAAACACGTTTTTCTTCGATTTGGATTTTTTGACATCTTTCTGATGTCGAAATGTTCCCTGAGCATCTGGTTTTATTTGATTTACATGAAAATATTTTGGGATAATTCGTGCAATATGTTGTATTTACTTAAGAGCAAATGAGAAATTCATCATGCTTCGAAGTTTTGAAATTTTGGTTTAAAATGTTTAACTCTTTTTGCAAAATTTTAGGTGATTTGGTATAAAATTATTTCCTTTACAATTGACCTATATACTAACCGAATGCAGTTGAGTTGATTTAAATCAATAGAAACTATTATATAAATTCGGGTTCGCCCTTTGCGCTAGCAACCTGCGAATTGTAGGCAGCGGAGGTTCAATTCCTGCCAGGTTCGATTCTTCCCTGAGTGTATTTCTCTCTTGTGTCAGTAAAACTTTCCTTGTGTGTATTTCTATTACTTGACGTTGTCTATCTTGCATTTGGCGTAGCATGACCCTTGGGCCATAAAGCCCAACCATCCTCTAGAACAGGGATTCCCACAGTGTGGTCAGCGGACCAACAGGATTCAGCTAAAAGGTTCTAGGGGGTCCACGGAAAACTAGTATTTTACTGGCTAAGATAGAGAACCCTTGGAAGAAAAAAATATTCCATTATTTCCCTGATTCTTCTATGTTCTAAAATCTAAATTTTAGAATCTGCAACATCAGCAGATTCCATTATTTTTTGAGTTCCAACAAACTTCAACTCTTAATCTAATTTCTAACCAAAAGGTTTAATGATGTCTTTAAATATTGTGTTGCGGCAGCTCATTATCAGTCGAATTTCAAGGGGTCAGAGAAAATCGTTAATTTTTCCTATTCTTCTATGATCTAAAATATAGATAGTGAGATCTAAAACATTAGCAGATTCTAGAAGTTTGAGTTCAACTAACTTCAACTGTTAATAAAATTTCAAACCAAAGTCTTTAAATCTTGTACAACAGAAGCTTATTATTAGTAGAATCTCTAGGGCTCCGCGAAAGTTTTTAATTTCAAAGGGGTCCTTCGACTGAAATGTTTATGAACCACTGCCCTTGAAATTGTTGCAAAAATGAATACAACATAGAAGCAATTTTCAGTAACTAAAATCTCTAAAAATAAAAACACAAGTACCCATATCAGAAAGAAGTACTTTCCGAAATGTTAAGGCTTTTTGAGATGAATTTTGAGAGCTTGCACTAATATAAACAACCCGACTTCGTATCTTCGCTAATGCAACTACGAAGTTTTTGACTGTCCAAAATAGTGAAGCTCATTGTATCGACAGTGATGATTAAAATTGAATTTAGGAAGATAAACACAATCAAAAACGTGCTTGGAAACATAAAGAAGCGCTTTCAAACCAATTTCGAAGATGAGGATTAGCTATCAATGTACTTCAGTACAACTCAGAGCGAACTGGTCTCCGGCAATCTTCCCTAAGTGAAGTGAATTTAATTAAGTTACTTAAGTGCCAAATCGCTCCTAGATTAAACCTAATCTCTAGGAGTGGACATTAGGAATGAGTTGGCGAACATTAAAGGCAATAAAACTTCAGCTCAAGCACATTCGTAATGGCTTAAATAACTCTATCTGACCTGCGACTTCTTAGTCAAATAAACACATTTAGTTGGAGGAATAGCTTTCCAAAGTTTACAGAGTTGCGAGATTTTTAACTATAGAGGGCTTTCTTGTCGATTAAAGAGTTTAGAAATGTCACTTCTACGGTGACAAGTAGAAATTAAATTAAATGAAGATTGGGCTGGGTCGTACTTATAGGGCGCCATATGCGATAGAAGATCCTACTTTTTCAGCTAGGGAACGCGGATTTCAGACGCTGTTAAGAACGACCAGGCGTTTTGAATTTGCATTTTGGTATTCATTTAACGCTTTCGAGAATTATTTCTATTCGTAGTTATGTTGAACTTAAAAGGAAACAGTGCGATAAATAGGTGCATTTAATGTGCTTGGGGAGCAACCAATCTAGGAGAGTGTTCTTCAATTGAAAAGATTGCAAAAATATCTAGTCACCTACAAAAATCGATTATCACTACAAAAGTACTGAAACTTATTAGTATGACTTTCTTAACCCTCCTAGGGGTTCACACGCATAATTCCACCTTACAACTTGCAGCCTTTTCTGCATGATTTCTAACCAATAGATTACTTCCAAAGGATCCTGTTCTAAGGGAATGACCGACAGAATCTTTCCAAATTATTCTCTTGGGAAAGGACCAATGAAATTTTTCCAAGGGATTCTATTCTACAGAATGAGTCAATAGAATCGTTCCAAAAAAACCAATAGAATCTTTTCAAAGGATGCTATTCTAAAGAAAGGAGAGATTAAATCTTTCCAAAGAGGATTCTATTTTAGGGAAAGGATCAATAGAATTATTCCAAAGAATTTTATTCCAATTAAATGACCAATAGAATCATTCCAAAGCATTCTATTCAACGGAAAGACCAATGAAATCTTTCTAAGGGTTGAAAGAATCCATGGATGATGAAAGATGCGGTTATATAGCCATTAAGTGTGTTGTGTGTAAAGCAACACTACACTACTTTCAAATCTAGCGACGCTCAGAGAGTTTAACAACAATGAAACAGATAAGTAATGGAGCGTGACCACACACACACATAAGAGAAATTTCTGATGAACTAGAATGATGAATATATTGATCTATAAAATATAAATTTTACTAATTCTGCAACTCATAAGATATATTTTTATAGTCATTAACTGTCTAAAAAAGATTTAATTATCAGATCTTTGACTTAATTCATTCCTTACATCAATGTGTAACGCTATCGGGTATTGCTGCAATTAGATATTTTCCAAAATGAATTATTAAAAATTTTGATCATTTGATAGATAATTGCCTGAACTTGTAAAGGTATTTATATATATTAAAAATATTGTAGATAAAACTATTTTTAAATTAATTTGAATTAGTTTTAGTAATGAATAACTTCTACTAATGAGACAATACTAAGCAATGGTGTATCCTTAGATTCAATCCTCTAAACATTCATTGAATAATAAATCATATAAAATCATGAAATAGACGAAAAATATTCTTAGTATAAAAAGTAATCCCAATGAAAAAGTAGGATTCAGAGTAATCCGCAATTGTAATCATTTCCATTTTAGTAATAGTAAATTACAATATTGTATTCGAAAGGAAGATGTGTGATTCTCCAATGATGAAAACAAAAAATATTAGCAGCAGTTTCAATTAGCAACTCATCATATTGTATTTGAAATGATGGAGTATGATTCTGCAATCATGAAGACAAAAAGGAAAATCTTAGCAGCAATTTCGAATTGCTAATTATAATATTGTACTTATAAGGGACAATATTGTTTGTTTACGATTCTCCAATAATTAAAACAAGAAAGGAAACAGCAGCAGTTTCAATCAGCAAATTATAACATTTTGTATTTATAAGAATGGTGTGTCATTTCGAATGATAAAAACAAAAAAGAAAATATTAGCAGCAGTTTCAATTAGAAAATCCTAATATTGTATTTATGAGGATGGTGTGAATCCTCCAACAATGGAAACAAAAAAGAAAACATTGGCAGCAGTTTCAATTATCAAAATCATAGTACTGGACTTGTAAAGATGGAAACAAAAATATTAGAAGCAGTTTCAATTTTGAAAAATCTTATTTTTGTCAAGACAAAAATAGACTAGCATTGAAACGATATTCCACGTAAAAACGAAACTGCCAAAAATACGCAAAAACAGAAAAGAGGGATCACCGAGAATGCAAAAGTAAATATAATTAAAGATTTTCTTACCGAGGAAAAAGTTTTATATATGAAACGCACGCCAAATCTATCAGCTAGGGAGCAAGAAAAAAAGCCCCAAAGAGAGAAAAGGGGAATTCCATCGCTTCAGTTTAGGTTTTTAATGGTTTCTAACCTTTAGAAGAATTTTATGATAAGAAATAATTCTTGGAGGAAGAGCAAAATAAGAAGCGAGTGAGTCAATCTTTCCTGCAAGTAAAGTGTGTTTGATAATGAACTATCCAGTTGCAAATAAAAGTCTACGTTTCATAGGTTCGAAAGAGAAATAAATGGCGGTTAGAAACGCTTCATGCTACATAGATCTCGAGCCCCTTATTTTACTCCCTGCATGCATCGGAGGATGGAGATTAAAACACAGGATGAGATGCGCTCATCGACGCTTAGGGGGCCATTCACATATTTTCGATGAACGCTGCACTTTCAAAAGCGCGTCAAGAGTGGAAACGGAAAAATAGCTGACGCCAGTAACATTGATAACTGGTAGAGATGGGTCAAATAACACTGTTGTTTCAAAATATAGCAACTGTTAACGAAAATACTAATTGTTAACGTAAATCGAATTAAATTTTGTCTAAAAAATTGAAATTGATAAAAATATTTGATCAAAACAAAAGTTAAAATTACTAAATATTTAAAAATTATTCAATTTTGCTGCTTTAATTAATGGCTAATTAAAGCAGTTGCTAACTATTAAAATTGATCGGAAATATCAATTTCTAGCAGTGGTAATGGGGGGGTATTAAATGTAGTTGTTAGCTGAAAACAAAACTGATAATACTAACTGAATAATAACTGTTCGAATAACTAGCAAAGTCTGTACATTGTACGGCCAAACCGTACAAATTGGCACGTTTGCATACATATGCATAATGTATAAAAGAAAATTCTCTTTAAAACAGTTATCCTATAAAATATACAATAAATCCAGAGCATTTTAATCCTTTGGGCGTCACAATTTCCGAGTATGAAGTATTGCATTTTCCTCACAACACAAATAATGACTAAATAAACACATCTATCAGTTGAAAGAATTCTAGGAATAATTCTATTGGTTAAAAAGGTCAAAACTGTCAGATTTCAGAACAGATATATGCGTGTGAACTCTTCAGTGGGTTAAATGAACACCGCGAAATTTTAAGCACAGTCATATAGATCATATATAGCTTGGTACTTCAATTCTATATGCGAAAGCATACAACCAAACTCTATCAAGTACTATTGGTTAAATGAACTGAATTTGGCGGATTTATTTCGTCAGTGAAGCATGATGATAAATACATACATAAACTCTTTTTGAATTCCTTTGTGAGACTATCTGTACTTAAAATTAAACGAAATCAGTTCATCAATGACGATTCAAAATCATTTTTTTATTCGAATTTTAAGACAAGAAAGAGACGTAAGATTATAGTATAGTCGGCAGAAGAACAAATTTAAAGAAATGAGAAAAGTAGAGAAAATAAATTTTTAAATAATTTCTTAAAAAGAGCACTATTTAACGCCGGAGATAAATGGGATGATTTCCTGATAATTTCAAGAATTAGGAAATTAAATTCCTCAAATTTCAAGAATTGGGAAATTAAAGGGCTTCGGACAACATAATAAGCCACACTTCACATTTTTCTAGGAGAGCAATTTTCAAGTTTTGTTATTAACAAATTTATAATGGTTTATAAACTATTCCAGAAGAAGAATTATCGTAAACAATCAAGTTTACCACTCATTCAAACAACCAGGAATTCCTTCGATCCGCTTGAATATTCTGTTTTTCATTATGGAACTATCATTCTACGGCATATCCCTATGTTGCACGAGCGCTTCAATTGTAAAATAATTCCCATCACTTCAGAAAATTATACAAAATTTGTAAATTTCTGAAGAATACGCGAATTAAAAATAAATGAACCTTCCAGTCCAAAGACACAGAGCAGGCTACATGATCGGGGAGTTTATTTATTACATAATGAAAAACAAACCGTCAGTCAGAGAATGTTCCCACTGAGAGTAATAAAAGAGAAGACATAAAAAAATGTTACTAAATATAATGTAAACGCCAAGCCGCGTATTTGGCGACATGCAAGGAAAAAAGGGCGAAATTGAATTTCATAATTACGGCCAGTCTCGCTGAAAGAAGACGGGCCGTTAATAATGCAGAAGGGGATATTCTTAACTGGTTTCTAATGCAGTAATGGCGGCGTATCCGGATAAGTTGTTTTTTTCCCAAAAAGCTTTAACACTATCGATACCGTAGGTACATCCTTAAGTGCAACTGCACTAGCGTACTTCCGCAACTGGCAGTGGATTTTCATTTATTAATCAAGGCTGAAAGTTTAATGTCAAGAATATGATGGACGTGTAACTGGATTTAAGTTTAATAACTAATTCATTCGAGTGTGAGCCATGAAGTTCTAGTGTTGAAGAATCACGGTAGTGGATGAGTAGCAGAAGGAAACCTGCAGCCGTTTGTTTTTCACTATCGTAATCTGGTTGCTGTGAAAAGCGACCCAGCGACCATGAAAAACACTTAAATTAAAAGTTTTTTGAAGCAGATCGATGACTCTCATGAAATAAAATTGCGAGTCACTCAATGTTCAACTTCTTTTTCTTTATATGCAGGGGCCATCGTGGCTCAGTGGGCGCAGGTTCGATTCCTGACAGGTTAGATTCCCCTGGGTGTATTTCTCTTCTCTATGTCACAGGGGAAATATAAAAGAGTGAGCATTGGTTACTTTTTCATGTGCCCAAGATTATGTAGCAACGAATTTCGCCTGCAGGGTGGAAAAACACATTCATTATCTGATTAGTCCATGGAACGGGAGAAGACGCCTATACACTGATTCATCTTCTGATTGGTCCTCGCGATATGGTAGTGGGCTTTGGTGATTTCACCATTTTTGTCGCCACTGTAGAAATACACATTCACACATCTTCCCTTTCATAAAATGTTATATCTCCAAAGGAGGTGATAAGACGCCGAATTGGTCTACCAAGACAATTTTTAAGAGAGCAGTCACGTGACTACTAGTCTGCACATTGATCACACTTTTTGAAGCTCCTCTCAATAGCATTACTCAGCCTACTTATATTTCATGTCTATGATTGTTATTGTGCAGTTGTAGGCGGAGCAGGTTGGATTTCTCCTAGAGTGCATTTCTCCCTTCTGTGTCAATAAACTGCGAGGCGGCGCAGGTTCGATTCCTCCCTGGGAGTAGTACTTCTCTCTTCTGTGTTCGTAAAACTTTCCTTGTATGTGTCCATTACTTGGTGTTTGGCGCAGCATGGCCAAATATGGCATTGTACCATAGAACCCCAAAACCAACTCGATGCCTATAAACTGAAACCAACATGATGTGCATAAAAATTTTACGCATCTTAATTATGTTCTTCAATACAGTACACATTATAAATTATTTTTAAAATTACGTAACTGGTTATTTTGCAATAGGCATTCGTGAAATATAAATTTACGGCTCATCTATCAAAAACTGCTACTTCGTAGGTTGATGGGTTTTAAGACGCATGGACCATATTTGGCCAAACAGACAGCATCAAAAACCGACATGAAATAATGTTGCGATAATATTCACTTCTCACGACCGTCTGGAGAGTACAAAAGAAGACGGGATAACCATCAACAAAGCTCTGCCTTTTGATAGTTTGATAGGCAATCAAAAATTTCAATCAAAAATTAATACTGTGAACATTAACCCGGGAAAAGCGGAATTAATTCCTTTCGTCAAATTTCAATTTCCCTTTGTATATTGTTTTTATGTTATTAATGCAGTAAAAATTTTTTGTTGTGAATATACCTGGAGATCTTCCTTCACTTTCTTATAAAACGACATCTGCTATCAGACTTGAAAAAATTGGTATTTATGGGAGGAAGACGTAAATTTCTAAATCCATTTTCACTGGTACCAAACGGTACCCTACTGGTTTTCCGGGCTAAGAAATTAATATGGTACTAATAAGTAAATTTTAAAATAGGTATTTAAATAACAGATTCTATCAAGCATATAAATTTTGTTTTGGACAGAGGGTGACCTCTTTTATCCCAGATCCCAACCATAAGTGATCTTTCCACCCTTTCATTTTTACCCTCACCTACCCTTCTTTTCCTTCTTCCCTCATATGTTGTCTATCTTGTGTTTGGCACAGCTTGGCCAAATATGGCTCTTGCGCAATGAAACCAGAAAACAACCAACCAACCCTAGGTCCCGAAAAGTGCCTCTGGGAACACGACCTAAAAATAAGCTCTCAACTAGGAGAAGCGCTTTCAATAATTTGGAAAAGGGAAGAGGAGATTGAGATAACATTTATACCTCGCGTAGATAGTAAAAAAGGAGATTACTTTGCGCGTTTTAAAAAATATTTCCCAGCCATCTTTCAAAGCGTAAGGCCATTCAAATTAATTTTTTGTTTTCGCATGCCTGAGAAATATGAAGCGGGTAGATTATACCCAGGCAACACTTGCTGCGTTTGTCGAAGGAAAAAAGCGTGGGTGGGTGGAGAGTGTATTTATTTAATAGGACAATAACATACAACCGGAGAAAGAAAAAACAACATAACTTTTACGCTCCGGTCGCGAGTGGAAGCGATTTCATCTGATAAACAGCATCGTTACACGTATTTAATAAAATGGATTGTCTTATCTGCTGGAATGCATCTTCTGTTATCGGGCATTAATTTAACGCGGGATCCTTTAAAAGCTCGAGCATGAACGTTTGCCATGCTTTATAATTAAGTCGCGACAGAGTAAAAGCCTTCGGTGACTCAAAATTACCTAGCTCTGCACGAAATGCAGCAAGAAATTTTGTTACAGATTAACATTCTTTTTAACCCTCCAAGGGGTTTAGACGAGATAACTCGTCCATCAAGATCTGACCATTTTTGCTAATGACGAGATACTTCGTCGAGACAACCACCGGGAGGGTTAAATTGTTTGAATTACATGAATGTTTCTAATTTTCCACATTGAAAAATATTTGATTAATAATTGTAGGACTCAGGGCATCAAAGTGAAAACCCACATGCTCCATTTTGAAAACATAAATTATAAAAACATTTCCAAGGCCATCAAAATAATTTCTAATGAATGAGTGCTCGATATCTGAAAGTTTAAGGCCACATGACCTCTTGAATAGTGGACACACCATAATAATTTTTGAAATTTCAAAACTTGAAAATTGTTCTGAAAATTCTGAAGAGTGGTTTATCATTATGTTGTCCAAAGCCCTTCAATTACGTACTTTATTTTCTTAATTTTCACACATTTAGTTACTCCTTTGTAAAATATCCATCCCTTTCAACGTTCGTCCAGATCGCATGAGAAATCAGTCCATGATGTGCAGGGTATATTTTAGTGTTTCTGCACATCGACTTGCCCAGTTGATGCGACGAATTTTTGAGCATATGTTTATGAATAAGAGTAAAATTAATGCCACATCTGCAATCAATGCCTAAACACAGCAAAACTTAAACATTGTAAAGTTTAAAAAGAAACTAAACCAAAACAAAACAACTTGAACAGAAATAGAAGACATCTTGTAGACCTGTCTCAAAACATTTCAAGGAGGTAAAATCAAGGGGTTTAAGGAGGAAAAAAACCAGCTTTCAAACTCATTCCACAAAATTTCAAATATAAAAGGAACTGAAAAATCCAGAGGAAGTAAACCATGATAAAAGCAGAAAGATTTTTAAATCACCTGAATGAATAAGAGTAAAATCAACGCCTCACTTGCAATCAATACCTAAATACCTAAACACAGCAAAGCTTAATCATTGTAAATTTCCAAGAAACCCCAAACCCAAACGAAACTAAAAAACAGCTTGGAACCTATCTAGCAACATTTCAAGGACGTAAAAATACTAAACATTCCAGATAAAGTAAACTGAAATTAAAGCCCAACAATACCAAATCAATGCCTCACCAAACAGCCACAACAAAAAACTCCAAGAAACTCTGAAAATCTGGTGTTAAAGAGCTTGGAAAAGAAAAAACCGCTTTTAAACTTCTCCCACAAAATTTCAAGGGAGGTGAAAATATAAAAGGAAGTTGAAAATACCTCTGTCCCCAATCCCTCTTTTTCGCTTTTACGACATCTTTTACTTGACGTTGTATTGTGCTTGGCACATCTTGACCAAATATGGTCTTTGTGCCTTAAAACGCCAAAACAGCTAACCCAGATAAATAAACCACAGACGAAAGATGGGGGTTTAAATAACCTGAATGAATAAAAGTGTAGAATCAATGCCTCATTTGCAACCAGTACCTAAACACATAGCTTAACCATTCCAAATTTCCAAGAAACCCCAAACCCAAACTACAAAACAGCTTGGAACCTATCTCGAAACCTTTCAGAGGTTATAATATTAAACGTTCCAGATAAAGTAAACTCAAATTAAAGCCCAAGAGCCCCAAATCAATGCCTCACCACAACAAAAATCTCCAGAAACTCTAGAAATCTGGCGTTAAAAGGCTTGAAAAGAAACCTGCTTTCAAACTTCTCCCACAAAATTTCCAGGGAGGTAAAAAGATAAAAGGAAGTTAAAAATCCCAGATAAAATAAACCATAATAAAAGCCGAAAGCTGTTTACATCACCTGAATGAATAAGAGTGTAAAATCAATGCCTCATTTGCAACAAATACCTAAACACAGCATAGCTTAGCAATTGTAAATTTCCAAGAAACCCCAAACCCAAACTTCAAAACAGCTTGGGACCTATCTCGAAACATTTCAGAGGTTATAATATTAAACGTTCCAGATAAAGTAAACTCAAATTAAAAAGCCCAAGAGTGCCAAATCTCAATGCCTCACCACAACAAAAATCTCCAAGAAACTCTGGGAAATCTGGCGTTAAAAGGCTTGAAAAGAAACCCGCTTTCAAACTTCTCCCACAAAATTTCCAGGGAGGTGAAAATATAAAAGGAAGTTAAAAATCCCAGATAAAGTAAACCATAATAAAAGCCGAAAGCTGTTTGAATCATCTTCCTTTGTATCAGGTGACGCAAGGGCACCGCTTCATCAGTATGCGTTTCTCGACACCGGATCTGGGAAGATAAAGGAAGAGGGTAAATGGAAAAGGATTTTCGTTGCAGCGGGGGCGGCTGGGGCGCCTGTCGGAGGGGGGGGGCGAAAATTTACGTCCTTGGGGAGGGAGCGCAGTGAATTATGGGGTGCGTTTCGCAGTGGTAATGGGTACCTCGATTAATCAATACCGCCTAGCAATTAACGTGCAAATGCCAGGAGAATAGGCGCTCGCAGCTCTGCAAGTCCTGGGGCAGAAGATTCTGTATGGGTGGCCCCGAATGCCCGAAATCCATAGCATAACACCTTAATAAAGCGTGAAGCGGAGAGAATACATTCCATGCTCGAAACTCTCGGACTCAGGAATCCTATTCGCTCGGGACATTTATTAAAACACGCTTGTCTCGAATAACTTGATGCCTTGGCTGCATTCTGAGGGACGCACCGTATTTCGTGGCACACAAGACAAGTGGAAGGTACCCCTTGGTCACGGTCTCGCGTGGATTCAAAATTGGCGAGGACTGGTGGTGGTTTGGAGATAATTCCCCGGGAGAGAAACCGGGGTATGTTAAATAATACACAATTTTGAATTTAATGTAATGAAATAGGCGATACATTTTTACCAAGTGCATTGTAGAAGCACCGTATTTTGTGGCACACAAGACAAGTGAAAGGTACCTCTTGGTCCCGATCTTGCACGTGGATTGACAAATCTCGAGGACTGGTGGTAGGGTTGGTGATAATAGCCCGGGTGAGAAATTGAGTGTGTTAAATAATAATTATCTCGGGAATATGAAGTTTGAATTTGATATAATGAAATAGGCGATACACACATTTTCACCAAGCGCATTGTAGACGCAACGTATTACAAGACACACAACAGAAGTGAAAGCTACTCTTTCACGATCTCGCGTGGAATTAAAATTGGCAAGGTCCGGTGGTGGGTTTGGTGATAATTCCTCGGGAGAGAAACTGAGGTTATGTTAAATAATAGACAGGTTTCAATTGTATGTAATGAAATAGGCCATGCATTTTCACCAAGTGCATTGTAGATGCACCGTATTCCGTGGCACACAAGACAAGTGAAAGGTACCACTTGGTCCCGATCTCGCGTCGATTGAAAATTGGCGAGGACTGATGGTGGGTTTGGTGATAATTCCCTGGGCGAGAAACTGATAGAAGGTATGTTAAATAATAAACATCTCGGAAATATGAAGTTTAAATTTGATGTAATGAAATAGGCAATGAATTTTTACCAAGTGCATTGTAGACGGTTTATGTTTATAAGTAGGGCCCGTTCGTAAGCGGTGTGCACTTGCAAGTTGCCATAAAAAACAGAGACAATTTTACATAAGAATGCCAACAATAAGTTTTCATACAGTATTAATTTTATTCTAAAAAGATCTTTTGGGTTATTTTTGAGGTTGTAATTGAAGATACTTTTGAATCTGCCTATTGTGTTCTTAATCTACAGTAGTATATTCAAAAAGCATTAAGCAAATATTGGTATATGTTCAGGAGGACAGTCCACGGGGTTCGAATCCATTCCGTAATGATTTTGGAATTAAAAAGCTATCAAAAACGCTTGATAGTTATATCAGAGAATGCCAAAGTTTCGTATTACTACGTGTAAAACCCACTTCTGAATTCGTCAATAGTCTGAAAACAGCCGAAAAAAATCACTAAATTCTATGATCATTTATTGAACATGACAGAATTTGGGAAATGGGAGAAAGTCATACACACATTTTTTGAATACATGCTTGACGAAGACTTTCTTCTAGAAAGTCAAAATGTTTTCGAGTGATGTTTGCTCTCGAACAGTTCACACCTCAGGTCCTGTTGATAAGAGCGATAATTCGTAGGTTTAGAGCAGAAACTCACTGACAACTTTTCGTAACACTAAATGCTTATTTTCTTGATAAGAAGCATTGTCACATTGTACTCTGTTTAAAAGATATATAACACTCAAAATTCTCATATTTATAATATTTTTCACCTCAAAGAATAATTGTTTGTCTTCAGCGATGCAATAAAAATGTGTCATTTAATGAGTTTCTGTGCTCTAAGCCGACCACAAAATCTAAATCCAACCTTTGTTAAATATAATTATTAAAAGTGCTTAGAAAACAATGGAGGTAGTCTTTCTCCAGGTGTTATCCTTCCCCTTTTAAAATAAATCTTTAAATTATAAACTTTGTCGAACACATTTGTGAACATTTACATTAAGATATTACTATTGCAGGAAATGTTATACAACTGATCATAAATGATACAACTTCAAGTGCCTAAATTAAAACTGGAAGCAATCTTTTCTCCTGGTATTATTCTTACTCTTAATATATTTCCCTTGATAATGAGCCTTTTTGAAGAATGTTATCTTAAATGCTTACATTAGGAAAACGCTTACGTGAAGAATCATATATTTCAACCTCAAAACTTGCAATTTACGCACACAAATCATTACCAAATTCATAAAATTGCTCAAATTTTTCCAGTCCACAAATAACGGTTAATAACTACTCTACTACTGTACAATACATTATTTATTGTAATGTATAACTGTAAAGTAAATAAATAAAACAAAGCTATTTTGGAAAGAAACAATTTTCAACACTATTTCCCATCAGATAATTTGCCCTATTCTAAAAAATTAAGACATACATCTTTGTAATGTTTCTTTTATTCAGCAAAACGTCACACAAAATTTTGTCTACAATCAACCATGTGATTGTAAAACTAGTTTTCTAAAACTATTCACTTAAGACTAGTTTTTACTCTTTGTGGTATAAAAAATTTACAAATAGCCTTATCCTTACACTAATAATGTCATATCATATTAAATACTAATGAGTTTTATGCATTTTCAACAACTCAAGAAAACATTTACTGTTTAAAGGTCTGTTTACCTCGACTTTTTGTCTTCAAAATGTTCCTGAATTATCGAAAATGGAAACAAAAAAGGAGAAACCGTTCCGCTTTTGTCTTAGAGGAGATATTTTTATTGATTCGCCCACCAACCTAAGATACCGAAAGCACAATTACACTTCCGAACGCGAGGGGAGCTCTAATTTTTTTATTTTATTCCTCGACAAGGTATTTTTTCAATGAAACCGCAGATAAAACAAGAAAATTTGATCTAAAAACGCATCGTCCCTCCTAGCCAGCGTTAGATCGGCACGCTTCCAACAATCGCTGCAATGGAACAGTACGAGTTATCTATTTGGCTGATCAAAAGAGGGGACATTCTCGAATCATAGCAGAACCCGTCGTGGGCAAGAGATAGTCCTTCGAAACACTGCACAGAAGCCGGTACGGTCGCAGGCATATGGTGGTTTTCATTTCCTTTCCTTGGTAATTAAATAAATTGAACGCATTTCGCTCCTACCGCTCTGAAGCCCAGATTACGTCCAAGTTTTGATATACTGTTATAGAGATCTGGCAACGGAAGAGAGGGGGAAAGTTTAGGCGATAAACGCGCCAAGTTTAAGCGGGAGTAAATGAAGTTAGCGCCAAATAAAGAGGTAAAGAACCTTCTAATGGGAAATTAAACATTGTCCTTGGTCTCCCCACCACGGCTACTTCCTTCAGCTAGTTCATTAAGATTATTATTTTAATGATAAATGTGCTGTTTGTTGGTGCTTGTTCATGTTAAATATTGCACACTAATTACGAAAGAATTTTTCGATATTTTATCACATTAGATATTTGTGTTTTAGCGGAACAGAAAGATGTTATCGGTATAACTGCCGTTCTCATCTTAACATTTGGGATGCGTAATTCAATGATGGCGTTCTGTTTTGTTTCCCCAAATTTATGGCCGGCAGCTTCTAAGCCCGCAATTGGAGTGAAATTAGAGTGTAACTTCAAGCAGACGACGGTCTTAATTAAGCGTCAATGATAGTGTTTGGAGATCGTGAAGGACTGTCAGTTCTTGTGTGTGAATTTAAATCGGAATTCAAGAACACTTGAAGGGATAGGAATAAAATATTTTTTTTATCGAAATTATAATATATTTTAAGTGCCTGGCTTCCCAAGTAGATCTCTATTCAGTTGGATTGGGTTTTACGGAGCCACTTCAAGCAGATGACGGTCTTAACTAAGCGTCAATGACAGTGTTTGGAGATTGTGAAGGACTCAGTTCTTGTGTTAATTTAAATCAGAACTCAAGAACACTCGAAAAGATAGGAATAAAATGTTTTCATTGAAAAGATTAGGATACTTAGATGATTTTATAGTTCCGAGTTCTTAGTCAATATCTCCTTGGACTTGGGCGTGTAGATGTCCCTACACAAAGGAGATCGATTTTTAATGGTTTTAGAAACGCAAAAGAAAGGGAGTTGGTAATAAACCAAATATATCCACATACTTAAAATGCAATTTTTATAAATCTTAAAAGCATTTAAGAATGGAACAATTGCTTGAACTTGCGTTAGTAGTCAAATTGTATAACTATTTTTACAATTCAAAAATACATTTTCAACCCAGGAATAGCAAGTTTTGTTGAATTTTAAATATATATTTTGATAACAATTAAGGAAATACCAATGTGGTGAGCAAGATTTGTACTGCTCTCGGAACTTCTTCAAGCTTGTGCGCCTAACTTTGTGGTGGAAACATAATTGAAAGTATTTGGTAACGGAAGGTTTAAAACTCAAACGCAATCCGAAAATTTCCAAAAGGACCCTCGAATTAGACCTTGGTTCCGATACCAGCGACCCTGTTCTCTAGACTCGTACCATTTTCAAACGAGTGCGCCTAACTTTGTGGTGGAAACCTACTTAGAAGTATTTGGTAAGCGGAGATTAAATCTCAAAGGCAAACCAAAAATTTGCAATAGTGCCATCGAATTAAACTTCAGTACCATGTACCAGGAAACCAGTGATTCTTCCCAATGTCAGGGCTATATACTCTCGAAACTTGTAACATTTGCAAGCCAGTGCGCCTAACTTTGTGGTAGGAACCTAATTAAAAGAATTTGGTAACAGGGAATATTTAAAACTTAACGCAAACCAATTTCAAACGGGCGGTTGAATTAGACATCGGCTCCGGTACTATGATACCCTGCGCTCGAAACTTGTACCATTTTCAAGCGAATGCGCCTAACTTTGCGGCGGAAACATAATTAAAAGTATTTGGTAACAGGAAGAATTAAAACTCAATCCAAACCGAAGATTTCCAAAAGTTCTCTCGGATTACACCTTGGCTCCGGCACCATGATACCAGGGACCCTGCTCTGGAGACTTGTACTATTTTCAAGCAAGTATGCCTAACTTTGCAGTGGAAACCTAAATATAAGTGTCGGTATGCGGAAGAATTAAAAACTCAATGCAAACAAAAATTTCCCAAAAGGGCCCTAGAATAAGACCTTGGCTGTGGTACTGCTGTACCAGAGACCCTGATCTCGAGACTTGTACCATTTTCAAGTGAGTATTCCTAACTTAGTGGTGGAAACGTAATTAAAAGTGTAAACGGAAGGATTAAAACTTCGCAAACCGAAATTCTCTCCAAGTGCACAAGGGAGGCGAAACTTTCGCAATTAGAGTCCAGGAGAGATTTCGACTTTCCAGTGCCTCCACAGTGCGTAGAGCAATTAATCTAATCAATTAAAGCTTCACTCGAACGAGTTGGGTGAGGAGGACTGCACCTTGTCATGTCTTCAGCCGCACCTGTCGTTATCTGGTGATGGAACCATCCGAGTCCACAAATCAGAAGCCGACAGCAACCGTGACGTCAGTTCCTGGGGCCATTAGAGCCGGGGTATTGAGTCTCTTGCCTTTGTAAAACCGCAAGGGAGAGAGAAAGTGAAACCTATTTGGCCACAGCTGTTCCGGCCATTAAGGCCGAGGCCCATTCAATAACACACGACGAGAGCTAAAATAAGCAGCGTTTTAATATGTCGAACTGTAAATCTCCTCGTTCTTGGTGGTGCCAGGCTCAGTTCCATGCTGTGGTCTTCGGAACGACCTGCTTTAGATTTACTGGGACATGATAGAAAAGGATATATGAGGGGTTGGGAATCATGGTGGTGTAAGTCACGAAATAAAAAACTGAGTTAATCCAGAGATTTCACATTCTAACATCACTCTGTATTCAGTGTAATTGAGTTTTAAGTCCAGGTATAAATATTTCTCTCTAAATTAAACCACTTATTTTATGATGTCAGCAAAATCATTCAGAATCATGGTAGTGTACGTCACTGTTCCTGAAGATTCTCCATTGATGGAGGGTATGTTTCTTATGGCGATATGCCTCATGTTTGTTATTTCCTGCTTAGCCTACCACAAGTAAAAACCTTATGTTTCATGTTAATATTCTTGATTAATGATGACAATGAAAAGCAGAGCTAGGATTTTGCAGACTTTGCATGTGCAAACAAATGTCTCATGAAAAGCAAGCTGTAATAAAGATACCAATATTAAGGCATATTTTTACACATTTTTTTGCGTTTTTTGTTTCTTTTTTTTGCCTCAATTCAAAATTCGAATAATATTTAATTACTAACTAAACCTCCAAGTGGTTTCGACGAGATATATCGTCCATCAAGATCTGACCAATTTTGATAATGGCGAGATATCTCGTCATCAACATATATATTGCCTATTTTTTTACGACGACGAGATCAAGATCTGGTCAGCTTATTTTTAATGACGAGATATTTCGACCATAAAGGTTTGCTAATGACAAGATACCTCTCGAAATAACCACCAGGAAGGTTAAAAGCTGAAGTAGTAATTTTAAGGAACTACGTTTAATTAAATGACAATGGTTGGGGCTACAAACTTCACAAGTAAAAGGTTTTGAGACATCGGAGTTTCTTACTAACCAAATGAAAAACCGAACCCAAATGCATTTTCAGAAGAGGCTTTTCCCGACTTACACCATTGTGATTCTAAGCCCCTAACATGAGGGATGTTGGGGGTTCACCAAGCAGAAGAAGCTAGCAGCCTGTGACGTTGGGTGGTTGGGATACAGAGGGAGCCGATTTTAAATTAAAATTTTTATCATCAAAAAACAATCGGAATTGACATCCTGGAATTTATGGCGTACGCACAGTAGCGGGCATGTAAATTATTGCGGGATGATTTGTACCCTCCAGCCGCCTGCTTTGGAAAACGCGTTTACACCCCTTGCAATAGTGAAGATTTATATTGGTATATCCCTTTAAGATGACAAGAACAAAAAAATCTATTCATTAACCATAATAAAACAAAAGAATTGAATTATGTGAACACGCATTTTCACAAAAATAATTTTTTTAGATATGTGAGGGAGCGATGACGCACACTTTAAAGAAAATCGGTTCCTATGAATTCAAGAAATAAAAATCCGAATTTTTTTTCTGATAACAGACCGTCGCCAATAGCTCATTGTGTTGCTTCAATGCGACGTAAATTCAACTACGCATCTACCGAAAAAAATTCTTTCAATTCAAAAGGACATTATTTTATCAACGAAACTTTTAAGTGATGATTGTTAAAAATTAGAATAACAGTTCGAAAATCATCTGACCCTGACAACAAGGGCGTGATATATACCAAATGTCAGGGAAATATGACGTACGTGGGGGGTTAGTACACGTTAAATCTGTCGTGTCCACAAATGTCCTCACTCTGACGTGGAAGTTAGAGAGGGGGTGCTCAGCCAACGAGGTGATGACCTCGTTATCTGACCGTGCTTCAAAACGACGAGGTGTTATTTTTGGATCTTTCCCTTCGGGATTGATCCCGGACCGTCGCCAATAGACCGTTATATTGCAGCACTGCGACGTTAATCAATTACCTTACCTATTACAAAGTTAACTACCTCAAGAATCTCTCGGACATTTTCTAACTTTTATTGAGACCTAGCATCAAGTCTCAGGTGCTATGCAAGTTAAAAATACCTTCCTGTAACACAGCAATGAATAAATTCTCTTGCTATAAGAAGCCGACGAAAATAAGAGGGTGCATTGTATGTAAAAAAGGAAGAACGCCGCGGTGTCACGAATTTTAGTGCAGAATAATGCTTTTTCTCATTCATCCTACGGCGTGTAAACTTTCCTTTTTCACACCTTTCATAGCAGCTGCCGCTCTAATATTTTAAAAAACTTCACGTGCTCTTAGGGGAGCTATAAATCACTGCGTGTGTAGCCTCCTATGAATGACAATCTTGATTGTTTAAAAACAGGGAATTCTTTGCGGCACTAAAACACTTTAAGAAGGGAGGTTGTCAACCATCAAGAAGCTTCCATTTCGTCGAAGGAAGTGCATTGATTTGTACAGGTTGGTTAGTTTGTCACTCTACTGTAGTTCTTTGTTGCGTGAAGGTTGACTGAGACCTACATTTTAACCCTCTGAGCGTCACGAGATTTCCGAGTAATGTAGTAATGTTTTTATCCCACAACACATATAATGACTAAATTACCACACCTATAGATTAAAAAAATCTATGGATTCTTTGAACATTTGGAAATATGATATTGATCTTTTCCTTAGAATATAATTCTTTGGACGGATTCTATTTGTTCTTTAATTAGAAAAGAATCCTTTGGAAAGATACTGTTGATCCTTTCATTAGAATAGAATCATTTGGATGGATTTTATTGCTTCTTTCCTTAGAATAGAATGCTTTGAAAAGATTCTATTGGTCTTTCAATTAGAAAACAATCCTTTGGAAAGGTACTGTTGATCTTTTCCTTACAAGTATTTTAAATAGATTTTTTATTGCTCTTTTCCTTTAAATAGAATCTTTTGTAAAGAATCTGTTGAACTTTTCCTTAGAAAAGAACCCTTTGGAAATATACTATTGCTCCTTTCCTTGGAATAGAATGTTTTGGAATGATTCTCTTGGTCTTTTAATTAGGAAAAATCCTTTGGAAAGATACTATTGGTCCTTTCCTTGGAATAGAATCACTTGAACAGATTTTATTGCGTCTTTCCTTAGATTGAATCCTTTGGAAAGATTCTGCTGGTGGTTTCCTTAGAATAGAAATATTTGGAAAGATTCTTATTGGTCTTTAATTAGAAAATAATTCTTTGGACGGATTTTACTGCTCCTTTCCGATGTTTTCTTGAACGATTCTGTTGGTCTTTGCCTGAATGTCTCTCAAAAATAAGTGTCATGATTCATTTCCTTGCACCTGAATACCTCACAAGTACAATTGTATATGTGTCAGGTCTTGCTTTACTTATTTACTTACTTTAGTCAGTCTTACTTTACACCTGAATATCTCACAAGTACAATTGTATATGTGTCAGGCAAATTCCTAACTGTCAAAATCCTAGCCACAAATCAAGACTCAATTTTTACAGCGTCAAGCAAAATTTATTGAATCTAACACGCCTTCACACCTGAATAATCTCACAATTACACAAGTATCACGATTCGTTAGTGAGCAAGCACTTCAAGTGGAATAACCGACTGAATGGAGTTTTGCATTTGAATAGCGTACACTAATAACAAACGGATTCTGACAAGACATCAAACCCCATAGTAAACCTTTATTTAAAAACAATTCAGCAGCGGAGCACTCAGTCTTCCCAACTTGCTGGTAATAAACAATCTTGCGAGAATATGACAGCAACCTGTAGTGAGAACGAATATAAACCATCCAATTCCTAAAAGACCCGATTCGAGTAAACCCAAGAAAAGAGATTTAAAGCGGACTTTAGTAACCCTGAAACACACGACTGGGTAAAAATGCCACCCACTTTTTTCTTGGAAGTCTACTCGAAAAACGAAATTTAGTTGAAAACGCCGCCGTGACAGAGATTCGGAGGCCACCTCGTTACCATAATTCTTTCCCGCAGATTCTTTCTGGCTCTGGAAAGAATTCAGACAAGGGGTAATCAAATGGAAAGGGTTTTTAGTGACCCCGGATCGGCTAGCGGAAGGAATGCTCTTAAAGAAGTGTCTTAAGAAGATTTAGAAACTCGTTGATCGTTAGTCATTCCCTGCTGTTTTTCACCGTGCGCAAGAATTTACCGCATGGCGATTCGACTTTGGATTGGACAGCTGACTCCTTGGCGCAGGGACATCCTCTGTCGCATGGGGGTGACCACTAATAAATAAAAGATTACACTGAAAAGATTCCGTCTCCCCTGAGGGTGATTCGGGAACAAGAATTTCTAAAACAAGAGCAACTTTATTTAATGGCGAAACAATATTTTGATATTACCATAGACTGACACTGTGGTGAACTTAAGCCACCACTACAAAAGGGCCGCGGTAGCCCAGTTGGAAGGACAACGGATTAGCAACCGGAGGGTTGCTAGTTCGAAATTAGAATCCAGATAGGGTTCGAATTAGGGTCCAGATAGACCGTTGTGTACGTTCGGGCTGGTGCGTGTTAAATCTATCGCGGCCTCAAATGTCCTCACGTTGGCATGGTGTGGAAGTTTGGAGAGTGGGGTGCCAGCACGGGTGCTGACCTCGTCATTTTACCGTGGTTCAAAATTACGAGGCTTTGTCCTTGTTCTTGTTGTCGTCGACCAATCCCTTCGGTATAGATCCCGGAACTTCGCTAACAGTCTGTTGTGTTCTCCAGTGCGACGTTAATTAACTACCTACCAACCGAAGACCATCTTATACACGAGGGCTTGTGCACATTAAATCCTTCGAGGCCTCAAGTGTCCTTACGTTTGCGTGGAAGTTTGGAGAGTGGAATGCCAGGTCAGATGTTGAACTCGTTATCTGACCATGATTCAAAATTACGAGCTGTCGTTCTCGGATCTTTCCCTTCGAGGTTGATCCCAGACCGCCGCCAATAGTCCACTGTCTTGCTCTATTGAAAGGTTAATTCAAGTTAATACCTACCTACTTCCCGAAGTTATTTTTCAGCGAATAACGAAATGTGCTCACTGAATTTAAATACCGTAAGCTGAAACAATAAACCATCATTTAGTTGCCGCATAGAAGAGAAATGGCGAAAGGAGACAACTAAAAGAGTTGATCAAACAATATCCCAACACTGATGTCTGACAAATGTTCACTGAAAGATTTATTCCTTTCGTTACATATATCAACATTCTTTTCCAGGTGGATATTCTTTTTTCCTGGTTATGGTGAACTTAATTCCAGTAAAAATAACTTTCTACATAAAAATAACTTTTCTATAATATAATAAGTACCGATCTTTGATTTTTTCTATTTCGGATCATTTCCTATTTATATCACTCTTTAAGAGGGGTTGAGGTCCAATACGTACAATGCTAATTTACTTAATTTCTATCGAAATTTTCTCTGAATAAATAAGATATCGGTTCCAAGTTTTTTTAACCCAATAGACTTTTACTTGTGAACTGGAGATGATTTAGTATTACATTGTACAACATTGTTTCCAAATTATTTGTGCAGCAAATTAGAAAATCACTAATTCTTTTTGCCTTTAAAGATCGTAAAATATACTTAATCTACTTGGTAACGAAACGATTACTTCAGCACAGCCTATGATGCTTGTAGAAATAGAGGTTTTATTCGTCTTTTTACTTTTTAAGTAGTTTTTTAGGAAACGTAACTTGAACACAGAAAATTTTCATTCTGAGAAAATTTAAAGTTCAAAATGTGAGTTTATTTGACTGAAAATTCCAAATTCGATTGATTTGAGTTCTTTTTTTTATTTAATTTATTCAAAACTTCTTTTACGAATTTAAAACAAAAACGAAATATCAGTTAAAAGAGTCTGAAATAGACCATGCGATACTCAAAATCGGAATTTTTTAAATTTTAGGTTCCAACTCCCATTAAAACAAAGTTCAAAATTTGAGTTCATTATAAGTTTTATTCTTAAAAAATTCTAATACGAATTTAAACAAATACGAAGTATCACTGATAAGAGCTAGAAATAGACCATGCAATACTAAAAATCGGATTTTCTTTAAGTCTTAGGTTCCAGCTCCCCTTAAAACAAAATTCAAAATCAAGGGTTTATAATTAGTCTTATTTATTTAAAACTTCTAATACTAATAAAACGAAGCATCACTTAAACGAGCATGAAATAGACCATTCAATACTCAAAATCGGAATTTTTGCAAATTTTGAATTCCAACTCTCCTTAAAACAATATATCCAACAATCCGGCCCTTGCGAATGTTACCAAATACACCAAAACAAGGAAGCAAAAGTACGTCTTGATTATTAAATAGCTCCATGAAATTAATTGATAATTGTCAGTTAAAATACAATACTTAAGGGAACACACAGCTTTTTCCCTACCGTAGGGATTATTAGCCGCACGAGGGAAATGCGAAGTTAAATATTGTACCTCCCCCTTGAGGCTTAAGTCGTCTCTAACGTTAATTACTGAAGCTCCAGTTGGGAATAATAAATTCTAATAATTTCAATATTCTGCCGCCATAGCAACAGAGCTCAGCGCCAGGTCTGGAACTAGAGGGGATGTATATATGATATTTCGCTCAAAAATATGCCCCCAAGCGTTTTGCCATTTGTTAGGGCTATCATTACGCGATGAAACTGTTAGATTCCTCGCGTTTTAAGCAGATGTAGGTGAAAAATTTTTCAGACAATTTCAGATTCTTTGACTGCGTTGGAATTTAAGCGCTGTGTTGCCTTGAGATAGGGATTTATGCATAATCCATTGTTTGGATGACTTAAATAATGAAGTGCACGCTAAAGTGAGATTTAATACCCCGTAATATGATAGGAGTATACAAAATATGTACTAAATGAGCATAAAGGTTAATAAATTAGTGGCATTGGTATGTTGTGTATCTGTGAAACAATATTTCAAACTAAGAGTCTACCAATTTTTCGCTTAACCCTTCTGGTGGTTGTCTCGACGAGATATCTCGTCACTAGAGAAACTGACCAGATCTTGTTGGACGAGATATCTCGTCATTAGAAAAAGCTTACCAGATCTTCATCTCGTCTTTATCAAAAAATCGACAATATCTTGATGGCAAGATATCTTGTCATAAGCAAAATTGGTCAGATCTTGATGGATAAGATATCTTGTAGAAACAACTTGAAGGGGTAAAATCACGCTACCGGATTATCTCCTTTTAAACACATGAATTATAGTGCATTTAATCGTAAAATAGAAATATTGACATACGTTTGAAAAAAATAGAACTTCAACTTTCTGTATTCACACCCAAAATGAAATTTTGAAGAAAAAAATTAATAAAATGACTTTCATTATGAATTTATTTTCCCAGTAAAATACGTATATTGGACTGGAAGATAGTTAGGTCAGTAAAATGTAATGTTTCCCCTAAAAATATTACGTAAACAGAAATCTAGAAAGGTACTTATGATTATAACATAAAAACTTAAAAAACTAAAACGAAAATATTACATTTTTAAAAATTATTTTCTATCACCATAAAATAAATAGACAATAAGTAACGGCAGCAACAGAATATTTAAAAATTGAACAAGATAAAAAAGTAACGCGACTTCGGTTAAAAAAATTTTTTACTCAAAAATTCGCAATCCGTTGTGTGGTCAATCAGCTATAATAACGTTTTTCAAAAAGAAACCACTATAAAAGCTTTGCCTTATACGCTACTTTTTACACAAAAATGTGAGGTTGCAGCTTTCATGAAAAATATTTAAAAAAAGAAAACACATACTGTATTTGGAGTAAATTCTGATTAAATATATTGTAAACAAATTAAATAATTCAATGATCGTTTCACTAAATAATATTTTAACCATAACTAGTAGACCCTATTTGGATCTGAATCCTAATATGAGTTCATAATTGTCCTGAAGGAAATACATGCAAAATACGAGGATATTCTCAGACTAATCCTATTGGGTTCATACCATAATATGTTAAAAATTAGGACCGAAAAGACAGGTGTTAATGATAACTAAATATTTTTCCTCACTTGTAAAAATTTTCTTAGGGGTAGTTTCAAATTCTTTGTTTACGTGGATGTATATAAACACATAGTATATTTAAGGACTATGACTTGGATTTGGATGACTATTTTTATTTGAGGGCCCTTTTCTTTGAAGTCTTTTTTGAATGTATTATGTGATTGTTTGCCTTTATAGTACAGCTTTCTGCGTTTCCAGATAGATTAGTGTACAGCTTGCATTTCCCACAGATTAACGAACAGTTTGTTCTATTTCCAGATAGACTAGGGTACAGATTGCTATATTTCCAGACAGTTTAAAGTACAGATTGTTGTACTGCCAGACAAATTAAAAGGAAGAAAAATGGTTGGTTGTTTACGTCTCACAAGCGAAAATATTCTGAGAACTTACGCGTCAAAAAGAACGACTAGGGCTAAAAACTTGGCTATGAAAACAAAATTTAAGGGTGCAAAATACAATTAACAGCTGCTAACTTCCAACCTGGCAAACATTAATCTACAATTTTCACGAAGGAAAACACGCAAAGATCCACTCACCTCAATGACTAAGCAAAACACAACTTATGAATCGCGAATCAAATTTCCTCGCGCGAGCGATTGAAGCCTTTACAAAATCATTGTACGCCCCCTCTAGAAGGCGCCTGCTTACGAAAAGCGTCCAGTGTATTAAGCTCCTCAGAGCATCGCAGTGGGCATCTAAAATAATTACACAGCCAGCAGAGGATGCTAGCGCTTTCAAATTCTTCGTTAATTACTCTTTGCACTCAGAGGAACGAAATTCATTAGGCAAAGTCATTTTCCGGGCTTCTCCCTATCCCATTCATCCCTCTCGTACGGATTTCATTAGAAACAATCCAGTCCTCCCCACCCCCGAAAAAAGAGTTATGGCGCATCTTCCTTCAGGATGGCTTATTAAAACTTTTTCAAAAAATAAATGTAATAGGAGTAAAAAAAACCACGAGGGCGAAACAGCTCGTAATTGTTTATACTTCGGGGACTTCATTCCTGATGTCTGCGCAACATTTTTATTGGGATAAGCTTGAAATATTTGACAATGTTTACCTTATGCGAGTAGGGGGGAGGTAAATAAGGTACTTCATCAACAAGCATTTCGAGGAACTAATCCGACCCAATTAGAGAACAATGTGCAATAGGAGTCTCCTGGAAATTAATGTGGGATGGGGATTTTCGGTGTTGCTTGGTGCGTTTGGGGTTTACTAGAAAATATACGTGTAGTATATTTTCTAGTAACTAGTTTCTACGTGTGTTGCCATCTTGACTAGCACAGCAGTATTGTAAGTACAACCTAAAATTCTACGATTCTATAATTATGCTTTGGGGCCAAATTTTTCTTTCTTGTGTATCAGAAAAACTTTGCTTGTGTGTGTATGTCCATTTCTTGAAATTGATTATTTTGTGTTTGGCTCAGCTTAGCCAAATGTGGCCCAAACGCCATAAAACCCAACCAATCAAATATATTCTATAATTCTATAATTAAGAATTATTTAGAGTTTAACCTAATTAATATTGAATCTTGGGTCTGTAGACAGTGAGGTAGGTAGTTGAATTAACGTCACACTGGAGCAATCGACCGGGTTATTGGCGACGATCCGGGATCAATCCCTAAGGCAAAGATCCGAAGACAACACCTTGTAATTTTGAACCAAGGTAAGATGACGAAGTCAACACCTGAGCTCGCACTCCACTTCTCCAAACTTCTACACCACGTCAACCTATAAACAGTCAATCTGCAGCCTACATGATGGCTGCAGATGGCAACCTGAGTCATGGTGTTTGCCTGCCACCCAGTACTTTCTTGGTTCGAATCCCGATTTGAAGGGCGTGGTTGGTTGGAATTTATGGTGCAAGGGCCATATTTGGATAAGCTGAGTCAAATATAAGACAGAAAAAGTGAAATACTGGATGTACACACAAGGAAAGTTCTACTCATACAGAAGAAAGAAATATATCCAGGGTAATTGTAAGCACAAAGATAATGGTAATTGTCCCTGTTACGAGCAACGGTGGATTATCCGAAGAGACCCCCACAAATAGCCACCAGTTCGTCACTTGTTCCCTTCAAAGACCAGAGATCAGTGGTCGGGCATTAAAAAATATAAAAAAAGGAAAGTATCACAACTTTATCCAACAAAACGGATGTCGAAATCAAATTTCAAATTCTTGAAGAATCTCACACAATGCAACAACTATACAGTCGTCACAAATAAACTCCACAAGTTGATGATCCCCTTATTAAACCCTTGCGCCATAAAACTCAAACATCCAATCCACCGTACGTAACATTTAGAAATAATACAGACAAAAATTTCTAGAATTAGAATCTTGGCAGATTTATCAACCGATTCGTAGCAGTCTAGAGTAGTTCATTTGCAAAGATAGATGGCGCAGGTGCTACAACAGAGATATGTCTTGTATAATATATTAGGGCAGCAAGTAATTTTTCGTATTCTGGAAACGGTTTTACTTTGGAGGAAATGTGCATAATTAAAACAAGTAAAAAAGTTGGACACCGCAGTCATAGGTATGATAGATGGATCCATTTATTACAAGAATGATCATTTAGTACAGGGAAATTTCGATTTTTTTTCTATCAACTAATTCAGCTTATCGATGGTTGATAGGGTTTTTATGGCGCAAAGGCTATATTTGGCCAAGCTGTGCCAAACACTGAGGTCAACGTCAAGTAATGCATTCACACATATAAGGTTGTTTGGTTTTTATGGTGCAAGGGGCCATATTAAGCAATGCTGCACCAAACACAATACGGGCAACGTCAAGTTAGACATACACAAGAAACGTTTTACTGAGACAAGAGAGAAATACACCCAGGGAGGTATTGAACCTGCGCCACCTACAACCCGCAGGTTGCTAGCGCTGTGGGCATAAACTCTGAGCCACAACGGCCCCGTTAACAAAACTGACCAGATTTGATGGACGAGGTACTTCGTCATTAGTAAAACTGACCAGATCTTGAAGGATGAGATATCTCGTCATCAGCAAAATTGACCAGATTTTGGACGAGATATTTCATCGAAAGCACTTGGAGAACACTGGAACACTTTGGAAACCCTCCATCCAAGTCTTTCGAATTGCACAGACACATACATCATGTTAGATATTAGAAAAATAATTTCTGTCGCAGGAAAGATTTTAGCACGACGTAAGCAGCATCCTGCACAACGATACCTACAATAACACCCACGTCGAGAGATTCGTATTATTAAACTTTTAAGAGGCGTAAAATTTGAGGATTTTATTTATTTATTCATTTATTTTGTTATATTTTCTCTCTTTTGACAACCTTAACGGATGACTTAGTGCTCCTGAGCTTCCGTGGATGTCGAGGGGGTGGATGTAGGGAGGACGAGGATAAAGTTGGATGCGGATCAGCGGAGTAAAGCCCCCTTCCCACAAATCATTGCGTGGTTCCCGCTATCCTTGATTTATCTAGCAGATGCCAATGAGAATCTAAGTGTAGGATTTACAGTTTGGGGCATGCCGACAAGACCCGAGCCCAAGAAATGCAGCGAGGGGAGAGGAGGACAGAGCACAGCAAGCAAAGAGCAGGGGGATAAGGTTGGGCTTCATCTTCCTTTACTGCCACATTGGCGGTTTTATGACCCTTACTTGGCGACTGATAGGATCGCACATTAGTTTGAGTTGTACATAAGCCACTTGTCGACGTGGAAATTGATTCAAATTTCAAAATCAATGTGATTATCAATCGTTCATGCCAACCAATGTTGCAATATGGGTCAGCGTGCTTTTTGATTCAAATTTGAACCATCGATCGACCCATTGATTCAAATTTGAAAAACAAAATGCCAGGTATTTAACAATCTTTCAATGCCAGCCAATATTGGAATATGAGTCAACGTGTTTTTAATGAAGGTTAAAGCGTGTGATTCCTAATTGATTATGATCACACATTATTTTTAGTTGGTCATAATCCACTTGCCACCATAGAAATAGATAAATGCCATCGACCCATGATTCAAATTTGAAAATTAATATCAGCGTATCTTTTTAATGAAGGTTAAAGCGTGTGATTCAGAATCACTTATGAGATCATGCATTATTTTTAGTTGGTCATATGCCACCATGGAAATAGATAAATGCCATCGACCCATTGATTCAGATTTGAAAATTAATGTCGGGTATTTAACAAACTTTCATGCCAGTCAATGTTGCAATATGGGTCAGCGGGCTTTTTTATGAAGATTAAAGCGTGTGATTACGAATTGATTATGATCACACATTATTTTTAGTTGGTCATAATCCACGTGCTACATGGAAATAGATAAATGCCATCGACCCATTGAAAATGTAAAACAAAATTTAAACGTCAAAGCCTGCTTTTTTGGCGAAGAAAAAAGCGTGATTCCGAATAGCTTATGGATCACACATTATTTTCAGTTGGTCATAAGGCACTTTACATGGAAATTGATAAATACGCGACATTGATTTCCAAATTTGAATCAATGTTGCAATATGGATCATCTTGCTTTTTTAAGAAAATAAAAGAGCGTGACTCCGAATTGCTTATGATCACGCATTATTTTACTTTGGTCATAGCCATTTGTCACCATGGAAATATACAAGTGCATGACATCTACCTGTTTAAATTTGAATCAATGTTTCAATGTCACAAAGGCTGCTGTTTCATGAAGATAAAAGAGCTAGGTTTCCTGTTTATGACTTAAATGTTAACCCTCCTGGTGGTTCATCTTTGCGTTGAAAACTGCCCAGAAGCCCCAATCTGACGTAAAAATCTGTTACGAACTGTCTCCAGTTCTGGTCAAGGGACAATTCGCATTCCTACTGTGGTTTTCATACCCCGTTGGAGTAATAGAGCAGTTTTGTCTCGAAGAAGTATCTCGTCTCTAGCAAAACTGACCAGATGTTGATGATCAAGATATCTCGTCATTAGCAAAATCGATCTTATCTTGGACGAGATATCTCGTCGAAACCACTTGAAAGATTAAGATATGGGACTAATCTCTATGGAAACAGAATGTTTTAGGTCAGGGGGTTACCACAATGATACTTGAGCATGAAAGAGAAACCATAGACAATTAGAGAACTAAATCAAAAACCAGAACTTGAATAAAAGTAAAGTGTTTTATGAGAATTCCACCATCGGTACTTCAGAATGAATTGTAGAACAGAAAATGAATTATAGAATCTGGTATTCAACAAAAAGCTGATAGTGTGAATAAAACCTATAATACTTGAATTATTAGCCCTTATCCTACCTGGTGGTTGTCTCGACAAGGTATCTGAGGTAAAACTGACCAGATCTTGATGAACGAGATACCTCGTTGTTGGAAGGAAACTGACCAGATCTTGATCTCGTCGTCATAAAAAAAATCTTGATGACGAGACATCTCTTCATTAGCAAAATTGGTCAGATCTTGATGGATGAGATATCTCGTCGAAACCACTTGGAGGGTTTTTCTGGAAGCAACACTGTTTTGAAAAATAATCGATTTAACTTTGGACTCAAGAAAAGGAAAATACTAATTTCCTGACCGGATTACCAATGCGAAGTCAAAACACCGATTCTGGGTGGCTTGATTACAGAAAAAATCTTGGCGATTTATGGCCATGTTCCTTGGCGATAGTCCTTAAGATGTAGCAACCCGTAAGAGATAGCCCTACTCCGTTGCAGAGAGATGAAGCGTTCTCATCGTTGATGCATGAGACTCCCAGATATTTTTTCTGCTCCGAAGGATTTCACAGAAATTTAATGTGTCAGAGAAATAAATGTGACTCACCTACATATATCTACTCCACGTTTAGGATATATATATATATATATCCTATATATATAGCATTATTATTCTTTATTCTGACTCTCACAAACTTCCATTGCTCAAATTTTGGGTTTCGCTCTGGATCTAGGATTGAAGGTAGCCAAACGTATTTTATGGATACATCCGGGTTTTCTTAAAAGCCATATTTTTCTCTCACTGAAAATGAGATGACGTGATAATTTTTAATCTACCTCGGGCGAAAACTAATCTTTCGATCCCTCTGGCTTCCCTTGGCCTTTGGTACTGGAGCGGAATTGGAAATGGGGTCGTTTCATCTTTTTCGAATTCGGTATGAATCACGACGATGAAGTACATTTTTACCGTAGCTGGCTTTTGAAACTAATCAATGGCATCTATTTAACTTTGGTTCAGGAATCATCTCGAAGTAAGCAGTTGAAGGAGGCTGCTTATAAGGTGGAATGATAGATCACCTGTCGTACAGTGGCACTATTTTAACACGTTGACTGACAATCACGAGTTAACTTGTAGTTGGTAGTTTTTCAAGGACGCCCAATGAGTTATCTCGTAAACTGAAATCTTTTCCCCAGTGCCAAGTACAAGTAAGGGGACCTGAATCGTACTGGACCAAAAAAAATATTTCAACAAGTTGACTGCCAACTACGAGAAAACTCGTAGTTGGTAGTATTTTCAAGGACGCCCAATACGGGTTATCGTGAAAACTGATATCTTTTCACCAGTGCGTAGTACAAGTAAGGGAGTCTGAATCGTACTAGGCTAAAAACCTATTTACCTCATTGACTTCCAACTACGAGGAAACGCATAGTTTGTAGCTTTTTCAAGGACGCCTACGAGTCATCTCGTAAACTAAAAATTTTTCTAGTGCCTAATACGATTTAGAGGGACCAGAATCGGATTCTGTCAACCAATAGACGGGGTTGTTTAGTCGATATGCGCGTTGTGGGACAAAAACAATTCTAGGAAATCTTTTGGTGCTCAGAGGGTTATGATTACCTCTCACACAGCACTCAAGATCCCAGTACCAAGTTAAATGATGGACACCTCATGATATAAAAAGTATCTCAAGTACTCAATGTTTACCTTGCACAAATAATGAAATTTTCTCTTTTAAACAATTATTTACACCTCTTATAAACACGATGCGGCCAAATATGGTCCATGTGCCATAAAAACCCAAAACACAATGAAAAGAATCTCTGAAAACTGAGTTCACATTACAATGCAAAACTTTTCATATCCCCCAACTTTGTGCCTTGGTACCAGCCACCGCTATAAGTGGGGGCCCTGACTATTATTGTAAATCATATCATTTAACCTTCTGAGGGGTTCACACGCCTATATCCTTTCTCAACCTTCAGATTTCCCCTGCATGACTTCTAACCAATTTTGACCTTTCTGGCCATCAGAATTTTTCCATAGATTCTTTCAGCCAATCGATGTGGTTATTTAGACATTATATGTGTTGTGGGGTAAAGGCAATGCTACAGTACTCGGTTAATAGGCTCAGAGGGTTAATAACAATCGTATGATTTATTAAATAATTAATTCTTATTCACAAACAAAATGTCGATATATTACAGAGCAGTCATGAAATGTGCTTATACCACAATACTTCGAACCCAAACAACTGAACTATATGTTTTCTCTATTTTTAGGTGTAGACTGGTATAGTGAGGAGAGATGACGACTCAGAGGGAAAATGAAACACATACTTTGGACATACATAGTAGGACAGTGAGTGTCAGTACAAGCATTTTTATAAAACAAGCGGTTTGTAAAACTATCTGCATAAGTAAGACAATTTAACACACCTTGTATTCGTTCTTGCTACTTTACGATTATCTTCATTCATTTTCAGGATTTTCAAATTTTTAGAAGTCCTCAGTCACGTCGATTTCTCTAGCGGAATATTATTTGGAAATTAAAGAGAAACAGAGGTACAACAGAATAACCAGCTTCTGAAAAGAAATTAACAAGCTTCCCATTCCGTTGTGTTGCTCCAGTGCGACGTTAATTCAACTACCTACCTGCCATTCCATTTAAAATTCTAGATAATAAGCAAGTTACTTTTCCTTGGTATGAAAACAAAGGTTTTTTTCCGTGATCTACATGAGTAAGTATACAATTATTTAAACTGAGACTGAACAAAATTATCCATTTTCATAGGATATGACTGCAAATTTAAGCACAATTAATACTTCAAAAAAATGATGTACCATCTAATGGAGGCAATGAACAAAAGCGAGAGTGAATCGTAACGTAGTTGTACAATCACAATGAAGTATCCACATGTCTCACAACTATGTCAATAATATTAGATATTCATCCACTCATTCCCAACAATTTTGACAGCATTAATTGCGTGTACACTTACCACGCTATCAAGAGATCATAAAAAGTTTACTGCACGACAAAAATAATCGCTCAAGTAATATTTGAATCGGGATAGCAAAAAACAGTATTATATTCCAGACAGCAAGCTCCCCAGACATTGTTGTTAAGGTAGAAGGTCAATCCAAATAAAAAAGTGAGAATTTGAAGTGAATTATTATGTATGCATTCGCAAACAATTCCGACTGCATTAAGCTCAGATGATGACTTCAAATTCAGGTGTTGATTCAAAATTACGATGTGTCCTCGAACCTTTCCCTTCCTGATTTATCCCGGATCGTCGCCAATAGCCCGTTGTGTTGCTCCAGAGCGACGTAAATTCAATAACCTACCTACCTATCGACAGCATTAATTTAATGCAGACTTACCACACTATCACGCCTAGACGCACTAAAACTTACTACACAGTAAAAATCGTCCTCTCGTAAGTTTTCAATCCAGATCCCCAAAAAGAGTTTTCCATTCCGGACAAGATCCCCGGATATTGTTGTTAAGGTAAAAGCTCCTACCAGATTTGAAAGTTAGGAAGTCGAGGCGATACGAATGCGTGATAGAACCACATGTGAATGAAATTAAAGGTACCTAATGAAAGTAATGAGCGAGAGCGAGCGAGAATTGTAATACAGTTAAATAACTGATCAAACAATGAACTATCCACATACGCATTACAGCTATGTCCAGATTCTTATGTATTCAACTACCCACTCCCAAAGAATTCCGACAGCATTAATTGTTCGTAGACTTACCACGCTATCACGCCCAGACGCATCAAAAGCATCACAATAAAAATAATCGGCCGCGTAAGTTTTGAATTCAGATAGCAAAAAAGAGTTTTCTATTCCGAACAGCAAGATCAACCAGACACTAAGGCTCATCTCAGATAGAAAGTTGGGAACTCCAAGCGGAATGAATGTGCAAGAGAACCGCATGTGTTCCCGGAAATTAAAGGTATCTAATGGACGCATCGAGCAAGAATTGTAATGCAGTTGCACAATTGATCAAATAATGAACTATCCCCATAGGCTTCCACATTCTTATGTATTCATCTACTCATTCCCAAACAATTCGGACAGCATTAATTACGTGTAGACTTACCACGCTATCACGCCCAGACGCATCAAAAGCTTGCAGCACAATAAAAATAATCGCCGGCGTAAGTTTTGAATTCAGATAGCAAAAAAGAGTTTTCTATTCCGAACAGCAAGATCAACCAGACACTAAGGCTCATCTCAGATAGAAAGTTGGGAACTCCAAGCGGAATGAATGTGCAAGAGAACCGCATGTGTTCCCGGAAATTAAAGGTATCTAATGGACGCATCGAGCAAGAATTGTAATGCAGTTGCACAATTGATCAAATAATGAACTATCCCCATAGGCTTCCACATTCTTATGTATTCATCTACTCATTCCCAAACAATTCGGACAGCATTAATTACGTGTAGACTTACCACGCTATCACGCCCAGACGCATCAAAAGCTTGCAGCACAATAAAAATAATCGCCGGCGTAAGTTTTGAATTCAGATAGCAAAAAAGAGTTTTCTATTCCGAACAGCAAGATCAACCAGACACTAAGGCTCATCTCAGATAGAAAGTTGGGAACTCCAAGCGGAATGAATGTGCAAGAGAACCGCATGTGTTCCCGGAAATTAAAGGTATCTAATGGACGCATCGAGCAAGAATTGTAATGCAGTTGCACAATTGATCAAATAATGAACTATCCCCATAGGCTTCCACATTCTTATGTATTCATCTACTCATTCCCAAACAATTCGGACAGCATTAATTACGTGTAGACTTACCACGCTATCACGCCCAGACGCATCAAAAGCTTGCAGCACAATAAAAATAATCGCCGGCGTAAGTTTTGAATTCAGATAGCAAAAAAGAGTTTTCTATTCCGAACAGCAAGATCAACCAGACACTAAGGCTCATCTCAGATAGAAAGTTGGGAACTCCAAGCGGAATGAATGTGCAAGAGAACCGCATGTGTTCCCGGAAATTAAAGGTATCTAATGGACGCATCGAGCAAGAATTGTAATGCAGTTGCACAATTGATCAAATAATGAACTATCCCCATAGGCTTCCACATTCTTATGTATTCATCTACTCATTCCCAAACAATTCGGACAGCATTAATTACGTGTAGACTTACCACGCTATCACGCCCAGACGCATCAAAAGCTTGCAGCACAATAAAAATAATCGCCGGCGTAAGTTTTGAATTCAGATAGCAAAAAAGAGTTTTCTATTCCGAACAGCAAGATCAACCAGACACTAAGGCTCATCTCAGATAGAAAGTTGGGAACTCCAAGCGGAATGAATGTGCAAGAGAACCGCATGTGTTCCCGGAAATTAAAGGTATCTAATGGACGCATCGAGCAAGAATTGTAATGCAGTTGCACAATTGATCAAATAATGAACTATCCCCATAGGCTTCCACATTCTTATGTATTCATCTACTCATTCCCAAACAATTCGGACAGCATTAATTACGTGTAGACTTACACGCTATCACGCCCAGACGCATCAAAAGCTTGCAGCACAATAAAAATAATCGCCGGCGTAAGTTTTGAATTCAGATAGCAAAAAAGAGTTTTCTATTCCGGACAGCAAGCTCCCCCGGACATTGTTGTTAAGGTAAAAGATCATCCCAGATAGAAAGTTGGAGGCGGGATGAATGCGCAAGAGAACCGCATGTGTTCCCGGAAATTAAAGGGATCAATGAGGTATCATCTAATGGAGGCAATGAACGAAAGCGAGCGAAGGCAGATAAGGAAACCCGAGGAATGAAACGGAGGAAAGATGAAGCGAAGGCGAGCAATCGATGAGGTCGTAAATATGAGACCGATCGGAAGCTTTCCCATTACGTGGATTGTTTTTCCTTGGGTTTTGGGTCAGAATGAGTGGCATTAACTGCAACCGGAGGAGGAATGGGGCGCAAGAAAACACTCCTCCCCCCTCAACCAGCAGTGAGGGGCTGCGTGACAATTGCCCCGACGCGACATATGCTTCGCTCATATTGTCTCTGACAACAATAATTTCCGGTTACTTCGTGTTTCATAAATATCGCGGCTACTTTCGGAGGAGCGATAGTTGGATACCTGAGGATTGGCTTATTAAGTCGGTGATAGGCTAAACAGATACCCTTCAGAACTGGGAATGCCTCCCACAAAAATATCTGTGCCAGTTATTCCTTCCCTTTTATCTTCTGTGAACCTTGCCCTGGGATAAGTGATGTCTTTCGAGTAAATTATTGTTGGTCCAACTAAATGGTGTTCATATAAGAACTGAATATTTTCTTAGGTATATAACACATTATGGATAGTGATGTCAGATCATTTTCTGACTAACGTATAATATGGCTATGTCATATACATCATACACTTGTCATTTATGGAAACATCAAACGTTTTTTATAGCCGAATTCATATCGTTACCACCACGCCAAAGGCACGTATCTGCAAAATTGATGTTTCTACAAAACGCGTTCAAAGTTTTGATGCTTCGGGAAAAATCGAGTTACTACTCAAAGGTTTTCTCGTGAAAATCGGCGTTTCCACTAAGAATAAAGATGATTCGTGACTTTGTCATAGTGTAAAACATGAAATGGTGACTCGAAAAATGCAGTTAGGTGAAAATCACCACAATGTAGATACGTGCCTTTGGCGCAGTAGTAAAAAAAACGATATTGACTATACAATCTCAGTATGTAAGCGCATGGATGTTGGTGATTGTCCCTGTTTGGAAAGTGGCGGCTTACCTGCAGGGTGATCCCTCACAAATAGCCGCCTGTTTGCCCCTTGTAGCGTCGAAGGCCGAATAGATAAGTGGTCATGCTTTGAAAAATATTGCCAAAATTAACACGCAATAGTAATACCAATAAGAAGTCAATGTTTCTATGCAACCTCTTCGTACCAGAGGTCCATATGTGGCATGCATGAAATACATTTGTTAAATAAATTTAAATGGCAAAATTATTAGTTTTTAGAACCGAAATTATCTAATCCCTCCACACTCTTCCAATGAAAAAATTAAGTTCTTGAAATTTGTATTTTCCCATTAGTACAACTAAGCCGCAGAAAACATGTTTGATTAATGAAAATACTTTATTTTTCAGGGCCGTGGTAGCCCAGCGACGGATTTGCAACAGGAGGGTTGCGAGTTCGAAACTTGGTCCAGCCAAAGACCGTCGTGTACACGGGGGCTTGGTGCACTTTAAATCTGTCGTGGGCTCAAGTGTCTTCACGTTGGAGTGGTGTGGAAGCTTGGAGAATGGGATTGTCAGCTCAGGTGTTCTCGTCATCTGACCGTGGTTCAAAATTGCGAGGTGTTGTCCTTGATCTTTCCCTTCGGGATTGATCCCGGACCTTTGCTAATAGCCCCCTGTGTAGCTCCAGTGCGACATTAATTAACGACTTACCTTTATTTTTTTCAAGGCTAACGGGTAAATAAATTAAATCATTATCTTTATTTAGACCTACTATATAATCCTTGTAAATCGGCTTTACAGAATTTACATTTCGACTCGAAATTTTGCAAACATGTTCTTACGACTAAGGAACAAAATCATGAAAAATACAAAAAAAAAATTTCGCGGGAAAAAGAAAATCCTAAACAAATACAACTCTTAGTTAACCC
This sequence comes from Meta bourneti, assembly GCA_933210815.1. Classification (NCBI taxonomy): domain Eukaryota; kingdom Metazoa; phylum Arthropoda; class Arachnida; order Araneae; family Tetragnathidae; genus Meta; species Meta bourneti. The sequence goes on from OW119933.1 coordinate 81,308,757, forward strand.
CTCCTGGTGATTGTTTCAATGAGGTATCTCGTCAAACTGATCAGATCTTAACGGACAAGATATCTCGTCAGTAAAAGAAAACAAACCAGAACTTGATTTCGTCATCATAAAAAAATCGTCAATATCTTGATGACGACACATCTCGTCATTAGCAAAATTGGTCAGATCTTGATGGACGAGATATCTCATCTTTAGTAGAATTGGTCAGATTTTGATGGACGAGATATCCCATCTTTAGTAGAATTGGTCAGATTTTGATCTACGAGACATTCCGACATTAGCAGAATTGGTCAGATCTTGAGAGACGAGATACCTCGTCATTAGCAAAATTGGTCAGATCTCTATGGACAAGATATCTCGTCACTAGGAAACTTGGTCAGATCTTGATGAACGAGATATCTCTTCGAAACCACTTGAAAGGTTAAAAACCAATGAAGAATTGAGCAATTCAATGTAATGTGCATCATCTGGTCATTTCAGGTACCCAATCTAAGAACAAGCAAAGAAATTTACGAGGCAGATCCCCAATAAACGGGTTCAAGACACGCCGCTGCAGCCGTAGAAAAACAAGAGCGGGCGAAAAGAGAGATGGGGCTAAAGTTGGCATTTTCTCTTTTGAACTGCATTAGACCGCCAGCATTGTGTTTCTGTTTTTCCCCTTCTCGGTATCCTTTCTGCTCTCGATTGGATGGTCTGATGCATGGGCGAGAGGAGTCCGCGATAGTCACAGCTCGCGGTCCTTTCTTTATCTTCAGCTGGCGCAGAGGTGAAGTCACAATTCTCGTCTCTTACCGTCAAGTGACATTAGTCGAACATTCACTTATCGTTGTTTATTGCAGGAGACGTGATGGACGGTCGAGGAGTGGAAAAGTTAAAACCACATCCAGCATTCATCCCCAGAGAAGGAGGAATCAGCCAGCGAGACATGGCAAATAACCGTTATCATTCACTTTGGAATTTCGCTTCGGTCGGCTGTTATTTATCCGGATGGAAGGGACTTCTATCGAAGTGAATTTGACAAAGTTATATTTAAGGAGACGGAGTGCCTTCAAAATCACCAAAATCGATTTTTTTTGACGAAGTTACATTGACAACACCATAAAACATACAATAGATAAGTATAGTAGCTTAGAAGTATAATAAATTCGCTATCGAAGCGAATTTGACAAAGTTATAGTTGAGACAGAATACTTTCAAAATCACCAAAATCCATCGGAAAATCGATTTTTTTAAGTTACATTGACAACACCATAAAACATACAATAGATAAGAATAGTAGCTTATAAATATAGACCTCTATCGAAGCGAATTCAACAAAGTTATGGTTGCTTGGTTGTTTCGGGGTTTTATGGCGCAAGGGCCATATTTGGCCGTGCTGCGCCAGACACAAGACATGCAATATCAAGTAATAGACATACATACGTATGAAAGTTTTTACTGACACAAAAGCGAAATATACCCAGGGAGGAACGGTTCAACAAAGTTATAGTTAGAGACAGTACTTCTAAAATCACCAAAATCGATCGAAAAATCTATTCTTTTTTTGACGAAGTTACATTGACAACACCATAAAACATACAATAGATAAGTAGAAGTATAGACTTCTATAGAAGCAAATTTGACCAAAGTTATATTTAAGGAGAAATAGTACTTTCAAAATCGATAGAAAATTCGACTTTTTTTTTTGAAGTTACATTGACAACATAAACATATAATAGATAAGTATGATAGGTTTCAAAAATCTAAATTGGGAAAAACTCATTTTTCCCAATTTAGATTTTTTGACATTCTTCTGATTTCAAAAAAATCCCCCAGCGCATTAGTTTTATACTGATTTCCTTAAAAAATTGTTTGGATAATCCTTATAATCTGTCGTATACCGAATAACCAAAATTTGAAATTCTGGAAGAAATTAAGTGATACACTTGCCAAATAGGGAGTTAGTTTGATTTGTACGCATAGAAACTATTATGTGGATTGAAGTAATGACAATACATGGAAAATTAATGCAAATGGGACCTATAAATTTTAGTAATTTGTCAAACAGTTTGATTACGTATTATGAATAACTCCCGCACAACGTTTGAACCAAACTTTATATGAATTTTAATGCAAAATAAACTCTGGGAAAATTTTACAACCATTGGATCATGATTTCAAAAGTTCATTGTTCCCATAACGAGGACTAATGTGTTTCCGCAAAATTAGCAAAATCGGTCAGGATACAAAAATTTAAAAATTAAAATTGGAAGTTATTTCATATGCACACAGACTCAAGAGGAGTCGATGGTGACAGAAAGTCGAAAAGCTTCTCAAGGGAAGCCTTCACCTTCAAAGGGGTAATCACAACAAGAGGGGAAAACAGCAAAAATTAAGGCTGGCGGGGTAAAACAAAAGGGAGGAAAGATCACTAGGATAATTCGCGGTTGTGATACCCCTGTTTACTTGAACAATGTATACCCCCAAGGGTGTAGAATCGGTTAGGACAGAAATAATTTAAAAATTACAATGTACGCTACTTCATAAGATCGCAATTTACTTTAACGACACTACATTACTCATTCTTTGTTTTTCTGTTCTACAGATTTTGTGGTTAAAGAGGTTTGTGTTAAGAATGTTGGACAGCAGAACTGGTCAGCTGCGTGTCCTAGAATTGAAGGGCTTCGGGAAACAGTGAAAAGCCCCAGAAATATGTCCCGTAATGAAAACAAAAAAGTATTCAAATGGATCAAAAGAATTTGACGAAAAGTTTTGTGATGATGAATAGTGAATTTGCAGACTTACAGATGAAGTATTCTAGAATTTATAGTTAATTTATAAATATATATATTAAAAAGCAAGGGGATTTTCGACGAAGCTTAAGCCCCCACAGCCTTCCTGACTACCCCACTGGAACTGGTTGCTAAGAAATAGTTAGAAAACGTGTGATTAATTGCAGTAGACACTTGCAGACTTGAAGTGATGAGAAAATTTTTGATTCATCAAATTTTGAAACCTAAATTCAAAAAATTTCAGTGTTAAAGACCCAATAAGAGCCCATCTCATTGTTTAGAGAAAGAGAACGGTTTAATCTATAATACAGTTTTCATACAATGTGGAGGAAGTCATACTATATTTATAGAATCACCGTTCAATGCACTTTCAATAGTTTGTTTTCAGCAAAGCTATTGTAAGAAACAAACTGATAAACAGGTTGCACAAACAGGAAGCAAATATAAATTTATACTCACAATTGAGAACAGCCAAATAATCGGAAAAGAACGAAGAATGAGTGATTAAGCTTAATAACTAAGTGTTCGAAGTAATGCTTTATTTTTGGGGGCAATTTACCAAGAGTAACATTATATTTAAGTTATTACATTTAGTAAGTCTGCGCAGTTGTTTTGTAAAAAATTTTTAAGTTCGTTAGTTAAGCTCTGGTAATTTGAGACACACACGAAGGAGCCACAATCAAATTTCATATTTATACCTTAACAAGTTACACGTTAGTAAAGATTGGGAGTTATTCAGATAGCAAATTAAATTACGCTGTTGTCGCAAAATAATAGTTAGCAATTGTTAACGAAAATATTAACAGTTGTCGATAAATGTTATTGGGATTGCAGTGAAGTGATTAAAATTATATTAACATTTTTAGAATATTTGAAGAAAATAAAAATACTTTAAAATAACTTCTACCGAATTCAAGCAATTAATAACCATTAAAATTAACTCTTAATTTCAATGTATAATTGTTAATAATAATCGTTAAATTTGATTCCTAAGAAATAAAGCTAAAGTCAACACTATTATCGTAAACTAACCGATTTGCATTTCTCTAGTCACTAGCCTCCTATTCAGAATCAATCTTACCACATTTATACATTAGAAATTTTATAGAACAGGTAAATTATATTCTTAAAACAAAGGCGAAATTTAGCTTCAATATCAAATAGCAAATAAAATCATTGGCTATTTAAACTACTCTGCCCAAAAGTGTTCAATGTTTGAGAGTTGGATTTCGTTCCTAATTTCACTCGTATGACATTACCAACTTATACCATAAGGCAATCTTTTTGATGTTCATGTCATAAATAAGCCATTTTGAAATTTGAATACGTGCATTTGTATACATTTTTGGGGTTTGCTATTATCCTATTACATTTATCTTTGTGGGATTTCTTTAATAAAGAAATTATAATGATCTGAATTTTGTGGCTTTACCTAAAATGCTATACAACATATTTTAATTGCCGTATGAACTAGGGTTTAAAATAAAACAGGAAGCATAAATAAACAAAAATGTTCAGTAAAGATTCTTAATTTTATTGATATCATCATGTAAATTACAAGACTATTTCGAAACCATGCTTGTTACAATATGCCTAACCAACTTACTAAGACCCTGTTCACTTACTCTCATCCTTTGCCTTCCAGTTCTAGAGCAACGAATGTCTGAGCAACAAAATCGGTACTTACAGAAGCCAACGAAAGGCCAAAAGTAAGAACTGAGAAGATGATAAGAAACTAGCTAGTACTTACAATTAGCGAAACAGGGCGCCTTACAGAGAGGATTTATTCGCGATTGTTTCGAAGTAGGTACTTACATTTACTCAAAATCGCCAAAATTCTCATTTGATGTGCTATGTACTTATTCGTTTATTAAATGCGAGCTATTACTGCTTGGAAATGTGATTTAACTCTCCTGTGGTTGTCTCGATCTTGTCCTTAGAAAAACTGACCAGATCTTGATCTTAATCTTAAAAAAGTCGGCAATATTTTGATGAAGAGATAACTCGTCATTATCAAAATTCATCAGATGTTGATGGACGAGTTACCTCGTCGAAATTACTGGGAGAGTTAATACTACTGCCAACTGTCTTATATTTTATGAATTGTGTTAATAATGTTTTCGGTGAAATTAAGTATTCTGTGTATGAAGGATTTTCAAGTGCTATTCGCGTGCAATACCTGTTATAACACATATATTTGATATATTTACTTATTTCATGCATAGATGTTTGCAATAGTTCTTGTATTATCCCCTGTTGTCATGTATTTTACATTACACCAAGCTTCATATTTAAAAAATAATTTTACAGCATTGACATAAATTATTTAAAATCATCTAATAAACTAAATATAAATACTCTTTTCTAAAATAGGGCACATACAGTTAAAAAAATAATGAAATTATTGTCTTAAAAACAATTGTCTTATAAACGTTATGTTGATAATTTACGTAGACCATCATAAAAAGTTCATTAAACACTGAAATGGTTTGACATGTTTCTTTCAAACCATATCAAGTCATTCGGAAGGTATTACATAAAACGTGATTTCTTTTGATTAAATTAGCAATATTAAAAGATCTCATGCACATTAATTTTCCATGTATTGTTCAAATTTTAATTCACATAATAGTCTGTATGTATATAAATTCAATTAACTCCACCTGGTAAGTGTTTCACTTGTTTGCAAAGCCAAAAAAATCGCACTGAAACACCCAAAATTTTGCAAAACAAAAAACATAGGGTATGCAACATTTTAAACCAATATTTATAAGAGATGAATTTCCCATTTGCACATAGATATCTACAACAGATTACAAGGGTAATCGAAGAAATTCAAGAAAACCCTGATGTGCAGGGAACAGTTCAAAGTTGGAAGAATGTCAAAAAATTGCAATCGGAGAAAAACACATTTTTTAGCAAATTCACTCCACATTTTTGCTTCCCGTTTCATATTGAAAATGTAACCCCGTCAAAACTGATCGTAATTGAAAAATTATTTTGCTATGTACAGAGTTTGATACCAATTAATTTATACCAACAAATTTTTTAAAAATCGATTGTTCGATTAATTTTGGTGATTTTGAAAGTCCACCATCCCCTTGAGAAGAAATTTGTTTCCAGTTTTATACATTCCAGCGTCAAAAAATTGTTTTTTAAATAATATGGAATGACTACTCTTAACATTCGAGTATGCTCCGCCAGTTCTTGCATAGCGCCCTCTATCGTTGAAATGAGAAACTATGTAAGTCGTAAATTTTCTAGAATCGATTTCTAACAGAAATTGATTACCAGAGCAAAAACAAAAATAAGGGACACAAAGTTGATCGTAAATGCTGAGCATCTCTTCTGTTTCGATGCTAAATATTTAAGTGGAAACTTCTAAGCGGTGCGACTTGGAGAGGTGGGCATTTTACTGCGCCCTCTATTGCTGAGCGACAAAACTAACCACAAAAATAAACCCTAACTTAAAACTAACTACAAACGAAATACTTGTAGTTGTGTATATTATCCGGAACTAAACCGAACTGTTGAGACAAAATTTCAGGGGAAATTTATCCTTTTTAGCTGCTTGACAGCCGCTAAAATTTATAGATGAAACGTTTGAAAAGTTTCAATATCTTTTTATTTTATCGAACGAGATAAGAAGCGAATTTGTATGCATGAAATAATGCAGATTATTCATACAGCTTCTGTGATTAATCATGCTCTAATTTTTCAATGTGTATTCTAAGAAAGAAATAATAAAAACTTCTTCCACTCTGCTTTGAAGACAAGCTTCCACTTTAATGCCATTAACTGAATTAACAGCTTTCTCATGCAAATGCTAGGTCACGATTTACGTTCTTAGAGGTTTCTTGAGAAGTTTTAAAAACACATATTGATGGAGTATTTTTGTGGAAGTAAGGAATTGGGTCAATTCATGAAAAGCCGCGAATCTAATGTTTAGTATTCTTAATCTTGCACATTATGTAAAGACAGAATTTTGAAAAAATTTCTTACCACTTCACTACCCCAAAATCAAAAACTTATACAGTTGATATAATCCGCTATTATATTTAATCAAAGAAATTTGATGTACATCGCCATTCTAAACTACTTTAAATTGTATTTCTTAAAGTGTTTTAATTGTTTGGTAGAGCATTTTAATGTTGAACTTTAATAGTAAATTTAGGTTGGTTGAATTTGGGTTTAATGGCGCAAAGAACCATATTTGACCAAGCAGTAAATTCAAGGCAAAAGTATTTTTATGTGTGTAATACGTGAAATAAAGTTTCGTATGCAGCTTTTTAGAGAAAAAATATAAGTTTACTTCAGAAAACAATATAAATTTGAGATAAACACCTTGTTCCTTCTTTAAGATGACCATGGAATACTAGATTTATGAGAGTAAACGACAGTGTAAATAACCATGGATCAGTAGCCATATTCAGTTTTTAGACTCATAAGTATCAGTCAGTGTTTCAAAGTTTATTAGAACGAATAATGAGCAATATTTTCTTGAAAGAATTCACGATCGAAAGTTTCCAAAATATTAGCAAAAATTATATAAAACATTCACATCATTATGTGTCAACCCAAAACCTAAATGTTTCCAAAACTATTATTCCGATCTCCCTCGCCTTTAGTTAAATTAATCCAACCGCTAACATTTTTAATGATATATCGTGGTGAAAACTTGTATTTTGAGGCAGATATTGGAAAGTAATAACATTTTCTCTCTCATCTGCATTTCTTACACACTATCTTAAATTAAGATGAAAAGATTCTAGTGTAAGTGCTTCGTATAACAACTAAATGACTCAAACCAAGCATCTTTGATGAAGGGATTGCTTGATGTATTTATGACGATGTTGTTAAACACATTATATACTAATCTACCTCTAATGCTACTGTTTCATAAGTGCTGACAGAATTTAAGAAACAGTATCATAAATAGCATTCGTAGCATAAATCCTTAAAAATAGCCAATAAAAAGTCTCCTGAAATTTTATTTAGGTAGCAATTTTAGTTGTTCGGATACAAATTGAAGATTAAAACACAAAATGTGCAAATTAAGTATGAAACAGACGTTGAAGATGTCGACAAGAAATTTGAAATTAAAAAATTAAATATTTTCTCAATAAGCTTTTCATCACAATCTAGTAACCACGGATTTCTCTTTTTTCTTTCATGGTTGCCAAGGCTTGGCTCCAAAACTTCGAAATTGGCTCCCTCCGAAAATTTTCTATCTGAAGAAAAATGTTTTTCCGTCCGCTATTAGTTACAGATAACTGGCTAAATTTTCGTTGACCTTCGTGAATTTTCAAAAAGTAGTTAATTTCTTTTAAATATGATCTTTTGAGACTGATTTTGCTTAAAAAAGCCCTTGTCGCCAAGGTCGAAGAGTTGTAGCAAAAACTCGCCTTTTAGTCACCTAATGCAGTTAAAGAGCATTGGAAACCACTTACATGAATATATTGCCATCATTTAATTTTAATAATGCTAATAAAACGACTATAAAAAGCTTGTCACAATTATTTGGAGCAGTGGTTCTCATAGTACGGTTTGGGGATCCCAAGTGGTCAGCAATAGTGATTCAGGGGAACACTGGGTGGAAACGTATAATATTTCACTAGCCAAAATGAAGAATTTGCAAGACAAAATGAAACATTCCATTATTTTCTCGGGTTCTTTTATGTTCTTGAATCTTAATTTTAGAATCTAACAAGGAGATTCCAGTGTTTTTTTAATTCCAATTAATTTAAACTGAAAAATAATCCATCACTAGCTGCATTTTGGTCTTATGGCTCCAGGAAGTGTGTTATAAACTGGACTGTTGGCTTAGGTTCTGTAAAGTGCCTTCACAGATTGAGAAAAATTACAAATTTATTAGCTTAATTATTGCTAAAAAGCAATTTCACAAATTCTTAAACCCAGGACGAAAGTTATTAAACACATCATAAGAAACAACTACAAAAATTCAAATACATATGTTAATTAGAAAAAAGCCTTAGCACATTTGAAACGAATAGTTGTCATAAAAACCGGAAAGCTGAGGAAAATCAATTTAGAATTCAAAAGTTAGTCGATGTAGCTCCTGACATTTGGTAGAAAAACTTCAACAACTCTCCAAAAGTTATAAAATTTCGCACATCTAAAAGGCTATGAAATTAAAATACAGCATAATGTTTCGATATTTTAAAAATACTATCTCAACTTAACATCATAATCAGGCAGGTTTCGTACACGTTTTGCCTTCTAAATTAATCTATCCCTGTTCACTCTCCCCTTCCACGTCTTTCCTCTATTCATCTTTATTTGCTATAAAAATAAAGGCAAATTTTATACCTTTATTTGCTATAAATGTAATTTAAATACGAATATATTTTTTAAATACGAATAATAGCATTTGATTTGATTTTAAATCTGTTGAAGAAATCTGCTCACGCAACTACGTTGTTGAATAAAAAATAGAAACTTTCCCCGCCATGTTAGAGAAACACCTTGTTTAAACTCAAAAACAGCAAGCTCGGACTAGTTCATGGATTCTAAATGTTTAATGGTGGGGTAGTTGTGAGTGTATTCAAATTTATCTATATGATGGTATATAGAATGCCAGTACTTGAAAATAATTATTTTGTACTTAGTGCAAGTATATCTAGACACCTGTCTACAATATATTCCCCACTAGTTTAAGAGAAATATCTTGTTCAAAACTCAAAAACAAGCTCGGGCTAGCGCAACACTCATAGAGAGCATGGATTCTAAATGCTTTATGATAGGGTAGTTGTAAATATATTCAACTTTATCTATAACCATACGATAGTATATAGAATGCCAGTATTTGAAAAAGTTAATTTGTACTTAGTGCAGGAAAATTTATAGACACCTGTATATAAAAATAAGGCTTATGAGGAAAATCGACCAGTTATTCCACACCTTTTCGCAAATTATCATTTCTGAAAGTATCTACTTATAAGAAATATAATAGTTATACAAATGATTTTGCTGCCATAACAAATTATAGCCGAAAGTACAATCTGAACTCCAATATATATAATTCCTAAATACAAAAATAATATTTTAATCTAATTTTAACTGTATTCTTTATTTTCTAGTTGAAAACTTACAAATGGTTATCGCAAATCATTTAGAGAATGAATGTTTTAATCTGTTTGCACTGTTACAGAATTCATTTCTAACTAAAACGTGCTCGAATATTTGTTTAAGTAAGAATTTATTCTATAACAGGCTTGTATATAGAATTATATGTTTTAATTTTCAATAATACTAAACTAAAGGGGGAAATTTGGAATGATTAAACTTTCGTCCTAGGTCTTGGGAGATGAAATTCGTATTCCGTAAAGAATCCATCTCTCATTTAAAGCTAATTTATTAAACAATAAGTAGGTAGTATTGTAGATCCTATCGTCAATTATTATATGTAATTATCGTTGTGGGCAATTATTATATGTTATTATATTATTGTCATTGTGGGCAATTATTATGTGTTATTATATTATTATCGTTCTGGGCAAACTAAATATTACTTGCTTAATAACATAAGTACATCGTAATTTCTGAATATCTCCTTCGGTAAAAAATTTAAAAATACAATAATTGCCTGTATAGTATGATATAATCCTTGTTAATCACACAACAATTTTTAATAATTGTACACAGAAGTAACCATTTTATCATCCTAGCAAATAAAATAAAGTATACAATTTCGAGTCTAGACAGTATAATGAGCATATAGAGAACGCATTCATATAATTATAGACTAAGTATAAAAATAATACAAAATGAAGTTGCTCACACAAAATGTAACCCAGCATTTATGCAACCCGCTAAACAAGTTAAACTAACGAAATTTAAGAGAAGTTTAGGTTTTAAAGGTTAACACATTTCTTGTAATGATAATTTCACGGAGACAATTATTCCATCCTTTTGTTTGTGTAAGTGTACATTCCCTTAATTGTGAAACAGAATATAAATAATAAAATTACACGTACAGTTTGAGCACAACGTTAGCTTAAATGTTTCACACAATGTGTATTTTACTTTCACTATACAGTAACTGACCGCGCTGTTCCGTGTGAGAATTTTTAAGTGCAGTTTCTGATTGCGTGTGTGTAAATACAATGCTTTGAAGTTTAAATCAATTTCTGCCACCCACAATTACATTAAAATTAAAAATGCAATGGTAATGTTGCATAAATATAAATTACAAATATTTTCATGCATCATTCAATGTATGATTTTTAAAATTTAGTTATGAAATTAATAATACAATTTTCATTCCAAGATTTGTAAATGTTAGTAAAATTACGATCGATCTCTGAAAACTTTAAAATAGTCATGGGCTGTGATTTCGCTAGTTGTTTAAGTAACAATATCGTTACAAAATAGCAGTGAGAAGTGTTGTCGAAAATATTAACAGTTAGCTATATATGTTACTGAGACAGCAATGAAGCAATTTATACCGCATTAAATTTAAAATTAAGAGCCTGAAATTTCTAAAAGTATCTATAAAAATATAAAGTTTCATTCATTAATTTTTTTACGAATTACTGAATAGTTAATTTAAACAGTTAATATATGTTAAAAGCAATCGTTAAATTCAGTTGCTAACTGTTAATATTAGTAGCTAACTGATAACAAAACTGTTGATCTTAGCTGTAAATTATAAATTATATTAGCAATTGCACTTAAAACTGTTATTCAAAAATTAACAGTTTTACCCATCTCTGCTTGAAAACGTCTTGTCAGAAATATATCTTAATGTTTGCTAGCTAAATGATAAAAATATATTTAATATTGTTAAGCGAAAATTTTTCTAGTATAGACATGAAAAATAGAATTCGTGTAATTTAATTGTACATTGTATTTTAGTCCCCCAACTGACTGAACTTTAACAAGACGAAACTGTTGTTTTCAGCACTTTGCTGTGAACAATAATTGTATCATAATAACTATTGTTTTGTTGCTTTTTACAGGCATTTTTTCTTGCTGTAGTATCAAAAATCTATATTTATGATTTCAAAGTCAAATACTATTGAAATATTTTTACGATGGAAGCCTACAACTTTAACATGGCTTTTGCAAAATCTAAAAATATGCATACTGTATATTTTGTATCTACATATATACAACTGATATCGATTTTCCCTAAATCAATTACGACAAATATACACAAAAACAAAATGTGAGAAATGATTGAAAAATATGCTGTAAAATCATAAAGTAAAAAATATATAATTAAGATACATGTATCAGAGATCTAAATAATATAGCATACTATTACAAAATTGGTAATGTTCATTAAAAATAACTATTTTTATAAAAACTCTCATTTGTGTGGTGTAAATTACTGGTTTGGAGTCCAAATAGTAGATATTTTTAGAATATTCAGTTGTATTCAACAAAGATATACATATTGAAATAAATACACAAGATAATAAATACACAAGTGTTTTTTGCCTCACTTTTTAGTTTCTGGTTGAGCAGCTAAATCATAAAACAGTATAAATTTAAGCAAGAAAAGGTTGCAAACTCACGTATTAAGTAGCAACAGCGGAAAAATGTATGGAATATAACCCTAATTTTCTAAGCATTTCAAGAATATTGACCAGAGACGACATATTCTATTCATAAAATATTTTAGAAACTACAAGACGCATTGTTTTACTTATACCTTTACACGTGTTACATTTTTTACAAGATTTGGGTGTGAATAATAGTTCCAACTAAACACAAAATATTCACTTTACTCTATATAACCCGGCTTTTGTTTTTTTAACGGGAAATAGTTTTTGCTCAAAGGAAATCTTATTTTATTAGTATCTTAAAAGCAAATGCACAATCCCAACAGTACTAAATTTATATTTTTCTTTGTGTTTAGTTATTTCTTAATATTTAGATTTTGTAAATTATTAATTCCAGAATTTGTAGGTTTGATAGGTTCAAAGCAACAATGACCATGAAATGAATTTAAGTTGCCAAAAAATCTTAGACACTCTATTTTTAAATATAAGATACATCAAACTACCTGATAATACTTAACCAAACTGACCATTTTAATGGCTATCGATATAAATTTAACTGACCACTTTTTCAGAACTAAACCGTTCCCTAAGGTCCAATATGGAAAAATCACAAAGTATTACACACATAACATTTCGTTGAGAAAATCAACACATAAGCCAGTGTTTTCCAAACTGTGGAGCGAGATTGCTGCAGGGGGTCACACGGCTGTAATCAAAGTATTATTTTCAGTATATTTCGATAAAAAATATTAAATCATATTTTATCACTAAAGAAACGATTCTACTTATTGCAGCATGTATGAAGACAAAATACCGATCTCTTAACTCGAGGAAGAATTGCGAGTAGCAATGCAATAAAAATTTAATATGTTCATTAAATATTTATTTTGTTCCTTTAATGTTTAAAAACCAAGACTATGTGTGTATTTACAAATTATAGTACAATAATTTCCTTTCAAATGTTGCACATTTTGCGTAACAAGATTTGTTTACACACATGAATTTGCAAAATTTAGTCTTTTGTTTTTCAATAATAAATCACAATGTAAAAATATTTGCGGAGTCACATTGTTATAAAAATTTGGGAAGGGGCGTTACAGAAAGTTTGGAAAACACTAGAATAAGACGTGTTTAAACCTATGCCACGCATTTAACGAGTGCAGTCCTTTTTGGTATGTATGAAAATATCTTCAATGATAAGTGAGGCGCAGATGGGATTTCTGGATAAAAAAATATGACCAAAACAACAATAAATTCCAACTTTGCACGAAAATTGAGGTAAGTGTTTGCTTTCAATAACTTCATCTTTAGAATACCAGAATTGCCACAGCCAAAGCACTTGTGAAATAGTAGCATTAATAGCATAAATTTTTAAAAAATAGTAGCATTAATAGAATAAATTTTTAAAAAATAGTAGCAAAGAAAGTCTAATCTTGAACCCTATTTTCGTAACACTTTTAGTTGGTGTCCGATATAAAATGAATCGGCTAAAACAAAAATGCACTGATTAAGTAAGAAACAGACGTTGTAGACCTGGCCAAGAAATTTAAACACAGAATCCGATGTTTTTCTTTCATGGTTGTCACGGCTTGGTGCCAAAACTTCGAAATGAAAAATTTTTTCTCTGAAGAAAAATCGAAAAATATTTTTTCCCGTCTTCTAATAGTTAAAAAAGGGACTTAATTTTTTTTGGCCTTTGTTGAACTTCCAAAGATGTATTCAAATTTTTGAATTTAGTGTCTTTAGAGACACGATTTTGCTTAAAAAGGTACCCTTAGTCTCCAAGGTTGTTAAATAGTAGCAAACAATCGCCTTGGAGCCCTGGAGTACAGATTTTGAAAGTCCATTCTTCCATTTTCAAATAGTCTCCTGCAATCGCATAACTATTCAGAAAAGAGGAGGCAACGCAATAATTAATAAGAGCACTGATAAGTATATATTTTTATATACGTATTTATTTAAATAATATACTTTAGTATCATCGTTTTAAATGTATAAATTTGGTTTGGGAGTGAGGACAGCATTTGCCTCAGGTTCTAAAAGAATCTAGCTTTACTTTTGCCAATATCTTTAATACGACTGACTACTCTTTCGTATGGACTTCCCCATTTCTGAAAACTAACTTAATATTGGTAACTACTGGATTATTTTTACTAGTTATTTTTTAATTAACAATAAACATGATCCTACAATTTCAATCCTCCATTGATGTAAAGATGTTGTTCAGATATACACCGCTATATTACGGGGCACTTGGGAGTCCATGATCCTACGGTGTTTAGTGAGTGAATCAGAAGTGTAAATAATAATGATTTAAGCTCTGTCACACAAAAATGTAAAATTATTTACTTATTTTTATTTGACATAACTCTTTGTGGCGAATTTCTCTCAATCATGACTGGCACCCGTGAAAAATTCCGGATCTGTCCTTGTATTACAAAGGGGAAAGATGAACTGAAACAGCTTTATCTAGATCGCGGAGTGGGCACCTCAAAATCTTTTGTCCTAGAGCAAGTGGAAACACACCTCTAGTAATCACACTCTTCCCTGTATTGGAATGAGCCCTTCACTTATTCAACGAATCTTGACGACATTATAACTTCTTTGAGGACGAATAATTTGTTGGACTTGATCTAGCAGGCGGTTAAACCACGAGGATTAAGAAAACCAGCAACAAAATTTTTTAGCTGTATAGAAAATAGCAATGTTCTTAAAAGTAAAATTAATGTATTCTAAGCCAGACTGTAAAATTTAGCCGATTTCCAAATTCGATTTTGCCATCTGTGGGTGTTGCAACCATAGAATAATTCATTATAACTTTGACATAGTATATGACATTGAATATTAAGAATACGAAGTATTTTAACAACTTACAAGTTCAGAAAACATCTTTTTGTAACATGTCTTATATTGATCCGTACTTCGCAGGATTGAAAGATTTTGCACTTAAAATTATAAACATAAATATAAATTAATTGCTTTATAATGGAGTAATTTTGTATATCTCCATCCATTTGTGCATTTGGAAATCAGGATAAAAAATACCTTGAGCTTAGAACATATAAAAGTGTAACTATAGTGTTTTGACATAACAGCTATGATGAAACCTAGCTGCATCAAAGTTTTATTGCTATTGCTTCAAAAAGTTTTAAACATGTGACGGTAAAACGGGTGCGTATTTATATTTCATGATGTAAGTAATTTTATTTGATGGAACTACAGTTTTTCGTCCTGCGTTATTCTGCGTATGGTGGTAGCATCCTTCTGAACAACGTACTTCCTTCTAATGCTGTACAATATAGGTTCAGATTTTATTTTCAGGTCGTTTCTCATGACAGAGTCAAAAGGATCATTTTATCCACATCCAACAAAGAAGTTGACATTCGTCCTTCATTTCAGATTTGAAAATTTCCAAGGAGCACTGTTAATATTCAATATTGTAATATTTTTAACGAGCTATTAAAAATTAAGGCACGAGCTTCTTCCTTATATTAACAACTCTTGCATGTATAAACACGTATAAAAATACGACTTGCACTACGAAAAATGTACTGCAACATAAATTGAATTATAATGTTTCGGTTTTGCTTAGCACTATCATTATATAAGAACTTCGGTTCTTCCTGATACAAATAATCTCATAATGAAAAAATGATGTATTGAATATAATTAATTTCAACAAGCATAAAACTAATTGTATAACCAGGTTTATATACCTACGTTTATCGAATAGCTGTAGACGTTTTAAATTGATCAATAATCGGATATTCTTAGCTTGGCTTTTTGCACAAACATAGAAGATGTTTGCATAGCTTTTTAAAAAGACATGAATAAAATCAGGACAAAGCGCGTTAGAATTGCTTTCAGAAAATTATTTCTGTCGTTAGAATTCATATCGGATCAGGGAACACAATATTCGAATACAAATAAGCCTTTATTAATTTTAGGTATACTAACCGGATATTTTTTTATTAAATTTTCATATTTTTCACTGCACAGCTTGTCAAACAGATATGAATAAAATTAGAACAAGGCGTGGTAGAATTGCTTTCAGAAAATTAGTTCTGTCGTTAGAATCCATATCCGACCAGGGAATCCGATATTCCAATACAAATAAACTCTTATTAATTTCAGAAACATGTATTTCTATTTATCATCAGAAATTTCGGCTACCAACGAAAGTTGGAATTAAATAAGCTTCGATTCAGGAATGAGGAGATTATGAACAAATTAAATCGTTTTACTACCTCTTAATAAGTCACGCACATTCGATATCTGATTGAAGTTTAAAAATTCTTAAAACAGTTTATTAACAACATTCACTTTATTCTCATAACATAAACAATCAAAAGATAATTCCTCCACTACTGCAAACGTTTAGCTTTCCCTTTGTTTTCAGCTCGCTCAAATGATAATATTTTAGCTTTGCTTGCTTTTGAAACCAACTTCGTGAAAGCAAAGACCACATACAAATAAAAATAAACCCGAACGATATTGCCGCGCCTATTTTAAACTTTCCTTCATCTGCTTTACACATCTTTAGTATAAGATTAGAGCGACAGCCAATCGCTAGAAAAACAGGTTTTCGGCGTCAGCCAACAGCCAATAAAAATACACAATGGGACATTAACGTCACGACTTGGGCGTCCCTTGAGTTATGATAGGACTGCGGCTGACGATTTTAATAAATCATTCACGGTTTTAGTTTCAAGCGTGTAAACAATAATAGAAAGATTTTATGGTGATTATTTAGATTTCCTTTTTTAATTCAGAATTTTTTTCAGTATCGTCTTCTCTCGGGTACACGCTTCTTTTATAAAAACCTATTTCATGCTTTGAAAACGAATACGAGCGATAATGTCTTGATAAAATATGCTTCCTAATTATAGGTTTGCTAGGTTTTGTTATTGGTTCAAATGTTTAACGTTTTATGACCTAAAGTAAAGATATGATTAATTGTTGCAGTGATCATTTCAATACCACATTCATGATACATTGCATGAGCAGACAAATGACCTTATGAAAAGAATTCTTTTCTATTCCATATCTATTTCTTTTTTATTCAGTAGAATAGAGGTGAGAACTTCTTTTTTGGTTGAAAAACAAATCAGTTTCCTAATTCTGACAAAATAAAAGGGTTGAGGAGGTTTCTCAAATATAAGCATTGGAATTCACTAGAATTAATCCACCTGAAATTACTTTTCAGGAGTTTTTGCTTTTTTAATATTTTTGCAGTTAAAACAAAACATTGTATTGTAATAAGTGTTCTAACAATTGAGTTTTCTAAAAATCGGCAGAAAAAATCTTTCATAAGAGAAAAACTAACGTTGTTTTCAACAGAAATTAGTTGTTTCAATCCTATCAATCAATCCTCGCAAGAAATACAATAATACTTCAAATAGTATAGTAATTTAGACGAAATTTCAAAAACTTCCGCCTTAAAAGGTAGAGAAATAACTTGTTTTATCCAGTTCAAATAGCTTGTTTAAAAGTATATGTAAAACAGCAAATCGACTCGTAATATACAAATTACATCCTCTTTTAAAAGTCTATTTAAATTAAATCAAAGTTTGATGCTAAGTTTATCCGTATCTTGAGTTTTGAAATGCTAAGAAACGGAATGTTCATTTTTTAGCACAAGATTGCAATGAGAACATGTGAACCCATAACAGAAATTCTAAAAATGCAGGGAAAAAATATTTTGATCTGTATGTAACGTGTTGTATAACTTTAATCTTTCATTTGTTTTCAATTTTAGTTTAAATGAAGGGAAATTTAAGTTTTTCAAAACACGTGGCTACCAATTATTTTGCTTTATGTTGCGTAATTATTTTGTATCGTTCTTATATTAAAATAATATGTAAAATAAAGATGGGTGTTGCTTTGGTTTTGTAGCTCTAAGGTAATTTTTTGCTGCACGAGAAAATAAATACTTGAATAGTTTAAGAGGGGAATGTGAAGTCATAAAGGTTAAAAGATGTTGCATTCTAAGCCAGTAGCTTTCCAATAATTATGAAGACAGTAGACTTTCAAAATCATCGAAATCGATTGAAAAACGAATTTTTAATTTCGGATTAAAATTAATAGATATCACTCACACACGCACACGCACACGCACGCACGCACGCACGCACGCACGCACACACACACACACACACACAAACTCTGCAGATATCAAAAAGAATTTTTCCATTACAATCGTATTCAATTAAAAAGGCGTTTTAGTACAAATTTTCTTTGCTTTACAATCAGTTGAGCTATACACTTACCAAATGGAGTTAATTTGATTTGTGTATACAAACTATTATATGAATTAAAATTTTGTCAATTCATGGAAAATTAATGAGCATGGGACCTGACAACTTTTGCTAATTTATCACAAATTTGTACCATGCGTATTATGTAATAACATGTTACCTTAAAATCCCTCCCGTACCGTAGGTATCCGTTTGAATATTTTTAAGACAGAAGATACTATATTTCTAACATTGTGAATTAAACTTTAAATATAAAAGTGTTTATTAATCTTTAAATAAAATAGTGTTTTCTAATACCTAAATTTTTATTTCTAATAAGCAATGTTTTTTAGCCCTAGATATATAGTGCTTTTTTCTTACATCCCAAGAAATGTGATATATCGATGGAGTGCTGTGCGCTTCTTATTTTTACTTCCTAAACGTCCATCTAGTACAGTTGATAATAATTTTGAGACACTATATACCGTCTACTGAGACGACTTTTATCAGACTTTTTTTATTCTCCAAAGTAAAAGTTTATAACAACACAGAGCTGACGATCGAAAAACGCTGTACTTAGGTTGCAGGGAATCTTCCAATAGGATGGCTATTAAATTGCGACATTCCTCAAACAATGCTGTACTTTAATCCTACAGACGTGCTCATCAAAAGAATATATACTTAGATGAGTGTATCTATTGTAGTATACACCCTTAGAGCGATACCCTTAACTTTGTAGGGATCTAGAATCTTGAAATGTGTGATTAACTGCATGAATTCAATCATATTATGAGGGATTACTTGGTACAAGATCTAGGATATAATTCGTTAGACTAGTTGCTTAACAGCAATTTGTAGATAGGTAACAGAATTTGCATAGCACTGGAACAACTCAACGGTCTATTTAACAATAATTGGAAAGTTAAAGCAACACGAACTTTAAAAGATATAAACACTACCAACGATACATTATTATGTGATTCCTAATCAATTGGGTAATACTTTCATCTGAAAGCTCTTCACGAATCGAGAAAACCAATAAATTAATTATATTACCGGTTAGTGCGATTTCATATCACCAAGTCAGCGTAGTTGAGAAAATTTCACAGGAAAGGAATTTTTTCCATTGAGTCGAACACATCAGTAGATGATGTAGTGAAGTGTGGTCATCTTTCCAGTTTAGATTACATTATTTTATTTTTTAACTAAATTACCGCAATAAACTCACAAGTTTTCACCGATTTACGTTGACCCAAAAAAAAAGCATTCCCCAGAAAATCAGCTTGGAAAACGTTGATTACAATAAGTACCACCAATGTTCACCAAAAAAAAAAAATTGAAATGCTAGACTTGTCTCTTTGCAAAAACTCAATGAATAAACATGGGAGGTTGGACATTTTTTTTCTGTTATGTGTTCAAATTGAAATTAGTCTTACCCTAGTGATATAAAGGGATTGTAATTCCAGCTGTTAAGATTGTACTTTAGTACTAGGAAGTGATGATTTAAGAAAGGGAGCCTCTCACACGTACAAATCTGAAACACAGAACCTGTTTTTACAAATCTTTCAATTCTGATGTCACCAAAAGACAGTGGCTGAAATAAATCACATGGCGTTAAGAGGTAAAGAGAACTATGCCAGCTGTTATGACTATTTTTCTACCGGCAGGTGGTGGTTGGTAAAACAGAGGAATGGCAAAAGAAATGAAACTTTCACACATTTAATTCCAAGCACAGAACGAGACTGCCTATTCTTTCACGTCTTCCGATTCTCACCATGTCACCAAAAGACAGTGGCAACAGTAAATCACCACACAAATCCGCGAAAGATAGGAGTTGGAGTTAAAATTTCATGAACTCGTCCATCAAGGCGGCTGTCAGTAACTCAAGATTCTCGTCTCCTTTGACCAGATCACAGACAGATATCAAAAAGCTCGGAAAGGAAGCCTGGCAAAAGAGAAAAAATTCTTACCACTTCCGAGAAAGACCTTTCCAACAAGTACTCCATTGAAGGCAATGATACCCGTCTCCAACTCAAAGAAATCCAGAGGGAAAATCACCGTACAGAAGCCACTCTTTTACCACAGATGAAAGGAGGGAGCCAACGGACTTAACACCCGTTGGAAATGGGAAGCACATCACGTGGGAACGAATATTATACTGAGTGTCATATTGCAAGAAGACATGCAAACAGACATTTCCCTTTTTTCTCTCCCTTTTAACTCCGTCCTCAGGATAAACCACTCCCTTCCAGACATAAATTCCTGGGATCCTTGTAATTTATGATGTCGGCTACAGCTGCTGTAAAGAGCAGAGAAATGCTGCATTGGTCGTGTCTTTCCGCAGATAAAAACAGCTGTTAATGTGTCATCACGCAATTTCCCCGAAAAGAAGGTTGAAGTTTTATCATAAGGGTTGATGGATATTTGCGATTTTGAGACGAGAAAATGATACTTTGTTGCGGTTTCGTGATCGGTGCTAATGGTTTATAGTCTTGTTGGAACATTTGAAAAATGTCGATAGCATTTTAAATGTAAATTAGACAGTGCAATTTATCATTTTCCCGAAAAACGCATGAATTCTAAAGCTAATCAGTGATAAAATCCATAAATCTTCAATACTAAGTTGATACTTGGTTCGTGAGGATAAATGACTGCTGAAATTTCTTGATTGGGATGTTAATTACTTATAGTCTTATCGAAACATTTAAGAAATGTCGATAGCATTTAACATGCAAATTATATAGTGAAATTTATTATTTTCCCGAAGAACGCAGGGTTTCCTATAGCTAATCAGTGATGAAATCCATAAATCTACAATACTTGATTTCGTAACTAGAAAATGATTGCTGCAATTTCTTGATTGGTGCTAATAACTTATAGTCATCATCGGAACTTTTAAAAAGTGTCAATCGCATTTTTAATCTAAAAAAATAAATATTAAATTTATTATTTTTTCTGAAGAAACGCAGAAATTCAATTAGAGCTTAAGCTCCTAATCAGGGATGGAATCCATAAACCTAAAGTTTTCCCCACAATATTCGATTGATACTCACTTTCTAACGAGAAAATGATACTTTGTTGCAGTCTCTTGATTGGTGCTAATGGCTTATAATAATTATAGGAACATTTAAAAAAATGCCGCTCACATTTTAATCTAAATTAAATGAACGGAAAATTTATTAATTTTCCTCCGAAACGCAGAAATTAATTTACAGAGCTAAAGCTAATCAGAGATGAAATCCAGGAACCTAAAATTTCCCCACAATACTTGATTAATACTTGGTTTTGAAACCGAAAATATACTTTATTGTTGTTTAGTGTTTATTGCTTCTAATGTTATAAGCGAATTACATAATCTCTCAAGAGCATTTTAAAACGCAATTACGTTCTTTCTCCAAAGTTTACGTTGTGCTACAAATCAATTAACAATAAACGTCTTAGTAATGCCACTTATTTTTTGAATGTTGCTATAAAGAATGCGAAGTCCCCCTGGAAGCATCTAATGATAACCGCACATCTGTACTCAGGGCACAAGTAGTATGCAAGATGAAGGACCCTTATAAAATACTAATGTATTTCAAGTATTCAATATCCAACTTTGACAGTATTGACTTTTTTCATATGCACATTTGAACAGAATCGCAGTCAAGTTAATCATAAAGTGTTGTTGGCTCAGGATAATAGAAATAGGGGTGGGAAAAATAAAAGTAAAACATATAGTAAGAAATATTGTACGAAGAAGATATAACAATTGATACAAATTTATAATAGCATCTATTTCAAGTATTGACTATAAACTCATTTTTTCTAGTGCTTCTTCAAAAACTTTTTTCATTTCTATAGTAATAAGTGCACCTAAAGGCAAATTACTTTGAGATATATTTTTAATTGGTTTGAATTTTGGATGAGTAACTCAATAAATCTCCGCTTTGAATACTTTCTATCAACTATTTCTCTGAAGGTACAAAATTTGACAGTTACTCAAGCTTTCATGTTAGTAAAAATTTCAGGGTATGTCACCATTCGTTTGTATTCATAATTTTTGTTATAGTCGTTTGTATTCTTCTTACTCAGAATCTTACGTTCAAAAATAATAGGTCAAAATGCGAACTATTGATTGCACATTTAAGTTGGACCAAAATTGCTAGTTCTCCACAGAAAATGAGCAATACTGTGTAAAAAGTCCTTCAAATATCTGCTGAAGATTTTCTTGCTAGAATTTTAACAGCAAAATATACAACGCTTTTTAAGCTTTATGACTAATTTTCTATACGCAATTCCGGATAAGAATCAAATTCCGTTGCTTCCCTATTTATAGTTTTTAAAAATACCTCCGTTACGCTTTTATTTTGCAGTTTCATTGAACGTAAAATCCCGTGTCATCGTTTCAGTCTACAATCCATAGCTGAACTCCACAGCTGCGTTTTCTATTTTGTAAGACAATAAGGCACGTTTTTTAATTATCACTTGAACAAAATATATCTGTTATAGCAGATGTATCGAGAATTGGTAACTTCACAGTATTTCATTATAAATTGGTATTGGCATCTATGCGTCTTTCATCGTAAACTACTTAGCTGAATGATTTATATGTCCTTTTTCGCATAAATGCTCAGAAAAATATAGTTCTAACGATAAGTAACTATTAAAAAGACAAAAACAAATTACAATTTTAATACTGAAAATAATACCTTAATTTTTAGACATTATATACTTAACTATTCCATACCCCTAAGAGTAGCTGAACTAAGTTGAAAGGTCCATTACTGACAATGTTAATTTGCCTAATTTTATAAGCCTTTTTCACAATATGCTAAGATATCGGTTTGAAATTATTTTGTATATCAATAGACATTTACTTATATACTGAAGACAGGATTTATACTATGTTGCATAACATTAAAAATATTTATGTAAATTTAACAAGAAAAACGTGATTTTTATTTTGTTAGAAATTTATAACAAATAATTACACTCTAACGGTTACTTTAGTATAATCTACGATGCTTGTAGAAAACGCTGGGTAAAGTTTTACTTATAGGTTAAAGTGTTTTCTTAGAAAAGGTACCTTGATGTTAGGAAATGATAATTTTGATGACATAAGTACAGAATTTGTGTTTATTATTAGTCGAAACATTCAAAACTTCTAAGAGTCAAAACAGAAATTAAATATCATTTGAAAGAAAATACTTTAGAATATATAAAGACTTTAGACCAGGACTAAGTTTAAACTAGATAATTTTATTAAAGAAATTAATATGACGTGGCAGAGTCGTGTTATTATGTTAACAGTCGTGAGCCGAATTGTGGGTTCACATCTCGTTACAGCTCGACGTAGAGCTTCTGAAATCATAATCACAGACTGAAATAACATGTCTTTACGATATGTCTACGAGAAGTCTGAGGAAAACGAAAAGAGCCAGGGAAAGTATTTACAAGAATCACCGAGACAGCAATATTCAAATGAGAGTTCAAAGGGATTGTGAAAAACAGAACACGAAAGACAAAATTAAAATAAAACTAAGTGAATTACGCTGAAATAAAGAGGAAAGGTATTAGGCGTGACGTATATACATGAAAAAATTTCAGATATCTCTCAATCTTCATCTAAGTCTTTATACTCGGCATAACCAAACTTTAAATAAATAAATATTAACCTATCAATTAACAACATCGTTAACTCAAATCAATAAAGCTGCTTTCACGAATGGTTATCAACTCCACTCAACGCGTGCTACCCCTTATAATTTAAATTTTAACGAGAACTTGCTGAGGAATTCATATCACATCCTAAAATTCCCGAATTTATTTTTACTCTCTCATTCTAGGGCAGCATGCAACAGCGCTCTTTTTCGAAACTGTACAAATAGCTTTTTCCTTTTTTCTCCCCAAAAACCTTTTTTCTTTTTTCCTTCTTTTTTTATCCTGCGCTCCCCTCCGGTTTTCCCATATTTGTATCTCCTGGAGCGCGGAAGAATCCCATCCATTCTGCGCAAGACGGCGCATCATGAGCCATCATATTTTTAGTGGCAATTCATGAAACATAAAATCTCATACAAAACATAAAAGCCAAAGAGGACCCGCGTTCCTTAACTTGGGTCAAATCACGTCCGCTGAAAATGGAACTTGAAAATTATCCGCAAAGTCCGCCGTAACGGCATTCTCACGTCCGTGCCGTTCATAACCCCGGCTTCTGTAGCTCGGCAAGTCGTTGGGGGCATAATAGAACAGGGAAGCAAGGCCATTCTGAAGGGCCATTTGCAGCGTTAGGGACGGGGCCCAGGCACAGGGCCCTAATGTCGCTGTCGCGGCGAGGACTGACTCAGAGTTATGCTTGCGCCACACGATCCGATGTTAAGGGAGAAAAATTATGCGAAATAGACTACGAGAGATAGACCTATCCCCTCAAGTGAAATCTCGCTCCTCATTTCTGCAGCATCGGCACCTGTGTAAGAAAAAGGCTCGACGGAACTTTCCGCGCAGGTATCTGAAATGATGAAAATTTCGAAATGCATAGATCGGTGTAATCAGGGTTGCCCGTACAATGACACTGGGGACCGGGAAAATTTCAAACGTCCTTTGTACTGCGATGTGCATTCCGTTTTCTAA
This sequence comes from Meta bourneti, assembly GCA_933210815.1. Taxonomy (NCBI): domain Eukaryota; kingdom Metazoa; phylum Arthropoda; class Arachnida; order Araneae; family Tetragnathidae; genus Meta; species Meta bourneti. The sequence goes on from OW119933.1 coordinate 81,333,903, forward strand.
GATTGCTTTCTAGTGTCGCTGGGGAGCGAGGACTCCCTCAGACTTATGATTGCGCCACACGATCTGATGTCCAGGGAGAAAAATTATGCGAAATAGACCAAGTCAAATCTCACTCCTCGTTTCTGCAGCATTCCTATGTAAGAAAAAGACTTGATGAAATTTTCCGCCCAGGTACCCTGAAATGACGAAAATTTCGAAGAGTGTATGTCGGTATAATCAAGGTCACTATATGGGTTCGAGACGCTGGTACCTGGCATGGAGGTCCAGAAAAGTTGAAACGTCTTTTGTACTGTGATCTGCAATCTGTTATTTCTAAGTTTAAATTGTAATAATTCTATTGTATTCATAATAAAGTATGCAAAGGAAAATAAAAAACATTAGAATTTGTGGAAGTTTCGCATTGAGTGAATACACATTTTTTATCCAATAATTTCTAAACAGGCAACTATCATCTAAACTACTGGAAACTGACACTGGGACCGACCAGGCATCTAAACTGGTACTGGAGCGTCTAAACTAGAACTGGAGCCCTCATCTAAACCGGTACTGTGGCTTATCATCTACATTGGTACTTGTACTCCGACTGAAGATGTAAGGAGTGAGTACAATGACCATTTTGCTACAATAAGGTACCTTTAATTTAAGCTATTTTCTTCCAGGTAAACTAAATTTGGCACCCAAAGATTATAAAATAACATCGAATACTTCGTTTCAGTACTTTTGTCTTTAGAGTAATGTTTGATGTCTCAATTCTATTTCTGATTTATTTGACATTGCATTACTTTACATTTATCTGAGTTACATAATATGATATATATAATGATGATTAGAAACACTCTACAATAAAATAGTTGATTTCAAAGCGATAAATACGCGTTAATTACACGGTTGAAAAATTAAGTGAACAAATGTAAAAACAGTAAACAAATTTTGCTTAGTTTTCCTAGCACATAACAGAACAGAATTCAAACAAAACTGGAATTCCTCCACATGACAATCAATTATCGTAAAAATTTCGTGTGAAATTTTACCACTGCATGATTTATTACCAAGTTTGAAATCATGCATCCTAATAGAATTATTATTTTTGAGTGTTGGAACTATATTTCTATTGACTATATTGCATTATTATCCTCGAATACTGGTATCATTATAAACAAACGTTGTACTTTTAACGCAGAACTATAAATAGTTAAAAACTCTGAGAGAAGATATAAGTAGTCATGCAAGTAATAGTTGTATACTTACTTGCAGTTATTCAAATCCCAAACGTACACGTGATATCTCGTCCATCCAGATGTGATCGATTTTGCTAATGAGAGATATCTAGTCATCAAGATATTGCTAATTTTTTTTATTACGACCAGACCAAAATCTGGTCAGTTTTTCTTTTGACGAGATATCTAGTCCATCAAGATCTGGTCAGTTTTGCTGATGATACCTCGTAGAGACTACCAATGGGAGGTTAAAGAAATATAGGTACTAATGTAAATAATCCAATGTCACAGTCTAACATGTTTGTGGACTAAATATGAATGTCATAATGTTTTTTAATAATTTAGTAGCAGTGACCAAAATATTAGCCAATGCAGCACATTTTGAACTTTAATATATATTAATTGTAATAGCAGCATAGTATACAGAGGATAATAAAACCGTTTCTACAGACTAGAGCAGTAAAAACACGCAGTATTTGGAACAGAAAAGTTATATATAAATTTTTATACATTCACTGAAACATATTTGCATAGGCGATGTATTATGAAAATTCAATTATGTAATGAAATTTTCAATTCTTTTACACATCCAATTTATCACAAATTTGTACTTCACATTAGGCAAGATAACATTTAAAGGTTAACTAGTAAACGGGAGATTCTATACTAATATTTTATCTAAAATATACCCGGTGCTCCATTCCGCCATTTATCGTCTAGAAACCCGCGATAGAAATTTGAAAACGTAGACAATATTAAAACATAGAAACTACAATATAGACTATATTAAAATATCCACAAAACAAGAATTTCAAATTTGTTTAAGAAATTAAAATCATGTAAAATTGAGACATAAACATTTAAATTTTTAATATTTTCACTTGAAGAATGTCCCAACGGCCGCAGATTCTAACTAGAAGGTCGCGAAAGCTTCTTGAATGCGGAAAAACTACATTATCTTTCCGCGAACTTGTCTCAAGTTTACCGCAACATCAGTCGGAGTAAGAGTAGAGAAATTAAGTACATTTTTTATTGACAGTGGTTAAATCAATGATGTACAGTTAGTTTTAAAAAAGGATCATTTTAGCATATGAAAAATTGTCAAAGTTTGTAAGTTATGAAGATTATTTTCCATTCTTTGAGAACTAAGATCCTTCAATCGTATTTAATGGAAACCGTTTCAAAATTTAAATTTATTTGGATAGTCCAAGTCATCAAATAACTTTGATTTTAAATTATGCTTGATATTTAATTTCACTTTGTATGTATGAGCTTCAACATTTGATGGAATACAGAAAGAATATGAATGAACTATGAAACAATGAGTTCTAAAGTAATAAACTAATATCGCAACAAATCTAGTCTATAAAAATTATGAATAATTTTATTTTGAATTCAACTACTAGAATTTTCCGACTGGTTTAAAAGGTACATGTTCAATTCTGAAGAAGAAATTTTTTTTTTACATTTAATTCGACAGACTTTCATTTTGGTCTAACAAACTTCTACATTTAAGCAGTTATTCTTTTTGAATGTCTAGTAAGTTTGTCAAGTATCGTAAGAAATCTAGCCTATAAAAATTATTAATAATTTTATTTTAATTTCAACTATTAGAAACTTTCCACTGGTTTAAAAAGCGTGTTCGATTATTTTTAAGAAGATATAGTTAAAGAAAAGAGTTTAAAGTTGTGAGAAAATTAAAGAAGAGAAAGAATATTTTTACATTTGTTCCAATAAACTTTTTGGTCCAACGAACTTCTACATTTAAGCATTGATTCTTTTTTGAACGTATAGTCTGCAGTTATTTTGATAAGTAACATATTTTCAGTTACTTGACAAGTACTTCCGCCTCATAAATCAACTTTTAATGGCAAGAAATTCGACGATGCGATTTAGAAAAGAAGTCGAAAGAGGTTTTGATTGGAAACAGATCATGAGTAGAAGTCGAGTTCAACTGTATTTCATTCAAGGCGAAAGTAATAAATAACTCATCAAACGCTCATTGTTATACTTTTTATGTCGCCTTTTATTTATGGTCGATAAACGGTAAATAACTAATGACCGTAACACTTAAGAAGGTAACAGTTATTCCTCGGAGTTTACAGTAACAAACATTTCCATATTTGTGGTCGATAAATGGTAAATAATTAATGACCGTAACACACACAAGAAGGTAACAGTTCGCTTGGTTAATCGAGAGTTTACAGTAACAAACATTTCCAGTTACTTTTGATATAATGGAAAAATTTGTTTCAAAAGCTAAAACAAAACAAACTTTCATGAGTCCCCCATCTAGCGTGAAATCATACTTCAATAGATTGAATATCATGGGTGAGACAGTTTTGCATATTGTTTTTTAATTATCACTGACAACAAATTAAATACAACTGAAAAGAAATATTTATTGTGAGTACTACATAATGTAAATACTTACACAAATGATATTCATTGTTGAAGAACTGTGTGTTGTACTACAAAATATTTCAAATTGTTTTATTTTAATTAATTTGAACATGGAAGTAGTAGATAAGATTGTAAAACTTTTTGTTGAGATATATTTTACGTTGCATTTTTCGCAAGACATAAGATCTGAAATAATTTCAGAGATGATTAGCAAAATTATTTGTTTCTGTTTATTTAAAAAAATTATTAACGATATGAAAATATTAATATGTATTAACTATGATCAATTTCAAAAGACAATACGGTTTATAGGATGACGCATTTCCATTTTATTTTGTTTATCACATTTAATGTGTTTTTAATAGTTATTTTGGATGCTTTGTTTTATTTTTCTGATCTTTAAACTCGGAAAAGGAATTTTGAAGTAATTCTTACTTTCAGAAAACTTTAAAAAGCGAATTTCTAGTTTTATGTGTAGAAAGATTAATTGCATGCTTCTGCTTGCTGCAAAACTGCCGTATACTGGAGTCTACAGTTGTAACAATTTTCCAGCATGCCGAAGTATTTATTTAGTCTTTCTACACAAGACTAAAAAAATAAATTTTTTTTAGTTCAGGTGGTATCACAGCCGATGTGTGATACATGGATAATGAAACTATTTGCTGATGGGATATCAACCAAGCTCTCTTCTATGCTACAAAAAGGCTCTAACAGATCATTCAACAGACAGTTCATTAAAATTAAATCATTCACAAGCACGACTGACTTAGTTATTTGTAATGACTGACTATACTGAACTCGCAAAAGAGCTTCGAAGTGCTGTAACTGCGTTTCATACAACTTACTAATGTGAAACAGAATTTTCCAGTTCACGTATTTGAAATCTAAGTTCAGTAGCGCTTGAAAGTGAGAGTTGATTTAATATTGAAATTATCAGAACATTGCACCATACATTGCTGAGCTAATTGCTAAAAAGCAGCTTCATTGTTCTCATTAAGAGAAAAGTGCATATTAATTTCATTAATATTATATTCTTGTAAATTGAGAACCTTCTAATTTAACCTTCCATTTTAATCAGTAAACGAAAATTTGTATAATATTTACTAGTTTACTTAATTTTCTCTTTGTTGCCGAACTTTAAACTGTCGCCACTAACACTTAATGTGAAGTTTTAATATTTTATAATCTGTTTAGCATAGATCTAAATATTTTATTCCTATATTAAGATGAAAAATTATGGTCTTATGCAGACCTTCATATGTCCTAGTTAATTCTATAATATTAAGGTACTTGGGAAAATTTTTGTTTTTCGAAGGGATCCGTGAACTGAAAAGTTTGGGAATCACTGTACTAAGGTATTTTCAGTCTCAAATTTAAATTCATTGTTAAGGTTTTATGCACATTTTCTTAGTTGAATACATGCTGATGAAAATAATGCGCATTTATATAAAATTCATTCTTACACGAATGAAACAGGAGTCGATTGGCAGTAATAATCTATAAGAAACCTAAACACAGTTAAGTAACTCTCTAAAAATGCATATACGTTCAATAAATTAAAAATGTTAGATATTTTGCAGTACTTTGCTGAAAAAAAAGCAGATGAAAAAAGGTGGCAAAGGATATATTAGTTTATGCAGTTGACCCATAAAAAATTAATAAACTTACAGAGAATATTGATAGGTTCTGCAAAAATATTATAAAAAACCATAGTAAGTATAGAATTAATAAGATGAAACATCAATGTAGTAGCTTTGCTTATGTATTCAGCAACTGATATAAACATAACCGTTTCCCAATTTGTATTTTTAGAATTTAATTTTACCTTTCACCCCTCTTTAGAATTTTGTTTTTAATGGTGATTTTGATATATTCAAGTAAAAACAAATAACTCAGACCTATGGTCAAATTTTTTCAGTATCACTGGAGACGGAAGGCAAAAAAGATTACTATGGATTGTTAAATAAACAATATTCGTTGTTCAAGATCAAAGGAATAGAAGACTCGCACAAGCTTCATCAGAAAAATAGAAGATAGTTTTATGGGAAAATAGGCAATATAATAAACAATAACGGTAAGACATTTATCTTAACCTTACTTCTCAATTGCCAAAATGAATTATTCCTTTACTGTCGTTATCTTTTATATTAATCTGACAAATAAATGTCTATGTCAATTAAAATCGATTGTATGCATTTAAATTATCAGCTGTACATTAAAAGATGTTGAGAGTAAATTTCATGTGTGTAAAAGGAATATACATAAGTATAAATTATAAAGCTTTAAAGACTAGTTGGAGTTTTATTAATATTACTCCTGTGAGTTACCTCTATTTTATAAATGTGACAAAAGAGCATACAAATAGATGAGATAATTTAATTTTAGAAATTCACCATAAGATGGATCAAAATATTAAGTCATAAAATGTTTCCTAATTTTAAAGGGCAAGCGCTATTATTAATGGTTTTATAGTAGGTCTGTCTCAATAGTCCTATTGTAGAAAAAATAGTACTTAGATCGAGTGACAAACTAAACCAAAGAGAGAAATACGGTTCTTGTACAAAGTGAAAAGTAATTTTAAAACGGCGAAAAAAAACATAGACAGCAATGTGATAGTCTGATTTCACATCCATAATGTGAAACTTAGTTTTTTCCAAAAAAGATTCGCCTGTTTCAAGTCGTGAAATTTCCTTGACAGCTTCCATAAAACAAGTTCTAACCATCCAAATACTTTATCCGTCAAGTAATTTGTTCAATTAAAACCACTTAGTCTACGCCATAATTTTCCACATCTTCAGTGGGATTCTTATCGGCTTGAGCCAAGTAGACCGATAATTTGATTAAGACTCTGTCCAAAGCAGGACAAAATCTCATCAATACAGCGACTTGAGCAGGCCCGACGCATGCAGTTTCCTCTTTTCCGTATGAAATGATGTCTACCACATCCAGAAGCCAGAGCGGACCTACTTTTCATCGAGATTTAAGAGCTCGGAGCCAACATAATGGATGCTAAGTGAGGAATTTCGCATAGCTATATTTTATCTTTAAGTGTCCTCTCGTGGCTGTCAGACACGTAATAACACAAAAGGTAAATAAAAGGAATCTCAGCATGAAATGCCCTTCCCACAATATCCTAGATATGTTAAACCTATAAAAATGCTTCTTGGTGTCCTGAAGTGTTTGCAGTCACCTCAGACCAAGCTGCGTTGTCTGCCGTTCAGATAAGATACGTCGCCTTTGACGGATCGCCTTTGCAGAAACTATGCCGTACCTTATACGAATACCTTAAATGAAATCTATTTCACTGACAAGAAACTGATTGGGATCATACTTTTTCTTTCGAAGTGGGGGATGGAATATAAATTTGTCGCAAATTGCTCTGGGGTAAACGTCAAGTTACAGAATGTACAGTATAACAAATCTTTTCCAAGCCAAGCAATGTTTGGTGGATGTGCCTGAATGATAGCATATTCTTTTGTTGTATTAGGGATCGTACAGCTATGAAAATAACTCGCTGTCTGTGACATAAAGACGAAGGATTCAGCAACTTGAAACCAATAACTGCTTGATAACAAATGAGCACTCATGACAAATGTAATGAAAAAGTGTGGTTTCTCATATCTTTACAAGTTAATAATGTTCCTATAAATCAATTGTAATGTATATTTAAAGGTTTTTAGTCAGGAAACATGATATATATATATCTTATTTAAGAGCATAATTATTGTGGTTTTTAGTGATTTATTACCAACGTGCTTAGTATTAACTGTTATCAACTGTGTTGTGTACCTTATAAGTTCAATATATAGGAATCAAGTACTGGAAATTTCTGTCGCATGTACAAGTGGTAAATCTCAATTCTAATTGTGACCTGCTTAACATTTATTAATCCTTTATTCAATGACACAAGCATAAAATGTCGTCTTCTTTAGCTTGGATAAATAAATGTGCAGAGATACTTTTAAACCATGTCATACTTTGTTCTCATTGCAATTGTACAGGTAGAAAGTCAGGACAGTATTTAATTTTATTACTTTTGCCTAGGCAGGATTTATAAGGAGGCGAACTCATTTTGCATATTTTATATTTCTGTATTATATTGATGAAATCTATAACAAATAATTTGGTGAATCAAAACAAATTACATTATGTTACAAAAACATTAAATATAAAGGCATCAATTTCAAATACTTCATACTAGAAGATAGCTATCAGCCAGGAAAATGAGGAACGTAATAACGCTACATTGTTAGATTCCCATTATACTAAGATTCGAATACTACTTTGTTAGTATTGTATGTATCCTAAATATTAAATTTATGAATACAAAATAAGCCCGAAAATATATTTTCATATTTAGCTTGCAACACTTTAATCGTTTTTAATTTTTAGCATCTACTCAAAGGCTATAGAAAAATTTATAATCCATATATAGGCTGATGAAGCAAAATTTAATTTATGAAATCTGTTTGCCTAACCTTCTTTATTTCATCTACGGAATTTAACCCTTTCTACGATTCATGTAACCTAAATTATAATGTTAATTGTTTAGGGTAAAATCTCTAAAAAAATAGTTCATATTTTTAAAAATTAGTTACCTCCAAGTACGTTAGAAAACACATTTTCGTATTTTTAATTTTTTTGAAAATGTCATCATACAGCTATCGAAAGAACATATCACTGTTTTTATGTATAGTTTTTCAAAGATAAGTAAGGAGGCAAAGACAATTATTTCCTTTCAAATTAGCTGTCCGTTAATATAATCCTAAAAGTGAGTTAACTTTTGAAGTTGATGTTAGTTGACTCTAACGTTTCTCATTACTATTACAAACGGTTGATGGGATCCAGTTCAACAGTCTAACGTAGATACACTTACACTGCAAACAACTTTTTTGCGATGTTCATTGTTGAGTGTAAGATCTTGGTAAAAACAGCTCCTATAATTTTTAAAATTACAGATATCCAGATATATTTCATGGAGGAATTGGCCAACTTCGTATTTTTAATTTTAGTAAAATTCAGAAAGTAAAATAAATATATTACTGATATGAGATTCGAAACTGTTTTTATGTATACTTTTTACAGATTCTTTTTTCAAAATTTTTGTTCAGCGATAAATAGAGGTTTGTTTATACGCAAGGGGAAAGCTTTTCTGAATCAGAAGAGAGAAATACTCATGGAGGAATTGAACCTGCGCCCCTCACAGATCGCATGTTGCTGAAGCAGTGGGCAAACCCGCTGAACCACGTTGACCCCTGGTTCAATTTAGGTTGCTTGTTTTGGCGTTTTATAACGCAAGGACCATATTTGGACAAGCTGGGCCAAACACAGGATAAAAAGTAAAAAATGTCGTGGAAGGGGAAAAAGAGGCATTGGGAGAACAGAGTAGTGGGACCAAAGCAGAAAAAGATCGCTTGGGTATCAGCGGACAAGACCCACTGAGCCACAAAGGATTAACAGAAGAGTCAGACAATTATCTACTTTCAAATTAATTAAGACTGTCTTCTTCGGGATTGATAACTCGTTGTGTTGCTCCAGTGCGACATTAATTCAACTCCTCCACCCTACCCTCAAATTAATTGTTCATTAATATTATAAAAAAGCGAGTCAACATTAAATTTTGAAGCTGGCGCCGTTGGCTCGAACGGTTGTCATAACTATTACAGACGGTTAATTCGATCCAATTTTACAGTCCAACGTTACACCAAACACCCTCCGCAGTTTGATGATATTCCCTTCCGTAAAACTGTCTGGGCGTGTTTTGATACATGGCACTCTCGTTTTTTCCATCATTCCTTTTGGACAAAGCCCAACCTAGACGTTATCATGTCTGATGCAATGAGCGAACGCAAGCTTCCTGCTATCGACCATTACTTCTCTGCACAAAGATGGACGCAACTCACGCCGCTTCACAAATAAATTTCTACGTATTTATTACTTCAATTTCGCCCGCATTATTCCCGTCCCCCCGAAAGATGAATAGCGGACATTCCTTTTCCCTCGGGCTAGCTTCTTTAAATATAAAAATAAGACAAAAAATATTGATGTAAATGGTTTTCTTAACCCCGGATTTCTCATCTAAAAATCCGTCATGTTTATTGAAAAACAAGCTGTTGTAAATTACCTGCGAGACCGCCGCCTACAAGGCTTCGGGAGACGGACTTAAACGCGTCGAAATCTAACACAGGCTAAGATTAATTCGGCGCTAAGTTTATGGATGGGCTGCATTTACAATGCCGCGACATGATTTTTATGTAGCGGTGAATAACGATGTCACGCTGCGGTTCATTTTAAGACACAGCGGTAGTCCCGATTATTTATAAATTATGCTCGCGGAATATAAATACATTCTGATTAGAAATACCTGCGCTTTGAGTGACCTATCAAGCTGCGTGTTCAGTGCGGGGATTACGTGCTGGTCGCTTCGAATGCCTTCGAGAATAATCACCTGTTGACACGAAACGCATTCCAACAGAATCATTGCGAAGATAACGGTATCAATGAGCGAGCCACTTGTTAATTTACAAGCAGGCTAGGAGAGGGGAGATTAACATTGAAACGATGAGTTTGACGAAGAGTTGGTAATGAAATTTAGGAGGAATTGGATGCGTCAGGAAGATGAGTAACAATGTAGAAGAGTTCCGATACAAGTCTTGCAGCATTTAACACTCCTGGAGGTTGTCTCGACGAGGTATCTCGTCATTGGCAAAACAGACCATATCATGATGGACGAGACATCTCGCCATCAGAAGAAAACAGACCATATCATGATGGACGAGACATCTCGCCATCAGAAGAAAATTGACCAGATCGTGATTACGTTGTCATAAAAAAATTACATCTTGAAGAGATATCTCGTCATTAAAAGAAAACTGACCAGATCTTGATCTCACCATCATAAAAAATATTTGTAATACCTTAATAGACGAGATACCTCGTCATTAGCAAAATTGGTAGGATCTAGATGGACAAGAAACAACTTGGATGGAATTCGTTACAATGCATTACACTTGAATCGAGTGAAATAGCATTAGAATTTTCTTTGTATCATAAAATAAAATGTGTCGGGATTGAAGAATAAGTTTCAATATTTTTTAAAAGCTAATTTGATCGTCCATGTTTTCGTGTTCAGTTAGTAGAGTCACAATTTATGGGAGAAAAGGGAATAAATTGAGTTGTGGTTATTGGAGAAATAAGCCCTGAGTGTCACTTAAAAAGTGTGTCTTGGTGATTGATCCCTGAACTCCAAAACGAAATTCTCCAAAAATTCAAATTGGAAATTTCAATCATGTTGCTACCATAAACTCTCAATAGAAATTGGCATTAACTAGAAGGGCACTGTTATTGTATTACTCGCATCCCTTGAAAAAATAAGGCACACTTATTTTTCTACTCGAAAGAGCAATTTCCTCTTTGCTTGAATCCCAAATCAATTGCAACTATGTGTGTATTCATTCTATAAAATTCGTTGTAACGGCTAAATAGACATAAGTGATGGATACAAATATTGACAAAGAAACGTTTTAAAGGAAAGCAAATTTAAAAGAACCCAAGCATTTTTTTCTTTAAACTAGTATTTTATTTTAATCTAAAATTTATTAATTTTGTTTAAGTTTAGTTTTACTAAATTATTAGCTATGAAGAATATCTAACTTTCCTGTTAAAAAAATTTCCTTCGAGTATATTTGTAGCTCATTATTTATATTTTATTCCGTTTGTGTATACTTTACATTGCAATTTCTTATGAAATTTTCTTCATACACTTAAAGCACCCATTCCTTTTACAAATATTGTTTTAATTCATAAATTGTATTTTATTCCTCATTTTGATTTGCATTGATTTCTTTCAGGCAGCTTTGGAGTGAAAAGAAATCCAGATTGTCCTTGTGAAAGAGGTTTGATTATGCAACTTCACTTATAAATTCATCCCCTGAAAACCTTAGATGTATGAACATTGTACAATGTTGATAAAACATTACATTACAGTTGCATGTATACTTGTATAGTTATATTTATGTCAACAATAACAAAATACTCATACAATATTACCAATGTATTAATTTAGGACAAATTATACTACATTTTTATGCACATATTTTAGGAAATCGTTTATATATTCTTAGCTTTACGCGGTTTTTCTTATCATGGGAAAACTAAAAATCATTTCAGTAGTTTTGGTGCAACTGAAGTTTTCATCCTCTTCTGTAATTAATCGAATTACACTGAATTTTCTTGTACACATCTCAGTTTATATATTCTGAGTTATATGGTTTATTTCTCACGAGAAAACTAAAAACCTTTGAGTAGCTTTGGTGAAAACGGAATTTTTCTCACCCCTTGAAGAGTCCATCCAATTTAATTAAATATTTCATAAAGAAGCTGCATTTTCAAATTAAATGTAAATCAATCTACGAAATGTACTTGTTTTTCACTCTTACCTTATTTCTGTCGCCGATGCCTGCAATGTAATCCTATACCGGAGACACAATGACAATGAGTTTAAATCACCATTTCCTTGAACTGGTCGTTCCGGGCACAGACTGGGGATCATAAACCGTCAGATTTCCATTGATATCTAAAACTTTACCAAGGGAGAGGGTATTTTTCCCAACATCTGCCCCCATATCTCAACAGAGTCACCAAAACTCATTGTCGCCTATTACACACGCCAGCCTATCAGGGAGCGAACCTTATGGCTATGGCCACACATGTCTGAAAGGGGCACATACCCCTACATTCGAAGTTAAAGGAAGGGACCCCCAGATAAGGGCACGCTGTGATCCCTTTGATTTGCCCCGCCGTTCTTTAAACACCGCCTCCTTCACAGCTGTCAGTATAACCAATTTTATGTCTTTATTGGTCCTATTAGATTTGCGACAGCACTAACGAGCTTGAATATCGCTGTTGACATTTTCCCAACAGTGAGTCTTGTAGTTAACAGAATCCTATGGGACTATGGGGACACACACCGGATACATATGGATTTCCTGGTTTTAAAATCGAAAATAAATTTTGAAATTTGGCTAGGAATTTTTAATTTTAAAAGTGGGTGATGATTCGGCTTTTCGGCACCAGGTATGTGATTTTTTTAACGTTTATTTATATTGAAGGTAAAATTATTTAGTCCTTGAAAAATGAAAGCTTGTGAATTTTCGAAGAATTATAAGTAATTAGTAATTTTCGTCTCACTAAAGTGAGACGAGAATTTTGCTAGGTTTGTGGTGGGTTTTTGATTGTATAGGAATTGGATTGTTTCGCTTTTCTCAGTTCCAAGAATGTGCTAAATGCTTAGTTATTGAGGTGTTCATCGTCTAAGTGCCGTAGTTCTTAATTTTCCGAATGAACTCGAAAAGGCCTCGATGTTTGTTTACGCAAATATACAAAAATCAAATTGGTGTTGTATATAAACGGGAAGAAATTTCAGATAAAAGTGTATATTTGCTAAAATAAATTCTTATATGTAGTGAAATAAAAATACACACCCTCTCGCAGGGGTTTAAACACTAAAAAATTAGAAAACGATGTAAATTCTAAATTTTAAGTGCGTAAAACATCTTAATTTCTTTTTCATTTCCTTAGAAAAGCGTATTTACAAATTGTTGTTTTCTTACAAAACAGAACTCAATTATGATTTGAATAAAATAGGATTCCAATGAGACAAAAAACCAACGCAATTCGATTTTAAATCCAACTTCGTGCAGAAAATTTTGAAATTTCTCAATCTATCTCAAGGAGGTCAATTGATCACAAGATATATGTTTTAAACCTATCCATCTTTATTTTAAACGCAAGAAATAAAAATGTAAAAATATGGTTCAAATCGTATCAAACTCATAAAATTTTAAAAAATAATTGTTTAAATTTTGCGCTTTAAATACATGAAAAAAAAACTCAAATCGAGGATTAATGGCACAATGAAATGTTAATGCAAAATAAAAATATTGTTTTGAATTAGTTTTTCTATTAAAAAGATAAACCGTTTTAAAATAAAGAAACAAAAATATAGAGCTAATATTACCGTTTTCTAATTTTCGACTTAATCCGATTCACATTGATGAGTATAATTTAAGCAGCAAAAAACATTCCAGCCGCTTTTATCATTCAAATTGATAGATAGATCACTAGATTTTTGTTCTGCCTTGATCTTTGTAGGATTTCTTGACAAGCTGTTGTTATAGTTTTAGATTTAAATCTCACGCCGAATAATGTGTAGTAAAAAGTCTGACATGTTAAAGATGCAAAATCCAATCAAACATGCCTCCAAAATTCATTTCAAACACAAAAGTTACCTATGGAAAAAAGAAACGCATTAAACATTAACACTAACCATGAAATAAAAAGTATCATTAAAGTCCCTATTTGAATGCCATATATATTTTGCAAATCTAGAGTATTAATATGAAAAAGAGTGAAGTGAGTATTTTCGTAATGATTGTGTAAACAAATTTTTAATTTCGCTTATATATGCCAGAAAAAATTTCCGTTTGTTTTCTATTAAAACAACTTGTCTGAAACGATAAAAAATGTTATACGTACCATAGTTACCTAAAAAAATCATATTTTGTGTACGTTCGGATGTGCTTTAAGGAAATCTTTACTTTTATTCGACTCGTATTCTATACATTTTTTTAATAAAAAGTATTACAGTTCAGCTCTTTTCTGTAACAAAGTAATGCGATACAACAAATATAGCTCCATGTAAACAATATATATTACGTCAAAATGTTCATTTTAAAAGTTAAATATTCTTTAGCATTTTTACACTGACCAAATGTGAATTATGATTTAAATAAAAATAATTTTACGAGATAATTTGAAATATTTTTAGCTCCAAACGTAAATATTTTCACAAAAGTCGTACAATAGAATGTATTATGTATTACAATGTCGTACAATGTGTATTAACATAATAAAACAATATTTCTTAAAGTTTTTAAATATAGGTTTTGAATAAAATTATTCGAAAGGAATCGCTTCTTAATATAAATATATTATTCAATAATAAAACATGCTTCTTTCACGTTAATTCTTAAGCATTGCATCACATGATAAAATAAATATTTAAGTCGTTACTTTTCTTATAAAACACTTCTAACCAATGTAACCGGTTTCTTATAATTCTCATTCTACTTAAATCTTGATAAAAAATTTTGTATCTTTTCGATCAGCATAAATCTGCGAAGCAAATACGCAATTATCTTTATAGTTATTTTCTTTATCTCTACATATGATAATATCTACATATGACAATATGATAATATTGAAAATTAGGTCAAGTTTTCAAAATATGAATCGTCATAGAAAATGAATAGATGAAAATCTAGGTAAAGTTTTCAATTTGTATGAATGTATGAAACCAACGCGCAATTATCTTTACAGTAAAAAACGACTGAATGAAAAGTTAGGTAAAAGTTTTCAATTAGCATGAATCCATGAATCAAACAAGCAATTACTTTATAGTAATTTTATTTCCTAACTGCTCTGTTGCGGATAACTACAAAATCAACTGGGCGTGGCGGTGCGCACTGATAAATGCACAGTTCAGTTCGGAAAATTAAAACCGTAGGAAAAGAAAATCAATTGTCTTGATTTAGACTAATGTCAACTACGCTCATTCCAACACTGGAAATAAACGAACTCCTAACAAATAGCTAACAGAGTAGAAGTACGATCGTTGACACAACGTTTATCTTTTCATCCGTGAAAAATTAAACGTACTACAGACAAGCACGCAATTTGGAAAACACGATATTAACGACCAGTTTAATAATGCAGCTCGCTTTCCTGATCTCGCACTCTCTGTAACATTCCTGCATGGCAGAGAAACAAAAATAATATAAAGAGCAGGTGATACTACCTATGCGTGACATTTTGCGAAATGAGTACGAGGGGTAATTTACATTAAAGATTCTGTATTTCGCGAGGGAGTAAAAATTCAATTTCTGATGCTCCGAATAAATGTTGCCCGGCTCTGAGTAAATATGACCCGCTTTAAGAACCGATGCTTGTCCATGAATTTAAATATTTTACACGCATTAAAACACGGTCTGTTTTTCAGAGATAGCAATTTCTCCACCTGGTAATTCTTGATCATTACTCACCATCTTGCTTAAATTTTAAATACCGTTTATCTTAATTTAATCGGCTCTCAAGGATAAGACAAGTGCCATTGGATATATTGTAATCGAAATGAAAATTTACTTTAATCTATTTTCATTGTACGAAATTTTTATGCAGCACCAAAAGTAAAGTAAACCATAATTCGCTTCAAATGTAAAACTAACAAATGTTATCACAGTATATATATTTCGGTTATTATGAGTGAACCAAATTTTAAATTAAAGATAAACAGCCAATAAACTACAATTTTCAGTAATAATATCATCGGTTTAGAACAAACTCATTAGCTAACATAAAACTAAATTTTACATTTCATGCTTTTAAAGACCATTAGTTTTTGGCCAAGACTAAAAATCCTATGCATTTTGTTGGTGTTATACTCGCATTTTTGTTCAAACAGTGTGTGACAATGTATTCATCATCATCATAAAACTAGTATTTAGTATCAGAAAACGCACTTCCGAAAAATTGCCGTTGGCTATGAGTTTCTGCTCTAAACCGATGATATAGAATTAAAATAAGATATTACTTTACTTCTTTAGATAACATTAGAATCGAAAAGTTTCTTCACACTTCTATAAAATACTTCTTAGAAGTATGGTTTTTAAAATTTCCCTCCGTTCATGCGAATTAGGAAGCACTAGAATACATTATTAAATACATTAATTGGAAACTGCTTGTTTGATGCATTCTTTTATAATCTCACGAAAGAACTCTCATTAAGAGATTTTTACGATGCCCTGTTTCTTTTAAGTTTTTAAAACTATCGCATAGCCTATTTAAATGTATCGTGAAACTAAAATATAATAAATTATCTGACACCAATTTGAAAAATTGTGTAGGAAAATATATTACTTCGAACAAATGCCTAACATTTCAGTCTATCAATCATATTGGAAGTGTTACTTAATTTTTAAACTACATAGATGCTAAATATTTTGTCAGAAAAAAAAATCAAAATTTAACTGATGAAAGGACAGAATTTTGTCCTGTTTCAACTTGATGTTAATCTGTATAAAAATTAGTTACAATATTTTTTGACGAACGGGTTATTTGTTGTATTAGTTTTTAAATCATATTAATCGTATAATTTATAATTAATCATTTGAAGTGGTACTTTATTTTTAACTCATAGAAGCAATATATTTCTTCAGAAAAATTCAAAATAACTTAACTGATGAAAATACAAAATTTTGTCCCGTTCCCATTTGTCGAAGCTTATGTAAAGATAAATTAGTAATATCATTTCTTAACGAACAGTAGCTTTTTATTTGATCATAAACGTTGAATTAGTTTGCATTTTGATTTGAATAACGACTTTTCGCACATAATTTTATTCACTGAACAGTTGCTTTTGTAGGCAAATAAACTGATTATATTTTTAAATTCTACTTCCCATCACATCTTTTATTAAACCCATGTTTGATAGAACTATTTATATTTGTGAGTCACCAGTAAAATTTGCATTTTATTTGGGAATTCGTTTTTAGAAAATTTTGATAATTTGTGATAGTTGCGTTTACTCTCTAAAATGAAATAAAATGCATAGATGTGATAGAGTTAGATCTGATCTAGTTAACGTGATCTTGTTAAACTGAATTTTCGTGGGGTTAAACTTTCTCATATCAATATTTTATGGTTGGTTAGGTTTGGTTTTATGGCTCAAGGGACCATATTTGGCCAAGCTGCGCCAAGTTAATGGACACACAAGGAAAGTTTTTATTAACATCGAAGAGAGGAATACACCCAGGGAGGAACCTACTTCGTCTAATGTTTTGTACAACTTTTTCATCGAAATTCCACAATTTTTAAAACTTAATTTTAAAATACTAATCTTAAAAATTGAAGTTTAAGTTATTGTAATAAAAACTGAATCATGCATATACGCACCCAAATGAATTCAACTTAAGAAAGTGTCACCTAAGATCGATATTCGCCATATCCGTTGCATTACCATCAAAACATTAACAAATCATATTAAATTGCTTATTACCTTGACATTGTGTGTGTGTGAACGCCCATCGCACCTCGGCATTGCTCAAGATTAACATTTCCAAGAAATAGTTTACGCACTTCCTTTCTAAGTTAAGGCCGAATTGCTCTTAGATTAACAGATTACAGGAAATCTATCGTCTGTTTACTTTTCTCGCTATCGTTACACATCCTAGCAGAGAAAGATTTACAAAATGAAAGCTTACCAACACAAAAGGGTAAAGACTATCATTTCCCCAGAATGGTACTCAAACCCCAAGAGAAAAGGAAACTCAACACAGGTGTGGTTTCAACCTTTTCAGGATAAATACTTCCTTCAAGTTCCCGGCACTCACAGTTCGCCCTGTTATTAAACATCCGACCGGCATGAACGCAACAGATGAGCCCTCTCCACCGATAATTTTCATAATAGAATCGCCTAAACAGAATAGAATGATGTACCCCTCACGCCTTTCGAATAAAAAATCGCGAGACGGGAACATAGGGTAAAAAAGGGAGCCCTATTATCTGTGCGTCAAATGGATGTATCTCACAGAGTCCAGATCGTGTAAATTATCGATCCCGTATGTGTATTCCTTTTTGTGTCGCTTTGTCAGGCATAAATAAGAAAACAGAGGTTGTTATGATAATGGTATTTTACTACAAAAAATAAATAAACGTTTCGGTTCTATATGGCAGCACAGAAAGGGAGGAATAGAACCCAGATGGTATATTTCCGGGTATTGGTATGAAATTATTGTCGGTTATAAGTCTTGCAGTGAGAGTCGCAGTTTTTTAAACGGTCTACAATGCATCTGAGCCGGCAGGACTTTAAATTCGCCCTCGGTGTCGGAGATGTTCGGTTTTATAGTCATTATTGTGTGGGATTTATTTCGTTCTGCTCTTCGTTCGCAGAGAATGCGGAACTTTAAGGAGGTAAATTCATTTTTATATTTATAAAATATGTATCTTCTTGGCCTGGTCCCTTTTTGAGAGTAAACTGCCTTTTATTCGAGGAAAGAGAAATGAATACCGAGAAGGAATAGGTTAGCTTTTCTTTTATAAATAATACTCTTCTAAAAATGACTGAAAATAATCCATTAACTTTGCAAAACTGTTTACAACAATATTTGTAACAATAAGTAACAAAAGATTGAGTTTGTTTACGATAAAAGGACGATTCGACTAAAATTATGCGGATATAACATTTTGAGCTTTAAATGAATGTTATAGAGCGTTAAAGCTTTCAGTCAAAACTGTTTACAACTATATTTGATTCTATAAGTAACAAAGGATTGCGTTTGCTTATGATAGTAAGAAGCAACCTAACTAATATGGACATAACATTTTGAGCTTTAAATGATCGTTATGGAGCGTTAATGTTCTCAGTCAAAACTGTTCACAGCAATATTTTAAAAACGATGGAGTTTATTTATAAGGAGGATTCGACTAAAATAATGCGTACATAACATTTTGAGCTGTAAACGAACGTTATGCTGCGTTGTTCTCCAGTCAAAACTATTTACAGCAATATCTGCAACTATAAGTAACAAAAAATCGGGTTTGTTTACAATTCGGAAGAATCAACTAAATAATGCGGGCATGAAATTTTAAGCTTTAAATGACGGTTATGGGGAGTTAATGGTTTCAGTGATGCAAGTTGTACGTGTTTAAATGATTTAAAATATATTAAATAAAATACGGCTTTACATCAAAATTTTTAGAGGATGAATCAACTTGATTTTTAAACGATTAGGATTCGATGAAAATATTTCAAGTCTATATGCATTTTATACTCAAAATAAAAATGGCGAACAGTTGGATGTTATAGGCAACGATGCGGTCGATTTCATCCGTCGGAAAATGTAACAAAAATGTTTGGTTTGTTGCTTTATCGCTCTACGGTTACTTTTTGCTACACGAGATTACAAGATAATTAAGTTAGAGAATAAGTTTTATCTTCCTGTTATGAAACAGATATCGATGACTTGTAATTTCCGGAGAACGTGTTTAGTTTTAAATTTAAAGTAGTGTTTGATATTCAAATTTAAAATACTATTCTAATTGTAAATTAAGTAAACACAACAGCTTCAAAGTGTCATAAACCAACTAACTACGAGTTACTTATAAACACCACTTTAAGAGTTGATCAGAGGAAAGGAATGTATACATCCACAAAGAACAATATTTCGAAGTAATTAGGACTATTTACAAAGTTAATAGAAAATAATTGTCATTTTGACTACCAAATACCCGAATTTATGATACAATTTAATCCAGGTGTTCAATAATAAAATATTATTCACGTATGCAGAAAGTAAATAAGCAGCATTCAAAACAAAGTATTTTGCAAAAGTAATAAGTGTAAATTTCCCATGAATTATTTCAAAGAAGTATACGAAACGTAAAATTAAGAATTTCAAAACTATTAGTTCTTTACAGGGGCATCTAAAAATTTTCAGATATTAACGTGTAGTAAGCATTTCTAGTAAACTGCTTTCGCTACTTTCCATGACTGTTCAATTACCTTGAAAAGTTCGCAAGCTAAAATCTAACATTCAAAGAGAGATTATTGGAAGTTTTCTGTTTTGTGAATAACGCACTCTTTTCTTTTATTTTGCATTGCACAAATTTCCTTACAAATTTAAAATAGAAATTTTAATATAAGGCATGGGGAAAAGAATAAAATAACGAAAAAGCGCAAATTCTGCTAAAATCAAAAACAAAAATTTTAATTTTCTAAGTTAAAAATATCGTCTAAAATGATACGTTGATTTTATATCCACAACTTCCGGAAACTATATATACAGGTGAATGATAGACGAAATGGTCTTTTCTCCGAATTAATTGGGTAAGAACAAAAACTAATTTTCTAGTGTATTATGGGGAATATATTTCAGAGAAAATGAAATATACAGCTGCAACTGAAACTATTTTTTGACGCAATCTTTAACTTTTGAACGCCATTTTTATGTTTTAAAAATGCCATTAAAAAGTAAATCAGTTTTGAAATTTTCCTAAAGGAAATTCTCTTCATACATTAAGGAATTTGATTTTAAAATGTGGTGTAAACGTTCAAAAAGTTATCCACAGCAGTCTCATCCATATCTTAAATCAAGAAAATACAAAAGAACCAAAGTTATCGCTCTGAAAGTAATACAGAACAATAATCTAACCTGAATCATGAATTAATTAAATTCCAAAACCTAATATATATATCATCAAAAACATACATTTTACAGGAAACTAATTTAGCTTCCTTCACCATATTGGAACGCTTTGTAGAAGACATCAAATTAAATTTTCCAGTAAATAACACTACGTTCATAATCAGGAGAGCGTTATTCATCGAAGATTCAAACAGTTGTGTAATCGCTAAGCGTAAAACAGCAGTCTCATCCATATCTCAAATTGGGAGAATGCCAAACGGACCAAAGTTATCTCTCTGAAACTAACATCGAACTATAATCTCCCTTGAATCATGAAATTTCAAAACTTTATAACAAAATATACATTTTACAGAAAGTAAATTTAGTTTTCTTTTTTATCCATATTTTTAACGCTTTGTAGATGACATCAAACTGAATTTCCATTAAATAACACTACAAATGTATGTTCATAATTAGCGTTATTTATTGAAGATTCAAACAGTTGGGTAATCGCCAAGCGCAAATCATCAACATTCCAAATTAATCAAAAACTGTTAACCTTAAACGCCAGGAACGAAAAGGAAGCCAATCGCTAGATCAGCTGCACGTCAAGCCATCGTAAAACATGCATCCCACTTCATCACTCCACGCTGTAAAATTAGCTCCTAGAAATCATGCCCCTCCCCAAATCGTCTGCAAAGGGATGTCTAGACTGCGAAAAGAAAACACCTAAAAGGTAAAATATCAGTCCTGAGAAAAGGGGGAAATACAAACAGCTTCCAAAAAGTCCGTATTCCCTTGGGGCTTCGTACCACCATCAGCACTCGAGTCTTTTTGAAAGCAAAGAAAATAAAGATTTGGAATCACGAAGCGGCCACTTAAGCCTTCCTTAACAATCATTCGTTCTCTTTAATCTTATATCCTTCATTTATTCCCAGGAGAAGAAAGGAAAGGAGGGAGAAAACTTACACACATTGCGCCAATAAACTGCCGATCTGCGATCAGCCTTTTTTTATTAGTTTCGATCCAGTATGCTTGGGTTGAACGCATGGCACCGTGGTTGATACGTACCAAATTTGCCTTTTCGGCTCGGTTTTGAAAAAATTGTGAATTTAAAAGCTGAATTGGGAAGAGGAGTGAATTTCTGAGTGTATAAAACGGATTCCAATCGATTTTTAAAATAACGCTGTACAATTAGTGTGAAGGAAAAATTGTTTTTAGAGGGGAAGATAGCTTCAGAAAAATTTGTCAGAGAAGAATTTAGTCTGTAAGTGCAATTTCTATCATCTTTTATATCTTTTCTTTTCCGTGAAAATCATTTATAGATTCAAACTCTGCGCGGTTTAGAAAGCTAAATACTTTGTTCAGAGTTAGTTTTTGCTAAATAGACAAAACCCAAGCCAACAAATAGATAACAGAGCTCACGCTGAAAAAACTCTTAAAAATAAAAATTCATATTTTGTTGAGGAAATGTATAAGGGTATCAATTAAAGAAATAAAGGAATGTGTAAATTCCTTAAATAATAAATTTAAGAAGAAATATGCTACACATTTCAATTCTGTATCGTTGAGTACTATCAATTTACCACACATACTAGAAAAATTATAAAATTGCATCGCACATATGAAGTGTGTGCTAAAGAATGATGAAGAAAACGCTAAATTTCTTACAGTAATTTCGATTCATGCAATCTTAGAGCACAAAAAAAAACTACATATACGAACATAATACGTGCTACACATATATTTACTGCACAAATTAAGCTAAACCGCAATTATTAATTAAATAACAACTTCTTGTGGCATATTATTTTAAAAAGAGAAAAATGTTTCAATTTATGTGCTCATATTCTATAATTAAATCCTACTTTGAACACTGTATATTAGATAATGTTATGTATATTACTTCAAAACCATAAAATAGTGCACAAGCGAATTATTCAAGAATATTTAAGTTGGCAGTAAGATACGATTGTAAATTTGCCGTAAATTGTTTAAGAAATTGTTCAACATCTTTTTTACAATGAGCTAAATTCTAATTTCTCTGTAAACATTTTCAACGAATTTTGAGTACTTACCAAACATTTGACCTCTGTACTACAGAATTGTAAAAATTGAAGTTAGCGTGATATATGTAAACCATTACAATGTCAAGAGGTTCTAATGCATATTTAAGCCGAACTCAAAAGTAAATATCTATTATTTTTAACTTGTGGAAACTTAATACTTGTAAACAATCCGTTTATTTTTCCATTTCTTGTATTTTTACTCTATTACTATTTTTAAAGTTGATGGGTAGAAAATGTAAAAAATCATAAATTTTTCAATGAGAACACATCTGAGCACTTGTTAATTTTTAAAGTAAACAGTAGTCCTCGAAATTAAGGTTATTGCTTGCACATATACAATAAAAATTACAAATAAAATTATTTTATGTTAAATTCAGCAATCATATTGCCCTTTTAGAAAAGAAATCTAATTTCTCTGGATATTTTTTTTCAGCGAATCTTGAGTAATTAGCAATTATTTGAACACGTATTCGCAGCCAAATAACAACTAGTTGGTAACAATCAGTTATGGTCATAGCATATACATTTTTAGAATTAAAAGATAACTTCAACTTGTTGAAATTCATAGAAGAATGTACAGTATAAAAATATTTTGTAAAACATAGATTCATTTGGATTATAGATTATACAAAACTGGGCACAGTATTGAACGAACTGTCATAACATATATACATTCTTTAATATTTTATAAATTGTTCTTTTTAACAAAATACATTTAAGCTGATAGAATAACATGTACTATTCATGAAATGTGATTATTTTGTACTATATTTTGAAATGTGTTTATTTTATAATTTGTACCTGTATGCTTATATATAAATCTTACTTCTTATTTGATAAAAATATATCTCAGGATATTAAACTATTCGTGCTACTATAATTAAGTTACTTTTTACAAGTAAATTCCAGTTTTCATGTACGGCAAAATAAATCTGGTCGATGAATTGAAAATATCATTTTTCCCTTTTGTAAGTATAAATGCAATAATGATGTATCTAGTACTAATGTGTTATATATAATAATATTAGTGTGTTAAAGTAATAAATGTCTGCCTGTGTTATGTATCCATGTAATGTTGATTTTGTTTTGTCTGTTATACGCAAAATTCATTAATGTTCCCATTTAATGCACAGAACGGATACATGTTCAATATCTGAAAAACATTATAAGAAAACACACAATTATAATTTAATGATTGAAGTTTTAATTTGGTAATAATATTCTAGTAGTACATACTTATTGTTATTTCAACCTACTGTATGTGAAAAGCCATCTTACGGACAGTTGTTTCCCTCTGGCGGCGCGTTTTAGCGTTACGATTGAAGCATTAAATTATTTCAGCAATAACTACAAATATGTTTTTCAAACAATTGATTTTTATAGATATTTAAATTTCCTCATAATGAATAAATGTTCATAACAATGTTATAGCTTGATACATTACAAACGCTGATGCAAAACAACAACGTAGATGAAAACAAAACTGATTAATTCAGAATTCATATATTTTATTGAGTTTTAATTTTTTAAACAAATTATTTTCGTACGCGCGTAACGATTGAAGCATTAAATTGTTTCAGCAATAACTACAAATATGATTGTCAAACAATTGGTTATGTTTACCGGGTCACAGTTGTATATATATTTAAATTTCCTCATAATGAACAAATGTTTATAACAATGCTATAGCTTCATACATTACAAACGATGATGGAAAACAACAACGTTTTTAAAATAAATTATTTTTAGTACCTGAGATTTCCAAAGTGGAACAGTAATAGAAGATAGTTACAGAAAAAAATGTTTTGACACTTGCAAATAAATACTATTAATCGTAAGTTTCTCAATCTTCAGATTGAAGTGCTTTGAAATATTATTTAAAGTAATGCATTACCACTTGTTTATACGCTGTCTTAAAAATTGTGAAAATCAATGACAAAATCCCCAAATGGAAACAAATTTCAGTCAAAAACGAGATGTAACTTTCAGTGAAAGTTTTCAGTGCAATTTTGGTTGCAATGTATATATATGCATTGGTAAATATGCGTGGCTCTCTGGTTTTTTATGTCGTAGGTCCAGATCTATTCAAGTGGTAAATATATATTTATCTTAGATTAAATATATATTTATCTTGGTTATCTTAGAGCATGGTTATATCTTAATAATAACCATCATACGTGATAGTAAACTATTAAAATATGATGGGAAGGGCTACAAGAAAGTAAAAGAAATTTGAATCCCTTAATAAAGAAAATTATGTAATTTTATGTTATCATTATCATTAACAAAGGGAAGAAAATGACCAGACAAAAGCTTAAAAAAGAAACATTTCCACCTTTAGTGGATGCCTATTAATCCTTTTCACTATTCAAAAACTTATTTTCGGTAAACTTTTTCGTAAGTCCTTTTAACAATTTTAGTTTGAGAAAGAAACAAAAATGAGAGAGAAAATCAAACTTGTTCAAGGAGAAATAAGTATATACAATGGAACACAAATAAGTTGACAGCTATGCACAGTAAAATAGTATGCACTACAACGAACGAAAAAGGCTGGTGGGAAATTCAATGCATTCCTCCAAATAAATTAAGATTAAAAGATAATTTCTGTAACACACAATTTGAAGTAACTCAAGATCGCATGTTCAATAATTTATTTCAAGGAATGAATAATTTTCAGGGAAAATACTATGCGATAATATATTTGAATTATTCGTGGCTTACGATTTGCACAAATTTAAAAATAGTTACCTAAATAAAAGAGCATCATTGCTCTAAAAAAGGCACTTTGATAAGATCAAATGCTGAAAAAATGAGACTTCAAATGTGTTCTAATTTCACTTAACATCTAATTCGGTGATCCTTACAGTTTAAACATCGGAAAAAACAAATTAAACAGTCCATCGCGCCGTTATTTAGAACACCTGAAATGAATGAAACAGCGCTGAAGTACTTATACTAATAGAAAATCAGATAAGATTACTCCATTAAACCACAAGAAAATTGAGCTGCAAGAAACAAAAATGTCGTAAAAATTCTGGTCACAATCACGATTCTGCAAAGCAGAGAACTGCTAGATTAGTTCCAACAAATCCCTCTAGGAGGCGCAACCGGGTAGTAAACAAATATGGCGGATATCACGTGCTTTATTCAAAAGAGGTGTTCTGTAACCCAGACATAATGGCGGCAGCACATGACAGATCACTCCGAAACAGAAAGGGGCCTGCCTTTGTCTGACAGATCCCCTCTGGGATAACGAATGAATTTCCTTCTTCCCCTGAATTACCCCAATGGTGGGCATTTTTGTTCTTGATTGGCTCTCAAAGAGGACGTTTCCACCCTAAGAAGGTGGGTTTTCGAGAAATATCTTTGGTAGGGATAGGACGACAGAATTATGGGGTTGTCGAGATGTCAACGAAATTAATATGCTCGTCTATATGCGTGAAGGCGATTCCTCTTTATGATAATATATATCGCTAACTCTTAAAATGAACATTTATTTGCTTCGGAACGGGCGGAGTCAGGTAACGGCGACTCAACAGCTAATAAAAGAGTTTACAAGGTGATTTTAAGATGGTTTATAAGGTGATTTATTGCAGGACATGTTTCTGGAACGACTTGTGTAGTAAATCAGGTGTGTACTGTTTTAAATCAAAGCAAAAAGGGAGGTGCGAAGATATTTGTGATTTATTCATGTAAAAATTTAATTTATTTGCTTAAAAAGAAAGGGGATAACATATTTATAAATTGATGAATGGTATAAAATATATTACAAAAATAACTTTGATGGATTTAAAGTATGCATTAATATTGTTTGATTCATGATAATTTAATAATTTGGAAAACTGTGTACATAAAATAAAAATTTGCTTCGTAAAATTTATAATTTATTTTTGCAACATAAAAATATCTGAACTGGTATTTTTGGGGACATATCAGTGGTTGGACTTTGTCTCTTTTAAAGTTACCGTTAATGCACAAAAATGAAATAATTGTAACAAATCAGTAAAATTGAGCAAATTGTTAAACAATTTTAGAGTATGCTTCAATCTATGATTAGGGGAAAAGTAAATGAAAATAAAAGGAAATAAAGATAAAAAATACTGTAAAATAATCAAGGAAACAATTAAAAAAATTAAATTTTTTCGAAGATTTTCAAATTTCAATTGGTTTAATTTGTTTAGAGATCTTTAAGATAAAAGTACCTGTATTCAGCATTTCAATAACATTTATTCCCAGATCTTCTGAAAAGTAAGATTCCTAAAGAGAGTAAAACATAAACATTAAGTTATACTTTAATAAAATATACCTCTTGCTAGGATCTTTCTTCATTCACAGCCGAGTGAGATAATAATAATGGTACTTGGTTGAAGCAGATCTCTTAGTTACTTTTACCCTTTTAAATGTCTGTCACTCTTCACAGCCAATGCAATTCTTACTGGATCAAATGTTTATTATTTCTGATTCTAGAATGAATGATTACATGGTACAACAGTGGCAGAGATTTTCGGTCTTTGAACCGAGACGTCTCTCTCATCGTCGACTGATAAAGCATGTCAATTTATCCATCCAAGTGAAAATAAACATGCACTGAGGAGGTGATAATATGTTAACCTCATGTTCGGATGTAAACATTTGGGCTCAACTCACACCAAATTGGAACGAATTCTTTTATTGAAATAATTGTTTCCTTATCAGTTTCACTGTTATATGTAGAAAGAAAATTGGAAGGGAAAATAAAACATAATGAAGGGTTCTCTGGAGGTTTTAAATTTTTATTTAAAAATAATCTCATGGAAAATTTTAAAAAGTTAAATACTGATCTGCATTTATTTTCCCTTTGTAATGCTGTACATGGTGTTCCAAGATAATCTCTCTCTCTCTCTCTGATGGCTTTATTAATTCTTTTAAAAAACACGAAAAATACATACTTGGTTTTGAAAAGTTCAATTTTTCTGAAAATTATAAATTTTCATCTCGTAATTTTTTTAAACTATACATAGTATGGGCAATAAAATATTCCAAATTTTAGTATTTGCTTGCTTCTGAATTTCATGAATTTTGATCCTTCTATCTATTCCAATGAGTTTTTTATGCAAGGGCATGTAAAAACGGTTTCGAAAGTTTCTCAGTTTTTAGATTGCGAAGTATGCAGTCGTAAACGGATATCTCCTTTATGACACTTAGGAACCGTCACGCTACCCATAGACGTGTCGATAGTTGGTATACTCAGAACCAGATCATATGCAATAAAATAAATATAATATAAATAATGGGATTGCACTGGTGTTATCAGGCCCTCCATATTTTTCTTCCTATCCAATAATTATAAACCAAATAATCACATAATTAAAGTACTATTTTGTGTTAAGATTTTAATTTAAATCTTATTTACCATTATTTCATTTTAATTCCATTGTGGAAGCATAATATTTGAATAATAGAAGCACTGGTTGAATAAATACATGGTAATTTAAAACCGCAAAAATACGTGAAACCTACTATTCGAAAGTCCTTGAAAAAAACAGCCTTTTCTTTGAAGATATGACTTTGAACAAGCAAAGATAACACGATGAGTTAATGTTTTACTCCAATTTATTCAATCTCACAAACCGGGTGTGTATAATATTCAGGTTGATTGCTTGGGTTTTATGGAGCAATTGCCATATTAGGCCAGGCCGCGCAAAACCCCGTCAAGGAAATATATATACACACAAGATACTGATACAGAAAGTAGAAATACACCCAGGTAGGAACCAAACCTGCACAGCCTGCAACCCACAGGTTGCTAGCGCAGTGGGCAAACTCACTGAGCCACGGCGACCTCGTATAACATTCAGGATATTTGAAAATTTGAAGGGAACATTAAACACACCCAGGACGTCTTGAAACACCGTCAACCCTCCAAGTGGTATTGACGAAATATCTCGTCCATCAAGATCAGAACGATATTGCAGATTTTTTTTTTATGATGACGAGATCAAGATCTGGTCAGCTTTCATCTAATGCCGAAAGCCGACGAGATCTTGATGGATGACATATCTCGTTTATCAAGATCTGGTCAGTTTTGCTAATGACGAGATACCTCGCGGAGACAATCACCAGGAGGGTTAAAAATATCACGAAGGCACTATAAGAAACTGACGGTTCCATGAACTATTATTTGAAGATCACTGCATCATGTCCTATCCGGATTCCTTCGCTGAACCCAATAATTCTCGTGTAACATATTACCACCCTTACTCTGGAGCGCGAAACGCCATTGAGTTATTGCTGTCGAAGTAATTGGATGAATAAGTAAAAAGAAAAATTTCCGATACGAAACGTTGTCTACGTCTATTGTAAATAAATAAGTAAATGGGAATATTAAAGTATCTCCTCCAACATAACGGATCGAAACTTCCGCCATGGCTGTTAGGCCGCCATTAAAGGAATTACCTCGACTGGAGACCAAACAGTGGAATTATTCCCGTGTGGATTAAGCTTTACGGGTTAGTTGCAGTGTACATTCCCTGTCCCTTTAATCCTCCTTCAGCAAAATACTCCCCATTTCGGGAACTGTCGCAAATTTCCTACTTTAAGGGAACGACAGAAGATTCGGGGTCGCATTTGGGGATTTGCGAAGACTCGGAAGTAGCATTACTTTGTTTGTGGTGTTACTGTTTTGTGATTACCACTTTCGAGTGCTATTTTAACGCCATTACCCTTCAATTTGAGGGGTTTTAATTTTGAGATGGCTCCATTCATTTTTCAAGGACTAGCCATTAAGCTAAAAATAGGTTTAATGATTTATTTGTACTTATCGTTTTATAAAACGTGTTTTGGATCTTGGGCAACATTTTCTACTCCTTTCAGTAATTAAAAGGTGAAAAAATAGACGTTGGTTAATTCTGGTACCTTGTTTGGGAGCCTTGTGCAAGAGGACACTTTTATGTTATGCTGAAATATCTTTTAAAATATGAAATTTATAATAAATGTTTTGTGATTACCACTTTCGAGAGCTTATTTTAACGCCATTTCCCTTCAGGAGTTTTAATTTTGAGATGGCTGCATTTATTTTTCCAAGGTTTAGCCATTAAGAGCTGAAAATAGGTTTTATGATTTATAACTGCTCAGCATTTGACAAAACGTGTTCATTATATTGAGCAACAATTTCCCTACTAGTTTTATTAATTAAATTAAAAGGAGAGAAATAGATTTTTATTAATTCTGGTACCGTGATTTGGTAGTGATACCTTGTGGAAGAGAGCATTTTTTATAAAGCTGAACTCGATTCTATTTTATGGTTGCCATTCCAAGACTTAGTCAGCTCTGGATAATTTGAAACAAATGAAGAAGTAGAAATGCACTTTCACTTTCATAAAGTATATGCTACTCTATCTTAAAAGAAAACATTTTTTTAAGAAAAAAGGAATGAAATATTCCATATCATTTACTTATTTACATAAAAAACACTCATAAATAAGCCATACCTTTTCATATACATCAACGCAAAGCATTTGTACCGGAAATGTTAGTTATTTTTGGTAGCGGTTAAAATAACAATGTTGTTTTGTTATTGAAAGTTAAGAGTTAGCAACTGTTGCCAAAAGTAACATTACATCAACTGTTATTGGAAAAGTAACAGCTATAATA
Organism: Meta bourneti; assembly: GCA_933210815.1. NCBI lineage: Eukaryota > Metazoa > Arthropoda > Arachnida > Araneae > Tetragnathidae > Meta > Meta bourneti. Next base: position 81,364,464 of record OW119933.1, read on the forward strand.
TGCTATTAAATAGTAACAGGTATATGAACAGGTATAACCTGTTATTTAAAAGTAACAGAAACCAAGTGTTACAGAGAGTAACTGTTATTTCTAAATAACAGTTGTTTGTTATCGAAAAAGAACAGACTGAAACTGTTATTAAAAATAAACAGTTCCCAACTGTTTTAAAAAATATTAAAGTATCGCAAGTTTTTCGTAAACAAGCAATAACCATTCACACTTGGATTTAAGCGTCCTAATTTGGCGGGGACCTATGGCTTGAAAAACATCTATTAAAAATACCTTTAGAGGTTGCAAAGGCAAGATGTTCAATCAGGAATTTTAGTAACAAGGACTTTAATACGAATAATAAGGTTGAACTTTGCGTGGTATTGAAATTGAACTTCTATAATCAAATTTCACTGCATGTATTAACCAGATTTTCGGGATTAGCTTCTTTCTCAAAGAAAACTCAGATGACTCGCCTACGGTTTTACTGAAGTGAAATTGCAAATATTGGATCATAAAACTGTAATACTAGCTAATAAATATAACTACATATTAATTAGAAGACAATAAAGGTTTTATAATTTATTCCCATCGAGGTCAAAGCTATTGGTCCTGAAGTTAAAATCACAACCGAAAACAACTTCCAAGTTGAAATTATATTTTCTTTCAAAACTTTTTGAATTTTATTATACGATTTCTGGAAGACCACATTTAATTTCAGAAGAATTTAATATTTATTATAAATTTGAATGCTGTCGTTAGTTAAATAACTAACTGCATATTATCATTTAAAGCGTGCAGATAAAAATGTGGTTCTTCATTTACATTGGGGGAATTTCAGATAAATTCTCAGCACGATTGAATAATTTCCCAAATCAAAAAATGCAAAGTTCAATATAATAGAAAATATTTGAAAGGGGATATCTTCAGATAAATTAACACTCAGCTCAACAGATACAACTATTTTCAATATTTGTAAATAGTTGTTGATGAGTCCTAATCAAAAGAGAAAACATCGTTTATTTATACATGTTAAACATTGAAGATTTGCATTTCATTTTCTATTCTGGTACTGGAGCCGTGGGTGCAGATGTGAAGGCTTTGAACTGATATCCCAATTATGGGATGTTACTGGGTTGGGTTTTTAATTGGCCAACAACCATACAACGTCAAATAAATTGACATTCACACACAAGGAAAGCTTTACTGACACAGAAGAGAAATATACCCAGGAAGAAATCGAACCTGACAAGGGATATTACTGGGAAAATATTGTCTAATTAGACTAATTAGCCCTAGTGTAGCAAAAAAGGGCCGTAGAGCAACATACCGAATAAAAGGTTTTTTCAATTAACTGCTCTTCTCATTAACCGTAATCGACTGATCGAACTTCTTAAGGACATGAACTGTACGACAGTCTAAAATCCTCTCCAAAAAATTCCGCTTGCACATCGGGAAGCCTTGTTCAATTTGTGGACACCCCCCGCAGTCCCCGAGTCACGTGCGTTTTGGGACTGCGAAGCTCCTAAACAAATATCGTAGACATAAGCGAGCATCGAGAGGTAATGTTCCTCTATCTAGCGCTAAGTGCTCATTCGAAAGACACTAAGTGCCAACTCTAAGTTTTATGGAGATGACTTGTTAAACTCTTCTCTTACGAAGGGAATCTTACAGCGCGGGCTTACTACTTACGATCCCATTAAATCATATCCACGGGTATTTGCCTCTGTTACTTCCTCTTCAACTTTTCCACCCGAAGAAGCACATCAACAAGACGAACATTTCCGAACAGTCACGACCTCCCTACACGACATTGTTTACAAAGGAAGGGCCATCCTTTTCGATGAATATACAATTTTATATTCAGTAACAGATTCTTTCGGTACAGAAGCAGCTTGGAGTGAAAAAACTATGGGCTATTCCCAGCGCAATATTTCTAAACAGGATGAGTAAGCTGCACCCTAAAGCGACGAATTTAAGGGAGGTTAAATTTTAACATTTTGCAGTGAAAAATAAATGCTTCTATAGTAATTAAAAATGTATTTTAAAATTGAACTCTCGGAGTAAAAAAACTGATGGGCTATTTTCCAGTGCTGTATTTCTAAATAGGCTACAACCTAAAGCGGTGAATTTAAGGGAGGTTAAATTTGGAACTTTTTGCAGTGAAAAATAAATGCTTCTATAGTAGTTAAAATGTGTTTTAAATTAAAACGCTCGTAATAAAAAAGCTGATGGGCCATTTCTCTCCCAGTGAAGTACTTCTAAATAGGCTGAGTAGGCTGCACCATAAAGCGGCGAATTTAAGGGAAGTTGAATTTGGAACATTTTGCAGTGAAAAATAAATTCTTCTTTAGTAATTAAAAACGTATTTCATATTAAAACGCTCGAAGAAAAAACTGACGGGCCCAGTGCAGTATTTCTAAATAGGTTAAGTGGACCTGCACCTAAAAGCAACGAATTTAAGGGAGATTAAATTGTGAACACTTTGCAGTTAAAAATAAATAATTTTATATCAATTAAAAATGGGGGTATTAAAAATTAAAATTCTCGGGGTAACAAGAAACAAACAAAAACTGATGGGCATTGCAATATTTCTATATAGGTTGACTGCATCCTGAAGCTGTAAATTTAGGATTGTTTTGCATAGAAAAATACTCTTATACATTATATATAAAAAATACAAAATTATATTTCTGATCCAACTTATAATTATCAATTAAAAACCACCTAAATACATATGACTGTATTTAAAAAACTCAGCTTAACACATCGGATTAATTCCAAGGAACTATATTAAGCAGTAAATCTGGTGTTGAAAGTTATATAAATCATGGATACAAAGTAATCATGTAGTCTTTCAACTCTTTGTCTGAAATACGTGTAATAACGATGCTGTGTTGTCGCCAAAAGTTACATTTAAATTCGTACACTTCGTGATATCAAGAATGTTTTTAACCCTTTCAATCTTCCTTTGCCATTTCAGTAAAGTAATACCTTTTATATAACAGAATTACCGAATTCAATTAGACAACAATTTACAAATTTCAACTCATTTTTGCAAAAATATAACACTAAGTAAAAGGAGGGCAACCTTAGGATATAAGTATAGCACTGACATTAAATGTAACACATTCAGAAAAAGTATCTAACCAAATATTTAATCACTATGTAAAAAATGCTAAGCAAACTGCATTTCTCAGTTTATTATCAAAACTTCTCTTATAGAGAACCATCATTTGTTATCAATACTCATCTTTTTAACTGTCCTATCAGAAGGAGTTCAGGGTCTATGTTTGATTTCAAACCATATCTGTTGCTTGCATAATTGAAGATTTTTCAATAGCAGATCGCTTGAAGAATACAATATTTAGCATTAATTTGGGAAGAACTTCAAAAAATTTTACCCCATTCTAGTCTTATAAACAGACTTTGACAGTAAAATTTCGTTTTCCGTAAAAAGTATAGAACTTTTCCTTCTAGAAACTAAGAAGAATCAGTAATAGTTGGCATGTCAGTCTTCAATCATAACTATCGGTACAGAAGCAAAACTCTTTAGAACAAAATTTGTTCATATGAGGAGAAATATTCATTTGTGCTTGTTGAACAGGTTTTACTAAGTCTACAATCATATTTCCCGGTACAATAAGCAAAGCTCTTGAGAGTAAAATTCGGCCATGATTGAGAAACGTGAGATTAATTTTTCATTAATTTTGTTTCATACTGTTTTGCTGTGTCTTCAATCAGCTCTTTTGAGTAAAATGCGTTTGTTAATGAAAGAAAAAATGAACCTCGTTTTGTTCCATAATGTTTCCCTTTTAATCATATTTACAAATAGAAGCAAAGCTCTAGAGGGTAAAATTTGTTAGACCAATAAAACGTCAACTTAATATTTCATTAACCTTTGTCCCATGTTTTACTAAGTCTTCAATCATGTTTGTTAGTGCAAGGAGTAAAGCTCTTCAGAGCAAAATTCGTTCATGAATTATGAGAAACGCGAATTTAATGTTTTAGCTTTCGCGCCCCATGTTTCACCAAGTCTTCAATCACATTTTCCGGTTTAAGAAGCAAAGCTCTTTAGAGCAAAATTTGTTCATGAATGAGGAGAAAAATGAACTTAGTATTCATTCGTGTTCGTTCTACACATGTTTTACTAAGTCTTCAATCATATTTTTAGGTAAAAGAAGCAAAGCTCTTCAGAGGAAAATTTGTCCATGAACGATGAAACGGCAATTTTGTATTTCATCAGCCTTTGTCCCATGTTTTAAGTCTCCAATCATATTTTTCGGTGCAAGAAGCAAAGCGCTTTAGAGTAAAATTGGTTCATAAATTGTGAGAAACATGAACCAAGTCCAAAACGCAAACACTTCCCAGAAAGGCTCCACCTGACATGGGATGACTTACTCTAGCGTGACTGGGCGTATTAACCATCAAAACCTGGGAATGACTCCCACGCGCATTATTCAAGTGCAGAGCTGTTGAACATGACCTTTGAATGACTGGAGATAACATGAAACAGATTTCTCTCGGCCGAGCACGCGATCGCCATGGACCGAGTTATAATTCTGCGCTGGGATGGGAATGGGGTGATATCGTCCCTTCGGGTAGTACACGTAGCCGACTAACGATCAATTATTTTCGCACTCTTTTGTAACAGTTTACGCTTCGGGAACTTATTACTGATTGGAGATAACAATCTTGCGCACCATAAGTTGAGAAAATAAAATGAGCAGTGTGAAGTGACGTTTGCTGTAAATAAAAACATGATTTATTTTTGTTAGAGGTGTGGAGTTTCAATTTAATTCAGTCTGCAACGTTTCAGTTTTTTAAATTAAAGTAATTAGTTTTCGAAGTCATTTCAGATGCTTGGAAATTGTTCATTTTTCAGGTATAGTATAATCAAAGAGGTCAACGCACAACAATTTTAGATTATTTAACCCTCCAAGCGGTTTCAACGAGATATCTCGTCCATTAAAATCTTACCAATTTTGCTAATTACGAGATTTCTAGTCATCAAGATATTGCCTGTTTTTTGTATAATTACGAGATCAAGATCTGGTAATTTTTCTTCTAATGATGAGATATCTCGTCCATCAAGATCTGGTCAGTTTTGTGAATGACGAGATACCTCGTCGAGACAACCACCAGAAGGGTTAAGTAATAGTTCTACAACAACTTGATCTATTGTTGACGAGGAGCTAGCTATGAGCAGTCATTCTATTCTGACATAGCCCGGTTGGAAGAGTAGCAGATTAGCAACAGGAGGGTTGGTTGCTAGTTCCAAACTCGATCCAACGAAAGATGGTAGTATATGTGGGGACTGGTGCACGTTAAATATGTCGTGGCCTCAAATGTCCTGGCGTCGGCGTGGTGTGAAAGTTTGGATAGTGGGGTGACAGCTCAGTTGTGACCTCATCATCTGTGGTTCAAAATTGCGAGATTTTGTCCTCGGATCTTTCCTATCGAGATTGATCTCAGATCGTTACCAATAGCCCGTTGTGTTTCTCCAGCGCGACGTTAATTTAATTACCTACCTACTCATTCTGCGAGCGAAGCTTAATTTGGAAATGTCCGGTCCGCGCTTGTCATGTTGGAAAACCATTTAATGAATTACATTTTGGCTTCGAAAAAGTTAAGATAAAATGCTTTCGCACAACTTTCTTAAAGGAAAAATGAATATCTGTTACCCACATGCGTTGGAACTGTGTAAAAATACCAGAATTAGCGGAGTTTGAATTAATGAAAATTGTAGAATTTTATTGTGTATTTACATTTTAGAGCCCTTTAACCAACTGCTACAAAACCAACTTAATTAAAAATTCGAACGTAGAGAACTATTATTTTAATATAACACTATTAACAGTTAAAAATTTGTAATAAAGGTTATTAACAGTTTTGCTATTAGCAATTAGCACCAACTAAATTTAACGATTATCTATTAGAAATCGATATTAATGCTTCAGTTTATACTAATTGTTTAAATTAACCATTTAGTCATTTTTATAAAATTAGTTATTTCAACCTTTTATTTTTATCAAATATTTTTATATTTTAGTTTTTGTAATTTAAAATTTTATTCGATTTAAATAGTTCTCTATTGTACAAATAACACTTGCTGCTAATATTTTCGATAACAGTTGTTAACTGTCATTTTGCACTGTTACTTAAACTGCTATCGTAATAACAGCCCATCTCTATTAATTTGAATTAAAGGGGTAAGGATAGCCACATTTTTTTCTTCAAAGAGCAATTACTATATGTGAAAGTAACATAATTGGATAACGTTTAGTTCATTGACGGTAAATTTTTAGTTCATTAACGGGCTTTCAATTAGGCATCGATTGTATAACATTCTGTCGGATAACGTAATTAATAACAGCCCATCTCTATTAATTTGAATTAAAGGGGTAAGGATAGCCACATTTTTTTCTTCAAAGAGCAATTACTATATGTGAAAGTAACATAATTGGATAACGTTTAGTTCATTGACGGTAAATTTTTAGTTCATTAACGGGCTTTCAATTAGGCATCGACTGTATAACATTCTGAATAAAAACAGGTCGATGTGAAATTTGGAAATTTAAATTTACCAAATACATTGGATTAAATATTCCAGGAGCCCGATCCGACCAGGTTCTATAGCAAAGCTTTCGATAGAATATGGCGCGCTGATAACGTTTTGATTCTGCTCAGATCTGTGATCAGAATATTCAAATAATGAAACGTTAATGTTATAAAGACGATTAAAAACGTAAATACAACTCAATAACAAAGTGCCCATTGGAGATCTCAACAAATCGGTACACAAATATTAGACAGAAACATGAAATTCCACAGAGAAATTAGAAAATAACCAAATAAAAACGATATAACTTTAAAATTCATATGATTGGAGTAAATATAAAGCTATCCGACAGAGCATCTGAAACTGAAAAAAAAACTGTGAAAATTAAATTAAATTTTAAATGCGTCTGTCAATGTTGACGTTGAATTGCATTTTCACTCAGTTTCTTCGTAATATTGTCGAAACTGGATACACTACTTATCGCTTAAACAAAAAATTTGAAACATTGCTGCATTCTTATCTGTTATCAACAAGATAGTGAAATAAATACATATGCAGGGAGTTTTTCCTTTGCACAATCAAATCACTAAAACTCATGGAGAAATTACTTACGTAACATTTTGACCATGATCATCTGATAGGTTGACTGAGAACTCAATGACTAACCGAAACTTGCTAAACCAATCATTCAACTCATAAATACAAGTCTTAACACTCCAAGTGATTTCGAAGAGATATCTCGTCCATTAAGATTTGACCAATTTTGCTCTCTAATGAGATATACCATTATCAATTTTTTGCCTAAATTTTTATGATGACGAGATCAGTTTTCTTCTAATGAGACGACGAGATATCTCGTTCATCAAGGATCTGGTCAGTTTTGCTAATGACGAGATACCTCGTCGAGACAACCACCAGGAGGATTAAATTTAATAGTACTTTGATGGCTATGGTTACATTTTTTAAGTGTTGAAAACGTATTTAAAACGTGAAAACCTACTCCAATTCAGGGAAAGTGATAACGTACTTGAACTTATAAATAAATATTGGATAAGAAAATGAAGTAAAATACGTTAGTTTTCTTTCTAATGCCTGAAAACCTATATTAACGGTGAAACTGATTTTATCATAAATTACGTTTTTGTTTTCGTAAAATATTTCAAATCATTTATCAAAATATACAAGTTTTGAGTTCGCTATCGACAAAACTATTTTCAAGAGATAGTCAAAGAATTTCAGGCAAAGCAACTTTTTACATTACCAGTTGCTTTCCCTGTAATACATACCTCTTTCTAATTTCCCTGCATGATAGATACCTTTTGGCGATACATCCTATACACCAGTATATGAAAAAATTTTACTACACTTTACATGCCATCTAACTATGGAATAAATAAACCCCATTCGTTTAAAATCGAGCATTAAAATCGAAGCAAGGTACACTTTCAGAAATCCTCAGTCGAAGCTATTTCATCTATGCTAACGAACAGCTCATATATATTAAAATGAAACTTTTTTTAATATCAGCAGCTAACTTTGAAACATCTTTTCATCCAATTGACTCCCGAAACGGGTAATTCCACTGAGAACAAATCAAATGCCTGGAATCGAAAATATAACGAACAGTGAAGAAACTACGAGAGCATCTGATATTCTTGTTGGTTTGTACAGCCGTAAAAAGGAATAATGTCGATAAAAGCTGGATATAAATGGTTTGAACGTTAGACAGATGGAAAAACTTATGACGTTAACCAGATGGAAAGCTTACGGTTTAAACAATACGCCTTTGATGATGGTCCATGACCTTGCAGGAAAGAGTTATCAGCTTTAAGAAAAATAACAGCTTAACGATGAATCGCGATGATTAAAGTAAGCATGTTTAACAATATTTATTTACACAAGTATCTAAATGAAACTTCAGCATTTAGAATTAAGCGTTACACATTTTTGCACTGATTCCCTTCACAAATGAAGCTTTAAAACTGGATACGTCATTTAAAAGATTCTAAACTCTCAATCTAGGTTCAACAATGAAGGGACTGGTAAGCAAAACTTAAGGAACAGTAAGCTTTTTAGCTGCTATTTGGCAGAAGTGACCTGATTGTGGGAAAATGATACGAAAAGTATCAAGAGTTACCGAACTGATGAGTAAAAACAAAATAATTACACGAACAGAATCGAACAGCAAAATTCTGGTTGAACTGAAGTGATGATACTGTTCTGGGTGCCATGAGACAGAAGGGTAACAGTGAAAACTTACACAAAGATTGATTGAATTTTTATAGTACAAGGGCAAGGTTTGGTCAAACTATTGGTAATATCAAATAAATTTTTATCGTGATTTATCCATAAATTTAGTACTAATAATCAAAATTTAACAAAGATAAAATAGTACAAAACACTTCAAATCAATTTTTAGATAAAATTATAAAAACTGTCTGTTATAAATAAAAACAGATTTGGATGAGGAGAATCACTTAATAAATCATTAATACTAGGGTTAGTAGCACCAAAGTGGTTTAGTCTAATAGCATTAAAATCAGGACATTCACTTAAAATGTGTCTGACAGATAGGATTGAATTACATAAAGAGATCACGTGGTCCTTTGTAGGCTGTATGACCACCTGATGCAGGCTTTGCACAGCGTTTGTATACACAGAATGCGTTTATGCGGTAGCAGAGCCCATTCCTATGTTAGAGCATCGACCTTCTAATGAAATAGACAGAGCATGTGGGCGGAGTCGCTGTCATAAGATTTCAGAAGGTAAGGCAAATGGTCTTACGAATCGACTTGAACCGATTGGCTATCAGCACAGACTAGTATTTTTAATGACTCTGGATAATCACTTTAACCAATCAATAATGCGTCTAACCTTAGGATTCGTGATTTTTCCCTTAACCACACGACAAATCTTGAAACCGAGTGATCGGCAGAAATAACATGGGAGCTGTTTGCACATACTCCCGTCTTTTTCATAAGAAGGTCGATGTGTCAGAGCCCCTGACGTCATGATTATGAAATTTGAATATGCACCAGCTTTCTAATGGATATCCTCGGTTTATTCAAATCACCACAGTTTGTTTCGTTCAGTTTTGAGTTTGTAACCATTAAAATTAATGGTGTTCCTTAAGTTTTGCAGGTCAGTCTACTTCAATACTTCTTGAACATTGTGGAAAACTAATACTATACAAGTCTTCTCGTAGTTACTCAGAAAGCCTTAGCAGATAATCAATGCACCTTTAGTGTTTTTAAATCTAAATTATACAAGATTATGTTAGACTGGACGGGCATTTGCAACAAAATCTGAATTTTTGAGTTAAAATTTTGAATAATAAACATATCTTTGTCACCCTGAGATATGAATTAGCCGAATTAATACAAATAATTTTTATGTACTTTTATAAATAACTGCGTAAGAAAATTCCTCTTTAAAAATTTGAACGTTGGCGAACGAAGTAAAATTTTACGGTTGAAATAAGCTACTTTTTTAAATTTTTATTTGGTGATTACAAGGGAAAAAAAATAACTTCTTTCTGCGTATTTTAAATAAACAAATTAAAGGCAAGGTATTTCAATTATACAGAGAAAGAACTAATTTTTGCGTATGCATAAGCTAGTTTAAAAATAAGTTTTAAATGTGGCATTAAAACGGCAATCCATATGTTCTTGAAATAGTCATTCATCACGTTACGAGCTGTTATTAAACACCAGAAGAAAAAAATTAGCAAGAACCTACTTACTCGCTGAAACCGAGCGAACTTCGTGATTGAGATTAAATTGCTTAAAAACCGCAAACAATGCATACACCCAAAATTACAAAAGCTTTGCGATCCGCACAAAAAATGTGATCCAGAATACACTCACTCATCACAAGTCCTGAAAAACGGGAATCAACGAAATAACAAATGGTATGAAAAGCGCATTAGTAGCAGTACAGCGATGATAATACATTAAAGTTCTTACATGCCTTTCCAATTTCGAATCAGCCATTAGTTTAAATTAATTCTAAGCTTCATAGGCTCGCTTCAGCAATAAACGAACAGAGTCCCCATTAGAGGTATTAGTGTATAGGGTAGAATCCAGCTGAGCCGCTTGCTGACGTCATCTCAATTTCAGCAAATGAGAGGTGGCTAATCTACTGGCACACGTGGTACGATAGATAGATTGCTGAGGGGAGGGTGGTACTGATCCAATTATTGACGCCCAGTATTGTTAGGGTCTGAAATGGACCTAAACCCCTCGGAATCCGTTTCAGTCATTTCGACCCCAAACAGCCAAGCTAGCTTATCTACAGTAACATATGCCTCCATTGTTCAGGTTCATAAATAAAGATAACCTCCATCGCATACCAGAAACGCAGTTGACAGGGTTTTGAAGTCAGTACATAATACAGTTTGCGCAATTGCTGGGATGTTGCAGTCGAGACAGCCCATACTGGGTTTGCTGTCTGTGTTATTGAGACGTGTTAGGAAAACGCAACTGATTTCTAAATACGATTCGTTAATACCTCAAGCCATGAGTCAGATCTTCGATACTTGGTTTGACACATTTTATGTGAGAGGGGAGAAAAAAGGGCAACCACATTGGTTAAGAGAAAAGAACAAACGGAAAATAAATTCATATAGCATTCTTTAAAATTCAAATATTTCTTTATTCGATTCGTTAATATCTCCTGCCATGAGTCAGATCGTCGATACTTCGTTTGATACATTTCATTTGAGAGGAATAATAATTAATAGTAACCATTGGTGAAGAGAAAAGCACAAAAGGAAAATAAATCAACAAAATATTTTTTAAAATTCAAATATTTCTTAATCCGATTAGTTGATACCTCCTTCCATGAGTCAGATTTCGATACTTGGTTTGATTCATCTTATTTGGACGGGAATAGTAATTAATAATAGCCATTGTGGAAAAGAAAAGCACAAAAGGAAAATAAATTAATAAAAGATTCACGCAACTGATTTCTGAATACGATTCGTTAATATCACCTGTCATAAGTCAGAACTTCCGATACTTGTTGGAGAAGAAGATACATTTTACTTAAAAGGTGAATAATAATTAGCAGTGATCAGTGGTGATGAAAAAAGTTAAGTATTGAAGGAAAAGAAATCAATGAAATATTCTTCAAAATTCAAACATTTCTAAAACCGATTTGTTATTACCTCTTGCCACGAGTTAAACTTCGATACTTGATTTGATACGTTTTGTATGGGAGGTGAATAATAATTAGCAGAAACGCTTGGGAATGAAAAAAGTACTAAAGGAAAAGAAACCAATACGATATTTTTCGAAATTCTAAAACTACTGAAATTCGTTAATATCTATTACCATGAGTCAGAATTTCAATACATAGTTTGATAGTAAGATACATTTTACTGAGGAGGTAGAATAATAATTATAGCAGCGACCATTGGTGATGAGAAAAGTTTTAAGTACTGAAAGGAAAAAAATTGAATTAAAAGGTGACATTTTCTTTCATGGGTGGTAGGAAGGCTTGAGAAGTTTGTTTTGGAAGTGTAAAAGGAAAAATTTATCTTACTTGTGTCACACACACCAACTATTGACCAACGTCAAACAACTTCAAGTACGTGAACATACACACAGGGAAAGTTTTACTCACACAAAAAGAGAGAAATACATCCAGGGAGGTATTGAAACCGCACCACCTACAACTCGCAGTTAGCTAGCGCCGTGTGGAAACCCATTGAGCCACGGCGACCTCGAATGAATGAAACAGTAAAACAAAAGTCTGGCATAACTCTTATGAAACAGATAAAGTAACTATTGTAAACTGAATTAGCATAGAAAAACTTCGCGTAGGCACATCCATGAATAAAACATCACACGGGCGAAAGCCTGTGTGCGTACTTTGTTTCCAATAATGGTCAGTTTGAGTCCGTACGAATACCGAAATTTTAAGCCATTAATTGAAGACATTGGTTTAAAAAAGACTTTAACAAATGAAAAAATATTCTATTTTCTGTATCCTACCGAACATTTATTAAAGAATTCTGCCCTTTATTGTTATTTCTTTATACCTGTCATAGAGACAGACTCAATTTATTCTCCAATTTAGCACCCCAAAAGCGTGGAATTTTAATTTCTCCCAGGCTCTGAAGAGTAAGGCTTATTAAAAGCACACGCTTCTGCTGATTTATAGCTACCTTGTCATCAATAAAGAGTAATAAATTGCCGCGGCTAATATTAATGATGACAAAGGCATGCTTATTAAAGATGCTTTCAGAGAAATTAACTTTCACCGTTCATTTCCCTTTTTTACCCTGTCCATTGTTGGAGGCAGAGGTCTGGTGTACAGCGGAACAGGAATATGGAAAATAGTGCGAATATTTCTGTTTCGGGAAATAAAAGTATTCCGGGATCTCCGGGAGCGAGGTATTGATTATTTGCTCACTTAAGAAGCGAGTAAAATGAATTATGATTTTTATAATTAGTCAAACATTGTAACATCTCAGTTTTCTGAATTCCTTACATTAGCTTTTTAACCCTCCTGGTGGTCGTCTTGACGAGGTATCTCATCATTAGCAGAACTGACCAGATCTTGATGGGCGAGATATCCCGTCATTATCAAAATTGGTCAGATCTTTATGGACGAGATATCTCGTCGAAACCACTTGGAGGGATAAAATTGATTTGGAGTTATTTGCATAATTTGATTTTGAATAGACGTTTTCACTGTAGTCAAAGAGGTACCCTTGAGGATCAAGTTTCACCCTAAAGAAAAATCCGGAAAATACTTTTCCTTCGGGAAGCCAGAAAAATCAGGGTTTTTTCCGGAGGTCTTTCGGAATAGTTGACAGAGTTTTTTATTACTGAAAAATGTAGAGATGTGTATCGTATCTTCATTTTATGAGACCAAAAACCAATGGCTACCAACAGTAACTTAAATTAATAATAAAGTTAGAGAAGAATAAGTACGTCGCAGCTGTGCATGTGAGTATTAATTGTTTAATATTAGTCATTCATTATTTGATATTGTTGTTTATTATTTGCTGAATAATAATTTGAATAAAAATTCCATTCTTAAAAGCGTTACCAACTGACCTTATCTTTATTTCCTACTGCGCTTTACTAATCTCAGATTATGTTTCAGAAACGACTGATGAATGCATTGCAAGTCTTTCAGTTTGACGGAAAACGAAGTTTAAGGGCAAGAGTATTCCAATAGTGATGCCTATAACATCTAGGAAACATCTATGGTAGCAGGTAAACACAAATTAATATTGCACAGCTACCTTTATACATATAATTTTTATACACAAAATGTGCATGATTTTGTTGTGTCTATACCACAATAAAGAATTTTCCACCAATGTTTTACACATTCAAAGTTGAAACTCATAGCACTATGATATTTATTTGTCGTTACATTCCGTGATGCGTGTTATTTTTCACATTATGGGAAAACTTAGCAGCTGATCTGAAAGTATACACCATCACTGAATTAGCATAATTTTGTAAAATTGGCATGAATTTTATAAGTCAGTTTAATCTTTCAAAACAATTTTTACACCTAAAAAGTAATGGCATTTCATAAATATTTTATCAAGATCTTCATATTTACCAGATATGAATAAAGTAAAATCACAAGGTAACTTTACCGACATATATACTGCGGGCATCTTTACACATCCAGACTTAACACTCCAAGTGATTTCGACGAGATATCTCGTCCATCAAGATAAGACCAATTTTGCTAATGTGACAAGATATCTCATCAAGATATTGCCGATTTTTTATGATGACGAGATCAAGATCTGGTCAGTCTACTAATGATCGTGTTTTCGTATAATGACGAAATATCGGGTCCAACAAGACCTGGTCAGTTTTGCTAATGACGAGATACCTCGTCGAGACAATCACAGGGAGGGTGAAGATTCATTTTTCATACAATGGTCGTAAATAAAGCAACGTATAGGGAACAAATAAAGATTCAGCTTATATAGTATACACTTAAAAATTTCAACTTTTTAATATAACCTAAAATTGCACGATATACAAATTGTACGAATAAGTAAGACAAAAAGTCAGTTTAAAAAACAAAAAGAACTAAAACCCTATACTTCCAAAAAATATAAAGCGAAAAATACAAACCAAACCATAGATGAAAATCTTATCGAACTCTGCAGAACGACTCTAAGGTATTGAGATTTTATATTATCTCGTTAGAGCTCATCGCAATAAATTAAAGCAATGTGCTATCCATTTTGCCATTGCCTAGATTGATCATCAAGCGAAAACAATGCGGCTAAAAAATTATTTTTATAGTTATATCCTTGAAACAACTTTTGGTGATAAGGCCAAACTTTTCGTGCCGTCTTCGGAACGACCCAATATCGTTAATTAAAATGGCTATACCAATCATAGATAAATGCCTAACTGGGTAATTAAAACTGACTGTATCGTGTCGAACTGCGAAGTTCCACGTCTATGCTGGTAATGACGGCCATTTCCTGCTCTCTACATAATTACGTTCAAACTCGGATGTGATCGTGCTTTTTTCGCTCTCTCTCGCAGCATATAGATATAGAGACATGTGAGAGGGTACACATAACTTTCCGTTTTAATTTGCGTTTAGTGAGAAGAGGATTCGCGATTACGAGAATTAGTTGGATAGGAAGTGTCACTCTGAATGAAAAAATGGGATCTTCAAAGCGCAACTTAGATTGTATTTTCCGACATTGACAAGAAAGCATTTATCCTTGGGTCAGGGAATAACGAAATTGTGCTGGATAACTTTATAATAAAATGCATCACACTCGATAACAAAATTCTTTGTCATTTAAACCTAGAATATATAATTTCTTAACAGCTGGAAATGAATACGAAATTACGTTTGAATTTGATAGTAAACTTAGGTTATTTAATAACCATAGATGTTTATATTTCTTGACGATTTAAATAATAAAACGGTGTAAATTTTTGCTCAATACCAGTTTTCTTGAATTAATCTAAATCTTTAATCTCATGAATTAATCAGTCTCTATTAAAAATTCTAGATAGTCAGAATCGAATACTATTAAGAATCAAATATTTGATATTCGAGTACTTTCATGTATCGAATAACTATTCGAACACTTCTATAAAAAACGATAGGATAAATCACCTGCTATAAAAAGCTATGAAAAGTTTTGTATCTGAATGCTTTGGTGTGTGAATACTTTAGGTGAATACTTTGGTATCTTAATACTTGGGTATTCGATTAATGCTTTATCTGAATACTTTGGAATTCGAATACTTTGGATGAATACTATTGTATTCGAATAAAACCAGAAAGAATCTAGTACAACGGATATTTTTAAGAATTCAGTACACAAGTACTTTTGTGTTCGAACACTCCCATCGCTAAAAACTGTTCGTATTAAAAGCAAAGCAATTACACGAGTCTTCGTACATCTTGTCGATTCTTGTGAAGTTTTACGATACACAAATTAAAAAACTCTAAAGCAATTTTCAAATATTGTGTAGAAAGTTAAAAGTAAGACCATCCATTTGTTTATAATATATTCTCTCCAAATGCCTTCAACCATTCACTATAACGGAAAAATACAACTTGAACACCAAAAGGTAGGAACAAATATCTAAATAAAGCAACGCCTTTTAAATTTTATCTTAATTTAAATTCGTTATAGCAGTTTGAATTCATTTGAAAGCGCGCAAAAGCAATTTCAGAAATTCACTAAAAGGGATTAAATACTTTCCAATTTTTAGATGCAACAGTTCTTAAATTTGAATTCACCTTATAATATTATAACTGCATACATTTATCTGAAACAATCACATTCAAATTTAAAGTTTTTCGTATATAATTGAAACTAAATTCCTTCCTTTAAAACATTATTAGAAAGCTTGCAGTAATTCCCTCGATAAAAAAACCCCACATTATGCATTTCTGTTGTACTTAAAAGACATTTTTGAAATGATTTATACCAGTGTTCATGTAAATAGGGAGGAAATGTAAGACAATAATTGTTTTGGGTTGAATTTCAAGTTTTTCGTATATTATTAAAACTTTAAATTCCTTCCTTAAACAACATTCTTAGAAAGCTTGCAGTAATTCCTTCGAAAAACCCACCTTATACAATTCTGATGTATTTTTAATTAAAGATTTTTGAAATGATTTGTACCAGTGTTCGTGTAAATAAGGGAGGAACTGTAAGATAAAGTCATTGTTTTGGATATTCCATTGAAATGTGAAGTAGCAGTAGTCAAAAAAGAGAAAAATCAGAACAAATCACAATGACGAGTTTGTAGTTAAGTAAAGTCTATATTTTTTCTTTCACGTCACAAATACGTACGTCAACATTTACACTGTACATCTCATGAAAGATGCAAAAATTTAAGAACAATTCAATGGTTCAGAAAAGTCGATTTTCTTGCTGCATCAAAACCGACATTAAAATCCAGGAACAAAATCAATTCTCATGATCAATTGTTTTCTACTTTACTTATTTTTTAACAGAAGTGATTAAGAATCATTCGAAAGACAACAAACATTATACGTATCATGAAATTGGCAAACTTTGAGAGTGTCAGAAATATTCAGTCCATGAACAATTCTTTCTCTCTTATATATACACATAAGAAGAAACTTCAGTATCATAGAACTGAGGCCGGTCTGGCAAGCTATTACGTATAGTACGGTAATGTATAAGTAAAAACATATAAAACATAGAGCCATATCGTTCATCAATAGTAGAAACTCACGTATATCATCTTTTGTTGTTATCTGCGGCAAATATCTAACCTCGAACAACTAGACAAAAGGAAACCCTAGCGATGTTTTTCGAAGGAGGGTTTCAAATATGCCATAAGACACGCAGTGCTTACTAAAAGTGATTCGGATATGTAGGCTGCATTTTACAACGAATCAATCTATAAAGTGGCATCTTATTTTTAACCGTCGCACTAGAAATCAAAGCTATTCCACATTGGTTGAAATGGGAGCTTTCCATTTCTGAATCTATTCGAGTTTTTACTTGAATTGTACTTGATACAAATAGCATTTTTTTTTCATACGTTAAAATCGTTATTACGGTTCTTCCAAAAAGCGACTTCTGTAATGCTTAGCTTATAAAAACTTTTAAATAAATAAATAATTCGAAAAATGATTTTTCGAATAAAATTATGAAAAGCGCAACTCTCTAAGAGAAATTTGCGTTTACAAGAAATTCTATTATTTTTATGTTTAAATAATAGTTATAGGAGCCATAGAAATGACGTTACTTTCAATATAGAGTCTAAGCCAACCTATTTGCTAAATTTTACCGTTTCGGTTAGTAGACATTGAGAACTTTAGACAATATGTCACCATGTAAACTAACCGAGTGTTAGGTGGGTTTTAAAAGAAATTAGGTTTTAAGATATTTAGGCTGTAAGTGAATGTAATTATTATGCAGCATTGCTACTCATGGCACATTTGAAAGCCCCATTTTATGTGTTTGTCAGAAAACGTAATATCACGAAATCAAAATTTCGAATTAGCTCACTACCAAATAAGTGTTTAAGAATAACAAAATTGCACTTGCCTGTTAAATAATCTTCAAACAGCTAATTTCACCTTTTTACAATGGGTGTAAACAAGATTTGTTCATAAATATATATCAACAGAAAAAAGCGCTAATTTCAACATGAAAAAATTTGGTATTTAAATTTTACAAACCTTTAACTTATGCACATAAAAAGTGAACAAATGCACATGATGAAAAATAATGTATATATATATCTTACCTCGTTGGCAACTTTGAATGGCACTGTATATATAATTATGCAGACAATACAGTTAAAACCAACAATCGTGAACAGTTGAAACAAACAAGTAATACACAGAAATTACGTATACTTTTTCACCATTACGGCTACTTTTTGAGATCGAGATTACGGACAATAATAATTTTACGTACAAAGAATGATGTTTTGTTCAATGACTGATGAATTCATAAGAATTATACGAATTCATAAATAATGGCAGAGCAGGAAGATAATTTTTAATACAAAACACAAAAGAAATTGTTGCGCACTTCATTATCACATTCCTTTCTAATGATGCCCGATTGTATCACAAATAGTAACTATACTGATTACAATAGCATTCACATACAAAGGTGCTCAAATGTCTTAGAACTATTAACCGCGGTTTCGCGAGAACATTGAAGCACCTGCTATATTCGACCTCAATTTTTGTGGCGAAAGAAAATTTACCCCGAAATTATACGATCAATTAAAAAAACTCAAGGTAATGTTGAAATAGAATACTAAAATATCAACACCTAACTGAATACAATAAAGGATTTACTCAAATATCAACACCCGAACTTAATACAAAAAGATTTCATACGAAATAAGCTTTCATACTTGCTGAAAGATGTTCATTTAAATACTGACATTCAAAATCAAGACGTGTGTCTTTTGAATAATGATCGTGAATTAAACATTATTTTCCTGATCTGCAATTTAAGTTGTATTTAGTGCTCATCCTCTCTGAGGTAATTATTTTCATTCCATTTTTACGAATGCACTAAAATATGAAGTCTACAAAATCACATTTCTAACATGACTTATTTGGATGTTACGAAGTGTTTCGCATAAAGTTGAAAATTTTTTAAAATTCTGATTGTGTCTAAATGCACAAACGTCGTATTTTCATCGTATCATCAGTTGAATTTTAGAAAGCAATCAACAAGTTATTTCGTTTTTTTTTATTATCTTGACAAAAGTTATTGCCTGCTTTTTTAATGTATAGTTTTAAAAGGGACAGAGTCCTTATAGGTCTAAACCAAATATTTTGTCTACAATTATTTCATATTTTTCTTCCATTTTACTTGAAATTTTTTTTATAACATAATTTTCAAGAATAAAAACTTAGTGTCATGACTGAAAAGAAATACGTTTGTAAGTACAAAAATATTAAGTTATTTCTTATATCGCAAGAATCGTACCCTTTTCTATGCATGAAGTTAGTCGAGAATTTAGAATCATAAATACAATTTAGAAGTTCACATGTGCACAAAGCATAATTTTTTTATTTGAAAAAATATATAAATTTTAGATTAAACAAAATTTTCAAGAATGGTATGAATCAAAAATATAACCAAAATTAAGACATATCAGCAGAAAAATATTAAATAGTTTCATAAATCGCATGAGTCGTATTCTTTTTATGCACGAAGTGTAGTTGTGAATTTAGAATCATAAATACAGTTTAGAAGTTCAATATGGGCACAATAAAATAATTTTTTATTTGAGAAAGAAGTATAAATTTTAGATTAAACAAAACTTTCAAGAATTGAATGAATCAAAAAATGTGATACTCAAAATTAAGACATTATTGTCAGCTGAAAAATATTAAGTAGTTTCATAAATCGCATGAATCTTACACTTCTTTTGTGCGAATACAATCGAAAATTTAGAATTATAAATACGACTTAGAAGTTTCACATGGATTTAGTTTCCATAAGTAAAGTTCCATTTTATGCGAAACACTTATAATTAATCTGGCAACGCGGCAGTCTATACGAAGAGCATTTTTTCATGCTTCAAAATAACCTATCAATTCATACTTTAAGGAGAGAGAGAGATTACATCACACCACACCAAAAAATAGAAAAATTCAATAAATAAATAAATAAGTACGAACTCTACCAACATTAAAAGCATAACTAGATTTCCAAAGCTACGTTTAAGAAGGAAAGGAACAGATATGAAAATACTAATTGACCCGTAGATATGCAAAGTGTGTGTGCCTAATTCATAAAATCACACCAAATACTTTACACTTCTAACGAGAGGAATATTTTACGTATATTTTTCACCTTTAGTTTTCTTCAAAATATCACTAAAGGCTACTTAGAAACATCCGAGTGTCATATAAAAGACTAAATACAGAGTCATTGTGCCATAATACAGTGTTTCAAATACAAATGTACAGTATCTCAAAATTTCACGCATTTGTATCACCGTAGATTACTTAAGAACAGTACTTACGGCTGGAAAGTATTGGCAATGCATCAACTACAGAGTCAATTACGTATTTTGAAACCTGCGTGTTTAATTTAGAGCTACCTAGTGAGAAATTAAAAGGATGTTTAACAAGACTGCCGAGTTAGCCACGGAGCTTCAAAGTCCACTGTACAAAGGATGGGACATTAATTTTGAGCACAAAGAACAAGAAATTCACAGAACAAGACACAATAATCCCATCGTACCAAAGCTTTGTCTAACTAGGAGATTTAAGGGAAGAGTGTACCGAGAATTGAGAGAGCACCACAAAAGAGTTTATTTGTACGGCGGCATGTGCTTCACAGTCAAGAGTCAGTCAGCAAATGAAGAAAACACCGTCGGTGTCTCGGTCGGCTCTCTCATTAGTTTCTCAAGAAATGACACTGACGTAGTTTGCAGTTCTAGTGTTGTACTACTTACTATTCATTACAGAAGATCAGTTCTCAAATACGATGAGTGGCATAGACATTAGAGAATTGAGTTTAGCAAAAGCATGCACAAGTGCCGCGACTGAGCTTCTGCATTGGCACAAAACGTATGATTCATCACTGCAATCAAATCATCTTTGTGTGAGTGTGTATGTGTGTGCCTATATATTGCATTTCAGTCCATGGTAGGTCAACGAGAAATTATTACTTTTCACTGCACACTGATGGCCTGAAATTTTTTATTAGTAAAGATCAACCTCTAATGGCTTTGTTGTTAGTTCTGATTTATCAGTCAAATATCTGGATAATTTCCATTTTTTTTTAATTTACAGAGCCAGTCACAGGAAGCTCTATTCCAGATCATCGGAAACCCGAACGAAGCAATGGGCATTATATCTCAAAAGTATGTGGGGTAAATATACCTTTAAATCTGAGAACAGGTTTCCTTGTTTTTCAGTTTTAACCTAGGTTTTCTGGTTCCCAAAGTGTAGTCCGAGAACCCCCTGGGGTTCCTGACAAGGTTTCAGGGGGCCCGAGGAAAACATGCAATATTTTACCAGCCTAAATAGAGAACTTCCAAGAAAAAATAAAATATTCCATTATTTTCTCCGATTCTTTTATGCTCTAAAATAAAAATTTTAGACTCAAACAATAAGTAGAAGATTCCAGTCTTTATTGATACTATCAAACGTTAAACCAGGTATTGCTGAGCTAAATGCTGAAAAGCAGCCCTTTATTGTTTACATTAAGATTAAAGTATATGTTTGATGTCATTAATATTATAATATGGCAAGTTATGAGCCTTTTTATTTTAATTAATAAGTAAGGGTTTGTATAATATTTACTGTTTATTTTACTTCAAAACTCGGAAGTTTTTCCCTGTTTCAGAAGTTTTAAAGTGTTATAATTTGCTTTACATAGATCTAAATATTTCACTTCCAATATTAAGGGGAAATAATGATCACCATGGTTTTATGCAGGTCGCAAGGATCCCATTTAATTTTATAATCTCAAGGGGTCAGCGAAACTTTTTAATTTTCAAGGAGGTCCTTGGGCTGAAATGTTTGAGAACCACTGCAATAGTACTTGAAAACAATTAGTGCAACATAAGGTGTAAACAAAAATAAGTGCGTATATTTCTTTTTAAATTTAATCGTGAACTTTAGATCTATAGAGAAATTTCTCTTTAAATAAGTTCTTCCTACTTGAATGCTTTGATCTTCCAATCAATTATGATCACCAACAAAAAGAGTTAAATGAACCTCATTACTCAACAATAAAGAAGGAATCTAACAATCTACTCAGAACGTTAAATAAAATACTTCATAAAAATCACCAAGGTTCTAACGATACATCGCATATTCATTTAAATTGAAATTTTAAACCGAACTTTGCGAGTAAAATATTTTTATAAATGCCTTACCTTGATCATTCAGTTTTCCTTTGTTTTCAGAAGAATCAACATATTATGCTACTTGGTCGATTTACCGGAGTTGATAGAAAAAGAAACAACTATTTGCGAGCTACAATCCAAACTACTTGTAATCTCCAAACCACATGAAATGGTCACCTTATCAAGTAACGATCAACCTCGATAGAGGAAAGCGGAGTTAAAGTTGAGAGGTGAGTGGTAATGTTATGTTAATGGCCATATAATGTTATGCGCCATCAGCCTCTTCGCCTTCAGCTAAACGGGAACGTGCTACGAATAGGATTGGTAGTTTTCTATGGTCTATACTTACGGATGCATAACTTGAACGATTTGCACACGCGGACTTATAAAATTATTCTCAAATATATACTCGTTTTAAATAAGCATTTCCAGTATAGTTATGTATTTTTTGCTTTATAAGTAATGCCCCCTGAATATTGCTGATGTAAATTCAGTCCATGCTTATTTAAATAGATGCTTCCGTCCGTTCTATTTTTGAGGATCTGGAGAAATGCTCCTTTCACTCTAAAATTTTAAAATATTGAAATTTTAAAATAATTTTTAAGCAACGTACCTGGATTTTAAATGTCATTTTGTGACAGTTTAACAAAGCATGCGAGAGATTTTTAAATATTATATATTTTTTGATTGACATGGATATATTAAATTGACATGGGATCCCATTATCATAGCGTGTAGCCATAATTATTCGTTATGTGTATAAAATGTTTCATTACTACGAATAACTCTTCAATTCATTGAAGGATAAGTCTGAAAAAGACAAGTAAACATATCTCAACAGTGATGTAAAACGTTTTTCTATTATTCAACGAGTTTTAAACTTTAAGCAAATGCTAAATCTTAAATCCGGTATTTAAAGGTACGATTGACTTAAAGACGTATGGGTTAAAATTTATGAACATTTATAGATTGAACAAATTTGGGTTAATCTGATATCAAAACTCTTTAAAATGAATTGTAAATGTATTTTGTTAATTTGTATTGCTCCGACTTTTTAGATATCAAAAATAAAAAATATGAATCTAACTAACTCTTCTTTTTATTTATTAAAAGGGGGTAAGATGCGAATATGAATTAGACTTTACATTCATTTTTAACAAACTGAACAAAAAAATTCTAATTTTTGTAATGGCATGAAAATAGCAATATAAACATTTTTTTACAAACATGTTTGGAAGAATATTGCGAAAAGTTCATAGAATATTGCTTGTAATTAAAAAATATTTCTAAATTATATTTAACGCAACATTTAAAAGTAAAATAATATGTCAGTCAGTAAAATAGTGTAACACGGATGGATTTCTCCAACAATTAACTAGTAAAATGATTGGTATGAGATGAAAATATTCTGAAGTATTAGAGATAAATTTTAGTTTTATTTGCCTAGTTAACATTGCTATTTTTTAAACCCTCGATGAATTGCTCTTTCCAGCAAATAAAAAGAATACATAAAGATAAAACCTAAATTAACACACGTGATTCCTACTTATTTAAAAAATGCCGTATTTTTTGTGAACTTGTTTAAGTAAAATATATTTAACCACAGATAATTAATAAAATACTAAAATTTTGATTGAGAGAATTCATTAACAGTTGTTATCAAGCACAATTTAATGTTTATGGGTCTGAAATTCAAGTATCGTTCTTGTATATAAGGTTGTTTATTTAATTTTTTCATTTCCTATAGAATCATTAGATTCCACTGTAACTTATCTGAGATATAATGCCCAAGATGTAGAACTATATAGAGAATGTTTTCCATCTATAGTTTTTTCATTGCACTTTTTTTCCTATTCTAGTGAATTATGAGACCTCACTTTTGCACTTCCTGAGATTTTATGCCAAAGATGCAGATTTACATAGAGGTTGTTTTTCATTAATTATTTTTCATTCTGGGGAATTATGAGATCTCACTTTTACACTTTCTGAAATATAATGCATTAAATTACTTAGAAGCCCAATGTATTAAATTACTTAGAAGCTGTTCCCCATTCAATTATTTCATTACCTGCATAATTACGAGGTTTTCTTCGAAAGCGATTTGAGATATAATGCCACAGACCTAGAATTAGAGGTTGCTAGTACAATAAATTGAAGGTAGGTTAATAATTTACGTTAACCGACCATGGTTGTTTAGGAAAGGTAAAGTCCTTGAATCATTCCTTTCCGTGGTAAGAACCGAAGATATACGACACTCACATGCTGCTAAAAGAAAGGGTGAAAAGGAGGGAGGGAGAAATAAAAACAATGTGAAAGAAAAGAAGGATAGGAACGGCCTTACGTTTTCGTTGCCGATGCAGTGGAATCATTGTTGTTGGCATTGTTACCTCCACTCGAAGCAGAAGACTTCTGGTGCACCGCCAGTTTGGCAGCTTGCGCTTGTCGCTCTTGTTCGTTCAGTTCCTTGATGGCTTGAATCTCTTTCTTGAGCTTCATGCGCCGGTTCTGGAACCAGATTTTGATCTGGCGCTCGGTGAGGCAGAGAGCATGAGCCATCTCGATGCGTCGCCGTCGGGTTAGGTAGTGGTTAGTGTGGAACTCCTTCTCCAACTCCAGAGTCTGGTAGCGCGTGTAGGTCTGGCGACCTCGTCTACGCAATCCATTGGCGCCTGCAAATATAAACACTCTGCTGCAGTATGAAAGAGTCTAGACGAGAATCAAGCAGCTATAAACCTCAGAGCACCCCTTATCGCGAGGCGCAGCTGCGCCACTGCTTTTTATAGATTTCAGAAAGTGAAACGGCACTGCTTTATGGCCTCTGCACCTCTGGCTGAAAGGGAAACCGATCCGCTTTGGGAAGAGTCCGATCCGCGGTGATTTGGGAATCGAGCGCTGATACAAACATCGCTCCGCACTACGGGAGGAAAGGCTGAGAATTATCGGACGGTTTTTTTTTTAGGATCAGGAGGAGTGAAACAAGCTGATACAACTCGTGGGGAACGCACGAGTTCTTGCGTCTGCGTTCGCTTGAATTCTGTATCAGCCGTCATGATCGGATCACCTCGTGTGGATAAGAAAATCTGAACGAGTAACACGGCTTTTTCTGAGAGGGATACTTTAATTTTTCTAAAAAGGATCGAGAAATATTCTATTTTTATTACGACTCTCGCAGACATTTAAGGGAGCAGTGGATTTGCAAAATAAAATTTTGCCTTTGTTATTCGATTATGAAATTTGCTCAGACTGTTTTTTCTACTAAATAGCTATGTATAAAGATTCGTTCATATCAAGTCATTCGGATCTTATTACATAAAACGTGGTCAAAAATTTTGATAAATTATCAAAAATGGATAGGTCTCATGCGCATCAATTTTCCTTGCAATGTCAAAATTTTAATTAACTTATAGTTTATAAGCATACAAATCAAAGTAACTCCATTTGATAAGTGTATCCCTCCATTGTAAAGCAAACGTAAATTTTATACTTAAATACCTAAAAATTTGCTCAGAAAGCATAGGTTAAGCAACATTTTAAACCAAAATTTCCAAATTTGGTAACATGAACTTCTCATTTGCACTTAGATACAAGAGATTTTGAGGATTATTAAAAATTGGAGTAAATCAATTTAAACCAAATGCGCATGGAACATTTTAAAATCAGAAGGTCAAAAATTCTCAATCAAAAAATGCGGTTTTGTTAGACTCATACTTATCTACTATATCTTTGATGTAGTATATATAATTCTGTCAGAAATGATCGCAATTGAAAAATTATTTTGCTATCCACAGAATTTGATATCAATTAATTTTAAATTCACTAAAAAATCTATTTTTCGAAAGTCCACTGTCCCCCTTCAAGGAAACACAGTACCTTTAAAATTTAAATAAATCAATTTTATAATTTCGATGAATTTAGAATCTGAAATGTTCTTATTCTGAAAAATTTGTATTATTTAGTTCACAATAAAGATCTTTCTAACACCCCCTATTTAATTTTTAACCCTTTCAGCGTAACTTTAAATGCATTTCTCTCAGAATAAGAATCTCTCTCTTCAACCCGCACGTACTACAATTATTAAACTTAGATACATGAAATATTTCGATTAAGGTTAATCATCATTAGAGCTTCAAAATAAAACTAACATTTTGCCCAAAAGTAAGAGCGTCACTCAAAAATTTGAACATAATTTGAGAAAAGTTTTGTTAAATCAATTAAGTGAAATAGTAATGGATTATTTCATTTCTTGTGTTTCTTGAGTTGTAATTTTTGGTTGGTATTTAAAATATAAACACTCTTACACAATTCACTCATCATTTTGGTAAAAAATGCATCGGTTGTCTGAGAAAGTTGCGAGCTGTTGTCCTTGTAAATATTTGTCTTCTAGATTGAGTTTATGTAAATTCGAATAAAGTAACACTTAATTTTCTGTATTGTGTAGTATAGAGTGTACATAAACACTGTTTAAAGTTTAATTGGGATACACAGTAAACTTTA
The DNA here is from genome assembly GCA_933210815.1 of Meta bourneti. Classification (NCBI taxonomy): domain Eukaryota; kingdom Metazoa; phylum Arthropoda; class Arachnida; order Araneae; family Tetragnathidae; genus Meta; species Meta bourneti. Next base: position 81,391,350 of record OW119933.1, read on the forward strand.
GGAGATACAATCCATCAAAATTAGGCTGTTTTGATTCGAATGCTTAAAGATACTGTGCCTCCTTAAATAAACACACCTTTTATAGGTGAAAATATGAAATACAATTGGGATAATGCCATAAAGATGACATGAAAGCAGAAAATATTTATATTTTAGGAGAAAAGATAATTTTGCTAGGAACAGATTTCTCCAAATTTAAAAAAGTTTTAGTAAAATTTTATTAACTTCCGCAATTAATCTTATCACTATGAACGTTTCTATACTCCCACACTTAAAGAGATATAATTGATATGTGGATAGACATTTAGAGATAAATTTTTGTCGTGGATTTGTTAAATTGTTTACATTTTCACATCTTACGAACTGTCCTCGATTCCTATGACATTCCATACATAATACAGGATCTAAAACATTTATATGCACACAAAGTTAATAGATTCAATTTTGAATTCATTAGTACATAAAATAAAACTAATGACTACAAGATGTATCAATAAAAATGTTTCTAAATTTATAACACGAGAACATAACTGACAACACTGATTACCATGTTCTGGGCTTTCATTCTCGGACACAATAACGTTTAAAATCGAAAAAGTTAAACACGATCATAAGAAATCAACAATTAAGCCATACAAAACAGCAGACGGATTTTCTGTTTGTTTTCAGAAACAAGCTTGGTTCTGAAATGAAACCGACTCAGATGATTTTTCTCGATTCTGAGTTACAAATTATCCCATTGTACACTAAATCGTAACTTGATTAAGAACTTCAATGAGGTAACGAGAGTAAGTGAAGGGGCATACTCTTGATATCGCAATTATCAAATTATCAGAAATTTTTCCAAAACGCTATAATTCGAATTTTTCAAAAATCATATCGTTGGCTTTGAGTAGAAACTGATTAACTGACAAAACTAATATTTTACTATACAGCTCTTTGGAGACCAAATATTAGTTTTTAGGTAAAAAAATTATAAGCATTTTCATAGTATAACATCTCTTCTAAACAGATTACAATATGATAATGTATTTCTCACATCATGATAAAAATAAGCATTTAGTGTCTCCGAAAAAGTGTCAGTTTGAGTTTCCGTTCTAAGCCGAAGATATTCTTTGATAACTTGATTATAATTTTCAGATACTATAAAAACTAAAAAACTATAGAAACTTACTCTCAAAATAGTGATAGTTAAAATCGTAGATTCTGTATAAAAATCTTGGGCAGAGCAACCCAAGTTTCTTTATAAAAGACATTATTTTCAAAATTTTATCAAAGTATATATTATATTTATATTTTTTCAAAAACTATTTCTTTTGATAAGATAATTATACATTTTAGATACTATAAAATTTTTAAAACTATACTAACTTACCCTGCTCGAAATAATGATAGGTAAAATCAGATTCTGTATAGAAATCTTGGGCAAAGCAACCCAAATTATTATCTTTACAAAACATATTATTTTGAAAATTTTATGTTTTAAACTAAAATTCAAGACAGTGTGATTTTAATACCTTATTTTGTTAATCAGTTTTCAGTTTTGCACCTACTTGAGATAGGATACAAAATAATGAGCGATGAATAATAAAAAAAATATTCTAAATTGCTCAAATATTTTGGTCAAATAAATAACGTTGATAGATAACAGATTTAATATTGATTCAGGTTTAATATTGAAATATTATATTGTAAAGTATAAAAAACATAGAGAGTACTATGGTCATAAAGTACAGATATTTGAAAAATATTTTTAAAGTGTTAGTTCAAGCAGAACAGAAATAACTCTATTTGAGATGTAAAGTTGATAAGAGAAAATGAAATTTATTCATAAGCGAAATGATGATTGAACCAAACTGAATTAAAGGAATTAATTAAATTGCGAAGAGGCTTAAACATTTTAGGTTTTAAATCAATTCGAGAAATTTTTTTTGAAGGCACAAAAGTATGTTCATAAAAGAATGAAGCAAGAATAACAATGATGTACTAAATTATCCAAATATTTTTGTCCAATAAATAATGTAATGATTTTTATGTCTTTATTGCAAATCATTAGGTGAGTAAATGCTAGCATTACTTTTTTATTCGAATATTAAAAACAATTCTACATAACATCACTGAAAATGCATACTTATGTTTTGATTTGAATTCATAAGTTGCAAAGCAAATTTTAATAAATAATTAGAATATGTTATGTAAACATTTTTATTCCCTTTAAAATAAGTTTTATTGAGAAAGAACGTATTTACCTAAAAGATCACGGTATGCTCAATTCTCACAGCATTCTTGTTGCGGATCAACAATTTCATCGAAAGTTAACAAAGAGGTAACAATGAACAAAACATTTCACGACTCGTCATTTTCTATATCAACACAGGCAAAAAGTATTTCAAACAAAAAATAACCTTTTCCTCTCCCTTTTAAAATCTCGCTTTTTTCTGTTTCAGAAGTGTGCGGATGACGAGAACGAAGTTTCAACTTTATTGCAAAATTCAACTCAAGGGCAAAATATTATTGAGAAACTTCCCCTCAACCCCATTGGAGGACGAGAAATGACATCGCACACCCTCCCACCGCAACAGAACCGGAGTGCTAAGATACTGGAGTCCGCCATTTTTGTCCTGCCTGTATGGTAACTTTTCGACTAGTTTCTCCAGGAACACTCAAGTAAAGTGCAATTAAAATGTGAATAAAACTTTCCGACGCATTAACTTTTCTTGCAACCACAATAACATGGAACAGGGAATCAAATTTTCAGTATTATTTTTTAAATTCAAGCTTTATAAAATAATTATTTTTAATAGTTTTATTATATCTTCTATGGTTACGGGAAAGCTATGATTGACAAGATAAAGTCTAGCGCAAGCTATAAATTCACGTTACTAAAATTTCCGAGTTTAGGAAACAAATTAGATATGGAGCTTAATGCATCGAATAATTTGTTTCCTTTGGAAAATAATTGCATTTTTAACGTTTTTAATATTTAATTTTAATGACGTAATTTATCGATGCCGTGTTTATGTATTGCCATATGTTTTATTTCTGATTACATTCAATAGATTAGTTCAAATATGGAAAGTTCATTATAAATCTGTTCGAATCTGTTAGTAAAATTACCTGTTAAGTGGGAATTTTCTTTTTTCGGCGAAAAAAATTTTGTATATAAAAATGTAGTACCGATTTTGTATTTTTTGCGTAATTTTATTTTTTAGGGTCTAAAGAACATGAATGCCACATTTTAACTCGAAATTCGGAAGATTGGCCCAGTTGTAACCATTAACAGACGCATGCAGTAGTAGAGATATTAAATATAGAGATGTTTGGAAAGTATATTTATAATGCTCAAGTAGTACAGAAAAATTCTGTTTGATATGTAAAGCTGAAAAAGATAACATGAAATTTATTCGTAAACAAAATACTGAGTGAAAGGAATTAAAGCGGGCAGATGTGGAATTTAAACACGTTTTTCTCAGAATAGCTTTCGCGCGAGTGGTTGGCATATTATATATAAAACTGCAGGATTGATCGACCTGAAATTTTTACAGTATGTCGAGCAAGCATCCTCTTGTCGTTTGATGTACTAGAAAAACGATATGCTACTTTTTTATATTTTATAGCAAAAAACTATATCACTTTTAGGATCTAAGTCGATCATTTTGGATTTGACAAGTCATTATTTACTCAAATGTTTTATAAAAACTTTCATGGATCCTCAAACGAAAGCTACATGTGCGCAAAGTACAACGCCGTTCAATTTTTTTTTTATTTAAGATAATTTGCAGTTGGGAGACATAATACCAACCAGCTACCACAGAACTTCGAGTGGCGTCATGGCCGAGGATGGTTAGCCGGAGTGTTTCTTAAGAAAATTATTTAACATTTTTTTGAATACCTGAAACAATTGTAAACAGATATATAAAGTTTGGAATTATTTGATTGCATAGTTTCGTCAGTAAAAATAAAAAATGCAGAAATTTTGGATAAAAATAAACGAAAATCTCCCCTTGAACTTTCAAAAATCACCAATGAGATTGATCTTCTGTTTTAAAGTTAACACATTAAATGCTACACACTATTTTGAAACATTGGATTGATCTTTGAGTCAAACATTTTTTCCCTGAATCATTAAAGTCAAGTTCATCAAATTCAAATTCCGTGAATCCCGTAAAATGATATTATTTATTATTTGGTGCTTATTATTTCATTGGCTTTATGTCTACAAAATAAATTACTTTAAACACTAAAACAACAAACACTGTTTTGAAGAATGAATACATGCATGATCTCGAGAAATGAAAGAGGCTTAAAACGAATTGTGTATTTAGCTTTGGTTATTGATATAATAAAACAAATGTTAATTATTTTTTTTAACTAGAAGGAAAATTATTATTGAAGTACACCAGAAACAAAGATGGCCGATATCATAAGCTACGGAACTTCAATAATCTTAGGGGTTCACGGTTCAGATTATCTAAACGTAAGTATCAGCGGCTCCTTTACATAAAACTTTATTTGTATAAAAAATTGTATAAAAATCAAATATTTAAGCAACTTGCATTTTAACTAAATGTATCAATTTACTTGTATTAAAATTAGGAAAATGGTAGTTAACATTCGGAAACAAAAGAGAAACAAAGAAAATATTGTAAATCGCAATATTTCTTCCTCCGAACGCTATGAGACTTGACATTTTTATAGAGACATAATTCAGACCGTCAGAAATATGAAACCCGTTGAGACTATTTTTTTCTCCCTAGAATAATACATATTTTTGATTATTTGTCTTTTTCTCTCAAAAATCGAAATATATCACCCGACTGTCAGCTCAAGTGCTCTTTAATTTTTCCATAATAAGCTCCTGTTTTTTCCATAATATCCCTGTTTTCTCACTTAATGAATATTAGCTCCATTCAACTATTATACTATATACTGATTATTTGATTGTAAAATAATCGTTGCTTTATGCACTTATTCAAGGATGCGAACGGTCAAAGTGCTAGAAAGAGGGAAATTTTTAAGATTTTTTTATTTTCGGAGTTTTCAGGATTTTTAGTTACATTCAAAAATTCTAACGTTCGGAAATAAAAAGAGAAACAAAGAAAATATTGTATATCGCAATATTTCTTCCTTGGAGCACTACGACATAATTCAGACCGTCAAAAATATAAAACCAGCTGAGTCTATTTTTTCTTCCTAGAATGATAATTCCTATTTTTGATAATTTGTCTTCTTTCTTTCAAAAATCGGAATTCATCATCCGAATGTCAGATCAAGTGCTCTTTAATTTTTCCAATATAAGCTCATGGTATCCCCGATTTCACACCTTTAATGAATATTAGCTCCATTCAAATATTATATTATATAATGAATATGAGATTCTAAAATAATCGTTGTTTTATGCACTTATTCAGGGATGAGAACAGTCAAAATACTAAAAAGGGGCAAATTTTAGTTTTTTAAATTTTGGGAGTTTTCAGGATTTTTAATTACATCCAAATTGCAAAAATGTTTGTGCTTTAATTATTAAAAATTGTAAGAACTAACTATTCTCTACTATTTCATTAAGCACTTTATATACATGTTTTTAATATGAAATTTTTTTCTGTCAAATATCACTTTTATAAACGTCTATAGCATGTAATTTCTACGTAAATTTTGTAAAATTTATTATATTTGAGAGAAAAATGTTTTAGAAATCGTACCATTTGAAAAAAAATGTGTGTATAGGACATATCGTCGGCTTAGCCCCGTTTCACACCGACAAAATCAGAATCCAGTAGAAACTGACAAACGAAGAAAATGCCTTGTTAGTCTTTCGAATCTACGTTAGTCTAAGGAATCTGCTGGATCAGAATGATTCGGATTCTGATGGTATCTGAGATAGAAACTCATTAACTGACATTTTATGGTAGACACTAAATGCTTATTTTCGTGTGAGATATATAGGTTATCCTATTGTTATCTGTTAAAAAGCTATATGACAAAATTATTGTCATTTTTATTTTTTGACCTAATAAGGTTTTTTTTTCTTTTTTCGGAGAAAAAAATCGATTTTGTACTTTTTACTTAATTTTATTCTTTAGGGTCTCAAGAACACGTGTGCTAAATTTCTAGTTAAAATTCGCAAATTGGCAGGTGTAGAATTTGGAGTGTGCCACTTCATAAAGGTATAAATTCCATAAAGCCAATTTACAAAGATTTGTTATAAAAAAATCACACTTTTCTAAGGCTATCTATACTTATCTATAGCACTGTATGGCAATTGTATAGCAGATTAGCAGAAAATATTGTAAGTACTGAATATGTTTCCGTTAACTGCACCGTTAAAAATAGTTTTTTTCGGAACAGCTTTTTGCGAGTAATTGGCATGATACCTATAAAATTATTGGATTGATCGACTTGAAATTTTTACAGCACGTAGAACAAACATCTTTTTGTCTTTTAATGAACCAGAAAAGCGATATTTTATGTTCTAAAAAAATTTTTATAGTGAAAAACCTCAATTCTTTTGAGTTAAATTATTTGGATTTGACAAGTCACAATTCCCTCAAGTATTTTTGTTATTTATTTGGTTCATTGGTATGTATGAAGTAAAATGCTGTAAAATTATCTGAATGATACTGAAGTTACATGAAATGACAATTAATAGACGAATAAGGTATGAAATTATTTGATTGCATAATTCCTTCACTAAAAATATTCTCCAAAAGTGTTCATTTTAGCGTAAAAAGAGAATCCCCTTAACAATTAGTCTTTAAACAGCTCTACACTAAAAAAATGTTTGTCATTTAATGGGTTTTTGCATTAAGTCGACGATATACTTAATTAGCGGAAATTCACGTATCTACGGGAGATTTTCCTCTCTGCTTATTTTATTTGAAGATGTACCTTTCACGCATCAGTAGAGTGGCTGTTATTTCGATAGCAGCTCAAATAACAAAGCTATTTCGAATAACAGTTATCGAAAATGTTAATAGATTGCTATAATTTTATTGATAGAGAATTCATACAATCCGAATTTAAGTAAATTTTGAAAACAGTATTGACATTTATAAAAATATTTGACAAAAATACAAGATTTATATTCGTAATGATTTTTAAATAAACAGTGAATTAAAACTGGTTAATAACTGTTAAAATTAACCTTCAATGTCAATTTCTAGCAGTTAGAAAGGGTTAAATTCACTGCTTTGTTAACTGTTACCGTCATTGCAAACTTATAACAAAATTTTAATATTAACATTTCATAATAACTGTTATCGCTTATTAACAATAACATTTAACACGGTTATTGAAGAATAACAATTTTGCCCATCTTTATGCATTTTAATATTTTTTGTGTGATATAGTTTAAAGGGAGGAAAAAGATCGATACTTTAGGGGGTTAATTTAATAGTTTATTTAAACTGTGGTTTGATAACAGTTTTTTAAACTTTAAATAATAACTGTTTATTTAAACTTTAGTTCTCAATAGTTTATTTAAACTTTAGTTCAACAGTTTATTTAGACTGCTGTTAATAACTGCTAAAATTAACCTTTAACCGTTAAATTCAGTGGTTATAGTAACCAAAATTCAAATGTTAACTCCTTTCTTGTCAGCGTCATTGCTAACTGATGGCACACTCTTAATATTAACAGTTAACAATAACTGTTATTTTAAGCAATTAGTATTAAGAATTAGCAATAACAGTTAACACGGTTATCGAAGAATAACAATTTTGCCCATTTTTACCCATTAGTATTTTGTGTGATATAGTTTAAAGAAAAGAAGAACCGACACACTATGAGGGAAGGAGGTCAGGCCCCTAAGTCCCTTTCTGGCCTCGACATTGGTTTCAGCCATGTACAGAAGCTTTCAGAGAATAATTTTAGAGTCTCTGTGTTGCTAAGTATTCAGCACCCGTCCCTAATTAGCGAAGCATTTCCTCGTTAGCGAATTCGATTGATGTGTCGAGACAGGCTGTGTTTCAGTTGTTTTCATCCGAGGAAAAAAGCAAGGAGCTTTGGCGAAAGATGGATTGTTTTCAACTCAACAAAGATGCCTTTCTTCGACTCCGTATGTTTTCTTCGAAGGGCTCATTACTCGAATAAAAACGAGTTCTTTAGAAAAACAAGGAAAGGTGCTTTATTTTCTGCTTTAAATACAACGGATCTCATTTTCAACGGCAGTTTCGATTATTTGGGACTTGACAAATCAGTTGCCGTGCAGAAAGCTGGTTAGGAGATGGGGATGGAAATGTAAGAGAGCGCTACAGCGGGTTTTATTTTTGGACGAGAAGCATTCTCAGAATATTTTAGGGGATTGTGGTTGGAATTTTAACCCTCTGAGAATTGTGAGATTTGGGTGTAGTGTAGTTGTTTTTACCCCACAGCATACACTAAATGACTAAATAACCACATCTTTGTAAAGAATCCATCGATTCTTTTGACTTTTAGGAAGATTCTATTGGCCCTTTCCTTGGAATAAAATTCTTTGGAACAATTCTATTGGTCTTTCTTTCAGAATAGAATCCTTTGCAAAGATTCTATCGGTTCTTCTTTAGAATATAATCATTTGGAAAGATTCTATTGGTTCTTTCTACAGAATAGAATATTTCTTTGGAAAGATTATATTGCCCATTTCCTTAGAGCAGAATTCCTTGGAAATATTTTATTGCCCCTTTCCTAAGAATAGAATCCTTTGCAAAGATTCTATCGATTCTTTCTGCAGAATAGAATATTTCTTTGGAACGATTCTATTGCCCATTTCCTTAGAATAGAATTCTTTATAAAGAATCTATCGGTCTTTTCTTTAGAACAGAATCCTTTGGAATGATTCTTTTATCCCTTTCTTTAGAATAGAATCGTGCTAATGAGTTGGAAGAAGAAAAACCGGAAATATCAAGTACGGTTTGAGAAACGGTATTAAGTAACAGTTAAAACAAGTTTCTGTAAAATACTCACTTAAATTTTCTAATTTTTTACTTAACTTACATTTTGTTTAATTAATTTACTTAATACAACATTTTATGGAATTACGCTGGCAGTCTAATTTGCTACAGAGTCGTTGTCGATTGTGGTAAAAATCATTTGAGGCTTCTATTTTATTTAACCCTTCTGGTGGTGGTTTCAACGAGGTTTCTAGTTATTAGTAAAACAGACCAGATCTTGATCTCATTGTCGTAAAAAATCGGCAATATCTTGACGACGAGATACGTCGTTAGTAAAATTGGTCAGATCTTGATGGACGAAATATCTCGTCGAAAGCACTTGGAGGATTAAGATCATACTTTTTGAGTGTCATGTCCCTGACAACATACAAGGAGGTGAATGAAAATTAATGATGCGTTTATGTGACGTAAACAGACTGCATAAATTGGAAGCTGTCATATTGTTCATTCTGATGTATTTTTTATTAACTTTATTAAAGTTAAGCTATTCAGAAAAGTAGATAAAAATAGAATTATTTTGAATTTTTGCAAACTTTCGTCACTTACAAAATTTTATTGAATAACTAATAAGTATGCTATTTTTTTTATATTATATTCCCTTACCCCTCCTTGTGGTTGTCTTGACGAGGTATTAGCAAAACTCACCAGATATTTAATGGACGAGATATCTCGTCATTAGAAAAAACTGACCAGATCTTGATATCGTCATCATAAAAAAATCGGCAATATCTCGAAACTCCACTAAGCTCGTTGCTAAGTGGAACGAAGAGTACGTCTCATCTAGGAAACTGGCCACACTAAAAATTTTTTCCCTACTATTCAGCATAGATTGAACTCAGAATTATTTTTCTTCTCAAACTTCAAAATTACACAATTTTTATCTGGCCAAGGAAATTTTGCTAAATATCTATATAGGTGTCTTCTTCGGACTAATGGTATGTGCGAGTGTTCTAAAAAGTAGCCCTAAAAGTAAAAAGAGCATTTGCTTTTCAGCTGTCCTTATTTGAAAATTAAAGAATGTGCCTTCAAAATGATTTGAGAAGATTAAGTAAAACATGGCCAGTAAAACTCAATGTTTTTGTTAAATCTAATCTGCTTTTCTACTCATTTGTTAAGTTCATCAAATTTGTAATTTTAGTTATATTGTTTCCACTGTTTTTTTCTTTGCTAATTCAACTTACTTCTGTAAGTCCCGTGTTGTACTTCTGTGGTGCACTGGGAGTTTGCTTTTGTTCAATAAAAAAAATCTTGAAACAATCATTAGAAACCTTGGTTGGATCTTGATGAACGAGATATCTCGTCGAAACCACTTGGAGGGTTTAACATTTAAAATTTTCGCATAGTAGTAGTGCGGAACTTGTTCCCTGGTATTCATGTTATATGGTAATACTGTACAGAACTAGTCCCATAATAAACCGGTTAATTGGTTAATTACCGATATCAAGAATTTCCGTCGGTAATTTACCGGTAGTCAGTTTGCAAGTACTAGTATCAAGTACCTTTATTTCGTAAAATAAGCATAAATTAATTCGGGATAATGAAAAGGACTGATCTTTAATTTCATTTTTCTACTACAATGTAAACAATATATGCTAAAATAGTAATTACACACCCTAAATAAGCATCATAATTCAAAATCTCTTATACTAAAATACTATCTCGTACTAAAAATGAAAAGTTTGGTTCTACCATTGAATGTAATTCATTATAGGCTCTTAAGGTCTACGACTTTTCGGTTGAAACAAATGAAACCTTTATGATCACACGGGAGATTACCTGATTAAAATTGCAAGCAAAGCTTTTCTTAATGAGAAAAATTAGCTTTTCCATTCTCATTAAAGTTTTTAGTCTCATACATTCTATTCTTAGAAGCTTTTATTCTAATACTTAAGAAACTTCCTTATTCTAGTTACAAGAAAGCTCCTAGTTCTTAGCCAAATAAGTTTTATTGATCGTAAGATTCTTAAAATAATGTCTCCAGTTTTCGTTTTTGGTAAATAAGTATATATTGTTTTATTTAGAAATTCGATATAAGTAATAAAATCTAATTAACCTTATGATTACGAAGTTATTAATCAGAAAAATTGTAAGTAAATCGTTAACAAACGCAAAATCAAGAATAAAGTTTCAGAATTTCAGAGAGCATTAAGTAACGTACTGATTATTAAATGCTCCAATCTAAAATGTTGTTTGTATGTATTGAACTTCTCTAAGATACTCACATTGTTAAATTTAATGTTATACTTTTTTGTCAATATACCAAGAAGTTTTTTATACAAAGCTGGAAATGGATTCAAACATGGCGCAGCCACAAAAAAGTTTTAAACATATTTTTTGTGGAAAAGGAAATTAAAAAAATTCTGTGTAAAAGAAAACTAACAAATTTTTGCGAAAATGACAAACGTAAATCAACGAATTACAGAATATTTTCTGTATTACAGAAAAAAAATTGTTTGGAAATTTTGTGAAAAGGATGAACGTAAATCACCGAATTGGCAAAATATTTTCCGTATTGCAAAGGCTTTTCTTCTTAAAACAGATTATCTTTATAGTAGTCGATATAATCAGAAAGACAAGCTTGGAAATCTTCCTCACAATATTTTTCCTCATAATTTCAGGTCAACTTTATTTTATCTCATTTTAAATCGCCATATTTCGAGCACTTTTAAGGGCAAAAGAGGAAAAAAAATCAAAACATGTTAAATATTCAAATATTCAGTAGTATTAACCATTTCATCTTCCTTGATGGAACGAGTCATCAATAAATACAGAAAACTCATTTGTGCAATACTTTTACTGTAAACTATTTATTGGATTTATATTATATTTTATATTTACATCAAAGGTTTCTGTCAATTCATTTTGTATTCGTATGGACGCACAATATTTTAAATCTTGAATCTGAATATTTTCTGTCCTGTTATAAGATAATTTTTTTTATTTTAATGTGTTTCTTACTTATCTTATGATATCCTAACATAAAAATGTTGCAGGAAAATCACCATCCTTTGTTATTTATATTCATTGCCATAATTAACTGTATACTAGAAATATAATGTATTCTTCAAATCACGTCAATAGTGATTTGCGTCATATTATGTAGATATCGAAATACACAATGTGAATGTTTTAAGTATATTTTCCTGTTTGCTAACTCTTTCTTGTCTTCAGCAGATCATTAAAGTATATACCTGCAATATAACCTGAAAAGTAATCGGATATGTGTGAAAGAAAATAAAACCCTGAAGCTTGAAGCACAGAATTGACAGCCTGATGAAAGTATACTCCTTTAATTTTTCATGTTTTATAAAACATTGATTACAACACTGAATTCTTTAAACTTTTAATTAGAATGAGAAATGTTACAAAAAATGTTTCTTCACCCCAATCTCACTCTTTTCTTAATTTCAGCGTTTTTTATTTAAATGTACTTAAACTCCAAAGACAGTACTTTAAAAATCACCAAAATCGATTGAAAAATTGATTTTTTTAATTTTAGAGTTAGAAGTTAAATGATATAAAATTCTGTGAATAAGGAAAAGTGATTTTCCAATTACGGACATTTTTTATTGGAGTTACATACGCGCAACATCAAAGATATAGTAGATAAGTATAGTAAGTCTACTACAAAAACGCCTTTTTCTCCGATTCAGTTTTTACATTTGTTAATTACTTTACATGAACTTTTTTGGATAATCTTTGAAATCTGTTGTATATATCTAAGTACAAATGAAAACTTATGCTCTTTTTGCGAAATTTAAGGTGTTTTAGGTCAAAATTTTTCGTTTTACAATTGAGCGAAACACTTACCAAATGAAGTTAATTTGGTTTATACGTATACTATTATGCGAATTAAAATTTTGACAATATATGGAAAATTAGTGAGCATGGGTTAGAAGTCATGCAGGAAAGCCTGCAGATTGAAAGTTGGAATTAAAAGAGTAAACCTCTCAGAAGGTTAATAATCATAACATCTACACATGAACACTACACTAAACTCTTTGATTTATTGTCGTGTTATGCTGTATAAGCAATATAGTTATTTAAATGATCCTGTATTTTATTCTAAATTTAGGAACTCACCCAATACGATTCTTCAATAACGATAACATAACACGAACATTAAACGAAGTGTTTACGTTCTTTTAGACGACGCTTTTAAATAAAATGCACAATAAATCGAGTACGTTTTGTAATTACCTCCAGGAAGGATGCGAATTTAAACCCAAGAAGACATAAATCCCCTTGGGAACGGAGTCAGAAAAAACTTAAAGGCCCAATCAGCAATTATACGCACCCACATATATATACATTTATGCAAACTGATGAAGAAGTGCACAGGCAGTATTGATTCCGAAACTTAATGTAGTAAGTCCTTAACACCCGTGACGAAACATCCCGGTGTAGCAATAAATCATATCCATTGAGCGTTTCCAAAAGTTTCGTCATGCAAAGTAGAAGTTTCGTTCCCCCAAGCGTGCTAGAAAGATGGTTTTAAGTTACAATTCTGTATACGATGTCGGATATTAAAGCTTGCCGAGATGGAATTGCTACTTTGCAAGTTTGCTGCTCGCCTCGTGCATCTTAATCAAGACGGAATGCGGGAGTCTCAATTTTTCAGCCTCCTGGTCTCAAAATGGGATTTTTGCGGCGAAATGTATTTCGGGAAAGGGAGAGGGGATGGAATTATTTGGGAATGCAGACCGAGTTCGCTCCATAAAAATGCGTATCAATCAGTCCTTTTTTATTTTATGCGCTGCCAACTGATTTGTACCTGTGACTCAGGTGCTTACGGGGCGACTGCTGGGATCTTGGTTTAATCACTTTTAAGTTCACTTTGGTCATAAAGAGTTACCACTTCCAATTTGTCTTTGTTTTACTCGTAGACGTGAAATATAATTAGACTGGGCATTGCTATTGAGAGGAACTTCAAAAAGTGCGACCAAGTCGACTAGTAGTCACTGCTGAAGTGTAGTAGTCACTCAGACTGCTCTGTGAAAAATTGACTTGGTTGGCCGATTTTGGCCTTTTATTGCCTCGTTTGGCGATATAGCATCTCAAGGCAGGATACACGTGTGAATGCACATTTCTTTAGAGTGAGGACAAAAATGGTGAAATCACCCAAGTCTACTTTGTCGCTCGGATCAATCAGATGACGAATCAATGGACGGGGTCTTCTCCCATCCCGTGGACCAATCAGATGATGAACGTTCATTTTTTTCCAGTAGACGAAAGTAGTCTAAAGGTCACGTTACTACTAGTTTTGCTCATATGATCCTGGGCACATTAAAAGGTTGCCATCGCTCACTGTACTTTTATATTCCCTCAATAGTTTTACCTTGTTGAAAGTAATAAATAAAGTTTTGAATTTCCCAATTTGGTAATTCATAAGTTAGACGACGTTCCCTTTGCAGTTGGTTGTTTCGTGTTTTTTTTATGGCGCAAGGGCCATATTTGCCCAAGCTCCGTCGAACAGCATCAAGTAAACGAACATACACAGGAGAGCTTTTACTGAAACAGAAGAGACAGAAATACACACAGGGAAGAATCGAACCTGCGCCACCTATAAATAGCAGGTTGCTAAAGCAGTGGGCAAACCCATTGAGCCACAGTGACCCATGTTTCCCTTACAGATATTAGCTGGATTTATGTAACAATAGAACAGCACAACGGGCTGGCGGCGGTCCGGATTCAATCCCGAAGGGAAAGATCCAAAGACAACACCGTAATTTTGAATCACGGTCAGATGACGAGGTCAACATTTTTGAACTGGCATTCCAGTTTCAAAAATTTCCACACCACGTCAACGTGAGGAAATTTGCGGCCATGACAGATTTAATGTGCACCAGATCCCACGTACACGGCGGTCTTTGGTTGGATCGTATTTAGAATTCACAACCCTCCGGTTGCTAATCCACTACTCTCCCAACCGGGCTACCGAGGCCCCGAATAAGGTTCTGTATGTTTAAAGTTGGTGGCTCATAAGCTAGTAGATTTTCCAATTGTGTAACAGGAACCACCATTAATTATTTGTTTAACTTTGTTAACAAAACTATAACTCTCACTTGATTACATAACAGATTTTCCGTTTGTCGAATACATGACCAGATAGAGAAGAGGACGAATTAAACGAAACCAACGCACAGGGACCTGGATTTTAAAAATTTGCGATACATAAGTTATTGGATGGTACCTTAATTACTTTTAAACTTCGGTTGCATTACTTCAATCAAACTATTTAAAACTGAATGTCTAAGCAATAGTCATAAGCTAAACAATATTGATGCTAACTTTTCTTTAGGTTTAACAAGAATTAAGATTTTCGCTTAATAGCAAACGTTACTTAATACTTTTAACTCTCCTGATGGTTCTCTCGACGTGGTATCTCATCATCAGATGACGAGGTCAACTCTTGAACTCGTAATCATAAAGAAACGGTAATATCTTCATGACGATGTATCTCGTCATTAGCAAATTTGATCCGATCTTGATGGACGAGATATCTCGTCGAAACTACTTGGAGGGTTAATATAATATCCTAATTTAATTTCTATAATTGTTTACTGATACATTTCTGGTTATACATCAATTTCCAATGCAGTGTTCTGTAACAGAAATTAGAAGATAGATGCATGTGAAAAAGTAGTCACCACTTATAACCCATAACAATTTGTTTAATGTTTACACATTTGGTGTTTTTTCCTTCAGTAGATGGTGCAAAGTAAAATTGATTCATGAAATTTGAAATCAAATTGAAAGAATAGCAAACCATCAACGGTGAAAAAATGTGACAGAATTCAGAGATCACATCAAAACAATTACATAGATCTACTACATCACTAGTTTATAGAAATCTAAAAAATACAAAATATCATCTAGCTCATTTTCGAAAGCAAGTAAAGTTATTCATTGAAATATATATACTTTAAGAAAAAGTCACAATACGCTACACCATTTCTCAAACATAACTATATTTTTCATTTATAATTTTAAAAAATATGTGGACTTTCACCAAATGGAAAAACATAGTCAATGAAACATTGGAAAATTTCTGCTTATTTGAATTTTTTGAAAACTTCAATTTTAGAAGTTTAAATAATCTATGCAAGTTCGTACGTTCTTACTAGAACATGGCAAAAAATAAGTTAAAGATTTCCACACCCTTTAAATTTTAAATTTAATTTGGGTTCCTTGTAAGGAAACTCAAAAATGTCAAATCAACCAAGCTTACAATATTTTACTAAGCTTACGATTATTTTAATGCATCGCCTTTATTTCAGACATGATTGGTTTCGGTTCAAAATAAAGTTGAAAAACACTTCCTAAACGCAAAACATTTTAGAAATTAATCATCCCAAAAATGATAAAACTCAATATATTAAAGATTAATGATGAGATTCAAGTGCGTTACAAAAATGAAACAAAACGATGAATTTGTATAAATAGGCAATTTTTACAAATTTTAAATATTATATAAATTTGTGTAATTTGAATATTATATAATTATATAAATTTGTAAAACGAAGATAAATTTGTATAAAAATTCAGAATATCCTCACACTCAAGTTAAATTTTCACAATGAATACCATAGGTTGAATGAAATATGTATAAAAAAATAAATTATATTTAATAACTGAAAAGGCATAGTGTTCATGCTAATTTAACTGTTTGTATCATGAGAATGTTATATAGGATTCGGATAAAACATCAGCAATTTGCATTTGGTTTGTAGCGAGAACAAACGAGCATTTGAACTGAGACGAACAAGATGATCAGAAATGATAATTCGAGGCGTTCAATGAACTTCTCCCCATTACTATCCAAGCGTATATGTAATTAATGAGACAGACCTAAATCTTTTTAAGCGCATTATTCTCTGTTAAGTTCCACAGGAAATTCGAAGCCAGGGATAAGGTAATCTAATTACTTTTTGATAAGAGCCAAGGACTTTTAGTAGATGGCGTTATGTATTTTACTTTTCGATACTTTCGCAAAATTTTTAATTGGTCCGTATGAGTTTTTAATTTATGCAAATTTTTTTCAGGTATTTGCTGTGGATAATAAAAGAAACTCAAATGTCATGCTGAAGTTTTAGGAAGTTATAAATCATGAATATTCTCTCAACTATTATAAAGAACTGTTTTGCAAGTTGTTTTGAACTAAAAGGCAGTTGGTAATATGATTTACGTAAGCATTTACACCGATAATGTTCAACTGTATTGCACATCTATGACCATTTTTGAAATCATTGTAATAATTTGTAAATAGATATTTTGTGCCTGAGATTTTTCTGGAGTTACATTCTTGAACGAGTTTCATGTATTATTGCAACCAAAACAGTTTTAACTGTTTACATATTCGATAGGAAATTTTGCCAATTTAAATGACTTTTACATAACACATTGACACTATAAATACATTTAAATATATTATTTATTGTTACGTATAACGTAGCAATAAATAATACATTATTACGAAGCATGCAGCTATTACGAAGCGTATAATAACAGTGATTGAAATCTTATGTGCTTAAAAAATGTTCCGTGTACCTCTAAAATATACAAGCTTTTCACAAGGTAGTGATTATTTAATATTTGTACAAATTTTCTTTTATACCGTTGGTATAGAATCCTACGCTAAAGCAAATTTCATTGAGAGTGCATATAGAAATAATATGTATAAAATCTATTTGCTATTTTAATGTTTAGCTGTTTAATTTATTTGTTTATTTACCAACTGGGGGTTCATTTAGTTTTAGAATAAAATATTGATCCCCAAGCGTTTCATACGAGGGAAGGCAACGTAGTGCTAAGTCACAAAAATGTGAAATATAATGAAAAAGAATTAAAATTAAATATTCAAGATCAGCAAAAGATTAACTGTTGGATTGAATGAATGCGTAAAACTTGAAAGTTTAAGACAACATGACCTGTTGAATTGTAAATAAATCATTATAATTTTGGAATTTCTCAAAACCAAAATTTCTATCGAGAAAAATTTGAAAAGTGTCCTATCATTATCCCCTCATTCCTTAACAGTACCAGAAAAATAATTACGATAAATATTTTATTCTTTATTAGATTCTTTCAACGTTACCTCTTGTAGATATGTTTTTCCTCATTTAAAAATGCAAATATTCTCATAAACCAGATGTAATTTAACTTATTTTAAGCTTTGAAAATTATCTGACAATTACCTGATTTTGGTAATTGATAAAAACTAGAGGATAGAATCTCTAAAGAATTTTGTAGCTTAGCTAATTTCTTTTTGTAACCCCAAACATAAAATTTCATGCGATATAATTCATATTTCGTATTCCAATAATTTGAATTTCATTGAAGTCTGAATTAATTTTTATCACATGGAATGGTGAAAAACACACGTATCGTTCCGTTCCTGCCTTTTCTCACTCGAAATCAAGATTCTAAATCTAATTCGGATCTGGGTAAAGCGTTCCCACTTATCCGGCATTCTCATTGACAGCTTGATTCCTTCTGAGTAAAAGCAGATGCCTGATATCGCTCTTAATCTCAAAACACTTAGTTCTTTTTGAAGGTTGCATGTGAGAGGAATATCGAATTTCAATCTGGTTTAAAATTTGCCTTCTCTTTTATACCTACAGTTCTTTTCTATCATTCGATTTTACAAACATTTTCTTTCCTGAACCGTGAGAACTTTAATAAGAACGCAATTTTATTTTTATACTTCACACATACCATAAAGTGACATAATCATAAACATAACACAACTACTATGCAAGCAATCTGTGATTGGCGCAGGTTCGAATACTATACTACTCTGAGTGTATTTCCCTCTTCTGTCAGTAAAATTTTCTTGAGTTCCTTCAAAATCAACCAATCATAAGCATAACACGGGAAATAAATTTTTCTATTATAGTATTTCACCAACGATGTTTTTCGCCAAAACAGTATCTTTTAGTTAGAGCAAATATTTATTTTTTCCAAATACTAAGCGTTTCGCAACTAAGCCATTAGTCTTGTTTCCCAATCTCTGATCCATTAAGTACAAGAGAAAATATAATTTTGTATTAAAGTAACATGCCTCGTCATCTGTAGATGGCAAAATGATAATTTTTCAAGTGTATACGTCAAAGCATATGATGCTAGAGACCTTAACGCGACAGTACATACCAATCAAATGTTTTTACTCACCAAAGCTTGAATTTATGGATTAGTTAATTGGATTACTCGCATTAAATTGTTCTCGTGATACTTATTTTTTCATTTAAATTTATTCGCATTAAAAAATATTATTTTAAATATGAAACAGGCGATATCTTTTACATCAATATACAGGAGGCTTATAACTCCAAAATTCTTCCTTTTTAATTTCTAGTTACATATAACTTTTCAATATACAATACGCAGGACTCGGTAAAGCTAATTTTACTACTGTGCTCCATAACGAACTTAAATGCTTTTGAATTCAATTCACTGAATGATATTGTAAGACACAATATTGTGAAGTGCACACAAATTTTAGAATGGAATTTTGTTTCGAATTTTCCTCTGATGAGAGAATCTGAGATATCTGAATTAAAATTAAAAAACTTAACCTTTATAACCTGATAGCACAGCTTTTTAAAGTGCAAGTTTTCATTTTTCAGTCTTTCCATTTAGTAGTCTTGATGTGAGGATGAGGAATTTAGCGGAAAGGCTCTCAGCTAAAATAAATGTCGCCTTCAGTAATTTATATAGCAATAACAGGAAATAATTTCTTTTTGATATTCACATTTATAATATGCTAACTTGGTCAGTTATAGACCTCCAATTTATGTCTACAATCCAGACGTCTTTGAAGGTCATTTACTTGATGTCTTGCATGTCACCTTCGCTTGCGTGTTGGATAAATATAAGAAGTCAGCGACAAGTTACAATGTAATATACTTCCCCTTCCTACTTTTCATTAATATTAAGTGGCTTTAATGGTCACTTCTTATCTTCCCGGGTCGTTCCACGTCCTCTAACTTATTTAACTAATAAATTGCTTTACAACCAACTTATGCTATTTGGCAAAATATAGACTGCAGTTTTCACGAAATACAAAGAGCTTATTTTTCTCAACTGTATAATATATAATAGGTTGTTTTGGGTTTTTCTTATGGCGAAAGTGCAATATTTGGCCAAATCACTTAGCAACAAACTTATGCTATTTAGCAAAATATGGACTAATATTTCACAAAATACAACGAACCTATTTTTAGTAACCATATGATATATAATCGGTTGAGAGGTTTTTATGGCATAAGGGCCATATTTGACCAAATTGCTTTGCAAAAGAACTTATGCTATTTGGCAAAATATCGACTGCAGTATGAAATACGAAGAGTTTATTTATAGCAACCGTATAATGATAAATAATTGGTTGGTTTGGGTTTTTTTATGGCGTAAAGGCCATATTTTACCAAACTGCTTTGCAACCAACTTATGCTATTTGGAAAAATACACACTACACTATTGCACGAAATACGAAGAGCTTATTTTTAGCAACCGTATAATGATATATAATTGGTTGGTTAGGGATTTTGTATGGCTCAATGGCCACATATTTGGCCAAGATGTGCTAAAGACAAAAGACAGACAACGTCAAGTAATGGACATACACACATAATAAAGCTTAACAGGAGCGAGATACACCCAGCGAGGAATCGAACAACCAATATGTAACTGTACAACGTGTATATCATAAAGCGCACCTTTAGTAACCTTACAATTATTATAGATGACTTTCTACTAACTTCAAAGTGCATTTTAGCAGTTTTACAAGAAAAATGTATAATTGTATAACTGATGTATTATAAAGCGTGTTTAGGGCTAAGGACAGTTTAATATAAAAGCAGTGTCGCGAGTCCAAAATACAATACAAGCAGGTATAAGATTTTCAAAAAAGTTTTTTAATACACCTACATAAATATTTTCAAATAGTATAATAAAATGCATTCATTTACATATTTTTTATGCATGTTGTTAGTTTGTCAGGCATGTATTTATCAAAGTAAATGTTTAAACACTAATCAAATTAACTATTATGCAAAATAAATTAGTAAATATCGTAGACTGACCAAGTAAAATTTCTCATCAGATCTATTTTACTTCGAGTTAAGTTATTTTTCATGATGAAAGGGTATTAGTTTTGGAAAAGCATTTTGGATTATGATCGGTTCAATTCGTGTAGCGAAAACACAACGCCTGTAAAAGGACAAACCGAACCCCAAATCATGGTTATTTTATAGACTGCGATATTATAATATTTTTCAGGCCTATTATTACACGGGATATAAACATTTTACTGTGTGTGTGGTAGTGTTCCAAGAGAAACAAAATTATTTCCAATTTAGCGGAATCCAGTATCTTTTCGAATATTCAGTCTTCAGATATTATTGTAGAAATTACCAAATATTTATAACTTGCACATGTTTACTAAATCGTACCATATCTATATATATTTCACTAACGTATGTGGCACAAAAATCGACTTTACTTGCTTACTGTGACAACGCATGTAAAAGATATAAAATCGACCCTTATGGGATTCATTCACCAATTTTGCCGCTTAGTTTATATATATACTTGATTGAAGCTATGGAGCTACATAATATTGCTAAAATTACACGGTCCACACTAATGAAATTCTTTAACAGTCTGATTACAGAAAGAAATGAGAAAACTGGAAAATAGAAATCAGGGCAGGAAAGAAAATTTGAACGAAAATAGGTGTAGCATCAAAAAATCTCTGGTGACTTGACTGATTTGTGCTTTTTGCCATGCATTTTATTGGAAATAATAATTAGAGGTTCATTTGTAAATATGGATTGTATAGTCATTAAAAATGGATTGTAATAGGATATTAAATATGAGTAACGGCACTTTGTCACATCAATAGATATAAGCAATTTACAAAGTTAGGCGCAAATCTGTAAGGTCAGCTAGTTATATGTCGTATAGTCATTTTAAGAATGCAGCATAGGATGGATGGGTTAATATGGATTGAAATAAGGTATGGAATGTGAGTAAAGACATTTTTCCATCAATAGACATAATCCAATAAGAAAGTTAGGCGAAAATCTGCAAGGTCTGCTAGTTATCTATCATTTTAAGAACGCGGCATTGGTCTATTCACTCCGTTACAGTTTAAAATGAACTGTGTTATAAATAGCTAGACACCGGTTCCGTCGTTGGGAAGTCAGCATAAAAAATTGACAAAAGCTCATTTACATTGATTACAAATTCAACGCACCGACGGAAGTTGTGAAGTGGGTTGTCCACTTTCATTAGAAACATGAAACTTCAGCCAACGCCCATGGAAGCTGATTCACTGAGACTAAAGTATCGACTGAAGGCCAATGTATAATTATGCTGATTTTTAGCCTACATTTTTACGCCAACGTATATTCTAAAATAGGTTAGCATATGAGTTTCATATTGGATTTCACTCTAACGGGACTCTGCGTTTAACGGCACAGTGGACTTTCAAAACAAACTTTTGAAGCTATACGAATGTTATGAAATTTGTAGACTATACAGTCTACAGACTTTGTATGAATGTAAATTAAATAAACTCCCTCCTATTTGGTAAGTGTATCACTCAATTGTAAAGTAAAAACAAATTTTTCAGTAAACCTCCTAAAATTAAAGTTTATGTATAAATTTTGCCTACATATAAAGTTTGGTCCAAAAATATTAAGTTATGAGGAAGTCATTACATAAAGCATGATCAAAAATTTTGATAAATTTGCAAAAGTTAACAGGTCCCATGCGTAATACTTTTCCATGTATTGTCAAAAGTTTGAT
Source organism: Meta bourneti (assembly GCA_933210815.1). NCBI lineage: Eukaryota > Metazoa > Arthropoda > Arachnida > Araneae > Tetragnathidae > Meta > Meta bourneti. Next base: position 81,414,092 of record OW119933.1, read on the forward strand.
TGATATAATGGTTTGCATACATATAAATCAAATTGACTCTCGTTTGGTAAGTGTACCACTCAATTGTAAAGCAAAAACATATTTTGGAGCAGAACCCATAAAATCGTGTAAAAAAAAGCATAGGTTTATCGACATTTTAAACCAATATTTCCAAATTTTGAAGCTCGGTGAATTTCTCATTTGCACTTAGATACACACAACAGATTTCAAGGATTGTCTAAGAAATTTCGTTTAAAATGATTAAAACGTGATGAGCAAGGAACATTTTGAAATGAGAAGAACGTTAAAAAATCTCAATCGGTGAAAAACGCGTTTTTATATAGACCTACTATACTTATCTACTATATGCTATGTTGCGGTAGATATAACTCCGTCAAAAATGATTTTTTTGCTACTTAGAGTTTGATATCAATTAATTAATTTAGAATACAGATTTTAGTGATTTTAAAAGTCCACAGACCTCTTAAAAGTCGTCGGAATTATTTTCATGGAGTTAGTATGAAATGTCAATCAACTTGTTATGCATGTTTCTATACACGATACTTTTAAGATATAAACGTCACGTTTTGTACTTTGAAAGTATTAATTTCATCTTTTAGTAAGTCGTATGGTTTTTTATGGCGCAAAGAACAGACCTGCCCAAGCTGCGCCAAGTAATCATCTCCATATAAGGGAGTCAAAGAATATTTCCTGTGTTAAATTCCAAGTAAGATATAGGAAAAACTTAGTTTGAATTGTGAAACCTGCCATGAAATGTAATTTAATTGTATAAATTCAATCCCCAAACAAAAAATTCTGAATCATATTGTACAAAATTATTTTTAAATGTTAATACGTATTTGTATCTAACGACGCAAGCTATAGTTGTTATTTATAATGTACATAGTTTTTAATAAGAGTAAGTTGCAGTTTGTGTATTTTTTGTGCAACACAATGTTACGTAATAAGCTGGTATTCAAATATTTATTAAATTAAAATTAAAAAGTTAAAATAATTAAGAAATTAAAAAATTTCGCAACTAATCGATTTTATAAATGGCAACTTCAAAATATCATGGGAGCAAAACGATTTATGTTTTCCCGATTGATACAGCATTTAATGATTGAAGATTATCAGCTATAAAGGAATATAAATCGATACTACGGCAAAAGAAGTCATTTATGGCTAAGGATATGAAGTTTCTATTCTCATTTGTAAATTGTTAAAAACTTCTTTAACCTTCGGAAGAAAAATATTTTCAAATGAGTGTAGGAATGCACATATGTTTTAAACAATAACGTATTAAAAATATATGTAAAATCCAAAATAATGCTCTTCGGGAAAATATGTGTCATCTGACCGTCATTACGAGATATCTTCCTCGAATCTTTCCTTCGGGATTGATAACGGACCGTCTCCAACATCCATCGTAATACTAATTTTTCTGATTGACCGTTAACATTCCTTCGAGAAACAGTGTCTTCAAAATACAATTTTTAGCTGTAATTGTCTTTATTTTAACTTTTAAAACGTTTTATCAATATAATAAACTCAATTTTAACTCATTGCTCATCAAAGAAACAACAATCAAGTTACAGAAGCCAAAGCAATAATTCCTCAATATTCCTACTATAAGTGACAGATAAATCGTTTTATTGCTGTTCAACGATTCGTCGGAGACCAATTGTGACAAAGAAACGGAAGCCCCTTCCTTGGACCATACTGTCACCTGTTTGGCTATAACCTTGAGAGGGTGAGCATAAAGACCCTACACCCCCATTGGCACCTTGCAAAGGCGACAATGAATTGTGACGTCAGGAAAGTTTCATTATCATATCCTGAGTTCATGGAGTGACGAAATAATCTATACGAAAAAATTACAGATCATGTTTTTTAAATCCCAGAAAGGAGTTAACTGAAACCATGCTTGTGAGTTATGGATGAAAAGTCTGCTTGAGTTATTTATGTGCGATGCTCAAGTGGAATTTATTGGATTACACGTTATGTCAGTGATTCAAGATGGTCTCCGTCTAGTATGATCTTGGATACTTCAGTTTTCAGCAAGAGGTAGGGTTTGCTTGTTATTTTAATCGATGATTCATAGCGTAGTAGTATAAGTTATCCAATTCTTATTCCCAATTAGCTCGTAATCCGTTAGAATAAGTGTCGGGTTACACTAACTCAACTACAACTGTTGCTGTCTTAAGATTGGCATCCTTTTGCATTGCTTGGTTACATTTTAACGCAGTGTTTATGTTAAATCCTGACTGGAATATGGACCTGTAGCTTGGAGTGACTGCCATATCATAGATATTGAAAGAATGCAAAATATACTGTGGGATATATTTATTTTAAGATTTATGACTTTTCAGGTATGCATTCTTCTGAATTGCGAAATCATTTCGGCTTCAACACTTTGAAGCTCCGTGGAGACGTTGTTTTAGCAAACTTTGTTTATAAACTTCTAAGTAACGAAATTTATTCGTCCTTTTGTCTCTTGTATTGATTTTAACCCAGCTATATCACCCCCGAAACTCTCAATTACTTTTTGTAAAACCTTTTAAAAGAATGTACATAACAGTTTTGCTACAAGTAGATTTCTTAAACTTTATAATTCTTCTCGGAGGTAAATATATTTTTTAATGATTTCAATACAATAAGTAGTCTGCTTCAATGAAGTGTTTTGTTTTATCTATTTTCTAACTGTATTTGTGTATATATTCTTGTACTTTCTAGCTCACGTATTTTTATTCTCTGTAGAGAAACAACTAAAAAAGTAAAAACAAGTAAAAAAATAAAAATTAACATCGCAAATAAATTGTAGATTTCGTCAATTTTCTTCCCGTGCTTGTTAGTTCGTGGTATGTAAGTGATACTTAAGCGATATGTATTTATAACCGTCTATTATACACGTTGCAATTCTTTCATTTTGAAAACAAATAAGGTGAAGCTGTCTTCATTGTACATGTCTTGAAACTTTTGTTGTAAATATTTGGGATCTAGGTACCCTAAACCAACGGAAAATGAGTCGCATGAGTACTCGAAGGCGAGAACATGTAACCAGGTTTGCAAAGCAAAGATATGCTTAAAATGTTTGTTGCTAGAGTGTGAACTGTGATTTTTTAAGATTCATATTCAGATAAGAGGCATAATTTATTTTGAACATGTAAAAAAGAAAGCTAAAGTGAGCGCGTCATTTGCTTTTTAGGTATATGCTAGGAATAGTAATAATAATAAATATTCCAAATGAATCTTTCAAATATTTTCCATGATACATCATTCTAGAATTTGTAGAAGGGAAAAAAAGATTAACCTTTTCATTTAAAGATCTTGCTTTCTACCTGGACTGTAGCCTCAGAAAAGGATGGAAACCTTCATTGGTCAAACTTTTGAGTTTACCGACTAACATAACCTAAGCCTGCCTTCTGGGAAATAGAAGCTGTCTATTCAACATTTTGAAGATACGAAAAGAAAAGTCAACGCGTCTTTTGCATTCTTAGTTATCATGCTTTGGGAATGGTAATAATAGTATTCACAAACGAATCACTCCATTGTTTTCCGAAAGCTATGTCGCTATAGAATTTGTAGGAGGGAAAAGGTAAAGTTCTTGATCTTGAGTTAAAGTTGAAAAGACCTTGCTTTCTACCTGGATTATAGCCTGGGAAACGGATGGAAACACAATTTAATCTCAAACTTTCGAGTTTACAAGCTAATATAACCTAAACCAGCCTTCCGTGAAATAAACCTCATGTCACGCACATACTGCTTTATTTATGGCTTACGTCTGCTTGCAAAGATTAAAACTGATACTTCTCCATATATTATTCTCACGTACTTCATTTGCATTTAGCTAAAGGAAGTATGATGTATTGGTGTCGCTGTAGATGTTAAACTAAGGACCGCGTCCTTTTATTTTGTTTTTCTATATTCGGTTGGAAAACGAAACAAAGATGTGGAAATTCACACTATTGGTCTGCATGTTAAGTCTTTTTTTGAGTTCTTATCCTTGACAGTGGGCTATTCTGAGCTGATTACATGATTTTCGCGCTCATAGAAAATTACCATACTATTCGTACACTGAAACGAGTTTAAAGTTGCATCTTCAAGTAGTTTAGGGCATCCGAGTTTTAAAAAATCTCTCAAAGATCTAATTTACTTAAGAGAGAGGCAATGGAAAATTTTAGACACAAAAATGTTGAATTTACCTTTTTAGATGACGAAAAATGATTAAATTGACTTATTTAATTGATCTGAATTCATATTATTATCATTTAACCGATTCTATTTAACTTTATTTATGTAACCCAACAACCCCCCAAATATCTTAGAAGACACTAAAATTTATGAACAGTTCAGGTTTAAGAACCAGCCGAATATAAGTTTTTTACAAATTCCATTTAGGTTCCATAAACAGATTTGAAATTTTGTAAATTTATTATTTTTTGTTTTACTTTTATTTCAATTGATTTAAACAGTATTATTTTATCGTTTATATATATATATATATATATATATATATATATATATTATATATATATATATATATATTAGGAATGTGCATGTAAAACGTCTCTAAATTTTAATTCCGTATATTTCTACTTTTTAAGTATTTATTTTAAATCCCTCAGTGAGAAAAGAATGTGGTCTTATGCTTATAAAAACAAATTTATGTTTATATTTAAATCGGTAATTTTAAAAAAGGACATGAATCTAAGGAGCTAAAATATATTCTGAGAAAACCTAAATTTGAATCTTTTGAGAATAAAAAAATAAATACACTTATCTAGATTATTTATGAATTTTTATGTTGGTTTACTGAATACTTTAAATAATTATGCAACTAATTCTCATATTCATTTAAAAAAATTAGTAATTTTAGAAATAGTCTTTAGCTATTTATTTATGTGTCTTCACTCAGTATTTGAATTGCAGTGTTTAATTCTGCTTATAATTTTTCATACGTGTCAGAATTATCTGTAATTTGTAATGCATCAAATCACACTGTTTTTAATTAATCTGCATAAAATTAAGATTTTGATAAGTAATTTCTTTTGAAGATACTATACGTTCATACACATTAATCGAAAATTTCATATGAATTCATTTTATAGTATTGATAACTATTTTATGATACTTTACTGTAGACCATATATTAACAATATCTTAGCATGATATATAAATATTGTGTTTTTATGTAATCAAAGATTTACATTCGTTTGCATCTACTTTCTTAACCCTCGAAGTGGTTTCTACGATATATCTGAACCATCTAGTTCTCACCAATTTTGCTAATGATGAGTAATATCGTCATCAAGATATTACCGAATGCCGACGAGATCAAAATCTGTTCAGTTTCTTTTCTAATGACGAGATATCTCGTCTTTCAATATCTGTTCAGTTATGCTAGTGACGAGATTCCTCGTCGAGACAACAACCAGGGGTTAATTTTCCAAAACGAGCGTCACAAATCACATAATCGAATAACTGAATCACTAAAACAAGTTTACAAAATTTTGTGGGTGTTGAGTTTTCCAGATTCATTTACCGATTTCAGAAGGTTGATTAACCCTCCTGGTGGCTTATCTTCCGTGTCGAAAACTGTCCTGTACTGGCTAACCTCTGGTGCAAAAACCTGTTCCTAACTAATAACCACTTTTGGGTAAGGTACAATTTGTTTTTCCTTGTTGGATCTCCATTCCCCTTGGAATAATAGGGCAGTTTTGTCTCGACGAGGTATCTCGTCATTAGCAAAATCGACCGGATATAGGACGAGATCCGAAACCACTTGGAGGGTGAAGGGACATAAGTACTTGACTGCACTCGGTACAGCTGCATTAAAAAATGTATTAACATATCCTGGGATCGCGCCCCCATGCTTACCATAGGCAGTAAACCCCATGGGAGAAGAATAAATCACTAAGGCACCTAGGGTTCGTTAAGACCGTACAGCAAACCAGGAGAAGATAGTGCCACTATTTTCTGAATACTAGCCTGTCTAGATCCCACCTCCTATTTCAATGATTAATATTTTATAGAAGAATCGTTTTATTAGAGCAAAACCAATAGCTGTTAGGGTATCTCGGGTTCGTAAAGCCTGTACAGCAAACCAAGAGAGGATACTGCCACTATTTTCTGAACACTGCCCTGTCTAGATCCCACCTTCTATTTCAATGCTCAATATTTTATAGAAGAATGATTACTATTATGCAAAACCAATGCAACAATCGATACAATTTAATAGACTAAACTAATCTGACATCAAATCTGACGTTTTGACGGATATTTTGTTTTCACATAATAAAACTCTGCATAAAAGAAAAATGGATTTTTCCGTGGACGCATCTGGCACAAAAATGAGTCAATATTTTAAAAACGAATCAAATATGTTTCCCAAGAACGAAGTAAAGGGCCTTCGAAGAGGAAACGGGGATCTCTCGAGAAAAAATGTGCAGGAAGACAAAGAAAAAGGAAATAGAATCAGTTCTCATTTGCAGGAGCATTCTGTGGAAGAAGACGGTTTCCAATCGTTTGGAGGGGCCTATGATGTGTTTGCGAATCGAAAAGCCCTCCTATTCTACCGATCGTTGCCCTTTCTATCTATTTTCGAGACCATAAGACAGTTACCGCTAAAAGAGACAGAAAAAATATATCCAGGGAGGGGATTGTTTACAAATTCTATTGGTCCTGTTTTTGTAGGTTGGCAGATCTTTTAACAGTGGTCATTGCAAAGCTACAAATCTTTCGTAACCATTAAAAGTATCCGTGACTGATAATTATACATAATATTTTATATAATACTTTTTAAATGTAGGAAACAAAAATATTCTTGGAAAATTTGACATTAGGATTCAACTGTTCTATGCCGACAATGCTTGGGTGTTCTGTTTTTGTAGGTTGGCAGATCTTTTAACGGTGGTCATTGGAAAGCTAGGAATATTTCGTAACCATTAAAAGTATTCGTGACTGATAATCGAAATGTTAACATTTTAAGTAATACTTTTTAAATATAGAAAACAAAAATATTCCTGGAAAACTTGATGTTAGGATTCAACACTTATAAATAAATTCGAAAATTAAGAAGGTAATGGGATATACACGATATTAATTTTAAATTGAGTTAACATTGTAATTAGTAAGGGTTGGTAATTTGTGGTTGTTTAATCATTTCTTCTCGATAAAATAATAAAATATTGTGGTTGTCACAAAGATTTAAACAAGTAGAAACGAAACGGAGTGTCGAAAGAATGCCCTAGTCCTTCCTAAATACTTCTACAAAGCAAGATAGGTTCTGATTGGATTTTGTACTACGGTCATTTTTGCTACCTAAGGGCTCATTCAAACCGTACCTATGGCTTATATAAAGGTATTCCAAATTTCTACGAACATCCATGCCATGACTGCGACTTGAACCCAGAGCCTGTTGAACCGAGGGTCAGATCGTTGACCACTCCATGTAAAAGAACAAAATTGTCTTAAACTATTATCCCCTTTTAGATTCAACTACAACTATATTAAAATTTTGAACAAAATACGTCTGGTTACGGAAATTTTTTCAGCAAGAATTTTCCCTATATTTTTCAATTCCCTTTAAAAAACTTAACACTAGCACAATTCATCGAAACTTTGTATTGGTTTTAAGTGTTTTCTAGACATGTATGGAATTAGAAGTCTACGGATTGAAAACTCTAGCATACTAAACTGAAGTTTTATAAAATACTATTATGCAGCGCATAGCTTTGTGAGACTAGCCAAATTTAAACCGAAATTTCCATGCCAGAATTGAAAATCATTTTCAAAAAGCTGGATGACGAGCAGGAAAAGTGAAAACTTAAAAAAGAGATAATTGAGAAATTATGCATTGTAAAGAAAATAATGTAGCAATTACTTTAAAATAATTGAATCAATTTTATATTGATAATCTGTAGTTTTATTTCAATCCTCATTTCCGTTTTTATTTCCATTGGTTAGAAAAAACACGCAAACCGGTTTTTTTTACTTCAATTACAAGGTTTTTACATTTTGTAGTCAACGTGAATTTAACTGAATTAAATTAATTTGCTTGTACGAACAATGCCACTTTTTAAACCATTCTTTCAGTAAACAGTTCCAATTTTCCAATCTTGTTGTTTGATATCTTGTCTGTTTGGCGTTGCTTGGCCAAAGTAGCCCTTTAGCCTTAGAAAATCAACAAAATATATGTGAATTCGGGGCAATTAAACGCTAGTTCATTTTTGTAAAACTAAAACAAGAGAACTAGCTAGTATTCTAGCTTCTTAAAAGGGGGAGCGTTTCCAATTTCAATGCCTTAATTATACATTGAGGTTTAATCCATAATTTTATTAAGATTTAACCCTTTTAATTATTTCAATTCAGAGCAGTTAAAACTAGTTCATTAGTTTTGAAACAAAAACAAGAGAACTAATATTCTAGCCTCTTACAAGTGTTTCCACTTTAACGTATCTTAGTCATGCATTGAGGTCTATAACGTTGCGGTTTAATCTAAAACTTTAAAGTTTAGTCCATATCTTTACGATTTAATTTGCAGCTTTGAGGTTTAGCCCATAATGTTGAGGTTTAATCCGTTTCATCATTTAAATTCAGACCAATTAAAACTAGCTCATTACTCGTAAAACTAAAACAACATAATTATTCTATCCTCTTACAAATGTTACAAATTTTAACCTCTCTTAGATATACATTGAGGTTTGGTCCATAACTTTAAGGTTTTGTGAATAACGTTACGGTTTAATTTTGAATCTTTAAGGTTTAGTCCATGGCTTTAAGGTTTGATAATCAGCTTTGAAGTTTAGTCCATAGCTTTAAGGTTTAACCCATTTAATCATTTCAATTTCAATTCCGAGTGATTAAAAGTCTAGTTCATTACTCGTAAAATTAAAACAACTCAACCATTCTATCCTCTTACAAGTGTTACCAATTTTGACGTAGATATACATTGAGGTTTAGTCCATAACTTTATAGTAAGTATTCGCGAACTGTACAAAAGCTGCTTTCTAAGTAAGGATTAATAGCTCAGAGCCATTCGCTTAAAACGACCCCAAACCACCAGTCTTTCTCAATTAACTCGACATAAACAAACAATCCGCACAAACGGAAAAAAATTTACTTACATCTAATTTTTTTAGCTGGCCCCTATTCAGTTATCGCTAGCGATTCGGATAAGGAAAGCAAGCAAGCGAAAAGTGGGATTTGGTAGATATATTGATTTCCCGAACAAGAGCCCACTGCCCGTGAAATAAGTGTGTGCCTATATGTAGGATGGTCGGGGGAAAGGATTACGACCACAATAGTCTATTTCACAAACCTTCGTCCTGTCTTTTTTCAAGGGAGGGAGCCCCTATCATACAATACCTCAATCGCCCACTAAAGCCATCTTCCACTGTTCTAAGAGCTTGAAACCCAGATTACATCCGAAATTATTTTCGCACCTGCTCCCTTTTATTTTTAAACATTTATCTCCTTCCTGACGCTCCAAGCGAAATCTTGGGATTTTTTTTCTCGCGACACACAAATGCGACGTTTTATTTAGATCTCATTCTATTCCCTTTTAAACGGAGCGTGAAAACGCATTCGTTATAATTTATTCCTAAATCTTGAAGTCACTCCAAAATTGTCACGTGTTTTAAGGATGTAGTGAGGGCTTATCGTATTCGCTGGTGAAAATAAGCGTTTTAATTATTTATTTACTGGGTCTTTTGTTTTGAAGGTAATAGCGCGTATTCTTTTGTGTCTTTATCGGTCCAATTCAGATTAGTTTCTATGAAAATATTTGCTGCTCTTTCTTAGTCTAACTCAAATATGATTAACTTCTGTATCTCGTAATAATCCTTTGGCTTGCCCTGGCCCAGTGGGTTCGCCCGCTGCTCTAGCAACCTGAGAGTTGTAGGTGGCGCAGATTCGATTATTTTCTGTGTTTATTTCTCTCTTCTATGTCAGTAAACCTTTCCTTGCGTGTATGTTCATTACTTGAAGCTGTTTGGCGCAGCTTGGCCAAATATAGCCCTTGCGCCTTAAAAGAACCCAAACAACCAACCTAATATTGTTGTTGTTACTAATTCCCTTGGTCAAGGTATATGACCTAGACCAGGTTCACAAAACCATGTTTTATGTTGCACAGTGACCTACTCGTGTTCATCTAGGATTTGTCCCACAGAGACAGATGCAATCTAAAATATGGGAAGAAGTTGCTGGCGTTAAAGAACATGGACAAGTTGGGAGAGTTCTTAACTAGTTTCACAAAACTCGTATACCTTGTAAGGCCGCTTCAAAGTAATCCTAATATTCTTAAATTCTTAACCCAAATATGCCATACGTAAACTTAAATGTACCAATATTAAATTACTTAGGTTACTGCATCTGTTCTGCATTACGTATTGAATTTTTGTTGCAAATATCTGGTGTTCTGACTGAACCACAAATATTTTTTCTAGTCCAACCACTAGGCCTTCGGCACAGCAAGGATCGAAATGATGGTGCTTGAGCCGTCCCTACTCCTAACAAGGGCAATCACTAACATCCATGCGCTTACAAACCGAGATTCGAGCTCACGACCTACTGAATGGCAGACAAATGCCATGACCACTATACCAGTTAGGCGGCAGATCCACAAATATAAGACTTGCAATCTCTGGCTAAAGCCATTTCCCACTGTTTTAGTTCATCTGGCCAAATAACGAGGTTTGGTTCAAAATTACGATGTGTTGTCCTCGGAACTTTCAATTCGGGATTGATCTCGGACTACTGCCAGTAGCCCGTGTGTTGCTTCAGTGCGACGTATAATTCAACCATCGATCATTATTTATTATCATCAGTGATTATTATTTTTTAACTTAAAACCCAGACTATATCAGAAATTATTTTCACACCTGCTCTTATTTTTAAGGATTTAGCTCTTTCAAACGAAGTATAACTATTTTGTTTCGTTCCGGACGATGTGTACTGTGCGGCGTTTTATTTAGATTTCATTTTATTCCCTTTTAAGCGGTGAGCGAAAACGCATTTTGTTTTAATTTATTTCTAAATCTCGAAGTCACTTCAGAATTTTCCAGGATGCAGTAGAATGCGAAGTAATTCTTTTACTCGTAGCTATATCAAAGCAAATTTTTTTTTATTTTCTGTTATTTATGTTTTTAGACAGTAATTGTGCATATTCCCTTGTGTTTTTTTTATCCGTCAAATCAGTTTATGATTTCGCTGATTTTTCTTATTTTATCTCAAGTTAGTAGCTACCCGGAGTTACTCGTGTTGAATTGGTTGTCATTGAACGTCATATTACTCAACGTTATTCCTATGGAGATTTCGAATTGTTTTTAGTCCCCTCTAAAAGATCCAGGACAATTGAGTTTAATATATAACCTATGTTTATAAAGCCAGGATTCTAAAGAATGAGTGAACCAAATTTTGCGTGAATTGATCAAGCTGTGTAGATGTGTATAGAGTACAGACAGACGTCAACTTTGCTTTAAAATATGTATAAATGATTAAATTTTGTTACCTCAAATAATCTTAAATTTTAATCCAAATATGCCACATATAAACTTAAATAAATCAATATTAAATAATAAAGTTGTCTTGCACTCCTCAATATTTTAAAAAGAAAAATTGTATGCAATAATCTCTTCTTTCATGTCAATAATAGCAATTTAAGTTCAATCCAAATACTATGTAAATAACAGCTATTTGAAACAGCAACCTTAAGTTATTTTCGGTCAAAGTAGCTCAGTTGGAAGAGTGGGAGGGTTTCGAGTTCTAAACTCGATCCAACCAAAGACCGTCGTGCACGTGGAGGCTGGTGTGCGTTAAGTCTTTCGTGGCCTCAAATATCCTCACGTTGGCGTGGTGTGGAAGTTTGGAGCGTGGGGTGCCGGCTCAGATCAGAATGACCTCGGCGTGTGACGGTTCAAAATTACGACGGGTTGTCCTAGTATCTTTCCTAATTGCCAGCTGTGTTGTTGGTCCATTCGACGTAATATATCTACCAAATTATTATCTTGGTATTTTCAAAAGTGAACAATATATAAACCTTCTCGCGTGCGTTCTATATCACGCATCGGAAGTTTTAGTAGAAAACATCTGGTTCTGACAGAACTACAAATGTCAGATTCACAATCCTAATTGTATTGATAGTATTAATTTACACCAAATCGTATTTCCGTCAACTAAATCCTGCCTGGCTAAGTAACTTCAAAAAATGACACGTGTACCCAAACATAATATTAAACTACTAGTCCAAATCTAATTTTGACAATGGTTCAACAATAAACTTGATTCGGACATTCCTTGAATCTTTATATTTCATAATACAAGGAAAAATCTAGGTCAAATGAAGCTGATTAACCCCCCTCATATTTCATCATAGCACCTTTTATGTTTTTAATTCAAAATAAATAGGTAAATAACATTCTTTTGAAGCGACAACTAAAAAGTTATTTTCTCAAATTGACCCTTCTCAGCACTTTCAACTGTAAAAATATAAATCCTCCCCTAAAATGGCCGTTTTAATTCATTCAGCATTTGTACAAACAAAACTGAAAGTAGTTCACGCTTCTTTTGACACTGATTAATTCAATCCCCAATTTTTCTAAGCAACTGAATTAATTTTTATACTTTTAACGTGTGCGAAAGTTTCTTCCCCAACATTCTCAGATTAATGAAATAGTTATGCGCGATTATGTTGTTCCACTTCAACTTTTGTACAAAGAGGTCAATAATCCACACGATGCACAACTACTAGCGAGCCATTACAATAAAGCTGGTAAGCGCCAGAATTTACATATCTGAACAGTACACTTCGCGCAAGCAAACAAAAGCCCACTACATCATCTTAATAATCCCATCACGGTCTTTTGTAACATTGAATAAAAAATACATATTCCACCCGTTATTTTCTTCTGCAGAATAAATGTTTTTGTTATTATGTGGACAGGCAAGTTTATGTTGTTCTGTTCTCTAGTTCGCATCGCGTTTATTTTCACATTGAATTTCGTACATATATCTACGCGTTGCAATAATACTTAAAATATGCATGCACAAGGAAATAGAATCTGCGCAACGTAGCACGAAGCGATTCACAATCCATTTAGAGGGGACTGAAGTCCAAATTGCTTCAGAATTCCTACAATATCAGTAAAGTTACAATGTTAAATTTGTGTATGAATAGTATTGATACTTTTTCAAGAACGGTTTTTTATAACAGTTTTCAGGAAAGAAATTTGCTTGAACGAAACATATTCTCGCAATAAATTTCTTTGAGTAAAAGTTTTTTAATACGGTGAAATCAAAACTATTGACATTGACTGAAACAGCTTCATGTATGACAGATTTTTTAACTGAAAAATTTAAGTTTGAAACAAAACCATTTTAATTTCTTTCTCTAAACTACGGTTCTCAAAATTTTGCTTCAACGTCCTTCTTCAAATTCACAGAAATTGCTAGGGGCCTCTATACCTTTTAACAGAGGATTTAACTTCGTGAATATTATACATTTACAAGAAAACTATAAGGTTTTGATGATAAAATAACCTTTCTTGAAACCTAACAAACAATAAATCAAATGCGGAAAACTACTGTTAAGATTTAACTACACTTCAACTTATGTTTCAGAAAAAGCAACCATAAAATGAAATACACACGCTTTCTAAAAATTCATATGAAATTTGATTCGGAGCTATTCGTGGACTCGTTTCTCAGAACAGTTTCTCAAAATTGGATACAAAACCAGGAGCAGCAACTCGCAGTTATTTAGTTATATATATAGGTTATCTTACTCAATATTTAGTAGTTTCGCCTTCGCGTTGGGCAGGGTACACACGATTCACTCATCCTTTTCTTGGTGAAGCTCACCCAATTGTAACTCATGCTCAACTCCTTTTTCTGTTCCCATATTTTAATTGCATGTCCGGTTTTCATACATCTTAGTTTGAAAAAAAATTTAAATTCTGTTTTAAACTTGGTAAGATTTAATTGGGAAAGATCCCCACACAACACTTTTCCCTTTTTAAAGTGTCATTGATTTTTTAAATCTCAGAGTTTCATCCATCATTACTCATCATTTTTCATACTTTTTATACTGTACATCATGTTGATCAACATGCTGTTAGCATCAATTTATATCTATTCATGTCTCCTTTACCAAGTTATGCACCTTTCGTATTGTTTACCAGCATGTTTTTAATCCTCAACAATTACGATTCATATTTATAGTCTACTTTTTTATTTGGATTTTATATTCACCGACAAATATTTTTGGAATTTCACATCTGGCGCTTGACTTGTTATCTCTACTTTTAATAGTGTTTTTATACCTACATAATTTTATTATGTTACCTTGCGCTTAGCGCAGCTTTTCCGTTATTGAACCTCGCTCCATAAAACCTCGAACAACCAACCAATTTCAAAAATATGTAGTCGCAAATGTAATTCGGAATTTTACTGCCACGTTGTTCAAAGTCAAATACTATTACCTTACACTTATAAAAATTTGGATAGCTTTCTTCCAAATTTTTAGTCTTCTCGTTGTGATAACACAGATTTTTGAAGCAGATGAAACACTTATTAACGCGCTCTTTAAAACCACTTTGAACAATTTCTCTAAACTATTATAATATTGCTTATCCTTCATTGTCAATCATTTATTCATTTTCTGTAATTTAGTCTATAATGAATATTCTTAATGTCAGATCATTAAAGTCCCTGCGTGTAGTGATAAATACACAATTTCCTTTACAGAAGTGATAAATTCATCATGAGTGATTAAGTTAAATTTATGTGAACTTTAAAAACGGCACATCACAACGTTTGCAATGTATGTATCTTGAAGGGATTCTAATTTTTAAAATTCTTAAATCGCTCCCTCTCATAATTAGTCCCGTTAAAATTGAATATTATCAGTTATTTTTGAAAAGGCAGTGTTTGGTTTCAGCATACACAAATATACGAGAAAATAGTTTCGGTTGTGATTTAAGAAATGAAATATCATATATATACTGTAGTCTTAATTATTCTTTAAAATGTTTAGTTGATATAAACTTCACACTATATCAATCAAGTCAATTTATGGTCAAAGCTGTTGTTACTTGTCACGACCCGTATTTATAAAGAACTCAAATTTCTACGTTATTTTTTAAGCAGAAAATGCCAGTATCACAAAAGAGCAACTTAATTTTCAAGATCCTAATTCATAGCGAATGTATACTGTAATGGCGTCTTTTTTTAGAAATTTGCATAGAAATTCTGCAAACAGGATATATTGGAAAGTAAATTCACTAATATACTGCATTTTATATGAAGTTCATGGTTGGTTTTAAGTTGTATGGCGAAAGTGCCAAACACAACACAATGTCAAGTCATTGTGAAAAGAAAGGATGGCGGCAAATTGAATTACAATTGAGGAAAGAGAAAGATCCCTTGGGCATCCTGGGGTCGTGACCCCACTGTTTACCAGAGCCAGTAAATATGAAGTTCAGAATAACTTAAAATTGATAACAACCCCTGAAACAAACCACAAAGAAAAGCAAATTCCACACATATTTTGCCATCACACCAATTTTCGAAAATGAATTGTTTAAAATTCTACGCCCGTCTTTCAGAACCTGGAAAAAATCCCTCCCGAAAATTTCCTCCATTCTTTATTCTCCCTTCAAACCTTCGCTGATGGTGCATTTGAACTACTTGATTTAGCAACTCCTGCCTTGGCTCATAACAATTCACTTGCACGCGTATGCAAATTATATTCATTTTATTCAGCGTGATCGGCGAACGCCTTAATTTCATTTATCCCGGCCCCAAACTCAGGAACAGCACGGGAATTCTTTGGCATGCTTTATTCGAGTTTTGATCCGGAATCACGGACTCGTTTTCCCCAGGACGGGAAATTCAAATAGAATCGGGTGTTCACGCAAAAATTTTAAGTCATGACTGAATTTATTCCGAAAGCTTCCGCAATTAACTGTTAAGTGCAATTTTCGCTTTTGAACGAAATTGGTCGGGTGTTAAGACAAACACGAATCAATGATATACCTAGAGTAATGCTATAAATCAGGAATAATTTCAACATATTTTGCTGTCGGTTTAAGTTTCGTGTCCATTTCAATCCTTGCAATAGGGTAAGAAGTTCTTAATCTTTTCATGTTAGATTACTAGTTGTAAATATATTACCAATGCTATATATCATAATATGTTGGATTAACATTTGGATAAGAAAAACCCTCTTCCTGAGAGAGAGCAATAATAACCAATAATACGTTAATCATTTATGTTTGGACTGTTAAAAATTTTCAAGCAAAAACATACCGTTGGCTTAGAGCAGAAACTCGTTACCTGACATTTTTTCGGAGACACTAAATGCTCATTTTCATGATGAGAATTTTCATGATGAGAAATAGTCATATTGTAATCTGTTTAAAAAATATATAATACCATCAAAATGCTTAGAGTTTTTACTTTTTTATCTAAAAGCTAATCAGTAATCTTTAAACAGCTCTCAATAAAAATTATTTTAGTCAATGAGTTTCTGCTTGAAGCCGACGATATTACCTTTACTTAAATATCGTTACATTTTAACGATGTTTCGGAAATAATCTTAAATGAGTAAATTTACTTAGACACGGAGATGTTAAATTAATATTTTCATGTACTTGCATTGTTAAGAAAGAGCTGGAACACTTTTAAACGTGATACAATTTTGACTTTCGAATTGAAAATTTTTCTTTTCAATGTTTACAGAAATTAGAAATTAAAAGATTAGACTAGATTTTTTCTACTGAATTTTATGATCCTGTATAATACATATTCCTTTTGTATGTTATAAAAAACTGACCGAATTAACATTTTTATGACAATCTATTATACAAACTACATACATTCTATGCAATGCACTGAATATTCAGTTATTATTAGAGTGATAAATTGAAAAAAGTGATATTCTGACGGAAAATTACCTGGTGAAAGATTTATAATGAAATAAGATTCGTTAAAATGTAAATAAATGTTTCTTATATTCTTATCATATCACAGAATGTTGGTTGGAATACACCTTGTTTTCATACAGCTACATTGAAAACGGGAAAAATACATTGATACGAAACCCAATTGCTTCTAGAATTAGGAGAAAGGATTTTATATAATGCCAAACTATTAATTCTAGAAAATAATTGATAACCCAAAGACGGGTAAGCATTCTTCACAGAATCTACTGATGGCCGCTTGTAGAAGATGGAAAGAAATCAATAACTTACTTGCATGTGAGAACAACAGTTGATGTGACTATAAAGATGTAAGAATGTCAACTTACCTAATACAAGTGTTCTTTTCCCTAGACTTACCTTTGCGATAATTGTGCATTCATAGGTAATTAATTCTCTCCAATGACTCGTTAAAATCATCATCGTAACAACGAACGAATAGACAGACTTATTTTTACATTTTTAGTGACATGGAACTTACATCCTGAATTTCCTTTCATGCAAATTGCAATAAATAGACTTGTTAATAATTAGTAACGAGTCGATTCATTGCAGGTCGCATAGAATTACACTGTGCTGTCTTGGGTAATTAATTCTCTCCGGTGGCTTGTTAAAATAATCATTGTAACGATGACCGAACAGACTTATTTTTACATTTTTAGTGACATGAAACTTCCATCTTGCATTTCCTTCCATGCAACCTGCAATAAATAGACTCGTTACCAACTAGTAACGAGTCAATTCATTACAGGTTGCACAAAAGTAAATCGACTTGTATTGTTCTGACCACAGCACGCTTGTTGTCTAACATAAAGTTATTTAAATGAGGTACTGCACTGTGGTCCATTAATTTTTATGATGAAATACGCCGAAATCATAAGTTAACAGAATCTGATATAAAAAGGAGATACCAGAATTTTGACGAAAACACCAGTCACAATTTCATGCACGTCTTGTAATTACAGGACATCTTCAAATGCATGAAAAATTTGTGTCCACATTTAAGGAAAAGAATCAAGATGCCGAATATTACAAACAATGACAAACATATTGATCTAGATTGTCGCACAATCATTGAAGAAACCAAGTTAACTTTTCTGCTGTAGTGCTATATTGACGTAAAAGAATAATTACAATTACATACAAACTGAAATCAACATTATAATCAAACATTATACACAAACATAGTCGTATATATGTTTTAAGTTTAATATTTACTATTGTTAATTGTAATGAAATTTAATATAATTTTTCAGAACTTAAGCAAGAGGAAAACAATAGAGTCTGCATAGTAATTAAAGTACATAGGAGTGCTTTTAGTTGTATTTCATCTACGATGAACTAGAATTATGGTTGTGATACCTCGATTGTTTTCTAGTTTCGATCCTAAGATTAAGAATGAAAGTAAAAGTAGCCATTTTTGGACTGGTTTTACTCTTTCTCTATTAAAATACAACACTTCTCAAGGACTTCTACGAAAAGAGATAACCCAAATTTTTAACAGCTTAACCCTCCTGGTGGTTATCTCGACTACGTATATCGTTAATAGCAAAACTGACGAGATCGTAATGGACAAGATATCTCGTCGTAAAAAAACTGACCAGATCTTGATTTGATCTCGCCAACAACAAGAATCGACAATATCTCGTAATTAGCAAAATTGGCCAGATCTTAATGGACGAGAAATCTCGTCAACACCACTTAGAAGGTAAAATAATTTCTCTAATGATGCACGGATTATTTATGAAGAGTAAAATAAATTTCTTGGCAATGAAACAAGCCAACAAGCAGGACTTATATTTGTATTTTTAGTTCCCCAGAAACTTTCCTTAACGTTTCAGGATTTTATCAATACATTCTTTTCTTTTTATTTCTACGGGAAGTGTAACATTTAGGGCTGAGTCACGTCCTCGAATGGCAGAGTTCGGTGATATATCTATCCAGAGCTCTAGGAGGCGCTCAAAGCAAGCGCAATTTTTGTTATTCTCCACGATGAATCTGTAAAAAATTTCGTAAAACGGCTTGTTTAAGGCCGTTGAGGAATAATGATGCATTAGATGCCGCTCCTGCGCATGAATATTTGAACTTCCACAAAAGTAAGAAAAAGGGGCGAGTTTTACTGCAAATTTTCTTAGATTTTGGCGTTTATTTTTTTTATTTAATAAACACTTTTCTGCATTAGGCTAACGAACCTAATGAGTTTCAATCAAGATGTCTAAGTGAGTATGATTAAATTATATTTACCTGTTCTGAAGTATCTCAATTTATGTTTTAATTTTTACCGCCTATATTTTAGAAGTATATTTATCTTCTAGATATTACCGTGGGATATTGGAGAAGTGTGTTAGATTGTGTTAAGAGATTTTATCAATGAAATAAATTATTAAAAACACTCCATAATACAATATTTGTTTCGGGATTTTAGTGTGAGATTTGTATAATTAACCTTTTATTAAATACAAAAGCAATCTAAGGATACTACTTTTATGAAGTATTAACAATCTGGATACTAAGAACTAAATTACGTCATTTTGACTTTAGTTTTGTGGTTTAAATTTTTAACCAGTGGTCTAAGAATTTTATTGAAAGTCACTTAAATTATTTACATAAACATATAAAGAATAAATTAATATACATATTAAATCATTTAGCAGATTTAACCCATAAAAAGACAAAAACATTCTTCAATTCCTGCTGTTGTATTTTTTATATGCTCCAATGAGACTTATGTTAAACAATAGGGCAATAGCAAATCATGAAAATAGTGTTAGAACTATTTCTGTTTATTAACTGTGTTAACTTAGGTTAGAATAAGACCACAAGAAAATAAGCATTAAAGCAAATATATACCAATTTATATACGAAATTAAACTAATAGAAAGAGAAACCCCCTATTAGTTCTTGTTTTCATGAAAAGGAAACTTATTTATATTGTTAAAAGACAGACATTTTCAAATCATTCATGTAAAATATCGCTTATTTTGGTCATTATATTTATTATTTCTTTAACTTGAAGAGACGTGTATGTATTTTAATCACAACATACACGGACAAATTCCCCAATGTTGACTCATCTTTTCCATAATCTACTATAAAATCTCCATACACACTAATGGACATTTGAAATTATTGGTAGCTTTGTTAACAAGTTACAGGTTTCGTTCAAAAAGCTGCTGAGCTGGAACGCCATCGCTCACCGAATACATTTCCCATGCATCAACTTCACGAGGCGATCAAACGCATCCGATTCCCATTCCAATCCGATTAAAATCAGCGCTATCCCCCAAAGCAATAATAAAATTATCCCAAGTGAAAGAAGAAAGTGCCTCCCCTACCTTCTTGAAGGGAGCAAAACAGCACTGCATAATCGGAGAATAGGGACCACCATTGGTTAATTGGCCCAGGGAGTGGATAGAGACTTTTCGGCTCCTCTAGGATTTGATGGCCAGTAAACAGACATTTTGTGACTTCTCCCCTCAGGGGAGGTATTTCGAAAGTGATGCATGAGCTATTGCTTTGAAAGAGGCAATAAAATCATTTTACTGCTACTTGTAGACTCCATAAAACAAGTAAGGAGCTATCAAGTACAGATCTGATGTGTCGTTTATGTCCAGTTTCAAGCCGGGAAGTGGTGTGAAGGATTTTGTTGGAGACGCTTTAAACAAATTGTTTCAAATGGGTTTTCGGGAATGTTTGTGTCTGGACAGGAAGGACGGACAAATCATGACCTTCTCCTACGGTCAACTCGATTTATTTTATGGAACAAAGCACGTGTTTGTATTTTTCACCATTCTGTCCGCCGCTTTTCTAGCTGGCTGATTGATTTTTATAGACGACTCGGTTGTTATTGAAATGGTTATAAGTCATGATTCCCCGATCTTTGGAGTTCGATTGCACAATCTCAATTTGTGTGTTCGTTTCGTTCCTGATAATTTATTTTTATCGAAAACCGTTAAAGAAACTTCAAAATTCTAAAATTATTTTGCTTCCATGCGAAAAAATGTACGAAAATTAAAAGATTTCTCCCGGAGATTGTCGAGACTTTATCTAGTTTAAAGATTAAATCTGACGACGGTATTTGATTGTGTGGTAGAGTAGGAGTCGTGCTACTCTAGTACAGTTTCGTAAGCTGTCAGTGCCAGGGCCTTAGTCTGAAGATGAAATCTGATGACTGTTTCTAGCCTGTTTCGCGTTACTCTAGTACAGTTTCGGAGTCAGTGGTAAGGGTCTTAGTTTGACGATTAAATCTGACCACTGTATTCGAGTGTTAATCTACTACAGTTTCGGAAAGTCAGGAGTCATGGACTTAGTTTGGAGATTAAATCTGGCCACTGTATTAGAGTGTCGCTCTAGTACAGTTTCGGAGAGTAAGCAGTCAATGTCTTAGTTTGGAGATTAAAATCTGACGACTGTATTGATGTTGCTCTTGTACATTTTCGGAGAGTCAACAGTCAAGGGCTTAGTTTGCAGATTAAATTTGATCACTGTATCAGAGTGCTGCTCTGGTACAATTTCGGAGTCAGCAGTCAAGGCCTTAGTTTGGAGACTAAATCTGACTACTGTATTAGAGTGTTGCTCTAGTACAGTTTCGGATCGCCAAGGCCTTAGTTTGAAGATTAAGTACGATGAGTTTGGTTCTCAGTGTTGCCAGTGTCAGTTTCGGTGTCTTACGGAGAAGTAAAGAGAACAACGAAAGATAACTTACACCAACCTGCTATGGCCATCCAGGGGTAGAAAGCATTGGCAGGTGCTTGAGCCATAGGAGGTGTACTTTGACAGCAGGTAGACCACGCGTCCGTGACTCTGGGGGCTGCAGAATTGTCGGTGGGGAAAGGTCGCATCGTTTCTCCGCTCATACTCGAAGGTCTGAGGCCGGTGACAGAGCTGGAGGGCCAAGAGGCCATCTCCTTGACGGCCTGGTTGAAGCCATTCTGATCTTTAGCCAGGCATTCCGGCTTGAAGATGGTGGAGCTTCCCTCGGTGACTGAGTTCGAGTAGAGTTTGCAGGCCGCGGCGGCAGCGGCCGTTGCCGCGGCCGCCGTCGAAGCCACCGACGCGTTACCGTTGTTGCTGCCGTCGACCGCCGCGTACGAGGCCGCCGAGTTTTCGTGAGCGGGGTTAGATCGTGCCGTACTAGGTTGCGGCGGGTATGGCGGCACGAGTAGTCCCTGCGGAAAGCGGTACGACTGCTCGGCGGCAGACTGCCCGTTGTAGAAGCCGCTCTGCTCGAAGTATGAGTTCATCATGCAAGGAGATGATGCAACGACACCTCACTGGGCTCCTCACTCTTCAACATCAGAGTTGGAATTTGGGTATTTTTTACTCGAGAGAACGGTGTGTTGGATTCATTTGCAGGCTTCGGCTGCCATGGATACACATTCGCAAAGGGTGGTTCTGGGGAGGCTGTCTCCAGCCAATCAGAGAGCGATGCTCTGCGCCGCGCTCCCCTCACTGTATCCTGCCGCGGCAAAGGCACGCGGTGCCTTCTCTCCAACACGGGGAGATTAGATTCCACTTCTCCTCACACAAAACCTCGCTCTATCTCGTCCATCCACAAAACACGGCCCCTACGCAATAACATTGAAAGGTAAGAGTTATCGGCTGATAACGAGCTGCCTACACCAACATTTGCGAATTAATATCTCTCAACTAAGCGGGTGTGGGTTACTTGAGATTGGACGTGCTTTCGGGTTGATATTTCTCATTTTCAACACTTTTCTGTTCTCGATTGCAGTAGCGAAGTCAGGATTGTTAAGTCGGGGACAATTTTACATGAAGACGTGTCCTTTCTAGAGTTACCAAGTCTCGCTAGAGATTTTGTATCTGGTCATCAAGTTAAGTCTTAGTCTAGGTTGATCAGAGTGTAGAAATTACATTTGCAATCCATAATATCAAGCGAATGCTAGAATATTATTGATCGAAATTAACGTTTTTTTCACTTTGACACGGCATGTCGATATGCAAGATATGAGATAGTTATGTCAGTGATATTCATCTTATGAAACAAATATTTACTATCTTATCTCCTAGTGAATGATTGGTTGGATAAAATATTAATTATAATTATTGCTGTTTTATATAAAGAATGTTACATTTCTGCATTTATAATATTACATTTATGAAATGACAAAAAAATTAAGAACTCAATATTTTTGATGTGATTGGGGCCCCAGATTCCCCTATGCCAATTTCACTGATCAATTTCGTAATACTGGCAGATTTCTTGATTGAAGGTCAAAATCGGGTAATCAACTAAACGAGTGTTGGTTGATAATTCTCCTTTTCAACTACCGCTCGGCTTGTAACCTAAATGTGTAACATTTGAAAATTAAATAGCAACTATTTTGATAACGTTAGATTCAACTCTATGAGCGTCACGAGATTTGCGAGTATTGCTTTTACCCCACAAACCACATACTGATTAAATAACCGCTTCTATTGGTTGAAATATTCTAGGGATGATTCTATTGGTCAGGAAGGTCAAAATTGGTTAGAAGTTTTATCCAGGGAAGGCTGCAGGCTATAGTCGGTGACTATAGACTGCAGCTGGACTATAGCTATAGAGCGGATATATACATGTGAACCCCTTAGATGGTTAAAACTCTTGAATGCTGAATGAAGTTGCAATAAAACCATTCACGGCTCATTATCATTAACTAACGTTCAGTCTTTACTGACGTATTTTTACGGCACATATATTTATACAAATATTTATGAATAAAATTAAATAATTCAATCGTCAATGCATAAAGTTGTTTATTTATAACTCGTAACTTTTAATTTAAAAGTTTATGCAACAATCAATTTCTACAGAAATAAATCTATAAGCTTTTTTCGAACAAAAAATGATCGATTTAGAAAATGGGTTATTGATACAATATATCTCCATTTATATGTGATTGCATTCACAACTAATGCTTGATGAGAGATATATCATCTATATTAAATGGTATAGTTTTCTATATCTGATTTCGAATGAAGATTTGATCACTGTTGGAATTCTGTAGAAATCTGACCAATTATATGATCACTTTTGTGGGAATGTATACCTATGTATAGTAAATTCTGAACCCAAACAGCCTATAATGATATGAATTTTAATTAACATTTAGTAGAATACAAGACGACATTAAATATAATTAAAGTTACTACGAAAGGTTATGTTTGGCACAAACAGAAGTAAGGAAAATTAAGTTTTTCTTTTTCAGATGTATTGAAACTCCTGTCTTATATTTCTAGACTATTTCAACCATGCTCATCAATTAACATTATCACCAACTCTGTTTGGTCAGCATATTTGTATGAATTATGAACAATTCTAGCAACGAAAAGTTTAAAGTAACATTTTACAGTTGTAGAAAATTTATTCCAGTTTTGAACTTAAAACTTACATAAGACTCAAAGTTTTTCGAGAGGAATTAAAAGTAAACGAGAAAATACATCATGTGTCACACAGACATCCCAATAAAAACATTGAATGCTATATTTATTTTTGTGTGATCTCTTGTATATTTTAAGCCATCTGCATTTAGTCAATCAGTATCCCACATTGTATCCATATTTTAACTTGACTCTATTTATGGAATACCATCTCACTTATAAAATGCATCACTCTGAGAATAACAGAGAAATGAAGTACAATCGCAAATATTTATAAGGCTTTACAGAGGCTTCTGAAATATGATAATACTCATTGCCTGCCAATAGTTTGGAGAATAACTCCAAAATATATAAAGCATCAAATTATAAGACAGATGGTAAAACTTTAAAGCTCAATTTTCGTCTTATAACTTTATCTGTCTTATAACTTTAGTTACAACGAAGTTTAACTATAAAAAGATCAGATACAAGACTAAGGATCAACATTTTTGAGACTCATCTAGGATAATAAGAAAAAATAAGAAAATAAAACTGCTAGTCATATAATAACGTTGCATAGTTTTCAGATAAAAATGAAATCAGAAATTCCATTGGTTAAAAGACAGCAACAACTCATCCTTTTTAAGGAAGTTGTTAGGGACTAAAATTTGCAGATGATTTCTAAGTATAGCAGACATCCCCAGTTAAAAGTAGGAATATTCATTGTGAAACTCACAATTCAATAAGCAAACAGGGTTTATATAACGACTTGTGTATCTAGTAACTAGCATGCTTTTATTTAGAAATTATTATACGAGATTTTACATGCAAAGATAGATAACGAATGACTGAATAAGCATAAAAATAGCACTGGCTTCAAGGAACAGAAAATAGATTCACAAAATAATAACACGAAATAATTAACATAATGCGTGCAAATAACATGTTTATTGGTGGTGCAAATTAAAACAATTCCCCACGAACAAAGCTGGACATACAGGACAAAAATAGCAAGATTCATGGCGTTTGTCGGTAAGTTTTGGCATTTTATCGCCCATCAGTTGGCATCTGAAATAAGTTAACTCGAAAGCACAACGTAAGGATAAAATAAAATCTGAACTAAACCAAGTCTATTCACATCCTAATACACTCTTAAGAATTTGGCATCCTACTCTCCAAACTTCCACACCACGCCAACGTGTAGGAATCTGAGGCCACGACAAACTTAAAGTACACCAGCCTCCGCGTATACGATGGTCTTTGGTTGGATCAGTTTTCGAACTCGCAACCCTTAGGTTGCTAATCAGCGACTCTATCAACTGCGCTACCTCGGCCCTAATAGCTGTCCAGAAAAGAAATTGAGACCAATAATTTCTTCGCCACTGCGAAAGTAGAAAATGCATAACAATTCCATGAGCATAATCTTTATCCAAAATTAACCAATCAGCATAGGTTGTTTGGGTTTTATGGCTCAAGGGCCGTATTTGGACATGCTTCGCATTGACGGATAATGTCAAGTAATGAACATAAACACACAAAGAAAGTTTTTTTGAGACAGAAGGAGGAATCGAACCTGCAACGCCTACCACTCACAGGTTACTAGCGCAGTGGACAATGCCACTGAGTCACGACGGCTCTGAATCAGCATAGGAGGAATGGCAACTCATCAATGTGAAGCTTATATTTGACCAAATTTACAGTGTGAAATAATGATAAGCACTTGCAGTGAATCATTTTTACTATATTTAGCATTAATAAACGTATCTTTTTTACGACCTTATTTAATTCCTATTAATATTAAACCTCTGAACGTCACAAGATTTCCGAATAGCGTTGTATTGCTTTTACCTCACCATATACTTCATGATAAAATAACCACATCTATTAGTTGAAAGAATCAGAAAAGATCCTAAAGGTCAAGAAGAAACCTCTGAACGTCACAAGATTTCCGAATAGAGTTGTATTGCTTTTACCTCACCATATACTTCATGATAAAATAACCACATCTATTAGTTGAAAGAATCAGAAAAGATCCTAAAGGTCAAGAAGACCCAAACTGGTTCGAAGTAGAGCAGGGAAGGCAGAAGGTTGAAGAACAGATAAATGAGTGCGAACCCTTTTGATGATTAAATCGTCGAATTTAAAGAAGAAACATGGTTTAGATCCTAGCGACTTATGCAAGGAAGCAAACGTTCAGTAAGGCATAAACTTGAGGAAGAAAACGAAATTTGAATTAAGTTGGGGGTGATTAGTATTTACAGTAAAAATAATTTCAGCATGAACTCATTTATAACATTAAGATACGTGTGGAACAACAAAAAAAATCGGTTTGAAATAATGTAAGAAAGCAAATTATCAAAACTGTGGTAAAGCTAATCAAATTCCAAGCGATTAATATTGATTGGAAACAATTTTAGCAGAAATGAGTGCGTTAATTATCTTGCTAATATATTTGATACAACTTAGAAAATGAATACCAAAAGACGAGCTATACGATTCCTATAAAAGCGTAAAATATAAAAAATGTGTTCCAGAACTAAATAAATAGTGGTACTACTAGTACTAGAGACATAAATTTTCACAAATGTTTTTTTTGTCATTACCATTAAAAGATCAACAAAAGGATTAGCTTTTCATATTTTTTCGCTCTATTGCTTGAAATCTGATAAAATTAAAGCAAATCTCTTAAAAGAAAAAAATCATTATTCTTTGTTTATATAATTATTTTCCATTATAATTGAATCTAGCAAATAACAGTATGCGGTATCAAAGAACTCGTCGTAACGTAATATATCATATTCCTAATCTCTTTAGTTTGTAGACAAAAACTCTCAGAAAATTACTTTATCCTCTACTTTAATCACTGAGATTCAAAAATGATTAACTAATTTTTAATTTTTGAAAACGTTCAATGATTAAAAATCGTGTCCCTAAATGGGTTATGTACTCATTTGGGGATATTATCTTTATGAATCAGAACACTAAGATGTAGCTGAATGGTATGCCTGGAATTAATGAGACTAATATTTTTGAAAACATTTAATAGTTAAAAATCAGATCCCCAAATAGGTGAATTTACTCATTGGGGACATTACCTCTATGAATCAGGACAGTAAGATGTATCTAAATGGGGATGGTGGGTATTAATGAAGACTCAGAAATGATCAAATTATTTAATATTTTTGAAAACATTTAATACTTAAAAATCACGTCCCCGAATGGGTACATTACTCATTTGGGAGCATTGCTCCTATGAATCAGAACACTAAGATGTAGTTCAATGGGCATGGGAGGAATTAATGAAGACCGATATTTTTGAAAACAAAAAAGTCAAAAATTATGTACCCAAATGGGCGAATTTACTCATTGGGGACACTACCTCAATGAGTCGGACCACTAAGATGTAGCTGAATAGGGATGGTAGGAATTAGTAGACTGAGAAATGAATAATTTACTACTTTGTAAAACATTTAAAAATCATACCTCCCAAATGGGTACACTACCCATTAGGGGACATTACCCTAACAAATAAGAACACTAAGATGTACCTGAATAGGGATGGCGGAGATTGATGAATATACTATAATGTTTTGAGGGTTAAAATTATTCTTTTTGTGTTCCTAAACGGGTACTCTAGAAATGAAGAGGTAAAAAAAATTATTCCATGGCACTTATTTCTGTCCACAGATTATTTGTCGTATTTAACTAATCGCGTAGTATCGAAATTGTTTTAAAGAATAGCGTGGTTCGTCTTTACGTTTGTTTTTGTGGTACGCTTTCCAAACTTCTTCAATAAAACCCCCGTCCAATAGGAATCGAAACACTCCAGCATCGCGCGTCCGACCTAATCGCATCACATCCCTTAGTGTATACATCCGCATAGTTCGCAGCTAGTAAATGTAGTTCACTGTGAAATCTGCCTTTAAAGAGGAGAAGGAAGACAGTGGATCCCTCTACTGCTACTAAGCTACTTCAGGAAGTAAAATAAACAGAACACCCACTATCAAAATGATTATTCTGTAAGAGAGGCGATCTCAAGTGAGATGGAGGAGCGAGAGCGACTGCGATCGGGGGCCGGCCACAAAGTACCGCGCTTTAGAGGCTGATCGCTCTGAGAAACTTTCAAGGACGCTTTGCGGTGTTCTTAACACTAGAAGTGCCGGAAAGTTTGACTGCCTAGAACCACCGAATGGGTCCTAGTTTTTGAAAAAAATGTTTAGTTATGTTCTTAACACTAGATGAGACGAAAATTTTGAATGTCTAAAAATCGTCGAATGGATCCTAGTTTTGCTTCTTTCCCTTCGACATAGATCCCGGACCGTCACCAATGGCCCTTTGTGTTGACCCAGTACGGCGTAAATTCAACTACCTCCCCACCTCCCCTCAAAAAGCTAACTGATAGAAAAATAATTTTAAAATCTTTGTTTCACACTCCACAAAGTTGATTAAAACTAACAAGATCTGGCCAAAATGAGCCAGACAACGTTTTTCCGTCACACACACAAGGAAAGTTTTTATTGATACAGAAAGTATCAATAAAAGCATTTTTGACAGAAGAGAAATATACATCCAGGGTAGTTGCAGGAATCGAACCTACCATAGCTATGGGCTCCTTTTGATAGCACTGAGCCCCTTTTGATATTAGGAAATACATGGGATTTATAAACATTTAGTTAAAAATAAGGACGATTACATGCAGAAGATAAATAGAAATTTAAGAAAAAATTTAATTAAGATATATTTTTTAGCTTTGATAAATTAAAGATCACTATTTGAAGTGGATGGGATGTACTAATGAATCGAATCTATGCATTTATTTTACCTTACAAGTCACATTCTGAAATTAAAAAAAAACAATACACTAAACTCAAGAATTAAAAATTGGAAAATCTCCAAGAGAACTAAATACAAATAAATACATCATTAAATTGGTTGTTTACTTATTCTTTGTTTATACCATGAATTGAAATGTGACGATTCCCTAAAATATCCTCTTCAACGTATGCTACGTAAGGTATCAGATATATTTTGGCTTATAATTGTAATCGGAAGTTTAAGCTGGTTATAAGTTGCACTCAATGAATAACCTATCAGAGTAGAAAAAGGAAATCAATAGAAAACACCTAATTGGGAAGATTAAATGGTATACTAAAAAAGGAGCTAATAACCCTTATAAAGGAATAATAAATCAGCCAGTTGAATATGATGGTATCAGAATGAACTCTTTCTACCCAGCTGTTTGACCTGGTAGATCACTGATTTCCATACAGTTATGCTCGTCTTCATAGATTATGTCCAAGATTCTAAGTTACCTCCATACTGCTACATATTAAATATATTTGGAAAATAAAAGTAATAAGTTCATTGCAGTAGTAGTTCGTTATAAGATTTTTTCGATAAGTTACAAAATTTTAATAATTAAATTAGTTCTTGAATAAAGTTGGTTGGTAGTTGAATTTATGTCACACTGGAGCAGCACAACGGGCTATTGCTTGGATAAGAGTTTTGATTTTTCAATTAATTTAATTTTTTAAATTAACGATAGTTCAATTTTTAAGTAAAACATATTTCAATTGTTGGAATTCGAAACATTTTTATCTGTATGGTAATTAATTAAATTGTAAAGTAACATTAGCTTGATAATTCATACCTACGATGTATGGAGAGATTAGCATCCATGGGCAGAATATTGTTAATTAAAATTACAATTAAAGTTACAATTAAAATGTTATAAATGATAATCAATTTTACAAAGTACAAAATTAAATTCGGAGAAATAACTTTTAACACGATTAAAATAAATGCTTCGCTCAATATTGCATCTTCATTGATAATTGAACAAGCAGGCATCCAAATTGACAAACAAAATGGGGAAGCAGAATCATTAAATTCAATTTTCAGTCTTACAGAGAACTCACTTCTAAATGATATCAGAGAATAATTTCAAATTTTAAAATTACTATAGCTTGATAATTCGTACCTACTATAAATAAAGAGAATTCATGGGTAAAGTTGCTTTAAAATTGCGCAGATGATATCCAAATTGATATAAACTGTTACACTTTAAAAAGTTATAAATGATCATTAACTTTATAAAATAGATTAGAATTCAACGTATCAACTCAAACAGGATTAAAATAAATATTTCGCTATCAAAATTGCATCTTCATTGATAATTTAACAAGCCTGCATCCAAATTGACAAACAAAATGAAGTAGAATTATTAAATTTAGTATTAAGTCTTAAGAAAACTTCCTTCCAAATAATAAAGAGAAATTGTTTTGGTTTCATACAATTAAAATCGCTTTCTTTCAAGGCGAAATAAAACACCAAGTCCTCATCTTCAAAGTACTAGAGAATGACTGAAACCCCAACTTTTCAATATGTAGTATAGAAAATTTAAAGTATCAACACGATTAAGATAAATATTTCGCATGCAATATTACATCTTGACTAATTGAACAAGCACGCATCCAAATAGACAAACAAAATGAAGTAGAAATATTAAATTCAATTCTAAGTCTCACAGAGTCACTTGCCTCTGAATAATTTCAGAGAAATTATTTTAAAGTTTCATACAAATTAAAATCACTCTCAAGGCGAAATAAAACACAAAATCTTCGTCTTCCTAGCGCTAGAAAACGACCGAATCCCCCAAATTTTCAATATGTAGATCTCCCCTTACGTGACCATCCCCCATTTTTTGAATGATCCTTGAACAATAAAGCCCGATCCCTTCGTCAGCCATTTTTACGGTATGCAGCTCCCAAAACCGACGCTATATCAATTTGAGAACCCTTCCAGTGCTGTCAGCAAAATCGTCCCGTGTCGCATAGTCACTCACTAGGCTTCATATCAATAAGCATTACCTTACTCTCTACATCGTCAATTAAAGGCGGCTTAAAACCACGGGATATAGGCTGTAAAAAGGAAGCATTTGTGGCCTCCTGTATAAAACGTAATGAATTAGGCAGTGGGTTCCTGTAATGTTGTCTTTTAAATGTGGCGTCGCACGCTTTGGCCGTGTTTATTTTTACCTGTTACACGTAGTGCGTTTTATGGAACCATAATGTGGGCCGTAAATCAGAGAGAAGTTGACAGGGAGCTCTTCTCTCGTTCTGTGATTTTTTTCTTATTCTTGCTTTCTTTTCCGAGATGGAAATCGCGGATGTGTTGTGCCAGTAGGGACTGTTTTTTCGTACTCTTTCTCATCTAACACCTTAACAAATCAATTACTCGAGTTTTTGTTAGATTTATTTTTAATCTTTGGAGTCGTCAGGATGAGTCGCTTCCTTTTTTATGCTTTGAAATGTATCCTTGTCGTAAGACTTCAATTTCTGTTGAAAAGGCATGATTTGACGCTCTATGATTTCTTGTAACACCAAGGGATTTTATTGGACTTTACACTAAGTGGTTTCGACGAGATATCTCGTCCATCAAGATCTGACCAATGTTTCTTTTGACGAGATATCTCATCATCAAGGTATTGTCGATTTTTTATGGTGACGATATCAAGATCTGGTCAGTTTTTTTTAATGATGAGATATCTCGTCCCTCAAGATCTGGTCAGTTTTGTTAATGACGAGATAGCTCGTCGAGACGTCCACCAGAAGGGTTAAGAGGAAAATTATGGATGCAGAATACATCTACAGAATTTTTATAAGTGATGCCTTTACATAATAAAGATGTACCTTTATTATGCCGATGTACATAATAAAGGCAAATTTTATCTTATACCAATTAGATGTTTCGGAAAAAAAGCCGAACAAGCGATAAACAGATGTTCCTTTGATTTTTCACCCCAATACTAAAAAAATATTTTACAATTTAAAGAGTATGTGAGGAAACCATATTGCTAGTTTGGTTTTAAAATTAAGGCTATAACTTTTCTTTGACATCTAAAAATCTCTGATCTGACCATTTATAAGAGAAAGAATAGAAAACAGTGTTCCACATAAAACCGTTGGATGTCATTGGGATCAGGATAGCACAGGAATTCCGAAACTATATAATTAATATTTCAAAAGTACCTACACGTAAAGCAGTGATTCAACAGGAAAAATAATTGTGGCATTCAAATTCACTTTGAGTCTGAATAACACTGACCATAGGATCAATCTGCAACACGCATTCAATGGTTTGAGAACATGGGGCAGCAAAAATTTTCTGTTTTTAACCCTCCAAGGTGGTGTCGATCTTGTCCATCAAGATCTCACCGATTTTACTAATGACGAGATACCTCGTCCATCAAGATCTGGTCAATTTTGCTAATGACAAGTTACCTCGCCAAGACAACCACCAGGAGGGTTAACAGATGTGGACATGGTCTATACAAAATCATGACACACATCTTTTGATTTGATGTAATCCTATGGTGAAGAGGGACGGACGGTTTTAGGTGAGCTTACAAGTGACAAAAAGGTGAGTCTTAACTGCAGATACCTCTATTTCGTTCAGGGTCATAAAGTCTACCAAAGTGCTATAAGCTCAACGCAAAACCAGGAATTCCCAGTTTCCTTTCCTGAAATGTATTAAGTACATAATCTTCGGGGGGGAGTCCTGTAATAGCCTTAGACTTTGAAGGATTTTAGAACTGATGACCTTTGTCTCTGTAGTGCTTCATCTTGACAAAACAGGATACACAGGAAGAACTTGGTTATTTTCGACAACAAATAGTTCACTAACAAAACTTTACACAATAACTCCTCGATATGTCATGATTCTTAAAGGGTAAGAAAAAGGCGCGATAGAGTGAATTATAGACGAGAAAATTTATTTATTCAAAATAAGGAAGCCCAAATCATGTATTAAATTACTTATTTTTATTTAAAAATTATGTAAAACTATAAGTTTAAAACAAAATCGACGTGTTTCTACCTTTTGAATTAATACTAAATGCAGAACACAGATTTCACGTGCACTAGCCCCCATGTACACGACGGTCTTTGGCTGGACTGAGTTTCGAACTCACAACCCTCCGGTTATTAATCCGTTACTCTTCCGACTGGGTTGCCACGGCTTCTGACTAGATCGAGATCTGGTCATTTTTTTTCTAATGCTCGTCCATCAAGATTTGGTCAATTTTGCTAATGCCTAGTCATTAGTAGGGTTAAACTAGTAACAATAATCTGGAAAATTCAACTCTGAAATTAAAATTTTGTGCATCAGGGTATCGTTTCTTCGACACGAATATATTTGAGTATATTTCAAGAACCGATAATTTTTCAAGTACGTCATTCTGCTAGAGACCTGCATTCATTTCCCTTTTGAATGAGACTATATCAATTTGGACACAAAAAGTAAGGAATTGAAATGCAATGTAAAATATTTTTAAACAAATAATTTAATTCCTTTTAAATAAGCAATAATGAAAGTGCTTTTCAGAGAAGTAACAAGAAACCATTACATATTACCTTTATTAGAAACACTAGTTCCAATTGACGTTTTGTGATGGATGCTTTTATTATGCATCTATCACAGAATGTATGCAAATTGCGTGCATTGTCACTGCTGCTTGTTGTCTTTATTTTCCCTTTTGTCATTCGCCCTCCATCTTTGACAGTGCCCTTGCACAAAGTGTTGAGACCTAAAGGTAGAATTTCAACGTAATCTTAACTATATTCCTAAGCGTGATAGCTCGATTCTTGACAAAATTCTCGAGCACGTACCTTAAAATCTCTAAATCCTAAGTTTCATTCCGATTCGTTGAAAATTGCGGTCACTAGAGGCTCGTATATAGGAGAAGTTACTACCCCTATAACTAGGGGCTCGTATATAGAGGAAGTTACTACCCCTATATACGAGCCTCTTACCCGGTATAGGAGGGATGTTTCCAAATTTGGAAATAGCGATTCGGTTCAGACTAGACCCGGCAGGTGTTCCCAACGATGTTAGGGCAAAACTGGATGGGCAAAACTGTTATTTTACGATAACAGTGGTAAGTGTTATTGGTAATTTACGATAACATTTATAATTAACAGCTAATATAGCAGTTTTGTTTCAGTTAGCTAATAACACTTAGTAACGAAATTTAACGGGGTTATCATTAACTTATATAAATTAACACATTAACGGATATTAACTTTAAGAAATTGACAAAACTGTTGTTTTAACAGATATATTAACTATTTAAATTGACCATTAGTAATTAGTAAAAATATTAGCTTTGCTTTTTTACTTTAGTGTAGTTTATGCAGCTTTTTATTTTTATCAAATTTTATTAGAAATTTCAATTTCTTAACATTAGAATTTATACTATTTAAATTGCTTCACTGCTACCCAACAACACATTTATAGGTTTTTCTTAATATTTTCGATAACAGTTGCTAATTGTCACTTCGGAATAACACTGTTATCAGAACAACGGCTAAAGACTATTTAAACTGCTATCGGAATAACGGGGCGGAATCAGAATAACACCAGAACAAGGGTCACTAGGGACTCGTTTATTCTGGGAAGTTATACTATGACACTAAATTTTTTATAAAAAAAATGTACCTAAGCATACCTATACGATCTAAAACTCTTTTTAAAATGCGACTAGAGTCAAAAGACCCATAAAATAAAACGAGGAAATAAAAATGCAATTGACAGTTTCTGTGCAAATTGAAAGTTAGAATTTAATTGATTTTTCCCCGAAAATTTTTATTTGATCAGTGCTCAATTGCAAAGCAGAGCAGAACAAAACTATGCCAAAATGTACAGTAAAAAATAGACACCGATAGATTACTCAAACTAAGATTTTAACCCTCCTAGTAGTTGCCTCGACGACGTATCTCGTCATTAACAAACAAAACTGACCAGATCTTAATGGACGAGACACCTCGTCATAAGAAGGAAACTGACCAGATCGTGATCTCGTCATAAAAAATAGGCAATATCTTGATGACGAGATATCTCGTCAATAGCAAAATTGGTCAGATCGTGATGGACGGGATATCTCATCGAAACCACTTGGAGGGACAATTCCGAGTAATTTACCATCCTGGTGGTTGTCTCTACGAGGTGTCTCCTTTTTGCAAAACTGACATCTCGTCTTTTGCAAAATTAACCAGATCTTGATGGACTAGATATCTCGTCATTAGAAAAACTGACCTGATCTTGTTCTCGTCATTATGAAAAACTGACCTGATCTTGTTCTCGTCATTATGAAAAACGGCAATTAATCACTAGAAATTCAATCGGCATTATTGACGACGAGATATTTCGTGATGATCAAAGTTGGTCAGATCTTGATGGACGAGATACCTCGTCGAGACCACTTGGAGGATGGAAGAGAGAGTAGAGAGTGCAAAACTCACAGGAAGTTAAGCTTTAAAACAGGCTGACAGGTCCAGAATTTATTTCAAATTAGGCGTCTTTCCATGTTCAAAAGCAAATGCCGCTACTTTGGCATCGGTTTTTCAGCCAAATACGAAAAACGTGGTGTGCATGAAAGAGTAACTGCATAATATTTCTGCTCTAATATCTAAGTAACGAACTCTAAAATGACTATCTTAAAGTATGGAAATGGAAATAGACTTGTTCAGCTTCTTACTTTCACTCATTCCTGCTCTTGGTTTATGGGCTCAGAAGTTATAAAAAGTGCAACTTTAGTTTCTACCAGTACTTTGAAGGTTGTAAATCTTTCATGCTCTGATCTTCGGAGCTCTGACACTTTTTTTTCATTCTTCTCTCTCTTTTTCTTATAGAATTCTAGGAACACGTTCGTGGGTACTAATTTGAGAGAGAACGAACATCTGGAAGCGATTCTAACTTTAAATGGCTTATTCCTAGCTTTCGATTGACAAGGAAAACAATTTACTTGCAAATTAAACATACTTTAAACCTCTTGCTCGTATCTTTAACGTTTTTAGTTTCTTACAATATCGAGTTTTTTATTTTTCGTCTCCCGAGGTCCCGGTAGTTTTGTCCCAGTCAGGAGAAAAACATTGAGGCCGCCTTCTTTTAGCACGGCCACACACTGGAGTAGCATGAGATAATGTACGGAATGCGTAAGCACACTAAGTTTCTGTACATAAAACATGGTTATACTCAAGTGTATCTTTGCCAATTTAACGCGTCGGTTCCGGTAGTTTTGTCTCAGTCAGAAGAAAAAACATTGAGGTCGTCTTCTTTTAACCCGGCCACACACTGGAACAGCATGCAACAACGTACGAAACGCGCATGCGCACTCCGTTTATATACAGAAAACCTGTCGGTGCGCATGTGTATTTTGGCCAATTAAGCGTGTCAGGATTCATGATGGCCAAAGGCAAACCACACATTGATGCAATATCAGTCCTGCAACACTTGATTGGTTGAAATACGCTTGAGTACCGGCATGTTTTCTGTGCAAAAATGGAGTACGCATGCGCATGTGTTGTCGCATCCTGCTCCTATGTGTGACTGTGCTGAGATGTACCAGTCTTCTCGATTTTCTTGCCATCGAGAAATTTAACCACCCAAGACCGTCGTGTACGTAGGGATGGTGTACATTAAATCTGTCGTTGCTACAAATGCCCTCACGCTGGAGTGGAAGTTTGGAGAGTGGGGTGCCAACTCAGGTGTTGGCCTCGTCATCTGACCGAGGTTCAAAATGACGAGGTGTTGTCCTCGGATCTTTCCCTTCGGGATTGATCCTGGACCGTCACCAATAGCCCGTTGTGTTGTTCCAGGGAGACGTTAATTCAGTTATCTTCATCCATCCCAACTGACGCAGAAGGCCGTAAGAACTAGGGTGGGTGCTGTTATTAGTTTGAATTAACGACAGTTCATAACAACTTGCACCGAAATTGAAATATCGGCAGAAAAATTAATTAAGTCGATTGTAATTCTGTGAAGAATTGTTTGAAATGCTGGTTGCCAGAGCATGTTAGTCTTCAAGCAGTTGTATGAAAAACTGAATACTTGAATCATTATAGTAATTTGGTTTTGTTATCTACGGTCATCTTTTGTAACACGAGGGCAAGTTAGACCCGGACCTACAGTTTCAAGTATCCTAATCCAGAGTCTATTTAATTGAACCCAGGGTTAGAGTGCACAGTGACCGCACCACTGAATAAGTGTAAGTAAGTGTTCAAAAATATGGAAAGTTCACACTGAGACTCAAAGTGTCCCGGTTTGAACAAAAATCTCAAAAGTGATCCGGTTTGAAAGAAAAATTATTCAGTAAATCTATGTTCACACGGAGACTTTCATAAAAGTGTTTCGGTTTGAATACAAAATGAGGTAAGTCTACTTAAAAATATCCCGGTTTGAAAGAAAAATTATTTGGTAAATCTATGTTCACACAGAAACTCTCACACAAGTGTCCTGGTTTGAACAAAAAATAACATGGTAAACCTATCTATATGTATTTTGCAAAAGGCAAGATACCGAATTTATTTTACATGGTTGGTTTGGTTTTATGGCTTAAGCTGCGTCACTCGACAGAATCAATGGACATACACACAACAAAAGTTTTACTAACCCAAAAGAGAGAAATACACACAGGACATTTTTCAGGAATCGAACCTACGCCGTCTTCCTGTAGGGAGGGGTGGGCATATTCGGATGGTTTCGTTACTTAAAAATTAGTTTTGTTACCTCATGATTATATGAGGACAACCATGAATGCTTGATTTCTTATCTATAACTCTAAATAGTTTGTAACTCCAATAACTCAAAGCAGTTGTAATAACAGAATATGACATACGTGAAGACAACTTACCTTACACTATTCCCGGAACGCTTGGTTACTTTTCTATCGCTCTAAATAGTTTGTACCTCCAATAACTCAGAGTAATTGTAATAACAGACCATGACATGCGTGAGGACAACTTACCATACACTATTCCCAGAATGGGTTGCTTACATATCTATAACTCAAAATAGTTTGTAGCTCCAATAACTCAAAGTAGTTGTAATAACAGATTAACACACACATACGTGATGACAATTTACCTTACACTATTCCCAGAACGAATGGTTACTTATATATCACTCTAAATAATTTTGTATTTTTTATCCTGGTTACAATAATTATTTGTTACCCAGGAGAGAAAGAGAAAACTGTGTGAGTGTACGTACCATAAGAGGGTAGGGTACAATCGAACCAACATGTGACATATTCGAATGCGCAGTAGTACCCTTGTAAATCAAGCATATGTGAATTGAAAAACTTTATTGATGAAAAATATATCCTAAGTTCCGAATTCACATAAAATTAGAAAGGGATAAAATTCTTGGAGAAGATTTTACTGTTTTGTGCACAGTAAATAATGGAAATCGCGATGGATGTTCTACAATTTTCCTTTTAAAAAGCATTTTATAGTTTTCTACTTTTCTTTTGCGTCATTCTTTTCAATAGCTATTGTTTATCATAGGATTTTCTTTTAGAAGACTCAATTTTCTGGATTTTCCTTGTTGGTTTATTTTGGTTGGTTTCAGCTGGTCTATTTTATCCAATCAATATTTTGGGATCAGGTCGGACGGCTGATAGCTTGAGATATAAGGATCAATTTAAAAATGTAGAAGCTATAATTTAAAATTAGGCTACACTCGGTATGACAGAAAGAACACCACACCTTATTGATACCAAACGGTCCATTTGAACCACTAATTTGCAGCCACCAAATTTGTGTCTCCATCGAAACTTAGTTGAGAAAGATTAGCGTGTCAACAAAGTTTAATATCTTCATACCTTTACATACATTCATACCTTGGACAGTGAACTTTCAAAACAAACTTTTGCACTTATCCAATTCTAATAAAATTTGCAGACTGTTTTTTACAAAAACGCCTATATGTATAAAGTTTGGTTTTAAAATTGTAAATTCTGGGGATGTAAAATACATAAAACTGGTCAAAAAGTTCGATAAATTAGCAAAAATTGATAGGTTCCATGCGCATTAATTTTCCATGTTTGTCGAATATATGTTACTGTGAAAGACCGATATACAGGGTGAGTCTAAATTGTTTTTACAAAATAAGAGGGGTGATAGTACCCATCCAGACGAGCAATAATTACCATGGGACATAGGGTCGCATTCCACTCTGAGAGGCAGAAAAGAGTAAAATTAGAATTTCAACATGAACTTACAACAGTGTTGGGAAAGCGAATGAACGATACCAAAAGTTGCACAATTTGATATATTGATCAGAGAAAAACTCACAGCAAGTGCTCAAAGTGGCGGCCACGCGTGTCGTTGCACAGTTCACACCGGCGAAGGAATGGCTGGCGCACCCTCTCGAAGATTCCTGGTGTTGTGTTAATTTTGTCTGCGGCAACATCGATTCTCGCTACGAGATTTTCAACCGAGTCCACAGGCGTCTGGTACACTAAAGATTTCATGTGCCCCCAGAAGAAAAGTCCAGTGGGTTGAGGTCCGGTGAGCGAGGAGGCCAAGCCACAGGTCCGCCACTTCCGATCCATCGATCAATAAATCAGATTGTGCAATTTTTGGTATCATTCATTCGCTTTCCCAACACTGTTGTAAGTTCATGTTGAAATTCTAATTTTACTCTTTTCTGCTTCTCAGAGTGGAATGCGTCCCTGTGTTCCATGGTAATTATTGCTCGTCTGGATGGGTACTATCACCCCTCTTATTTGGTAAAAACAATTTAGACTCACCCTATATATATGGCAAATGTCGATATTCTCTGGTGAATGTCAGCATTCATAGTCGCTTGGTGTATGTCCGAAATATTTGCTAAATATCATTACTTCTCACTTACACTGGCAAATGTCGACATTCAGCATGCACTGATGGTGAATGTTGAATAAAAATATTTTTGTTACGGTAAGACAAAAATGCAACTTTTTAAATCATACTTTATTATTAAAACATATTATGATATATGTCAAAATAGGAGAAAGCTTAAGTAACAGCACATGTAAATAAACTGTTGAACCTAAAACGAACAGTACATTGTAAATGAGAAAAGAAAATAATACCAATAATAAACTTACACATAAATTATGTGATTAACGTTATACAATCTTATTTATTTCAACAACTTAAACTGAAGACGGAGAGGCCTCTCTAGCTGTGGCCTCTCCGCCTTCTCGTTTCGACCCCCACCAGAGCTTATCTGTGCTTGTCGACATACACCGGCGATAGACCGAATGTATAAGAATATAACCAAATATTTGGTCTTTCACCGACGTATTTGGTGTGTGTGTCGACATTCACCGGAGAATATTGACATTCTCTAATTTCGGTCTTTCACGCGGTTACATATACGTATATACAAATATACCCAAAATTTTGCAAAAAGGCATAGGTTAAGCAACCTTTTAAACCAAAATTTGGAAGCATGATGAATTTCTCATTTGCACTTAGATATATATGCAACATATATTGCAAGGATTATCCAACAATTATTTAAAATAAATCAATTAAAACCTGATGCGCAGGGAACATTTCGAAATAAGAATATCAAAATTCTCAGAAAATGTGCGTATTTGTGCTATACTTATCTGTTATATGTTTCATGTATATCTAACTCCGTCAAAAATAATCATCGGAATTTAAAAATTCTTTTGATATCTAGTTTGATATTAATTAATTTTTAACGCTAAAATTAAAAAATTGATTTTCGATCGATTTTAGTGATTTTGGACTTCTACTGTCCTTTAAGTAATGAGTGCTAAAATTGGAAAAGGAAGAATTACTTTTATGGATTATGATCACCTGTATAAACACCACAAATATCCTTATCCCCCATCATGAATTCTATTAAGTACATTTACTTAGTACAAACGTTACCAAAATACCGATATCTTATCCTCAATCTTTATGCAACCAAAATTGTAAATCTACTTAATTGTACAGCAATACAAACCTCTATTATTATCGTAGCTCAGTGTTTAAAGTGTAGCTAGAAGTTAAAGCCTGCTTAGAAGACTGCTAAAAGTGCCATGAAACATGAGTTGTCTAGTTCATTAAACTTCATTCGTCGCAACAAGTGTTCTGTAATGCATTCTTCAACATCTGTCACTTACCAGCTTCTTTATGGTATCTCAAGCGCTTTTAAAGACTCTAAATGGCCGAGATCTTTGACCCATCGCATCTTGGTAACTATAGAGTAACTCAAAAAACGTATGAATTATTAAAATAATGTACTGCTCACTTGTCGCCGCATGTTTCCATGACAATCACTACTTTCACTTCAGACTTAATTTTTTATGTATTTTTTTAGATGTACTTTATTCTTGACCTCAAAATGTTGCACTGGTTGCATTTAGTAAAAAAAGTAACTACGGAATTTAAAGAAACTTTATTGATAGGTTGTAAAGAATATTACTCGTTGTCAGAATACGTTTGATCCAGTACCGCCTTAGACCACTGAGACGCATATATTCGTTTGCAACCTACAGTCTTCCCTCCATAACATCTAACCAGTTTTGACCTTCCCAGGATTCAGCAGTACACTACTGGCAAATCTCGTTTGTGCTCAGGTGGTTAACACTCCTGATGGTTGTTTCGACAAGCTATCTAGTCAAAAAAAATAACTGACCTGATCTTGGATCTTGTCATCATAAAAAAAATCTTCGATATATTGATGACAAGATATCTCGCCAATAGAAAAATTGATCAGATCTTGACCAGATACCTCGTCGAAACCACTTGGAGGGTTAATGAAGCTCAGGGTGCCCTAGTCGCTCTATGCAGTCTGAACACTTCTGAATTGCATAACGTACACGTAAATTTTGAAAACATTTGTGCTTATTAATCATAAAAATAACCAATTTGTTGGGAACCGAACCATGAACCTTCCCAGAGCGAATCTAACTTTGCCACAAAGTCTCTCTCACTCTTGTTTTATTATTTTTATAAATATATTCCTTCTTTAATCATTTATCAGCTTACGAAGCAGAGAATGACACACCGGTCAATTGAATAACAGTACTAATAACTCAGAACACACGCACATTTCAGCTACGTCAAGCAACGATTTTCAACACAAATTCTGAAATGTGTGGTTCTAAATATAAAATATAAGACAGTTATAATCTGTCTCACCATCCCATAAATGTACAAACTTACCTTAATTGTCAGTTTAAATGTAGTTAAACTGAAACATTGTTTCATACGCTAGGATTTTTACAGCTTCAATAAGAGAAGACAGATTTGCTCGCAGTGACATCTGCTGGAGGAATCATGCATCACTTACCTTGTCTTATCCAGTGTCTATTCTTTGCTTTGTTGTTCATCAAAATTGGGAATCATAACGACTTAAAAAATTATGACTTTTGATACCATTAATTTCCTTCAAATGAGAAATAATTAAACTCTGCAAAGAAAATGCTACAAAAGCTCATCACTTACTAGGCCTATTTTTCAAAGTAAAGTTTAAATAAAAGTTGTTTAAAATTATTATAACCCCCTTGTTCAGTTGTTTGTTTTATTAAGTTTGACGATCCCAGATTTGAATCACGTAGCTAAGTATCCATTCCAGGAAGCTTAATAGAAGTGCTTAGTTTGTCTTTAAATGTTAATGCGTAACTGTGCTCTTCTGAAAGTTATACGAATGTCCATGAAAAAAAGGAAAGAAGCAGAAATAAAGTTTATGATTTTTCAAATTTTGTTTTTACTTCCGTATTAGTAAAGAATATTGAAGTGAATTATATCGAATAATAGAATGGAGTTGCCCACTCTGTCAAAAAAAATCGTTCAGAATGAAACTTAGCAAATGGAATGTACATGAAAAGATAAAAAAAAATGATCGCAATATCAAATCTAAGACTCTATTATCGTAGAATTATATAAAAAAGGTCATAAAAATTAATAGTTTAGTCTCTGGCGACGATATATGCCAATATACGTCGTGACATGTGGTGCAATTGATGGACTAGAATATCAGAAATTCTCAATGGGCGATTTGAGTATCTCCCTGGTAAGGCAGGGTTTCAAAACCGCGGTGGTACTCCTGGGAGAGGCGAGTCGTGTGACCA
This sequence comes from Meta bourneti, assembly GCA_933210815.1. Lineage (NCBI taxonomy): Eukaryota > Metazoa > Arthropoda > Arachnida > Araneae > Tetragnathidae > Meta > Meta bourneti. The sequence goes on from OW119933.1 coordinate 81,457,328, forward strand.
GGTATTATCGGGCCGGCAAATAGCCCTTTGGATATGAAATGAAAACATGGACATGAAAGGAAAAACAAAAGGGGTTATGCAGGATCTGCTAAATGATCTCCGTGTTGTCAAACTACACCGTACCATTACTAGAGCGGATTAGTTGTCGCATGGAGGGTCTCCGTGATGTTGAAACTCTTCTTTGGCCAGTGAGATCCCCAGATCTGTTTCCAATTGAGCATGTCTGGAATACGCCAGTCCACCAATTCCACAGTCCCCGGAATAAAAGAATCAATAGCAGCAACTGTAGAATACTTAGCAACATTGGATAGCATAAGAGTTTTGTTTGACTCTGTGTCGTACCGTATATACTTATATACAGCCTCCAGAGGAGCTTTACAACTTACTGATTCATGAGTTTTCTGGTGAAATTCTACGATAAAGGCCCTTAAGTTGTGTATTGTGATCATTTCTTCATCTTTTCATGTACATCACACACGCGAAGTCATCGACGTTCTAATGAATTAGACAGAGCATGTGGGCGGAGTCGCTGTCATAAGATCTCAGAAGGGTAAGACCCGTTGGTTTTCGAATTGCTTGGGCCTATAGGCTATCGAAGCGCAGGCTAGTGTTTTTATTCACGTTGGATTAATCACTTTAACCAATCAATAACTTATCCAGGTATATAAATATTCTCTCAGTTGTTATTCTTATAGTATACGAGTGCTGTAGATTAGTAGTTCTCAACCTTTGTGAGACCGCGTCCTGGCAAATTCTTTTTTATAATGAAACGAGGATTCGTTCCCATCAAATTGACTCTTAAATATCTTACCAATTTCTTTTAACTTCATACGTTAAACAAACACAAGTTTTAATTATAGCATAATCATAAAGAGTATAAGTACATTTATGTGTATATTGACAAGTATAAAATTACATTTAAATAGTTACCAATAACTGGACTAAAGAAATCTGGTAGCGTATATTGTAGTTTCCTCAGGCTAATATCGCTATATAAATTTTTACTGATTTTTATTGACATACCACATTCCGATCACCAAAAGTTGTATATATGTTGCGTCACAAACACCTTGAACACGATATTTCCCAACACAAAAATTAAACAGTCATGCGTCTCTTATTCATATTAAAATTTAAATCTGTAGGATTATGAATGAAACAAATGCCTGGCCTTGACTACGTCATCTGGCTTCTTAATACTTCTGTACTCGATTACTAAATTTATTAAGTGCACATGTCTAAGGATAAAGCAGTCATAGGTTGTCTACTATTACATAACATAAAATACAGTCAGAGAGTCAACAATATTACAAAATAAGTGTGCACGCAAACAATCATGCCCAGTCAGGAAACGAAACTCACTAACTGAAGCCTTCCCGATGAAGAGTTTGGGGTACACGCGTTTACCAAACAAGCACTTACACACAGCAATGTGAACTTTCGAAGAAATAATATTAAAAAAAATTCAAGAACCAGGTGCAGGAGGGGGTGAGACATATAAAGTCCTCCATCTTTTAAAAAACTAAATTTTTCTCGTCCGGAAAATGCATTAAGTCCCTATCATGTTTTAAAAAATGTTTCATAGTGCCTTTTAACCCTCCTGGTGGTCGTCTCGACGAGGTATCTCGTCATTAGCAAAACTGACCAGATCTTGATGGATAAGATATCTCGTCATTAGCAAAAATGGCTAGATCTTGATCTAGTCATCATAAAAAGAGCGGCAACATCCCGATGACGATATATGTCGTCATTAGCAAAACTGGTCAAATCTTTATTGACGCGATATCTCATCAAAACCACTTGGAGGGTTAAAGGTTTAAATCTGTAATTCATCCCGAATATTTTGATTGAGATGTCGGTTATCAAATAAATAATCGATTATATTGTACATATAATAGCTAATACAATTTGTAAATTAATATTTCGATTTTGAAAGTACTATGATAGGTTGTTCCATCTTAATAAAATATTAAATAATGTTATCAATTTTTTTTTATCACACTAGTACACCTAGTATAGGTGTTAACATAGAATATTGCGTCTTTCAAAGTGTTAAATCTATAATTCACCCAAAACACTTTACCTGAGGCCCCACTGATTAGCAAAATAATCAGTTATTTTGTACAGATAATAACTAATACTATTTGTAAATGAATATTTTGATTTTGAAGGATCTGTGATAGGTTGTCCAACAACCTATCACAGCTTATCTCAAAATCAAAGTATTAATTTGCTAAACGAAATGAAGAACTTGTGAATCGGTGAAGTTGTGAAATGTCAATGGAAGAAGTAAAACTAATTGCTGATTTATAGTATAAATACTAGATACAAAGATACTATGAAGCGTGAAAAAATGTGTTGCTTACGCTTAAATAAAGGTGCACAAAGGTGATAACAGTAAAGCTTTCAAATCTATTCATTAATTCGTGAAAATCTAGTTTCGTTTTATGAATCTGACATATCACATCCACGAACACCTAAATGAACAAATCATGCTTTTTGAAGACTTTTCTGCGAGCCATCAGAGCATCGTGAGATTCCAGAGCAGTGTAGTGTTGCTTTTACCGTACAATACACTTAATGACTAAATAACCACATCTTCAGACGAATCCCTGGAGTCTTTCAAACTTTAGTAAGATTCTATTGGCCTTTTCCTTCGAATAGAATCTTTCTATGGAATAATTCTATTGGTATTTTCCTTCCAATAGAATACCGTGGAAATATTTTATTGGTCTTTTCCTTAGAATAGTATCCTTAAAAAAATTTTATTGCTCATTTCATTAGAATAGAATGCTTTGGAACGATTATATTGGCCCATTCTGTAGAATTGAATCCTTTGGAAACATATTGCCTATTTCATTAGAATTCTTTGGAAAGTTCTATTGGTCAAGAAGGTCAAAATTGGTTAGAAGTCGTGCAGGGAAGACTGCAGGTTGCAAGATGGAATTATGCGTGTGAACCCCTTAGTGGGTTAAAAGAAAAATTAGTCTCCTAATTTATCGTTTATGCACTTCTTTGATTTGAATGATTGTTATCCTAATATACGTATATATTCTTGTATCTCAAAACATTTTTCATTTAACTGGTTACTATTGCCACATCAGAAAATGAAATTCATTAAAAGTTTTACTCACGATCTACAACTGGGAGATCTTTTTCATTCTTTGTATTGAAATCAACGTTTTGTGAAAATATCAATTTTAACCAAGTGTTAGAAAATTTTGAGAACTTCATTTTGGCTGAAATTATTGTATCAAATGTTTATTTATTCCACTATTGTTTCGACAATTAAAGCTCTAAAAAGTTAATATAATCTTTGTAAATTAATATATTGAAGAGTATGTATGTATAATAAAACATTAATTGAAAACGTAATGCCTTTTAGAAATGTTTATTATATCAGCTTGTATTATTGAGTGAGTGCACTACTGTTTATTAGAATTATTTAAATGCAAGAATGTACTTTTCAAGAAATTAACCTATTTTATATAGGGGAAGTGGGCATGAAACAGAATACATAAGGTTTGAAAAATGTTTCTAGCCCAAAGCACTCCTATAAAACTATCTAAAATTTCGTACACAGTAAAACAATAGATTTTAAAACTAGTAAGAGTAGTAGGACTAGGTAGGAAAGTGAATGCTATTGTCTCAGGATTGCTGGCGCGTCTTTAGATCAAATTTCGCGTGATAAAGCACATACAGTAACGAGATCGAGACGGGCTGCTTTTTTGTGGCCCACCTGGTAAGACAGACATCTTAAGATAAAGCGAATCAAGACGTTCGTGATAAAGTCTAATATACGACTATATTTAACAGAAAATAAGGGCAATAAGTATCGAAATAAATATGAATACATTTTAAAGGGAAAATATTTAAAAAAAATCAAAATCCAAGAAAAATTCTGATACCTTTATTGTTAGTGTATGCTATTGTCTCGGGATTGCTGATATACATTTTCCCTTATAAACTTCACCACAGCTCGTCTTTTAGTTCATATTTCGTGTTATAATCCCCATACAATAACGAAACCGGAACGTTTTTTTGGGGCCCACCCTATATTATTACAGTACTGGTTCGACACACAGACGTCTTAAAATAAAGTAAATCTAGACGCACACAAGACAAATATCTGCTGTATATTTAACAGAAAATACGGGCAATTTATTTCAAAATAAATTTGAATATACTTTAGGGGACAAATATTTAAAAAAATTCAAAATTAATGCAAAATTTTGATACCCTTCCTAGTTATATGAACTGAAGAAATCCCTCAAACGTGAAAGAGACACAAACATATCAAGATGGGCACATGATAAGGACTAATATCTGAATATATTTAGGCAAAATACGGTCAGTAAATATCAAAATAGACTTGAATATACTTTAAGGGACAAATATTTAAAAAAAATCAAAATCTATGCAAAATTATAATACCCTTCTTGTTACCCGAAGTTCAGACCCCTAAAGGTGGAAGAAACACCGACAGTTTAAGACATATAAGGACTAATATCTGAATATATTTTATAAAAAATACGGTCAGTAAATATCAAAATAAACTTAAATATAATTTATGGGACAAAAATTTAAAAAAAAATAAAAATCCATTCAAAATTACAATACCCTTCTTGCTACCTGAACTGAAGAACCCCCTCAAACGTGCAAAAGATACCAACATCTTAAGATGTACACACGATAAGGACTAATATCTGAATATATTTAATACAAAATACGGCCAGTAAATATCAAAATAAACTTGAAACGTGTTCGCATGTAATAAATCTCAATAAACCTTAAGACTGACGTTTTTAGATTAGTTTAAACAACTTTTCTTTCAGCGAGGAGCTAGTAGTCCCCAGTTTCGTTATCGGCTTACGGCGCCAGTGCCCTTGCTAAGTTCAAGCATCTGTTATCGCCATTATTAAGAGAGCCTTTCGCCACACCGTTACATATCAGTCACTAAGCCTTTTCCTGATAGCGGAGGCACACTGTAGCTTGGAACAAACTAGTGACCACAAGGCATACCCCATTTTTGTTTGTGACGTTTTCATTTTAACCCTGTGAGCGTCGAGGGATTTACGGGTTATGTAGTGTTTCTTTTCCCCAACACACTTAATGACTAAATAACCATGTCTATTGGTTGAAGAATCCATGGATTCCTTCAAACTTTAGAAGATTCTATTGGTCCTTTCCTTAGATCATAAATCTTTTGAAAAATTCTATTGTTCTTTTCTTAGAATAAAATCTTTAGGAAAGATTTTATTACTCCTTTCCTGATACGATACTTTGGAACGATTCTTTTATTCCTTTCTTAAAAAAAATCATATAATTTGGAAAGGTTCTATTGCTCCTTTTCTTAGATTATAAATCTTTTGAAAAATTCTATTGTTCTTTTCTTAGAATAGAATCCTTAGGAAAGATTTTATTGCTCCTTTCCTGATACGATACTTTGGAACGATTCTTTTATTCCTTTCTTGAAAAAAATCATGTAATTTGGAAAGGTTCTATTGCTCCTTTCCTTAGAAAAGAATCCATTGGAAAGATTTTACTGCTCCTTTCCTGAAAAAAAGAATCCTTTGGGAACGATTCTATTGTCCTTCCCTGATAAAAAAGAATCCTTTGGAACGATTCTTTTATTCCTTTCCTTAAAATAGAATAATTTGGAAAGATTCTATTGCTCCTTTCCTTAGAAAAGAATCCATTGGAAAGATCTTACTGCTCCTTTCCTGACAAAAAGAATCTTCTGGAAAGATTTTATTGCTCCTTTCCTTAGAAAAGAATCCATTGGAAAGATTTTATTGCTCCTTTCCTGGTAAAAAGAATCCTTTGGGAACGATTCTATTGCTCCTTTCCTGGTAAAAAGAATCCTTTGGGAACGATTCTATTGTCCTTTCCTGATAAAAATAATCCTTTGGAACGATTCTTTTATTCCTTTCCTTAAAATACAATAATTTGGAAAGATTCTATTGCTCCTTTCCTTAGAAAAGAATCCATAGGAAAGATTTTATTGCTCCTTTCCTGGTAAAAAGAATTCATAAGAAAGATTTTATTGCTCTTTTTCTGATAAAAAGAGTCCTTTGGGAATGATTCTATTGCTCCTTTCCTGATAAAAAGAATCCTTTGGAACGATTCTTTTATTCCTTTCCTTAAAATAGAATAATTTGGAAAGATTTTATTGCTCCTTTTCTTGAAATAAGAGTAATTTGGAAAAATTATATTGCTCCTCTCCTTAGAATATATTAGTTTGGAAAGATTCTATTGCTACTTTCGTTACAATAGAATCCTTTGGAAAGGTTCCATAGTTCCTTTCCTTCGAATCGAATCTTTTGGAAAGATTCTACTGGCAAAAAGATCAAAATTGGTTAGATGTCATGCAGGGAAGACTGCAGGTTGCAAAGTGGAATTATGCGTGTGAACCCCTCAGAGGGTTTATTATGGCAAAATTAATCATTTCTTCAGGGGCGTGAAGAGGGAAAGGACTGTAGGAGCTTAAGCCCCTTCCCGCCTTCTCTTTGGCCAAAATAACCCTTTTGCGAGAACGTCTTGATCGTGGGATTTCATTGATTTGCAAAATATCTAGAAATATTTTATTTTGAGTCTTCAATATTTCTACATGGCCCGTAAGTTGAATTGAGGTCTTTCACAGAAAACACCTAATGCTATGATAATTTAGTTTTTTAGAAGCACCGATTAACACTTTTCCTCTACATATAGTTGTATATATTTGAAAAATGATTCATAATTACACTTTTGTATTTTCGTAATGTGTGGAATGTAATTTAAAGAATCTTTCCCTACTGCAAATATAAAACCCTTTGTCCTCTTTTCATTCCAGTCCCTAACTAGCACTGTACTGTTACTACATTACTACCGTACATAAATTACTTCCATTGTATTGATTCTTTCATAATGTATTGTCAGGAAGACATTGGCACTTTTTCTATAACTTTCAGTACATTGAAATGATTTGTGAACATACCTCAAAATCATCGAATTCGCACATTGGCTTTTTCTACCAAAGTACAGATACCGATTAAATGCATCGATACAATTGATTAAAAGAGTGCTTAATTATATAAATATAACCATTCTTGTAATTACCTCCAATCTACTTAGTGCTTTCAAAATTTGCGGTAAAGAAAGAATTTATGCCGCAAACAGGGGAAATTTGGTATGAAGCAACAGTAATTGCCGACGTCGATCTACCCAACAGTTTGAATTTACAGTAACCTAACTTAGAGACGGGTTCCAAAATAAAATTTGAATGGTGTTTACCCGTCGATATTCGGCAGAAGAAAGCTCATTACCGCCAGCGAAACTACCGCTGTTTGGATACACCGAGAGCAAATTAACCGAGTTTTCTCGAGAGAAAATTGCCCCGAAGATAAAAAAACATCCCAAGATCTTCACTTAAATATAACATTGGCTGATGAAAGCGAGCTTCGGAAAAGTCTGAGAATCCCCAGACTTAGTTGGCCGATGGAATCTCCACTCGCTTATCTTAGGACCATTAGCGTCTGAGGAATTTCGTTCCCTGAAACGCTATTGGCGGCTCGGAGATACTCCAAATGCCATTATTCGCGAAAAAAAGGGACACTAATCAGGGCCCTGGAACATTTCCCTGCACAATAAAAATCACTGTTATTACCATGGAAATGTTCGAGAGCGCTTAAAGCAGGGACGGGGCTTCGAACAGGAGGGGCAAAGAGACCTGAAACTAGGAAACAAAAATACAAGTGGACTGACTACGTGTCTTGATCGGGTGGCAAGGATATATGACCGCCCAACAAAGCAGAGTCTCAACGGAAGGTTCTGTTGTTTAGCAATAAATTTTAAGGCTTTTCGACGTGAAGTAATGAATGTGTTGGGATAAGGGGAAATAGCCCAGTTGCAACTTGAGGTTATAATGAAGCGGTGCTTCAGGACAGATTTGCTACAGATCATTGATAATTTTGGAGTAGAAGCAGAAAAGCTTGGAGATAGTTTACGAGTTTAAGTGGAGGGCCTCTGGCTACAAAGTGAAAAACCACTTATCAAATTTTTCAGGCCTGCCAATTTTCATGCTTTAAAAAATTCCTGAATTATAATGGTTTATCCACTATTCAAGAGGCTATGTTGTCTTCAGCTTTCAAGTATAACGCACTCATTCAGACTATTCGAAATTATTTGATTCCTGTATGATATTCAAAAATATAAAAACAAACAGCTGGTGAATATTTGGAAAACGGAATTACCTTGATTTATAACTTTGAAGTACAAGCAGAAAAGCTTTGACATGGTTTACGAGTACAATTGGAGAGTCCCGGTCAAAGAAGTGAAAGCCACTTCTAAAATTTTTTAGGCTTGCTAATTTTCATGTTTTGAAAAATCCCCAAATTATAATGGTTTATCAACTATTCAAGACTTGCGCCATAAAACCCCAAAATCCAATCCAATCCACTATTCAAGAGGCCATGTTATCTCCAGCTTTCAAGTATTGCGCACTCATTCAAATTATCCGAAATTCTTTGATCCCTGTATATGATAATCAAAATTGTAAAAACAAACACCTGGTAGATATTTCGAAAACGGAATTGCCTTAATTTTATCGTACTGTGTTCCTTTGCTTTTTAATAATTTTTTTTTCACAGCATGACAAAATAATTTTCAAATAATTGAATCATTTTTTTAAACTTTGGAATGGATCAAGAAACTAAAAGGAAGCACAAAACTATCCACTTGTCCCCAAAATTTAAATTCTTACAATTGAAATAATACTTTTGTAGTCGTAAATTCTTAACAGTGGTAGCTAACTATACAGACAGCAAACCACCTATGGTTTTTCAATTCCTGTGTTATATATCTACTACTCAGAGGTTTATTTTAATTTGCAATGATTTTTTCTTAACAATAGGTCAGTTTCAAATGGGAAGTATCATAGAATATATTTTCAATAATTTAAAAGGCTTAATTTTCTGGGACTTCTACAAGTAATTTTGTAAAATGTTGCCTGATTTATTATTTTGCGCTACGCAATGCTACCTTTTAATACAGTTGGAGTATAGAAAACGAACGCATAATGTTGTTTTGTTATGTGCAACAATAAGGTTTGAATAAACCTTGTTTTTAACAATTGCAGAATTATGAATGTAATAGAGGAAATAAATATTACTTGCGATAATGGTTGTTTAATGTACTATCTTGTAAGCTCTAGCTATGTATCAAACAGAATAAATTTAGTAGAATAAAAGTGGGAAGTGGTAAAGCAGAAATGGAGCAATGGAAAGTAGAAACATTATCAATGTTAAGTATTTTTGCATTAATACCTGAACAAGCTCAAATTAAAATCATATTTGAAGTTTTGATTTTTTAAATTTGATTTCTTTCATTCCTCAATTGTTTTTTGATAAACCCGGATCACTTCGAAAGTTAGAGCTTTCTTACTTGAATGATTGTAATAGATTTGATATAGATGTTAAAAGTATTTCAATTCCATATACTAATTTTCGTTTGAAAGAGTATACAGAAAAGAAAGCGCGTTTAAATTAAATAAATCTGACTAAGACAGATGAGTGAAACAGATTGCTCACTAATCGTTTTAAATTTAAATTCAAAGATTGAGTACATAACCAAAGAAAATGCATCCTGTTGGGATTTTATATTTTTCATACATACTAATTTTTCAAATTCCAAAATATTCATCAATGTAAATATTCATAGTATTTTGTTCATTTTATACCATAAAATAAAATTAAAGATAAGGGAAAATTTTAATAAAATGTGTCAACACATGAGTAATTCCAATGTTAATTCTTGCATGCAGTTTAATAAAATTCAGTTGAATTTGTGTATATTTAAGAAAAGAGTTTACATTCATTAAATATAACAATGGAAAAATGAATAGTATCAATTAGAAACACAATGTAAACTTATTTCATTACAAAATTGTTGATTAAATTGATATTTCCCTTGATGAATATGCATGAATCGTAAGAAGTTACAATCCAAAATATATTCACTTTCTAAAAAGAGCTCTTTTAGGCGATCTCTGTAGATAAGTCTTGTGTTTTAATTGTTAAAATTCGCTTTATTATCGTATACGTGTTATTTTTCTAAATATTTTAGTGAATTTACATCTGTGTGCACAATAATTGTGAGTATTTTTAGCAATCTATAACAGAAAAGCGTGAATGTATTTTATTCATTTCCACATACCACAGTAATTTGTGAAAGAACTATGTTATCTATGTAATTCCTGAAATTCAATTTGATGATTACTTGAAAGCAGGAATGGTAATCGTAGTTTTATTGTTGGTATTTATGTGGCATAAACTACTTTATTTTCAACTGAAAACAACTGAAATTGTTCTGTCTTTTACCTTTTCATGTAAAAATTCTAATTAAAATTGCTATACTTAGAATACATTAGTTTAGAAACTCCTTTTTCAAAGGAAAATAAACTGGGACAGTTATGAAAATCACAATAAAGAGAAATGTATGGTGTGCTGATAAAAACTCTAATTTCAAATTTATATTGTCAGTATAGAAAGTAAATTCATTAACTGACAATTTTTTAGAGGTACTGAATGCTTATTTCCATGATGATGAATACAGTCATACTCTTTAAAATAAACATTCTTTTAATAAACATATTACTATAAAACATTTTACCAGTTAATGAGTTTCTGCACAAAACATTTTACCAGTTAATGAGTTTCTGCATAAAACATTTTACCAGTTTATGGGTTTCTGCTCTAAGTCAACGATATGTTTTGAACAATAAATAATTTCCAAAAATATGACACCAATTTGAAATCGTGAAACGGTTATAAATATTAAAGAGGAATTTTACAACTTTTTAACTCCAGAAACGCCTTTGCTCGTGATCTCTTCGTTTGATAATTTGTACCATTTTAAGTAAGAATGGGGTTAGAAACTGTCACTATAAATATAAAAATACTAAACTGAACTTGTTATTAAAATTGATATTTCCATATACTCTGGAAATTACATTGATAGGGTGAAGCTCAGGAGTTAGTAAAATTTTATTAAAAATGCATGCAATAGTCATATCTTAAGAAATTTTTCCTCACACAATTTCTGCATCTATCAAATTTATGTGTGATATGAAAGGTATATGTTTAATGTATCAAATGTATGTGCATAATGAAAGGAACAAGGTATATGAGAATAAATGCATTTGAGAATTTTCTGTAGACCAATGCTTGTCTTTTTGCTAGTTTTTAGTGTCAAATAGTTTGATAAGCCTCGTGAATAGAGTTTTACCCATTTTTGTAGCCCAATTTACAGTACTATTTACAGTACCAATTTACAGTTACATCAAAATAAACTGTACGCAGTATTGTTGTTTGCTTTTCGACTTATTTAATTCCTTATTACTTGGAATAAGATTTGTATGACCTAAAAATGACTAGAAAATGTGGTAAAATAATGCATTTGATTCAAAAATTACAAAAATGCGCTTATGATTTAAAATACTACAAAAATGGCCTAAAAGCAGAAAAAAATCACCAAATAATCACATGCACTTTTTACAATTCTGTTTTTAAAAAGAGATGCTTGAAACAAACAAAAAATCTAAATCTCTCCACTAAAACAATACAATTCAGCTTCTTGAAATTACTCTGATAAACTGAAAGTCCTTGTTAATTAAAAAGATAGGTTATACATAAGGAAAAATACAAATGTATTTTCTGAAATGTATTTGCATTTTCTGAAATTCACTTGCATTTTCTGAAATTCATTTGCATTTTTCTTATGCCCAACCGAAAATTAGCAAAACCACATAATTGAATACTTTTAGTTTGCCATGCAAGCTGGAAGTATATTTCACTTATTTAATATTGCAGAGAAAAAAATGATGTGTAGATTTCCAAAAGAATTTTTTGTGATCTGACAACAATGTTTAAACTTTTAAAAGCTCCTTTTTATTTCTACTCAACCACAGAGCGCATTTTACGAATTTAATTACTTTAAACCAATGTCATGTAATTTCACCACCCTGACTTGCCTCATTTATTTGAGAAAAATGACGCTCACAGGGAAAATATGGTTTTAGAGAAATTCATCTTAAAATCCCCCTTTTGGAAACACTAAAGTATGCAAAATTACTCGGAAATAAGAAGCAATGCTTAAATGATCAAAAAACTTGAAAAAAGTGCCATTCTGAATAAAAACCACGAAAGATGCATGAAAATGCTTTAAAAAGCACTTAGATTAGTTTTGTATAACTTAAATTAGGGGTGCTTTAAACTATATTTAAGTTGTAAAAATGGTTGAATATGAATATGCATGTAAAAACTAGTTAATATTAATTCTTTATTATCATATTGGGGGTAAATTTAAGATGAGCATGTGTAAAAGCCTTGAAAGCTAATATATTATTTAGAATATCTTTTGAAGAATTGTTTGAAACAATCTGAGGCAAAGTAGCAGTCATCTTTAACACTTGGAGCTACTGCAATGAGTTCCAGAACTAACTTACTGTCGATTCATAGCAAACTCAAATGAATTTAATGGCAATATGTTGGGGATTTTAACTATTTTTCAACCGAAATTTAGTTAGACGATAATCAACAACTTTATATGAACACGTAAAACCAAAAGTTCTCATTATGATGGTTAAATTAATTATTGCACTAGCAATTTGGATAAGTGTTGATTTCCCATACGTTCCAGAAATCTTAAGAGGACAATGGACTTTCAAAACACACTTTTGTAGTTATTATCCGATTGTTATAATATTTACACAGATTGTTTTCAACTTAAAAGCCGATACATAAAGTTTGGTTCAATAAATATTAAATTGTGCGTGAATTATTACATAAGTGGTCAAAAATTTTGATAAATTAGCAAAAATTGATAGGTCTCATGCGTATTAATTTTCTTTGTATTCTCATAATAACTTATACACACTGCAAATCAAATTAATTCCATTTGGTAAGTACAGCCCTCAATTTTAAAGCACAAAATTTTTTTTGTACTACAGCACCTAAAATTTTGCAAAAAAGAGAAGCCTAAGTCAAATATTTCAGATTAAAACTTCAAAATTCGAAAGTTTGATGAATTTTTCATTTGAACTTTGATATATACAACAGATTTCAAGGATTATCCAAAACCTTTTTCAAGGAAATCAATTGAAACCTGATGCGCAGGGAACTAATGTGCATTATTTTTCAATATATTGTCAATATTCACATAATAGCTTGAAAACATAAATCAAATTAGCTCCCATTTGTTAAGGGTTTCACTCAATTGAAAAGCAAAAAAATTTCTACTAAAACACGTATAATTTTGCAAATAAATATAGGTTAATGTATTAATATATTCAAAATATTGCAAGGATTATCCAAAATTATTTTCAAGGAAATCAAGAAAAAGCAGATGCACAGGAAACAGTTCGAAGTCAGAATGTCAAAAAATCTCAATCGGTGAAAAACGCGTTTTTGAAGCAGACTTACTATACTTTTATATTTTATGTTGCATATGTAATACCGTCAAAAATTATCATTTTTGAAAAATTCATTTGCTGTATACAGATTTTGATATCAATTAGTTTCAACAACAAATATTAAAAAAAAATCGATTTTTCGATCAATTTTGGTGATTTTGAGTCCAATGTCCCCATAAAATGAGAATTTTTACTATCAAAATGCTGCTGCGAGTGTACATTAGGAGAAACGGAATTTTTGGAACAGAAAAATAAAACACGAATTTCGGAAATTTGGGGATCCCTCAAGATTTAGTAAAAACATTTCTATCCACTCGAATAACATTTATGTACTGCCGAAAAAGGCGAAAAGTCATCAAATCAGTCGTCTCATTACATTCTGCTTGATATAATTCTCTTTGAACAGGTGCGGCTTTTTTACCTGCGAATTTCAAGCATTTTTAAGAGTTCCAACACCTTTTCCTCACTTTCAGATGATGTTTACTGCCATCAGATCTGAGAAACAGCGAATGGCGGCCATTTTGGCGGCATCTTCCGTTTCTGCTCCAAGTGCTGTGGGGAGATGGAACCCGTGGGGGGAAGGCAGACCAATGCGAGGCGAACTCAATCTAATAGGCTTAGAGAATAAAAGTAGGCGGGAACAAGTTTTCGTGATAAGTGGGAGTTGATCTCGAAGGCCTGAAGAAATTTTTCCATCGATTATTTTAGATTTTACAAATGCTTGGGAGAGTTGATCAAGGCCGATTTTATTTCATTTAAAATCTGGTGACTGAAATAAAAGAGCTTGATCTATTTCTAAATGGGTATAATTATCATACGAAACATAAAATATTCTGATTTACTGCTTCCTGAATAAGATCAAGTGAATAAAGATGTGCTTGAAAATGTGTTTGTTGGATATGCTGTAAAAATATTGTCATTTTAAGAGTAGCATGTTTGAAATGTGTTTGCGGAAATATAATAAAGGCACACATAATGAATTTTTGTCTGCCATTCCAGAATACCTATCATATTTACTGTTAGTTTATAAAATAAAGCACATTTTGACTGAGAGAAAAACAAAAATATATATCTGAAGTAAAGTTAATTAAACAAAGATATATACTATCTCGTTGAGAAAATATTATACAGGGAAGAGATGATTATAAATTTTTTAAACTCGGGATTTTTATTAAAATGGAGTTGAAAATTTTATTTGTAACACAGGGGCTAACGTTGCATATTTTTATTTTCCTATGTAACTATTAACTCTCGTGTCTACCTGACCTTAACTCTCGTATGTTTTGTAAACTACTAAGAAAGTATTTAGAGTTAACATCAATACTAAATTCATAACACTGGGATTCCATTAACATAGAAAAAATAACACTTAAAAAATAAAGACGTATGATTCACATCAACTATACCCACAAACATTGAGAAATTCGTAGAAAATATATTTAACATCAACAATCTGTTATAGGTATTCTACTTAAATTTTCTTTTCTGGATAATTGTACTGAATTAATTATCGCTGCAATTAATCTATATGAGCTGTGTTTGACTTCAAATAACTTAAATTTAAAACCTTGATTATTTGCTTTAGTAATGAAAGAATTTGTTTTATTATTGAACAGAGTTTTAGAATGCAGCTTTAGAGATGTTTATTCGTATTCATACTGTCTTATGAATATGTCTTAATGTAATGAACGTGACTTACAAAGTACATTGAGAGAACAGGCATCAAAAACTAGCTGAACGATTAAAAATGTTACAAATCATTTAAGTTTTACAAATGATTTTTCAATTTTTTCTTGTTTGATTCTCGTAGTAAATTGAACACATTTCAATATAAACCAGAATAATGTCTCATTTCTTAATATTATAATTTTGAGGGGGAAAAGAGAAGAGCATCTTTTGTGGCATTTAGAAAATGAAGTTTCAAAGGCTGTGCATGTTCCACGCTTCTACATCAAAAGCGTACACATGTAGAATTTTAAAATTTCATCTCTTGATAGCGTAATCGACTTAATCTAGAGAAACATTTATCGAATTGAAACAGAACCCTACAGAATGAAACCAGACATACCTCTTTCGGTCAAGTTTCGGCATAACTTTAGTGTAATATATTTGTATAGTGCTGTCGAAAATTAAAATAGACTTTACTGTAATATATTTGTGTAGTGTGTGTTGTCAAATTAAATAGACTTTATTGAAATACATTTGTAGTGTCGAATTAAAATAGACTTTATTAAATAGACAGCTAAATAATAGACTTATGGAGTAACAACTATTGAGGAAATAGACTAAAATAGACATGGGTTAAGCATATTTCAGTTTGTAAATGTAGTACAAGTGCTGGTAAAAATAGCTATCTTTTGGTCAGGAATAGGCTTGGGTCCAAAAACCCAAAGTAAAAAAAAGCTATCAATAAACGAATACATGAAAACCTTGTGAGCTGTCACAGAAGACTTATATACGCTGATTCTCTTTTTAGAGATCATTGCTCACGGATTTTCCCTTGTCACAGATACTCACTTAACAGAACATGGGACTCCAGCTGGCTTGTATTACTTTCACTGTGTGAAACCTTTACGGAGGAGTGATACACAGGTTTTGACCCATTCTTACCCTCCTGGCTAGCACCTCTTATTGGATGTTACACAGTTCTTATCGGTCCTTAGGAAAGAGTTCCCCGTTTTGTGCTTTTTCAGTTGGGCGCTTTTTGTAGGTCTCACCAGGGATTCGGTAACTTTATGGCTTCATAGAGGCCAGGGAGTGAAATTTCCATATAGGGGAGTTTTGCCCTCCTTAGAAAAATAGACATGTCGCATAGTAGTTTGGAAAAGCATTTCACGTAGAAGTTTGGAAAGATATTTCGCATAGTAGTCTGTAAAGACATTTCATATAGAAGTTTGAAAGACATTTCACAGAAATTTGGAAAAATATTTCGCATTAGTTTGTTAAGACATTTCACATAGCATTTAGAAAAGATAATTCACATAGCAGTTTGAAAGGACATTTCACGTAGAAGTTTGTAAAGACATTTCACATAGAAATTTGGAAAGACATTACGCATAGAAGTTTGTAAAGACATTTTACGTAGAAGTCTGTAGAAGACACTTACATAGAAAACATTTTATATAGAAGATTGGAAAGACATTTCACGTAGAAGTTTGGAAAGCCATATCATTTAGAAGTCCGGAGAGCCATATCATTTTTAGTAGTCTGGAAAGATATTTTTATTGAAGATTGGAAAGACATTTCAATAGACAAAGATAAATAGGCATTTCAATTTTGCTGTGAGTTTTAGAATTTGCTTTGGTACGATGGGCGTAGATAAATTACTGAATATAGTTGAGGTTTTGCAATCAATTGAAAAATAATAAAAGCTTTTCTGGTAATGTATCAAAGGAAAAAATGATTTGACTAAGCGCTTACTTTACTCTAGATATATAAATTCGAGTAATAAGAAGGACAAAAATTTAACTGGAACTAGATATTTATGTAATAAAAATTTCCGAAATTATTATGTAAGTGGAAATGATAAAATATAAGTAAAATTTTATTTACGTACTGGTTAGTTGTTTGTTTTTAATATTGAACGAATTTTGTAATTGAATTATAATTTCTAAATAGCATCTGGAAAGCTCTGGAATTATTTTTGGTTGTATAATAAATATTTTTTGGATAATGAAAATTTTCTACTGAATAAGATTTCTTTTTTGAGGGAGTTATAGCACAAGGATTGCTCCAAACAACGTCAAAATCTGAAAAATGTAATTTCAGTTAAATACATTACAAAAATGTTAAATTAGAAAATACGCATTTTGAGAACAGTGGGAGGATTTGCATAGATCTTTTAAAACGGAGATATTCGCTTTGTAGTTGTCATTGTATCACAAATAAGCAAAATGCTTTATAAACTAACGAATTTGAATAAATGGCTACATTTTTATGTTATTTGAGTTATTTTGACTTTTCTAGAGTTACTGATATCACAGTATACAATTGAATTCTCAGATTGCATTGTAATGAATTGCATAAAATAACATCTATTTGAAAACTTATATATTAATAGTTTGCAGGGAATTAAATGTATTTTTCAACTTATAATGAAATATGTATGAAACAAATCAAATCATTCATTAAAGGATTGAATGAATGAAAAATTATACTTTTTTTTCAAATACGGATTCACAATAAGTAGGATAACGGTCGAAAAGGTAATTTTACTTGGCAACTCGACTAAAAATGTGAGCGCCAAAAATTTAACTATTCAGTAAAAGAGTCCAATAAATTATGTGTGCTTATCAACACAACCTACTTAATCTCTTCTACTTTCCCCCTATTTAAACTCATAAACAAAATACTAAAGTAAAAATTTCGATTCATTCAAACGATACTAGATGAAAACAAGTATTATTATACATTTGATTCAACTTCTGTATTCACGACAAATAAGGTGGTAATTTAAACTTTGGAAATGTTCTATGAAAATAGCATTAACAGAAGAAAAACACACGACTAACTAATAAAGACAAATTAAACTGCTTCGAAAGGCTTTAATACATATAAATACTGACACCCGAAAAGGTAAAACGGAAATAGAAATAAGTTTTTGAAAGCCAGAAACTGGGTTTTCAGCGCATAAAATATATACATTGCAGTCAAACTGTAACACTTCCCCAAAAGCAAAAACATATTAACAACAGATTTCCTAGAAAAGCTCCCGCTGTTACTACTGATTACAGCAGACATAGAATGTCTTACTGTAAAACTGGTTTGACATTTAGTTTGAGAGCGCAAGCTGCTACACAGGAGCC
Organism: Meta bourneti; assembly: GCA_933210815.1. Classification (NCBI taxonomy): domain Eukaryota; kingdom Metazoa; phylum Arthropoda; class Arachnida; order Araneae; family Tetragnathidae; genus Meta; species Meta bourneti. The sequence continues at coordinate 81,475,580 of OW119933.1, forward strand.
ATCTTTTATCGGGGAAAATGCGTCTTAAGGGAAGAGTATATCAGCTCTCCTTCCGTTTTTTATCTAGCGCTAAAAGATACTCTTGAAACCAGTTCGTTTATTTAAGCATACGTTATAAATAAGCCGATTGTAATATTTTTCGATACTCTGTATCTCTTGCTGATAGAGAGAAACATTCTGGCTTCATCTACTAGTTGCATCGCTAAAATCAGTTTAAGTAGAACCCAGCCAAAGCTGAAAACAAGTGTCTATTACATGTTTTATATTTTTATATATAAATTTCTATAATTTGCCTTTTCAGTTAGCTTTTATTCATTAAAATAATTTTCCTTATCAAATAAAAAATGCGCTACCGATTTAATTATCCTCATAACCAGCAGACTGTTTATAGCATGTAAAATTAGGTTTAAACTCGTTAACATTGGGAAAAATTAAATTTCGAATGTAAGATTAAAATTAATTTTAATAGTAAAATTCAGATAAAAGTCTTGAATCGCAAAGAAAAAAATTCAAACTGTATTCCGAATCGATTACTCTTATTTTTATATTTGTTTCCTTTTGTTCATACATGTTAAGTTTTTTCTAATTTGTGATTCCGATATTTAACTGTTTTTAAAAAGACCATGAAATATGAGCAATTTACTTCTGCATCTAAAATTAATTCAATAAACCAAACAGGATATAATAAACTTTTTCATTTTATTGCATTAAATTGGCTATTTAACCTTTCTAACAGATATAGATTTTTCACATGCATTTTTTCATCAGTTTTATCAAAGTCATTCTTATCCATTACTATTAATAATGCTTACTGTGTAATTAAAAGTTATTAATGTTTATTATGTATTATAGTATAAAAATTACTATTAATGTTCACTATATTTTAATATATAATAAATTAACATTTACTATATGTACCATACAAGAAATTATTTGACTTTAAGAGAAATTTTAACTATTCTCACACTTATTCCTAATTAAAACAAATTGTTTTACACAGATTAGTAAACAATTCTAAAATGTTTACTAAACAGTGTATTTATTTGTAATCACTTCATATAGTATAGGTATGAGAAGTTCAGCGCATTGAGAATTTACTCCTATCCATCAAATTGAACACATTTCTATTCCTCTTACTTATTTATATTTAAGAGCATATTGTAGTAATCGTAATTATTAGTTTCTTTCATCACAGGAAGGTTACAATAACAAAAGCATTTTAATTGAAGGTCGGTATTTAACTTCTGGCAATGCTACTACATCTTCGTTAAAACATACGATTTAATTCAAAGCACAGTTCAAATATGCTCATGATGGAAATCACGATAAAAATGAAAAACCTAGAAAATATAATTAACTAAACCCTGCTAAAGAAAGATAAATCTCTCTCCAAAGAGGACACAGGAAAACCACAGCATTTTTGTTAGCACTTAAATTAGCTTAATCAGTGTTAATTTAAGTGTTAGAATTTAAAGTTTAAATGTTACTCTTTCTAAAATAGATTATTACTCTCAAAGGAAATCCAACGGTAAAAATGCGAAAAATCTAGAATCAGAGTTTTACTACCCATTCTACGAAAGAGCGAGAAGAGATAAGATCTATCTTCAAAAAGTACACGCTAACCAAAACATTTCAATTAAAGGATAATATATTTCGCATTCCGTAATACAACTACATTATTGTTAAAACTTAAATGAGCTTAATTAATAAATTTTAAATGTTACAATTTAAAATTTAAAAATTTCTCTTTTTAAAACATTGCTCAAATACTCTCATAAAGGAAATTAAAAGAGAAAAATGAGAAAAATCTGTAGAATAATATAATTAACTGCTGGACTGTTTCTGCATTCTATGGGGGACATAAAAACTGGAAAACAACATAAATGTGGCCGAAATTCGGTAATACAACTATATTATTGTTAAAACTTAAATGAGCTTAATTAACCTATAAATTTAAATTTTACAATGTAAAATTTTAATGTAACTATTTTTAAAACATTGCTCAAATACTCCCATAAAGGAAATCAAAAGATAAAAATCCGTAGAATAATATAATTAACTAAATTTTATCCCCCACCCTGTTAAAGAGCGAGAAGAGATTAGATCTATCCCCAAAAAGTATACGGGGAAATCATCTCCATATTTCTTTGCAAGTTCCCAACAAAATGTGATCACTAGTAATGCAGTTATATATACGGACTGTTTCTGCATTCTATGGGGGACATAAAAACTGGAAAACAACCTAAATGTGGCCGAAATTCCTTTTTCGCCTACTGGAGGGAAAGAAGCTAATTTCCCCCAAAGCAAAAGTTTTTGCAGCTTTTCAAGAAAATCTCGCTATAGTTCTTCATTAGCTGTTTCCTCTGTGAGCTAGAGAGGATGGGGTATCAATTTTCTTCACAGCCCATATACGCCACCGTGAAATTTTAATTAGAGTAAAGCTTTTGAGGGAAAGAAGGCGACTTCAACTGCAGCCATAAGGGAGACCATGAAAGGCAACTAGCTTGGGGGAAACGTCTTCGGAAAGAGCCGTCCTAAGCACTCGTTATCTCAAAGGAATGCAGAGTCGGAACGGGAGTGTTACGGTCAGCCAAATTAGGCGTAATGGTCCCACCGAAATTAAGTAGCGGCAAATATTTTGGCTGAATATAATTAGCAAACCATCTTCTTTTCTTGCGGCCGTAGACGGCCGTGTTTAAAACTGAAAATGGCGGCTGTAATCAGATCGTCCGATGGGTGCTTGACTTTAAGTAGCGCTGGTTTTTGCTGGTTTTCGCTTTCTTTCCTAAGGAAGTCGATGGTGGAAGTAATGTGCATCTTTGCATTAAGGGATGCTCTTCTCAGGATTTAATTCACGAGTACTTTGTGGAATTTAAATGCAGAATTATGTTATTTTTCGCTTTCTTTCCACCAAAGGAAGTCGAATTCATGTTATTTTTTGTATGATTTAATTTAGCAATTTTGTTGCTGTAGTTCAGGGATACACAGATTTGTAAGAACGATTCTTGAAGGCTAATATCAAATTAGCAATCTTTTTAACATGTTGTTAACAGTTGTTAACATTTAACATGTTGTATATACAGTTGTTAACATATACAGTTTAACATATACATACGGAAGTTGGCATTGAACTTTTCAGAAACTTTCTTGTAATTAGGAAAATGGACGCCACAGCTACTTTGCTGTGAGCATGTGCAATTTTTAAAAATTACCTATCTTGTGACTTGTTAAATTAAAATGACACATGATGAGGCGGGCCGCCAGCAAATCATTGGAGGACCATATGCAGCCCGTGATCTGCATCCCTGCTGTAGTTGCTTGTTTTCGCTTTCTTTTGAACAGAAGTCGATGATGGCCACTTCACATTAAATGTTACTCTTCTCAGGACTTAGTACATGCGATTTTTTGTGAGATTTAAATGGTAGCAATTCTATCGCTGTAGTTGCTAGTTTTCGCTTTCACTTAAAAAAAAGTCCAATTCATGTGATTTTTTTGTAAGATTTAAGTGTAACAATTTTGTTGCTGCAGTTGCCAGTTTTCGTTTAATACAAAACAAAATCGATGTTGGGAGTATTGTTTCACTTTGCATCAAGGGATGCTCTTCTCAGAATTTAATTCAGGTTATTTTTTGTAAGATGTAGTAGCAATATTTCGTTGCTTGGAAATATGTATGTTTCCTTTACACTCAAGGCCATTTTAGTGTTGATAAACTTAATACTTCAGATCTCGTATACAAATTAGTGAGAAACATGTAACTAAAATATAGAGATGTGTCTACAAATGACAGTATAAAAGATAATAAAATCTACACGAATATAGCAAAGCATAAAAAGTTTCGATGAAATTTTCCCTAGATACTAAGAAAACAAATTAATATTTTATTATAACTCATAATATTAAATCCTATATCTTCAAATCCCTTTATAACTTACATTTTTGTACTTTTTATCGAATATGGTAGGTATAAAGGTTTTTAAAATAATTTATAAAATGTATAAAGAACATTAAAAAAATTCACAATTGTAAACATTTTCAATAGTAGTATAAATAATGTAATTATCTGTGTATACATGTTGAAAAGATAATAATTTACTGAAAATTTTATTTACCATACTCTTCGATATCGCATTTTCAGATTAGGTTCATGATTTTGTGAATGACGTTGAATTAATTATATTATGAAGATTTGAAATAGGCAAACCTACAAGCGAATTCTTTCTGTTTACTTATGACCGTGTTAGTCATCCCCACCACAATCAGCATATTATTCATTTTTGGAGAAAACTGTTTTTTTAGTAGTATCAAGCAGTTAAAATATTTTATTTTTGCTGGAAAAGATAGTAAAAACATTTTTGTTGGGAACAAAACTGAATCAGAAATTTATATATAAAAGTCGGGTAACTAGTTGTCAAACTATTGAGCTGAGCAACCAGCATGACAATTTTCTATATTGAAATCGGTCGTTGACTACATTTCCTTTAAATCAAACGCATACCATTTTGCATTATATTCTGTATATCAAATATGAACTATCTGTTCTAAGTTCTTCTAAGTCAGTATACATAGACGAAAATATTTTATTTTAAAAATTGTATACGAAAAATCACAAATGTTTTAGCAAGTATTTTACATACATAAACTCAGGTTTGTCGCATTTTGATTGAACACTTTTGTGTTTTATGGAAAAAAATATGCTTCACTCATTGCGTATTGAAGCAATTAAAATTTTGTAAAATCAAACCAAAAGATAATATTATTTCTAAATAATATTTTCCCACTATATGATACTGTAGCTACTGAATGCTAACATGCTTTTTAAAAGGTAGATGAAAATATGTCTAGACTGATTTATAAAGCATGTAACTAAGTTTCACTGCAATATTTATGTAAAATGAGGTATGGTTTATTTCTAATACATTCGTGCTTTCGGGGTTGTTTTTTAACCGAATGTAAATAACTAAATGAAAAAATTGATTTTCGTTAGAATCTGTTACAATTTATCTCTATATTATCAGAAAATCACCAGAGAAATTCTGGTTTTAAAAAATTGAATAAGTAGATTTCATGGCAATTCAGAGATTAAAATTATTTTATACGGTAGCTACTGTTTACAGATAACTATCTTTTCATCATTTTTTAAAATTTATGATTAAATACTTTCATTCTCTTTCATATCATCAATAATATTCTGACACACAAGTTGACAAAATTAGTATACATAAATAACTTTCCTTACAACTCATATGCCATATGTAATATTGTATATATTAGATAGTCATTATGTAATAATTCTAACATTGAAATTATTTTGAAAATTGAATTGTTTTTTATCTTTTATTGGAAGATTTTTTCCCCCTAAATAATATCTTATCTCTTTATTATTGCACTCGGTGGTTGTCCACATATATGTAATCGGAGCAGCTCCTAATATTTCAAAACCAGGCATTTTGAAATAGGAATCAATCTTGCTTTGTACAGGAAGAAGCTGCCTTTAGATAGCATTACATGCAGCGCCATCTATTGGGGAATTCTTACACTATCAACAGCAATTCCCCATGACAAGAGTCGCCATTTTCATTTTGTGCAAAGATAAAACTACACTTCAGAAATTATTATTTATATAAAATAAACTCAAAATGCATCTGGGTAAAATTAATTCTTTCGCGCAGAAACTACTTCGTAGAAGATATTTTTGTATTGTAATGCTTTCTCATAAGAAATATATTGGCGTGGTGTGGAAGTTTGGAGAGTGGGGTGCCAGCTCAGGTGTCGCCTCGTCATCTGACCGTGGTTCAAAATTACGTGGTGTTGTCCTCGGATCTTTCCCTTTGGGATTGATCCCGGACCGTCACCAATAGCCCATTGTGTTGCTCCAGTGTGACGTTAATTGAAATTCCCCCCCCCCCTTCCCATAAGAAATATATACTTATATCAAAAAATGCTGTTCATGAAAAATATTTAGTTCGTTCTTCGTACACTTTAATGCCGTATAATCTAATTTTATGCTTGAACTTATAAGATTTAAAAACGCACATTTCACTACCGTTAAAAGTTCAACGATCATATTCAAGTATCGTGTTTAAGTATCATGATTGCATGAGGAGTTCGTATCAAATTTTAAAAAGTATTTTCACACAAAAATAATATTAATTTGATAGTTATTTTCGTTCCATGTCACCAACTGTATATTTTAACCGTGTTTATACTGAGGAATAAACTGTGTTGTAATGCATATACTGAATAAACGTTTTACAAATGGATGCTTTTATCAATGATCTAAGAAAAAATTGTCTAAAATTCAAGAGATCTCGATCTAAAGAAGAATTATTATTATTCCATAGTTTTCGTTTTCATAGCATTCCATAGTTTTCGTTTACGGTTGCATAAGGCTAAATACATACTTAACAGCACCATTTTACTATCCCCATTCCTCGAAATTGCAGAACATGTTAAAATTGCTTTTATAAAATTAAGTATAGTAATTTTTACTTTCCTTTGTTGTGTAGCATTGTGTGTGCTTGTTTATTTGAAAATTTTGTCAGGTTAAAAAACTACTTTGAAGAATAAATAATAAAAATTATTAATTGATTCTTAGCGATTGAATTAAACTTTTGAAACATGGGTTTGTGTGGAACAAATTTAAACTACAGTAAGTTGCGAAATTGAATTAATATATCAAAATAGTTCTTGCATTTATCATGATATAACTTATAACATGGTCTCATTATGTGTCTTGTCAATCTCACTAATTCTATAACATCATTCTATTCGTTCAAAATTAAACGTAAGCTTGATTTTAATTTCAAATAAACATTTGCGATTCGACGGATTAAAGAAACATCGGCGTTTGGATCAAAGTGGCTCTACCAAATTCCGAAAGGAATTATTTTTTACAGAGATGAATTTTCATGTTTCATCTTCAATTCGCGACAGAGTATAATTAAACTACATCATGAAATGAAGCAAAGACGAATATTCTTGAACCAGTTGATCAAACATTTTTAAAGGAAAGGGCAGGATCAAAATAACATTCCTGTATGAAAGGAGATGCCAAGATACACTTTTTTTACTTTGGATTAATGGCGCATGCGCACAATTTTAGATGCCTTCCGTTCGCCTCTCTGACACCAGTACCTCACTTTGGAGCCAGGGCTATGACAGGCTCATAGAAAAAAAGAGAAGCGGTAATTAGTGTCAGCAGTCAAAATCAGTGATATTTTGCGATGTTGAGCCCAACCGAACCTGTTTTATTTTCGTACATTTAACACGAGCCGTTAATTACGCACAATTAAAATACAGTAATAATTAATGACACGATAGCAGTTACATGTAATGTTGAATGCTTACAAGTATTTCTGTTCTGATGTTTATTGCTGTGGTGAGAATACATTGTTTTGTTTAATGTCTCTTGCAATGTGATAGGAAATGATAGAGAAAATCAAGACATGATACCATAATTTAATAAGAGTTGTGGAACAAAGAACTGTTAGTAATAAATAAGTTTTTAAAAATGATATGTTTTACAATGACAGTGAAGTTAAATTTCGAATTTCAGTTTCAATTGAAAAATCTTGAGCAATAACAAAATCAAGGTAAACCAGTTAGTATTAGCTCGTAAAAATCCTTAAAATAATACATTCAATTCAATTACATTTAAATTTTGCATTTGTATAAATAGTATGGTTTGGCTTCGCAATTTTTTATTGATATACGTAAATCTTATTTAATACAGTTTGTGGTGTTATAATCGAATTTTCGAGTCGCCTGTACTCAACATCACAATCACTATTTTTAAAATTTAGTTTCAAAATTTCTCATACAAAACAATTCTCACCTTCCTCACAAAATCAACTCCTTCCATGCGTATTTGAAATGTATTACGATCCAATATCAATAACACTAATTTAATTCTAATATAAGAGAGATAATACACACATCGTGCAATTTTTCAGGTTTTCTCAACACATTAAAATTAGTATACAGTTGCATTCAAAGTTAATATTTCATGATTTGTTTTGAATTTTAATTAAAAATTCCAGATAGTTACCTTCTTGGTGATTGTCTAGACGCGATATCTCGTCATTAGAAAAATATTGACCAGATCTTGATGGACGAGATATCTTGCCATTCAAAGAAAAACTGACCAAATCTTAATCTCGTCACCATAAAAAAATCGGCAATATCTTGCAGACGAGATATCTCGTCGCACAATTGGTCAGCTTGTGATGGACGAGATATCTCGTCGAAAACACTGGTTAATAAGTCATCCCATATATATATATCGAGATCATTTGAATCCAAGGGCTGAGTATTCTTTTCGGGTTAATTGATACCTGACAGATATAAGAAAATACTTGTTCAAGATTATTAAGGCACATGTATATCTTTGTTAAGGTATATGTATACTTTCGGAGCCATTTTTTGAAATTATCACAAAACTTAGATTTTTTTTTTATAAATTTTGTTATTGATTTCTACTAGAAAAAGCATTTCATGTCAGAAAATATTGTGCTAAATTTTTTAATGGAGTTAAAAGTGTAGAAAAAACAGCCTTAAATATCATTTACTTAAAACGTCATATTTTTAAAAATAATTAACTTTTTTCCAGTTTGTAAAGTTAATTATCGTCTAAAAATATTGATTCAGGTATTGAACTACAATCATTATTATATTATTATATTTAAATTAATTGTATGAAATTGTAGTCATCCTGAAAATAACATAAAAAAGGAGTAAAATGCAAAAAATATGCAGGTTTACATCCTGCTCAATTTTTTTAACTGTACATTTCTTAATAATAGTTCAAACCCTGCTTTAGAACATATATAAAAATTTTCAAGAGTTTAATTGATGCATTCTGAGATATCGTGTTTTGCGGAGAGTAACGCTTAGCTAAAATTGTATTTCGAGAAAAGATTAAAACAATATAACCCCATGTCAAATATTGGCGTCAATACTTTTTAAAAATTAGATATCTCCAGTTCTAACGGTAGTAGAAATAAAATCAGAAGTGATTTGAAGAGCTAAGGAGTTGTAGTATAATATGTAAAATTTAAGAAAAATGTAAAATTTGAGTTGAAATGGCATTTTAAAGGTATACCTTAAGCAAAGTACTAATTGAGATTTTTCCAGCAATTCTACACAATACCAAAACGAATAAATGTAGGTTGAAACGCTGTGTTTGTGGAAACCTCTCGACCACAAGCCCAAGAAAATGTAACAAAAAGTTCTTGCAAGGGACATAAAAAAAGATTGGATTTTTGTAGCTCGTCTGGTTTTTATTCTGAAAGCGCGACATGTTTTCCAGGCTGATTCACTCCACTAGACAGCGGAGGAGTTAGGGGAATGTTACTTTCAACATTCTGTACCAGAATGCGTCTTGTTATGTAAACAGGAAAACGTTATCTGTTATGTCTGTGGGGAGTGCTCTTACTAGACAAAAAATTTTGCCGCTTCCCGTCTAGTCTTCAGTTGGAAGAAAAGTGGGTAGGAAGTCATAGGAAATACTCCCCATAGCAAAATTAAACGAGTTTTTCCTTATTCGTTTATCAGAAATATCGAGTTATAAAAAGTTGAATAGATGAAATGTGAGTGTGTTTTTTATTTTTATTTTGTAGGCTTATTGGAAAGAGGCATTTAAGCATTAAAAATGAAATATTGAAAACTGAAAATAAGTTAATCGTGCTGTCTTTTTTATAACCTGGGAGAGCTGTGAGTTGTTGAAACAGTGTCAAAGTGGGTTCAGTTCCAGCAAGAAGAAATGTTTCACGATAGCAAAATAAATTAGTAAATCATTGAATAATTGAAAAAAGTCCCAATGTGTGTTCAGTTCCAGAAGGAAGAAATGTGTTGCGAAATGAAAATAATTTCATAGACTATTAAAAAGTTGAAAAAGTGAAAATGCGTGTTCAGTTCCCAAAAGAAAAAATGCGTTACGATAGTAAAATAATTTCGTAAACTTTTAAAAAGTACGTTGTAATTCCAGAAGAAAATAATCACGTAGACTAATAAACAGTTGAAATAAGTGCTAATGCATGTTCAATTTCAGCAGTAAGCAATATGTTACGATAGCAAAATAATTCCGAGAATAGTTGAAAAAGTCCCTATGTGTACTCAATTCAAGAAGAAAGCAGTATGTTACAATGGCAAAATAATCACGTAGTCATTTCAAAAGTTGAAAAAAAGTGAAAATGTGTGTTCAGTTCCAGCAGAAAGCATAGTATTACGATAGCAAAATTCCGTAAATCATTGAATAGTGGAAAAAGTTCTAATGTGTACTTGATTCTAGAATGTTTGTTCTGGTTTCAGGCGCAAGGTATCAAAACACTCAATTCGAGAAGGAAGCAGTGTTACAATAGTAAATTGGATTTATTTTGACTGATTTTTGAAAAATGTTTTCTCCATTGAAAGGTTAGGTCATAGAAGATTTCTTTCTTAAAATTGTTGAACGTTCAAAGCTATACTATAATTTATTCATATCAACAGCATCATTCAACTATAGAACAACTATAATAGGAAATTAATTACTATTACTGGCATTCTCGTGCAAACTACATACGAAGCAAGACGCTATTTAACGCTCCTGGTGGTTGTCTCGACGAGATATCTCGTCATTAGCAAAGCTGACCAGATGTAATGGATGAGATACCTCGTCAGTAGCAAAACTGACCAGATCTTGGTCTCGTCATCATCAAAATTCGGCAATATCTCGCCATAGGCAAAATTGATCGGATCTTCATGGACGAGATATCTCGTCAAAACTATTTGGAGGGTTGAGCAAAGCATTAAAGAATGTGCAAAGAAGGAAAGTATTTAAACAGAACCAGCTAAATAATGCTAAGCTTGTGTCATGCAAGTAAAATCTTGAGCTTGAGAAGAGTAATCTATAGAAGTTCGCAAGTCACATTAATGAAGGTAATCGGTTCAGCCTCCCCCTCCCACATTTGCACTCCGAAGCTCCCCATGTAATGAACAAATATGAATTCCAAATACGCAATGCTTACATCCAAATGTATAAAGTTTTCTCTTTCTTTATACACTTTGTTATAAATTCAATGAAAATGTAGCATTTGAAACTTACAAAGCAGAGGGGGACATTAGAGTACAAAATAATAATTTATACTTTCAGGACCCCCTAGTACTTGGGCCCCTACGACGATCTACGACTACGACCCCTCAATAGGGCCCTGAGATATATTTAAACATTTTTTTAAAATCATATTTCCATGATTTATACCTTTGAAACTATATATAATTAGTAAGAAAATGCACAATGATTAGCTTGCACAGATGTATAAAGTTTTTTCTTTTGTACACTTTGTTATAAATGCGATGAAGATATAACATTTAAAACTCAGAAAAAGAAGGGGGCATTATAGTACGAAATAGTAATTTATATTTCCAGGACCTCTAGAACATGTGCCCTTACTACTCCCTCTCTGGGGGCTCTGAGGTGTATTTTAATATTTTTCACGACTTGAAAGTATCTAAAACGAAAACTAGGTCGATATTCGCAACATTCTTATACATTTCCTAACACTTTTTCAAAAGCTACAAAAGCAAGAGTTTCGTTTTTCAGAAAGGACCATAAAAAGAAACGTTTCTTGGGAAGAATTTCGTTTAATTTCTTAGAGTGATGATGTGACGCAACGATGGGGGAGACATTTCTCTCCTTTCGCGGAAAAAGAAAGTCTCTAGGAAACTGAATAAAGCCTCATTTAGGGACGTGAAATTGTCGCCTTTTTCACGTCAGCTATTCTCGTTCGTTTGGAGCGTTCAATTCAAGAGAGTGGGATTTCTCTTTTTTGCGGAAATAAGTGCGTCCTCCACACACAAGATGAGTAAGTGCTTTCGAATTGCGTACATTGTATCCAAAAGAATATTCATTTAACATTACATTTCTCGAAAGGCATTTGAGTACTTCTAAATGAGTTTTGCAAAAAGTTCCAAACACCTTTTCAAATGCAGTAGCAAATATTTAGATTATTCATACTCCAAATGTTTAGACGAGATATCTCGTCCAAGATCTGGCCAATTTTGTTAATAATAAGATATATCGTCCAAGATCTGGTCAGTTTTGTTAAGGATGCGATATCTCCTCCAAGATCTGATCAATTTTGTTAATAATAAGATATCTCGTCCAAGATCTGGTCAATTTTTGTTAATAATAAGATATCCCGTCCAAGATCTGGTCAGTTTTGTTAAGGATGCGATATCTCCTCCAAGATCTGATCAATTTTGTTAATAATAAGATATCTCGTCCAAGATCTGGTCAATTCTGTTCAGGACGAGATCCCGCGTCCAATATCTGGTTAATTTTGTTAAGGACGAGATATCTCGTCGAGACAACTGCCCTATTACTCCAAGTGAGGATAAAAATCCAAGTAGGAAAAACAAAGTGTCCCTTGCACAGAATTGTGATAGTACCAGTGATAGTTTGGAACAGGTTTCTGAACCAAAGGCTGGCCAGTACAGGGCAGTTTTCGATGCGAAGATAAACCACTGATAGGGTTAAGCAAGGAACTAAACCGTTGAATAAAAATAAATGCATTAAGTAACGTTTAAACAAATGAATTTAAGTTATTTAACAAATTAACGAGTAGTTAATATCCGGTCAATTTAAAGGGAAGAATTTAAAGGTTGAGAAATGTTGCTCAGGAGATAAGCTAATATGCGAATGAAAAGAATGGACGCCAAAAGAATCGATGCCCCTGTAATTATTATTGATACGTCGCACGACTCCTTTATATAAATTTTAAACGCAGTTTATTCGCAAGAATTTAATGTTTAAATTTTCAATGTGTTTAGCATGATGCATTCTTATCAAAACAGTCTAAGATCGAAATAGTAGAAAATCACATGGTATTAATGTGTATTTGTTTGGAAAATTAAGACATAAATCAGGACTCAGGAAAATTAAAACATTTGTCATCAACATCATTAGTATTGTCAATATGTGTTAGAAAGAGTTCGAATGTGTACAAGAGGCTATGGCAAATTTGAATGTGTACAAGTGTCATGCAAAAAGTGTGAAAAGATGAAAGCATGATTTTGTGGTAAATTTCGTGTTTGATGTGACATGCATTTATAAGCTTGAGTAAAAATAAACGCATCTTACCAGCAAAATGCTTCTCTTGAAAGTCAGCATGTTTTCATTTTCTAAGTTGATTAATGTTTGTAATTATAGATCAGGAGCATTCTTTGAGTACCTGAAATGACGTTTGAGGAAAATTACATAAAATTTTTGTTTTAAAGGGATTGAAAATTAGTTACATATATTAATAACAAAACACATTGAATCATATAAATAAAGTTTGTTATATCCTCCTGACCTCCATGCACAATATATCAATAAAAAATTAAAGGATGCAACATTTATATCTCCCCACAATTACATAAATTCAATTTCAAGAATGAATTCTGTAAGACAAATGCCATCGAAAGTTCGCATATTTCAAGACTTAATTCGGTGTATTCAAAATTTTCAGAATGAATGTAATTAAAATGTTTATTCCACGTAAGTGTATATATAGTTTATATATGGGTTGTTTAAAAAAATAATTATCCAGAACTCTTTTATTAAGAAAATATTAAAAATTCTTTAATATAATTGCACGTTGTGATATGATTTCTGAACATATTACAGAAATATTTCTGTGTGTGACTTCCTAGAAATTATTTTAGCTAAAAAGCTACTTACATTATAGTAACTATCAGTGTCTAAATGTCACATGCCCTGTGATTTTTATTTATTCTGTTCATTTCTAATATTTATTCTAAAAAACAATAAAAATTCAAAACTGTGTTCACTTTATTCAACACAATATGTATTCATAAACTTTACTATATAGTGTTATTGTTAATTTTAATATTTTTATAAAACAATTAAAGATGTGTTTTATATTAATATATATGCAATATGTAAAGGATATTTTAAGAAAATGGTTTCCCATATAAAATATATGCAATGAATCCCAACAGAGCTTTAAATCAATTTTTATAAATATACAACCGAGCTCTAGAAATAAATTGTATACATAAAGTTAACTTATACATCAACGATTTTGAGTAATAATGTATCAAATTACAGCATTTCTTAAGTATCATGAGTAATTAACATGAAAACATTTACATTTAACTGCTGGAAAGTAATTCCATTTACAGAAAAACAAAGATATATTAACAAAAAACAAAGATATATTAATAGAAAAATAAAGATACATTAACAGAAAAACAAAGATATATTAACAGAATAAATACAATATGTTTGCCTAAGAATGCGAAGAATAGAACTTGTTTTACTTAAAGTCTTAGGCTTCATAAAGCACCAAAATGGAATATCCAGATTTCTTAAATTTAACTATTAACCCTTTAAAATTAAGTTTTAAAGCTTAATAGGGGAAAGAAGGTGGCGGTTAATTCTTTTAAGTTTTTATAAAAAACATAGATTTATTTAAATGGAAGGTAGTTGGTAGGGTAGTTGAATTAACGTTGAACTGGAGCAACTCAAGGGATTTATTTAAATGAAAAATGATTGAAGACTCATTTCAATGTTAAAACAAAATCAAATATTAATTTAGCGTTTATAAATCAATAAATTTAAAAGATTATATAAATGAAGCACTTTTAATTATTTTATTATATTCTGATTTGTTTGAAATATTGATACAATTTTGTTACACTTCTTGTGTTTACATTAGAAGATCAATATGGACAATTTTAAATGTTTAAATGTGTTTTTACAGAGAAAATCATCTTTTTTGTGTACATTTCTATGGAAAGATATTGTCAGATGAAACTACTGTAAAAATTATCCTGATCGCTTTTTAAAGCAATTTATGACTGACAAAAAACTTGTATTTTATAATTAAAAATAAAATTTTAAATTGTGATTGGTTTATTCTTTGAACTTAAACTTGACACATTTTCAAGCAACTTTCAAAGTACAAAAACTTTCATTTCAATAATTTAAACACAATTTTCATGCGACGGGGTTTCGAAGTTTTACTTGTTTTGACTTAATCTTTGATAGCTACAAATATGTCAGTTATAGAAGGGTACAATTCTAGAAAATGTCCACTGCTTTTGGACAAAGAAAATTATATAGCTTAGAGGTATATAAATTGTGTAAAAAACCAATCCTGAAGAATTTGTATGACATACCACAAAATTACATGTGAAGTATTTGCTTGTGAAATCTTTGATGTTGGTATGGTATCTGCTCTCATTCACTTTGCATATCTAAAAATATTTAAACCACAAATAATTAACAAGTTACTAACTATATGTAATTATTCATGAGATAAAATAAAATTCAAACTTCCAAAGAAATTTGCATCGCAAAACCTATGGGACAGAAATAGAAATCTACAAAGGAAAAAGCAAAGTTGTATATTGCTATGAATAAACTAAAAAAATCATGGGAAGTAAAAACTTAAAATTATTAAAATAAATATTCCTATCAATGCGAATTTTTCAATTTAATACATTTTAATTTTTCATTTCTCTAGGAGTTTCGTTCAATATTTATATTGTTATTTAAGATGTGTATCTTGTCAACTACGTTAAAGTTATTTTTGATCAGGATTTTATTGAATTTAATGTTAATTTCAAATGCTTATTTATAGAAAAAAGAAATGGGGAATTTAATTTAACATATTTTCCCCGAGAACTTTCATTCCATTGAAACAATCTTAAGGATTTGATCAAATAAATCCATCATAAAATTTTAAATGCTTAAAAATTTGGCTTTCAATACAAAAGATAATAGCATCTAATATTAATCTATAAGCGTCACGAGATTTCCGAGTAGCGCATTATTGAACGCACTTTTTTACGTCATAACACACTCAAATAATCACGTCTATTGGTTGAATGAATCCTGGGAAAGATTTTATTGGTCAAGAAAGTCAAAACTATTTAGGGGTCTTGGTGGGAAGACTCCAGGTTACATAACGGATTTTTTGGTGTGTACCCCCCAGAAGATTAATACAGTCATACACCTTGAGTTTCTATTTGTTTACATGAACTAAAGCATAAAGAAGCACATTTTTTTATATATACATAATCAAAAATTAATATTTAATACCACTTTCATATTTCTAAATACCTATTTACACATTCATAACCCATCGGTTTCTACTTTTCATTCTTTCAGATTTATGCAGTCATACCACATGAGTTTCTACTCGTTTATATGAATAAAAACACACAACACACTTTTTGTATATATACTTGAGCAAAAAGTAATATTCGATACCACTTCTATATTTCTAAATACCTATTTACAAGTCAACCCTTCAATTCCCATTTTTTCGGATTTATGAGGGTGAACCCTTCAGAGGGTTAACCCTCCAAGCGGTTTCGACGAGATATCTCGTCCATCAAGACATGACCAATTCTGCTAATGACTACATATCTCGTCATCAAGATATTGCCGATTTTTTTATAATGATCAATCTTCTAATCATCCGTTTTCTTCCAATAACGAGATATCTCGTCCATCGAGATTTGGTCAGTTTTGCTAATGGCGAGACACTTTTTCGAGACAACCACCAGGAGGGTTAAGATAGTCTTACCCCTTGATTTTCTACCATTGACAGTAGCATGCAGGAACACATTTTTTGTATATGTACATGAACGAAAAATAATATTTGATACCACTTTATATTTCTAAATAATACGCAGTCATAACCCTTCGCTTTATACTTTTCATTCTTTCGTATTTATGCATGTGAAACCCTCAGAGGGTTAAGACAGTCATACCACTTCAGTTTCTACTTGTTTACATAAATAAAAGCAGAGGGGGACACATTTTATCTACATATGTATCCATGAACACAAAGTAATATTTGATACCACTTTATGTTTCTAAATGCTACGCAGCCCTAACCCTTCAGTTTCTGCTTTTCATTCTTGTCAATTTAAGAATTTGTTTATCATGTGTAAGTTATTCAGACTTCCCAAGCCATGAGTACTTCCGATCTCCTTCGCTCGTGAAAGTTAGATACCGTCCTTCGATATCTTTCTCTCCGGACGAACGAGTTTTATGGTCAAAAATGCAAGATCGGGAAAAGAAAAATCGAGAAAAAATCAGAAGAATAGAAGTGGAATAAATGAAGTTATCATGAGCGTTTTCTGGAGAAGTATTACTAAACATCTAACAAGGCTTTGGAACATTGTCCCCTTTCCAGATAAGAGTTTGAAAGAGATAAAAAGGAGAGAAATATGGAGATATAAAAGGCAATAGGTGAAAGAGAAGGAAGCTGGTTTTATCAGTAACAGTGAACATAAAACAAAAGTAAAAAAGATAAGAAAATAGAGTATATATAGTTGATCGATAACAAGGATATGGTGCAGTACAAGATTGTGAGTATCAATTTTGTACACCACGCTTGGCTGTTTATTCTTTTCTTTGGCGATTCTTCTGTAGAAGACTGATTCTAAGATTGCTGAAATAAAATCTATCCAATTTAAAACGCTGACTTTTAGATGCACAGAAATGTCAATTTTAAATCGATATACCAAGAAACCCTCTAAATCTATCAAATATTAAGATCAAGTAATATATTTTTAGATCAGGACGTTTTTATATGGTAAAAGTGATCTTTATACTAAGTTTACCTTTAATAACATGAAACATTTTATCTTTATAACATTTTACAACACATTAATCTATGTTTGATACATGCTATAATCCTTTTCGTTTGTGGTAAGTAATCTGTAATAAGTAATAAATTGAAATACATAAAAGCACATTCTTATTAGATGCTGATCAGAAATATGTACAAAATTGTTGGTTTATTTTTAACCATACAGTAAGAGCTTGCACAAGCCAGGGTAGAAAAAATCCGATAATAGTTATCGAATTTCATTAAATCAATAGTAAATGGAAAGAAATGTTTGAGATTTGAATCACGATTCGAGTTATCGAAGTTTAGTTGATTTGTGGATTTTATTATGCCTAATTTCCGAAAATCACACTCAACTTATCTTACACGTACTGATCTCAAATGAAAAAAAAAGTTATACTAATAAGATGACTATAGTGAAATGAACTAGAAATTTGACCATAAGAAAGGGGTTTGGATAGAATAAATATTAGGTAAAAGCAACACATTCTTGGGGGTCTTCTTGGTCAGGCGTAGCTTTGGGGGTCGACAAGTGCTGTGACCCCAAGTGCCAATATCTAAGAGGCAGCATTTCTGAAATATTAAAAGATTTGTGATTTTTCTTGGGGAAAATGTTTTATAATTTTAGCACAGTTTTGTCCTTGTCCCAAAATTATTTCCCTGTGCTATGCGAGTGAAATCATTCACTTCATATTCAGAAAACAGTGGTTTTGACGAGATATCTCGCCTATCGAGATCTGACCAATTTAGTAATGATACGAGATATCTCGTCATCAAGATATTGACGATTTTTTTTTATGGTGACGAGACCAAGATCTGGTCAGTTTTCTTCTAATGACAAGATTCCTGGACTATCAAGATCTGGTCAGTTTTCTTCTAATGACAAGATTCCTGGACTATCAAGATCTGGTCAGTTTTCTTCTAATGACAAGATTCCTGGACTATCAAGATCTGGTCAGCTTTGCTAATGACGAGATTCCTCGTCGAAACTACCACCAAGCGTTAAAATAAATTGGTATTCTCATGCTGTCCCCTGTAATTGTAATTACTATTACCAAAAGGAAAGAAATAAAGCAATAAAATTTGCTTCAGATAAATCTGTAGAGCGAAAAGCAAAACAGATGAGGTAATTTGTTATTCCCGTCCCATTAACAGAAACCATTAAGGAAGCTCGTCCTTTTGGTAGTTTGTATAGTCAATAAAAAATTGCAATCTAGAATCAACATTGTGAAGTGCAATTTATTAACCCTCTGAGGATCGCGAGATTTCCGAGTAGTGTAGTATTGCTTTAACCCCACAACACACTTAATGACTTAATAACTACATCTCTAGGTTGAAAGAATACGTGGATTTTTTCAATCTGCAAAAAAGATTCTATCGGTCCTTTCACAATCTTTGGAAAGATTCAATTGGTTCTTTTCTTGAAATAGAATTCTTTGGAAATATTCTTTTGCTCATTTCCTTAGAGTAGAAACCTTTAGAAAAATTCTATTGTTCCTTTCTTTAGAATAGAATCCTTTGGAAAGATTCGACTGTTCCTTTCATTGGAATAGAATCCTTTGGAAATATGCCATTGCTCCTCTCCTTATAATGGGATCCTTTGGAAAGATTCTATTCGTTAAAAAGGTCAAAATTTGTTAGAAGTCAAGAAAGGAAGACTAGGTTTCAAGGTGAAATTGTGCGAGTGAACCCCTCAGAGGGTTAATAAAATAAGCAACAAGTATTGCGTGGCAAAAAATATTGTCGCGAGTTAAAAGTGGGAAATGTAAAGCATTATTTTTCATTCTCTATAAATAAGTAATTCTAAATAAGTATATCTTAATCTTTTTTTAAATAATGTACTTTATCCTCTCTTCGGATAAGTAAATTTATTTTTGATCAGAGGGCTGCGATCAGCCGCATTTGCCCCAAGTCCACTAAAAGTCTCCGTTGGAGAGCTTGGCGATCCTTTGGCGGAAGCAGGGAATTTCTTCACTAGTAACCCGAAACGGTATCGATTTCCTGCAATGACGTCACATTTTGGCGCAAAGGCGTGACAACGCATGTTATTGCTCGATAAACTGCAGATACCGGCCGCAATGCTTTTAATAATTTAGAAGGCAGGTATTCATTGTGTTCGGAGAGGACTCGCAGTTCATAACATGAGCTGGAGGCGTAATTAACAGTAAATCACAACTCCGCAGGGTTACCAAACCCTAATTACCTGACATGTCTCCCATTGTTATCGGCAGGTTCATATTTTGCGCTTTTGATCACAGTAATTATTCTCGCCACGAATTTGCGCCTTTAATGGGCGCAAAATGGCGATAAAGAGTCCACCTTCGCGTTATTTGTGTCACCGATGTGGGCTGCACTTTTTCGGCATACCAGAGCAATGCGAAACTATTTAATTTTCAGAGAAATATTTTCTCTCCAGCAAATAAAGGACACATAAATATCTGTTAGCTTAAGAACTACTTTACTTAAACTTAGTAGTTAGTAGTACTCAAGCTTAGTAGTTAGTGCACTTGTAAACACAGTACCGTATTGTGAGCTACTTAGGGACTGAAATGAGAAAGGGAACTGGTATTTTTGTAGGTGGAAACGATCCTCAAATTGCTTTGGTGCACACTCAACACCTACAATCAATCGCAACCTAAAATTTAAAATTAAGCTTGGAATTTTAGGTAATTTTTTCAAATCAATATACTTAATATTTTATAGAAAAAATGTCAAGAGCAATAAATAGCTAAATGAAGAAGTGTTTTCAATCAAAAATTCCAATTTACAAGGCTGATTATTTTACAAAGACCATATGATTTCTATGAAATTTATTCAACACTTTCATAGAAATAATTCATATATTACTAGATATTTTGTAAATTATCTAAAATTTATCAACACATTTATTAATACATTCCTGCAAAGGAAACGAAATAGCACTTGTAACTCAAGTAAACAAAAGGGCGCATGTGACTGAAACAAATAAAAGGACACCTGTGACTGAAATAAACAAAGAAGCACCTGTGACTCAAAGAAACCAAAGAGCCCCTGTGACTCAAATAAGCAAAACAGCATTTATGATTCAAATAAACAAAAGGACACTTGTGCATCGAAGAAACCAAATGTTTTTTAGACTCAAATAAACCAAAGAGAACATAGACTTAAATAAGCAAAAGGGTACTTGTGCCTCAAAAGAAACCAAATGGTTTATTAGACTCGAATAAAACAAAGGGCACCTGCTATTCAATGAAAGAAAAGGGCACTTCTTACTATGGTCTGGATCCTGTTGTACCGAGCCATATTATATTCTACGCTATTAACTATATTCTAAGTCTGTGTACACAATCGGGAATTACAGTAACCTTAAAATTCCAGTTTTAGAAAACATGTTTCGGTACACATTTTTTACATACAAGAAATTATTACCGGTTGATAAATTCACTAAAAGAAAATAGGTGTTAAAGTATAAAAATGAAAATAAGGGAATCAACTTGGTGGAATTATTAGTGATGAAGAAATTGCTTTATATAAGGATAAGGCACTCTTGAATTAAAGTGCTTGCTTCACAACGAATTAAATCTGAAGCAGAATATTGATGCTAAGAGTCCTAATTTAAGTGCTGCTCTAATGAAGGACACTTAAATTCTAGACATCTTTTTGGATTCTAAAAGAATGTCCAGAGAATACGGCAATGTATCGATAACCACAGTACTCGTTGATAAACTTAATTATAGATAAATGAACCTCGTTGAAAATCAACTACTTTTTCAATTAACCCTCAAAGTGGTTTGGACGAGATCAAGATCTGGTCTGTCTTCTTGGAATGGTCGTGATTGTGTTTTCTTTAACAGACAAGATATCTCGTCCATCAAGATTTGATCAGTTTTGCTAATGACGAGATACATCATCGAGACAACCACAAGGCAATCACATCCATTCAACCTTTTCTTCACATCTACAAGTAGATGTCAAAATTGATTTTTTCTACGACAAAGAAATCAATCTAACAAAATCCTGAGCAATGTGTATCTCTGCAAGTTCATATATACTACAATAGTTCATTGTTTTCATTTTACTAGAGTACATTAATTCTAAAAAGTGTGAAAGAATTAACGGTAATATTCCCGAAAGGTATAAAATATTTTGTTTTCTTCCATCTTTAACGTTTACGACTTTGTTTCACTTTATCATACATTCTACTATTTTACTTCGCTCAAGTTCCGTAATATATAATTAATTAAACCCTTGAACACTTCTTAATTGAAACTATGCTGTGCTATATTTTCTGAAGAAACTTCATTTAAACGCAATAGGTGAATCGAAAATCTTTATAAAAGATAGTTAAATGTGATGATATGGTTTCTTTCACAAAGGACTCGTGCTTCAACAACGATTAAAGGAAAAATTCAACTCAGAAAAAAAATTCTGGGAAACAGGATCGTAAAACTTTTGAAAGCTTTGTTTATGAAACTCTTTCTTTCATTCATGCCTCTTGCACAGAAACATAAATTAAGATTTTTCTCTTTTCTTTCCTAAGGCTCTTTGATGGTGTGAGAATAATCTTCCAGCATC
The DNA here is from genome assembly GCA_933210815.1 of Meta bourneti. NCBI lineage: Eukaryota > Metazoa > Arthropoda > Arachnida > Araneae > Tetragnathidae > Meta > Meta bourneti. The sequence goes on from OW119933.1 coordinate 81,497,764, forward strand.
CAAGATGAAGGCAGTTGAAACAGCCTATTCCGAAGAAAAGTTCAATGGTGCGCGGCCATTGCAGATTGTGTCTCCCTCTCCTTACATCGGGAGGATGGGGATGAAGGATTCTTAGATGCAGGAGGAGAAGGCTTCGGCCAATAGGCGTAAGGACCAATGACGTCAGTAGTGAAGGGAATCGATATTGCTGCAGTATGAGCACTTGGAAAATTTTTATGGTGGTATTTCTTTGGGCCCCTTCGTCCTTTTCTATTTAAGTTATATCTGCTTTGGAATAAATGCATTTCCTTAAAAAACAAGCCTTTAAACCTCCAAGTGGTTTGGACGAGATATATCGTCCATCAAAATCTAACCGATTTTGCTAATGACGAGATATCTCGTCAAGATATTACCGATTTTTTATGATGACGAGTTCAAGACCTAATCAGTTTTTCCCATGACGAGATATCTCGTCCATCAAGATTTGGTCAGTTTTTCTAGTAGAACATCTTCCAACTAGACAACCAGCAGGATTAAGATTTTGCTAAGAATTATTCATTTCTTTTTTTTTTATTAAATCTAAGTTACCTGATCAACGTTATTCGTAATTGATTGTGATTGCTGGACGTGCCTGGTGGTTGTCTGGACAAGATATCTTGTCATTGGCAAAACCGACTAGATATTGATGGACGAGATACCTCGCCATTAGAAAAAACTGACCAAATCTTGATCTCACCATCATAAAAAATTAGCAATATCTTGATGAGGAGATAGCTCGTCATTAGCAAAATTGGTCAGATCTAACTGGACGAGTTATCTCGTCAAAATCACTTGGAGGGTTTCTAAAGTAAAAATGCATTTCGAAATGTGAATTTTTGTGTTGCATACAAGTCCACATAATATATTTGTGTTTTTCAGTAATTTTCATTTAGAAAAAGAAATTTATATAAATACATTCATTAAAGAAATATAAATACTTATTTCTTCCATTAATTTACCAGCAATTGTTCTTTTCAGACGTCTCTGCTAGGTAGTGGAGATTTTCTAAGTCTTCTAAAGCATCTTGCCATAACGAAATTCATTCTTTTATCCTATAGAAACAATGTCTTAATTAGCCCTCGTTAGCAAGAAATGATTGAGCGAGAATCCAAATCACTGCACAAAAACAAATGCGACAAGATTATATTTCATACGTTTTCAAGACTGCATTAAAATCATAAATCTGTTCAAATGATTCTGGGAAATGAAAAATAAAAAAGAAAAACCAATGTCCAATGTTGTGATCTTAAATTAAAACTATTTAGCATTTTTCTTTAACTGAAAAACAATGCACAAAATAAGCCACTATGTGCTTTAAGTATTTGTAACTTAAATATTGTCCTAATGTTTGATTTGAAAATATTTTAAAAATTTAATTTCGCTCCTTCATAAACTTTTAGACCAATCTAGAGAACTATTTAAAAAATATAGATATTCACAAGCAGCATGAATTCTTAAAATATTTTCCGGCAATTTTTTATATTTATTATTTTAAATTTGTTTTCTTTATTTACAGGTTATTGTTTTTAGTATTGAAGTAACGTTGCAACTATTTTGTGACCACTATTTCCGTTACCTTACATGGGATAAGCATGCTAATAAGAAGACCCTATAAAAAGTTTGAAGTTTTGCAAATGTCTGGCTTTAGTTTTTCAACTGAAGGATAAAAGTTTGATTTTGATCAGACATTTAAGAAAAGGTAATATTTTGATTTATGCACAAATAAGGCGGCCCAATCGCTTACCATACTTTCTGATTACTTATTATATGTTTATAATGAATGTATCCAAATCCAGAAATATTCACTGTTATTTTTATTGCCGGACAAATTAAATCTTGACATAGCGCGGAAAACAAGAAAAGTATTGTTGTTTATGCCACATAAGTTTTTATAACTGATGTATTTTAACTTTCAAATGTATAAAATGGGATCCATTTCCCATGGGATTACGGATTCCATTTCCGTAACTTAGCGTTTTTACCTTTAAAAAAATCTGAGGTGTGAAACAAACTTTCTTAAGTCAAAAATAAAATGTTTTTGACCCACATATAATAAAATCATTTGCACTGTCAAATAAAAATTGCATTTCTATGCGAGTGACGCCTTTAACCCTTCTGGTGGTAGTCTCGACGAGGTATCTCGTCATTAGCAAAACTGACCAGATTTTCATGGACGATATATCTCGTCATTAGAAAACTGACTTGATCTTGATCTTGTCACCATCGAAAACGGCAATATTTTCATCATTCGGAATTCAATTGGCATTCTTGATGACGATATATCTCGCCATTAGCAAAATTGGTCCGATCTTGATGGACGAGATATCTCGTCGAAACCCCCAGGAGGGATAAAATCCACCTCGATATATCTTCAAATGAACAATTAAAATACATTTAAGTATTTCGTCGTTTTGCTATGAAAACCTCGTAAATCAAGTTTTTCATTAGCCATAAAAAACTGGACTCCTAATTGTAAAGGAGTGATGAGGCTTAAAAATTCGCCCAAAGAAGGCTTTATAAGTTATGTGTATTTAGGTAGGTAGTTCAATTTTCGTCTCACTGAAGCAGCACAACGGGCAAAAGTATATTTAGGAACTTTTGAAATAAGTTTAGTAAGCATATTTAGAACTAAATACTGTCTGAAAAACAAAAATTGGATTTACGAGGTTTTGATGGTAAAACGACCGACGTTAATTCATCTATAGTTACAAAAAAATTCAGGTCAAATTTTCAAAGGAATTCGGAATAAGATTTCATTATAAAATAGTGAATTTTCATTGGTCCTGGATACTGAATTGATAAATAATTTGAAAATAAAAACGTCTACGATTCACACAACCAAGAATCTGCACCTGAATTTTAATTCAAATAATCTTAATATATAAAGGGTAAACTTGTGTACCTGGATCACTTTTTATACTAGATCTATCATTTATTAAAGTTATGTTTAAATACTTTCACGAGAATTTGCTCACTTACAATAAATTAAACATTTAATCGTGACATAACAATAATATAGAAAATTAAGCTACTCGAAAGTGTTTAAATATGCGAGTTGCATTCCCAAATCTGCTCTACTGGTGGGAAGTAAGGTAGGGTAGTTAATTAACGTCGCAGTGGAGCAACACAACGGGCTATTGGCGACGGTCCGGGATCCCAAGGGAAAGATCCGAGGACAATACGTAATTTTGGACCACGGTCAGATGACGAGATCAACACCCGAGCTGGAACCCCACTCTCCAAACTTCCACACCACGCCAACATGAGAACATACGAGGCCGCGAAAGATTTAGCATGCACCAGCCCCCGTGTACACAACGGTCCTAACTGGACCTAGTTTGGAACTCGCAACCCTCCGATTGCTAATCCATTGCTCTTCCAACTGGGCTACCGCGGCCCCTTATTTGTGGGGAGTAATGTTATGTGCAAAATCCCAAATTATATATTTCACCAAACGAAGTTTGTAACAAACTAAAAATTCTGATTTATATTTTAACAGACGATGATTATTCATTTAGCAGCAGTAATTGATATGTTTTGCAAAAGATTTTTATCAAAAATCGACTGGAAAAATCAGACTAAAACGACCAATTCTACTTTTACCCTCCTGATGGTTGTTTTGACGAGATATCTCGTCATTAGAAAAATTGGTCAGATCTTGATGAATGAGATATCTCGTCGAAATCCCTGTAGGGTTAAGAGTTTAAGTATCTTAAATGAACGTTACCTTTCAAGATAACACCTACTCTGAAAAATAAAAGGATAAAAACTGACTGGAAAAATCAGACTAAAACTGGAAAAATTCTACTTTTATCCTCCTTGTGGTTGTTTCTACGATTTATCTCGTCATTAGCAAAGCTGACTAGATCTTGATGGTCAAAAAATCTTGTCATTAGAAGAAACCTGACCTAATCTTGATCTGGCCATCATAAAAAATGGGTATTATCTTGATGACAAGATATCACATCATTAGCAAAATGGATCATATCTTGAACGAGTTATCTCTTCGAAATTACTTGGAGGGCTAACAGTGTTCGCATCCTAGCTGAACATTATCTTCCAAGATAACACCTACTTTGAAGAATAAAAGGAACAATCAGACTAAAACTGGACCTATTCTACTTTAAGAAGTATTTTTCAAAAACAACCCTTATATCACATCTAGATAGCTAAAGGCAACATTCCAACGAAAGAGCAAATTGCTTATTCAGTGTGAAGAAAATAGAAGGTATTTCAATTTGTACCTTTCCCCCATTTTGCATTTCATACAGCGAAAGAGCCGTTAAGAAGAAAAAATACCTTAAATGTTTTACGGTGCCGTAAGTTATGGTCGCTTTCCTACAGATCCTACAATATTTTCCCCTCCGCTGAAATAAAAGCAGATAGATTTCTTTGCACATAAATCGGCAGCGGGAAAACTGAGGAAAAAAATTAAATTGCCCCTTTCCTACATAACGGTGCATGAGAAGTTTTTTGGGGGCTTTTCAGCGAATATATATTGATTTCCCCCAAGGACGGTCAAGGTGGTTTTTCAAAGACTCTTTCCACCAGATGAAAAGAACGGATGCTTAGAGCCAAAAAAAACCCCTTGTATTCTCGTGGAAATAAAATAAAAGGGAATTTTAGAAAATGTTTCATTCTTGTCGAAACCCTTATGACGGTTAAATTTACTACTCATTTTAGTTAATGGCAGTGTTTGAATATCATCGTCATTTCTTTGTTATTTAAATAATATTACATAGAATGATTCCACGGATGCTTAGAGCCAAAAAAACCTTGTATTCTCCTGGAAATAAAATAAAAGGGAATTTTAGAAAATGTTTCATTCTTGTCGAAACCCTTATGACGGCTAAATTTACTACTCGGTTTAGTTAATGGCAGTGTTTGAATATCATCGTCATTTCTTTGCTTAAATAATATTGCATAGAATGATTCCACGGACGCTTAGAGCCAAAAAAACCTTGTATTCTCGTGGAAATAAAATAAAAGGGAACTTAAGAAAACGTTTCATTCTTGTAGTTCTACATAGTAATCCGTGGCAATCATTCTACATAGAATGATTACAATGGATGATTAGAGCCAAAAACCTTGTAATCTCGGATAAGTAAAATAAAAGGGAATTTTGGAAAATGTTTCATTCTTGTAGAAACACGTATGACGGCTAAATTTAACCCCTCAATTTAGTCAATGGCAGTTTTTGAAGATCTTCGTCATTTCTTTGTTAAAATAATACTGCACAGAAAAATTTGAGTATCCTAAGGACCGATCTTAAATTAACACGGAATTTAAAAATCACAAAAATAATTTTTTTAATTTTCGTTTTAAAAATCATTTGATACCAAACTCTTGACAGATAATTTTTTCAATTACGATCGTGTTTGGTGGAAGAAAATATAAAATATATAAGAGATAAGTACACTAAGTCAACTACAAAAACATTTTTTCTCCGATTCAGATTTTTTTGACATCTGATTTCCGAAATGTTCCCCACTCATCTAGTTTTAATTCATTTAATTAAAAAAAAATCGAGTAATCCTTAAAATCGGTTGAACATATCTAAGTGCAAATAAGAAATTTATCATGCCTTAAAATTTTGAAATTTGGATTTAAAATGTTGCTTAACCAATGCTTTTTATGCAAAATTTTAGGAGTCTTAGAAGACCAAAAAATTATTTTGTTTTACAGTTGAGCTATACACTTTCCAACCGAAATTAATTTGATTTATATGAATACAAACTATTACGTGAATTACATTTTTGACAATATGTGGATCATTAATGAGCAATGGGCATCAATTTTGTAATTTATGAAAAACATTTTGAACTCGTTTTATGTAAAAACTTCACAACTCAATATTTTTGGACAAAACTTCATATATAATGCTTTTAGTAGAAAACGAACAGTCCGTGCAAATTTTATATCAATAGGATAACTTAAATGTTTATTTTGAAAGTCAACTGTCCCCTTTATACCGACAGTGCTAATTTATCTAATTTCTATCTACCTTTTATCAGAATATCCTGAAGATACCGATAAAATTCTTCTGCGGTGTTTTGCCTCTTAAAAATATGTAATAAAGCAAAATCTTTCGAAGCCGCCCAGTTCATTAATTAAGGGATGTTGCAAAGATAATTTTTTTCGGAAATGTTAATTTATCGTAATTTCTATGTACCTTTCCTCCGAATGTATTAATTAGGATATCCTGTTTGGGAAAAACGTTTTGCATATTTAACAGACATTTACTTACATATGGAAGTGAGAATTTAGTATTATTGCATGACATTAAAAAATTATATAGAATTAATTAGAAAAGCACATTTCTTTCTTTTTTTAAAAAATAAAAATTATTGAGGTTGAAATATCGATCAAAATACAATCACACTGCAGGATCACAATCACATTAACAGGAAAATACTATAAGTACTGAATACGCTTCCGTTGACTACTGAAATTTTAAACGCATTTTTCTCGGAGCAGCTTTATCGTGAGTAGTATCCATGATGTCTATGAAACTGTTGGGTTGATCGACTTCAAATTTTTATAGCATGTGGAGCAAACATCCTTTTGTCGTTTAATGAACCAGAAAAGCGATGTTACTTTTTTATATTTTTATAGCAAAAAAAAAAACTCGGTCAATTTTGTTTAGCTAAATCGATTATTTGGATTTGACAAGTCACCATTTCCTTAAGCATTTTTTTCAGGTTTATCAAACGAAAGCTACATGAGTGCGAAGTAAAATGTCTTTGCATTTTTTTATTTACGATCCCTTGTAGTTGAGAAATCATGTCAACCAGCGACCACAAAACTTCGCTCGGCGTCATGGTTGAGTTGGGTTGGCAGGTGCTATTCTTCATTACAAATGATTAATAAAAGTTTTTTTGAATAAATGACGTACAAATTTGGGAATTATTTGATTACGTAGTTGCGTTAATAAAAAATATTCCCAAAACATGGTAATTTTTGCAAAAATATACTCTCTTAACGTAGAGCCAATTCAAGTTTTAGAAAAGTTGCAAATAAACTAGATGTAATTCAATGATTAATTTTATATGTGCACCGAATTCACTCAAACATGCGTTAAAAATTAAAATAAAGGCATGCAAAAAGCGAATTAGCTTCAAACATTAAATAAACACTATTAAATATTAAGAATTAAAAGCCCACATATTTGCTGTTTGGAAAATTTTTAAATAGAATAATGTAATTCAATTATAAACTTTGGTGTCCACATTTCAATGAAATAGGAGTTACTCCGAAAAGAGGTTTAAACCTCGCAAACTTTAAGTATTCAATTAAAGTAGGAGAAAAGTAAACAAAAATATTGAGAACATTCAAAGTTTGCTTAATCACTTAAATCAGATTTTAAATGCCAGATCTTACTCTTATTTATCATAGATCTTACTCTCCCTATGCAAATAGAGTCACGTAGCCCGGTTGGAAGAGTAACGGATTAGCAATCGGAGGGTTGCGAGTTCAAAACTCGGTCCAAAAAAAGACCGTCATATACATGGGGGCTGGTGCAAGTTAAATCTGTCGTGACCTCAAATATCCTCGCTTTGGCGTGATGTGGAAGTTTGGAGAGTGAGTGCCAGCTCAGATAGCAACCTCGTCATTTGACCCGTGGTGCTGAACTGGGAATTGATCCCGGACCTTCGCCAATAGCCCGTTGTGTTGCTCCAGGGTGACGTTAATTAATAACCTCTCTCTCACCAACATCTTATACAAATAAATTAAGCCTTAGAATCCGGTCGAAAAAAAATAAAACGAATTTCCCATTTAAAAACGGAAACTATTTCCAGTGCTAATACATTCTCCTACCAGACACTTATACTTAACTAGATTGTTACCTGATTGATGTTGGTTAGATGATACTACACAAAGCTATTCACAGCATATGCTGTCATTATCGAACTTATTGCCATTGTTTCAGAAATAGGAATTTGAATTTATGTCGGACACAGAAAAAGTCTATTGAAAATGGTAGTACTTTTATTAGGTTTTAAATTTAAAGAAAATAATTACCAAATATAATATTAATTTTATTACATATATATTAAACAAAATATATCTCCTTTCGGCGTATTTTAACTACCAAGATATTGGAATATTTATATTGATAAAGAAGCGCAATTTTTGTTTTACTTCAATTATGATACGTCATTTTTTAAATAAAGTTTTAACGGTAGCCACGGACAATAACGGTATTTCAATAATGCAAAAAATTTACTGGTTTTCGTTCACAAAAGGTAAAATAACTTTAGTATTTTTTTAATTTAGAGTAGAGAATTTATAAAACTCACTTGATATGATAGACATAGAGAAAACTAAGTTTTAAACTATAGAAAATAAAAATAAGTTTGAGATTCAATTTTTTATAAGTAATAGATAAATCATCTTTTAAAGAATAACTGAGCTAAAAACAAGATTTGAAATACATCTCAGGTTATTTTTTAAATACCAGCTATGCAATATCAGTTGTATTTCATTTCAAATAAATATTAAATGACTATATGGACCCTAGTATTAATTGATATATTTAATTTTTTCACTCATAATAGAAGCTTAGAATACATATTGTATAAAAAGCGATTGATATTTTTTCTTACATATAATGCAAGTGAGAACAAAATTCAGGTTATTAATTTTTATGGGGCGACTGTTTCTATTGTGGTTATGCGAACAAATTTTCAATAAATTGTGGCATATGTAATACTATTATTTTTCACACAAATTCTCGGACTCACCCAAGACCAAACTGATTTCTAGTGTGTGAGACAGGGTTATAACACATTTTTCCTGTAATTCTCAATAGTGAGGATTATAGAGATATAGTAATCAAATACTTCAATAAATTTGCCTTTTAAAAAACAGTTCACCTAACAAATGTTTGAACTCCGCAGAAAGCTTTCAATTGAAAGGATTTATTTTTTAATATTTTATAGGTTCTGATTTTCATATTTTAAAAATATTACACACACACACACACATTACAAACCTCTCTGAAGGAAAATTTATCCATATATCCAGGTTATATCCAAGAATATAAATCGGGAAAAAATGTTGTATTATCCGATGTAACAAAACATATTTTGACTGTCAAATTTGTTAACCCTCCTGATGGATGTCTCGACTATAGTCAGATTTTAGCTAATGACGACTCGTCATTAGCAAAACTGATATCTCGTCATCTAAAACCTAATATCTTGTCATTAGCAGAACTGATGAACGAGATATCTCGTCATAGAAGAAAACTGACAAGATCTTGATCTCATCACCATGAAAAAACCGGTATTATCTTTTAGTTGTATTGGTTGAATAATCTTAATGACGTGATATCTCGTCATTAACAAAATTGGTCAGATCTTGATGAACGAGATATCTCGTCGAAATCACTTGGAAGATTAAGAGTTGTCAAATTAGATAAACGAAGGTTTAGGAAATAGAGTATTTAAATTCAAAAGGGTACGCGTGGACCAAGCTAAAATATTCCATCGAAGAAAATAAATTTCGAGGAAAATAAACGGATTTAAAAGTTTAAGGGGGTCCGGGACTCAAAATTCTAAAATCTTCAATTTTAAAGCTTTTGTTCTGAAATTTTTTCTGTAGGTATACATTGTATTTTGCAATTATAATAACTATTTTATATTTTCAAAACTTCAAATTTTTTTTATTAAAATTAAAAAATTACAAAATTTTGACGTTGGGCAAAATTGATATATCTTAAAATATTTTATAACAAATCACTTCATTTTTGCACTAATTGACTCCTAAAAGTTCATACTTTAAACTGTCTTCGTGATTTTTGGTTAAAACAGTTAGAAAAAATAAACAAAATATCTTGTTAGAAAAAATAAAAAAATATCTTGTTCAAAAACTACATAAAACACATAGTATACAAATTTCGAAAAATTATAGAAAAAAAAATAATATATATATATATATATATACTCAATTGCTGAAGACAAATTAAAGAAATATATTTGAAAAGTAATTGTTGAAAATTTCATTCATTTATGACAAGTAGTTTTTAAGTTATATCCATTTTTCACTATCGAAATCCCATTTAACAGAAAAGGAGAAAAAGAGCGTTTAAAATTATGAAAATATTCAAGTTATTAAAAAGCACTTTTGCATACTTTTTGTTTAAAATCCTCCTGGATAGTATTGTGTATTACTTTTTAGTTTTACTGCTTCATTTAATTTAATTTTAGCAAGTTGGACCTTTTTCCTATACCTTTTAAAAGTATTTGTGGACTTCATCGTCGCTTTCCTGAACCGCCTAGTCCTTTATGGAAAGCGTTATTGAAGTATATTGATAGTACAGAAAATTCGAAAACGTTCAAATTCAACAATAAAAACAGTGAGAATATTACGATAATCAATTCAGATCACTTCAAAAGTGTTCGTAGTGTAGTTTATTTGAGATAGAAAAAAATAGAGCTGAAACAGTAGAAAGCAGACTCCAAAATAGTTTGTGTTTACATTATCTGATGGCTCGTTTGATTTGCAGCTGTCGTTATAAAAAGCCGAATATTTCCGGTTCTACTGATGGTAGAAACAAAATGTAGGTGTTATTTTATTCAGAAATATCTATATTATTTTTTAAGATAATAAAAAATATTTTTTGACTTTTTTTCATATTTCGAGTCCCAGACCCCCTTAAATTATCTAGTTAAGAGACAAAATCAAACTAGTAGTCAAAATAAACAAATACCAAATTAAGTCCCAGTCCATAAAAGCAGTAAAATAACCAACTTTCAAATACTTTCACTGGTAAGGAAACGGATAAACAGATAAATCTGCGTGGGATATTTCATACGCATCAACCCTCCAAATGCTTTTCACACGATATCTCATCCCTCAATATCTTGCCAATTTTGTTAATGCCGAGATATCTAGTCATCAGAATACTGCCAATTTTTTATGATAACGAAATCAAGGTCTGGTCTGTTTTCGCCTAATGACGAGATGCTTCGTCGAGGCAACCATCAGAAGGGTTAAGATGAGAATGGAATTTCAAATTCACCTAAATCGATTGAATTTAAGCGTTAAGTATTAATTGATATCGAATTATGTAGATAGCAAAAAGGAACAAGCGTTTTTGACGTAATTACATATATAACGACGTAAAACATAGTAGATAAGTCGAAAACGTGTTTATGCCAACTAAAATTATTTTAAAACTTTTTATGAATTTTAAGAAATTCGGCAAAACGGAATCTGTTTGGGCAAAATCATATAAATAATTTATAGAACGCCGAATATGTTTAATTTCGACCTTACTGTCGAGAAAAATAGTAATGATTATATTTTGAATTTAGAATTGCGAGATTTGTCTTAGTATCTCCAATAATTTAGAGACAATATTTCTAGCGTGGGCAAAGCGGTATAAGTCAAAAACCAAATTTTTCAGGAAACGATTTTATTAAAATTTTTACTTATCCATTATAAGTCAATTTAATTATTTCAAACAGCATTTATATATCTGCTTTTATTCGCAGTTGATCTTTATTAATTTGACCAAATGAAAGATAATTTTTACAAGTACTCGCTTACTTATCTCAATTTGAACAATTTTTGACTTGTACTGCTTTGCTCAAGCACGCTATATTTTCAGAATTGCGTTTGGTCTCCAATAATTTAGAGACCAAACGAAATTCTGGATCGCTAGTTAAAAAGGTACAATCTCCAAGTTCGACCTCCTTCGAATTCATTAAATTATATAAGTGTCCAATATTGTACACTAGATAACAGTATCATTATTCAATCAACTATTGATGGAGTGTGCTCTATTTTCTAGCGTTATGAGACAGATTCAGCATTTCAACAGGTGTTAATTCAAAATACCAAATTTAACCTTTTTGAAAAGAACAGAAATGCGTGCAACTGTAACCCTCCAAGTGGTTTCCACGAGATATCTTCTCCATCAAGATCTGACCAATTTTGCTGATGAAAACCTCGTCATCACGAATGCCGATTGAATCCCTAATGGTTAAGATATTGCCGTTTTTTGATGGTGGCGAGATTAAGATTAGGGCAGTTTTTCTAATGACGAAATATCCTGTCCATCAAGATCTGGTCAGTTTTGCTAATGATAAGATACCTCGTCGTGCCAACCACCAGGAGGATTTAAAAATGGATATAATTTTAACAATTAAAAATAATCCGAATGGTGAATGGTGAAGATATTGCCGTTTTTTGATGATGACAGATTAAGAGATTAGGACAGTTTTTCCAATAACGAGAAATCTCGTACAACAAAATCTGGCCAGTTTCTGAATTATCTGAATTTTTTTTTTACTCAAAAGCATAATCGAGATTCAATTTTCATAAATCAAACTTTCAAAAAATGTTTTGCATATATAATGCACACTAATGAAATACGTATTCCATCGTGGTTGGTCCCTATTGTCATTTGATAAACAAATTCCTAGGCGTTATAGATTCTTTGTATTTAAGATTAAAAATACGTCCGAATTTTTTTATTTTACTCAAAATGATAATCGCGAGCGAGATTCCATTTTCATAAATCAAACTTTCAAAAGAAATGTTTTGATTATATAATGTACACTAACGAAATACTTATTCCGTCGTGGTTGGTCCCTATTCTTGTCGTTAGATAAACAAATTCCTAGGCGTTAGATTCGTTGTATTTATGCTTAAAAATACTTCCGAATTTTTTTGTTTTACTCAAAAGGATAATCGAGATCCAATTTTAAAAGCCATGAATGACGAGATACCTCGTCGAGACAACCACCAGGAGGGTTAAAAATAGGTAAAATTTTATTAATTAAAAATAAAATTTAGACATTCTAAAATTATTTTGTATCAGAAAATGCAATGCTATCTCACCATTTGCAGCCAACATTCTTTTCAGGTCACAGAATTCCAGAGTGTTTCGGGTTGCACCACCACCAGCCAGAAGCCCTGAAGACGCACCAACCCCGACCTTTCCAGTGGACAGCTTGTCAACCTGCGTCCCTAATTGCTGCGTTCGGGGCGTTTCTTTCCAGCCTATGTGATCGGGATGCAGTCTACTACAATGCATACCATTCAGCAGGCGATTGGCTAGAACCTGAACAAAAAGTGGTTACTCCAAGCAAGGAATCTGCTATTAACATACATTATGCGCCGATAGAACTGATTGAGACACGTAAATCAAACTTTCAAAAGAAATGTTTTGCGTATATAATGTACACTAACGGAATACTTATGTTGGGGTTGGACCCTATTCTGGTCATTTGATAAACAAATTCCTAGTCGTTACAGATTCTTTGCGTTTAAGCTTAGTAATACTTCTGAATTATTTTTTATTTCACTCAAAAGGATAATCGAGATTCTCAATTTTCATAACTTTAAAAGAAATGTTTTGCATATATAATGTATACTAACGGAATACTTATTATGGGGTTAGACCATATTCTGGTCATTTGATAAACAAATTCCTAGTCATTACAGATTCTTTGTGTTTAAGCTTAGTAATACTTCTGAATTATTTTTTATTTCACTCAAAAGAATAATCGCGAGATTCCATTTTCATAAATCAGACTTTCAAAAGAAATGTTTTGCATTTTTTATGATGTACACTAACGAAATACTTATTCCGTCGTGGTTGATCCCTATTCTTGTCGTTTGATAAACAAATTCCTAGACGTTACAAATTCGTTGTATTTAAGCTTAAAAATACTTCCGAATTTTTTTGTTTTACTCAAAAGGATAATCGAGATCCAATTTTAAAAGCCATAAATGGGAAATTAAACTGCTATATTGATTTTCTGTAAATTTAATTTGTGATGACAAAAATGCCAAAATTGATTTATAAGGTTGGAGTGATAGAAAAAAATCATATTTCGAAATTTGGGATTTCGTTTCAGTTAAAGCTTAATGTATTCAGTTCGCTTGGGGTTATTTTCAGTTAAAGATGAAAGAAAATTGAAGTTAACGAGTTTCTTAGAATATTGAAATTTTATTAACGAGGAAACTTCGAGGAAAATCGTTTCTTCTCAATCTTATACTGAGTCATTGTCCCTTGTAAAGTTGAAAAATAAGTAGCATGTTTTATGATATGAAATATTGAATATTGAGGGGACTTAGCGCATCTACTACTGAAATGCATAACCATTTTCATGTCGTAAAAAACAATTTCATTAAATTTTATGATTATACGTTTAATATTTTATTTTACTGTTTCAGAGAAAAAGCTTTCGAGGGTTAGTATGTTTATATTTCAAGATTGATTTCATTTGTGAAAAATGCATTTTAAAGGGAAAAATGATTCTTTACTGCCATATAAATGGAAAATGAAATATCCAAAGCAGATGACTGGTTTTTATGGTGCAAGGGCTAGATCTGCCCAATCTGCAACTCAGCAATGTTTTTTCAGTCACGTAAATGGACATACGCACACACGGAAAGTTTTTATTGAAACAGAAGAGAGAAATACGCTTAATGGAGTTTCAGGAATCGGACCTGAGCCACCTTCAGCTCGCAGGCAGTAGGCAAAATCACTGAGCCACGTTGAAGTATGGTAATGAAACAATAAGATGTCTCACTTATAAAACCAATCAAAAGTTAATGTCCGCATAAATTTTTAGGTGCAGTAGGTCAATGAATCCTGCCAGAATAGATTGAATTCAAGGCTAGAGTTGCTAACACGATGGACAAATACACTGAGCCACCATCCAAGTCAAGACATGGTTTACACACTTATAGTAACGTATACGTAGAGTAAAATAGTAAAACATGGAATAATATTTTGTTTTAAGTCTAACAATTGGAATCGTGTGCTTAAATTGTATCTAAAATTATATTAAAAATTAACATAAAAAAGATTCGCCACAAAGCAATCAATAGGGATGTTTCTGTCTGCTCACAAGCATGTGCGTGATACTAATATGCATACTTTTGTACGTATAGATATATGATAAATTACACAGATACGAGATTTTTTATCATTCTTATTATGGATATCGCAAATAAATGTACAGCAATTGAAGTTTTGTAAGTACACGTGAAATGGGACGCAGTCCTGATATACAAAACCTCCTCAAAATATTGCGCTACTTAGATGACGATTAGATGAAGGGAAGGTCAAGAAAACTTACGTTTTCAAATAAAAGGAATTAATTATACATTAAATCACAAGTTTTTTCTATTTAACCCTCCAAGTGGTTTCGATGAGATACCTCATCCATCAAGATCCGACCAATTTTGCCAATGATTAGATATCTCGTCATAAGATTTTGACTACCGACTTATCGATGATGACGAGATCAAGGTCTGGTCAGTATTTGTTTGCAATGACAAGATATCTTGTCCATCAAGATCTGGTTAGTTTTACGAACGAAGAGATACCTCATCGATACAACCACCAGGAGGGTTAAAATTAATGGGAACTACATACAATGGAATATTATTGTCTATACGGTAGATCATTTACGATTTTTATACTTTTCTTTCGGGATCTGACAGATAACGAACTTCAATCCCCTTACTTGACCACCCGGAAATCGGGAAGTTCTTGAGAGGCCGATGCTTCAAGGAGGCCGGTAGGGCTTTCGATAGAAAATAAAGCGGATGTGACATTAGTCAAGGAGAGTTTATTTTATGTTGCAGGTTAAATGTTTTTTAATTAGAAAGGCAGTAAACTATTATTGGCTATGGTATGGAGGTGTTATACGATCAAAAATCAGACGGCTTTGTCGAGATTCAGAAGTGGTTATACTAACACTCAAATATCAAAATGGACATAAAATTTTTCCTGTTTGTTCTAAATGCACGAACTCAGTCTTCCCCGGCTCGCACGCGGTTTGGATTCCTTGACCTTTTTGATTCCTTGAACCTTTGATGGTTTTGGACTTTTTAAAGACGAGTGGTTTCATGGACTTGGTCTAGCATGTGCTTGACCAAAAGGAATTAGAAACAAAACTATTATAGATCAATAATAAATCATTATGCATACCACAATACAACTATAGCATTAGTTTTCTGTCGTACTTGAAAGCAGAGATGATCGTGGTTGAATTAAGATCTCAAACGATGCTTGAAATCTAGAGGCTTCGGTCCAGAAAATATGGTAGTGACGTGAAAAATCTCTATTATATTAGTATTAGTGAAGAAGGATGTAGATATATCACACCTTCTTGAATTTAAAAGTATAGGCCATGACTGTTTCTCAGAAATAATTATCATTTCATAAATATATCTAGTCTTAAATTCTAACTTGGATGAAGTTTGCAATGACTTTTGATTACTTTGAATCAATTCATTTGATTAAACAAACGAAAACCTTTTTCACAAGATGACAGTTGTCTGTCTTGTATGGTCAAGTATAACCCTTGCGCTATAAAATTCAACCCAACCAACCACAAGAGGATAATCTAAAAGATGTTAGTTCCTTGAATTTATGCTGCTAAAATCATCGCCTAATTTAGAAAGCGACAAACTGTTTAAAATTGCATGCTTTACTTTTAACAATTCAGTCTGCCCGGACCTGAGGCAGTAGTTGCTCACATTTTCCAGGACATATCATCCGAACCAGTCCTGGTGATGTCTGTAGTTACCCCTACGAAATTTCACATTGGGACAGAAAAACTCATGGTAAAAGTTAACTGGTTGACATAATTGACTTTTGATCTTCCAATTCTAAGGAACCTTGAGATTTCTCTACCGTTAGGAAACTTAAAATTCATGAGGAGACAAGTAAGAAAGCGCGATATAGCCAAATGCGTGACTTCAAAGTGAGATATAAAGGGAGGATTTTGTATTTCTTACAATAATGTGAGTAAATGTGAGTAAGTAGAAGATTCAACGCACTGTGCTCTAGCGTATCAACACTGCCTGGCAGATTAACACATATTTCTATGTGATCAGACCAAAAGCATAAGGGACGGCAAATTTTAGGTGAGCTTACAGGCTGCAAATGGTTAAGTCTCTCCCTGAAAAATTTTGTTGCATATTAACAGATATCTCAGTTATCAGTTTGTTAGTTGGGTTTTATGGTTCAAGGCCCAAAAAGGAACAAGCTGAACCAAACATTAGATAAAAACGAAAGCAGTCTAAATATAAAATATCATTAAAATAGTAAGATTAACAGTATAAAGTTCAAACATGATCATCAATGATTATAAAAAATCCAAACACATATCATATCAATATAAAATAAATAAAAACACTTAAAGTAAAACACCAATACACTATAAAGTATTTTAAAAACTAATCATGTTCCTGTATATTTAAAATAATGTCAACTAAAAACGTAAGATTTTTAATGTCTATCAAAAGGGCATGAGAGTGAATGACAAAAGAAACCAATGAATCAAAATGCGTTGATTAACATGATTTTTTTTAATACATAGATCAATAAACATTAAACGAATTTATTTAAAATTTGATAGTTTGGTTTGGCGCTCTACGGTAATTATGGCCACAATATGGATAATTTTAATGAAATCTACAACTTAAAATTTGATAAACATGGAATAGTCAAAAAGGTGCTTAATGTTGCATGATACATGAAAGGCATTTCTGAATAGAACGATTATATAAAGGACCTCAAAATTTAAGTTAGAATTCCCAGAAGGCAAAAAATGTAAATCCGGTCTTATTTAATTAAGTTATAGATTAATAGGGGTAAGGCCGCTTTGTTAATTTAAACTTTAATAACGAAATTTTAAAACAATAAAAAAAATCGAATAGCTTTCACCAAAGAAAAACATTCACATCTTATACCTTCTTATGATTAAAAGCATCTTATACCAAAGAATATTATCACACAACTTGAAGAAAGCGGTTACGTTGATATTTCCGATTTTTTTTTTGACAAATAAAAAAATAAACCCAGAACATCTAGTTTTAAGTGTTTTTCTTATAAAACGGGGAATGTGAAGGTTTTGACTACATACACCAAGATTAATCTACTTGCTTTAGAATGCTCCAATTAAGAGATAGTAACGTTGTCTATCTTGTGTTTGGAGCAGCTTAAAATTTGGTCTTTGCTGCATAAAACCCAACCAACCTATCAAGTGGTTAATGAAAATGTGGTTAAACTATTAGAAAAATTTTGTTTAAATCAGACACTTTATCTATTTCTGCTACAGTAAAATATTTTCAAATTATTGAGTATTGAAGTAAAAATGAGAATAAGGTCATGCGAAAGTGATTTGCATTAATTTAATATTTTTAATATTTTCAAGGTTAATATTTAAGGTTTTAATGTCACCACTACAGCTATAAAGTTGTCAAAAGAGGTATTTTTTCTTCGTGGCTAAACTTGATTTATTTGCTGTATGGTTAAGTGAACAGCTAAAAGGGATTCTGCTGTTATGGAAATTGATTTAAATTAAAGGTTTGGATGTTTCTATAAAATTAAAACTTATAAACGAGTGCATTCAATTAAACTGTAGTTGCATTTAAAAGTTGTAAGATTCCTCATACTTGTATTTTAGGTTAAACTTTAAAACCAAGTAAATAAACACTAGTTCTATAATTGAATACTTTATGTATCCACTAGTTCTATAAATTTGAGTACCTTATACATAAGTCTATCATATTTCTTTCAGATTCATCTCTTCCGAATGGAAAACAATGGATCCTAAGCGCAACAGGAAATTTTCATCTAACAGGAGGTAATCATACGTAGCTTTGTAACAAGATTTATGAATCATACTACACATAGTACTTTTGTAAACATTGAAGCTCAGGTCTATTACTCCTTTTTAAGACAAATACACAATTTTTTTATTATGTGTTCATACTATCACTTTCCACATTTGAAGCAGCTGATAGCATTTTAATTTACGATACTTCTGTCCATTTCTGGGTCAGATGTCACCATGTGCATTTTGCACTGCTTTGGCTCTGTCGATTATTTTCTCGCTGTAAAGTTGTTCAACAGGGATGGTAATCAATGGTTAATGAAAATAGAAAGCATATAAATATGAATGCATAAGTTATCTAGTTTAACGCTGGTTGTACTTTTTCTACCCCGGTTTATTTAAAAGATACAAATTGAAACCTTTTCAACAATTTGAAATTTCAAAACTGCTCATTGCATGCACTCAAATTTTACAAGAATTTGTTTTTCTGAAAATGTACACGGTACATGAGGATTATTTAAGTTTCCAAAGGATACTTCCAGTGTTTGAAAAGTATCTTTGAAAAGTATTTTAGGATTGACCTTATGCAAACCAAAATTGAAAAAATAGACGATTGAAAACGGTGATATTTGACTACAAATAACGGGTCTCGTCTCGTTTCACATATTTTTGTTCGTTTGTTAACCCTCCAAATCCTTTGATTGAGTTGAGATATTCAAGTTCACAACATATAATTTAAAAAGTGGAGTTAATAGCCGTAACAAAGTTAGTCTTTAGTTGTAATTATCAATTACTTTACTGTAATGCATTTTTGCAAACATGCCGAAAAAATCTAGATATTCGCTTTAGATTTTAATTAACAAGTTAAGTTTTATTCAAAGTAAAGACCATTTTTATCCCATCTTAAAATGTGACTCTTTCGTAGTGCAGATATTTTGAACAATCATATATAGGTTTCAAAAATTTTAATTCCAGAGGAAATAATAACAATATTTTATAATTCAAACTCGTAATAATGATTCAAATACGCATTCATCATTCAGTTCATATCTGTCTGGCATGGAATTTTAAGATTGTTTCTTCAAATTTATAAAAATTTCAAATTCATGAAAAATAATCATCAAAATTGAGAAACGGCGTGAATATTTTCAAAACATTGTACAGGTTACCACAATCTTAAGCATGTTTTTAAAAATTAAAGAGTGCAATTTCTTAAGCATGCATCAGAATTTGTAGCTATTTTTTAAACTTTGGTTATCACTTCTCTCTGCTCTAATGTATTAAATAATACCTAAAGAAATTATACGCCATTATACCTTATCAGTTCAGTATGTAGATTTTAAATTCATTGCTCTTTTGCAAGTTAGTAACAATAAAATAGCTTCAGTAGTTTATCCGATGCAAATGTTCAACTTCCAGCATATGCAACTTTCAAGAATAGAATTTAGTGGAATATTTCTAAATAGGTTTAGGACAGATGTTCAACCTGCGGTCCTTGATAGATAGTAAAGCGGCCCCATACGATCAAAAACTTTGAATATTATATAATTTTTCACATTTTCCATGTCTAGAAGACCTGTTTTCGCAGAGAAATATATACCTCGCTACGCAATCACGCCTTATTCGTATCATCGCTTTTCGGCAGTACGCATATTTGAAAACAACTATTTTCAAAGATGCTGCACCCCCATAAAGATTAAAATAAGATCAAATTTATTTGACGAGCACCTAGAGAACTCACTAGTTCCATCGAACCAAACATTGATGCATTAGTATCACAAAAGCAAGGTCAAATATCCCACTATTTTTATATATACGTTGGCCTGTTTTTAAATGTTATAATAAAAATATAATAAAGGTAAAGGAAGTTTGTAATTTATATAAATTAACTATTTATATTTAAATTTTATGTGCGGCCCACAGGACAACTCCTCTTCACTCAATGTGGTCCATGCAAGCCAAAAGGTTGGACATTCCTAGTTTAGGTTGTATAAAAGAGTCCAATTTTGGGACGTTTGATAAAAATGATTTATTTTATTACTAACCCTCCAAGTGGTTTCGACGAGATATATCGTCCATCAAGATTTAACCAATTTTGCTAATAACGAGATCATCAAGATATTGCCATTTTTTTATGATGAAGGTATCAAAATCTGGTCAGTTTTCTTCAAATCACAAGATCCCTCACCGAGATAACCACCAGGAAGGTTAACGTGGTATAATTTTTATCTTGAAACCTTTGAACTGTGAAGTTTTTCCAGCTTTTCAACTTAATGTAACTTCTTAATGGATGTATATATATGTATATAATTGAAGCTTTTCTGTGGTATAATAAAAAAAAGAAATAAACATAATAAAAGATTCAAATAGATCTTGTATTGCTTGAAGAGCGATTCTGCGAAGAGACGGACATACCCTTCTACCTCCCGTAGGTCAACCTTAAACCTGCCGCCACTATTCTTGGTCGGATTACGGCCAAGTGAGACAACCTCCTTTAAGTCATTGCTCGACTCTAAATGCTTATTGTATAGAATCTTCTGTGACAATGAACTATGATAATTTGGTACACTTTTATATCATCTTCAAGTTAATCCTCCTGGTGGTTGTCTCGACGAGGTACTTCGTTATTAGCAAAACTGACCAGATCTTGTTGGACGGGATACCTCATCATCAGACGAGAACACGATCACGATCGTGAAGAAAACTAGCATTAGATCTTGATCTCGTCATCATAACAAAAATCGGCAATATCTTGTTGACGAAATATTTCTTCATTAATAAAATTGGTCAGATCTTGATGGAGGAGATATTTCGTCGAAACCACTTGGAGGGTTAGTAATAAAATAAATCATTTTTATCAAACGTCCCAAAATTGGACTCCTTTATACAGCCTAAACCAGGAATGTCCAACCTTTTGGCTTGCATGGACCACATTGAGTGAAGAGGCATTGTCCTGTGGGCCGCACATAAAATTTAAATATAAATAGTTAATTTATATAAATTACAAACTTCCTTTACCTTTATTATATTTTTATTATAACATTTAAAAACAGGCCAACGTATATATAAAAATAGTGGGATATTTGACCTTGCTTTTGTGATACTAATGCATCAATGTTTGGTTCGATGGAACTAGTGAGTTCTCTAGGTGCTCGTCAAATAAATTTGATCTAATTTTAATCTTTATGGGGGTGCAGCATCTTTGAAAATAGTTGTTTTCAAATATGCGTACTGCCGAAAAGCGATGATACGAATAAGGCGTGATTGCGTAGCGAGGTATATATTTCTCTGCGAAAACAGGTCTTCTAGTCATGGAAAATGTGAAAAATTATATAATATTCAAAGTTTTTGATCGTATGGGGCCGCTTTACTATCTATCAAGGACCGCAGGTTGAACATCTGTCCTAAACCTATTTAGAAATATTCCACTAAATTCTATTCTTGAAAGTTGCATATGCTGGAAGTTGAACATTTGCATCGGATAAACTACTGAAGCTATTTTATTGTGACTAACTTGCAAAAGAGCAATGAATTTAAAATCTACATACTGAACTGATAAGGTATAATGGCGTATAATTTCTTTAGGTATTATTTAATACATTAGAGCAGAGAGAAGTGATAACCAAAGTTTAAAAAATAGCTACAAATTCTGATGCATGCTTAAGAAATTGCTCCCTTTAATTTTTAAAAACATAGTTAAGATTGTGGTAACCTGCACAAAGTTTTGAAAATATTCACGCCGTTTCTCAATTTTGATGATTATTTTTCATGAATTTGAAATTTTTATAAATTTGAAGAAACAATCTTAAAATTCCATGCCAGACAGATATGAACTGAATGATGAATACGTATTTGAATCATTATTACGAATTTGAATTATAAAATATTGTTATTATTTCCTCTGGAATTAAAATTTTTGAAACCTATGATTGTTCAAAATATCTACACCACGAAAGAGTCACATTTTAAGATGGGATATTGTGTCTTTACTTTGAATAAAACTTAACTTGTTAATTAAAATCTAAAGCGAATATCTAGATATTTTCGGCATGCTTGCAAAAATGCATTACAGTAAAGTAATTGATAATTACAACTAAAGACTAACTTTGTTACGACTATTAACTCCACTTTTCAAATTATATGTTGTGAACTTGAATATCTCAACTAGATCATATGGAATTAAAATGGAATCATGGTTAAGAGTTAATTGTACAAATGGGTTCTCAATACGTAAATAAAATGGAGATTGTGAATATGCTGCATTTGATAACAGAATTAATTAATCAAGAATAATTGATACTATGCAATGGCCTAATATGATATTTGTATCGGGATCTGCCATTGAATATTTATCTCATATATCAGATGATTTATACTTGTTGTAGATATAAGGTATATGGGGTATTTTAACATTCAATAAACAAGTCTACGTTTAGTTTTATTCCGTCTTCATTTCTACCATATGTAAATGAATTTTTACTTTTGTGTTTTCATAGTATGCGTAATCTGATCACCTAGTTTAATATAGTTTCTTATACAATGATTTCACTCAGCGGAAAAGACAGTTCCCCAAATGATAATCTCACAAATCTTAATTCTTAATCGTACCAATACTGAAATGCTGTATAAATAAAATCTACATTATGTCATTAGTTTTCCAATAAGTAAAAGTTTCTGAAATCTAAAAAATATACAAATGTTTGCTCGATTGTGTTTCATATGTTGCCAAATACGATAGCACGACGACTGTTTTACTTATGTTGTCAATAGACATAATTATGTTTCGACCGCATGGTATGTTTTTCAATTTAACAAAGCATTCTATCAGTTCTACAGTTCCGCAAAGGTTTCAATTTTGACTAATTTTAATTTACCGAAAGAACATTTTTATAGTGTCCATCCATATATTAGTACATGCATTCATTACCATATCTGAAAGGCTGACATAAGTATAGAATTGGGATAAACACTAAACACATGTAAGAGACCTTGCCATCTTTTCATATTGCGCATTATTTAAAAACTGATCAGCATAGTCAAGTATGTTTGGATTTAGGGAGATCCATCAGGTTTTATTGTAATGTTTTACTATTTTGTAATACCGATTAGTATAACTTGAATTACTAAAATATCCTTCCTACTACACATAAATTTATACCTCGTGAATGAATTTGTCCATCATAATGAGATATGCTATCTAACTGTAATAAATGCATAGTAAGATTACAGTAACACTTCTCTTGTTCCCACTTTTCCAAATGCAGACATTTGCGTAACATTACTGAGTTTGAGATTTTGTGTTTGAAACTGGTCTCATTATCGCTTTCATATGTAAAACAAGCACGTCAAGATGTTAGAATCTTTGAGACCATTATTGGAATTATGTTTAGTAACGCGTAATATAGGTTGGAAATGGTTAGTCTATCTGAAAACTGGACATCTTAAAATATTTACAAACTAATAGCAAGGTCATGTTATAGAATAGATTATGATGGATAGATACCATTTCCTAATATTACATGAACGTGCAATAATATAAAAAATTGAGCTGCCCCCATATTTTTTTCTCAGTTTGTCTTCAATTGTTATTAAAATTTGCATTTGGACGGTGATTCCTGATATAAACTGAATTTATAAAAAATATGTGTCTAAAAATTCTATATATAAGTTGGTTCGTTTTGGCATTGATGTATTTATATTTTGAATTGATATTAGTGAATATTCTACTTTCATTAGGATTACATTTAAGAAGTAAGAGCGTTCAGTTGGCGAATTTCGTATTTAAATTTAATAAGCAATTTTAGTAATAATTTCACCGTAAAATTATAACAAGGTGAACATTTTAACTATAAGAACTTTACAGACATCAATTTTACTATCCCTATTCTCGCCGGTTTTTGTATGTTTATCTATAATACTTCTAACGAAGTTTATCTTCAAACTCAATTTGAATCTGCTTGAAAGGAGGAAAGGATTTTCTGTAAGCAAAATTAATTAAATAAACAATTTTTTCAAAAAGACTTGGGATACATATACTTTACACAAAATTCTAATAGATTATATTTATGATTTTGTAATTTTGAGTATAAGAACGTTACCCTTCCATTAGGATGTTCTTGTTGATCATTATGATGAATTTGCAATAATATAAAATTCATAGAAATACGCGCAGTTAAGAATTTGAAAACAATTCAAACTTAAACATAACAAATGTATTCTATACCATGATGAAAATACAAATGAAAGTACATAGCTTAATGAAAATACAAAAATAAGCTCTTACAACAAATATACCAAACGGGATTTTTCTCGATTTCAGTTTGTTGACAAATATTGCTTTAGTATTAGGACATGCATGATTATACTTTGAGTAACCAAGCTTTAAGAAGTAATTTACCTTTATTTCATTAAATAAAACTAAAATGCATCATAAATTTAACAATAAAAGGAAATGATAATTCTGAATTTAGAATATACCGCAAGTTCTGAACGATAGTACCATTCTTATTTTGGTCACTCCGGCACGATGCCTTTGCCAAAAGGTATTCAAAATTGATAAATAAGTGTTTCATTTACCTGAACTTGTAAATATTTGGTTATAAACATAATACCGACACATATTTGCATGCTAAATGCCATCTAAAGGAATTTAGGCTTAGCGTGCCAAATGAAGAATTTTCTGAAAAGAGGCTTAAGCATCATAAAAACTCACCTGCTTGGAACAAAAGGACTCAAATGCATCAGAAGAGCAACTAATCCTCATATCTTGTATATTTTGGGGAGGATAAAGCATTTTTTTATGATCGTTTCTCTTGAAAACTCTTGCAGTTTTTAAAGACGTGATACTCTTTCTATGCCTTTTCTGTGGACTCTGAGGTAGAATATCAGGAAGGCTTGTCCTATTCTAGCTTTAAAGAAAATAAACCAAGACTTAGTGCAACTCAACAAATAAAAACTTACTTTCTCCAGTGTTATCAAGACATAAAGTTGCTGATTACAGCCATAAAATGCCTCTATCCGTGCTCTGATTGGTTTAGCCAAGTCCAGAGTGAAGGGTGTACTCCGCCATCTTGCAGGTTTGGGCCAATGGTATCAGTTGATTTCCAAATAAGAGAGGGGGCTTAAAGGTTTGAAAATTACATTAAGAACAAATGAATTTCTTAAATATTAAGACCGGATAAATAATTGTGAAAGGTTTTTTGGTTGAAGCCACAGATTCTTTGCTTCAGAAGTGTAGAGTTCGGATCAGTCTGCATCTTGCGCATTTTTCTTGGGAATTTTTCTGCACTTTTGATTGACAAGGGGGCTGCCTATGTTGGTAATGAGATGGATGATAAAGTGGGCGGTTACCAACCGGACGCCATCTTGAATAGTTTACATGATTGTCACTAGGGTTGTCAACTTCCGGATCAGGGTCTGAACAGTGTCGCCGCCTTTCCTCAACTGTGTAAAACGTTCTACTAAATTTGCATTGCTTTCGTTATTAATATTTTCTTTCAAAGTATTTTCTTCGTTTGATCTCCAGAAGTAATACTTGTCCAGTAAACCAATAGGAAGTTCGGCAGCATTTTTCTGCTTTATCTGTTTGTTTTTGCGCCTTTTAAAAAATTATTTGCTGGCTTTGTTTTCCTTGTAAGACCATAAATTAGCTTTAGTGGCCTATAAAAGTTTTACGGCATTTCCCGTTTTTTCTGTTTGCTTCAAGTTTTACTGCAGCACGAGGTGTTCGTTAAGCACAGTGGTTTGTTGTGAAAGGAGTCTCAATATTTTAAAATTACTTAGAAGCCTTTATTCATAATATGCTCCAAAATAAGAGTAACATTTAGCACTTGAAATATTTTTAGCACATTTTATTCCGAAATGGTTGTCACACTTGTAAAAATAACGGTAAAGAAAAATATTTAATAGTAAATTAAAAAATCTGTTTTTCTTTAACATGTTTAAATATGACAGTTTAATAAACTAAGACAGTTTAATATACTAAGACAGTTTTGGCTTCTAATGTAGCTCCAGGATTATAATTGATGTTACCTGGAAGGCGGTTTTCACGTCTCAATTTTCCTGTCTTAAAGCGTACAATTTTGTAGGCATTACTTCCGCATGACATATTACCCTTTTTGTACATGTTTGCAATGTTAATAAAATATTTTTTAACTTTAAATGTTTACAAACGAGTGCACTTTTAAGAAAAGTTTCTTTTCTCGATTTTATACCTGCTTTTGTTTACAATATAAAGGCCATCGAGTGTCATTCTTAAGTTGCCTTATACCGTTAACAAATCCTCGTTGGTGAAGCTCATTTTAAAATTGAAGAAAAGCTACTAATCGAAACAAAAATGTGCAAAAGTGACGCTTATCTTGGACAGAGGGAGAATATTTTTTTGCTGTACGGTATGTTTTATGGTCCTTTCGGATTATACTAAACAGCTTATCTATTGCAGCGCATGAGAGTTATGATTTATAAAACACCACGGAATATTGGACATTTCGCACATTTTCTGAAAAACAATGCATCTGTCAAGTGTGGTGGTAAGAAATTAAATTGCTCTTACCACGTGTTACTTCCAAATTCAAAATACAGAAAGAGAATTATCCAGCAATCTACTTCGAATAAGAATTTTGTAGAAGCTGTGTACATTCCATGAATCTTTCCCTATACACAGTATCGGGATAGCTCACATTTAGCCCAATTTGTACACTGAATATTGACTTGCAAATTCGTATGTTTTACATTTGTGGTACTATGGTTCGTTCGCTTAAACAACAAGCATATTCTCTATGAAAACAGAAGGACATGTTATTAAAGCGAATACCATTTGTTGTATATTTGTTATATTTTGAAATACAATTCCTGTTATACTGAAATGAGTGCGAAACCTCGGGATCTAGTGCTCGTATTAATTTATGCATTTTTAACTCCATACAATGTTAAAAGCTAGTAAGATTTTAAAGGTATACTTTTCTTGATAACTGCTCATTATTATTTTAAGATAATGTTCACATCCTTTTTCGCTGTTATAGAGATATAATGATATAAATACTACAATTACAAAAATATCATATCAAATGCAAAGTTTATAGAGGTAAGTAAAACTTAAAATTCAAAATTCTGTTCCAGAAACAATTTCGTTATTTACGGAAATATTTTACTTTCAAATTGCTTACATATGGCCATGAGAATTATTTTTTGTATCATTCCAAGCGATACCCTTGTTACAATTGATAAAGGTCTTGGTTATAGTATGGGGTTTTACTATGAATAGGTGTTCAAAGTTTAAATAAGTTATGATATCCAGTACTGTATCTATTGTAATTGAAATTATTGTTTCCTTAATGAAATTGACAAGAATGAGAATTTATCTTTTATCCTATTTCCTCACTCTGAAAAGTTTGGTAACAGGTGAAACAACGGCTTATATTTATGTCGCTGCCTGTTGTCTCAGGTTGTGGACTGTTTGCTCTGCACACAAGTTACTTTCATAGCTTTTCCCTTTTAAAGCTAGTGTCCACATCAGTGAATGACTTTTGAATTAACTGGAGTGTTGTGTGAAAGATAAACTACAAGTGTACTTAACGGAACATTAAGAGTGTGTAAATAATTTCAAATGCTGGAAATTTAACTAACAACTATTTAAAAGGACAGTAGACGTCCCCAAAATCGATCGAAAAATTGATTTTAGCTTTAAAAATTAATTGATATCGAATTCTGTGGATAGCAAAAGAAATTTTCTCTTGCGATCATTTTTGATGGAGTTACATATACAACAACATAAAATATGTATAGGAAGTATTCTACAAAGCCCATTTTATCTGACATAGATTCTAAAAAATTCTGATTTCGAAATCTTCCTGTAAATCTGGCTGTAATTAATTTCCTTCAATTTTTTTCGAATAATCCTTGCAATCTGTTGTATATATCTAAGTGAAAATTGGAAATTTACCTTGTTTCCAAGAAATTTTGGTTTAAAATGTTGCTTAACCTATCCTTTTTTGCAAATTTTTAAGTGTTTCAGAACTATTTTTTGCTTTACATGTGAGTGATAAATTACCAATTGGAGAGTTAATTTGATTTAAAATGTAAAAACCATTATTCTAATTAAAATATTGACAATAGATGGAAAATTATCGCGCATAGGATCTATCAATTTTCGTTAATTTATCAAAAATCTTGACCACGTTTTATGTCAACTTCCGTACAACGTAAAATTTTTATAAAATTTTACATATATAGGCTGTAGTAAAAACAAACGGTCTTTGAAAACTTTATAACAATCGGATAATAACGGCAGAAGTTTGTTTCGAGAGTCCACTGTCCCAGTAAGTTAAATTGACTGCAATATTCTCTATATTGCTTGCTAAAGTCAAATTATTTTCAGTGATAACAACATTTTCTTTTTTATTTAGTAACTCATTAGCATTACTATTTCCTTGCACACCTTTATTAGATTTCTTGATTCTTGAAATTTTTTCTCGTTTTGGACACAGCTTATATAAATATGGAAATACCCAACCAACCTTTGCTCATCAGTAGTTCTCTAAAAGAGCTTTTCTGTCACAATGAGGACGAAATTATTAATATATTATTTATGCCAATTTACTGATTTTTACACAGAATATAAAAGGTACGTATTTAATAGTTTATCGTTTTCTGTTATGGAATTTATTGAATGGTAATCATTTCAAGAGCATAATTTTAAAGTGCTTTGAAGTGTATCCAAATAAGGGTTTTATTTTTATTCCAGCAGCGCATAACTTATTAAACAGTTAATAAGTCGCTTTATAAGAAGTAGAACTCTTCTTACTATTAATGCATACTTTTTAAAAATGTACTTTAACACACCACATTAATGAAATTCAAAATTAGGCTCTTGAAATGATTGCCATCATATAAATTCCATAACATTATCCTACAAACTATTAAATACGTGCATTTTGTAATCTGTGTAAAAAAGCAGTAAATTGGCATAAATAATACATTAGTAATTTCTTCCACATTGTGATTGAAATTTTTTGAATGCGCAGTTTCTTAGATAATCCTTTTAATGTGATGCGAGTTTCAAATTAAATATATCGTGCAGGTTTTGATTAAATAAAAGCATTTGGATGCGACCATTATTATCAGTACATTACGGGCTTCGCATGAAAAACAGCTGTGCCCATATACATCAGTTGTTAATTATATGCCCAGAAGTTCTTGTTGAACTATGTCTAAGAAAAAATACCAGCGCGTACCTACCCAAAAGAGCTTCATGAATATTTTGCTAATGATGATATATCGCATCATCAAGATATTGTCGATATTTTGAGGATGAGACGATATTCAGATCTGGTCACATTTGCTAATGACGAGATATCTAGTGGAGACAACCACAGGAGAGTTAAAACTACATTAGAAAATATAATCTTACTTATACACAACCGAAACTAATTTTATACATTACGTTTACTTTATTCTTTCTAAATTTTCCTTATAAATGCATATTACTTTGGGATATAATTATTAGTTGGTTAAGGGGTATTCACTGTCTTCCCAGGAAAGAATAAGAAAACAGTTTGCAGTTTTATAAAAATACTATACTTAAAAACGGGTTTACTAATCTGCAGTACTGTGAAGAAAATATCTCCAAGTTAGGTTTTTAGAATTAACGTTTGTTAACATGCAGTGTGTGAAATTAACTGGTGCTTTATAAGACTAGAGAACAGCACACTCAAATGACAGTTGGCAAAGTGATCATACTGTATGCTAGTGTTTGTTAAGTACTATATACATATACACAGCATGAAACAATAGTCAACTCTGCGAAGATTAAATTTGGAGAAGCTGGTCTGTTTGGCTGACGAGGCAGTATGCAACAAAATATGAATGATATTTTTCTATACCATCAGTAAACCATGTAGAGTATCAATATATATACCATTGGTGGTCGGTGTTTGTTATTCTAACAAACTCTTAGGATTATATTTGGTTTCTCTCACCAATAACCAAAAGATACGTCAATAGACAATAAAATCAACAAACAGAAGAAAGCATTCACGGCATAAATTGCACTTCAAATTACGAGATTTTTTATAAATACTCATTTTTAAATTGCTGGTCGGTTGGGTTTTATGACTCATAGGCCCTATTTGGCCAAGCTAAGCCGAACTACGTAAAGTAAATGGACATACACAAGGAAAGTTTTCCTGACACAGAAGAGAGAGAAATACATCCTGGAAGGAAACGAAACTGCGCCTTACATAACTCGAAGGTTGCTAGAGTAATGGATAAACCCACTGAACCACGGATCGGATACCCCTTTTATTTCTAAACGAGTAGTATGTTTTAAACATACATACAATTTTGGTTTTATTATATTTTACACTAAATTTAAATATTGTTTTGTATTATTTCCCTATTTTCTTGCATTTCGCTTTCGTTTAAAAAGTATGAACCAGACAATTTATTTTAGAATGGTTTTTCGTGCACCTTCTAGAAATCTTCTAGACGGGAGTTAAAGAAATTTATGAAAGTTATATACCGTTCAGAAACGATGAACTTGACAAAGCATGTACGGAATTTTTTGAGTAAAACAGTCTCAAAAGCTCTTTAATCGTATTACAGCTTGCTAATAGTAATAATCTTGTCTCGAATATTCGAATGGAATTAATCTAAATAAAAAAGAAACAGAAATTCGTTCTTTGACAAATAATTTCGAAACTGCTACGTCTTATAAAGCAGACAAAACTTTATTTTTATTTCTGAGTATACTTAATGCATTCGAGGAGAAAGTGTTTATATGCTATAGAGGACAAACGCGCAATTCTTAACCGAAGAATGCAAAATGAGAGTTTTTGATTGATATTTTCAATCTAATAGACAAGAAATACATGTGGAATTACCGAGAGTATGTGAAATTGTATATCTTTAACCTTATGTGTAATAGAAAATACCCGTTAGTACCTAATTTTATAACAGAAATATTACAATAACGATTGCAGTTTCGACAAAATAAATTTCTATCACTGCATCACTCAGAAAGGTAAAAAATAAAAAAAATTTGGTTTCTATACACACGAAAGAATGCAAAGATTCGCAATTCTTTTTTAAGCAATACACTTAAGACGATTTTTATAATTTACTATAAGTTATTTGTTAATGCAGCAAACCGTTAAATCTGGATGGAAAATAATTAATAATTTTTAAAATTTATTTATTCGTAGGTTATTGATTTAAAAAATCAATTTTCATTGGCTACACAGATTTCTGAAATTCGCTTCTTGTCCCTTTAACTGGAAAAAACTGGATTGGAACCAATTATAGATTTGATTTTGCTCTCTTAAGTATAAGGAAAATAAGTTTTTCCTTCGCTTAAAAGAACGATAACGATAATAAGCTCAACCAAATTTGGAAAGTCAGAGCGAGAGATAATTTCTTTTAACATTAGATTATCCACTATTTTTCTAAATATATTCAACGAGTCTCTGACATAGGGGCCCTTCCAAACGCTCAATCTCTAACTCCTCATCTCGCGACAGACAAGGCTCGGACCTTTCAAATCCTTCAATAAAATAGCCGATTTCTAAATATATTCACCCAGCCATTTGATATAGGCACCCTTCTAAATTCGGAATTTAACTTGTCATCTCGTGACAGACAAGGCTCTGGCTTTTCAAATCCTTCAATAAAACAACCAATTTCTAAATATATATATATATATATATATATATATATTCAACCAGTCTCTGACATAGGCGCTCTTCTAAATTCTCAATCTAATTTCTCATCTCGTAAAAGACAAGGCTTGGGTTTTTCAAATCCTTCAATAAGGTAGCCGATTTCTAAATATATTCAACCAGTCTCTGACATAGGTCCCTTCCAAACACTCAATCTCTAACTTCTCATCTAGCGACAGACAAGGCTCGGGCCTTTCAAATCTTTCAATAAGATAGCCGATTTCTAAATATATTCAACTAGTCTCTGACATAGGGACCCTTCCAGACACTTAATCTCGCGACACACAAGGCTCGGACTTTTCAAATTCTTCAATAAGATAGCCGATTTCTAAATATATTTAACCAGTCTCTGTGTCATAGGGCCCCTTCCAAACACTCAATCTCGCAACAGACAAGGCTCGAGCTTTTCAAATCCTTCAATAAGATAGCCCATTTCTAAATATATTCACCCAACCATTTGATATAGGCACCCTTCTAAATTCTGAATTTAACTTGTCATCTCGTGACAGACAAGGCTCGGGCTTTTCAAATCCTTCAATAAGACAACCAATTTCTAAATATATTCAACCAGTCTCTGACATAGGCGCCCTTCTAAATTCTCAATCTAATTTCTCATCTCGTAAAAGACAAGGCTTGGGTTTTTCAAATCCTTCAATAAGGTAGCCGA
The DNA here is from genome assembly GCA_933210815.1 of Meta bourneti. NCBI lineage: Eukaryota > Metazoa > Arthropoda > Arachnida > Araneae > Tetragnathidae > Meta > Meta bourneti. The sequence continues at coordinate 81,530,757 of OW119933.1, forward strand.
TTTCTAAATATATTCAACCAGTCTCTGACATAGGTCCCTTCCAAACACTCAATCTCTAACTTCTCATCTAGCGACAGACAAGGCTCGGGCTTTTCAAATCCTTCAATAAGACAACCAATTTCTAAATATATTCAACCAGTCTCTGAGACATAGGGGCCTTCCAAACACTCAATATCTAACTTGTCATCTCGCGACAGACAAGGCTCGGGCTTTTCAAATCCTTCAACAAGATAGCCGATTTCTTAATATATTCAACCAATCTCTGACATAGGTCCCTTCCAAACACTCAATCTCTAACTTCTCATCTAGCGACAGACAAGGCTCGGGCCTTTCAAATCTTTCAATAAGATAGCCGATTTCTAAATATATTCAACTAGTCTCTGACATAGGGACTCTTCCAGACACTTAATCTCGCGACACACAAGGCTCGAGCTTTTCAAATCCTTCAATAAGATAGCCCATTTCTAAATATATTCAACCAGTCTCTGACACATTAGGGGCCCTTCCAAACACTCAATCTCTAGCTTCTCATCTCGCGACAGACAAGGCTCGGGCTTTTCAAATCCTTCAACGAGATAGCCGACTCGCAACTGCGCAAAACGTATGATCAACAAAAACATGCGATTCCCTTTATCTTCAATCCACGCGAACGTGTATGTGGGTGAGAGAATTATCGAATTGGAGATAACTGCTCTCATCCCGCACACTCACTGAATAAATCACATCCTCATAACTCTGAAGGAACTGTGAACGAGAACGTTAGTTCTCTTGGAGAGATGCCAAAGGTTTGTCAAAAGAACCTTCTAAAAATAACGTTAGTTGTAAACATGGTATTTCGACTGCTACTTAGGAGTTCATTCTCTGGAGTTAATCATCTCATAAACGACCTCTGGGATAACTTAAAAAAACATCAGATATGCGTTGAAGGGACAGTGGACTTTCAAAACCCTCAAAATCGATTTTTTTTTAGAATTAAAAATTTATTGATAAAACCTGTGAAATTTTTTTTCAGTTACCATCATTTTTGGCGGAGTTACATATAAAACAGCTTAAAGCATATAATAGATGAGTATAGTAAGTCTACTATAAAAAAAACCCTTTTTTTCTGATTCAGATCTTTAAAAAATTCTGATTTCGAAATGTTCCCATTGCAATTGGTTTTCATCGATTTCCTTGAAATTTGTTTGTATAATCCTTGCAATCCGTTGTAGGCCTAAGTGAAAATGAGAATTTTATCATGCTTCCAAACTTTGAAATTTTGATTTAAAATGGTTGCGTAACCTATGCTTTTTGCAAATTTTTAAGTGTTACAGTAGAATTTGTTTGCTTTACATTTGAGTGGTACATTTACCACTGGGGAGTTAATTTTGTCCATAATGTACAAACAATTATGTGAATTAAAATATTGACAATAGATACGCATAGGATCTATCAATTTTTGCTATCAAAATTTTTCTCCGATTTAATTTTTTTAACATTCTTCTGATTTTAAAATGTTTCCTGCGCATCTGGTTATAATAGATTTCCTTAAAAAAGTTTTGGGATAATCCTTGTAATATGTTGTACACATCTTTTCTTTGCAAAATATTCGGTGTTAAAATACAACTTTTGTTTTGCTTTACAATTGAGCACTTACTAAATAGGGATTTTATTTGATTTACATGCATACAAACTATTGTGAATTAAAACATGGCAAATGAATGCGCATATGAGCTATCAATGTTTGATAATTTAATCAGAATTTTTATGGTTTAACTTTCCGCATAACTTGATATTTTTGGACCACTAAACTTTATATATAGATTTTTTAGTAGAACACGAACAATCTGTGCAAAGTTTATAACAATCAGATAATAACTGCTACAATTTATTTTATAAGTTCACTGTCCCCTTAAACTAATTCTGAAAAAATGTGGATTGTTTCCAGAAGATTCTACACTGTATTGAAATGTAGTCTACATAACCAAAAGGACTCTAAAAGACTCCATTTTGTTATAAAATTAAACTAAAGGTTCCCTTTATCATTTTTTGGGCTATTACTCTTCAATTTATTGATGTATTCCGAAAAGGCATTAAAACAAGAACTGAAAAAAATAATTTATTAATATTAATTAACAAGAATTATAATCGAAAACTGGAATTAACAATTTATTTCTTTATGTACTGATGTGTGATGGTAAGAAAAATATAATTTCCAAGGGTATTTAGGAGCTAAAAGGTAACTTAATAGCAATGGAATAGTATCGAAGAATTATTTTATTCGTAAAAATATTCAAAGAACATTTTCGAGAACGCCAAATTGATAGTTCCCTACTCAAATGAGGTCTTTTAAATCTCTGTAGAAATCAATACCGAAGCTGGGTTTGAGAAATCTATCAAATGCATACTGTACTTTAATAGCATACCCCTCAACGCATATCTGATGTTTTTTTAAGTTATCCCAGAGGTCGTTTATGAGATGATTAACTCCAGAGAATGAACTCCAAAGTACAGACAACGCATATATTGTATTTGAGTGAAGCTTGGATGTTTTAATTAATGGGTTTTGATAAAATATGAAGATTTATTAAAAGAATAAAAATAATTCCATAAACTAAGGAATTCAGGGACGTAATGGCAAATTATTGGGGATAAGTATAAGTATCCAATAATTTGATATATTGATACCACTCTTACATAGACTGACAAACGTATATATTGATATTACTCTTACTTAGACTGATAATTGGATATATTGATACAACTCTTACCTAGACTAACAATCGAATAAGTTGTGTGATACTACTCTTACTCTTACCCAAACTGCCAGTTGCTGGATATAGCTACTGCTCTTACCTAGACTGGCAATTGTTGGATATATAGATTTACCATTTTTCTGACTATGACTGGTAATTTTTTAATGTAATGATACCACTCTCATACAGACGGGTAATTGTAGGATATTTAAACGCTACCCTCACCTAGACTGGCAATTGTTCGATACACAAATTTACCATTTTTCTTACCATGACTTCTAAATTTTAAATATAATGATACTACTCCACTCACACTGGCAATTTTAGCATACTCAAATGCTACTCTAACCTAGACTGGCAATTATTGGATATACATAGAATAATATAAAATTATGGGGCCAATTATCCCCAATTTAAATTTTTCACCGATGGTTATTGGCGGTTCATAGGACTATGAGTGCTCTCTTATTATCAGTTTAAATAACTTTCAAGTCTTAAATGCTAAGTTTCATGGTTGAAACACATCTAAAAAGATTTTAAAGAATTTAAAGCATCGACTCATAAAGTCGTCGTTAGGTCAAATGTTAAATAAAATGTCACTTAGATTAAGTTATTTACACAAGTAAAAAGGTAAGGAATTGAACAAAATTACATTTTGGTAAAACTAAATTAAATTGCACTTAAATATCGTAATTATTTCTATTGAAAAAATACCATTATTATGTTTTCACCTAATAGAATATCAATTTAAATAAGAAAGCACTGCTTGGAATAGTTGCTAACATATGCGGCATTACTCAGAATAAAAATCAAGACTATTTACATTATGCGGTAAAACCATTCATGGCTGGTCCCGCCTCTCCCTGTTCGAATAACCGGATTGCTGCTATTGGAGGAAAATTCTCCTGGTAAAGTATACCCTCTTAAAACTCTTAAATGCTAATTTGACTCAGTAAAGCAAAAAAATTATTTGCGTTTTTGTATCACATTTTACTGCATTTTATGTTAGTAAACGTATTTTAAAAACACTTAGTTTACCCACTTGATGGTTGTCGTGAGGAGGAATCTCGTCATTAACAAAATCGTTAGCAGATCTTGATGGACGAGATATCTCGTCATTAGAAGAAAACGGACCAGATCTAAATTTAGTCATAAAAAATAAATCTGCAATATCTTGATGACTAGTTATGTCATTAGCAAAATTGGTCAGATCTTTGATGGACGAGGTATCTCGTCATTACAAGAACACTGACGAGATCTTGATGTCATTATAAAAAACGGCAATATCTTGATGACGATATATCTCGTCATTGGCGAAATTGGTTAGATCTTCTGAACGAGATATTTCGTCGAAACCACTTGGAGGGTTAATATCGTTCACTTATAATATACTAATACACATCAGTCTAGTTTCTTGATGAAAAGGAGCTGTAATAACACTCGGGATAAAATAGACAGTGCAAAAAAAATTGTTACATTATCCTGTCAAACGAACGGATATATTTTGTTTAGGATCTTGATAATACAAGAAATAAAATAATTGCTTTGTTTCCTTTCAAACTTCAACAATTCACCTGTTAAAAATTGACTCTCAAGAGCATATAATCATTTAATGCATGTTTTTGTGTTGATACAGCAAACGAAATCCCATAACACTTTTTGAGATTAATTAGCATTTTAATCTTGGGACACTCTTAATCAAAAATATGTTAATTTTCTCAAAAAAATTATTTCTTGATGAGTATGACTCATCAAAAAAGAGATACTCATGTATGTATTGATGTTCCAAATCGCATTCCAATATTTACAAATTTTTACCCAAATGTTCCAAAACTACTCTCAGTAATCACATAATTTAACATTAAAATTCCCCCATCGATTGGGTATTCTGTATAAATTGCTCCAAGATCAACCTTAAGTATGCTTTATCACCTGATAAATATATGATAATAGATAAATATTTCATATAAATGAATGGATATTCATATAGAAAAATGACATTTTTAAGCAAAAGGCATCATTTAAATAAAAATGTTAACACAAGCTAATTTAAAATAAAATTTGTTGTTGTAATTAGTTACTCAAGCTTGTTAAATAATAATGCTTATAAAATCCATATCATGCAGAAAAATCATTTACAGTGATGCTTACAAATGAAAAACGGAACAAATATAACGTTTTTAAAATTCAATTTATCACCAACAAAAATTATTTTTGCTATGTACAGAGTTTGATATCAATTAATTTTTAATGCAAAATTTAAAAAAAGCGATTTGGGGGATTTTGAATTGGGGCCTACTGTCCCCTTAAAGCATAGATGTACTGACCGCGGGTCACATGCGGCCCTCCATTGATTTGCTGTCGGCGCGTTTCAGCATGTTATTTTAACTAAACAAGTTATACGACAGGTAATTTTTAAAACTTGCTCATATACATAAAAAGTAGCTGCGGCGTTCATCTTCCTAATTTCAAGGAAATTTCTGAAAAGTTCAATGCCAACTTCAAGACGCCTATGTTGAAAAGATTGATAACTTGATAATATAATTTGGTTTTGCCTTCAAGTATCGTTTTTCTGATTTTCAAAAAGTTAGATAGCAACCTTGCTAGATGTATATAGCAACCATTTTGCCTGAAAAGGCAACCGAATCAGTACAACTTGAACTCATCGACATTCAAAACGATGAGTACCTGCGATGTAAATTTAATGAAGACAATTTATTAAACTTCTGTCGTGTCAGGGGATAAAAACGATTGTTAATAATTGACAGATATTGCATTAAAATGCGCAAGCCTCTTTGGTTCAACATATATCTGTGAACAAACTTTTTCAGTCAAGAATATTAACAAATCTAAAAATAAAAACAGCCTGACTGATGAAAATTTAGAACCAATTTTGTGCTTTGGTACAACAAAAGTCGAGCCTAATGTTAAGGCTTGCTAAATGACTGCAATGTCAAGCATCAAATTAAGTTCTTTATTTACTTTTTATTATCTATCTTTAGTAACTTTCATGTGTGTTTGGCGGCTCTCCGACAAGCTGCAGTGAATCTATGTGACCCTTGGTCTAAACAAGTCTATGCATCCCAGCCTTAAAGTATTAAAATGTTACATGTGAGCATTGCGTGCCATGTTTTACCATTCCTTTCATAAACCTGACACCAATTCCAAATCTCGCAATCAAGGACATTTCTTATTTCAATAAAATGGCGTTTCAGTTTGAAAAACGCAACATCGTGTCCTTATCTATGTTTTGGATACTCACCGAATAGATTGTTTTAAATGAAACACACTTGTTCAAATGAGTCAAATTAATACCTGTTTCTTTTGAGGCGCTGTATCAACGGGGCTATTTAGATAAAATTGTGAAGTATATACATGCTATGAATCCAAGATTCGTTAAACCGGAAGAGAAATGATGTAATTGGTGCTAGATCTTGTTCCTCACGCAACTTAGATTTTTTTTATCCAATTATATTTTTTTTCAACTCCATGAAAGACTTGTTCATACTGAAAACTGAGATGCTATTCTTTGTTTCATGAAGATAGAAATTACTCTCTCTACCAATCTTTAACTCTTGCAAGTATTTAAACATAACTGATTAGCAACGATTTTTTGTCATTTTGTCGTGAATATATATCCCTTACGACACTAAAAAAAACAATGAAACTATTTATATTGAAATAATAGCATTAGAATACAGATAAGTATTTTCCACACGAGATCAGAATGCGCAGTTGAAATTTAGATTTCTTTATTTAGGATCTTCGATAATTCCATTTCTTTAGTATAATACATATTATGGGCTTCGGGCAGCATGATAAGTCAATTTTAAAAAATTTCAGGGTAGCAAACTTCGTTTCAAAAGATTCCAAACTTATAAAGGGTTATCTACTATTCAAGAAGTCACGTTTTCTCTTGTACTTTCAAATATTAAATAGTCATTCAAACAATAAGAAATTCTTTTGATTAGCTTGAATATTTTCAGTTAATTTATTTAGTGAACATATTTCTCTGGCTTATCACTGTTGCCCAGATTCCTTCATATGTAATCAATATATAAATTTACCGCAAACATTTTCTGTCACAAGTGAGCTCTTAGCATCTGACATTTTTATTAATTTCTATTACATAAATTTTATGTTTTATAGAATTTAACGGAATCATCTATTAAAAATTATTTTTAACAATGAGTGAGAATTTAAGCACATAGTCAATTGTGCTGTTTTCAAGCGATGTTCGATGCTAAGGGCATTTTTATAAACAATTGAATAGATTTACACTTTCCTATTTATGGTAATAAATAGCATAACGAAATGTACTTTCTTAACCGCAATATTATTTGGATCATTAGAATATATTTATACAACTTGTTTAAGTAACAGACCAAATACAAAATTCACCACTTTAGTACTTTTTCTAACAATCAATTTCTCGATACCGAAAACGCATTTTGAAATGCGCATTCAACTGATCGTCTTAAGATGCGAGAATTTATTCTTTTTACATATCTTGCCCAGTAACATATCTCACCCCGGCTGCAGTACTGCCATAAGTAAAAACCCTTTTATGCGTGTAAAGATTACAAAAGCTGGTTTCTTCATGCCATAACTCTAAGTAAAAAAGAAATTTCATTGAAATAATGAAGATCCCTGATTTAGGCTTTTCAATGTCATGTTAACACTTTTACAAGCTCTCCTGTAAAATTATACATTTTTGACCTATGGCAGTATTGCAGCCGGGGTGCGATATGTAGAAGTAATATTACACGAAAGAAATTAAACGTTTTAAAATAAATATACAAATATATTACCTGAACATGCCTAGTGTTCAACACTTTTCAAATGTCAAGAACTTTTAGTTATACGTGAATAGAAATTTGAAGAATGTGTCAATTTCACATTACTTTTCTTTCTGTCAACACGTATTTCTAATTTCATTAAATATGTAAATCTGCTCAAAGAAGTAAGCTTATTTTTAATCGCACAGTAGTGATAACATTTTCATTACTTTTACTTCCCTTTTGAGATTTTTCCAGAAATTTCCTTTAGGAGGAAATCTTAGGAGCATTTTTTTATTCGTGATAATAGCGTAGTGGTCTATTTCATTGAACACTAATCGTTTCAAAATTGCTCGTAATAAGTAAACGCGTTTAATTAAATTATATCTTCAGAATTATAGGACCATCCATATGATGTTCAAAACTGCAAGTTTTCTTTAGAAAAACTCTATATACCATGGTGTTTCTTAAAAAGCTTCGTGTAGATTTTAATCTACAATATTTTAAATCAAATGTAAAATTAAATTAGCCTTCAATAATCTAAGAGCGATGGGTGCGTTTCCTAAGTGCAATACTTTTAAATGCTAATTGAAGGAAACGTTTTGTGAGTTCTTAATGAATTCTAAATTATACATATCTAAAGTAAACCTGCTTGCTCCATTCTAAATCTGTTAAAGAATTCGATTTAAATTCTTGGTTAGATTGCACGATTAATTCTAAAAATTTTTTTAGATGGAATCTACGTCTAAGTAAACCGCATGCATGCTAAATCCTCTGAGGAATTCAATTTAAATGTTTGGCTAAATTGCACAGTTTATCTAAACATTATTTTTAGATGAAATCTAAGTTTAAGTTAAACTGTGCGTTTTAAATCCTCTAAGAAATTCAATTTACATTCTTCGCTAGATTGCACAGTTAATTAAAAAAATTATTTTTAAAAGAAATCTACGGGCTAAGTAAACCCGTTCCATTCTAAATCGCCTAAGGAATTCGGTCTAAATTTTGGCTAGATTGCACGATTAATTAAAAATTATTTTTAGGAGAATATTCGAAAATAATATTTTATACATTGAAGAGTAAACCTGCTAAAAGGAATTTGATTTAAATTCTTGGCTAGGGGTTACACAGTTAATTTAAAAAAAAAATTAAGAATCTATGTCTAAGTTAACCTGTTGCATTCTAAATCTTCTTAGGAATTCAACTTAAATTCTTGGCAAGATTGCAGAATTTCTTTTAAAATTATTTTTAGAAAAAATCTGTTTTTCATCTCTGTTGCAATTTTTGAATCCATATTTCATTTGAACTAGTTATTAGAACCGTGCATCACATTTCTTATCTTGATAACTAAACATCATCTAGACATATAATATTTTAATAATGTACTTAAAAAACCAGCACAATCCATTGAATTCCTGATATCAAATATATTTTCTAACCGACACATCTTCCCGAAGCAGTTGTAAACAGGCTATGGGTTCGAATCCCAGTCTAGGTATGTATGTTCGTAGTGGTTCGGAATCCATTTTAAGCCCTAGGTCCAGGCCTAATTAGCCCTCGCGACCAAAAAATAACCGTACAGCACCAAACCAAACTCTAAGCAGTTGCAATTTTCAATCTGCAGCTTAGTTTGCACAATACCCACCCATGGCTAATTATCTCATATCAAGTTTTATGAATTTACGACTCAAATACGACCGAGACAAAAAATATTATTTCAAAACTGGTAAAATATTACTAAGCAACATCGTGAAGCAGCAGCTTAGCTTTTCATTTTTGAATAAATCTGTACCTAAAAAAATTTAAAACCCAGGAATCCTTATTTGAAACAATTCTGCCTAAAATATCTCTCAAGCTTTCCTTCCCCGTTTACACTGACATCAATAGTCAGCGTTGCTCATTAAATCTGCATAAACTTCAATAACAGAATGCATAAATGATGCTAGCTGTTGATGGGATATTTTCTTAATCATAAAATTTCTTATACGCGATAAGTCAACGTCATTTATTCTGTATTCTTTTTTCCGTTGGGGACTGTTGTAGAATAATTGAACAGCTCATGTGTTTGGGTATTTTTTACTTACCAGTCGATTTTGGTGCCAGCCGCCTTTTTCGGCGATATTCTCCATTTTATTCCTGTTGCTGAACTGTATTCTTGCTTTCCGTGACTTTTTCTTATGAAGTAAGCAAACTTTCAACTAAGGGAGTTGGAAATTAAATTTTTTAAAGATATCGGGTTTGAGGCTCTTAGATTTGAAGTCTACATCAGAGATGCACAGACCTGTTAAGATAAAGGGCCACGTAGATTCATTGTGACTTATGGGATATTATGGATACAGATTACAGGATTACAGATATTATGGATAACTTTCAAGGTTTTTTGGGGCGGTCCGCCCAAAATACCTTGAAAGTTATCCATAATATCTGTACCCCAGAGGTAAACTATCGTAAGTCCATTTTTGGCAGTTTGGAGTTAGATAAACAACTCCACATAAAAAATGCGCTCTATCTAACAGTAAAGTGTGGTAACTGTCAGGGACTTCTATTCTGAATTAGTGATCGATTAGAACGACGTATATGTCCATGTTATTCCGTAAGTAAAAAGTTAGTGTTTTCGCTTTCCTGAAAAGTAGCCAATTTGGACTTACGACACTTTACCTTTGGGGTACAGATATATTATTTATATTTTATATTGTTAAAAGGAAGAAATATGATAAAAAGTAAATAAATAATTTAATTTGATGCGTGGCATTGCATTGACTTAACAATTGTTTTAATATTTGGTTTAAATTTTTGTAGTAACGAAGCGCAAAATTGGTTCTAAATTTTCTTTAGACAAGCGGTTCCAGTTTTTCGCTTTGTTATTATTCATAACTGAAAAAAGTTTGTTCACAGATATATGTTGACCCAAAGAGGCTTACCCATTCTAAAGAATTATCTAACAACGAAGTTTTTACCTGAATTACCCATTGTGTTAATTTAAAATAACACATGGTGAGGCGGGCCTTCAACAAATCAATGGGGGCCGCATGAGACCAGCGGGCCGCGGTCTGTAATCCCTCGTTCATTCATAGATAGTTCATTTTTGTGTCAATTCTTGTTGGAACTTGATCTTTCCCGTCGGGATTGATCCCAGACCTTCTCCAATAGCCCTTTGTGTTGCTCCAGTGCGACGTTAATTAACTGCCTATCTATCTACTGGAACTTTTAAAATGTAAGTTAGAAATTAAAAAATATAATTAAATAAAGAAATATAATATAATTTAGAGATATATTATTTATTCATATAAATTTACATTTATAATCTCAATTAAATAAACTCAATTTCTGAACTTCAACCTCGATTTTCAAGAAATTAAAATTTTCCATCCTTCGAGACACATTTTCTAAAAAATTTCTTTCACCTGATAAGAACGTCGCAATTTAACTAACCTACGTGTTGCACAAATTAACCTTAGAGAGTCAAATGAACGTTTAACCTGGTAAGTAAAAATTTCAAAACTTAGTAACTGATTGTACTTTTATGTGAAAAGTAATGAATTGGAAGAAAACGAATGAGAATTTGTAAGAATTTCGCTATCCATTCTAGTTTTAGAACGTGTTTAGGAACACAAAATTCAAGGTTCAGAAATTTTCAGCCCCAACATTAAATATTGATTTACTGGACATTTGCAAAACGTGGCTTCTCTAATATTTCCACTTTAACCCAGGAAATGTAGGATAACCATTTACTCATTACATTAACCCTCCTGAACGTAGTCCTTATGGTGGATATCTCGTCATTAGCAAAATTGACGAGATTTTGATGGACGAGATATCGCGTCGTTAGAAAAAACTGACCAGATCTTGATCTCGTCATCATAAAAAATCGACAATATCTTAATTACGAGATATCTCGTCATTGCAAAATTGGTCAGATCTTGATCTCGTCATGATAAAAAATCGGCAGTATCTTAATGGCGAGATATCTCGTCATTTCAAAATTGGTCGGATCTTGATGGACGAGATATCTCGTCGAAAGCACTTGGAGGGATCGATTTTTTTTTGACCAAATATACTGGTGTCAAGGGTTTTAACTTTATTTTCTTAGCAAGATAAAACGAGTCTTTGGAAGCAAATATTTGATACTATAAATCCTACAGGGAGAATCTTGGTCAATATGACGCTTGTGGCTTAAACTCTACCAACCTGAAGGAGTGAAAATTTCATTAATGCGTTCATTTGTGTCAGATTTGTATGATGAGCAGGTGAATAAAGACTCAGACAATGCTTTGAAAATTTTATTTAGCTTTGCGTATTAAGTTTGTAATTAAAAAGGAAAACTACAGTTATGAATACACATTCTGTAATTATTTTAAGTTCTACTTGATAATTACAATTTATTGATCATACAGATTGAAACGACTAGAAATATAAATGAGTGAGACATTTATTATCATGGTCTGAGAAATATTTTAATAGCCCATTGTGTTGCTCCAGTGCGACGTAACTACCTATATCTTACTCATTTTAAACAGCAAATTAGATTTAAAATTGTAATTATTAGGTTTAATAATAAATCCGATGTTTTTTAATTCTGATATTCCGAATCACTAAATACAAACATACATGTCTAAGCCGGGATTTAATGAATTTAGTGACATTTTGAACCGAAAGATAGCAGTGAATATAAAAACTGAAATATTGTGATTAATTATTAATCACAATATTTCAAAAACAATTTTTGACTATTAAATTGATAACAATATAACGATTTTAATAATTTATAATTATTAAAATGAATCGAATAAATTTAAAACCAAACAAAAATGTCCACTTGAATGTGAGAATGAATATTTTCCAATCTTTAAATGCGATTGAAATAGAGTTTTATAATCTAAATGCCGGATTGAAATAGAATTTTATAACCTTTAAATGCGATTGAATTAGAACTTTATAATCATAAAATACGATTGGGAGTAGAATTTTATAACTTTTAAATGAGATTGAAGTAGAACTTTGTAATCTTAAAATGCGATAGAAGTAAAATTTTATAATCTTTAAGTGCGATTGAATTTCGCCACCTTAAATGCGATTGAAGCAGAATGCACAAACTAAAGCCTTCAGTCTTTTAGTTGTCAAGGCTGAAATTGAATGCATAATTTTTGGACACTAAAGAAATATTTGTATTATGTGATATAAAAAATACATTCATCAATATTTTATCTGTGTCATTTCTGTTTACCAAAACAAATCATTGATTGACTCTATTGGGCTGGTGCTATCAAACCCTTTCTAAGCCTTGACCACTCTCTCTATCCCGAATCTCATCCGAAAAATGACCACTATCCTAAGAGTTTTTTACATTCCGCACAACCAGCAGCTATTTCGGGAATTTGGGGACTTATTCTACTGTAATTCCAATGAACCCAAATGTTGCGGCCCCTATACTTTCCTCCCAAAGAAATTGGTACGGTCCACTGAATCTGATATCTTCGATATTTTAGTGCATGATTGGCGATAAAATGCCCATTGGCTCTGGCAACCCTAAACGGATGGAAGCTTTTCTTTGGTCCCATTTTTTCCCTTCCCGGCTTTTTGACTTTTTTCTTGTTTTCTTTCGATCCAGATAAGAAAGAAACTTTGAAATCGAAATCCTGACCAGAATTGAAATACGACGTCGCCGCAGAAACTGAGACAAAAAAGAGATATAGAAAAGGAGACAGAGAAATAAATAAAAAAAGAGCTTAGACATGGAAAAGATAACTAAGACCCGCTTTCATTCCTCCTTAGCTTCCAGTCCCAGCTCCGATGGACAATAATTTCTGCAGTCTTTTGAGAGCTGTACGGTTTCCCTTGAATTGTGGAGATGGCGTTTTTCCATACCTAACATAAATTCCCCGAATCTCTACATATCTGTCACTTGTAACATCAGTCGGTGCATTCAAGACTCCATTTCCTACCATTTGATGATATCGCTCCACTCTATGATTATACGATATGGTGGACGCGCGAGTTTGTCGCGATGCATTACTGTAATTAGTATCTCAATTTATTGAAAGTTTCAACTATTTTTTGCTACTTTCTCTCCTCCAACTGTCTCGGATGTACTCTGTCTATGAGAGATTGCTGCGAGTGGAGTGTCGCGACCTCCTTGTCTTTTAAAACGATTGCATCAAACAGTTGAACGTGATTCACTGAGGTTCCGTTTAACATATTAAGGTAGCACGCGTTAGGACTGAATGAGACATGCAATTGCCCAATGCATGGTGACAAGAACGGGATCGGACAAAGGCAAAGGAAATTTTTGAAGCCACATTTGAGATAATGTCACAATTCCTCATACGTGCAATTACCCAATACATAGTGACAAGAACGGAATGGGACGAAGGCAAATTAAGTTGTTACACGCTAATTTAGATGTCAGAATTCAAAAATTTAAGACCTCACCATGTGAGATGGTTCAGTTTAACCTATTAAGGTCGCATGCGTGAAAACAGTTTGAGACGTTCAATTAACCAATACATAATGATAGAAATGGGATGGGACAAAGGCAAAGTTGTTTCAAGCTATTTGAGATGTCACAAATCAAAAATTGTAGACCTCACAATGTAAGATGGTTCCGTTTAACCTGTTAAGATATCATGCATTAAAACTAATTGAGATTTTGACCCAACCATAAAAACAAGAACGGGATGGGACAAAGGCAAAAGTAGTTTCAAGTGATTTTTTAGAGAATATCACAATTTAATTTGAGACCTTAAAATGTACAGAAGATTCCGTTTAACCTATTAAGGTCGCATACATTTGGACTGATTGAGACGTGCAATTACCGAATACGTAGTGGCAAGAACGGAATGAGACAAAGGCAATGGAAATTTTTTAAGCGTTTTTGAGATGGCGTCACAATTCAAACATTTGGGACCCAATATACGGAAGGTTTCATTTATTATCATATTAAGGTAGCTTGCGTTAAGACTCATCTGTGCAATTACGCAATACATAGGGACAAGAACGAGATGAGACAAAGGCAAAATAAGTTATTTCAAGCTATTTGAGATGTCACAATTCACAAATTTGAGATCTCACAATGTGCAGACGGTTTCATTTAACCTATTAAGGTAGCATGCATTAGGACTGATTGAGACATGTAATTACCCAATACATAGTAGAATGAACGGGATGGGACCCAAATTAGGCTCATATTCCAGGCCATTTCATCTGCACTCTAGGCTTCATCATCGTACAAAAATTGCTGGGGGCAAGGTCTGAACGGAATAAAGGTCACTAATTTTTGGAACCGGGGAAGAAATTTCGAATTATCTCCATTCATACAATTATAGCTTATGCGAAATGAATATTGGAAATTTGTTTGCTAATAATTGAAATCTATGGTTAATGGACATAAAAATACTTCTAATTGTAGCAGAACTATTTAGTAAATATTTAATTATTCTTCAAAGAAAACGGGCAACTTTAATTATAGCAGAAATTGTGTTAGCCACAAGCATGACATTTCATGGGACGTTCTGATCCCCGAGAACATTATTTTTAATATATTAAAAAAAATTTAATATTAAACTTTACATTCAAGAATTTCTCTTTCTGTAAAGACATTCTCGTGAAAGGACACATTTGGATAGTAGAAAAAGGGCTGTGGCTTGGCCCCTGGAGGCTCTCACCCTATATATGCAGTTCCCTGGCACTGGAGTAATTGACAGGCCCCAGAACCATATAAGATGGAAGACCCCTCGGGAAATAAAAATATGTATCCTAAGTTGAACTAAAGTTTAACTAGCACCAAATGTATGTTTTTCTGTTTCTTGTAAACTTTTCATAAGTCCCCATGAAAACATTAATAGCTTTTTAAAATGAAAGTGGACAGTAGTTTTTTAAATTCACCAAAATCGATCGAAAAATACATTTTCTATTTTAACGTTAAAATTTAATTGATAAACTTTATGGATAGCAAAAAATGTTTTCAGTTACATATATGTTATACATTTTTGATAGAGAAATACATACATGTTACAACATAAAATCTATAAAGATAAGTATAGGAAGTCTACTATAGAAAAAGGAAATCTACTACAAAAATTCTGATTTCGAAATGTTCCATGCGTATCTAGTTTTAATGTATTTCCTTGAAATATATTTTTGAATAACCCTTGCAAACTGTTACATATATGTAAATAAGAAATTCATCATGCTTCCAAATTTTGGTTTAAAATGTTGCGTAACCTATCGTAAAATTTTAGGTGTTTTAGTGTAAAAGGTTTTTTGTTTACAATTGAGTGACACACTTACAGACTGTAGTTAATTCGATTTATATGTGAACAGAATATTATGTGAGTTGAAATTTTGACAATGCATGAGAAATTAATGCGCATGGGTGCTCAATTTTTGCTAATTTATCAAAACATTTTTTGACCACGTTTTATATAATAGCTTCTACAAAACTTAATATTTTTGGACCTAACTTTGCATATAGGCTTTTTAGAAGAAAACATCCTGTGCAAATGTTAGAGCAATCGTGTAATAACTGCAGAAGTTTGTTTTGAAGATCTATTATCCTTTTAAAATATTACACATTGCAGTGCAAAAACTTTTCTCCTTTCTCGTCTCCTTCCTATCCCCATGAGTCCGGTGCCTTGGTATCAGTGACCTCCTAATATGGGGACTGCCATACACTTTCGAGATCACTGGACTACTTCCACTTCTGTTTTCCAACTTCAACTGCTTACTTCAACTAACGTACTGTCCCGCTTCGACTGCTTACTTCAACTACTATAATACTGGCCCTCTTCAACTTTGCTTACTTTAACAAGTGTACTGTCCCGCTTTAAATGCTTACTTCAATTACTGTACTAGCTCACTTCAACTACTGTACTGTCCAGCTTCAACTGCTTACTTCAACTATTGTACTAGCCCACTTCAACGGTGTTGGAATTTTAAAGATATTGTAAATCAAAAAATATACTTATAAATACATCTATCCAAAACAGTCGTATTAATTTGTAATTACAATTTTCTTTCGTGTACAAGTAATTAATAACACGATTTAAGAAAACACTTTTTCGTTTTATAAACTTATTTATAGTTGTTGCTTACTGTTTACATCAATTTTTTGTAGTTTAAAAGATATATCGATTAAAAAAGTAAAGCGAGAGTGTGTAGCAGAAACTAGTTTTTCAAAATAAATAAATTTAAAAAATAAACTACCGAAATTATTTTTGAATATTCATAGGTTTTACCATATTTTCATACAAAGGAAGTATAAATTTATTGTAATCTTTTTTCAATTAGGTTATGAAATATAAGGGCCCAAATGTTTAATTTTCGTAATTCAATAAAATTAAATTTATATTTTTCTAATACTATAAATATCACAGCCATAATTAATAAAATAATGTAAACATGAGTAATTCTAAGGAAACAAAACGACTGTCCGATTTTTATTTTGAAATCGTCACTTGGAATGCGTTTTTGTGGGGTTTTTAAATTTAAAATAAAAGTTATTTCAAGAGCAGTAGTGTAGGTATGTAGTTAATCACGCATCATTTCAGAAAAACGTTTTTCTTTAAACGCGTATTTTTAAAGAATATCTAATGTGGGTTGTTTTTTTTGTAATTTCAAGAGGAAGTATCTTTTCATTTGGTTTGTCCGTTTTTACTTTGACTGATGTTTTGCTCAAATAAACTTCGATCCGCAATCCACAAGCATATATCCGCAGGCATTCTTAGCTATCAGTTTAGAATTCGAGATATGTGCATCACAAACTTTAAATTCGGAATACAACTGGATGTTGATTGTTAAAAAAACTAATAACTATTTAAAACACAATTTATTTTTGGAAACTTAATTTCATATTGATTATTTTTTGTTGCTACTTGCATCCATTTATCGTAACTCGGTAAATATTTATATTGAAAGTAAGCACACAATGTATTGAAACCTTGGAAGGACAATCTTTTCAGGTTTTTCGAAAAGTATTCAAAAGGTTAATATAGAATTTTTTAAACCAACAAATTTAGTTACATCATCGACTAACAAACATTTAAAAACACACACAATTCAGTATTCTAGAAATGAATATTTTTTGTGCTTGCGAACGTGCATCCATTTGTCGTAGTTCAATAAATATTTCTATTGAGAGTGAAAAAAATGTAATGAAACCTTTGTAGGACAATCTTTTCAGATTTTCGAAAAATATTCAAAATGTCAATATGAACTTTCTTTTCTATATTCATCAATTCAAATACATTTTTGACTAAGAAACATAAATTTCACAAAAGTTTTCTATTAAATTCTAGTTTACAGTTTTATAACTCTGAATTTTTATCGGGTACCACGGAAACAAACGTTATCCACTTCAAAACAATTTTCTTCCTTCGCAAAATTTTCATGGCCGTGCTTGATACTTTTCTCATCTTTTTTCTTATTAATTTTAGTATTGGATGTCCTGCCTTTGGAGATTTAACTTCTTTATATTTCTTACCTACATTGCATTGTGCCAAAGGTTAAAATAAAATCACCAATTACGACGGAAGCACCTTTACAAATGCTAACACCTGCCTTACTTTTGACTAACTGTACCAATGTGCTTGATTAGGTTTCTGAATTTATAGTGATCGAAGTTGCAAGGATTTTCTTAGCCTTGTCTTTTATATTTATTTATTCATACTGTCAAACGGATAATTTCTGTTACATGACAGAGGAAGAAACGTTACAATTATACAAGATCTACAATATAAAAGCATAAAGCAAAAATTAATTACGTAGAACAATACTGACATTTAAAAGAAAATAATCAGGTAACAGAGAAAAGACTTAAAGGTTTAAGTTATGGAATTTCTAAAATGTGTAAAATCGCCAAAGAAAATTTCAAGGGTTGAGATTGATTGATCATTCTGACAAATTGGGCGAATTGGTATATTTTTCAAATAAGTTTTGCTGAAAAATGTTTCCTGAAAAATGATTTTATTGCGAGTATTATAAGAGGAGTGGCAAAATGAATATATTTACAATTTATTTTGTTTTAATGAATCATGAAAAAAAGTTTAACCACGAAGACAGTTCTGCATTTTAGTGCGGACAGATTGTATCTATCAATATTTATCTCATTGAGTAGGGTGGTGCAATATATTTTGTTTTTAACAAATCATAAGAATGTTTAAACACGAAGACCGTTCTGCATTCTACAGAGGACAGAGAGTTGATCTTCACAAAACCCCAGAACTGTAAAAGAAATAGTCCTTAGAAATCAATTTTGAATTTTCTGAATGTTGTAACAGAGAACCTTTCCTCTTAAGTTATCCATGGATGCTATTATATATGACTGACAATTATATTTTAAGGTATAAAACCTTCGCGGAGGCAATTTTTTGAAATTATCACCGAACTTAGATTTTTTTATAGATTTTGAAATTGATTTTTATTACAAAAAATATTTTATAATAGAAAATATTGTGTTTTAAATTTACTTTTATAAAAATGAAGTAAAATGTAAAACAACCCCGCCAAAAATACCATTTACGCAAAATGTCACATTTAAAAAAATAAATAACATTTTTCCAGTTTGTAAAGTGAATTATCTTCTAAAAGCATTGATTCGGGTATTGAGCTACAATCATTACTATATTTTAATATTTAAATTATAATTGTGAACTTTAACGTCAGTCATCCCTGTAAAAGAGCAAAATGCAAAAAATATTCAGGTTTACATCCTGCTCAATGTTTTTAAATGCATATTTCTTAATAATAGTTCTTGCTTTATAATCTTCACAACATGTATAAAAATTTTCAAAAGTATTTGTCATTGATGCATTCTGTGTTTTGCGGAGAGTAACGCTTAGCGAAAATTGCATTTCGAGAAAAAGCTATAAACAATATAGACCCCCATATCAAAATACAGACTTCAATACTTTTAAATTTTTTTAATCTCCAGTTCTAATGGTCGCAGAAGTAAAATCCGAAGTGATTTAAAGAGCTAAAGAGTTGTAGAATAATATACAAAATTTGAAAAATGGGAAATTTGGGGGAAATCGTGTTTTAAAGGTATACAGGGGATACCTTAAGACCATAAAAAATTTAAAAGCGAAGACAGTTTTGCATACTAGAGAGGACATATTGTATCTGGATCACGAAAGAGTTGATCTTCACGAAATCCCACATCTCTCTCTTTAAAAGTCCTTAGAAATCCATTTTGAATTTTTTTAATGTTTTAACTGAGAACCTTTCCTCTCAAGTTACCCAAGGATGCGATAGTACTGACAATTATATTTCAAGGATTCCGTTAAACCTCCAAGTCGTTTCGACGAGATATCTCGTCCATCAAGATCTGCCAATTTCGCTAGTCAGGAGATCTCTCACCATCAAGACATTGCCGATTTTTTGATGATGACGAGATCAAGATCTGGTCAATTTTCTTAATATTGATGAGATATCTCGTCCATTAAGATCTGATCAGTTTTGCTAATGACGAGATACCTCGTCCGGACAACCACCACAAGGGGTGAATTACTGGCATACTTCCCCAGTGCATCCCCCAAAATATTGAAATCTTCATAAAACTTGGGGAATTTATTTCGCCGGTGGGAACGAATTTCGTGGGAGTTGATAGGAAAACACAACTCATGAATACAATATGTATCTCCTCCCTTTCTGTTTTTCCACCAGCCGTTCCTTCCGGTTCTTATTCCATCCGGTATTGCTCTTACTTTCTCTCTGTCGACGCTCTTTATTCCTGTTGATGTTTTTTGTCCCGTAGTTCTTATGTCCTGACAGCGCGAGCAAAAATATTGACTCTGCCGGACAGTCCGGCCCAATGCACTGAGAGTATCTGTGCGCGCAGCTTTCCGCTATAGAATCTGTTACCAGATATTTCATTCCATTCCCCCTCCTAGGCTCCAAACATTCGTGATAACTGGAATTTCGCTTTTTCTTATCGCAAAGTCTCGAGCTTGCTCGTTTCTCGTAGCGAAAGGCTACTTTGCCGCGTGGTTAGGGCATCTAACAGTCGCATAAAAACATTTTTTTCCCAGCCCGAATCTTTTCGGCGGTTGTTATGGGCGCTCCTTTTGGGCAATTTTTTCAATGTTTTTCATGGGGCTCGGGCGCCTTTTTTTAATGACGCGCTGATTCTTTTTTAGTTCGTTCTTTTCTGTTCTGCCTTTAAACATCTATACGTTCTTCGGTTTGTAATCTAAAAGAGCGCATTCCTATGTTCCGAATGGGTTTTCTCTGGAAATTTTTTGCGCGATTTTCCTAAAAAGGGGACATTTTTTCGGCTTATTATTTTTCCCTCCTGCCGGGAAAGAAGTGGGCAACATTCATTGTTACCGTGACTCGAAGTGTGAGTGGGTATCCGATATATTTTTTCTTTAACTGGTCGACACGATTTCGATTCGGATTCGCCTTTCCAGACGATGTGTTTATTTCTGAAGAAAACGGAAAGTTAACTAAATGATTGAGAGTGAAACGATTGTTGAAATCAGATGTTCTTTGTACTGCTCTTCGGGAAGAATTTTTTCAATTTTCAAAATCTCCGTGAATTTTTGCAGTTATGTTATGTGCCTCATTATAGAGCTATGCACTATTGTTGAACTCAGACGTTTTTTGTACTCCTCTTCGGGAAGAATTTAATTTCAATTTTCAAAATTTCGGGGATATTTTGCAGTTATGATATGTGTGCCAGTATAGAGATTTTCACTTATTTTTCACCAAGTCTGTTTTAGACAAAAGAAATTCTTTATTTCCTAGGTCGATACATTCATAGGCACCAAATACCAGGGCCCCCTTAACCTTAATATTTTTGCCACTGCCCGAAGCATGAGGGATAATAACAACAAAATACAAATTATATTTTTATGAAATGTCTTAAACAAAATTCTTCCGAAAACACACGTATGTAACAAAACCCAGACACTTTCCCAAAACCCTCCAAATAGTTTTGACTGGATATCTCGTCCATCACGATCTGACTGATTTTGCTAACGACGAGATATCTCGTCATCAAGATATTGGCGATTTTTTTATGATGAAGAGATCAAGATCTGGTCAGTTTCTTTCGAATGACGAGATATCTCGTCTATCAACATCTGGTCAGTTTTGCTAATGACGAGATATCTTGTCGAGACAACCACCAGGAGGGTTAACACGCTCTCTATATATTCGTTAATTCATATCTCGATCCAAGTTCCAAGACACAGACTCAATATTCATCCAAGGTTATGTTTGGATGCGGCCAAACATTGTTCATTAGGTTTTTGAAAATATTCGTCACTTAACTTACATAAAGACGTTATTTTAATAGTGGTACACAACTTCACTTTTTAAGAAATTACCGTTCTGTTCATTTTCGTAATCACACTACATTTCCAGGTATCCAAACAGTAAATAAAAGCAATCTGCCGACTAAGTGAGACCCATCATTTTTCAAATAGACGTTTCTGCATCGTAGAGGAGACATTGTATTTGGATCTCAAATGAGAACTAACCAGTTAATTTTCTCCGAAACCTGGATTTTGTACAGAAATATGCCTTAGAAATCTATTATGAATTTCCAATATTCTAACTCAGTTCAACAAAAGACCTTCGTGTACGTGGTGACTAGTGCACATTAAATCTATCATCGCCTCAAATGTCCTTACGTTGGCGTGGTGTGGAAGTTTGGAGAGTGGGATGCCAGCTCAGGTGTTGGCGCTGTCATCTGACCGTGTTTCAAAATTACTAGGCATTTTCCTTGGTTTTTCCCTTAGGTATTGCTCCCGAAACTTCGCCAATAGCCCGTTGTGTTGCTCTAGTGCACTGGTTCTTAACCTTTTTAGTGAACGACACCCTCTTGAATTTAAAAGTAAGTTCTCGCACCCCCTTCAAAATGTGTTTCTATTACTTTATTTAGGAAATTGCATCTATTGCAAGATACAGTGGACTCCCTCTAACCGGCCGACACTGACCAATTATGTACTGTAAATACAGTAGCCTACAGTAATGTGTTTAGTTTTTTCAATAAAGGAAGTTCTTCCAGGCTAAGTTTTCTTAATTATACATATCATATTACAATAAAGTAAGCTATATACTTAGTTTTATTCTAATAAAAACGATTTCGGGGGTGTATTTTAATGCTATTAAGGGAACGACGGTTTAACCGGCCAAATCGTTATCCGGTCTGGGTCCCGAAGTGGCCGGTTAAGAGGGAGTCCACTGTAATTTATTTATTGAAAAATAAACACATACATTTACATATACATACGAAACAATATCTCAATTTTTAATGGCTGCGTTCTTGTTTGTTCATAATAATACTTTTGAAGCGAGGCTTCATTTTTGGAAGAGCTACGCGTAAGTCATGACTTACATTTAAGCGATTTATGGCTTTTGTGTTTACGTGCAAAGTGATGAAAGTCCCATTTCGCACAGGTAGGTGGTGGCAAATGGTAAAAGTATCTGCAATGTTGTTTTTGCCAGCTGTGGATAAGGTTCTGTATACACCAGAATTGTTCTAAGTCCAGTTTTTCAAATTCCATTTGAATACGTGCATTGACTCGTATTTCAATAAGATCGCCTTCTATTAAATCACTGTCGTCCATCTAAACTTCTCTTTCACCCCCAGGGGTGCACACACCCCAGGTTAAGAACCACTGCTCTAGTGCGACGTTAATTAATTACCATTACCCATATTCTAAAAATCTAAATACACACGATTAAATAGATAAAATATCAATGACTTGAACAAAATTTCCAGTGCTCTTGGCGAGAGACTGAAATTTCTTGGGCGAATAGCTGGTGATAGCCGCTTCATACCCCATTGTAGATGCCCCTAAGGACAATAGTATCACAAAGAAAACCCATAAATCGCAGAAGTCCTTACAGAAGTGCCATAATGTTACAGCTTTTTTAAAAGGATCGACGACTATCTTCCCAAAATTACTTGACGTCACCAGTGAAGGCAGCAGAGTAGGGGGCACTCGTGATAAGCAATAGATTTTGGGAAGAGTAGCCCACCCCCTGAAAGGCGCTTTTTTCCACGCCTTCTAGTGCTACAAAATGTAACCAATGATTGGGGTACATCCGATGTCCGAATGATGGCAATCTCACCCCCATTCCCCATTTGTGTCACTGGTCACGACATGGTGTCACTAGATTTACTCTTTTATTCTAATTAAAGCTAGGGTCACACAAGTTGGATATAGACGTATTTTTACCTGTTTTGGAATACTGGTAATGTTTTCGTGAGGTGGACTGATATGAATGCTTTTCCGATATTTCAAAGTGCACTTTTAAAACATTTCGGGTAAGTAAATTTAATTTTTTTAAATATTTTATAAGGTTCGCGTGTATGTTTTTAATATGTGGTATTAAGTCTTGGATTCTGGATTACAAACTTTAACCTGCTTCTGGTATTTTATAATTATGTTAACCCTCCTGGTGGTTGTCTCGACGAGGTATCTCGTCATTAGCAAAACTGACCAGAGCTTGATGGACGAGACATCTCATCCAAGAGAGGAAAAACTGACCAGATCTTGATCTCGCCATCGTCAAATAATCCTGGCAATATCGTGATGATGAGACATCTCGTCATTAACAAAATTGATCAGATCCTGATGGACAGATACCGCGTCGAAACCACTTGGAAGGTAAAATGTAAAAATTTAGTTCGTGAATGCGTTTTCAGTTCAGATACTAAAACATCCTTTGCGATAACATGTACCTTTATTCATTAATCAAATTACGAGATTTGCATTAAAAGAAACAACAATTTACACGCACCATTTTCAAGTTTGAATAGGTGTTGAATAGTTGAGGTACTACAACATCCTTTGCATGTAACATAAATATCTTTATTCATTAATCAAATTGCAAGATTTACATTGCAAGAAACAATTTTTTTACTCGCATCATTTCCGAGTTTGAGTAGTTCAGATACTTAACATCCTTAGCTATAACATGTATCGTTATCCAAAAAACAAATTACAAGATTTTGCATCATAAGAAACAAATATTTACTAGCACCATTATAGAGATTGAATAGGCACATACTGAATAGTTCCATAGTTTAACTAAAGCATTCTTTACACGTAGCATAAGTACCTTTATTCAATAAATCATATTACAAAATTTACATTGCAAGAAATAAATATTTACACACACTATTTTCGAGTTTGAATAGGCTTTGCGTTCAATGTATTCGATGAAAGCTCTGCTTGAAATAAAATGTGCGAATTTTTATCCTTTGAATATTTATTTCTGTAGCGATTCAAAATGTGTGATTTTCTATGTGGATGTCATATTTTTTCAAAAGAGTACATAAATGATTTGTAGGGTTGCTTGCTAATTAATGAACACACAAATAATCAAGCAAATTTAGAATTGCGTGTTATGATAATAGTTTTTTCTTTGCTAGTTTAGTTTGAATTGCAAAAAAGAGGATTTAATGTTAAAATTCCTGAATTCAGAAATGTTTGTAATGACAAATTTAAACACATAATCTAGTTAAAATAATTGCATGACTTGAATCTGATGATTCTATTAGTTTTTCTTGTGATTCTGAATTCTAATGCTTTTCTTTAATTAATTAGATGTTGAATCGTAAAGAGTAGCAATATATTTATGAACCCATAAATAATTTATATTCTGTAATACTATTGATATCGATTCTAGACTTTTAAGGGGGGGGCTAAAAATAAAATAATTTTATGAATGAAATGGATCTAGTTGGAAGTGAAATTCTGTTTTCTTAATACAACATTTATAGACTAAGATGTATTTTAAAATGTTTTGAACTGCAAAACGTTTACATTGCTGCTGTCAATAATGTACTAATGACCAAACAGAACTCTGAAGTGTCCGAAGTTTTAAGATATAATTAATATTGTGATTTAAAGTAGAATCGATAAACCTGCCTAACTCCGCATCTAGTATTATTATTTCCTGTAATTAAACTTCCCAAAAAACTTTACAGTCAGCTCTTTCTTTAATGAAATATTTTTGTACTAAAATACTTGATTACTGAATTGCAATTTATTCCAGCGATATTTATAGAATTCCGTTTAAATATGTACTACAGCAAACCCCTATTTTTTATTTTTAACTTGTAAAAGTATTTTACATATTGAGAATATGCATATATTCATAAATTAAGCACGATGATTTAACCTCATACATTTAAAGCATTTTACTCATAAAATAAGTGTTTCTTATCTCTCATTTTTCTCAATGATTATTTTCCCATATGTACAACTGCAAAACTTATTGAAATTTTCTTAAAAATGTGTTTATATCATATTGTGTCACGATGAATATTGTATCTCATATCTTGAAGTATGAGTATATTAGATCAAATATAGTACGAGAATAAAACTGGCAAATGTGATACATTTAAGTTTTTAACACCAACTGAAAAGAATGACTAAATCCTGTTTCGTACAGAATGGACATGTTGCTTCTCATTTTTAGTCACATTAAATTGAATATTGACCTATCGAATGCTACCTTTATTATTAGAAACAGTTTGAATTTGTTGTGCCATCTGATTATATGCAGTTACTGTTACTTGGAATTTTTGGAATGATCTGAATTACACACAGTAAATGCACAAGATGTACTAGAGTAATTGAAAAGCTTTTACTAATATGCTTAAAAAATTTTAAGTAGCAGTCTGGGTACATAACATCTCACGAACCTGCGGAATATATATTATACACATGCAAGGAGTGCATGTGTAAATTATATATTCCGCAACTAATATTTCCATAATCAGTTTGAAATATACGTCAAATCTGTAAAAAGATGCTTTAAGGTGTATAGTTCATCTAGAAATCACAAAATTTACCCGAATATCGATTTTTTATTGCTTCAAAATATTTTCCAACTACTTAGCTTTCAAGGTACCAAGATCTTATAAATATTTGGAATAATTTTCTAGTTATAAAGGTTTTTCGCTATGCACTGTCGCCATGTGCAAACATGTTTCCGTAACTTAAAACTCAATTTCTGAAGAATTGTGTTTTTGCAATGGGATGCTTTGTCAAACGGTGATAACTCAACAATTAATTTATCTATTATAAATATTTTGAATCATTTTAATCTATATAATGCAGTGGATGTTTTGAGTCTCAATTAAAGTCTATTAGTTAATAAATGAATTTTGAGTTAATATTTAAAAGTTAAAATTCCTGAAAAATCTTGATTTTTTTATGTTTCTCTTTTAAAAAAAATTGTAAAAAACTATTCCCTCTAGCAACTTGATTGAGGGTCAAAGCATGAAGAATAATATTATAGGAATAATTTCCAACAGGAATTGTCTTTCTGAACAAATTAGAATTTAAGACATCACTGTTCGAAAAGCATGCTAATTATCGAATTGTAACTAAATGAGATAATGAATTATCAACTTAATCTGGGAAATTTTCACACTGCAACTATTTTAAGCGTTAACCAATGACCTATTGCAAAATTGAATTTTTAAAGTCAAAATTTTAAAATCTACTAGTATATGAGTACGCCTCAAATATAAAATTTTAACGATGCAGTATATTTTTTATCAAGGGAAAAATCAAAATTCTGTAATTTTTCTAAATTCAAATTTTTTTCAGTAGTAACAGTTTCCATTTTACAAGTTCAAAAACAAACACGTAAAATATCCGCCAACATTATCTTTATTTAGTACTGAAATAAATTTTTGAAATATTTTGATCAATGTTTATTGAATATAGCGTAATTTTAATACCTTATATTCCCAACATTATTTCCTTGCGAAATTTACAAACCACTTTTTAAAACAATTTTTTCAAACCATCAAATATTTTGAATTAAACAAAAAGTCCAATACAATGCAGGGGCTCTAAGTAAGAGATGTACTCGTACTAATTTAAAATGATACAGCACATTTTGGTCCAAATGATTTGAATTTAAACAAGATTAAAATTTTTCACTGATACAAAATTTGAATTTATTAAAAAGCTGAAAGACTGATAACATAAGAGCTAAGCGCACCAGGAATATATAAATAAGTAATAAATAATATGTGTACTCTTATATATATATAGAGAGAGAATTTTTCAGGAATTGTTTACAAACTAATCATGTTTCTACACAAAAATAGCACTGATATTATTTATTAAAAAAACCTACATAGAAATTTTAAAATTGAAGCTTACTGCCCACTGCGTCTACAAAGAGAAAAATATCCAAATATTACTAATACATACTTTTGAAAGTAAATATGTCTCATATATTTGCATTTGAAAGTAAATATGAGAGAAGAAAATATATAAAATTTTATTCAGTACCACACATAATATATCCCTCATCAATATAATAAGGAAATTTGTCAATGCTGTATTCATGAACTATTGAAAAATGATCTACTATATGTGAAAAGAGGTACGTTAATGTATTCTTTATATGCTTAGGTAAGATTTATAATTATATAACTGCATAACACAAAATATGGCAATTGTATTTTTATATAAAACTCAGTACATAAGTTCCATAAATCTAATATTTTTATTATATACATAAAATGAGATTTTGCAAGATGAAAGTCGTTATATTTTAAAAATCTTAACTATTTTCGCTTCTTTGATCATGAAATCAATTAAGTGGGTTATGATAACAATTTCAAACATTTCTTTTCGAAAGTTCTTTTAGTAGTTTTTAATACGCCATTACCTAATCTCTCATCTTTCATGAAATGCTAGGGAACGACACAGAACAACTTTATTATCATAAAATAATCTGAGTTTTTGCACCCTAGATTAATAATGATTGTCTAAATTGTGATTTTATAATAAAGTAGCGTAAACTTTTCATTATGTGGTAAAATTATAGTTATATTTTTAAAGAGAATTTCATTAACAAGATAATTGTTTTCTTAAAAATAAATAAAATAAACAAAGGGATTTCCGTGACTTTTAAAATAAACTTTTCTGAAAATTATTTTAAATCACTATCTTAAGAATTATATAGTTTAGAAAGAAAATTCTGCATTATCAAATTCAAAATTTACTCAATAAAACTCGGAATGCATTTCGCATAATTAAAATTTATAAAGAATTGATCTGAAATAAAATTTGCTTTCTTTTATGTTTTTCATTTCAGTCAAATTATAAAACCAATGTTTCCTCTTTCTTAACACATCATTTTATTAAGTTTTCCATTTCAATGAGATGTTTACTGGTGAGAATAACAGTACTTTTTGAAGCAAAGAAAGGCATTTTCAATTTCTATGTCATTAGTTTTGGATTGCCTTTTATCTAGGGTTTAGGTTTTATCTTGAAAAATATGCTCACTTTTTCAAGAGTGCGAGTTCGGTTTTTGTTTATTTTAGGAAATTTACACGCGCATTCATTCCTCCTTCGTGTGTGTACATTTAAGTTGTGATATTTCCCATACCAAAAATTCAAACTTAAGAAAAGGCTATTCATAGTGGCTAAGGTAAACCAGTTTCCAATATGCAAATGTTAGTTTACCTAATTCCCTAATGCCCCTCGAATAACTTTTCTTAGAATACAATGAAAGTACTGGATGAAAAAATTTTCTATGCTGAATAAACATTTGCTCCAAACTGAAGTGAAGGATTTAGTATTCCATTACTTCAATTCTCTTCTAGAATCTCTTAAAATTTGTTTTTAATATTTATGTAAAAATTAACGAAAATCCCGAGAAAAAAAAGTTATGTTCCTTAATCTTAAACTTTATGAACCCGTGGCTCAGAGGGTTTGCCCACTGCACTAGCAACCTACGAGTAGTAGCAGCGCAGATTCCAGTCCTCTAACCTACTCCAGGTGTATTTCTCTTCTATTTTCCTGTGAAACTGTGTGTCCATTACTTGACGTTGTTAATCCCGTGTTGGGTGTAATTTGTCCAAATATTGCCCTTGAGCCATGAAACCCAACCATCTTCCAATACAGTGAAGGTAACTTTAAGAAATTGTTTGCTGAATAGACAATTACTAACTATTGAAATGAGGTTATTATATGAAACGTGGTAAAATTTTTTCATAAATTAGCAAAAATTGAGAGGCCCCACGCTCAATAATTTTCCATGTATTGTCGATATTTTAATTCAAGTAGTAGTTTCTACATACATAAATCATTAACTCCCATTTGGTAAATGTATCATTCAATTGTAAAACAAAAAAAATAGTAAACTACCTAAAAATTTGCGAAAAAGCATAGGTTAAGCAGCATTTTAAATAAAAATTGGAAGCATGATCAATTTTTCATTTGCACTTAAATATATACAACAGATTGCAAGGATTACACGAGAAAATTTCAAAGAAATACATTAAAACCTAATGCGCAGGGAACAATTTGAAATCAGAAGTTAAAAATCTTGATAATTAGAGAGAGAGAGAAAAACGCGTTTTTGTAGACCTACTACAATTATCTACTACATGTTATGTGTTCTTATACGTGTAACTCCATCGAAAATGGTCGCGATTGAAAAACTTTTCTTGTTATCTATAGAATTTGATATCAATTAATGTTTAACGCTAAAATTAAAAAATCAATTTTTTGATAGATTTTTGTGATTTTTCCTTCCCCTTAACCCTCCAAGTGGTTTCCACGAGATATCTAGTTCATCAAGATCTTCCCGATTTAACTTATGACGAGATGTATCGTCATCAAAATATTGCCGATTTTATGATTTTTATGTGATTGCCGACATTTTTTAGTTCAAGATCTAGTTAGTTTTCTTCTAATGTCCAAATATCTCTTCCACCAAGATCCAGGGGCAGCGGCAGCTCCGTTGGAAGAGTAACAGATTAGCAATCGGTGGGTTGCGAGTTCGAAACTCGGTCCAACCAAAGACCCGTTGACTGGTGCACGCTTAATCTGTCGTGGATGTTCTCACGTTGGTGTGGTTTGGAGAGTGAGGTGCCAGCTAAGATGTTGGCCTCGTCATTTGACCGTGGTTCAAAATTACGTGGTGTCCTCAATCTTTCCCTTGGGAATTGATCCCGGACCGTCACCAATAGACCGTTGTGTTGCTTCGGTGTGACGTTAATTAATTACCATTACCACAAAGATCTGGTCAGTTTTTCGAATGACGAGATGCCTCGTCGAGACAACCACCAGGGTGGTTAAGAAAAGGCAGAAGGAAGTGAGCCTCACAATCCTATTGTTCCCCCGAAATCGCGAAAACAAAACTCCCTTTCGATACGTCCAAATGTCGTACCTGTGGCGGACACGGCAGAGTGGGGGTGGATGGGGACAAACGCGGAGGTGTTTCGAAATTGATTGAATTACTGCTCTCAATATCGGACGCTATGGCTTTAATTTCCTTTATTTATGTGGAGGAATTAAGATGCGACTAAAGCAGTGACCAGAGTGTGAAAACGATGGATTCTTGTAGCTTAGGACGAAAAAGATGACCAAAAGCTGCTCATGCAGGAGCGGCTTATACTGGGCCTCCCTGGAGGGAAATGACTCTTTAAGGTGCTAAGGGCGGACTCCTTCGGAATTTATCGAATGAAAGTGGCAATAACGTTGCCAGGTCGGCCCATAAGAAGCAGGGCTTTACCCCTCCATCTCCTCTTTTTTCTTCACTTCCTCTTCTTTCTCATTCCCTCCTTTCCTGAATCGCACGAGTTTTCCAGAATTTTAGCCCGGGAAAAGCATTGGGGTTCCACATTTGGCTTCTTAGCTTCATCGGTAGGTCCAACCTGCGTGAAGAAATGGAATTGAATGAATCTGGACTTGAATTGATGTGAAAGTGTATTTATTTATTATTTGGTGGACTTTTAGAATAACGAAAATTGATTGAAAATCTATTTACAGTTTCGTTTAAAAATTAATTTAGATAAAAAGCTGTAGATAATAAGTAGTTTTTCAATTTCGATTATTTTTGACGGAGAGTTACGTTGACAACAACATGCAATATATTTTAAGGGGACAGTGGACTTTTAGATCATCAAAATTGATCGAAAAATCGTTTTTTAAAATTTTAGTCTAAAAACTTAATTATAAAATCTATAGAGAGTAAAAATAATCTTTCAATACGATCATTTTTGAAGTAATTACATTGACAACAATATATAATATATAATATATTTTAAGGGGACAGTGGACTTTTAGACTTGGCGTGGCGTGGAAGTTTGGAGAGTGGGATGCCAACTCAGGTGTTGTCCTCGGATCTTACCCTTTGGGATTGATCTCGAACCTTCACCAATAGCCTATTGTGTTGCTCCAGTGTGACGTTAATTAAAATACCTACCTGCTTTTCAGACTAAAATTGATCGAAAATCTATTTTTCAAATTTTAGTTTTAAAATTAATTTACATCAAAATCTACAGATGGAAAAAAAATAATTTTTCAATTTCCATCATTTTAGACGGAGTCACATTGACAACAGTATAAAACACACAATAGATAAGTATAATTGGTCTACTTAAAAAACCGCAGTTTTCTCCGATTGAGATTTTTTTGACATCGATTACAAAAACGCTGCGCATTAGGTTTTCTTGATTTCCTTATTTTTTTTAGTAATCCTTATAACCTGTTGTATATATCTAAGTGAAAATGAGAAATGTATCTTGCGTTTTAGTTTTGAAATTTCGTTTTAAAATGATGCTTAACGTATGGTTTTTTGCAAAACTTTCAGGTGTTTTAGTAGAGAATTTTTTTAGCTTTGGAATTGAGGGATACACTTGCCAAATGGAGATAATTTGATTTATACGTACAGAGAGTATTGTGTGAATTAAAATAGTGATAATACATGGAAAATGAATGGCGCACGGGACCTATCAATGTTTGCTAATACTTCAAATAATCATTTTGCCACATATTGCGTAATAATATTTACACAACTTAATAGCTTCGTACCGTAACTTCATGTTTGTTCTGAAATTCCACTGTCCACTTAAAGATTTAGAATTAAAATTGGATGAAATATTCATGGGCATGGTTTCGATACTTCAATTTTGTGTTTTTAGATTGGAGTTAAAAAGCTTTGTGTAGCAAACATGTAGCAAAACACGCCAATTTGAGGACA
The DNA here is from genome assembly GCA_933210815.1 of Meta bourneti. NCBI lineage: Eukaryota > Metazoa > Arthropoda > Arachnida > Araneae > Tetragnathidae > Meta > Meta bourneti. The sequence continues at coordinate 81,563,245 of OW119933.1, forward strand.
TTTCAAGCCAAATGAAGACTCCAGGTATACAGCGATCTTTGGTTGGATCGAGTTACGAACTTGCAAACCTCCAGTTTTCTAATCTGTGACTCTACCAACTGGGCTACCGGAGCCCCTAAAATAACTGGGAAAAGTTAAAATGTAGCCCTAACATAGGATACTTTTACGCCTAAATATCTATAGGATATTGACGCGAATAACTCTACACCGATATAATAAACTAAGCACATTTTGTTAAAATTTATTGTTTTAAATTTTCTGGTAAAATCAGTGAGATTTCCAGAAAATCGTTACCCCATAGGATTTTTTACTTTTGTATGCTATTCTATTTTTACTAACACTTTAAGAATTTTTAGAAATATGCATACATTTTTTAAGATAGCTACGAATTTAATACACAGTATTGAAAGAAGATGAAGTGTACTTTCATTTGCACAATTTTGGGTTACCAGACTGAATTTAAGAGGGTTGCTGCAAGCGCATAAAAAGGAAGAAATCTCAGTTGATCTAAGTACAAGGATGGGTGTAAAATGGTTGTTACAAAACACATTAATCTCAACAACTATACATTTTTCTAATTAGATTAGTCTTAAGGAGATATTAAAACATTTTTTCAGGAAATCTACTTTTTATTTCTGTGTCACAGTGGAATTGATACGATGTGTAGATATGTGAAATGGTGGTTGAGTCCAACACAGAAAAAGTTAACCATAATCATCAATTTCATACTTCGTAAGGAACATTAAAATAATGATAATACATGGAAAATTAATGGCGCAGGGTACCAATCAATGTTTACTAATTTCTCAAATAATCGTTTTGCCACATATTACATAGTAACTTTCACACAACTTAATATATTTAGACCAGACTTCACATATAAACATTTTAGTAAAAACCAAATAGCCTGTGTAAGTTTTATAAAAACCGGATCATAACTTCATGTTTGTTTTGAAAGTCCACTGTCCCCTTAAAGATTAAAAATTGGATGCAATATGCATGGGCAATATTATACAGGGTGAGCCAAAACTCACGAAGGGTATGAAGTTTTAATAACTTTTGAAAACTATTTTTATATTTTTCTTCGGATATTTTATAAAGACAGGGGATTAACCAGGAAAAATTCATGTCGGAAACAGAAAACACGAATTGCGAAATTTTACCATCATACCTGGGAATCAATAATTCTGACATAACGAGCATATCGTCACCATTATGGAGTGAAAGATTCTCCAAGCGAATCAATGATTATACTTTTGATTGGTCGCTTTGAGGAACAGGATTTAGTATTCGACTTCCCACAGACAGACCAAGCTCGGTTAGGAGAGAAGTCGCACTCAAACGTGTAAGCAAGAGTGTTACAGAAGACCAGAGCACATGCCCCAAAGACAAAGTTTTGATTAACAAGCTTCTGCTACTCCATCGAAGAACAATATTCGAGCTGAAATCAGAGCACAGGAACCCGAAACACTAAGTGTCATGAAAACCGCCTTAAAAAGGGCACAATTATGCGAAGCAGAAAATGGATGTCATTTAAAAGATTTTGATTCTTCAAATTTAATGTAAATTTATTTCTTATAGATGCTGTATAAAAGATTCTACCGTGTTGTTAATTTTAAACAAAATAAAAGGTTCCTAAATATTGAGATAGGTAATAAATTAGCGTCGCACTGTAGCAACACAACGGGCAATTGGCCACGGTCCGGGATCAATCCCTAAGGGAAAGATGCATCCTAAATATTGAAACTCTTTCGTGACTTTTGGCCCATCCTGTATATGGGTATTAGTTCATGAAGTAATAGTTATTTTAAGAATAAAAGACTTATTTTATTTGAAGAATAGTATTTCATGCATTTTTAATAATTTATTTGATCCCGATGTTTTAACCCTTCAAGGAGTTTCGACGAGATATTTCGTCCATCAAGATCTGACAACTTTGCTTACGACGATGGATCTCGTCATCAATGTATTGCCGATTTTTTTTATGATGACTAGACCGATATGGTCAGTTTTCTTCCAAAGACGAGGTACCTCGAACATCAAGATATAGTCAGTTTTATTATAATGACGATATATCTCGTCCACGCAACCATCAGGAGGGTTAAACATCAGAAACTACAGCACCTTATAGCTACACCATCGGTAAGGTAAATATTAATCGGATTCATCAGTTTGCAAAATATAGCGAACCAAAGTATAACAAGAAAAAACCATAAGCGCACGTTTTCCTGCCCATTAGTTTTCTTACATATTTTACTACCTACTTAAATCCCCCTCCAGGCTCTTGCAAGCTTCCAGAGCTACTTAAAATGCAGATTTCGATAAAATATGGCGACGCACTTTTTAAATATTGATCACGCAACAAAATAGTTTATGAACACCGAGGGAGGAACCTGCGCTAGAAGATTTCCATCTGCGAATCTTTCCTTGCCAAACGGCTCTTCGTACGCCCATATCTCTCGCAAAGTGCGCAATATTCATCATTTTATACCCGCTACTTGGTAAGAAATATCCCCCATCAACTTCGAACATGCGCTTCTTATGGGCACGTTTAGACTTAATCACCCCAAAATTATAAACTAAACGCAATCGTCCCTTTGTGTGAATTATTAAAAATCATCTCCAGAAAAGAAGCAGAACTGTCTGAAAAATGCATGCTACAAGTAAATAGTATCCAAAGCGGATGGGACGGCGCGGAGGGTAAAAAAACCAAGCCGCTTGGCTGCCACCGCAGTGCACGGGAGACATCAAATCACCGTCGTACGAGATAATTAAAGCCATCTCCACGTTTCGTGCAAGTGACAAGTTATGCGCCCGTAACTCAAGTTAAGGAGTGTAACAGTTGCGAATTCATGTCGCTTGGTTTTAGCGTTTGGCTGAGGGAGGCTTCCATCTTGGCCCCAGGCTTTGGGGGAAATATAGAAAATGAATGAATCTGAATTACAAATGGCTGACTTGTCGTGCATGAAACTCGAAGGTACATCTGCATATGAATCGCACTCTTTCTCCGTATACAATTAATTTCTTTTTCACTCATCTTATTTAAGGGGACCGTGGACTTTCAAAACAAACTTCTGCTGTTATTGTAGGATTATTATAAAATTTGCACATTCTGTTTTCTGTTAAAAAGCCTATAGATAAAGTCTGGTTAAAAAAATATGAAGTTGTGCGGAAGTTATTTCATAAAACGTGGTCAAAAATTGTGATAAATTGATAGGTCCCGTGAGAATTAATTTTCCATGCATTATCAATTTTTTTAATTCACCTAATAGTTTGCACGCATAAATCAAATTAATTCCTCCATTTTGTAAGTTCAATTGTAAAACTAGATGTACTTAAACACCTAAAATACCTTACTTAAAATAAATTAGCAAAAAAGAGGGGCAAATTTTTGTTCAAAATTTATGTCTAGGCACTTGACAAGCATAAAAATCAGCTAGTGCTAAATCTTGAATGCACCCTTCGAGAGTCGCGGGGGCAGTCAAGTGGCAACCCTCCCAACTACTGACTATGACCGAGGGTGCTTAGGATTTAGGGATATATTACAGGTCGGCACTTAATCCCTGTATTCGTAATTTTTGTAATACGCAATAAGTTTACGTATTATACGAACGCAAATTTTGTTTTCAAGAGGGTGGCATTAGGCCTCATTTCCCAAACGGTCTAACTTCGGGGGATGCCAGAGTCCCAGAAAATGTGAAAAATTTTATAATTTAACATTTTCTGAGAGTTAAAAAGATGAGTTAAAAAGCATTATCCTCTTCATAGATAAGACAGATTTTTCTGGTGTAATGCTATACCAATTGGGAAATAGTTGTTATGCAGCTAAATGTAAATATCTCCCGCTATATGAAAGTAGTTATATTTAATTTCAATTGGAGTTTTCGTGTGAATACCCCCTTAACTGGTTATAAATTTTTATGAGATTTAATAGTGCCTAACACGAGTTTTGAAACGTCATTCGCTATGAAGTAGTGCATATTTTCCAGGTGTAATGCTTAGCCTAGCTTGACCAGATCTGGCCATAAAAAACAGATGAAACCAAACCAGGGTGCAATGTACCAATTGGATAAAGTCGCAATATAGTTGTAGCAACTTTTAACTATCCAATTAATATCTTCCAGCTTTTAATTATCCAAAAACTACCGTTGAGCTACAAGTCAAATAAAACCTAAGGCGCTGTGTTTTTTAGCAATAGGTTGATGTTCATAAATAAACGCAAGTTGTTCCGCAAATATAGCAATTATACCTACTTTAACTGTAGACTAATATTTCTACAATAGGGTGATCTAATAATACAGATTCTGACCCATCATGGAATGGAATCTCGAACAGCAATAATTACTGACAAATTAGTCTATATTGCCAGTATCGATATGTTGCTATCATTTTTCGTATCTTAATCGAATATGTATTTTCAAAACATGTTTCGCTCCGATGACGTTTTGTAGCATGTTTGTTTCTCAATTTGAAAGCTGGATGGAAAAATTAGTGATTAAATGATTGAAAATTTTTCATATAGTCTTCAAATGGTCATAAAATGACACTTATATTACATTATTTTTATTTATTTATTTCGATCGTACGTTGATTTGCTAATCTGTTGATTAGGATGTAAAAAAAAGGGTTTTTTTTGTAAAGGTATTTTTGATGTTCATTTTCCTGTTAACTTAAAATTCCTCTGCGTGCTCTGAAACTCGTCAACCTCAACGATTGAATTTTGCTTAGACAATGGTAAACAACGTCACATAACTTAACCTCACAAATACTTACGATGTTAATTTATCTGAATTTTACGTGATCATGTCTTTTATCATGATATACGGAAAAAACCGGATTGAAATTGTTTTGTATACTCAATAGAAATTTGTTTATGTACTGAAGTAGGATTTTTTGTATTATACTGCCTAGCTTCTTTTTCAAAACTATTTATATAAAATTAACTAAAAATCTTCTGTTCTAAAACCTAAAAAGGATGTAAACAATTATTTTACGTGTAACAAAATAGTCTCCTCGGTATAATCTACAATGCTTGTAGGCTAGAGTAAGAATCTTAACAAAAGCACCGCGAAGTTTAAAAATGTTCATCTTGAGAAAATCAGGTTTAACCCTCTGAGGAGTTCACACGCATATATCCGTTCTCCAACCTGCATTTTCCCCTGCATGACTTCTCGATAAATAGAACCAAAAGATGCGGTTATTTTGTCATTAAATGCTATGCAGAGCAAAAGCAATACTTCGAAATATCGTGAGACTCAGAGTTTAAGTTCAAAATTCGAGTTCAAATGGTTTTATTAACAATAGAACTTTTAATAGGAGTGGGAAAAAACGAAGTATTATTTAAAAGCGCATAAAATAGACTATCCAAAGTCTTAAAATCGATATTTTTGAAAATTTTGGGTACAAATCCACTCAAACCAAAATATTTAAAATGACAGATCTCAACGCAACGTAAAGCTACAAAGAAAGTTTTTAGGAAATAAAGTTGTAAGTTTTTTATGTGATGTGAGCGTAACAGAGCATAAGAAATAAATTCAGTGGATATTTTGAAGCCGTGAGTTCCATGAACAATGAAGAGCCAATGATCTATATTTATAAACCATCACCCTCGAATGTAAAGCTCTCGTAGATTTGGATTTTAATTAGTCGTGAAGATAGTTTTTCTCCGAGTCGAGCCGTGAGCACGATTTGGAAATTTTGGGTGACAAAATCCACTCAAATCAAAAAAGCAAAATATTTAAATTTTTCTTGATAGCGCTTAAAATGGACTATCCAAAACCTTAAAAATCAATATTTTTGAAAATTTGGAGTGCAAATCCACTCAAACCAAAATATTTAAAATTGACAGAAAGTCAATGCAACGTAAAGCTACAAAGGAAGTTTTTAGAAAATAAAGTTGTAAGTTTTTATGTGATTAGCGTAACAGCGCATAAGAAATAAAGTCGGTAGATATTTGGAGCAGCAGGATCCATGAACAATGAAGAGCCAGCGATCTATCTTTATAAACCATCGCCCTCGAATGTAAAACACTCGTAGATTTGGATTTTAATTAGGCGTGAAGAGGGAGTTTTTTTGGAGTCGCGCCGGGAGCACGATTTGGAGCGCTCCATTTTGTACGGCATCCCTGAAAGAAAATCGGCCCAGCTGTGGGAGGACCGGAATGTCAGCATTCGAAGTGAAAGATTAGCCCCAGCTGTTACATTGTGCTGGGCCCTATCGCTTGGTCCCAAACATCGAAAACCAGCATTTCCTTCCAGCCATAAAACTTTCTCATTGCTCCCTGAAGGCAGACCAAAGGGTGATACAAGCGGGCACTTGCAGCACGTGCACACGGCCAATTCCCATAATTCCTTGCAAGCCCTGCAACAGAAAAAAAGACAGCAACATCACAAAAGAAAGGAGATCTGGAGAGAGAAGAAAGGGGAAAGAAAAAGAAAATCCCCGACCTGGACTTTGTAGCATTGGAACCACTTTTGGAGAAGTTCTTTTTATCCAGCTTCTAACTGTGTTTCTTTTTTGTTTGGCCTCCCTCCCCGTCATCATTGTTCTCTTTCATTGGATCGATTGCGGATCCCCCCTCTATTGCCATAGCAACGGAGATTAATCGACCCCGATCTCATTAAGGATGCCGTTCCTCAAACATTTCAATGTCCCAAGTTAATTAGGATCGGGTGCTTTAAATTCGTTTAAAACTCCGAGTCCTTTTGAGCACCCATTGGAGGAAGTATGGGGAGACTTCTAAATTAAGGTCTTCGGGTTTTCCCGCAGAGTTTTGAAGGAGGGGAACCAGGCACGATGTTTCTTTATTGGCTACTAGACGCTGTTGACATAGCACACTTATGGCACCCGAAAGCTGTCGACTCGATATTGAAGTCGGTCTTAAGAGCTACATAGAATTTCCCATTCCTTAGCTTTTGTTGGTTGTTTTATTCTTCTGTTTTCACTTGGGGCTGGAATACACATTACACTGGGATGTCCCGAACGCAGTAACGAATCGTGACTTTATTTACTCTGCGCTTATTCTGCCCAATTATTCTTTTTTCTTTCTGATGACGAAAAAATACAAAACTTTATCGATGCTGGTGGATTTTTTTCTTTTATTGAAATCGATTCTGAAATTTCTAGGTTCAAACGTTGATTAAAATGTGGATTTAATGGCGTGTGAGTGTTATTGTGCCATTTTTACGTATTATGGTCATTGGAACTTTTTTGCCAGAACATTTACGTTGATTAATTCATGCATTCCAAATGCAGAAATGAATCACGACTTTATCTACTTTAGACTTATTCTGCGCAATTATTTTTTTCTGTCAAGGCTGGTGGATTTTTTTTATTGAAATCGATTCTGAAATTTCTAGTACAAACGTTGATTAAAGTGTGGATTTAATGGCCTTGTGATTGTGCCATTTTTACGTATTATGGCCATTGGAACTTTTTTGCTACATTTACGTTGATTAATTCATGCATTCCAAACGCAGTAATGAATCGCGACTTTATCTACTTAAGGCTTATTCTGCACAATTATTTTTTCTTTCTCATGACGAAAGAAATACAAAACTTTATTGAGGCTGGTGGATTTTTTTCCTTTATTGAAATAGATTCTGAAATTTCTAGTTACAAACGTTGATTAAAGTGTGGATTTAATAGCCTTATGTGTTATTGTTTCACTTTTTCGTATTATGGTCATTGGAACTTTTTTGCCAGAACATTTACGTTGGTTAATTCATGTATTCCAAACGCAGTAATGAATCGCGACAGTATCTACTTTAATCTTATTCTGCGCAATTATTTTTTTCTGTCAAGGCTGAATTTTTTTTGTTAAAATCGCTTCTGAAATTTCTAGTTGCAAACGTTGATTAAAGTGTGGATTTAATGGCCTTGTGATAGTTATTGTGCCATTTTTGCGTATTATGGTCATTGAACCTTTTTTGATACATTTTTGTTGATTAATTCGTGAAGTCCAAACACAATAATAAATCGCAACTTCATTTCCTTTGCGCTTATTCTGTGCAATTATTCTTTCTTTCTGATAATGGAAAAATAAAAAAAAACTTATCTAAGCTGATTGATTTTTTCTTTAAAATCGATTTTGAAATTTCTAGTTACAAACGTTGATTAAAGTGCGGATTTAATAGATTTGTTAATGTTATTGCGCTTAATTTCATATCAAAAGAATTGGACTTTTTACCAGAACGTTTTCGTTGAACTGTTCTGTAATTTTTGTGAAATGAGAGGTTATGCTATTGGCAGATTAAAAGATTTTTATATATTGGAGCTATTTTTCTAAACTAAACACTAATTTTTATTCATAATATCTTACAGTAAAAACAATTTACATGCCAGTGGAAAAAGTACATAAAATAATCAAAACATACAATGCAAAAATAATTAGTATTTAAAGTCACTGATAAATTTTTTAAACTTTTTGTAAAAATGTTAAAAAGTTTATTTTTTTACATGCATCATGTAATTTTATTTTCATGAAATTTACGTCATGAATCATTTTGCATTATGAAATTTTATCCCAATGAGAAGTCTGAAGCAATCAATGTTCATTAAATAATAAATTATAGAAAATTTAAATACAAGAAAATCTTGCTTAGATCTCTCTAAACAGGCACATATATATATGTAATTATGTCGAGATTTTAAACAAATAAATGCAGAAATTAATTTTGTACTTATTACTTATTTTCAAAAGTTTGGACTACAGACTATGCAGCCATATTCCAAAATAGATTTTACCTGTGAATTAAAGACAAATATCTAATTGACCTTACAGATTCTCTGCAAAGAATATTATAGGCTCATCTAATTATGGCATGTGAGTATTAAAAACAAATTGTAGTCGTGAAATTTCCATGTTAGATGTGCTATTTATGAGTAGATAATTATAAATGAGGTATACGATATTTTTGATCGATTTATAAGGATAAGTAAATAAAGAAAGGTTTTAAATTTTAGGTTTCTATCAAATCATCTGCATTTTGTTTAATTTAAAAAGCAACTAGATCTTTAACATGGGTTTCTGAACTAACAGACTTTCTTGGAAACAAATTTAAAATTTCAGTAAATGGTATTTCTTTTTTCAAATAATTTTGAAGTAACAAATGAACTTTAAAATGAGATTCACATGTGTGTAATTATTTTATGCGAAGAATAGACGGCACATAGACTTTTAAGTTATAGGGTGCCACATGGGGAAGGTAGGTAGTTAATTAACGTCGCACTAGAGCAACACACCGGGCCATTGGTAACGGTCTGGGAACAATCCCGAATGGAGGAATACATGGGGAAATACATTTAATTAAATTCATTTCATTAATTTTTCATCAATTATTCAAAAATTTAGCCAACTTGATTGAATATGGCCCCCATGCGCCATAAAACCCGATCAACCACCACCAAATATTTAGCCATATATGAACATTATCATTATTCATAAAACCGAATAATGATAATATGAAAATTATCATTAACATAACCTAATTTCAATTCTGAACATCAAATGATAAAATTAATTCCCTTTAGAATACTAAATAACTTATTTCATGTTTTTTTTTCAAAGAATTGGTTCGCTGTGAAAAGACTGAATTTTAATAGCATTCCCTCTACGTTTACAGAATTGCATACAAGAGTTGCATCTTGTCATTTAGGATAGCAATGTATTATATTCCAATATCAGTTCTATAGTGGCAGTGATGAACGCATCTGCCTAGCAAAACTTCTAATATTGGAGTCCCCTAGTAAAAATTGCAATAAATTAATTCTAGACATTGTTATTTGAAGTAATATCTGAATAATCCATGCCGTAATCACGCAATAAACTAACATTCTCTAAGAACTTGTAATGACTAAGATGTAAACATCCATTTCCCATCCAAAGGCATAGAGGTTGCAATTAGAAACAATAGCGTACCTTTTATTTGGTTATCTTTAATGATAGTTATGATGAAAGTAACCGACATCTTTAAATAATACTGATAACTATAAAATTGAGAGAATTAGATACAGCACCATATTTCATAAGTTAGAAATTTATTAATTTTAAAAAGTTAATTTTCTTCGTTAATTGGAATCAGGAATTGCAAAAATAAACTTCATGCTATCCAGCCATTTAAGAATTCCGCAGTAAAAATTTAAGTAGAAAAGTGAAGTACGATTGACGACTTCTTAAGTTATACGTATTTTACACCCATACACTGTAGTACCCGCAAAACCTACTTCATAGTGCTGAACATGTCACACTAATTTTTAGTCAGCACATACTGACTGCATGGTAGGTTTCAACAACCATAGACAAATCAAATTTGTAGTTTCTAATCCAACCTTAACCGGTGACCTTTAATACAGAAATGTATTTGTATTTATCATTGACATCTGTTTTATGAAATTCAAGTTTTATACGTATTCGCTGAATTTTATATTTATTAGTTTTCTTAATTTCTTTTGAATTTTCTATCGTGTTTAATGTAATTTGACCAGATGTGCATACAATAAAATTTTATAGAGCAATAAGTCCATTGCTCAATATCGCAATTGGGCGAAAGTCTATTACGCAATAGTCTATTGCACAATGAATCGATTAAGTAATAATTTAATTGCAAATACGTCAAATTACTCAATCCGATTTCTAGTTTCTAAGCCAACATTAAAATACCTTTAAGGTGACCTTTACCACAAAAATTTATATGTAATTATCACTGACACATTTTGTAAACTTTATTTAGGATTTAAACTTTGACTAATTTTAATCGGAAATCATAAATTGCTGAATTTTATACTCATTAGTTTTCTTAATTTGTTTCAAATTTTCTATCGTGTTTGATACATCGTGACCTTTACCAATATTGCAAACCTTGTGTATGAAATACATTTATAGTGCAATAAGTCGATTAAAGCAATTAGACAAAAGTCGATTACATAATAATTTAATTGCACGAGTCATCTATTGCGCAATCCAATTTGTAGTTCCTAATCCAACCTTAAAATACCTTTTAGGTGAGCTTTATTACAGAAATTTATTTGCATTTATCACTGACATCTGTTTTATAAACTTTTATATAGGTTTAAAATCTTGCTTACTTTCAATTTGAAATCATAAATTGCTGAATTTTATACTCATTAATTTTCTTGTTTCAAATTTTCTGTTGTGTTCGAGGCATCGTGACTAGACGTGTATGCAATAAGTTTATAGTGCAATGAGTCGATTGCGCAATAAGTCAATTAAGTAATAGTCGGTTACTTAATATTCAATAGCCCAATGAGTCGATTACATAATGAGTCGATTATGTAATAATTTAATTGTGCAATACGTTGAATTTTTCAATGAGTTATAGCTCAATAAATTAATAAGTGCAATGAATTTCATTAACCCTCCTGGTGGTTGTCTTGATGTTATATCTCGTCAATAGTCAAAACTGACCAGATCTTGATGAACGAGATATCTCTTCATCAGAAAACTGACCAGATCTTGATTTCGTCATCATAAAAAAATCAGCAATATCTTGATGAGACATCTCGTCATTAGCAAAATTGGTCAGATCTTGATGGACGAGATATCTCGTCGAAATCACTTCGAGGGTACGCGAAAGAGTGTGCCCTCCATGCATCAATACTATAGTGCCTTTTCCACGGAATCTTATTCCACCCTCTCAAGTCTAAACACTGCCAACCTTAAAAACTCCGCCAAACTTTGGAACTGATTTTAAGCCCTAAAAAACTGGGGAATAGTCCCTTATTACGTATTCACGGGGCTTATCTCGCTGGCAGTCATTTAAATGATTGGATAAAGTTTCGAGACATAATTGGAAAAAATATGCCAAGTTATTTGCATAATCCTGAAGAAGCAAAGGCTACGAAATATTCGGGCACTTTCTTCGAGAAATCTATTGATTTTTTTTCTTCCTTTTTACTTCCTCCTCCGCCATTGCACTGTTTTTACGAGAGGAACGTGGAAAGTGTTCCAGAGTTCCATCCTGATAGCATTCAATTGCATCTGGGCTCCAGTCTTTGCCATTTCCAGAACCCAAAGAGTCGATATCTATTTACTCTATTGTGTTCTTTAATCCGGTAAATGTAACCGAAGAGAACGTGACCTAAACTTAGTTTGTTAAAGTGTATGACGTGAGTAAATAGAGAAGAGGCTTTCTCAGCCGCCTCTATAATTGCGTTTTTTTGTTTGTTTCTCGCTCTTTTCTCCTCGCCTCTTCTTTACCTATTGTACTGTTATTGGAAGCCTAGCACCTGTGTATGCGTTGTTCAAAGGCGTAATTTAGACTATCTATTCCGCTCCCTTTTACTCAAAGCGACTCACCGTCTCAAAATGCACTGAGTTTTCATTATAAACATTGAAGAAAGTTGTAGATTGGCATAAGGAAACTACAGTTTGGCACTTCATTTTTACAATGGGAAGTTCACGGTTAACATAAAACATTAAAACGATATTTTATTTATCGTATACTTTGTTGACAGTCAATTTATTTTTATTAAAAAAATCTTCAGCATGATGTTATTTTTTTAATCAAAACGCTGTTTGATTTTTCTAAACATTTAAACCTTCGACACGTTCACACGCATATATTCGTTCTGTACTTTTTCCCAGCATGATTTCTAATCAGCTTTTAGGTCTCGGTAGCAAAGTTGGCGGATTAGCAACCAGAGGGTTTCGATTTCGAAACTCGATCTTACCAAAGACCGTCCTGTACGTGCGGGCTGGTGCACGTTACGTGCGTTGACGTGGTGTGGAAGTGGTGAGAGTGGGCTGTAGGCTCAGGTACGAGTTTCAACCAGTCGCAGGAATGGAGCTGGTGTGTTTTACGAATGGTGAAATTGTTTAAATTGTGTAAGGCAGGTAGTTAATTAACGTCGCACTGAAGCAACACATAGGGGCAATTGGGCCCCATGTGTTGCTTCCATTCCCAAAGGAAAGATCCAAGGACAGCATCATGTAATTTTGAATCACTTAAATTTTGTAAGATTTATTTCGTTTCAACAGTTTAGTTTTGAACTTTTAATAAATATGTTCACAAATAAGATCAAGTACTATCCATATAAATCGTATTTTTGAGTATTCTGCACTACAAAGCATCGTAAATAAATTGTTTCGAAAAGATTTTTTTTGAAAAGGCACTTTGAAGCAAAAAGGGCTAAATAATTACGATTGTTTTTGTAAATCAATCAAAATTATACCTATTTTTTTCTTTTATCATATCGATAAAAAATTATTATTTTTGGTGTGCAGCCGAATTTTAGTAATTAGTTTACTATGCAATGAGATGAAAAAGGTTGAAAATCGCTTCTTAACACTTTGGGGTTAGGTGGGTTAAAAACTGTCCCATCTTTTGCTTAGCTTTTCATACATGGTGGGATATTTTTTAACCCACCTCAAAAAGTTAAAATTACTCATAGTCATACAGTTTAATATTTTATTTAAAGTTTTTTCATTGAATTGGCTATGCTATGAACTAACGCTAAATGTGAAAATAATTGAAAACAAAAATTTCACATGTCAAAACGCTGTTGCAAGTTGTTGACACTATTGGTGATTAAAGTTGGTGAATTGTGCGGTGCAGTGAATTTTTGTCTTTCATAATGCTAAATGTTTTTTTCGTAAAAATTTATCATGAGTGAATAAATCGTCTTATAATGAAAAAACATGTTATTTGATGCTTTATACTAATTTTGAAGTTGAATAAGTGAATAAACAATTCTGTGCAACTTGGTTTTTCTCTTTAAAATCGTGTGCCTCCAAGAGTTAAGTGCGTTTGTTCGTCATCTGAGTTCAAAATTACGTGGTGTTGTCTTTGGATCTTTCCTTTCGGGATCGATCACCAAAAGCCCGTTCTGTTGCTTCAGCGCGACGTTAACTACCTACCTACGTTAAGTGCCTTTGCAATAAAAAAAACCGCTCCGAGAAGCAAACGCACGAGAATAATGGATCCCCTCGGCAAATACAAAGCTAAATAATTAGCAAAAATAATCCGTCTCAATTTACGAGGACAGGTCGCTCCTGTAACAAGTGCATTTTCCCTTGATAAATACCGCAGCACAACAGCAGTGTTTCAGATAAAACTCTGATGCCCTGCATTGCCCAAAAAGTGAAGAACACCGTAATCGATAATATGTCTCCCTCAGTAAACCGCTCTGCTGAGGAGCTACCTAAATTTTAATGCGACAAATTTATCGTTCGAAAATCCTAAAAGTCCTCTGCGGTGTTTACGGCGACTAAACCACCTCCTTAAATTAACGCAGAAACCAGTACGCATTAAGGGAAAAAATTCGCGTAATCTTGGCACAGGGAGTGTCCTCATATGCATTTGAATCACGTAGAACCAGCGGGGGGCTACTCACTGCATTACATGCACTCATAACTTAAGGGAAGGCTCTGCGTACTCTTTTAAGTTGGCTCTCTTACTGTATGCCACTTATCGCTTTAGATAGTGTCCGAAAGCGGCTATAACTCGCCCAGATAGACTTTTTCGATAGCGTTATTTTCCTAACTGTTCAGAACGCAGAGGGGGGATAAATAAGGTGAGAGATGCATAACGGTCACTTCACTTTAATGAGCGCATTAAGAACGTTTGGGCGACATTATTCATTTTTGGGCTCTAACACAGACGTTTAGGGAGTTAAAAGATTAGCTCTGTATAGAGAGTGTTGAAAGTGGGATTATGGAGCTAGTTAGTTATTTTAAAGAAATTTTATTTGTTTGAACTCTGCACAGAAATTTTCAATTGTTTTTGCGATATAGCGTGGCTTCGAGAAGGTAGTCGACCTTGGGTCTGTCAGTTTTTGATAAGGTGTGAAAGATCGTTAAAAGGCTGCCATACTCAAAAGCTTGAGCCGGCAATCATGGCAACCGCCATGGGGGGGGGGGGTTCCATCAGTCAACTCGTTCATTAGCAGTGTATTAAGAACCTTTGTGTTACATTATTCATTCTGGGGCTCTAACACAGATGTCTAGGGAATTAAAAGACTAGCTTTATAGAGAGAGTTGAAAGTGAGACTATGGAGTTAGTTATTTTAAAGAAATTTTTGTTTGAACTCTGCGCAGAAATTTTCAATTGTTTTTGCGATATAGCGTGGATTTGAAGAGAAGGTAGTCGACCTTGAGTCAGTCAGTTTTTCAAAAGGTGTGAAAGACCTTTAGAAGGCTGCCATAAGCAAGAGCATGAATGCTTCTATGCAATCGCCATAGAAGATCCGTCCCACCAACTCGTTATCAATGCAACCCTCTAAGTGCTTCGACAAGATATCGCGTCCAAGATCTGGCCAATTTTGCTGAGGACGAAATATCTCGTCGAGACAAGACTGCCCTATTACTCCAGGGGAATGAAGATCCAAATAGGAAAAAACAGATTGTCCCTTGACCAGATGTGATGACATTTTGAAACAGGTTTTTGCACCAGAGGCTGGGGACTACAGGACAGTTTTTGAGGCGAAGGTAAACCACCAGGAGGGTTAAGAACCTTTGGGCTACATTATTCATTTTTGGTATTAGACATTTAGGGAGTTAAAAGATTAGCTCTATAAAGAGAGTATTGAAAATGGGACTATGGAGCTAGATATTTTTAAGAAATTTTATTTGTTTGAACTCTGCACAGAAATTTTCTTGAGATATAGTGTGACTTTAACGAGGAGGCAGTCGACCTTGGGTTAGTCGATTTTTGAAAAGGTGTGAAAGTTCGTTAGAAGGCTGCAATGCTCGAATGCATGAATGGCAATTGCCATGGAGGGTTACCCCGCCAGCTCATTATCAATGCATTAACTCTTCAAGTGTTTCGACGAGATATCGCGTCCAAGATCTGGTAAATTTCGCTGAGGACGAAATATCTCGTCGAGACAAGACTGCCCTACTACTCCAGGGGAATGAAGACCCAAGTAGGAAAAAAACAGATTGTCCCTTGTCCAGATGTGGTGACAGTTTGAAGCAGGTTTTTACACCAGAGGCTGAGGACTACAGGACAGTTTTTGAGGCGAAGGTAAACCACCAGGAGGGTTAAGAACCTTTGGGCTACATTATTCATTTTTGGTATTAGACATTTAGGGAGTTAAGAGATTAGGTTTATAGAGAGTGTTGAAAATGGGACAATGGAGCTAGTTATTTTAAAGAAATTTTATTTGTTTGAACTCTGCACAAAAATTTTCAATTGTTTTTGAGATATAGTGTGGCTTTAACGAGCAGGCAGTCAACCTTGGGTTAGTCGATTTTTGAAAGAGTGTGAAAGTTCGTTAGAAGGCTGCAATGCTCAAAAGCATAAATGACAATTGCCATGGAGAATTACCCCGCCAACTCATTATCAATGCATTAACTCTTCAAGTGTTTCGACGAGATATCTCGTCCAAGATCTGGTCAATTTTGCTAAAGACGAGATATCTCGTCGAGACAAGACTGCCCTATTACTCCAAGGGGAATGAAGATATAAGTTGGATAAACAAATTGTCCCTTGCCCAGAACTGGTGATAGTTTAGAGCAGGTTTTAGCACCTGAGTCTGGCCACCACAAAACAGTTTTTGACGCGAAGGTAAAAAAAACCACCAGGATGACCTTTGGGCTTCATTATTCATTTTTGGAGATTAACGCAGACGTTTAAGGAGTTCAAAGATTAGCTCTATATGGATGATTTGAAAATGGGGATATCGGGCTAGTTATTTTTTAATAAATTTTACATTTTTATTTACTTGAACTCCACACTGAAATTTTTATTTACAAGCAATTGGTTTTGCTTGCAATATGGTGTGGCTCTTACGAGGTCATCTGAATCTAAAGGAATTGGAGAAGACGAGAAGTCTTTTGTCTATTCACTGAGTGACCAGGGATTTATTCAGAGGTAGCGCCCACAGGGCTTGAACCCTCCCCGAAATATTTTTGATATTAACCCTATGAGGGATTCACTCGTATAATTCCACCTTGAAACTTGCAGTCTTCCCCCTGCATGACTCTAACCAATTTTAACCTAAGAATCCTTCCAAAGCATTCTATTCTAAGAAAATGAGCTATAAAATCTTTCCAAGGGATTCTATTCTACTAAATGATTACAAAGGATTATATTCCAAGGAAAGGGCCAATAGAATTGTTCCAAAAAGATACTATTCTAAGGAAAGGACCAATAGAATCTTTCTAAAGGTTGAAAGAATCCATGTTTTTTTTTAAGATTTGATTATTAACTCATTAAGTGTGTTATGTAATAAAAGGAAACTTCATTATTCTGAAATCTCGCGACGCACGGAGGTTTAAAAACAATTAAAAATACACTTTGAAGCTAATTTAATTGAAAAATAATTGGAAGCGCTTTAATCACACACAGGTAATAGGCAACTAGATATGTCTGAAAACAATAAAAATTATTAAGCACGACGATCATTTGGCATTATGACCTTTTCGTTTGGCGTCATCTGATGGAGGTTCAAAATTACGAGGTGTTGTCCTCAAAACTTTCCCTTCGGGATTGATCCTTGACCGTCGCCAATAGCCCATTGTGTTACTCCAGTGCGACGTAAATTCATCAACATACCTTTTGTTTGAAAACCGAGAGAGGTTTGGTTTGGCTTTTGGGGGGGTTTATGGCGCAAAAGCCATATTTGGCCATGCTGCGCCAGACACAATACATTGACACATGACATACAATATCAAGTAATTGACACCACACAGTGAAAGTTTTACTGACACAGAAGAGAGAAATACACCCAGGAAGGAATGCACCTGGCAGCAATCGAACCTGTACCGTCTGCAACTCGAAGGTTGCTAGCGCAGTGGGCATACCCACTAAGCCACGACGGCCCCCGAAAACCGAGAGCATTTGGAATTTAATTTCTGAATGCATGCCTGACTCTCATTGTCATTTTTGATAATGGCCTGAAAAATATCAAACTAAAACGTTAAGACTTAGAAGATACTAAACTACACGCACATCTAGCTATATAAGATATTTTCTCGAGTAGAAATTTTATTCAAAATCTCTATTAAAGGTATGGGTCGAAGGAATTATCTCCCCCATACTTTTGACAAAGTCCATATGCGGGAAAGTAAAACCAAGTTGAGAGAGATGTTTATACGCAGGCGCCAGGTAACCGGAAATCAGGAGTAATGCCCCTCTCCATAGCGCGATACCTCTTGCGTTATTATAGGGCGACGGTAATTTTATTGATGGCGCAATCCCGAAGATAGCAGCAGAAAAGGAAAATTTATGTAACGGCATATGTTCGTATGCACTCTAAGCTGCAAATATATTTCCTTCGAAGAAAAACGGTACAAGCATTTTAAAACCCGAATTTTCCGTTTCTCTTTTCCCTGGCTGATATTCTGGCTCCTATGGTTTTCTGACCTCCTATATTAACCCTCTGAACGACGCTAGACTTCGAGTTGTGTGGTGTTGCTTTTAAGCCACAATGACTGAATAATCACATTTTTCTGACAAATCTATGGATTCCTGCAATGTTTAAAAAGATTCTATTGATCCTTTTCTTAGGATAAAATCCGTTGGAAAGATTCTTTTGCTCTTTTCCTCGGGGTGGAATTCTTTGGAACGGTTCTATTGTCCCTGTTCTGGCTCTTATGGTTTTCTGACCTCCTATATTAACCCTCTGAACGACGCTGGACTTCGAGTTGTGTGGTGTTGCTTTTATGCCACAATGACTGAATAACTACTTTTTTCTGATGAATCTATGGATTCCTACAATATTTAAAAAGATTCTATTGATCCTTTTCTTAGGATAAAATCCGTTGGAAAGATTCTTTTGCTCCTTTCCTCGGGGTGGAATTCTTTGGAACGGTTCTATTGTCCCTGTTCTGGCTCTTATGGTTTTCTGACCTCCTATATTAACCCTCTGAACGACGCTGGACTTCGAGTTGTGTGGTGTTGCTTTTATGCCACAATGACTGAATAACTACTTTTTTCTGATGAATCTATGGATTCCTACAATATTTAAAAAGATTCTATTGATCCTTTTCTTAGGATAAAATCCGTTGGAAAGATTCTTTTGCTCTTTTCCTCGGGGTGGAATTCTTTGGAACGGTTCTATTGTCCCTGTTCTGGCTCTTATGGTTTTCTGACCTCCTATATTAACCCTCTGAACGACGCCGGACTTCGAGTTGTGTGGTGTTGCTTTTATGCCACAATGACTGAATAACTACTTTTTTCTGATGAATCTATGGATTCCTACAATGTTTAAAAAGATTCTATTGATCCTTTTCTTAGGATAGAATCCGTTGGAAAGATTCTTTTGCTCTTTTCCTCGGGGTGGAATTCTTTGGAACGGTTCTATTGTCCCTGTTCTGGCTCTTATGGTTTTCTGACCTCCTATATTAACCCTCTGAACGACGCTGGACTTCGAGTTGTGTGGTGTTGCTTTTATGCCACAATGACTGAATAACTACTTTTTTCTGATGAATCTATGGATTCCTACAATATTTAAAAAGATTCTATTGATCCTTTTCTTAGGATAAAATCCGTTGGAAAGATTCTTTTGCTCCTTTCCTCGGGGTGGAATTCTTTGGAACGGTTCTATTGTCCCTGTTCTGGCTCTTATGGTTTTCTGACCTCCTATATTAACCCTCTGAACGACGCTGGACTTCGAGTTGTGTGGTGTTGCTTTTATGCCACAATGACTGAATAACTACTTTTTTCTGATGAATCTATGGATTCCTACAATATTTAAAAAGATTCTATTGGTCCTTTTCTTAGGATAAAATCCGTTGGAAAGATTCTTTTGCTCTTTTCCTCGGGGTGGAATTCTTTGGAACGGTTCTATTGTCCCTGTTCTGGCTCTTATGGTTTTCTGACCTCCTATATTAACCCTCTGAACGACGCCGGACTTCGAGTTGTGTGGTGTTGCTTTTATGCCACAATGACTGAATAACTACTTTTTTCTGATGAATCTATGGATTCCTACAATGTTTAAAAAGATTCTATTGATCCTTTTCTTAGGATAGAATCCGTTGGAAAGATTCTTTTGCTCTTTTCCTCGGGGTGGAATTCTTTGGAACGGTTCTACTGTCCCTGTTCTGGCTCTTATGGTTTTCTGACCTCCTATATTAACCCTCTGAACGACGCTGGACTTCGAGTTGTGTGGTGTTGCTTTTATGCCACAATGACTGAATAACCACTTTTTTCTGATGAATCTATGGATTCCTACAATGTTTAAAAGATTCTATTGGCCCTTTTCTTAGGATAGAATCCGTTGGAAAGATTCTTTTGATCTTTTCCTTGGAGTGGAATTCTTTGGAATGGTCTATTGGCCCATTCTGTAGAATAGAAACTTATGGAAATATTCTATTGGTCCTTTTCTTAGAATAGAATTGTCTGGAAAGATTCTATTGCTCATTTCCATAGAATGTAATAATTTGGAAAAATCTATTGCTCATTTCCTTAGAACAGAATCATTTGGGAGGATACTATTGCTCTTCTTCTTGGAATAGGATTCTTTGGAACGATTTTACTGGCCCATTCTGTAGAATATAATCTTCTGGAAAGATTCTATTGTTCATTTCCTTAGAATTGAATTCTTTTAAGGATTATATTGCTCTTTAAATTGGAATAGAATGTTTTGGAACGATCCAATTGGCCCATTCTGTAGAAATATTCTATTGGTCCCTTCTTTTGGAAATATCCTATTGGTTCTTTTCTGAGAATAGAATTGTCTGGAAAGATTGTATTGCTCATTTCCTTAGAATATAATAGTTTGGAAAATTTGTATTGCTCATTTCCTTAGAATATAATTCTTTGGGAGGATTCTATTGTTATTTAAATTGGAATAGAATTCTTTGGAACGATTCTATTGGCCCATTCTCTAGACTAGAATCTGTTGGAATGATTGTATTGACTCATTCTGTAGAATAGAATCCTTTGGAAAGATTGTTTGGTCCTTTCCTGAGAATAGAGTACTTTTGAAAGATTCTGTAGTCCTTTCTTTAGAAAAGAATGCTTTGTAAGATTCTTTTGGTTGATTCCTGTAACTTACCCTGGGTGTTTTCACTCTTTGTAAAATTTTCCTTGCGTGTGTGTTGGTCCATTACTTGATGTCGTCTGTCTTGTGTTTGGTGCAGCTTGTTCAAATATGTCTCTTGCGCCATAAAACCCAAACAACCACTTCACTTTTAATAAAGTTTCCTTAGAAAAACAGTTGTCGGAAAGCAATGTAATAATTACTAGATGCTTTTACGTAGTGTAAGATAATGACGTGTATGAGCTACGAAGTACAACTCTTTTCGTACCTGCAAATTAAATATTTCTATGTCTAGAAAAAATTTGCACAATCTTAAAGTATTTCTTTTAATGTATCGATCTAATTTTCCCTTTAAAATCCATAGATGTCAACTGTATAATACTGCTTGTGAGACTTGTTATTTAGTCAAGAATTTTAGAATTTGCCTTGATTTTATATGAAACAACATTTATATGAAAACTGAATTAATGTTTCAAATAAATAAATAATAAAGTAGAGAAAGTAATTTTAATATCTGTATCTGCGGTCAATTCTCTTTTACTAATTTTTTCAAAAGCATTCAAGCGCTATATAATCTGTTTTAACAGTGAACATTTCAACTAAAATTTTAATACTAAGTTATATATTACTTAAAGAAATTTTTTTGGAAGAATTTAAACTTTGTAAATTGAAATACATTCCTTTTTTGTAAATGCTTTAAAATTTGTGAACCAAATAAGTGCTCACGATTTGAAATACTTAAAATTTGAATTTCTATTTATTCAAACAGTGACCATTTCCAATGAAACGAACTTTTTTAAGAGTTATAAATTAGTTTAAAGAGTTCTATTGGAAATAAATTTAAATTTCGTAAATTGAAAGACATTCCCTTTTTTGAAAATGCTTTAAAATCTGTGAGCCAAATTAATTCTTTTGATTAGAAATATTTAAAACTTGAATTTGTATCCATTGTAACAATGACCATTTTTTTCTACTGAAACGAACGTTATTAAAGAGTTATAAATTACTAAATTATTTTAAATTTTAGGAAGAGTTTAAACTTCGTAAATTGAAATACATTTTTTGGAAATGATGCTTTAGGAGTTCGAAATTACGTTCAAAATTTGTTTAGAAATAGTTTAAATTTCGTAAATTGAAATACATTCCCACTTTTGGAAATCTATGAAACAAATAAGTACTTGCAATTTGAAATATTTAAAATTTGAATTTCTATTTATTCCAACAGTGACCATTTCCACTGAAACGAACGTTTTTTAAAAGCCATAAATTAATTTAAAAAATTTTTAGGAAGTGTTTAAACTTTGCTAATTGAAATGCATTTCCTTTTTGGAAATGATGCTTTAAAAGAGCTATAAATTGCTTAACAAAATTCTTTTAGAAATAGTTTACATTTCGTAAATAAAAAGACATTTCCTTTTTCGAAAATGCTTTAAAATCTGTGAACCAAATATATACTTGCGATTAGTATTTTTGAAACTTGAATTTACATATTCCGTACCATGAATTTACATATTCCGTACCATGAATTTACATATTCCGTATCATGAATTCACATATTGAATATTATTGGCATACCACACAAGTAACCAAAAGATATATCAAATACGTGATAAATTGAGGGATTAAAAACTCTTCAGAAACGCTCCCTTTCTGTATGTATCCAATGGTCTGAAAATATTTTGAATTCATTTCACCACTCACATTCTCCCTCTGGATCCCAAGCCTCATGTACAAGTTATGATATTTTCAGCAGTTTGATCAAGCGGTTTTAATTTTCCCGAAAGAAATGAAATAATTTTCTCAAATGTCTCGCATCCGACGAGAAAATATGGTGCAATGCCTAATAAATAACACATTCATGACATCTCAACCTGAAGTAATCTGAAAATTCCGTCCTTGCCGAGGCACAGGAGATGCTTCGAGTCATACATTATTTATCAGAAGCATCTTTGATCTATGGCAGCTGCCCGAATTTCGGATAACCATAAATTTTATCCCATGTTGGATTTTAAAAATAAGTGTGTGCTGAAGGCAGTAAAAATAAAAGAAAAGGTTGAGATAGGTCCTGGAAAATGCTTTGTTAGTGGGACCAATAGGAAGAGAACCGCCAAATTTGCCCTAAGGTTACCAGTTAAGGTTACCTGGGCAAGCGAATGGCGTAGATTTGGCTGCAATCGATCTTTTTGGCGATACAGCGAAATTCAAGAAGCATGCCATAAACTGAGAATTATGTCGATAAATGTCATTCATGATAATTTTAATAGTTTTTCACAGCATACATAGATTTAAAATTTCGTAGTTTAGTTATTGCGTGATATTTTACAGTCGTAAGATAAACATTTAGTTTGTGCTGATGTGTTAAAACAACTGAACAAGTGCTCTTCATTTCGGTATGTAAATAATTATTTGTGCTATGCCCCTTTTGAGATTGGTTATCTAAGAGTAATCATTTGTGTTATACCTCTTATGAACTCGTTTTCCTAAAAGTAATTATTTGTGTTTTACCCCTTATGTGTTTGGCTATCCAAAAGTTATTATTTGCATTATGATCACCAAAAAGTATCTTTTCAGTTACAAATTTTCTTTGTTGGCATTCATGAAAAGTATATTTGAGTTGCTTGGTTATACAGCTGGTTTTTGATTTGGGGCTTCAGAAAATTCTAGATATCAGTTTACTGTACAATGCAGCATCTAATGTTCTCACAGAAACTAGTTCTTTGATTCACAAACATGATTTTCTGTGATTACTTATTATTTTAGAAAGTCAAAATTTAAAAATAGTGTTTAATTTTTTATTTTATCATTTCTAAATATACCAATCCTGTTACGAGAGTTACTTAAAACTAAGCTGTGCTCGCATTAATTTAAGCTACCTATGGAATAGTTATTGATTCATTTTGAAGGAATTCATTACAAATAGTTTACACGAACCCCTCTTTTAGTAAAACTGATTAAATCACAAGTTTACATTTCTCTTGATGGACTATACAGTTCAGTCATTCTAAATGAGTATTATTCATTTCTGAGTAATATGTATTAATATTCGGAATTGATGGTTTTCTTTTTCTATATTTCATTCAAATCATTTGGATCTCATTTTTGAAATTAAAATCTTATGTGTATAGTTTCAATCACAGGATAATTGCGCTATGAAGTATCCATTAATAACCACATCAACTTTAACCTTCCTGGTATGACTCTCCTTGGTATCTCGTTATTTGCAAAACCATTAGCAGATCTGGATGGACGAGATATATCGTCATTAGAAGAAAACTGACCATCTCGATCTCTCATCATCAAAAAATCAGCTGTATTTTGATGACGAGATATCTCTTCGGGAAACCACTTGTAGGGTTGAGCCGTAGGCCCTAGTGCAGCAAAATATGACGGTAGAGCAATAAACCAAGCAGTTAGAAATTCTATTATCACTTTAAATTCATGTCTATCACCAGAACATAAGAAACTTGTTTTAATATTCGGAGAAAATTGAAGTATGCATCATTGATATTGTTATGAATCACTGAGGGCAAGACCGTTCAGATAATTTCATAGGATTTTCTGCATTTTTTAAATTTTTATGCGTTTTATTTAAAACTAAATTGCTATAAATGCAATGAACAAAGATTTGTTTGTATTAATATAGTATATTATAACATAATTATTAAATTCTATTTCTTAACATGATTGCGATTAGTATAACCCTGTCTTTAAGAGACTTAAAACAACTTCAATTTATCGTAGTCAATGTAAGGTTTCCTCAGAACTGCTGTTTGGTGTATCTTTAAAATTACATTGCTACAAATGAATCAAACCAAAAAATGTGTGGAGTCACCAATAGATTTTTATTGCCGACGATACCGCTCCAATCTTTTATCATACATCCTATTTTAACTTCTTGTACAGGTCCCCTAAACATTTTTATAAACTCTTTTTTAAAGGAATATCACTTATTTCATCAGATTTATTGAATCGTGTATAATGCATCATTTTTTAAATTTTAATAATCAGTTAAGATGGATCCCCATTTTAGTCATTTCTGTTTGAAAAGATTTTTTAGCCTTTATAATTAGTTTTCCAATGGGGTATATAACAAATCTCGTATTTTAACAAAAATCTTTTCATGTGTTTTGAACTGTACCACTTCATTAATGTTCTATCTGTTTCATTTGTTATATACCCCATTGGAAAAACTATATATAAACATTCTCAATACCGCATTTTAGTTCTACATTTAACTTTTTATGGTGTATGAAAAGTTTTTGCTTTTTTATAAGTTTGATTAAAATTTTGATTTTGTTTTCACGCTTATCTGTTTCATCACCCTTTTAATGTTGGTTTGGTTGTTATTGTGATATTTTATTAGGTCTATTTTAATTGAATTTTTTACCTATTTGAGAAATAGCTGTAGTTCTCATTGGGTTCAGGTTTAACCAGTCTATCCACAAAAACCTGTAGGCGTAAGATAATTAAGTTCTAGATAATAGAATGATCTCAGGTCCGGAAACCAGATACGGCCCACCAAATGTTTTTTATCAGGCCCACAGATCAGATACGGCCCTCCGGACAGGTTTACTTGGCCCACAGGCCAGATACAGTCCTCTAAATATGTTTTCAGGCCCCCGGATAATGTCCTCCGAAAATGTATACCTGGCGCGCAGACCAAATAAGCGAATACCAGATATTCCTAGAGAATATTCATTCCCAAAAAGTAAATATTTAAAAAGTAGCAAATAGGAGACTTACGTTATTCTACAAATAGCTACGATGAAATTTCCGCGAGCAAAGTTATGTATGTATATTTATATTTCGTCTTTCGTTGGGCTTATCCGTTTTTGGACCTTGCGCCACAAAACCCAAATCAACCAACCGAAAATGTTATTTCACAAATAGCTACCAAATAACGAACAAAATAGTTACAAATCAACCAACCAAAATCCGTTATTTCACAAATATTTATGTTGAAATTTCCGTGAGCAGAGTTATGTATACTATATTATTGTTTCATCTTGCGTTGGAGGGAGCTTATTCATTTTTTGACCTTGCGCCACAAAACCCAAATCAACCAACCGAAAATGTTATTTCACAAATAGCTACCAAATAACGAAGAAAATAGTTAAAAACAACCAACCAACCAAAAACCACACACGCTATTTCAACATAGCTATGTTGAAATTTCCGTTGAACAGAGTATATTCTTGTTTCGTCTTGCGTTGGGAGCAGTTTTTCCATTTTGGACCTTGCGCCACAAAACCCAAATCAACCAACCAACCAAAAATATGTGCCTGATATAAGTATATACTATCATAATGATTGGACTCCGTTAGTCAAGAACAGCTTGCAATTGGGAAAACCTCTTCAACCCGTTGGCGACCGAGACAGGAGTGAGTCCCTTGGAAAGCAACCCTATCACTTGGGTATTCAGACCACTAAGTTACCCAGGAACGTGCTCTTGTCAGCTCTGAGCTGGACAATTTTACGAGCGAGACCGTAATTTCACGTTTACTAAACCAAAAAATAAAACCAAGGGAAAGGACTAGTTATGCCGGTGTCGCTATAAGCGTCAGTCACACGTTCGTAAATTGCAAATAAAAGTGCTTTTGTTGGGCTTTTAACAGTACCAACATAGGCTTTTGATACTGGGATTGAAGCTTTCGGCGCCTCCTTTTGCTAATGCCCCAGTAGTTGTTATATGACTCTTTCTATCGATGTTCCGCTTTTTATCTCTTCCTTTAATGGTCATATGAAAACGCTTTGGATAAATTACAAGCTTATAGGGTAGTATCCTACTGGCGTGCTTTTCATATTAAGTTCGCATTTGGATGGGACATAAAATTGGGTTCGGGATCACCCAGCTTTGTCTTTCCTGAGATCTGCGAGTGAAAAAATTTACGAGTGATAGGAAAGAGTGTTGTACGCATTTAAAATGAATGCTGTGCGCTTTAGCTGCGAATAATAGCATAGTTAAATGAATTTTCAGTAAAGTGACCTGTGACGGATTAAGATCATAGGCGCAGATATCTCTCTTCGTGATTATTCCCAAGTTTGTTGACTAAAATATATTTAGATAATTTTATTAAAAATCAGAGAATAACATTGTTGACAAATGCCGGTAGTTTGGCCGCTAGGCAATTAGACCACGTGCTCTCCAATATTTTTGAACAGTGAATCTTATAACAATCAGATTTCTCAACAAGCACTACTCCAATATGTTGATAAATGCCACTGGGTCATTAGACCTCTGGCCCTCCAATATTTTTGAACAGTGAATCTCATAACAATTAGATTTCTCAACAAGCACTGCTCCAGTATGTTGATAAATGCCAGTCGTTTGGCCACTGGGTCATCAGACCTCGGGCCCTCCAATATTTTTGAGCAGTGAATCTTATAACAATCAAATTTCTCATCAAGCACTGCTCCAATATGTTGATAAATGAGAGTAGAGCAACAAACCAAGCTTCTAGTGTGCATAAAATTTTAAGGTACAATTTCAATAATTTAATAAGAGATATCTAGACCAGAGGTTCAAAGTACATTTTCTCCAACACTACCGCAAAACCTATTTACACTAAAATTACTTTCATAAATATTTAAAGTTATTTATTCAATTTTTAACAAATTGTAAAATAACCTTAACTCTTTGAGGAGTTCACATGCATATATCCGCGTATTCTGCTGCAGTCTTCCCTGCATCACCAGTTTCGACCTTAGCCAATTGAA
Source organism: Meta bourneti (assembly GCA_933210815.1). Taxonomy (NCBI): domain Eukaryota; kingdom Metazoa; phylum Arthropoda; class Arachnida; order Araneae; family Tetragnathidae; genus Meta; species Meta bourneti. The sequence goes on from OW119933.1 coordinate 81,590,908, forward strand.
TCTTTCCTAGGATTCTTTCAACCACTAGATGTTCTCGTGACGCTCAAAGGGTAAGTAATGCTAAATTTCAAAAGTTTACACATGTCCAAAATATATACACAAATGCAAAGTTATTGGACTCGTTTAGTGTCAATTACACAAATTCAACTCTTTTGTCTTTGATTTAACACAAATTCACACCTCCGTTTTTCATTCCAAGTGCTCTATAATGTTGGCAAGGGATATATTTTTAAATACTTAACAGTTTTCCTTCCACGTTACAAAATAACCATATTCCCAAAATTGGGAAAGAGAAGGAAACGAGTTATTAGAAACAAATTTAAAAAGAATTATAGGTTTCAGAAGTTACACGAAAATACGTCAACAATTTTTTACAATGTTACAACTAATGAAAAAGACCATTAAAAAGTTTCGCGAATAAAATGTATGCAAATCGGCCGAGATACTAGCACATTAAAGCTAAAGAACGCTCCCGTGTCCCATGTTTATTATGTACCATAAAATGTTGCGCAGTGAGAAAAATGCCAATAGTCGCGTTGGTTGAATCGACCCATAAATCAAAATAAGGTTTTAATTAACTTTCAAATGCTTTCCGTTCAATAAAAAGGCAATTCGCGTTGTTGCTTCCCTTAATCAATTCCCTGATTAGAAATTAAAATAGCGACTAGTAATAACAAATCGTGTGAAGAAGAATCGAATGAGAAAACATAAATGCAAATTTATGCACATATATTTGTTTCGTAAATGAGGGAGAAGGCGACAGAGGGAGCCACGTGTACTAAATGTTTGATGTGTACTCGATAAATTTTGGTATGGAGAGTGGATATGTGATAAATATAAAGGGGGAGAACATTTCCTCATCTGATTGGAACGGAGCAGTTAAATTGAATGGTCGATCTAATCTGCAAAATTTCTTGTTCTCAGTACCTCTTCTAATCTTATCTCCCATTCACTCCCCTGATTTCAATCGGATATTTTAAAGTTTGTCTTCAATCTTGTCTACTTCTAGCAGTTTGAAACGCCGAAGTTTTGAAAATTGAACTGTCGACTAAAGAATTCGGTTTACGTTCAGTCAACTGTGCATCAGTGTCTGGAAAAAACATTTAATGCAAGATTTCTGATTGCTTATATATTTTGAGCAGCACAAATGGGTATCTATATTTAAATGACGTCTTTTATTTATGTAAGCGTAAGATTTACATGATACCGATGAATGATCTCGTACGTCATAATGCTCCAGACAATGGTCTTGTTTTTATCATCTGACTATCTGAATATTTTTATTCTCATCTACACATTCTACATATTTTAAATCTAGCTTTTATCTTTGTCTTGGACTTGATTTTTAAGTGTTTTGTACTTTTATTGGGTTAAATTCTGTCTTGTGTTTGGCGCAGCTTGTCCGCTTTTGGACCTTGCGCCATAAAACCTTAACATCCAATCCAATCCGTACGTCATAAAGAAACAGTGTTAGCACATCCTAAATGGCCTTCTTCAGATGGTAAGGTTCTACATCCAGTCATTCATCTTTCTTCTCCAACTGCGATAGAAAAATCTTCACAATTTATTCAATTTTCTAAACGAAGGTCGTAGCAAATATTGAACAATTCTTTCCTGCACGTCCTCGAACCACACAATTCAGGTTAAATAAATAATAAACACAATAAACAAGTGATAGTTTACCTTTTTAAAAACGGAATCCAAGACTAATAGCGACTGAAAAGTATTTTATCTGGGTTGAATTAAATTTTTAAACGCATACCCAAATGTACAGGAATATAAATTCGGATTTTTCATACATTTGTAGTTACAAACAGGCTCCTATTTTTATATCCATTCATTTTTCACTTTCAAAATATGGCATTTTATTCGTCTTGTTTCATTATTAATTATTAAACCTGCGAAATTCCTCGATGATAGTATCATCTAACCTTCTTCCACCCTTCTTCCTTATATATATATATATATATATATATATATATATACATATATATAACATCTTTTTAAGAATTATATTTGAAGCATACTCAACTACTACACTATCATATATTTTGAAACATATTCGATAACGTATTTCTATGTAGTACGACATAATTTATCTTCTCCGATCATACTACAAAAAGTGAAAAATTAATTTTGCACAATTCCACTTCTTGTTGTAGAATGTATTTAGTACCATGGGATAAGCAACAACCAACGACATGGTACCCAGAGTTTTTTCGGTTTTGTGTACTTTATACAGCACAAATATAATGAATATATACAAATATAATGAATACATATAAAAATTCAAGAAACTGACCTAGCAACTACAAAACCTAACAGAAAATTCAAAAACAGTTTTTCTGGGGACTTAAAAATAAGTGGCATGTCAAGTTAATGAGCATTGCGATGTGCAAAGTGTATACACTAGCCTTTTTGAGCAAAACTAATATCTATCCATATTTCTTAGAAATGAATATTTCAAGTCCGGCTTTGGATATAAATGTAATTGTGAAAAGAAATATCTCAATAAAAATCTCCCACATACAACTACAAATTATTAATTACAGATTATTAATAACAAATTATTAACAGAAAATTCGAAAACAATTTTAAGTTAATGAACTAAGTAAATGAACATTTCGATGTACAAAGTATATACTGGCGTTTTGAACAAAACTTAGATCTATCCATATTTCTCAGAAATGAATATTTCAAGTCCGGCTTTGGATATAAATGTAATTTTGAAAAGAAAATATCACAATAAAAAATCCCCCACATACAACTACAAATTATTAATAATGTATACCTCGTCCTATATATTTTTAGAATGTATTCTCCATGCATAAAAAAGTGCGTAGCGTTCCTACATCCCATTGCTATCCATTTCTAGGATATAAGTCGTTTGGAGACGAATCTATGCTCAGAGGCCCGATGTGGCTTCCTTCTCATCTATCGCGACTCGATTTTTGAACCTATAAAAACACTGGTCCGCTCGCTTTCGAAATGATTCTTTGCATTTTCCCATTTCTTATGTTCAGATGTGGAAATGGAGATCTTGGAAAATGGTTCCACGTAGGGCGATAAGAAGACGCAAGAAAAGTTTAAAGGGAATATATACGTTTTCTCACGATATGGGGCATGCTTGCACAGTCGATCACTGGAATCAGCTTTTTTTTGGATAGTATTTTCAGTGCACGTGACTGAGGTATACGTCCTGTTCGATGGATCGGAATGATATTGGGGGATTAATGATTAAGTCAAATTTTAAGTGTTGGTACAGTCTTCGTCGTTAATAATATCAGTTGATTAAGGTAAAGAAATTATCTGGAGAGTCAATACAATGTCATTGTGAAATCACTAGTTAATAAAAAAAATCAGCCTCTTAATACCAAATAATAAGAAAAATCAATACATCAGTGTGAAATCATCAGTTAATAAAATCAACAGCTTGATATTATCAAATTCCCCAAAACGGTTTTAAATCAATACAATTTTACTGTGAAATCACCGGTTAATAAAAATCATCCAATTAATATTATCAAATTCTAAGGAAAATCAATACAATATCATTATGAAATCACCAGTTAATAAAATCAACCACTTAATGTTAGCAAATTCCCAGAAACGGATTTAAATCAATACAATGTTACTGTGAAATCATCGGTTAATATTGTCAAATACCCAGGGACGGATTTAAATCTTATGCAATATCATTGTATAATCGCCGGTTGATAAATTCAACCACTTGATATTATCTGATTCCCAGAAACGGATTTAAATCAATACAATTGTACTGTGAAATCGCCGATTAATATAAAAACACCTGTTTAATATTATCAAATTCCCAGGAATTGATTCAAATCAAAGCAATATCATTGTGAAATCGCCGATTAGTGAAAAAAATTTGTCGAAGTGATTTTATTTAATCGAGGGTAATAGAGCAAGAAATTGGCTTAAATCTTTAAATTTCGCACAATTTCTATCCACTATAAGCAAATAATGTCCTTATTAAAAAATTTTAACTCAAATAATACCAAATATATGACTAATGTATTTGGAATATAAAGTATTCCAAGTATACGAGTCCCATCTAGATCGCCATATTTCGTATGTGTGAAAAAGCTTCTAATTTTATAATGAGAGATTACAGGTTATTCTTTTAAAAATTACTTGCGAAATACGTTAATTTCCATAAATACTAAAACAGAGCTACAGAAATGGAAATAGCGTAAGATGAAATTCGATTTGCTGTTCTAAGTAAGATTATTTGAAATAAATACAAGTAAAACGCTGTGTGTTTTAGCATTTCATTAAATCTCAAATTCTTTCAATCAGATATGTAATTTTGAAAATCAATTATACGCTCAAACTATTTATTCAATCAAGTTAATTTTTTTCCCATACTGAAGTTTGAATGTGTCTCAGCTATAGCTATCAATCTTTTTAACGATCTCCATTACCAACGACCTCCAAAAGAATATCAGACATCATTTTAAGTGATTGGAAAGTATGGAGAAAATTAAACTCTTTAAACAGAGATAAAACTCTCTAAACAGAGATGAAGCCCTTTGAGATAAAGCTCTAACAGTTTTTAACAGATATAAAGCTCTTTAATAGAGATAAAACTCTTACAATTTTTGACTAGAAATTATCGGTGCACAGGCACATATTTTCAGCTGTTATGAAATGCACTTCAATATTGCTTCACATTTATAACGCAACGTGGTCAAAGCGAGCACACGTAGCTATAACTTGAAAAACGATAAAAAAGCAGGGATTTCTAGGGACAAAAATGGACGTTTCTCTAGAAAATCCTGATCTAAGCATCACCTCCATGATAATGTAAACTTAGTTCGGCCTTGTCATAGTCGAGCGGCTAGGCCGTAATTCTAGGCGCCAGAGAGTCACCGGAAGTTGGAGCGGAGCTGTATGAGTGATGCAGCGAATAGGGGTGCAGCACATGTGTGATCTGATCCTAAGACCCCCGGAATAACAAGGGAGAGAGGGGCCCTCCAAATACTTTTTCTTTCCCAGACAGCTGAAGGGAAAACTGACTGATTTATATTACCAATCCTCTCTCCTGGAAGAAACCCCTAGGTTTCGCCCTGATGGGCCATTCTTTCTTTTTTCTTTCCTTCTCTCTTCTCTCCGCTTCGAGTTTTCTTTTCGCAAATGTCTTTGCATCGAGCATTCGTAGCGCCATCTGGGAGATACGGGCGGAAACGCTGCAAGAAAGCTACCGGTTTTATCTTCGAAAAAATATGTTCATGATAACAATCAGACTGCGCGGAGATAAGCTCAGCCATAACCATCTATCAGGTACCCTCAAATAGCGGAGTTGGGCGGTACCATGGTACCGGGGCAAGAGGGGCCCGGGAAATATTTAATGTTTTTCTACTGTGTAATGCGAGTTCATTTTTTAAGATAAAACCTCTATCTTCATTATATTTATAGTAAAGCTGTGCAAAGAAATTGAGAAATTTTAATACGTTTGGTGCAAGTTAAACAATGAGTACCTGTGATACTTTTCTATTTCGTGAGGGGCCCATCGTGTAACCTGGTACTGAGGCTCGAAATGCATATGTGGGGACTTGCTCGTGTTTCAGAACATGTGATTAAGTGAAACAGTATACATAAATGCCCATGTTTCGGAACATGTGATTAAGTGAAACAGTATACATAAATGTCTTTGCCATGTATCAGAATGAGTAATTAAGAGAAACAGTACTGCCCATTTTTCAGAAGATGTAATTGTGAAAAACAGTACACATAAATGCCTATGTTTCAGAGAACGCAGAATTAAGAGAAACAGTGCTCATAAATGCGCATGCTACAGAAAATGTAATTGAGTGAAGCAGTACACATAAATAAAAGCTGTATATAAGGGTTTAGACCATGACCAATTAGTTTGATAGTAAATTTTAAAAAATTGAATTGAAAAAGATAGGCCAATTCAAATGGAATTGTAATTGATCAAATGAATTTATTTAATTTAAGGACTCTAATAATAGAAATTTTTGATCAAGGGTAAAGTTTACAATGGGATTAATTAAATCTCTAGTTCGTCACTGTTAGAAAATCGCATTCAATAAAGGGATAGTAACAGTTTTAAATTGCTTGAGCTTTATGGATGTGAATAATGTTGTTAAGTCAAAAGGTTGTTAAAGACCTTTTTCCTACCAGTTCTTAATAATTCAATTGTACATGTCTTAGAACTAATTTAGTTTTAGAAACAAGGCCTTCTCTTTCAGTAGGTCGGTTCTTGATTTGAAAATTATTTTTTAATAAAACTTACTCTATTTAGAGGTCTTAAAGTAGGTATTTAAATCAGTTTTGCGAATTTGTTTTCATGCGTTTAAATAAGCACGATGTTTTAAAAAATTTTTAATAGAATTTTTGATGCTTCTCAACTAAAAACAGAATTTCAAAGTACACAGTTTAAAAATATTTTTTGCTATATTTTTCTCATTGAGAATAATTTATACATGTGTTATCAACTCCTATTTATGCCTAACAATAATTGAACTTGCATATGAGCAGACAAAAGGAATAACACTTGAGCTTCAATGCAAAATATCTCGATTTTTTTCATAGATGTATTCTCGATCATGGATCGATTATTTAAGAATCTATTTTTATCTTTTCTCAAGAGAAAATTAGGCTTATTATTATACTTAATAACTTTATCATACAAATAAATGTATTATACACGTAAAATTAATCTCAACTGTAAGAAATATGAAAATAAACTTTTGCAGTTATATGTAGTTCATATACAAGTATGATATTTACTTATTATAGAATCGCTTCTTTCTTTTTCATGTTATGTAAACATAATTTTAATAAAGTTTGCTTTATTTTGTGTATTATTTGCAGTTATTTGAAGAAATTAAAAAAAAAGGATGGTAATGGTAATTAATTAACGTCGTACTAGAGCAACACAGCGGGCTATTGACGACACTTTAAAAAAAGGAACATGATAACATCTATTGATTTGAAAGATTTGTTTATAAAAATGTTTTTACTACAAACGAAAAAAATGACTACGAATTAGTAAAATTTATGTTTCTCAAGTATCAGTAAAAAAGGGTTGAATTTAAATAATTTTTCTTGTCAGAAAGAAACTAAGCGTATATATTTATCACGACTAGTAATCATAAGCCAAGATTTTAAAATACTTGTTTAAAAAAACAGTGTTTTCCATTTCTGAATTACTGAAGAGCCCATATATAACTAAAACTTTCATTGCTATTACATTGTATAACGAGTATGAGCTTCATTTTTGCATGTTAATTCTTGTTGTCTAGATAGGAAATTTAAAAAAAAATAGAACTCAGAATGTAAAATACGTAAGACCAGAAATTGTTAGAATAATACAACATAATTGAGTTTCGACCAGCGTGGAGTCCATTTTTAGCCGCTAAAATACCAATAAAAATTAACAAAACGTCATTCATGCTATAATTTTTGTTTCACTTTGTTTTGCTATATATTTGAACTTTGGGCTAGAATATTTTTGCTTATTTAAATCCTGAAATTTATGAACATTACTACACTTTCGCTGTTATTAAGCAGCTACTGTATAAAAATATAGCTTATTCCTAAATGATAAATATCCTCCCTTTGTCCTGGTATCCTGGTTGTCAGATTCGATTCCTCCCTGTGTGTATTTTTCTCCTTCTGCGTCAGTATTACTTTCCTTGTGTGTGTGTCTATTACTTGACGTTGTCTGCATTGTGTTTGGCAAATTATGACCCTTGCTCCATAAAACCCAACCAACCTCTTCTGCATCAGTAAAATCTTTCCTTGTTTGTATATGTTCATTTACTTGACGTTGTTTGGCCTAACTTGATACTTGCGCCATGAAACCCCTCCAACCAGATATCAAGGTAGCAAATGAAAGATACGTTTGAGGTATCTGACTACGTTCCGAGTCCTTTTATTAAAAAATGTTAAATTTATACTATTTTTTCTTTTTAAGATAAAAAAATTTATAAAAACACATTATAAAACAAAAGACCACTAAAAATTATTGTAGTTTATTAAAAGATTTAGGCAAAAATTAAGTTAACAAAAAACATTACAATTGGAAAACTTACGAGTACATTTGCCTAAAATTTTGCATAAAGTCGCCTAAATATATAAGCTAGGGCCTGAACTTAAAGATATACAATATTCCTTTCCACTTATGAGATAGTGGAAATAATGCAGAAGAAAACATGAATTTTTCCTTACGCCACAACACTGAAATCTCTCTAAAAAGTGTTCCTTTCAAGATAAATCTTATACTCTAGTTCAGGCCCTTCAAAACAAATATAAAAATCAGTACACCAAATTTGAATCAAAAATATATATTACATTTTTAGCTATCCCTTTTCTCGTGAAAAATTTTGCTCAAAATCACAATCAGAGAAAACAATGCATTCAAAGATTTGAAAACGAATTAAAAAACAGCTGTGTCAAGATCTATCCAAATTGCTATATCTCCGTTTCTATTCACCGTACAGACAAAATAAAAACAATTTTGTAAAGAAAAAAGTCTAAATATTAAGAACATTAAATAAAAAGCATGAAATTTTGGTCAAAAAATGACTTTTCAACCTAGTCAGCAGAATTCCAGTCAACAGAATTACAAAATGCAATTTCAACCTTAAAACTAAACTGTTTAATTTTGATATTGGCAATGCAAATTATATAGGTGATTTGATACAGCGGTTTCTCTTTACATTTTTCATCAACTTTATTTTTATATGGCTTTTTGGGACTTAATGGGCCGCATATACGAACATCACTTAGACTCCTGGTCTACAGGGTCTTAAGGTGTGTACGAGCATCACAACCCCGAGGTACCCGAATGATCTTTCCTCCTTTTCATTTTTACCCTCGCCTACCCTTCAGCTTTTTAACTCTTTGTGTTGTATGTCTTGTGTTTGGCGCAGCTTGGCCGAATATAGCCCTTGCGCCAAAGAACCCGAAAGCAACCAACCGACTTGGTGTACAGTCTCGAAAATGTAACCTGCCCGTTCACTTCGAACATTTTCCAACGAATCACCCCATGACTCATTTAAAAGAATGCAATTACAGAACAATAGGGAATTCCACTCCAAAACCCGAGTAATTCCTCAAGGGATTTAATAAAGACTTAAACGCAACTAAAGCATCGCCCCTTCGAAATGTCCGGAAAGAATTTCCGGAGGAATTTGGATATTACCGCATTATATCTTTCTCCCTTTCCAACATTTTTGAAAGGGGGATTCCTAAAGTATTTTCTAAAAGGGGGACGGCTGGTTCTAAAGGGGGAGTGCACGCATCCCAAGATTCGGCGCTGCCCGGGAATTTATATCCTTCTCTCCCCAGCACCAGCGGACACTCTGGAAATGTAATTTGCAAGTCGATTTGCAAATGGCGCCAGCGCCGTTAGATGAGTGTCTTAACTGCTTCTTCGCACTCCAAGCAATGGAGATGGGGGCGCTTCTAAGTATTTATGCGCCCATTGGGCTGGTGGGGAATGGGCAGAGGACCCTGACTCCAAACACGTGACCCCCCTTCCAAATGGGATGGTACGGGGCCTCCTTCACATCAGATGAGGATTCTCGCCACCCTAACCCTCAGGGTAATCGAGCCGAGTGTTGTGGGATGCAAGGCGTAATTATAAAAGCCGGACCTCGGCTACACTCTAATTGCGCTCCCCCATTTGCGGTGGAGATTTTGTTATTAATTTTTTACGCCCGGAGCTTCGGGGGTGCTTTTCTTTTTCGCTCCCTTTTTCTTTCTGGGCCTTTTTTTGTGTTCTGGGCTGATTCTTTTCGGGTTTCATTTGAGCCGTCCTCAGAAAGGATTTTAAATTCCAGGAGTGCATGTGTTATGGGAGATTTATCTGTCTCGAAAGATACGATTCCGGGTAAAGTTTCGGTGCTTAGAACCAAGAGTATCGAGGGTTGGTCTGGTCGTTAAAGCCCCGGATGGGGGGAATGGGGTTTTTTAAGTTGTATATGCACATATATCGAATTTAGTGAGGGAGTGTACTTTTTACTGCGAAAAGTGAAATTGTTTTAAAAGGTCAAGCGCTTGCTAAGTTTTCGGTGATCCTTTTTTTCTGATGAAAATGACTAAATTTTTGCAAAGAGTAAAATTTTTAGATTCAATGAAATACTTTTTTTTATGTTTAATGTCTTTTAAGCTATATCCACTTCATCCAAAAAAACCTTTTAACTATCACTATTTTTATGTTGATAATGACGATAATTTCATATTTTCCTGTTTATTCGTGTGATTAAGTGTTTAAATGTTATTGTTATTATTTTACTTTTGGTATTCTAAACAAATAAATCTACATGTTTTTTAATCTACTTTTATTGCTCGGTAGGCCGTTCTGAGTTTCATAAATTTTACTGGTTCGAATATTATTTTGCCTTTAACCCAGCTTGCCCGTTTTCGGACCTTGAGCCAAATCAACCAAACAACCTGATGAAAATGTCTGTGTTTTTATTATATTTTGGCTTAGTATCATAAGAGATAGCATTATAAAAAGCATAGTATTATGAAAAGTAACTATTCCATTAATCAAAATATTTCCGAGTGTTGGTGTTGAATAATTGTTAGTAAAAACATTTTCTTACGTTCAGGTGTTTAAAAACGCTACATATTAAAATATTTTATAACAATAGATCTCATCTTTATTATATATATCTTTATCTTATACTGATCTTATCACCATAACCATTTTCTTCCACTTAGTTTACATTTTTAGATAGATTCTAACGGTTGTTTTTGAGTGTTTTGTCGTAAAGGCCATATTTGGCCAAGCTGCGCCATACAACGTCAAGTAAATCGACATACAAACACAAGAACTTTACTGACACACAGAAGAAATACACCGAAGGAGGAATCAAACAGATTCTAAAGGGAAAATAATATTTTATCTAACCCAACTAACAATGCAAAATAAATCAAACAACTTGCGTTTTATGAGGGCTTTTTGACATTTGTCAAATATTTTTAACACACTTAACTTTTAACCGGAATTTTTTAGTTGTCCATCATATTTTAACGATACAACTTCCAATAACTTTAATTTACCATTGAAAAATAAATATTGCTTCAAAATTTATTTTCTGATCTCCTTATATCAAGAACCATACGTTCCCCTCCATACAAAACGATTTGCATATCAAATCACATCTGCCGCTTCAATTCCTTTGCATAACAATGGGTTATGTAAAGCCAGTGAGTTTTCCTTTTAAGTTTAATAATGTCAGAGTGCGCTTTTACGCTGCCTATTTCGAAGGATCTTCTTAAAGGATTAATGAAACGAATGCATTTAAATAAAGAGGCTGTCTGATTTAAATTCATTGTTGCTTGAAAAAGCATTTTCTTCTAGCTCGCGTATCACAACAATGGCCACAATAAGCCAGCTAAATAGCCGAGTTCAGTGTCATCGGTGCAATCATTTGTCAAAGAAAATGCCGGTCGCTCACTAAGTTATGGCCTCGTCTCAACAACCTATCTCGACGCGCCTGCTATACTGGGGCGCTTATCGCGTTTTGGCGATATCAAAAAATTAGGATCTGGAGTTTATCCTATCGATTTGATTGGGGGAGCAGCCCTCTGCATAGGCGTAACCATGGCAGTGTAAGCTCAATTCGTTGATATCAGGAATGGGAGGGGGGTTAAAATACATTCGAAATAAATCTTTTTAGTAATTTATCGTTTCGTAGATGAGTTGTTTTTCGAAAACAAATCAGAGGATTTTCTTATTTTCCTTACAATTTAATCCGATACTTCTAAGTTAAAATCATTTGAATCTTTCGGTGTCTAGAAATAGTAAATCATGGATTTAAGATTAGATATTCTTAGCACTGAGCGTCGCTTTTACCTCATAACCCACTTAATGACTAAATAACCTCATCTTTCTAAGGAATACATGAATTCTTTCGGCCATTAGAAATATGATATTGACCCTTTCCTTAGAATAGAATCTTTTGGAAAGATTTGTATTTTCTTATTGTATTTTCGGTCACATTTTGCTTCGTGTATAAAAATTGATGGTTCGAACAATCACTAAAAGATTTTCGAGTTGTGTGGTATTGTTTTTACCCCACAACACACACATAACGACTAAATAACCACATGTATTGGTTGAAAAAATCTTAGGATTCATTGAAAGGTCTAAGAAAAGGTATAAACTGGTTATAAGTCTTGAAAGGAAGTCTGCACTTTGCAGAAGAGATATATGCGTGTGAACCCTTAGCAGGATTAATTGATCTCTGAAGGAAATCTTCAAACAAAGCTGAAACAACAAAATGACAACTTTGGAAACCAGTAATGATGCTTCGCTAACATGAATCCTTGCCAATCTGTAATACCGGTAATCTATGTGTGTGAAAACCTCACTGGGCTAATTGATCTCTGAAATATAATCATGAAACATAAAGCTGAAACAACAAAATAACAACTTTAGAAACCATTAACGATATTTCAATAACATTAATTCTCGCCAATCTGCAAAACCGATAAAAAATACTTGTGAACTCCTCACAGGTTAATGATCTCTGAAGTACAATCTTGAAATATAAAGCTCTAAAACAAGAAAATCGCAACTTTGGAAACCATTAACCCTCCTGATGGTTGTCTCGACGAGGCATCTCATTAGATGAAAACTGACCAGATCTTGATCTCGTCATCATCAAAAATCGGTAATATCTTAATGACGAGATATCTAATTCGTCAATGACAAAATTGATCAGATTTTAACCCTCCTGGTGGTTGTCTCGACGAGTTATCTCGTCATTAGCAAAACTGACCAGATCGTGATGGACGAGATATCTCGTCATCATAAAAAGACGGCAATATCTTGATGACGAGATATCTCGTCATTAACGAAATTGCTCAGATCTTGGCGGACGAGATATCTCGTCGAAGCCACCTTTGAGGGTCAATGATGTTTCCCTAACATGAATCCTCGCCAATCTGCAATACCGGTGATTTCATTACCGGTTTAGAAACCCCTCAGTGGATCCAAAGAGAAAAGGGTGTGGGGAAAAGCCTTTTGGCGACGGAATCTGAAGGAGCCAGAGATTTGGAAAAGAGGCAACCCTCAAGTGTTCTATGTGAAGCCTTTAGCGTCCAAGTGATTGGTATCCAGTATAAAGCAGCTAGTCACTCTCTGTCACGAACAAAGTACATATGGACGTACGTTACGAGGGAAACGTCCATCGGAGATGGGACTGCCACTTGATATGTTGCTCCAGCCATTTCTACAGCCCCAGATAAATCATAATGCCGGCAGCAAAGTTTTGATAGCGCTCTACTACTCTCGTAAAGAACGCGCCGCTTGCTGCTTGATTGATCGCCAAAACAAAATTTCAACATTACCAACAGCCAGATAGCGGGCGTATTAAATGAGATTAGAAACAATGCTGGGGAGAGGTTTCGGCCCGGGCTTATGAGCCTGGATTCTAAAGCAACGGTCGCACAATGGAGGACATAAATAACGAGAACGATGACATTAGATATTTATTAAATTGGCTCTGACTTGAGTCCCGTGTCATCAATCTGGGCCTTCCGCAACTTCGAAGCGAATCTTTTTCTGCAGATACGCACAAGGGGACATTACTTTGATTAACAAAGCTGGATTTTGTGTTGGGGAGGTATTTTACTTAGCGGTGGTTGAAAGACCTTAAAAGTGGAAAAGTGCGTAGATATCATGTTTAAAGATACAGTGGAGTTTCGAAACAAACTTCAGTAGTTTTCCGATTGTTATAAAAATTGCAACGACTGTTTATTTTTTACTAAAATGCCTAGGTATACATAAAGTTTGATCCAAAAGTTTTAAGTTATGTGGAAATTATTACATGATACGAGGTCAAAAATTGTGAAGAATTAGCAAAAATGGATTGGTCCCATGCTCATTAATTTTCAATATACTGTCAATACTTTAATTTACATAATAGTTTGCATGCATATAAATCAAATTAACTCCCGTAAGGTTTCACTCAACTGAAAAGCGAAAAAAATTTGTACTAAAACACCTAAAATTTTGCAAAAAAATATAAGTCGATGCATTTATATATGCAACAGATTGCAATGTCTTCCAAAAAAATTTTTTTTTAAGACATCAGAAAAATCAGATGCGAAATCAGAATGTCAAAAAATCTCTATTGGAGAAAAAAGCGTTTTTGTAGTCGACTAACATACTTATCTACAACGTTTTATGTTGTACTTGTAACTACGTCAGAAATTATCAAAATTCAAAATTATTTTTCCTATCTACAGTTTGATATAAATGAATTTTTAACTCTAAGCAAAAAAAATAGATTTTGGTGATTTTGAAAATCTACTGTCCCTTTGAAATGGTATTTAATTAATTTCTTGAACTAGTTTGTTTCCAACTATGAAAAAGTTTTTTCAGGGGACTTAAAATCATCAAAAGGGATAAAAAAATAGAATTTTTAATTTTAATATTTGAAATTAATTGATATCAAACTCTGGATATCAAAAAAAATCTTCAACTATCATCATTTGACGGCGTTCAGTATACAATTACATAAAACACACAGCATATAAGCATAGTAAGTCTACCATACAAAAGAGCGTTTTTCTCCGATTGATATATTTTGACATTCGTCTGATTTCAAAATGTTCCTTGTGCATCATGTTTTGATTAATTTCCTTGAAATGTCTTTTGGATAATTCTTGTAATCTGTTGTATACAAGAATTATCCAAATGAGCAAATGAGAAATTCATCGTGCTTCCAAATTTTGACTATGCTTTGTTTGCAAAATCATAAGTGCTTTGATATAAAAATTGTTTTCACTTTAGAATTGAGTGATACACTTGCCAAATGGGGAGCTAATTTGATTTATATGTGTGCAAATTATTTTGTGAATTAAAGTATTGACAATATATTGAAAAATAATGCGCATGCGACCTATCCATTTTTGCTAATTTATCACAATTTTCGACCACGTATCGTGTAATAACCTCCACACAATTTAATATTTTTAGACAAAACTATATAAATAGGCTTTTTAGTAATAACAAATGGTCTGTGAAAATTTTATAACAATCGGCAAATTTTTTTAAAAAAAAGTCGTCTCCTATTGAAATCATTAAAAAATATATCACCCTTCGAGGAAGACCGATACTGTTTAAAAATCTATTTGTAGCAAAATTGTTAAATGCATTTTTTCTTAAATAGTTTAATAATTTGCAGTTTCTGGTTAGATATATCTGGGGCGTTGAAACCAATACAATAAACTTAAAAAGGCAATCAATTTTGCTCTGTAGAAGGTTGTAAAAATTTTGTAAAAGCAACGTCTTTACGGTGTTTCATAGTAATAAAAATGAAATAAGAAGCAAGTAGGTTCATTAAATTTACATTAAAACAGAATATTAGTTAAAAGTTAGAAGTGATTAATATAAATAGTTCAGTAAATTCCCTAAAGTAAGTAGTTCTTTGGGAAGCTTGAAAAGGAACTGAATTTCACAGAATACCCGAAAATCCCTATACAAAATTTCATCGATGATGTTATTAACCCTCCAAGTGGTTTCGACGAGATATTTCGTCCATCGAGATATGACCAATTTTATTAACGATGAGATATATCGTCATCAGATGTTGCTGATTTGTTGATGATGCCGAGATCAAAATCTAGTCCGTTTTCTTCTAATGACGAGATATTTCGTCTATCAAGATCTAATCAGTTTTGTTAATGAAGAGATACCTCGTCGAGAAAACCACCAGAAGGGTTAATGGATTGAAAGATCTTTAAAATTTTCCGTATTGAAGCCCACCAGACATTTTAAATCCTTTTTGCTACAACGAAAATATTTTTTGCGAATACCCTTACAAAATCGGGTATAAACATAACCAATATACTGATAATTACAAAGACACTTACATCATATTGTAGTAGCAAGAACAATCATCTGCATCATTTGAGAACTGGATGAAACCTAACCAATTAACTGATAAATAAAAAGACAAATCGTATTTGAGTAGCAAGAACAGCTATCTGTGTCCTTTGAGAACTGAATGCGACTGGAGACCTCTTCAAAGACTGCCTTGAAATTCCTGTGTTTAATAGTGTTTCTAAACCATATTTAATATATTCTTGTCTGACGAGATATTTCGTCTATCAACATCTGGTCAATTTTGTAAATGACGAGATACCTCGTCGAGACAATCGCCAGGAGGTTTAAAAGTATATTTCAAAACTCTCAAACCGGAAAGGACTGAGCCTTATATATGAGGTAATACAGTGATAAGCAAAATTCTGAACTAACTCCCAATTGTACAAACAAAAATTCGTTTAATAAAAACGAACCATCGAAACGAAGACAAACACCAGTTTTCAATAACTCTCCTCATCCCAAACATCTATTGAGGCACAGCGGAATCATAAATTCCCTCTTCCTTTCCCATAGACATTAGTAGCGCCTTTAACATGAAACCCTGCGTACGGCAAGTCAACGTAAACAACCCAACTACACGGAATTTCGATATCCCTGTATGTGCTATTTCAAGCCATGTCTTGTAATATACATGTAAACAGAGCGTCCGCTTCACACCCCTTTGGCACTTAATCCCAAGCAACGATTCTCTGGAGGACTGAAACTCCGGATGAGGTAGAACGTCCATCAAACGAAAGGGGCCATGGCTGCCAGGACATAATGATCTGACGCCCATAATTATACTGGCTGCGAGGCTTATTAAAGGCAGCTAATAATGTCTTATGGTCCTCCTGTTTCAGCTGCAATCGGACCAGGGCGAAGAAATCCGGGTTTTAAAATCCGGGATTAATTCAAACGAGGAAAAATGAGCGGGATCTGGAGTGGTGGCATTTTAAGGGATTTTTAATTACATGGAAATGAAACCGTGGTCGGGATTAACGTTTGGAGCTTCCTCGGGTTGTTACCTGCTCGACGGGTGGAAATCCAGTTAATAAGTTTTCGTTTCAGAGCTGAAAGAGGGTGAAATAAGTCCGTGAGTTGGGAATTCAATAAGATCCTTTGAAGGGTGGTGTTAAAATGGTGGACTTAATAACTAAATTCTCTTTTCGCGGTCGCATCGAGTTTTAGGACAGAAGAGGTTCTTGATATTTAGTGGGAGTTGCCCATTTGGAGGATAGTATTCAAATGGTGGACTTCGTAACAATTTTTTTCTTCTTGGAAGTTATTCTTATTGTTTTGTGGTAGTTGCATTTGGAGAGTGGTGTTCAAACGGTGGATCTGGAAGCGAATTTTTCTTAGTCACTTCGTTTTCTTTCTATTTGGATGAGAGATATAGAGTATTCAAATGGTGGACTTGGTAACAGAATTTTAAAAATATAACCTCATAAATAGGTCACTTAGAAGTGATTCTTATCATTTGGTGGGAGTGCCATTTGGTGGATGGTATTAAAATGGTTACGAATTTTTTTTTAAACATTTCCTATTCTAGAAGTGATTCTTGTTATTTTGTGGGAGTTACATTTGAAGAAATTCATTCAAGTATTCAAGTAGTGGACTTGGTTGCGAAATCTTGATCGTTTCGTTTTCCAGGACTCGCATCAGGACACAAAGTGATTGTTGATATTTTGTGGACATGGTAACACAATTTTTTTCTAGGACTTGGAAGTGATTCTTATTGTTTTGTGATAGTTTTATTTGGAGGGTGGTATTCAAATAGTGGACTTGGTAGCGAATTTTTCTTGGTCACTTCGTTTTCTAGGACTTTTAGGAGATTGTTATTTGTGACATTTGGAGAGAGGATATAGAGAGTATTCAAATGGTGAAACTTGGTAATAGAACTTTGTTATAGGTCACTTATAAATGATTCTATTTAGTTTGTGGGAATTCCATTTGAAACATGGTATTCAAATGGTAGTCATGGTAACAGAAGTTTTTTTTTTCGATCGCTTCGCTTTCTAGATTTTAGAAGTTATTCCATTTTTTAGTCTCATTTTATGTGGTAGACTGGATAAAGGGACTAAATCCAGTTGAGAAGAATTTTCCAGATCACTTCTAATACGGTTTAAATATAATGGAATTTATTTGTTCAGATTATGAATTTTTCTGAAAAATATTGTTTCAAGCACGTTATGACCAGCAAAATATAAAATAAGTTATAAGAATTGCAAAAACCAAACTCTGACACTGAAGCACTTAGACGGAATAACACGATGAAAAACTTACAAAATTTTAAAATGCTACTTTACTCTGAATATATGCAGATAATATTTTTATCACACTTTTAGAAAATGTAAAGCACATAATTGATTAATACAGAGATAATATCAATATCCTTGAACAAAATATAATAAAGCAAAATTAAAAGCTATACATTAAAAAATTACTCAAAACTAGATATGAAGTGTTATCCACGATAAATTCAACAATGTATTGAATTCTGGTCTGTTGTCATGAATCTATATTTTTAATGTTTCAATACGAGTTAACTTTTATACCACTGAAAGTTTAATTTTTTCTTTTGGTCGCTAGCAATTTTTAACAAGTGTGATTCTTGTCTGCTATCAGAATACTTTGTTGAGTGAATAGATTTCTCACAAAGGGACATTAATTTTTGCTATAAGATTAAAAAATAAAAATATATTCGTTCGAGTTTACTTATGATTCTGATGGGATAATAATTAGAGTAATCTTTAGAGTTATATTTTCATTATCTTTTCACAATTTCATAAAAAATTATACTTAACTTCAAAGCTGAGAGCTCTGTTTTACTTGATCGTAAACAAAAAATGTAACTTACAACTTGCATGAGCATCATATATATGAATCTGCATCGGTTACTGTCACCCAAAGCATAAAAATGCTTAGTTGTCTAGGATATGAAGCATCACACATCTGCAACATAAATGGTATAAATGTATTTTGATGGGAAGCTACAAATAAACATTGTTATAAAAGTTACTAAATAGATGTTTGTTATGAGCTTAAATTATACATAATTCTTATTTACATTGAATTATACATTTATTTGTGAAATTAAGTGTGTACGAGACCATTACTTTAAATTTTATTGTGAAAAATGTCTTGTTTTATTTTCACTTACTATGTGAATGATATCGAAAGTCATATGTACAAAGAATGATGATATGAATGTGTTTTACGTTTTATGTATTCATTTTTCTTGTCATTATCTCATGAAATTTTTATATAAATACTTTGTACTTTATAACCATTTGCAAACGAAAATTCTGAATAAAGTTATGTAGCACCTATTCTCGTTGGTCAATTGTGTACTAAAAATGTTATTTTTTAAATTAGGAAAACACGTGTGTTGAACGCACAGTTTCTTTTCCATCAATCGGAAAATTTATTTCTGCTGATTTAGCTTTCTATGATTTCATTTTGAAGTAATGAAACTTATACTGCTTAAACTACTTTTACACCCTGAAATACGTTTTTACACGTTTATGTGTTAAAAAAATGACATGAAAAGCACAATACAAATACTGCACGTTACCAGAAAAACCTAGCACAATCTTGAAATTTATAAAATGAATCGCCTATCAAAATTATTTATGTGAATCAACTAAAATTTCTGAATTTTGAAACAAGTCAGAATTAAAATAATTTTTTCACACTTATACACTAATTTATATCCATTTCGTTTTTAATTAGCTAAAAATACTAATTATTACACACTAATTAATTTTGCTCGATCATGTGTTGAAAACGATGACATAATATCCCCGTATAGAAAAGGAAAATGTAAATACTGCATGATACTATTGCTTCTTATCCCCTGGGTCTAGACAATCTAGACCAAGATTGTTCCAAGACGAACATTAGATTAACCCTCCTGGTGGTTGTCTCGACGATGTATCTTGCAAAAATGACCAGATCTTGATGGACGAGATATCTCGTCATAAGAAGAAAACTGACCAGATCTTGATCTCGTGATCATAAAACGGCAATATTTTCACCATTCGGAATTCAACCGGCAATCTTAATGACGAGATATCTCGTCATTAAAGAAATTGGTCAGATCGTGATGGACGAGATATCTCGTCGGAACCACTTGGAGGATTAAAATGCAAATCCTACGTGGATAGTCCCAGACAAGAAAAGAGATAACCAGGAGAGGTTTGCTCCATATTGCTTTTCCGACAGCTCGGCAGGATTTTTATGGCACAATACTAGTAAAAACTTACACAATCGTGAAGTTTACAAAATAAATATTTCCACCTGTTGAAAATATTTACGAAAATCGACTGAAATTTTGGAATCTTGAAACATTTCCGATCGATATAAATGCATATATTCTCAGATTTCTTACATACTACTCTGCATCAATTTCATTTTTGTTGAAACAAAAATCAACTGGAAAATTCAACACTCTAGTACACAAACTGCTCGATCAGAATGGATTTACCCCTCCAAATGCTCTCGACGAAATATCACGTTCAAAAAGACCGATTGTTCTAATGACTAAATATCTCGTCCATCAAGAGCTGGTCCAGTTTTGCTAATGTCGAGACAGCCACTAGGAAGATTAATCCCTGGTTCGCGATAGCCAGATTGGAAGAGTAGCTGCTTAGCAACCAGAAGGTTGTGAGTTCGTAACTCCATTCAACCAAAGACCGTCGTGTACGCGGGGGCTGGTGCACGTTAAATCTCTCGTGGCCTCAAATCTTCTCACATTGGTGGGGTGTGGAAGTTTGGAGAGTGGGGAGCCCCTACCCCTTTTCGATGATGACGAGATCAAGATCTGGTCAAATTTTTCCAATGACGAGATCTTGATGAACGAGATATTTCGTCGATCAAGATCTGGTCAGTTTTTCTAATGATGAGATCTTGATGAACGAGATATCTCGTCGATCAAGATCTGGTCAGTTTTTCTAATGACGAGAACTTGATGAACGAGATATCTCGTCATCAAGATCTCGTCATTGGAAAAATTTGACCAGATCTTGATCTCGTCATCATCGAAAAGGGGTAGGGGCTCACCACTCTCCAAACTTCCACACCTCACCAATGTGAGAAGATTTGAGGCCACGACAGATTGCTAATGACTAGATATCTCGTCAAGACAACACCACCAGGAGAGTTAAAAGACACATTTTCAAAGACGAGTAATCGAAAAGTACGCAATTTAATAACCGAAAAGGGAAAGCGGAAAACCACATCCTATCATTAACTCCCACAACTGACGAATGCAATCTCATCACTTAGTCAACCCTCATCTCACCTACCCACGAAATAATCAACACTTCCCTTTTAAAAATCCGAGCTAATTCTGCTCTAATATACAGCAACGTTACTCCCGCCGTGATAAGGATCTTTTAAATTGGTGTTGCGTGATTCACAGCGACACTATAAAACACGACACTCATGCGCCATACCCCCATCTGAGTTGTCAAGTTTAGGTGGACAATCGGTTGTCAAAGTGCTCTTAAAACGCTCTCAGTGGGAAACAATAGCTACTTAAATAAGTTTCTGTGGCGATAGGCGGCAAAATATTTCACTGCTTTTTTCCCGCCGCATTCAAAGCACACTCACTTCCCGCGAATTGAAAGGAGTTTAATCTCAACTTCATTCACGAGGTTTCGGTTATTTCAAGTTCATCAAGGACGGGGTTTATTGGATGAGAGCACTTCATGTGACATCGGTGTACTGGAAACGGTAATTTGTATTCAAAACCTAGTATTTTATGTGGCTTGTTGTGGAGGCAGGAAGAAATCCGTCAGTCATTTTTTCTTTCTAAATTTGGGAGTTTTCTTATTGTCGGTTGAAAGGTAGTAGGCAGTTGGATTTACTTAACACTGGAGCAACACGGCGGGCTATTGGCGGCGTTCCGGGATCAATCCCGAAGGTATCGCGTAATTTTGAACTAAGGTCAGATGACGAGATCAACACCTGAGCTGGCAGCCCACTCAGTCAGTTAAAAGGAAGAAAATATAAAAGGAAAACTGCATTTTTCGAAATTATATAAGAGTATTTTTATAACAGTGGATTAAAAGTTCAATTTTCTTGTTTTTTAAACAATTATTGAATTTTAGGACCATTTTACAATTCTTATTATGGTTAGTTTTATTTCCCAAAATCTCCGTAAATATACACTGCTGGCCACCGTAAATGCAACACCCTGAAGGAAGCATGCAAATAGTATGAAATTTACAACATGCATTAGCGGAGGTGAGATATGCAAATGATTAGAATTTCAGCGCAGACGCACATCACGCGCGCCTGTGGCGCCACTTCAAAGCGCTATTTAAGGCTTGGAGATTTCGGCGATTTCAAGTACGGCAATTGTGTTTTTCTTGTGGTTTTTTAAAAAAAACGATCAATTATGCCTCGTAGAAAACAGCGATCATCTTTTGATCAAGTATCCGAGTTCGACAGAGCAAGGATAGTGGCCTACCGAGATTGTGGATTATCTTTCAGGGAAATCGGTAGTCGTGTTGGACGAAACCAAACAACTGTAATGCGGATATGTGATCGTTGGATGCAGGAGGGTACGACGGACCGACGTGATCGATCGCATCCACCTCAGTGCACCACTTCACGTGATGACAGGCATATTGTGCGTATGGCAGTGACGGATCGCTCAGCCACATCACGAACCATAGCACAGCACATTCAGTCTGTACCGCATCATCCAGTGTCTGCGCGTACCATTCGACGCCGTTTACAGCAGAGTGGTCTGTCCGCAAGACGTCCATTGCTTCGTCTACCCTTGACGCAGAACCACAGACGTTTCCGCCGCCAATGGTGCGATAAAAGAAGGATGTGGACGGCAGAATGGAATGAAATTGTCTTTACTGACGAGTCACGCTTCTGTCTGCAACACCACGATGGTCGGATTCGAGTCTGGAGACACCGTGGAGAGAGGATGCTGAACAGCTGCGTTATGCACCGCCACACTGGTCCTGCACCGGGTATTATGGTATGGGGCGGTATTGGATATCACTCTCGCACTCCTCTAGTACGCATTGCCGGTACTTTAAACAGCCAGCGCTACATCTCCGAGGTGTTGGAACCAGTTGTCCTTCCTTACCTTCAGGGCTTGCCCACAGCCATATTTCAACAGGATAATGCGCGACCACACGTGGCATGCATTCTCCAAGGGTTCTTCGTCAATCGCCAGATTGAATTGCTTCCCTGGCCAGCTCGCTCTCCGGATCTTTCGCCGATAGAAAACATGTGGTCCATGGTTGCTCAACGATTGACCCAGAATACATCCCCAGCTGCCACACCAGATCAACTTTGGCAACGTGTGGAAGCTGCTTGGTCTGCTGTACCCCAAGAACACATCCAAAGTCTCTTTGAATCAATGCCGAGGCGTGTGGCAGCGGTGATCTCCAACAATGGCGGCTACTCTGGCTACTGATTTTGGCAGGAACCACACTTCACAGAAGTCTATAAATTTAATCATTTGATACTTGGTCAACATGTTATCTACAAAACAAATTTTGTTGTGATATCTCTTGTCTTTCTTGGTGTTGCAATTTGGGTGGCCAGCAGTGTAGAAGAGAGTGAGAGAGAATAAAATAAACCCTCCTTGTGGTTTTCTCTACGAGGTACCTCGTCATTAACAAAACTGACCAGATCTTGATGGACGAGATATTTCGTCATTAACAGTAAAATTGGTCAGATCTTGATGGACGAGATATCTCGTCAAAACCCCTGGAGAGTTAAGAATATAGAAGAGAGAACTATCATAAGAGACTTGAATGTTTTCCTATAATCGGGCATATTTTAAATGTAATAAAAACAACCCACACCTCTTCATAAAATTCCATTGTCAACACCATCTACAGTAGCAAAAATAAATCTCGTTTTTAATGTTTGAAATTAAAAAATATAAGATTAGATAAATTTTTTAAATGCCATTTGATCCCCAAACCTTACATTACTCATTTTAAATTACTCAACCGGTCTTATGATTGAAATATTCTTAAATTATTATTTATTATTGTTTTATATTGTATATATATACATAATATTAATATATTTTTATTTCCACGTTATTTATTTGTTCGTATTAAGGTTTTAAATGTAGTATTTTCAACAGACTAACTATCATCAAAACAACAAAAACTAGCCATTAATGTTCTTTCAAATTTCTATAATACGTTGCAATAAAAGGTTTTAAGCAATCGTCTTCGCATTCTTGCATTTTTTAATGACCTATTTTTATTTTACGAATTTATATTAAAGAAATCTTTTGAAAAAATACACTTTATGGAAGGTTTACGGTAGTTTTCTCTCCAACATTTGATTTTGGATAAATATTGTTTGTTGTAATTGTTTGTTTATATATCCGCTTCCCTAAATATAGAAAAACAATTAAAACATTTTTAATAGTTTTTATAGACTGATTTTTAAAACTTCTCTAAAACCAAATGTATTGGCTATAAATGCAAGACTTCAGGGATAGAAGAAATATTTCACAACATGCATTGAAAGCTTTTTTCAGTTACATTTGAATTAAAGGTGCCAAATTCAGCATTAAAGACAAGAAGAAAAGATTTTACAGAAAAATTTACATTTGATGAAAACTACTTTTAATAAAAAAAAGTACCATGCAAAATAAATAAATGTAAGAATTCCTTACATGGATATACGCAGCTTTTAGTTAATAAGGAGGATTATATTTTAATATTTACACCTTTAATAAATACAATAATTCTGACGGAATATAGATAGATAAATTTACATTTGTGTGTTTAAAACTACTTTAAAAGCATATAGCATATAGAAGTACGATGCAAAATACATAACTATAAGAATTCCTTACATGGGTACGTAACTTCTAGTTAACATGGATCATATTCTAATATTTTACACCCTCGATGAATACAACTAATTCTGACGGAATATAGATAGATAAATTTACATTTAATGAAAACTACGTTTAATGCATATAGAAAAGATGCAAAATAAGTAAATATAAGAATTCAATACATGGATACGAGATTCTAGTTAACGAAGATCATATTTTAATACCTTATACGCTTAATGAGTACAACTGATTCTGACGGAATACAAGTGATAAAGAGTTTTCTTATTTCAATAGTGAAAACTAAATACAAGTTGAGGATGAAAAATTAGAGGAAGGGCTGTAAATCTTTGAAATTTCATAAATCTTAAGTGTGCAAATGACGGTAAGGTGTTAAACCAATCAATTTCCAATTAATTGTTGCTCAATATTAATCAGAAAAATCCCGTTTGTTCAATAACAAATCTCTTGAAACCAGTCTGTTCAGATTTTTTGAACAGAAGAGTGGAATATGGCTGGGTAGAATGTTAATTTCACTCTTAGGAGAAACCCAGTGAAATCTTCCTGTTAGAATTCTCCGGAAAGTCGTAGGACTCGTAACGCCCTCTACCGATATAAAGTGAAGGTTTTCCCAATGGAATGGGAGAAATAAAGTAAGAAAGAAATGCTCTTTATTCTCCTTCCCGCGTCTTTCAATGGATCGGTATAAAACATCAAAACTGCAGTAAATTTAAAGGCTCGCTTTTTCACAGTTTTTTTGCATTCAGGAGGAAGACATCAAATTCCTTTCTCAGGTAACAACGGACGCAATTTTCAAATTGGATGTTTTTTATTCGGAAGCGTGAACATGTTACCCCGACGGAATTTGCTAAATGCAATTCACTTATTTGCTGAAGGGAGTGGGCGAGACGAACTTAGAAACACATTCGTCACACAAAATTGTGTGCAAGTCGATGTAAACTAGATGGATATAATTAAAGAAATTTATATACTAGTACAGAGGTAACCCTCCTAGGTACTTGACCTCGTTGAGGCACCCCTATATTTGTGTTAATGGGTGAGTCCACCCTTCAAAATTGAGGGTGACATAGCACTAATTTGTCTTTCATTATTACGATGTGAAAGAACTATGAATAATACCAAAAATGAATTATTCCAATGTATAAGAACGTGATATAAAACTAGTAGAATTCAATGCTTTATCTTGCTATGAAAGTAAGTTGTCAGAGAAAAATATCAAATTAAAATAAGAGTTTTATGCATGGAACATCGAACGATTTAAAACTTCGAACAGTTTTATCCTTTAACCCTCCAAGTGGTTTCGATGAGATGTATCGTCCATCAAGATCTGACCAATTTTGCTAATGACGAGATATAGCGTCATCAAAATATTGCCGATTTTTTTATGATTGCGAGATCAAGATCGGGTCAGTTTTCTTCTTATGACCAGATATCTCGTCCATTAAGATCTGATCAGTTTTACCTCGATATATCAGATACCTCTTTGAGTCAAATACCAAGGAGGTTAAACTCTTACAGAACACACACAATACAAGGTGTGGCATAAACTACCACTTTTATGACATCCCTAAACCTACACAGGTTCTTTGTCATAAATGAAGGTATTTAATTTACGCAACGAAAGGTGCACATAGCAAAGTTATTTCACCAAAAATCGAGGAAATATTGCAATCAATGTTATTGCATTTGAAATGAATGTATGCAATTAAACTATGTAATCTTAAGAGTTACCAGATGTTTCTTCCTAAAGCTTTATCTAAATACAAATTATTTTATTGCATAGTGATGTTTTAGTAAATCAACTCTAACTCAAAATCAGCTCTTTTTAGATATAAAAATTCACAAAAGTCAATTAATGAAGCCACATTAAAACAGCAATTTTTCTTGTTTAAAAGAAAGATATTTTTATACAGGTAAACATATTTCCAAGGCCTTTTCCCACTTTACTTTTAAAATAACGATTTGAGATTCTTTGGTACATCAAAAAAATCTAAAAAAATATTTATAAATAAAAAAATTAATAATTTTAGTCTAACATTTCTTCTAGTAGACTAAAAAACAGCAAGTGTGCTACAGTTTGCTTTTCATACTTCAAAAGCTCTAAAATGTTTAAAAGTTCCATTGAGTTTATAATAAGAAAAGTGTACAGTTGAAAGGCTTTGGGCAACATAATCATAAGCCACTCTTCAAATTTTTTAGGAGAGAAATTTTTTTTAAGTTAAAAAAACTCCAATATTACGTATAATGGTTTATCCATCATTCAAGAGGTTATGTTATCTTAAACTTTCAAGCATTAAACAGAGAGAGCAATCAGAAATTCTTTTGATCCTCTTGAATATTTTGTTTTTAATATTTTTCATTGCGAAACACATTTCTGTGGCTTATCACTATGCCCTTAAATTGTATACTAAAAATATGTTTTATGTGTGTAAATTATACATTGAGTACTTGGTAAATATTTTTATTTTATGAGGTACTTCTCATCCAAACTGGTACGAGAGCCGGAGAACAAATGGGAGGGCTGACCCGGTACCAAGGTACCGGCGACCCCCTTGTGGAAAGGGTGACCTGATTCAGACAAATAATATGTTTGTTAAGAATATATTGGGTTGACAAACTTCGCGAAAAGGCTGACGTCTGGAGTAGAGTTTACAAATATTTTACAGTTATACGCAATTGAATCATTAAAACTGTAAATGAAGATTGTTTTATTCTGGATAGAAATGAGGGCTGGCCCTGGTATCGAGGTACAGGATACCCCATTGTATGAGGAAGCTTGGAAGTCGACAACTAATATTTTAGTCAAGACTATATTGGGCTATTAGACAGACTCAAGGTAAAAAGGATGATGTCTGGTAGAGTTAAAAAGTATTTTACAATTATACGCAATTGAATCATTAAAACTATAAATGAAGATTGTTTTAATCTGGATAGAAATTAGGGCTGATCCCAGTACTAAGGTACCGGTGACCCCCCTTGTAAGAGGGGTCAAGACTACATTGGGGGCTGCCAGACAGACTCATGAAAAGACTGAGGTCTTGCGTGGAGTTAAAAACATTATTTTATAGTTATACACAATTGAATCATTAAAACTGCAAATGAAGATTGTTTTAATCTGGACAGAAATGAGAGCTTGCCCCAATACCAAGATACCGATGACCTCCCTTGTAAGAGGGGTCAAGACTATATTGGGCCTCCAGATAGACTCATGATGAAAAGACTGAGGTCTGGAATGGAGTTAAAAAATTATTTTACAGTTATACGCAATTGAATCATTAAAACTGTAAATGAAGATAGTTTTAATCTGGACAGAAATGAGAGCTTGCCCCAATACCAAGATACCGATGACCTCCCTTGTAAGAGGGGTCAAGACTATATTGGGCCTCCAGATAGACTCATGATGAAAAGACTGAGGTCTGGAATGGAGTTAAAAAAATTATTTTACAGTTATACGCAATTGAATCATTAAAACTGTAAATGAAGATAGTTTTAATCTGGACAGAAATGAGAGCTTGCCCCAATACCAAGATACCGATGACCTCCCTTGTAAGAGGGGTCAAGACTATATTGGGCCTCCAGATAGACTCATGATGAAAAGACTGAGGTCTGGAATGGAGTTAAAAAAATTATTTTACAGTTATACGCAATTGAATCATTAAAACTGTAAATGAAGATAGTTTTAATCTGGACAGAAATGAGAGCTTGCCCCAATACCAAGATACCGATGACCTCCCTTGTAAGAGGGGTCAAGACTATATTGGGCCTCCAGATAGACTCATGATGAAAAGACTGAGGTCTGGAATGGAGTTAAAAAAATTATTTTACAGTTATACGCAATTGAATCATTAAAACTGTAAATGAAGATAGTTTTAATCTGAATAGAAATGAGGATATTCAATAAACGTCGCATTACCCATCGAAATGGAAACTCCTGTAGCCATTCTCCCTATTAAATCGAACTATCCTGCACACCCCAATTCTTTCTCACTATAGGCCATTTAAAGAACGTAAATAACGCCGTCTGGTCATAAAGTTCTGTACTAAAAAGAGCCAAAAGCAGAAGCGCTCCCATCGATTAGTACCAGGAGGACAAATAAAATAAAAAGCAAGAAAGCAAATCTTGAAAGTCGTGGAAATCCAAATGTATTCTCATCGTTAGAGTGGGTCGTTTCATTTTCGGTTGCCACGGACTACGAAGAACTAATCACGCTTGCAGTAATTTATGTTTTTTACGACGACATCCAGGAGTAAAGGAAGAACAGCTTTTTTCTGTTTCCGACTTTGAGGAGAATAGCTCTAGTGCCACGTGGTCACGATCGAACAGGCCCTGCATACTCTTATGCAAAACAAGGCAGTGCATATTTCAAACGGACCTTTGAATGAAATACTGGGATAGCCTTTCTGCTGCGTAATCACTGCATCTTTGAACATGCACTTTGGCAACAGACTGAACCAAAAATGCATTGGAGGGGCAATAAAGAAAATCGCATAATGCGAAGGAACGTAAAATATTGCGGCGTATCTTTCTTTCATAAGAACCACTCGTCTTTTAACATGGTTCGTTAAAGATTTGTAACTCGATTGCTGTTTAGGCATACAGGGTACAGCTGCAGTCTCTGCCGCGCGCGGTGGCAACGCGTTTTTTTTTTTGTGCCGTTTTTGGCGCACTTTTTATGTCGCCACGGAAATCTTCCAACATTGAATATATACTGCATACGTATGGATGAAATATTTAAATCTGAATGAAACAACATTTTGACTAGAAAAACACTGCAAATATGGATGAAATGTAAGCAATTTTGGCGTAGTTATAAGCGACTCATGCCGGTGAGGGTAACCCATTTGTTCTCGGATTTCCAACAGTGAATCTATACTGTTCATTCTCCACATATGGATGAAATGAATCAAAAAAATGTACATTAGTAGAATATAAGTTATTCTAATATTTTAACAGATTTCACTGTAAATGAGGGTTTCCTGTTTAAACGGGGCTGCCAGTCGTGAACTGAATCCTCAGTCGCACCCCATTCGATTTTTTTAAATGGAACGAAATTTCAAAGCAAACCATTATAGGAACCCTTGAGTTTTCCCATGCGATCTGCAAAGGAATCGCACATTCGCCATATTTAATAACGTAAATCTTGATTATATATAAAAATACAGTATTACTGGACGCCGGCAAGGTTGCCATAAAAACAGGTTAACCCTAACCAGGAGAAAATTCGAGAAAAAAATGGGTTACCATCAGCCGGCAGCTATCGCTTATAACTCGCCAAAAAAAAACGCGTTGCCACCGCGCGCGGCAGAGACTGCAGCTGTACCGGCATACAGTATGTAATGCGGCGAGAAGATGTAACTTGCAATGTATCTAAGCAATCGGACGTGTTTTGGGTAAAAACTAAAATTTTTCTGGGCAGAAAGAAATCGGGGATTTTAAAAGATTTTGAGAGATCAGGGAAATCGGTGATTTTGAAAAGATCAGGGAAATCGGCGATTATAAGAAAGAGAAATTGGTAATTTTTGAAAGAGATCCGGGGAATCGATAATTTTGAGATCACGGAAATTTGGTAATTTTTAAAGAGATCAGGGAAATCGGTGATTTTAAAAGAAATCAGGGGAAATCGGTGATTTTAAAAGAGATCATATTAAAGGAGATCATTATAAAATAGATCATATTAAAAGAGATCATTATAAAAGAGATGAAAAAAATCGGTAATTTTTCAGAGGTCACGGTAATTCGGTAATTTTAGAGATGACGAAAATCGTTGATTTTGAAAGAGATCACAGAAATCGGTAATTTTTTTAGATCAGGGAAATTGGTGAATTTAAGATATCAGTTAAATCCATGATTTTAAGAGATCAGGAAAATCAGATTTTATTTATTAATTGCCTGAATACAACTATATGACTACAACATTAAATATACTTTAATTAAAAAAATCTGCCGCCTAACTGGTATAATAGTCAAGCGTATGTCTGCCACCCAGTAGGTCCAGGTTCGAATCTCGGTTTGTAAGCGCGTGAATGTTGGTGATTGTCTCTGTTAGGAGTAAGAATGGCTTGACCACTGGGTGCTCCTTCACAATTAGTCATCATTTAGCACATTGTAGTGCCGACGGCCGAAGAGGTCAGTTAGAAATAAAAAAAATAAGATTGGAAGTGATTTTAAAACATCTATGAGCTTTTTAAGCTGTGATGAAAAAACAAAAATGAATTTCTTTACAATGATTACGAAATAGAAACATACTCGGTAGGTAGGTAATTGAATTAACGTCGCTCCTGAGTGACACAAAGGGCTATTGTCGTCCAGGGTCCAAAGTCAATCCCGAAGGGAAGGATCAGAGGACACCTCGTCATTTCGAACTATGGTCAATTGATGAAAACAACACCTGAACTTGCACCCCACTCTTTAAACTTCCACACCACGCCAACGTGAGGACATTTGAAGCCACAACAGATTTAAAGTGCACCAGTCCCCACGTACACGACGTTTTTCGGATGAAGAGTTTTGAACTAGCAACCCTCTGGTTGCTAATCAGCTACTCTTCCAACCGGGCTTTTGGCGTGGTGTGGAAGTTTGGAGAGTGGGTTGCCAGCTCAGGTGTTGCCTCGTCATCTGACCGTGGTTCAAAATTACGTGGTGTTGTCCTCGGATCTTTCCCTTTGGGATTGATCCCGGACCGTCACCAATAGCCCGTTGTGTTGCTCCAGTGTGACGTTAATTGAAATACCCCCCCCCCAACCGGGCTCTATCGTGCTTCCAATTAAAAAAATACTAAGATAAATGAGAAAATACTGCTATCACATCACTTTAATTTCGCACCTTAAAGTATAAGGAAAGCTAAAAGTTTCTGAGATTTGTTTTTATAGCAAGACAAGTTAACTAATACCACAATCCACAAATAATGTTTCTTCATAGCTTTGTCAGTCTAATTAGCTCTCGTGTTGCTAAACAAAAGACCATAGAGAAACAAAACCTGAACGCTTTGTATAAGGTTGTGCGATAAACTATAGTATCAGAAATACCATGAAATACCTTAAGCAGAAAATTAGCGAAACTAATAATTCATAACGTTATTTTAGAAATTCTTTCAAAAAATATTTTTATTTTAAATACGCCAATGTTACGGGGAATGCTTCCTTTTATGAATTTGCTATTTTAAAGGTTATAGCACTGACCACCTGATAATAATCATACCATAAACACTGCAGTCCCAAAGCAATAAAATAAAATTCACGATCGCATATGTATTTTATTGTGGTGCAGATAAATCGATGTTTTCAGAGCTACGGTTTGGAAAACGTTTGCTTTAGTATCCCACTTTTAGAATCTCCAGGCTATTCTAAACTAATTTTAAGTTTCAATCGTATTTCAAACTTTGATTTACTCTGATCGTTTCCACTAAATAAAGGAAAACTATAAAGGAAAATTAAATAAGGAAAGGGTGAAATCCCGCAAGTTTTCGATTGTACACTTTTAAGTGCAATTTTACATACAGAGTAATATTAAAAATGACTGCAGTATACATGAAAGCATATATTATTATTACAAGTTATGTTATGTATTATGGTTGCAGTGGTTCTCAAACATTTCACTTTTCAGCCGACAAATATAGACAGGGACCTCCTTAAAGATTTAATGGAGGTTCGTTTGCTTGGAGGGTTTTGGGATTCTTAACCCTCCAAGTGGTTTCGACGAGATGTCTCGTCCCTCAAGATCCGGTCAATTTTGCTAATGGCGAGATATATCGTTGAGACAAAACTCAAGGAAAAAACAGATTGTCCCTTTACCAGAACTGGTGATAATTTAGTACAGGTTTTTGTTATAATCTGGCCACTATAGAACAAGTTTCGACTTGTAAATAAACCACCAGGAGAGTTAATCCAATCCAAAACCATAAAATACATTTTGAAATAAAACTAGGTAGTCTGACAGGTAGTTGAATTTACATCACACTGGAGCAACACAACGGGCTATTGGTGACGGTTCGAGATCAATACCGAAGGGAAAGATCCGTCTTTAGCCATAGATAAATGATCAACGAAGCATCTTTTTAATAGTGGAGAAAATGCTTTGCTTTCAGTATCAAGGACTGATACCAAAGGAGATTCTTATCAAAATTAGATCTATCGGGTGTTAAACCCCATAGATCTAATTTTGTTATCAATTCAAAACTTAATCGCTGCATGGTTACTTGTTATGTGATAAGTTGAGAATGTTCTGTTTCTCAAATGATTTAATTTTTCAAATGGCCATTCTATGAATGTATTATGATTAGTTGAGTTTACATATCTTTTCAAGCACTGTTTTGTTCTTTAAAAATGAGTTTTGTAAGGTTTTAAGAGATTGTCATTTTTTCCCTCATGACCCTTTTTCTCCCATATTGAGGAGGACCCTATTTGAGAATCGCTTTTGCGGTGCTAAATTTCTTTTAAATTTTATCCAATAGAATTGCTTTTACCTAGTTTGGTTGTATGATGAACACGGACAAACTGTGCCATTTATTATTTATTCAATATAGGTAGAAATTTTTCTAGATAGATATTCAATCGTTTTTACCCAATTTGATTTTCTTATGGCGTAAGGTTCAAAACAAGGATAAACTACAGCATTTATCTAATATAGATAGAAATTTTGAGGTAGAAATTCAATCGTTTTTTACCCAATATCGTTTTCGTATGGCGAAAGGTCCAGAATATGGATAAATTGTGCCATTTATGCAATATGGCTAGAAATTTGCAGATAAATATTCAATCATTTTTATCCAATATGGTATTTTTATGGTGAAATGTCCATAACACGGGCAAATTATACCATTATCCAATATAGATAGAAAGTTTTAGATAAATATTCAATCGTCTTTACCCAGTTTGATTTTTATGCAAAAGTCTAGAACACGGGCAAACTGTATCTTTAACACAACATGGTCAGAAATTTGTAGATATATATTCAATCATTTTTACCAAATATAGTTTTTTATGGCGCAAAGAACAGAACACAAACTGAGCCCTTTATCCAATTCGAATACAACTGTTTAGATAGACATTGTAAATCCAAGCATACATTAAACTTTTTAATACAATACTTGTTAGAGCATTATTCAATTTATTATGCTTTAAATTATTCAGACAAGCATTTCAATGAAATAAATAATCAGAAAAGAAATTTATTCGGAGCCAGGTTTATATGAGAAACAGATGTCGCATGTTGTGACCTTTAACTTCTTTCTGAATTTCATCTTAAGGTGTGTTTAAAACAAGGAAATATATCAAATTTAATGTATATAAAGGCTTAAGTATATTTCTTCATACATTTTAATGACCGCTATGGAATAAATTATAGCAATAAAAATAAAAGAATAAAGTTTGGCTCACGTACTTCATAGACATTTTAATTTATATATCTCGCATGCACACATTAAGAGATATGAATACCAATGCATAAATTAAAAGTAATATTGAATAATATCTTTTAACTTTCTTTCAGTTTTTGTTCAACTCTGGTGGCAAAGTCGTAATGATGGAGGATGAAAAGTAATTAAAAACTATATTTTTTATCATTTGTCATTATTACCGAGTTACCTTTTTGGCTTTATGGATTTTATGTCCTCTTCATAGTCATCTTATTCCAATAAATGCCTGTTTTCCTATTTGCTCTTTTTTGCTCACCCTTCCATTGCAGGTTATAGTTGACCGTAATCTTTTATATCCGCCTTCGTAAAATTTTACGGCGGATTATTTATTCCACCTCGGTGTCGAGTCGAAAGTCGCTCTTTAATATCCGTCTAGACTATCTTATAATCACTGAATTACGTAATATAAAAGTAAATTAGCAAATTTTTCGGTGCAGTTTCGACACGAAAAAATTGCATTTTAAGGTTCGACAGTAAACTTGTTAGGCATTTTGCCAGGAAACATGTCGTATTTACCTTTGCGTGTGCATTCTCGTAGTCCTTACTGCGGTGCTAATAAAACAGTAATCGGAGAACTATTGATGTAAAATAGAATAATGCGAGCACCCTTGTACAAAATATTATATACAGTAAAACCTCGTTAAGACGAGTTGCACGGGACCGTGAAAAAAATTCGTATTAACTGTAGCTCATGTTATCCGAATTCAGGAAAAAAGAATTATTTCAACACTAAAATAAAATATTAATGTAGTTACATTACTTTCTGTACAGTTCTTGGTTCACAGACTAATGGTATTCTTCATCACAAAGATACAGATGATTCTCGATTATACAGATGATTTTTGATTACACAAATATTTTCTGATCGCTCAATTTTTGTCTTGAAATAGTTCTGCTATCGATTTTTGAAGGATTTTTTCCGTGACATTCTTTAAGAAAATCTCTGATGAGGATGATGTTTAATAGAGCAGATGGATTTTCACTGCCTAACAGAAAGCGGTGAACAATTTCTGAGACAGCACAATAGATTCTTTGAAGAAGATACGCTTATTCCTTCGTCTTTTTTCGGAATCCTTCATTTATTCTTCACTCTCTTCCACAAATAAATCTACAATTTTGGAATCACTAAAAGTTTCTGCTAATGCGATTGAAAAAAATCCGTTTCCCCTTAAGTCTCAAAAATTTGTTCCGCTTAATCGTCGATTAATGTAATCCGAATTCTTAAACGAATGAGTTATTTGACTTATTTGAATTATTATTTGAATATACATTTTGATGGGGATGGGAATTTAGTTCGTATTATCAGTAATTCATATTAAGCTAGTTCGTCTTAATGAGGTTTGACTGCATTTAGACTGAAAAATGTATCGTGAAATACTCAATGCGTAGTAATTAGCCCTCGGTTAGCAAAAGTGATCACAGAGTGACAAATCATAGTGTGGACTGGTTGATTGGTTTTGGGTTTTATGGCGCAAGGGCCATATTTGACCAAATTCGTCCGTACACACCTAAAGAAGATATGCCCCTGAGGGTAATCAAGTGTGGAAATTTCATGTTGCAGTTTGCTATACTACCACTAACATTAATTCAAGAATAAAAGTTTCATATTATTTATCACACATTTTTAAATACTGCACCGTTTAAAAATATTCATTTTATCGCATCCTTCAAATTTGAAACATTTTATATCGGTAAACCTTGGTTTTAATTGAGCGAAAGATGGGTCAAGTAATAAAAAATATTTTTAAATGATAACATCTCAGCCATTTTGTTTTCTTTAAATTTTTAATAAAGAAATATTGCATACATTTAAAATAACACAGTAGAATTTATTAAATGAACGTTGTACGCTTATTTAGAAATTAAGATTAAAATTAGATAATTTTTTGAAAAGATTGAAAAATGCACGAGCAAACCAAATCAGGTAAGGTCACATGCATATCATAACATAGATTGAAATATTACACACTTATTGAGTAGTAAAGAAATATAAACATAAATAAAAAAATAATAAATAATAAAAATTATAAATAAATATAAACGGTAGATCGCTCAAGTCCGTAACATTTTTGAACCATTATAGCAAACTTTCGTTCTTTCATCCATTTCTACTTAGACTAGGTATTTCTACGTAGACTTTGCGCCATAAAAATCACATTGGGTAAATTCCAAATAATTGGAATATAATAATATAATATTATATATATAATTATTAATAATATTATATATATAACATAATATAATATAATATTGGAATATAAATAATTCCAATAACATTGAGTAAATCCAGCTGGTAAGTAGGTAGTTAACGTCGCACTGGAGTAACACAGGCTATTGGCGACGTCCGGGATTAATCCCGAAGCGAATCAAATTCAGCTGGATATAGGTTTCAAGGATACATTTGAACCATTGAGCCGAGTTTCGTGAAAATCGGTTAGAAATTGTGGTGCAGGATGTCTTTTTTGGAGCATCATTATAAAGGTCAGGCACAGTTTATCAGTGTTCTGGACTTTGCACCATAACAAAATCATATTGGGTAAAAACGAATGAATATCTATCTAAAAAATGCTTTTAAATGCATGGAACTAATATTGAGCTTTACCTTTTCTCGAAGATGCATATAGTACATGTAAAAAAATTCCAGCTAACACATTAGCAATAAAATTATTGCTTCGTATGGCCATGATTAAACGCACCATAATGTTACAAACGAGAAATTATCTCTTTGTCCCGTAATATATAAACACACGTCATCCTACTAATACTTTTATTATAGATATTTTCATTCTTCTCTTGCCTAATCTAAATCTGTTTTTGTATAATGTATCGTATTTATAGGTTATTTTAAATGGACACATGAAAAAGTAGAATTTGTACTTATCCATGCATTTTATTTTTCAGTGCAGTTTTCCTACGTCAGTTTCTGTGATACCAGTAGAAAGATTTCAACAAACTGGTAATTATTATTTGCTTTTACTGCTGAATATTATTATTATTTATTATTACAATATATACAATTTTAGTCATTTCTTTCTTTTCATTAAAAATACATATGTCAAAAGTTGAAAACTGTAAACGGGTTGATAAGAGGGTTCCTTTGATAAGACAGCGAAATTTTCAACGAGATCTTTCTAAGTTTTACATTAATAAAAAATGGATAAGTCGTGCATGCTTTGAAACGTAATATATAATTTCTTACTACAAAAGGACACCCAGATTTTTCTTACGCCTTTACTTTAATACAAATTACGAAATGAAGTCAGTTGCTCAAAGTAATTTTGAATAATAAACCAAAAAGTTATTCAAGTAGAAAGCGATCAATATATTTTATAATTTGGAATGTCAATATTTAGACAAAATGTATCAATCAATTTTTAAACAACTAATTATTTCCTAATAATCCTAAAGATTATTCAAATAAATTTATACCGTATTGGATAACATGTAACTGATTGCATAAAATAACCTTTCTGTGAACTCAATATTTTTGCTAATAGATTTGTGTTTTTTTCAAATAATCTATGTATTGGTATAAATATTGCGAAATTATAAACGGTAATAATTATTTTATATTTACTCTAACGCATGAATACTAAAGTAAAGATAAAATATTTTCAGTACATAAGTATTACATAAAAAATAAAATTTCGAGATAATTTGCTTCAAGAATTATTCCCTTAATTTTCTTGAAAATGAAGATGGATCTTTTTCCAATCCTGTTTGCTAATAATTCTAGGCCGTTTATATCTGAATCCATCTGTTAATTTTTAGATTATGAAAATAGAAATTTTTCTGAAAATAATTCTACCATACCAGGCACACCAATGATTTGCCATACACATAATATATTATTCGATTTACATAGATTTATTCAGCGTATACATATTAACGTATCTGATTTCAATATTTTTCGCTTGTTGTCAATTTGTTCTCGCTTAGTTGTATGTCTCGCTTAGCAGCTATTTTGCACTATGCTATTTAAATATTTCGAAACCATGAACCATTTTGAACGATACGAATTTAGAAATTCTTTGAAAATATTACTTTGAGGATTCACATTTGAGCTCACCCCTTACTCACTTTACATTGAGAAAAATGCTAGTAAGATCCACTTTAAATATTTGATTAAAATGTTGAAAAAAGCAATTTTTTATCTTCAAAGCCTTTTACAAATATATTTCACTACATTAAATAATAAGCTTGATTAGAAGACAGTTCAAATATCTTCAAAACCTTTCACTAACGTATTTCATTACATTAAATAAATATGGCGCAGTGTTTGTCCGCTTTCGGACCTTGCGCCATAAAACCCAAACCAACCAACATTAAATAAATAAGCTTGATAAGAAGATAGCGAATATTTTAGCAAAAAAATTGTAAGCACCTCACAAGTGCCCTCAGAATTGATCAAATATGAAGTATGAAATTAATATATTAAAAGCACCAAGTAAATAACAAATCACAGTTTAAAACTACTAGCGTTAAAGCCTAATGTCGTTATCTGATACTTGATTAAAACCTCATGGTTAAACCAATGTTAAAAGCAGCGAAACTTATAAATCAAATTCACAATGCAATACTCTTATGAATGGACACGAATTGACAACCTATTCATTAGGTAGATTTTAAAATTCTGATAAAGATAAGCATAAGTATGTCTACCATAGCAAATTTCAAAGGTAAAATCAACATGCATACATATTGAAAAGTTTTCTTAACATACCTGTTGAGCTTCCATGTTGGATTGACGCTGAAGTGTGACGGTCGCTAGAGAGTTTTTCACGTACGTAATTAAACTTTGAACTGTATACAGCCACAGCGGCTGGAATTTAACCTTAACAATTCAATGTTGACCACCTTGAAGAGTGGAGGGCGGGTCCATAGGCGGTAACCTTTCAAGGTCGTGCCCTGCTTTCGAAACTGTTTTTTATGCCCCACTAAACGTATGTAAGTGAGGGGAAACCAGTCTACTCGCACTGGTAGGCAGGAGTAGAAACAGCCAATTGTATTGGCCAACCCCAAAAGGCTTTTGTATTCGATGCATATATTATTATAGAGATTTTCCTGTCGAAGGACATTCATTTTGATATATATATATTATGTTAAAGAACAGATAAACGTTTTCTAACAGTTTTTGATGGCGCCGAACAGTTGATCTAATTCGTGAGGAATGAGTTCTTAAACGATGTTGATACTTCTGTACAGTCTGGTCCTATTTATAAATAATTTTGTTTATTTTCAATGCAGCGACAATGGACAAAAGTCCTTAGACAGAGAACAATGATGCAAAAAAAATTCGAATAAAAACAATACTGAAAGAAAAAAATATAACAATAAAAACAAACAAAAATAGAAATAAAAATAACACAAATAGATGAAAAATGACAATAACAAACGGAAGTACAAGATAAATAAGGCTATTACATTAAATACAAACTGTCTATAGCCTTCGAATCAAAATTTAGGTAAACTCACTCAAATCCATATAATTTCGGTTAAGAATATATTAAGATTATGGTAGTTTATTGATTACTGAAAAATTTCTGTTGCGCATATATCGCTGTCTATTGGGTCAAATAATTTCTTTCTAGACTATATTGGACTGTCAGACAGACTTGTGGTGAAAAGGCCGAGGTCTAACGTAAGATTAAAAAAAATCTCAGATAATAAAAATTTTCGATTTTCGAAATGTTTAAAAGTTAACTCTGTTTCGAAGGTATTAAAGGAAAAAACTACTCGAAGTTTTTAATTGTTCGACTTTCCATACATTGAACACTTTATATTTAAGATTGTTATTTATTCTTCAGTGACTGTTACTTTCATAGCAAGATTTAACACTGAATTCTACTAGTTTTATATTACATACATTAGAACAATTCATGTTTAGTTTTATTCATAGTTCTTGTACATTGGAACCCTCCAAGTGGTTTCGACGCGATATCTCGTCCATCAAGATCTGATCAATTTTGCTAATGGCGCTATATCTCGTCATCAAGATATTACTGATTTTTTTATGATAACGAGATCAAAATCTGGTCAGTTTTCTTCTAATGACGAGAGACAAGATCTTGATCAAGGTTCTGGTCAGTTTTCTTCTAATGACGAGAGACAAGATCTTGATTAAGGTTCTGGTCAGTTTTCTTCTAATGACGAGAGACAAGATCTTGATCAAGGTTCTGGTCAGTTTTGCTAATAACTAGATATCTCGTCGAGACAACCACCAGGAGGGTTAAAGCCAATTTTATACTATATCACCCCTAGTTTTGGAGAGTGGGCTCATCTATTAACAAAAATATTGGGCACCTCAACGAGGTCGAACACCCAAGAATTGGTGTTTTGTCAAATTAAAGCAATTTAAAACAGAAGTCTGCAATTGAAGAAATTGATTTTGTATAACCATCTTTCTCATAGCTTTATTACAATTAAATGTGTTTGTATTTCGCCGCAAAATTATCCTTTGTAACTATTACAGTACCAAAATCATTTGTCATAATCATTATTTATAACCATTACTTCTCTATCACACAAAATTATCATTTGTAACCATTATCATTTGTAACCATTATCATTTGTGACAACAGAATTTAGATATGACTAGAATGTGCAGTTGAAAATTAAATGTCTTTCATGAATGTCTTTAATATTTTAGGACCATCTTCATGCAAGGAAATAGAATTTAAATTGGGTAATCGGAAAATACAATGAATATGATGAACGATTATGGTTATCAACTTATCACGTACGAAAAGACATTTTATTTCTCTTTCTATTCTCACTTTGAGACTCAATGTATTGATTTTTAGTTCATGACTGAAAGTATTACCGCTCCTTCGGATAAAAAGTTTTAGTAAACTTCAAATTTTTAAGTAGATAATACAAGGTGATTACTTCTATATTTTAGAACACATTGTCTTTCTCGTATTATTTTTAAATATACATACCTTAAAGGCAATCTCTTTTTTTAATTCAACATTAGTTAAACGCATTCGCATCTAAATAAAGGCATATTACAAATTAATGAATTTTCTAAACTATCAAATATGGTCCTTCCTCCATAGAACAACAAATCCAAACAACCAATTAAAACAAAAACTTTTCACACAAGAATACTGTCCTGAAATTTTTTTACACTAATCGTAAACTAATTCATAAATATATTCGACTTAGAGCAAAAACTCATTAGCAGACATTTTTCCGAAGACATGGAATGCTTATTTTCATGATTGTGAGAAATACATTGTCATACTGTAATACGTTTACAATATATACAACATTATGAAAATGCTTATCATTTATATTTTTAGAATTAAAAACTAAGAATCTTTAAACAGTTGTGTGATAGAAAACTTTTTGTCAGTCAAATGAATTTCTGCTATAAGCCGACAAAGCGAAAATGATGAATCATTTTTCGAACGCTCCTTGATTAAATTCTATGATAGGCCAAAAATATTTTTTGCACAGCATTTCAAAGAAAGACCTCCATGATGTCAACAGATTTGATAACGAATTGTTTTTAATTTTTTAGACGTTTAACACAGCATCAGATTATGTCTTTACAGGCCTTGAACGAAATATGTCGTGAGACAACGTCTGGTAAAATATGACGCATAAGTACGTCAACCCATCCTGGAAAAATAAGATATTCTTCCGTCTGCAAAAGGAGAAATTAAATATTTGCTTTAGTTGAAACTGTTTAGTTCTCAAAATTCCAATCATTCATTTTTCGCGTGCGCTCTTTCTAAATTTTCATCTTTCAATAATTGAATAGCTTTTCCTTTTAACTACTTATTAATGAATAGTTATAAGATTCAGAGAATCATGATATTGGGATACCGGAATGGTTATAATAATATTGAACTCGGTTGGTTTAGGGGAAACAACGTGTGCGCATGCGCTCTAATTATGTTGA
Source organism: Meta bourneti (assembly GCA_933210815.1). Taxonomy (NCBI): domain Eukaryota; kingdom Metazoa; phylum Arthropoda; class Arachnida; order Araneae; family Tetragnathidae; genus Meta; species Meta bourneti. Next base: position 81,632,967 of record OW119933.1, read on the forward strand.
TGTAACGTAAAGAAAGCCAAGTGATGTTTTGTTCGAGGCTACTATACTGCTCAACCGAAAACAAGATATATAAAATACAATACTTTTACTTCTGAACATATAAATGTTCAAATTTAAAATTCATATTTACAAGAATAGCTTCTTTGATTACGTTGGAAGCAAGTGTAATGTATTTAAAATATTCTAAATATTGTAGTAGTCCTCTATTGGTAGATACCCTAAGCGAATGAGAGTTTGAATTTCTTCCTTGTTGTTGGATTTTAAATTTTGACTACTAATATATCGACTTTCCACTTTATTTCGAATTCTGATTGGTCAAAACCATTAATTTTGGTTGGTTTTTCAAAAAACGATGATTGCAGGTCTGAATATTTTACGCGTTCATGTTAGTGAATGGAAAATGCTTACTCATCCATCTGAAATTAAATTTCTCTAATAATTTTGTTGACAAACAATACAAAGATGAACTTTATCATCCGAAGAATTTAGCGAAGCTATGCAAATGAGCCCTATGTGGAAAGCCATTTTATTTCACACTTAGCATATGCTAGAATTTTTTTATTCCTGAATTAATCCTCTATTTAAGTAATGTTCCATGAGGAATATATCCTCAATTTAAGTTGTGTTCTATGAGGAATTAATCCGTTTAAGTCGCTGTGTTGCTCCAGTGCGACGTTAATTAATTACCTACCTACTTCTATTTGAATAGCGTTTTATGAGAAATTACTAGATTGGTGTAATTTTGATATCACATTGTGTAACCTGTCATCACCTAAGATTTTCTGCGTATGAAAGGTCGCTTTACGTGATTATAAAATATTAATAATTAGTAGTAATATGAATGTTATTCAAAGTGATTTGTTTCTCAGTAAACACTCAAAATGTGTATTATTTGATTCTTAATTATAAATTTTCTTTTCGTGGTACGATTTTATACCTTAAAATTTTGAAATATTTTAGTCAATAATAAATGCGGGTAAGAAGAACGTATATTATATTCTTCAAATTCACTCCCGAAATTTGATTTATTCGTTCAGAACGTTCATTTAAACTAAATTTGCTGCTAACGTAAACTAAGTAACAGTTTTGACTAAAATTCCGTGAAGTTTACCTGATTTCCATTATGTACTCAATGGTATTAACTTATTTGTGAGAGTCAAAATCCAATCATTTCGATTAATCCGTTAAATCCATCCAATTGTCTATTTTTATTTCTAGATACCATTAGTATTTTAAGCGTGCATGTTATTTGTTTTAACGGGAACTGTGGTCCATCCATAAAACTTATTCTATGAATAAAAAAGAAACTAAAGAAAAACACAGAAAAGTAAACTAAAGAAAACAGAAAAAAATCACATCCTCTGTACAGAAGAACGTATATTTTGAGACAAAATTTAACTAACACAAAAGAAATCTTACAAAACTTTACTTTTACCAGAAAATAATCTTAACTTCGGTCATAAAGATATTCGTCAACTCTCTTTTCTGAAACATTCGTCAATAAGTAATTTAGCATCCCTTTTCTATGATATGAAAGAAGACAGTTTCCCGACCTTTTAAATCAGTAATTTAAAAAGCCGATTTAGAAGGGGTAGTTCATTAACGTCGTCCTGGAGCAACACAACGAGCTATTGGGATCAATTGGACTACGGGCCGGGATCAATCCCAAAGGGAAAGATTTGAACGCAGATTTAGAAGTCTAAATTTTTCTTTTTACTATTACAACTGCAACAGGCAATCATCTTTTCTATGCCGCGATAAAAACACTAGCATTGTATTGTGCGATACCAAAATTTATATAAAATCGAGGTCAAGAGAAATTATTTGTCGAGTTACATAAATTATGATTTCTGTCGTTTTTCAGTTTAATTTCCATGACTATCACATAATAATTGATCCCTAAAACATAACTCGAAGTAGTATAGAGAGAAATTAAGACTTTTTTAATCTACTTTGTTTCAAATGCTTTAATTATTTGACTATTACATCGCTCAGTAAAATAAGAACGACATAGCATCATACTAGTTTGTTGACGACTCTAACATTGGTAAATAAAAATAGGGACCAAAGGAAACATTCCTTGTTTAAAGTTATGTGAATTTCTATAAATCGACGAGACCAGAGTTTATATATAAAAAAAACTAGCGACCGAAGGAAGCATTCTTTGTTTAATGTTATGGAGATTTTTTATAAATCGGTAACACCTATGTTTGTAAAAACCAGCGACCGAAGAAAACATTCCTTGTTTAAAACTATGGGAATTTCTATAAATTGACGACACCAGAGCTTATATATAAAAATCTAGCGACCAAAGGAAACATTTCTAGTGTCAAGTTCTGTGAATTTCTATGAATTGATACCAGATTTTAAAAATACTAGCGACCAAAAGAAGACGATCCTTCTTTAAAGTTATGTGAATTTCCATAAATTGACGACACCAGAGTTTATATATAAAATAAACTAGCAACCAAAGGAAACATTCCTTGTTTAAAGTTATGGGAATTTTTATAAATCGGCAACACCAGAATTTGTAAAAACTAGCTACGGAAGGAAACCTTCCTTGTTTCGAATTATGTTAATTTCTATAAATCGACGACACCAGAGTTAAAAATCTAGCTACCAAAGGAAACATACCTTATTTAAAGTTATGTGAATTTCTATACATAAGTTATATAATGTTATGGGAATTTTATAAATCGGCGACACCAGGGTTTGTAAAAACTAGGTACCATAGGAAATAGTCTTGTTTTAAATTGTGTGAATTGATATGGTTGTGATTGAGGTTCTTTACCCGTGTCGTACTTTTGTTTAACTAACACGGCTCATCCCTTAAAATACACTCTTGAACAACGCAGATTTTATATTTCTCTATAGTACGACAAATGTGATTCTATAATAGACTAATTCATGTAATACAATAAGAATGACGTTATATTGGACAAGTTTGAGAACTGGCGACTTTTATAAAAAATTGTAAAAGGAGTGTTTCCATTCGTTGCACGAGTTGCAGATTCCCAAGCGCAGCGAATCGGCATAAAAAACCCCGCAAAAAGTTCAATTATCTATAAAGCATCGCAACCGTATATAGTTTCTTTTGAGAAAGGCCATTACTTTCAAACGGACAAGCCGTCCTGTTCGGGATCGCATTTGAAAGTTTAGAGCCTCGGCCGAAATCCAGGGCCCCATTGCTCCGCGAAAGAGCAGCGTTTCGCGAAGAAAAACGACTGTCAGAAGCTGACTGGGCAGTCATTCACTTTGGTGCCAATGGTGCCTAACTAATTGTCCAATGGTGCTTAGATCCCCGGTCCGCAGCAACCGCGACCAATGGCTGCATGAATCGGCGGCGTCTTCGAGCCAACCGTTCCAAGATGGCGAGGGTCTAGTCTGGGGATCGTGTGCTTAGCAAGCAGGGGCGGACTGTCTGTGTAACATTTCACATGGTCTGGTGCATTTGAGGGCCGATTGCGCCGACATATTTGGGGGACAATAGGTTTTGTTAAATTTATTATAATCTCTCTAGCATGCTGAAAACCGACTGTCCGGTTATCTGGATACTTATCCCTCCAAGTAGTTTCGACGAGATATCTCATCCATCAAGATCTGACCAGTTTTGCTGATGACGAAATATCTCGTCATCAAGATATTGCCATTTTTTGATGGTGATGAGATCAAGATCTGGTCAGTTTTTCTAAAGACGAAATACCTTGGCATCCTCCTTGATGGACGAGATATCTCGTCCATCAAGGTCTGGTCAGTTTTGCTGGAGACAAGATACCTCGTCAAGACAACTACAAGAAGGATTAAAGGCAGAATGGACCGGTATATACTTGGGGAGAGAAAGATTTAATTAAATTTAAGATTGATACCTATCACACTCACACACAGAAAAAAAAACCCGAGGAAACCAACTGTCCGGTTATCTGGATTCTTTAACGACAAATGAACCGGCATACTCGGGAAGCGAATGATTTTTTTTAACTTTAAAATTCATTCCAATCATTCAGAAACATCGAAAAAAGACGGTCAGGCTATCTGGATTTACTTGAGGGCCGATAAGACCAACTTACTCAGGGAACAATATATTTTTTATTAAAATTAGGTTTTATTCCAATTACTCAAAAAACATTAATATATTGACAGTCTGGTTATCTGGATACTTGAGAGTCAGATGAACCAGCTTACGCTTGGGAAGCGAATGATTTGATTAAATTTAAGTTTATTCATTCACTCAAAACCATGATAAAAACCGGTCTTGCTATCTGTGAGTACTTAAGGGCCACGTGGACCGGCATACACTGGGAACGATGGACTTAATTTAATTTAAATTTTATTCCAGTCTCTAGAAAACATCAAGAAAGCAGACGGTCCGGCTATCTGTGGATTCGGCCATCCCTTGTGTTGTTTCTATCCGGCCTACCTTTGCTTCGGAATATTCGAAATAATTATACAGTAATTTAGGACACTCAAAATTTACGTTTCTCCAGTCTACGCAAAAAATTTCAAGAAAAACATTACAAATGTATATGGATTTTAGAATATTGTGCGTTCAAAAATTTTCTAACAGCGAATTTTGGAAACCGATCAGTCTCTCATGGAAAATAAGAGTGAGTCCTGTTTAGGACAGTTTGAGAATTTAAATCAAACCCAGAACCCCATTCCTCTGAGAAAGAAGAACATTTCGGGAAGAAAAACGATTATCAAGAGCTGAAGTAACAGTCATTCACTTTGGTTTCAATGGTGCCTGACTAATTGTCCATTGGTGCTTGGATCCCTAGTCGCAGTAATTGCGACCAATGGCTGCATGGAACTGTGGCGTCTTGGAAAGAACTTTTCAAGATGGTGAGGAGATAGTCTAGGGGATCGTATGTAAGATATCGACAAAACACTACTATGCAGAGGGGATGAGGGATTTATAGGGTTCTCATTTAAAGCACGGTAATTTTAGTGCTATTTTGAAAGAGATAACAGTTAATGAAGTTGTAGTAATTAATAAACTAAACGTCTTGTTTATCAGAAAACACGCAATAAAAATATCTGTCGAGGCCTCAAATGTCCTCAGCTTGGCCTGGTGTGGAAGTTTGGAGGGTGTCAGCTCAGGTGTTGATCTCATCATCTGACCGTTTTTCAAAATTATGAGGTGTTATCCTTCGGATCTTTCCCTTCGGGATTGATCCCGGACCGTCGCCAATATCTCGTTGTGTTGTTCCAGTGCGACGTTAATTCAATTACTCAATAAAAATAAATCTGTTGTATTATGGAAAAGACTACACATACCACAGCAGTGGTCCATGTATTCTTCTGTATCTTTTACCATTTCATTGGCATCTTCCGTAGATGAACTGGCAGATATCAGACTGCATGCCATAGTACCACATGGGAAAATATTCACGCTTCGCCAAACCTTCATTAAGTTTGGTCAACAAGTATTTTGTTCATTGGATCCTGGAAAAATGATTATACAATAACATAATTGAATTTATGTTATTGTATGATCTCATTAATACTCATTAACCTCAACCATTTCAGAGGAGGGGGGATGAATGCTGTTGAAGTGCATTAAATGTATGATAATACATTTAATGCTTATCAACTCGCTTCGTTCTGAATTTAATCGATCATCTATAGATACATATGTTTAAATACAATACAAGACATGACTTTATTTTAATTAGATTGTGATTTGTAAAGATATTAATTTGCAGTGGGGAGACGAATTATGGGTTCGGACCCCGTTATAGCAGGCTGACCAGATCTTGATGGACGAGATACCTCGTCTTTAGATGAAAACTAGCCAGATCTTCATCTCGTTATCATAAAAAGAACCGGCAATATATTTATGCCGGGATATCTCGTCATTATAAAAATTGGTCAGATCTTGATGGACGAGATATCTCGTCGAAACCACTTGAAGGGTTAAATTATCACCCGGTGTGAACTTAAATTTCTGCATTACTTAACATTTACAAACTCGATTACTCAGTGATTTTCCGAGTTTTTTATTTCCTTAAACATTACCCCCCCCCCCAAAAAAAAAGCGTGATTTCCTGTTAAATTATCGACACTTCCAAAAACGTGACACTCCTCTCTTCAACTGCAGTACTCTGCTTTCCGCTGATTTCGCTATTGTGGTTGTAAATTGAAGCGTCAATCGGTCGCAGCCCAGCTCCTTATTATATAAAAAAAAGCAAGCGCATTTTTTATGTTCCTAACGCCCTATAAACACCAGACCAACTGCCGTGTTCCGAGCCGTAAGGAATCGATAGGAACGAGAACCTCATCTGAGGTCTGGAGAGAGAAGATCTAAGGAGGCGTCGGTGCTTCCTCTTTGATGCTGATCCGGTTTTTCCCCTAAGCAGCCTGCGACCAAACTCAAAAATATGGAAGAACCTGTGTCAGGCGATTAATAACTGCGGCTAGTGACAGCTAATTATTGAGAGCGAGGAGCAAAACTAGGAAGCTAAAAATGATCGTCTAGTTAGGAGGAGGTTTTCTTTGTGCCTTTTTTCGAGGTGCTCAGCGATGCGTGCTTCACATCCCGAGGAGTTGAGTTTGCTGCACGCATGCGAGGAGATGTTCCGTGGTGTGCAGAAAATGTGCAGAATGTTAATAAAAGCGATATGCAGTCTGAGGGTTCGTTGCATGCGATGGAGCGTTGAGAATACAACTTCTGAACAGAGGCGTCTTTAGGTACCTCAAATATGGTTTGGTTGAAAAATATTTTGGAAACAAAAAATAATATTGATAGACGCAATCGCATTTGGTTGAATATACTCCTCTTTAAAATGTTCAGTGATATTAGCCCTTTAAAAAGCATTATGTTAAAAAAATTTCTTAATATTTTTAAGAGGTTTTAAAGAATCTTTTTTTGAAAAACGATTTCTCTGGAAATGTACAGAATGTTAATAAAAGAGATATGCAGTTTGAGGGTTCGTTGCATGCGATGGAGCGTTGAGAATACAACTTCTGAACAGAGGCGTCTTTAGGTACCTCAAATATGGTTTGGTTGAAAAATATTTTGGAAACAAAAAATAATATTGATAGACGCAATCGCATTTGGTTGAATATACTCCTCTTTAAAATGTTCAGTGATATTAGCCCTTTAAAAAGCATTATGTTAAAAAAATTTCTTAATATTTTTAAGAGGTTTTAAAGAATCTTTTTTTGAAAAACGTTTTTCTCTGGAAATGTACAGAATGTTAATAAAAGAGATATGCAGTCTGAGGGTTCGTTGCATGCGATGGAGCGTTGAGAATACAACTTCTGAACAGAGGCGTCTTTAGGTACCTCAAATATGGTTTGGTTGAAAAATATTTTGGAAACAAAAAATAATATTGATAGACGCAATCGCATTTGGTTGAATATACTCCTCTTTAAAATGTTCAGTGATATTAGCCCTTTAAAAAGCATTATGTTAAAAAAATTTCTTAATATTTTTAAGAGGTTTTAAAGAATCTTTTTTTGAAAAACGTTTTTCTCTGGAAATGTACAGAATGTTAATAAAAGAGATATGCAGTCTGAGGGTTCGTTGCATGCGATGGAGCGTTGAGAATACAACTTCTGAACAGAGGCGTCTTTAGGTACCTCAAATATGGTTTGGTTGAAAAATATTTTGGAAACAAAAAATAATATTGATAGACGCAATCGCATTTGGTTGAATATACTCCTCTTTAAAATGTTCAGTGATATTAGCCCTTTAAAAAGCATTATGTTAAAAAAATTTCTTAATATTTTTAAGAGGTTTTAAAGAATCTTTTTTTGAAAAACGTTTTTCTCTGGAAATGTACAGAATGTTAATAAAAGAGATATGCAGTCTGAGGGTTCGTTGCATGCGATGGAGCGTTGAGAATACAACTTCTGAACAGAGGCGTCTTTAGGTACCTCAAATATGGTTTGGTTGAAAAATATTTTGGAAACAAAAAATAATATTGATAGACGCAATCGCATTTGGTTGAATATACTCCTCTTTAAAATGTTCAGTGATATTAGCCCTTTAAAAAGCATTACGTTAAAAAAATTTCTTAATATTTTTAAGAGGTTTTAAAGAATCTTTTTATGAAAAAAAGTGGTTTGTTGAAAAAACGTTTTTCTCTGAAAATGTGCAGAATGTTAATAAAAGCGATATGTAGTCTGAGGGTAAGTTGCATGTGATGGAGCGTTGAGAATACAGCTTCTGAACAGAGGCGTGTTTAGGTACCTCAAATATGGTTTGGATGAAAAATATTTTGGAAACGAAAAATAATATTGATAGACGCAATCGCATTTGGTTGAATGTATTTCCCTTTAAATTGTTCGATGGTGTTAACCCTTTGAACAGCACTGAGCTAACAAATTTTTTTCTTAAAACAAAAAAAGAAATTTCAATGGCTTTTTAAAAAGAGGTTTCTTGTTAAATGAAGTTTCTCTCTGAAAAAATAGGTTTTAAGTTTTACTTTCAGAAAAATCTTTTGGGTGAAGATCACACTTTATATGGATATATTTTGCACGTAATATAAAATTTTGAAATTTTTTAAGGGTGGGTGAGCATTTTTGTTTCTAGTATCTTTTTAAAATAAGTTTTTTAATGGTTTTTAGGAGTTTGAAGAAGAATCTTATGGGTGCAAATCACACCTCATCTGAATGTATTTTGTACGCACAAAAGGATTTTTTAAGGATTGTTGTGCCTCCTTGGTTTTTGGTTTTGTTTTAAAAAGGTTTTTGTTCAAAAAATATCTTACATGGTTGCAAATCACACTTCATATGAATATATTTTGCACAAAAAATTTAGATTTTTTTCAGAGTCGGTGGGGCCTCTTATATCACCTCCCATAAAAAGTACTCCACATCAGAATACCAAGTGAGGAAATACATACCCCTTAACAGCCTTAATTAATATACACAGTATTTTTATACCAAGTCTAAATCGTTGAGGAACTCAAAACTTCAGACATCTGGATCTGCCCTGCAAGATTTAATTATGTTCAGAACTGTACACATCCTTCAAAAACTTACGGAATGTTCTTCAAATTAAACGCCAACACAATATTGCAATACAATCTTAACCAATTTTGTTCGCTGCCTGCTTTCAAATGCTAATTGAGATTTGAATGAAATAACTCTTTTGCATAAACCAATGTCGGACACTTCCAAATTTTTATATGCAAAAAATAATCGGATTGAAATAATATAAAATAAGTTATTTTAAAATGGAAAAAAGTATAGAAAATATATACTCATCTCAAGTCGTTAGTACACTCAGGCCGATTTATCATCACAAATTTGTAATGCAAAGTTCTGCGTGCGTTTTGTAATAGGAAAATTTTGAACTCGGATGAAAAAAGTAGGAAGCCAATCGTTACACTTTTCAAAAGAAGCACATCCTATAATTAATGTTTTTCTGTATTTTGTTAAAACCATCATCGACCTCATTACCTTAAAGAACTTAACAATTCCGTTAATCATCAATAAAAGCATTTGACCTCCAAAAGGATTTTGGTATCAATTAGAAATTTCCTCAATTACTGATCTTTCAGAAAGGATCTCCGCCTTGCGCAACATCTCTCAAAATAAGCCATCTCCCGAAACAATTCCCAATTATAATCCGGCAACATCCATATACCTTTCGATAATGCTGCTTCAATTGAAATTATGCGCCTTCATTAACAAGGGGCTGTGCAATCAACAAACACGAATTAGAAACGGAGCAATTTCGATCCAGCGCACGTATTACTCCACGTCTTACGAAGATTATAATTGCTGTTATTAAAAGGGGATTATTAAGGGGTTTAAATAGCCGCATTTTTCCTCATTTTGAGTCACGCGAGCTACTCCAATGCAGACCACTGGCACCGATATTTCCTCAGTATGACGTTTATACAACTATGAAACCATAATTATACGAGCGTTCAACGTTTTGCAAGTGACATTAAAAAATGCGGTAGATTTTTTTACAACTTTCTTATGAGGTGACTCTAAAGTTTATGGAATAAAAATAAAAACCGACCCGACTTTCCAAAGCCTTTTATTTATTTGTACATAAACACGATCTTCCTTTTGGCAAAAACTCATGCTTTATGGCTTACTTATATCCATAAAACTACCCAGAATGAAACCCTGCACCGTTTTGCAGGGGGGCTGCGAGCTTTGGGATTGCCATTTGAATACAAAATGCAGCCTCTGTTTCCGTAATTAGAAGCCATAATGGCCTGATGTCTTAATAGAGATTTTCGTTCTTGCTCCATTAGTGTACAGTCATTAACTGCTGTTGTCGTACGTTCTCGGTATATTAATTCATGGTCACGAATTGGAAGAGGGAACAGAGAGAGAGAGAAAAGAAAGTTATGAGCATGATGATACGCAAAAACTGTATCTGAAGATACAGGGATGACTGTTAATTAATGGTTTATTTTTCGTGAAATTTGGCTTGTAATGGTTTGCCTTACTTCCTTATGTCCGTTCAAAGTTCATAGAATTTTTTTTGTGTTGTGTACTGAAGGTTATTTGCAGAAGGGACCAGTACGGATTTATTCATTTTTTACTTATTGCTTCGCAGTTGTACTCACAGAATTTCTGAAGTTAGACGTTTGTCTTTTGAATATCCCCTAGTATAGCTCACGACAATCCTAAATCATTTGCAAATATGTTTAAAAGGGGAATTTTCTCTTTCTTTTCTGTGCTAAAATTACAGTTTTGGGGGATTTTTTATTAGCAAAGTTATGCAATCAAATAATTTCAAACTTTGTACGCATATTTATTATCATTTTAGGTATGATATTCAAAAATATTTTTAAATGATTTTCATGAAGAATCAGGCCTTCTAACCCTCCTCGAACGTGACGCCGCTCTAAGCTCTGTGGTAGCAGGTTGGCATGATTTCTCCACTCCAAGTGATCTTTAAAAAAATTGAAAGGCAGCTTACTTCATACACATGTAGCTTTTGTTTGATAAACCAGAAGAAATTTTAAAAAATACTTGAGGAAATGGCGACTTGTCAAATACAAAATAATCGATTTAGCTAAAACATTGATCGAATTTTTTTGTTATAAAAATATAAAACCATAATATATCGCATGTCTGATTCGTCAAACTACAAAAAGATGTTTGCTCAACACGCTATGAAAATTTCAAGTCGATCAATCCAATAATTTTATAGATATCATGCCAACCACTAGCGAAAAAACTATTTCAAGAAAAACTCTTATAAAGTGTCAGTACAGTTAACGGAAACATTCATTACTTATGGTATTTTCTTTTTAATCTGTTATATCAGTTGTGTGAATACAGTGATTATATCTTTTGATCGCCATCTTTTAATGACAAATCGTTGTAAATCGGCTTTATAGAATTTACATTGTCACACGCTCCAAATTCTACATCTCTGCGGTGAGTCTACATCTGCGAGCTTCTGTTAATGGGTTATAACTTGGCCATTTTTTCGAATTTCGACTTGAAATTAGGCACACATGTTCTTAAGACCCTAAAGAATAAAATTACGTGAAAAATACAAAATCGATTTTTTTTTGCTGGAATAAAGAAAATATCTCAAAAGCTATTAGGAAGACAGTTTTTTAATGGGATACACAACATAAGCATTTTTTTGCTTTTTAATTTTCTCACGAAAGGATTCTAAATATTAAAATAGGTATCATCCCTATCCCAATCATTTTCTATTATATAGCACTCTCCCAAACTGCTATTTCAGCTTTATTTACATTGCAATATCACTATTGTATGTATAAGCATTAGATTAGAGCTATTGTATGTATAAGCACATAGATGAAATAAGCATTTAAGAGAGTACTCGAACCTTTTATCGCAACTTTTTGTTATAAAATTAGTATTTAAAATTATAAAAGCGTCAAAACTAAACTCTGGGGCAGTCGTGGCTCAGTCGGTATGCCACTGGGCGAGCAACCTTCCAGTTGTTGGCGGCACAGGTTCGGTTCCTGACAGGTGCATTCCTCCCTGGGTGTATTTCTCTCTTCTGTGTCAGTAAAAACTTTCATTGTGTGTTTGTCTATTACTTGATATTGTGTGTCTTGTGTCTGGCGCAGCATGGCCAAACATGGCCCTTGCACCATAAAACCCCAACAAGCCAAACCAAAACTAAATTCTGTACCTTGGTAGAAAAAAGGCATATGTTCAAATTCACTTATTTTGAGTTATGTCCATGACTTCAAGATTATGAAAGTTTTGTAATAGAAGAAGGGCCAATGTCCTCCTATAAATACATTGTGAAAGAATCAAAACATGGAAAGTAGTTTTAGTTTGGTCAAACTTTTCAAAAATAAGAATTACTAAACTGTTACCAAAGACTTGCATAATGGATGTTGGCCCTTTTTCTACCAAAGTACAGATTTATTTTCTGAAAAATATCCCAAACATTGAAAATCATATTTTCCAATTTTTATTCAATGAAAATATACATACTGATGATACATGCAAAACATTTACAATACAAACATTTTTAAACAGTACAAGCAAATTCAACGCACCGACACACAGTTTACAATGACCAAAAATTACCCATAAATACCATGTTCGGTCCCTATCGTATACAACGAAATTGAAACTAGAATCGACAAATTTAGCGTTACAGGGAACAAACTTCAATACCGTTGATGCCGTGTCCATTTCTGATTCAGATATCGCCGTGTACATTTTGCACAGCTTTGGCGATGTCGGTTATTTTCTCGCCGTAAAGCTGTTCTTCGGAATGGTAATCGATGGTTTGGAGAGCAGCTACTATTGCAGGGCAGGTGAATATATGGTGAGGTGTGAGTTCAACGCCCAGACAGTTGTTACAATGTCTATGAGTTCTGATTCCATCACTTAATTTTCATGCCGTTAAAATGTCCTGTTCTCAGTCTGGATAGTGTGGTGGTGGTTTTTCCATCGCTGTCAATTTCACAAATTTGTTTTAGTTTAATTTTTTGTGATATGAGTTTGAATTTCACCAAAGCATTAGCATCAGTAAGGGTTATTGGGGTTTGTTCAGCATTCAATTATATGTCTTCCTTTGCCAATTGATCTGTAGCTTCATTTCCTTCAATGTGCATGTGCGCGAATCCACTGAAGAGTGCAGTTTTTCTCCAAGCACATGAGTTGGTGCAGAAGTGAATGGATATCTTGGGCACACTTTGAGTTGCCATTTGCTATTGCTTCTAACGCAGATCCGGAATCACTAAAGATCGATTCAATCGACTTGTAGGCCGCGGTAACCGAGTTGGAAGATCAACGGATTAGCTGCCTGAGGGTTGCGAGTTCGCTGATGCACTTTAAATCTGTAGTGGGCTCAAATGTCGTAACGTTTTCGTGGTGTGAAAGTTTTGAGAGTAGGGTACCAGGTCAGGTGTTGTTCACGCCATCTGGACCGTGGTTCGAAATTACGAGGCGTTGTCCTTGAATCTTTCCCTTGGGGATTGATCCCTGATCGTCACCAATAGTCCGTTGTGCTGCCCCGGTGAGACGTTAATTAACTACCTACTTACCCTCGGTTTGCTGTGCTGATGATAGAGCTAAATAAGTTTCAAGAGCCTAATTTATACCTATGAGATCACTGGTAAAATTAGAGGATATAATCACAATATATCGTTAGAAAAAATTGATAGTTTCACTGCAGAGTCAAAGCAAATAAGAAGCACCACACGACTTTCATCCTCAGCCGTTAAGCACACATCTGCTTCATCTCCTCTGATTTTCATTGATGTACACGGACAATAACGGCTAAATTCGGAAGTTGGGCAGATATGGAACTGCAGTTTAGCGCCTACCACCCGCAATTTGGGGTAAAAGGAAGCTGGAGAGCTTTATTTGGGAGTGATAGTATCTTTAAAACCCCGAATACACATTTAAATGTTGCACTTAGCAACGGTATGAAACGTTTCCGTCGTAAAGATATGGGCTTGGTTCAGTAAATCACCCTCCAATGTTTCGATAAGCAACTAAGATAGCTGAGGAGTTTGGATGGAGTTCAGTGTTTTTAGTGTTGGAAGTGAATGTCAGTGTAAAGATGAAATTTCAGTTATTTGTCGAGGGTAGGATCTGGGGATCCAAGCCCTCTCATTTTTTTATTTAAAAATATCTCTATAAAGAAATACCACAGGGTGGGCCATAAGTCACTACCTTTTGAAATTTTTTCCTGTTGGACTGGGGTGCCAGCTCAGGTGTTGACCTCGTCATCTGACCGTGGCTCAAAATTACGTGGTGTCATCGGATGTTTCCCTTCGGGATCGATCCCGGACTGGACACTAGGAACGAGAGTGTGTTGCTGTTAGTTAGACCGTCGCCAATAGCCTGTTGTGTTGCTACAGTGCGACGTTAATTCAACTACCTGCCTGACTGTTGGACTGGACTGGACATATCACTTACAAAGCACCTGCTGCTTAGCAGCTTATTTCGTTATAAAAAGAGAGTTAAACATAATGTGCCGAAACTTAAAATTTTAGAATAAAACGGGCTGGATAGCATAAATTTTAGAATAAAAGAGGCTGGATAGCATAAATTTTAAAATAAAAGAGGCTGGATAGCATAAATTTTAGAATAAAAGAGGCTGGATAACATAAATTTTAGAATAAAAGAGGCTGGATAACATAAATTTTAGAATAAAAGGGGCTGGTTAGCACAAATTTTTCAGTAGTTATAAAAGCTTAATTTCACCTCCCCGCATCAAGACAGTTACTTGAGCGGTCTTGACAGTTACTCGAGCGGTCGAGCTCTCAAATACTGTTCACGACCAGAGGTGCTTGACTTACGGTGATCAATTTGGGGCTGGGTGACTATCCCCTGTGCCACTGTTTGAGTTGCTTTGAATGGATTAGAATTCAAAGACATGATTTAATGGGAGGGAAGTTAAAGGATTAGCCATAATTTAATAAATGAACGATAACTATTGAAAGTTGTGTGATACAATTAAGGATCCAGTCTAGTCCTATTCCCAACTTAAAAGTAACTATAAAACGCGGCCCATAAAAGCATTTGTAATTTAATTTGCAGGGGGAAATTAAGTGGAATCGAAGTCGTAAACTTCAGGGTTCAAACTAAACACACCTCAATGACGTTTTCGTCGACGCAGAAAGATGTGAAATCGTTTTTGCAGAAGAGCACAAGGCCCTTTTTGCGAGCTTTTGACAGTGGATGGTAATGATCCGAGTGCTACGTTTGCACCTGTGGTAGTTTTTGAAGAAAGTGACCGAAGTATGTTGTAGGAATTCAGCAATGGGTTTAATTTTGGTATCCGAATGGTTGATTTATTTTTCTTCTTCTTTCCATTTGAAGCCGTCGTATAGCTCAGTGGACTTGCTCTCTGTCAGTATTCTGTGAGGCTCAATTCCTTCCTGGGTGTATTTCTCTCTTCTGTGTCAGTAAAGCTTTCCTGTGTGTGTATTCCTCTCTTCTGTGTCAGTAAAGCCTTCCTGTGTGTGTATTCCCATTACTTCACGACTTATCTGTCTTAAGTTTGGCACAGCATGACCAAATATGGCCTTTGCACCATAAA
Organism: Meta bourneti; assembly: GCA_933210815.1. Taxonomy (NCBI): domain Eukaryota; kingdom Metazoa; phylum Arthropoda; class Arachnida; order Araneae; family Tetragnathidae; genus Meta; species Meta bourneti. Next base: position 81,648,439 of record OW119933.1, read on the forward strand.
AAACAGCCAACCTTTCAAATTAAAGCTAAATTAATTTCAATAAAACGCATAAAAAGCCATTAACTGTTTAAGGGAAAGAGCATTTTGAGTCCCGTGAAGTCTTTTTTTGTGCTAGGTTAGAGTAAGGTAGTATTGCATTAAGACTAGTTAAATTTTGGTACTATTCAGTTATGCAATACTTAAAAATACCACAATTTCATTGAAAGTTTCTAAATATCTTACTATCATGTTATTGCGCATTGTACATTGTTTACCACATCGCGCACATAAATCTCTCTCAACTGAGGTTAGGTTTCTAAACTTGGTCTAAGTTTAACCCTCTGATCGTCACGAGGTTTCCGAGTAGTGTAGGATTGCTTCTACCCTACAACATACTTAAAGACTAGGTAACCACTTCTATTGGTTGAAAGAATCCATTGATTATTTGAACCTTTAGAAATATTCTCTCTATTGGTCTTTTCTTCAGAACAGAATCATTTAGAAGAATTGTATAGATCCTTTCCTTGGAATAGAATCCTTTAGAATGATTCTATTGGTCCATTCTGTAGAATAAAGCCCTTTGAAAAGATTCTATTAGATTAGAATTCGTTAGAAAGATTCTATTTCTCCTTTCTTTAGAAAAGAGTCCTTTGGAAAGAATCTATTTTTCCTTTTCTTAGAATAGGATCCTTTAGAACGATTCTATTGCTCCTTTCCTTAGAATGGAATCTTTTGGAAGAGTTCTATTGCTCCTTTTCTTAAAATAAAATTCTGTGGAAAGATTCTATTGCTCATTTCTTTATAATATAATCCTCTGTAAAAGTTCTATTGACCCTTTCCTCGGAATAGAATCCATTGGAATGATTCTTTATTCCATTCTACCGAATATAGTCCTCTGGAAAAATTCTATTGCTTTGTTCCTTAAAATAGAATCCTTAGGAAAGATTATATTCGACAAGGTCAAATTCAGTTAGAAGTCTTCCGGGAAAGACTACAGGTTACTAGGTGGAAGTTTACTTGTGAGATGCCTTTCAGAGGGCACGATTATCACGATCCAACACGATTCGCTTAAGTAGTTAACTAGTGGTTTTGTATTTAGTTATTTTTAAAACACCCGTATATATACCAATGAAGAATCTACACACACATAATTCGTGCCACAGCTGCATTACTTGACGTTCACTGTGATAATTCTTCACAAACATCACCCATTTATTCGTCTATTAATGGAGCAACTGAAAGCCAACATGGTTGATAGTATAATTTTGTATGATTAATCTCAAATAATTTCTTATCAAGGCGGCGGTTAAATATCATTTGACCCAAAAATTTATGAACTAAAGGAAATTCACAGTTAAGTTTCTAACGTTGAAGGGAACAGGCTTCATTTGAAGAAAAAATATCTTTAATTACATAAACACGTTTAACGCATGTCGGCTTTAATCACTTCTTTCATAAATGCATGCAATTTTGATGTAGGCCAATAAAAAAACACTGCACGTCACTCTAACACATTTCTAGTTGTATGTTACCCGGATCTTAATCAAATGGGCTTTTCTTATTTTTGACCCCTATTTCTCTATCATGCGCCGACTATATTAGTGTCAGATTTGTGTTTGATGCCGTATTTTGCATACTACTCTGACACCAATTATGCATCTTCCATGTTAAGTTAGATTTATGTACATCGAGTACATGTTTATTAGATGTGGTGTAACATGTTCTTCTATGTTGATCCTCACTTACATGTATACATATTTCATTACCCATATATAATGATTTTACAGACTTTGGATGCGATGGCTGATGTTCCAAAATTTCAAGCCCCAAAATAATTAATATGTAGCCGCCTTAACTCTTTGAGACCCCCACACGATTTTAAAGAAAAAACAAACCCAAGTTGCACAGAATTCTTTATTCACTTATTCAGCTTCAAAATTAGTATAAAACATCAAATAACATGTTTTTTTTTATTATAAAACGATTTATTCACTCATAATAAATTTTTACGAAAAAATCATTTACCGTTATGAAAGACAAAAATTCACTACACCACACACTTCGCCAACCTTAATCACAACAGTGTGAACAACTTACTAATGCGTTTTGGTGAGTGTAAATTTTTGTTTTCAGTTATTTACACATTTAGCGTTAGTTCATAGCATTGCCAACTCAATGAAAAACTTTAAATAAAATATTAAACTGTATCACTATGAGTAATTTCAACTTTTTGAGGTGGGTTAAAAAATAACCCACCATGCATAACAAGCTAAGCAAAAGGTGGAACAATTTTTAACCCACCTAACCCCAAAGAGTTAAATGGAAGATTCCTTTTACTCTCGTCCCCATTTCGAATTTAAAATACTAAAAATACAACAATTCAGCATTGAATTGAGTAGTTTTCCCTTTACCCCTCCAAGTGGTTTCGACGTGATATCTCGTCCATCACGATCTGGACAGTTTTGCAAATGGCGAGATAACTCGTCATCAAGATATTGCAGATTGTTTTATGATGACGAGATCAAGATCTGGTCAGTTTTCTTCTAGTGAGGAGATATCTAGTTCATCAAGAGCTGGTTCAGTTTTGCTACTGACGAGATACATTGTCGAGACAACCACCAGGAGGGTTAATCCCTGGGCCGCGGTAGCTTGGTTGGAAGAGTAGCGGATTAACAATCGGAGGGGTACGAATTTTAAACTCGATCCAGCCAAAAGGGGGGACCGTCTTGTACGTGAGGGGAGATGCATGTTAGGTTTTATTGATTGTTTTCGCCACACAATGTTCCAAACTTAAAAATTATTATTAGGAGATTGAGGGCTTTTCACTCAGATTTGAATTAAGAATTGACGTTTTTGTTACAGCTTTTATTAATTTTTTTCTCCACAGAATTTTCCAAAATTAAAATTTTTTATTAGGGGATTTTCACTCAGATTTGCATTAAAAATCGATGTTTCTGGTTCAGGTTTTATTGACTTTTTTTGCCCCCAAATTTTCCAAAATTAAAATTCGTTATTAGGGGATTCAGGGATCTTCACTCAGATTTGCATTAAAAATCGCCAATTTTGCTTCAGGTTTTATGGATTTTTTGCCACCGAATTTTTATTCGGGAATTCAGGACTTCTCACTCAGATTTGCATTAAAATGCGACAAATTTGTTTTAGGTTTTACCAACGAATTTTGTAAAATTAAAAAAATTTACAAGGGGATTCCGAACTTCTCACTCAGATTTACGTTAAAAATCTCGTTTTGGCATCAGGTTTCAGCAATTTGTTTTGCTACCGGGTTTTCCGTAATTAAAAAAAAATTATAAAGGGATTCCGAGATTCTCACTCAGATTTGCATTAAAAATCCACGCTTTTACTTCAAGTTTTATCGAAATTTTTGCCACCGATTTTTCCAAAATTAAAAAAAGGGGATTCCAGGAGTCTCACTCAGATTTGCATTAAAAATCGACTATTTTGCTTCAAGTTTTATCGATATTTTTGCCACCGATTTTTCCAAAATTAAAAAACGGGATTCCGGGAGTCTCACTCAGATTTGCATTAAAAATCGACTATTTTGCTTCAGGTCTTATTTGATATTTTCTGCCACCTAATTTTTCAAAATAAAAATTTTTATTTGGGAATTGTGGGCTTCGATTGCCCTTAAACCAATGTCAGTCTGCAAAACACTTAAAACCTCAGTTGCCACACCGAGCTAGAAAACAACTTCCACCAGGTGGCTCTGCAGCGCATCCATGGGACCGTTCTGCGTGGGGACACACCCATAGTCATGAATTTGTCACTTTGACAACTTAATCCCTCGTTATGAATATGGGGCACTCTGCATACTCCGAAGCAGTCGGGGACACTCATTTCTCGCACGTTTCCTCCCTAATCCGCTATCTGAGCCATCAATAATTTTTAAGAGTTTCGGTTTTTAATACCACCAATTTCGGGCAACTGGAGCGATGTTTAATGTTAACGACCTGACAATGATGGAGAAAGAGTGGTCTGAACATTTTGTTTACTTCAATTATGAACACCGGGACCCCATGTCTGCACTCGGGGTTATTCGGGCACTTCTAGGGCCCCGGGATCCAGTTAGATGAAGGCCCCCTCATCAAATATTCAAAATCTTCAATATTTAGCCCCAACAAAAGCGCAAAATTTTACTCTTTTTCTTTAGGGGGCCGTGGTATCCCAGTTGGAAGAGCAATGGATTAGCGTCCGGAAGGTTGCGAGTTCGAGACTAGGTTCAGCCAACCGCCGTGTACACGGGGGTTGGTGCGCTTTAAATCCGTCGTGGCATCAAATGTCTTCACGTTGGCGTGTAGTGGAGGTTTGGAGAGTGGAGTGCCAGCTCAGGTGTTGTATCGTCATCTGACCATGTTTCAAAATTACGTGGTGTTGTCCTCGGAACTTTTTCTTCGGAGCTGATCCCGGACCGTCATCAATAGCCCGTTGTGTTGCTCCTGTGCGACGTTAATTAACTACCTACCTTTTCCTATTGACACGAGTACAGCTTTTTATGAATACAGTTAAACTTCTGTACATAATAGCACAAAAGACGTCTCATGTTTTCTGGTTCCCTTATAGATCTCAGTGGGCTGGCCCACTGCCCTTGCAACCTGTGAGTTGAGGGGGGATGCTGCGATTCATGTCGAGTTTGTTTCCTCCCTGGGTGTGTTCCTCTCTTCTGTGTCCATTAAACTTTCTTTGTGCGTGTATGTCCATTTACTTGACGTTGGCGCGGCTGGACCAAATATGGCCTTGTGCCAGAAAACTCAACCAATCAGCTCTTATAGATCTAGGGGCCGTCGTGGCTTAGTGGATTTTCAAAATGCGCTAACAACATGCGAGTTCTAGGTTGAATAGGTTCGATTCTTACCTGGGTGTATTACTCTTTCCCGTGTCCGTAAAACTTTCCTTGTTTGTGCATGTCTAGTTACTACACGTTGTTTGGCACGGCTTGACCAAAATGGCCCGTGCGCCATAAAACCAATCCCATTAAGTCTTATAGATCTGAGGGTCGCTGTGGTTTAATGGGTTCGTCCACTGAGCTAGCAACATGCGAGTTTTATGCGGCGCAGTAACTTATATATTCTCTGTATGGTGTATATCTCTCTTGTGTGTCAATAAAACTTGGTTGTGTATGTCCATTAATCAACGTTGTCTGTATTGTGTGTTGATGCTGCTTGTCAAATATGCCATTTGTGCCATAAAATCTAACGAACCCTTTCAGATCTCTGACCCTGATGCTATGGTACTGGTACATAGATGGTATTCCGCCCCTTGGGGTCCCCGGATGAATACCCATGGGCCACTGAATATTTTGTTATTAATAAATTCGTGTTTCAACAATCGTTCTCACTCCAAATAGTTGCGGATTATTTATTTACTTGAAACAAATATGAAGCACTGTATTCTCTCATTTTAAAAACCTGAATCTCGGGTCTCGTTAAATAAAATGTAGCGATTTGCAGACATGCATAACTACAATACCTAATATACTATATATTACAGAGAATGAATTTCCACATTTACCTTGACTCCACTTACCTTCGGTGGTCCTTTGGGATTGATACCGGACCGTCACCAATAGCCCGTTGTGTTGCTCCAGTGTGACGTTAATTGAAATACCCCCCCCCCTCGGTGGTACTATAGTACCTCCCATATGGCACCCTGGCTCTCAGAATGCTCGCTCTGAACCAGTGGCTAAGTCAAGACAATACGTGTTCTTACGCTAATTCCCCTTATAAACCCAGATCAATTTACCCCAATTTTAATGACCAGCATTGAAGATTACAGATAAACAGGTTCAAACAGTTTTTGTAGAACAGAATATTTTGCAACTACCAATAGAAAGCGAACGAATACATTAGCATTGGTAGTTTAACAGTTCTGTACTGTGCAATGTATACTTTACGGTTACCAAACACAATAGTTCAACAGCATACAACTTCTGATAGTCACGATGAAGAATTTCTTTACAAGTTTATTTCTGCTCCGAGACCATGTAATGGTGACAAACGGAAAATAAACAACGGTTGTGTTTGAAGAAGACAAGTCGGAAACTTAAAAATTTTAAGAGATGCTTCCTCGATAGTTTTTCTCCCTCTTAAACATCATCCTTGATGCTCATTTGCATTCGAATTGCCATACTTCTTTTCCTGCTTGATAGAAAGCAGAAAGTCCGTTCTGCAAGATAAATTATGAGTCATAATAATCATGCTTGAATTTAATTTTCGTACGGATACTTTGCTAGTGCATTGTTCGCAGAGACAGCACGTAATCGTAAAATTCCGTGCATAAGCAAAGACAATGCAGAATTAGCACGAGACGATGGCTAAAGTTAGAATCGTTGATTTCGTTATTCATTTCGTAGTAATTGTTAAAGAACACAGACCTATTTTTTGTAAAAAAGTTTTAAAATGTACACCAAGGGTATTGTTATTCCAACGATATTAAATTCTATTGTGTGCAGCGTTTCTTAAACATAAATTCGCAAGCATTAAAACATGCTTTATAACACTTCTGCGCTCTAACTTTGCTTTTAAAAGAAAACATACCTATTTATTTATTTCTTTACAGCCTCACTTCATCGAACTTGTAATTTAACTTAAGTTAAAGATGACCAATTTTGCTAAAGACGAGATATTTCGTCATCAAGATATTGTCATTTTTTATGATGACGAGATAAAGATCGGGTCAGTTTTTTTCTAATCACGAGATATCGTTCATCAAGATCTGGTAAGTTTTGCTAATGACGAGATATCTCGCCGAGACAACCATCAAGATTTAAATCATTTTTCTTTGAATGATGGTTCATATTTATTGAGAAGGTAGGTATTTTGATTAACGTCACACTGGAGCAACACAACGGGCTATTTATATTTATTGAGAAACACACTTAGTGAGTTTTTAGTCAGTGAGTAGAATTTTGTTCCCTTAGCTTTCTCAGAAATACATTTTTTTATTAAGTGTGTTTCACTTGTGAGGCGACGATAAGTGATAAACTTCCATTTTTGGATATAGACAGACAGGTTGCCCTTTTTTACTGAGACCTGTAAATAAATGACTAAAATGGATATATTTCAATAAATCTATTGCATTAATCTTTTTGTTATAATTTGTAAATAAATGGCTTTAATATGGATATATTTCAGTAAGTCTCTTGCATAATGAAGTGTTTGGAAAAAGTTTTAAAGCTACAGATTTTTCTGAGGTACTTCAGAAAATTTCTTTATTGAGTTGTCACCTCTGCAAACTCTGAAGGTGCCTCCGCGCTCACTTTTCTGAAATAAAAAATACTTTAAAGCGGAATACAGTAAAAGATACTTTCTGAGATCATCTCAAATCAAAATTTATCTTGCAATACTTGGAAGATGGAGGGATTCGCTCGTTTTTTCTTTCTTTACTGATCAATAAAAAACTCCATCCAGCAACCTAATGTTCAAATTGCTTCGAGGAAAAAAGGCTATAAATTAAGTGCTGGGAATAATTTTAATGTCCCCTTACTTTATTTTAATGCCTATTGTCTAAAGCTATAAACTATACTCCGCTTTGTAAGTGGAAGTTCGAGTTATAGACTCCTCTTTACTGATGTCAATTACATTAAACCAAATTAATGACGCTCTCGAAATAGAAATATAACCAGCGGAATAAGAACTTAATGCCGATCTTATCACTTACGAAGGCGTTCAATAATAGAAATTGCTAATGCATTCAAAGTTAATGAGCACATACAACATGAGTTTCTTCTGGAAACAACAAAACTGATATCCGAAATGCCCAGAATTGTATTTATTAGCAGATATGATGGCTAATATTTTTTTGCAAGTAACGCTCAGGATGTATTAACGAAGCCATTAAAAATAGCGTTGGAATGTACTTTCAAAGTATCGTAAAGATACTATTAACATTTTATATCTTAAATAAAAAACAGCTTTCTGGGACTTTTATCTCTTATTTTCAAAATGAAGCATCGTGTGCTCCCGTTTCTTTGATAATTGAACATTAAATACACAAAAGTTAGAACGCAAAGCATTACAACACATTTAAAAAACGGTCTCATATTTAAAGGTAGAGGGTAGTTGAATTTGCGTCTCACTGGAACAACACAACGGGCTATTTCCTTCTTTAAAGAGGGCCACGGTAGCCCAGTTGGAAGAGTAACGGATTAGCAACCGGAGTTCGGAGAACTCGATCCAACCAAAAGACCTCCGTGTGCGTGGGGGTTCTGCACGTTAAATTTTCGTTGCCTCAAATGTCCTCACGTTGGCATGGATGGAAGTTCGGAGAGTCGGGTGCCAGCTCAGGTGTTGGGCTCGTCATCTGACCGGGGTGCAAAATTACCAAAGCCGCACTTCTTAGTAGATTGAGTAGGCTTCAGCCTAGGTAGGCAGGTATATATTTGAATTAACATCACACTGGAGCAACACAACAGGCTATTGGCGATGATCTAACTAACACCAACACACATTCCCGTCCTAGTGTCGTGAGACACTGTACAAGTTTAAATAAGTATGGTTGTGATGAATAGAGCATGCCACGGAGGTGGCATGTTTATTCTGGATAAACATGCCACCTTGGTGGCATGTGCTCTATTCATCACAACTACACTTATTCCCACTGGTACAGTGTCTCACGACACTAGGACGGGAATGTGTGTTGGTGTTAGTTAGATCATCGCCAATAGCCTGTTGTGTTGCTCTAGTGCCACGTTAATTCAACTATCTACCTAGGCCGAAGCCTACTCAACATATTAAGAAGTACTGTTTCTGCTTCGTAATTCAACCGTTTTCCTTCCAGTAGTGTAAGTTACAACTGTTTAAATTTCTTCGGAAAGATTTAGAAACATGGAGAGCGATTCATGGGCAGGAACTAAACACCAGCGGTAGTGATGTCATAAAAGCACATGCATCACGTACAAATATCTTAAGTTTCCCTTAAAAGCGCTTGCAAATCACGGACGAAATCCAGCCATCATCCCTTTTAAACAACTTTTAATTTCCCAGAGTCGTTAGTGGGGCCGCTCAAAGCCCTTGGCTGATCCCGATTTCCTCTTCCTTTAAATCACCTGAAGTAATCGATGCGAGCTAAATCCCCCAGACACCTTGCAAGGGGCGCTGATCCATGGCAAGAACTAACTGGAAGATTAAGTACGAGCGCTTTCCTCTAAACAGTCTGTCAGTCTTTATAAATATAAAGGCATACCCTAACGATGAGCTCAAGCCGTTTGATTATTATCCCAGCTGCGTGAAATGTATAGAAAATGCATATATTCATTGTTGGCATCATGTTTTCACAGGTCTATGCTAATTTTAGGTTAACGTCAAAGTAGAGGCGTGGCCGTCTGATATGGCTTGTTTCCTGTGTAAATATACTTTTCTGCTTCCTTTTGGTGTCATCGTTTAGTCGACTTTCAGAGGCCGCAGTAGACCTGGTGGAAGAATAGCGGATTAGCAAGCGGAGGTTTGCGAGTTCGAAATTTGGTCCAGCCAAAGACCATCGTGTGCACGGGGGCTGGTGCACGTTAAATATGCCATAGCCTCAAATGTCCTCACGTTGGGGTAGTGTGAAAGTTTGGAGAGTGGGGAGAGAGAACCATAAAACCCGAAAACAACTAACCAACCAAATATAAATGGTGGCGTCACCGTGGTTCAATGGCTTTGCCCACAGGTTCGATTCCTCCCTGGGTGTATTCCTATCTTCTCTGACAGTAAAACTTTCCTTGTGTTCGTATGTCTATTTACTTGACGCAGTTGGGACAAATATGGCCCTTGCGCCATAAAAATCCAACCAACCATAATTGGCATTAGTCGTACTTCTGTGACTTCTATCTTCATTTATAATCACATTCATTAACCTTGGTCTTTTAGGTTTTGTTTTCTTCTGAGTGATTCAACCCGTGGCCCGGTGAAAGTTTTTTGTGCAAGCCTTTATATTTCAAACGTGCGTTTTTTAATAAATTTAAAAAGTTTTTAAATATATAAGCTACGATATAATTAGAATACTCTTACACAAATTTAGCGAATAATTAAGTTTTGTTTTCATTTTATAAGTACAATGTTATTTGAAGGTTCCCCACAAAATTATCCAAGGACGTTTTGGCCTATCATAATAAGCCTCTATCACATGATGAATTATCTAACGTAAGCTATTATGAAGACGGTAATAATAGAATCTAAAAACCCTAACGCCAGCACTCAGCTCAAATCAGTTCCTTTAATGTAGTCTTAGAAAAGCACATAAATTTGGTAAATTAACATTACCGGTATTGAACACATCCAACTGTCCCAAACGCACAATAGACTGGATGTTGACATCGCGATTGCCTAGTCTGTAACAAATCACCGTGGACTGTATGCTAGTCGTGTTTACATTTCATACCCACCTCAACAGAAACGTTTTCCAACCCAAATAGAGATGTTTGCGATAGGCGTTCGTTACTATCTATTATGTAGCTCCGGCGTCCCATGGCGCTTCCTTTGAAATGAATGGGGGAAATCCCTCCGCACCAGTGTATACGAAGCTGTACTAGCTTTCCCTCCCTGCCCAAGACGAGTCCCAAAAACTTCAAAGAATCTCTGTAATTGACATCCGATATATCTTGTTCCGATATTCTCTTGAAGTTGGTTGCACCAGGAGTTTCTTGACAACCCGCTTCAAAGAACTCGGGGGACTCATGTGGGGAGAGCTAATGATCTTCCTAAAAGCAGTGCGTCTGAAAGGAAGGCCTGCTGGGAGTTGTTGCAAGGGGTTTTTGTTGGGTAATCATAGCGTGTCACTTTGGGATATCTTAAGCAAGAGTTACTTTTAGAAATGGATTTCCTAAAGAAGTTACGAGGCTGTTTTTCATTTCTTTCACGGCAATTATGTTAGCAACTGAATGCCGAAACAGTTTCCGTGAAGTCAGTGGGGAGAGCATTTGAATCATAAATATGCTTGAGCCCGGTACATATGGTCAATTGAATTACGAATAAAACTGCCTACCACAATGCATTAATGCGGTTAAGGTTCTAACGTGGGTAGTTCCGATAATCATTCAAGTTTAGAATCAAGCGTTGAGCTTGAAAGCTGTGCTGTTAAAATCTAAGGGCGGGGAAATATTTTATACACCAAAAAGAGTTTTAAAATATAGAATGTGATATGTATCACTTGCATAGTATCAAATAAAGTATGTTGTTGAATGCATTAAAATTTGCACAAGTATAGTTACGGAATCATAACTATTAAATAGTTTCTTGAAGATAAATTTTAATTATCAGTAACACCCACATCACACATGATGTATGCAAAGCAGATGTCTTATGATATAAATTTCGTTCAAATTCTGATTTCGGTCAAATTCTGATTCTGATTTCGTTCAAATTCTGATTAAGATTTCTGGCAGCAGCTGATAATTAGTGTATTCTTTTTTCGATTAATTCAATATTAATCAATTACGTAACTCAACAGTATGTATTGCAAGGCATTCTGAAAATTGTCCTTTTTTTATTCTTACCACTAATAAAACAAGTTTTAAACTAAATATTTGTAGCATCAGTTATAGTTCAATCACCTAATTCACCATACATTTTACAGGTTTTGAATTTCAGTTGCATCTGAACATAAAGTAATCAGAAGACAGCGTCATGCTTCAAATAAAGTTAAAATAAATTTATCCGTTTTTAATATTTTTGAGATATTTCATACCCTTAAGATCTTTTTTAAATCACCTCTATCATTTAATCAATATACATAGGGATCAACATAACAATGTTTGATAATGTAAGTAAAAAAACTACTTCGAGGTTTGACTTATATTCTTTCTGCAATGTTTGATATATTTCAAATACACAGTAATTTCAACCATATTAAAACGTAAGATAAAGACAATTATTACTCTAAGTGTTTTTAACTATTTTCTTATTTCTCAAGAGTGACGGAATATTGCAATTTTTCGAAAACACTTGTTCTGTCTGTTTAATGTAAAACTGTTAACCTTACTATATGCAACTATTATTGGAGCATTAAGGTAGAGCGCGGTTTCTATAGAACACTAAAAACTTTGTAAAGACACTAAATGTTAAGACGAGTATTTTTTGTTCCAGTATATATGCACTGAAGAAACATTTAAGGAATTTGCAAATGTAAATTATTGAAGTTATCTTGATCTGCATCGTTTTCTGACATTCTTGAGGACATTGATCATATTTACTTCTAATCGAGATGTAAACGCCATCACATTGTTTGGTAATTTATTCTTCACAACGTTAAAAGAACACTAATTTGTCAAATCAAAAACAGCCTTTAAACTTAACGGAAAGAGTCAAGCCTGAGATAAGTTCAATTTTTGCTGTTAAGTTTAATTTTTAAGTATACCCCGCATTCGAATATTTAACTATTTTACCAACATTCAGTCACGACGAAATTCTTAACTAATTTACCATTTAAAGTGATACCGATTTAACAATTCCTAAGGTTATGGTAAATCCTTAGGCATGAATTAAGTTTACTAATTTACCATTAAAGTGATACTGATCAAGCAACAATTCTTTACTTATTAAGGGTTATTGGAAATCAAAGAACTGAATCAAATGAACTAATTTGCCATTTAAGTGATACTGATCAAGCAACTTAAGAGGACAAGCAACTGGAAATAAAGAGATAAATTAAGTTAATTAATTTGCCTTTAAAGTGATACTGATAAAGTAACAATTCTTAAGGGTATTGAAAATCAAAGAAATGAATTAAATTGGGATATATGTTACCTCCAATTTAACTGAATACCTTCTTTATAGTTGTATATAATTTCCCCAACTCTTCTCCCATTCTGCAGATTCAAGCAAATCTCTCTCGACTCTGAAATCAACAGCAATACCTAAAAAACTGTTTATAGAGCAAAATAAACTTTATTCCTTCAACGGGAACATCAAGCAATCGTCGGGTTCAAAAAGTACGATAAACCCGATAAGGAAAGGCAATTATAACAAAACAGATAACGTTCAATAAATAAACCTTTCATTCCTTGTGTGCTCGTATAGCACTTCATAAAGATAATACTGCTTGAGCAAGGGAAACGGTACCGTGGCCCATCATTTTCCTTATTGCCAGCAACGAATGATAAAATATTACAAAGTATATAAATAAATAAGTTTAAGGCGAAACGGTAGAGCAATACTTTGCAACAACGTTTCTAATGTTTGAGCCATTCGGTTGCTTTATCCAAACGGAAGCTTTTTAAACCCATTAAACACCCATGCTGCGCATTCCAGCTCAAAACAAACTGCTGATGCTTGCCTTAAGGGTGTGCCAATAACGCGTTATAATTGCAAAGGTGAAGCGAGGTTAAAACTCACAAACTACATACTGGATTGGGCAGCGTTAATGAGTTGATCTTCAGCAATGTGTCCCTTTACAGGCCAGCTGGCGACCTAAAGTAACCAAAGACGCTCTCATATACATCGTTATCTTCGTTCGTTTTATAGTCGACTGTAATCTTCGACCGCACTGAGAAATGGCTGGTAACGGCAACGTTAGCGGGAACTTAAGACCAGCGATGAGAGATCTTCAAGTGCTTAGACAAGTCGCAAGGCAGTGACGGCGACAGCCATTTCGCAATGGAATGGGCCTATGGTGATGACATTGGTTTCCGATGAATGGTTTATATCCCTCCGGCCCATGTGTTGGTTTTGGGATGGGCACATAATAGAGGTCTTTATTTCTGGGCTCTGTGCTTCCTACTTGTAACTCTCCACCAGTTGAAAAAAATTATTTTCAATATCTCACAGCTGAAGATGCGTTTTACTAGTTGAAGTATAGCAAGTTCGTCTTTACTTTTGGGCTGTTTTTATTGCTGCTTGTAAATCTCCAGCTGTTAAAGACATATTTTGAATACTTAAATATTTCTAAAAATTATTTTCAATACCCTACAGATGAAGATGCACTTTTTCTCAAAAGTTTAGCAAGTTTCTTTATTTCTGGGTTTTTATGCTTACTACTTGTAACTCTCCGACTGTAAAAGAAATATTTTCAATATTCCACATCTGAAAATTCATAAAAGTATATTCACTAACAAGTTTGTCTTCATTTCTGTTTTTTTTATACTTGCTACTTGTAACTCTGCTTGACTAAAATGTCTTAAACATTATTTTCCTTCAGCTGAAGATGCATTTTATTCGCAATCTTCAATTTCGTATTTATTTTTGGTTTAAAGACTTGAAAAGCATATTTACTGAAGTGAAAAGTCTAGCAGGTTGGAAAGTATGTCTTTATTTCTGGATTTTCTATATACTTACTGTCTTAACTCTTCGTCTGTTGAAAAAAAATTATTTTTAAATTGCCAATCTGAAATCTGAAGACATTGTTTTTGTAAATCTCTTGCTACGTTATTTTCATTCTAAAAGGTTCATTCTGCATTCATTATAAAATGAAAAATGACATGAATGAGAACAATCTTTATTCGCTATTTATAAAAAGCAGTGTTTTACCTTTAAGCAATGTTACAATTGAGACGAATGAGTCATTGCTTACAAAAGAGGGAATGGAAGGTGCCAACTACTGATACTAAATTCTGTTTTACTTTTTTAAATGTAAAAGGCAAAAAATAAAATCTAATTACAAAAAATAATAAGTTTTGTAATTTTGAGTATTACGTACTTAAAAACCAGTACATCTCGATTTAAATTTTAAAATGATATAAAAAATAACGAACTGTTGCATAGGTTTAATCTAATAAGAGTTATTGTTTTTAACGGCACTACAAGAAGCGAACTAGAAACTATTTGTGAAGGAGCACTCGGTGGGTAACCCACCGTTGCTCCTAATAATGACAATCCCCAAAATCCATGTGCTACAGACGAGGATTCGAATCCAGGACCTACTGAGTGGCAGGCAAGAGCCATAACATTGTCCGCACAATTGAGGTCTGAAGTAATTAAATATTGTTTAAAAGGCAGTATCTACAGTATAGTTTGCAATTGAATTCTTCAGGAATTTCAGGGCAGTCCCTTTAGGTGGTCTTCAGTCATTTCATCTAGTTGGTAAAGGGGAAAGATGGGCTGTTCTTGGCTACTCCAATACGATGCAAGTGTCTGTAATTGTTAGCTTATTGGTTATGTTTATATCCGATTTTGCGAAAGGGTATTTGCAAAAATATTTTTGTTATAGCAAGAAAGATTTAAAATATGTGGCGGGTTTGCAATAAGGAAATTTTAAAGATCTTTCAATCCATTAATTCTCCTGTTGGTTGTCTCGACGAGGTATTTGGTCAGTAGCAAAACTGACTAGATCTTAATGGACGAGATAGCTCATCATTAGAAGAAAACTAACCAAGTCTTGATATCATCATCAAAAGCTCGGAAATATATTGATGACGAGAAATTTCGTCGTTAGCAAAATTGGTCAGAACTTGATGGACGAGATATCTCGCCGAAACCACTTGGAGGGTTGAATTATCACCATGTGTGAGCTCAAGTTTCTGCATTGCTTAACATTTGGACGAGTTAAAGCTTGTATTTTTAAAAGTTTTCAATACTTCATGGCAATTCAAGTGATTCTCGTTCAGTGAAGCCGTAATATTTTACCACTCAGCAGTTGAAAACTCCATCAAAATGTGCAGTTCAAAACAGTTTTGGCCTTGGCGAAAAGAATGTTCCCAGATTCTTTGAACCTATAAATGCGGTTATTTAGTCATTATACATGCGTTTAGTCATATCTAGTGACGCTTAGAGGGTTAAAATGTCTGGTGGGCCAGCAATAAGGACAATTTGAAAGATCTTTCAATCCATTAATCCTCCTGGTGGCTGTCTCGACAAGGTATCTCGTCAGTAGCAAAACTGACTAGATCTTAATGGACGAGATATCTCGTCATTAGAAGAAACTAACCAAATCTTGATTTCATCATCAAAAGCTCGACAATATCTTCATGACGTGAAATTTCGTCGTCAGCAAAATTGGTCAGAACTTGATGGAAGAGATATCTCGTCAAAACCACTTGGAGGGTCAAAGTTTGTATTCTCTAAAATTTTTCAATATTTCATGGGAATTCAGATGATTCTCTTTCAGTGAAGTCGTATTTTTCCTCGCAGCAGTTGAAAATTCCATAAAAAGTTGCAGTTCAAAGCAGTTGTGACCTCCTTGGCCAACAGAATCTTTCCAATGATTCTTTCAACCAATAAATGCGGTTATTTAGTCATTATATGAGTTGCGTAGAAGCAATGCTACAATACTTGGAAATCTCCGGACGCTTGGAGAGTTAAAACGTCTGGTGGGCCAGCAATAAGGATAATTTTAAAGATCTTTCAATCCATTAAAGTCTATATTCTTTAAAAGTTCTCAGTATTTCCTGGAAATCCAAATGATTCTCTTTCTGTGAAGCCTCGCAGCGGTGGAAAAGTCCAACAAAAGTCACAGTTCATTCTCAATCTGAAATCGAATAAAGTTCCATCATCAATTTCGTTTTCCGACTTATTCCCCTCGTTCCATTAACGACCAGACCCACCCCCAACTAACGCTTTTTAACGCTCAGTGGGAAACATCCCTTCACTTCACACCGTTACGTCTGAGTAATAGGAAAACTGTTTGAACAATGTACGCATTTCGCACCGAACGGCCGCCGCATCGGTCCCTAATGTAATCAAACTCGGCAAAACAAAAAAGCACCCACAGCCTCGTCGCTGTAGCACACACCACCACCTTCAGCCACGCCGTTAATGAATGAAACGAGGGGCTAAAAAAGAAATGCTTCTGCTTCCGGCAAATTACTAAATTACGGAGTCGCTGGACGAGCGTATTTCAGGCGGCTGTAATCTAAATTACCAGAACAAGTACTTCATTGCGAAGGTGGAAAAAAGTCGTATCAAATCTAATGCTAATGTTCTGAAGCTGCGGCGGAATAACATCCTGTATGGAAAGGAATTCTAATAACGGCGCTAACTGCGGAGCATTTTTAATCAGAACATGGCCATAAAGGCCGGAGATGGCGATCGCTGGGCTCTGTCAGGGAGTGTCTACTTTTTGCGGAATGGATTCATTTGCAGTCAGTTCTTGGGGAAGCGATTTGGGAAGTCCGCCTTGCTTAATGGATTGACCGTAAACGCCGCAATTCCAAAACGAAGGGTTTAATTTAGCGTTTTTATTTTCCATTCTTTTAGTCGTCGCTTATACGTGAATCGTGCAGATTTATTCGGTTCAAAAGAAATTCAAATCAAGAATAATTCAAACCTCCCTGTTTTTAAAGCAGAATTAATAGCCGTATATGAAGCACTAAAAGAAGTCCCTAAAAGTCAGCCCCTTGAATTAATTATTTACATTGATTCGGAGGCAGCAATTCTAGCAATTAAAAAATGCTTCACAAGTTTTGATCTGCTTTTGAAAAAAATAACCCCTCTAATATTAAGTTTCAATAAAAATTCTAAAATAAGTTTTCAATGGATCCAATCACATGCTGGCATTCCGGGAAATGAGAGAGCTGACTTACTGGTAAAAGATCATCCCCAGTACCCTTTCATCACTGATACCTCAGTGGAACACCAGGAGAGCTTCTTGCCCCGGAAAACTTTCTCTGTGCTTGTCAGGCTCCGATCTGACCACTTGAAAAAGATGATTTTCATTGATGGACAGAAATCCTTTCCCACCAAAGTGTGGCTTATTGCCAGCCTCTCCCTCACACATCCTGAATTGCATTGGAACCATACATGAAGACATTTTTAAGGACCTATCTGCCATTGCTCAAAAACGTTTTTTGCACAGACTCAATGACTTGTGTAATATGTTTTTTACACTGGGATAAGGAAAGAAGACGTGATCAGAAAATCTCAGAGGAACGTGCAATTCTTGGTTATTCTCATATTTCTCAACAAGTAATTTTCCAATTAATATTTGGGGTCACCGTGGCTCAGTGGGTTTGCCCATTCAATTCTTATCACTTTCGATCACTCCCTGGGTGCATTTCTCTCTTCAGTGTTTCTAAAGCTTTCCATGTGTGTATATGTCCATTTTCATAAGCCATCAGGGACATATCTTTAGGTGTATGCGGGCATCATAACCCCGAGGTATCTGAGTGGTCTGTCGTCCCTTCTGTTTTACCCTCGCTTACCCTTCTGCTTTTTTCTTTTTTTACCTCCCTCGTTGTCTTGTGTTTGGCATAGCTTGGCCAAATATGGCCCTTGAGCCATAAAACCCAACCAACCAGATCAATGATGCCAATTTGGACCAAGTATTGAAGGTATTGGATATATTATTGGAATTATTGAGACCTCAGTTGTTAAATATGCAATGCATCCAAACCTTTCTTTTTTATTTATTCAGCTTAAATCCGTGGCACAGTAGGTTTACCCACTGATTTCTTGTGTAGTTGGGTGTATTTTCTCTTTTATATCAGTAAAACTTTCCTCGTGTGTGTGTCCATTACATGACGTTTTCTTTCTTGCTTTCGGCGCATCTTGGCCAAATATGGAACTTGCGCCATAAAAACTCAAGCAACCAAATATTACTTATCTCCGGGCGTTACGGGATTCTTTTCGAGAAGAGTACTACTGTTTTTAGATTACAACAGGAACTAAACAGCCACCTTCATTCGTTGATCAGAAAATTATCGAATGAAGTGTAGTTCCTGGAAATTTATATTTTTAATTAAGCTCTTGTTCCCGAGGTCCACATATGTGGGGAGCCATCGAAGCTCAATGGGTTTGCCCAAATCTGCGAGTTGTAGGTGGTACAGGTTTGATTCCTGCAACTTAACCTGGGTGTACTTCGCTCTTCTGTATCAGTAAAACTATCCTTGTGTGAGCATATCTAGAACTTGACGCTGTCTTGCGCTTTGAGTAGCTTCGCCACATAGGGTTATCCAACCCAACCAACTACACATGTGGGCTTTGGGTTGACTCTTGAAATCTTACGAAGGGAAAAATTCTTTATTGTAATCACAGATTCATCTTTATGAATGTTGAATGAACGTGTCAATATGTGAAACCGAGGTTATAATGAATTTTGTAAATTAGTTGGGTTTCAAGAATCAAACCTACCTACCGAAGAGAAGAGGTTAATATTCCAAATATTGAACCCAGCGTTACGCAATTTGGAAGAAGAGTTTTATTGTTTTGACCCTAACACAAACTAAACAGTCGCATAAAATGGTTGAAGAATCCAACACCTTTCATTGGTCAAGGTAGGAAAAACGGATTAGAAGACAAAACTTCATATTATAGTTTGCAATAATACGTGATAAGAATCAGAGGAGTAATCTGAGCTTTTTAAATTCACGTGTTTTAAAAACAATCTGTCTAAGAAATTATAGAAAGTTTCCGCCTAAATTATACTTCTGATGTGGAATAATATGTTGTCACCTGTCATGATGATCAGAATGGAATGGCGGATTTGGGTCCGAGGGTCTTTCTAGCGCCATTATAGAGCAGAAATGGTCAGACGGACAATTTTTTCCCTCAGAAGTGTTTATCATTGTGGAGCAAGGTTAACTAACCCTCCAGGTGGTTGTCTCGACGAGGTATCTCGTCGGTTAGCAAAATTAACCAAATCTTGATGGACGAGGTATCTCATCATTAGGAGAAAACTGACCAGATCTTGATCTCGTCATCATAAAAAAATCGGCAATATCTTGATGACGAGATATCTTGTCATTATCAAATTTGGTCAGATTTGAATGGACGAGATATATCCCTGAAACCATTTGGAGGATTAAAGGTATATAAACAGCTTTATTCCTAAGTCAAATAAAAGCTTTATCAAAAGTTTTATTTGGTAACTTATACAAATGAATTTTTTAAATTGCGAAATGTTTTATGATTATATTCACACTTATACAGAAGGAGGTACCGAAGACAATGGGGCCGGTGTATTCAACGAGGACATAAAATGAAGAGTTTTCTGAGGAAATGAGAAAGCAACAGTTCAAAACCAAGGTAGAGTACATCTAAATTTTGTCTATCCTCTACATATTATACTATACGGTTTAAAATAAAATTTATATTTAAATGATATTAGAATATATTTCAACTACAAGAATGTGAAAAACAAAGAGGCTTAAGCATGCAGTTTCATAAAGAGATGAAACTACATGCATTGAAATTTGCTTGTATAGGGTATTAAAACTACACATACCCCATGAGGGGTTCACAAGCATATATCCATTCCGCAATCTGCAGTCCTCCCTGCATGACTTCTAACCAGTTTAAACCTTCTTGACCCATACGATGTTTCCTAGAATTCTTTCAAGCAATCTCAATGTGGTTATTTAGTCATTAATGGGGTTTCTAGTGTAAAGGCAAAACTATACTATTCGTAAATCTCGTGACGCTCAGAGGGTTGGTTGAAACTGCTAAAAGAAACGAATCATTTAAAAAAATCAGCTTTCAAAAATTAATATAAGCACATTTGACTTGAAACGATTCCCCATTCTTAGAGCGATTGTTGAAATTCGTTGTTTCTTATACAGTTACATCTTAGCCAAATTGTGCTATTTGTACTATAAATGAGCTTTATCTTAAAACTACGAACCGGCTTACAAGTGAAACATTAAATCTAAAGGCAGTTCTGGGAAACGAAGGGTAACAATTTTTCAAGCAATGCGAAAATTACAATCTATCATTTTAACAATTATGCATTACACTTTGTATTGACACAATTTATCAGTTATTAAGAGAAAACTTATTGTGATTATATATTGCTCTAGCAACTTATCAATAAAATTATAACAGTAAATAGAAACTTCAGTCTAAAGATCGCACCCATTCTGGTTTAGAAAACTAAAAAACTCATTTGAAAAATTAGTCTGGTGTGTGTTTTACTTGTACGCATCTTATCTAACTTCAATTTTTCCGGTATTTAGTAAAGGACTTGTGCAACTTACAAAAGTCGTCTTCTAGTGGATCTGGGCTCATTGTGATATTCCGGGTAACGAGGTGGCAGATAAATTGGCCAAAAGGAGTACACAGGAACTCCAGAAATATCAGAGGGAGATCTCTTACCACATATGGCTTCTTTGATTCGTCGTAGAGTGTATACCGAGCCTAAAATCGCCCTTTTCGAACGAACCAAAGATACATTTTGGCAACAGTCAATCCTTTCCCTCTGATTATTCAAGAAATGAGGCAGTGACAGAATTAAAACTTGCCACCAAACCATGATTCCCTTGCTTCCCATCTACATAATCTCAGGAACTTCTTTAGGTATGTATGGGCTTCTTGGACCCGAGGTACTCTGGTGACCTTTTCTTTTCCATTGAGTTTTACTGTCTTTCGTAAACACGGTATCGCTTTCCTGGGATCTCCAAGCGATCTTTTTTTGCTTTCATATCTCGTTATTCTATTCCCAACCCCTCTTTTTCTCCCCTTTCGTGACATTTTTTACTTGGCGTTGTCTGTCTTATGTTTGGCGCAGCTTGACCAAATATGGCCCTTGCACCATAAAACCCCAAAGCAAGCGCAACCAACCCAAGCTTGGCTAAATCCCCTTGTACCCACTTTGTTCGGATGGTGCACTGTTGGATGCAGCACACTTACTAACCTGTGCAACTCTAACCGAAACAACTCTCAGTGGACGTTACTGGCAGGCGGCCTTTTGGTTACCTGGCAACTACCTTAGATTTTTATATTTCTATTTGCTTTATTTTACCTTTGAATTTTGTATTTCATATGCGTACTTGCTGAATTTTAATCTTCAATTTCTACGGAGGTTTGCGAGTTCGAAACTAGGTCCAAACAAAGACCGTCGTGTACACTGGGGTTGGTAAACATTAAACCTGTCGTAGCCACAAATGTACTCACGTTGGCATGGCGTGGAGGTTTGGGGAGAGAGGTGCCAGCTCAGGTGTTGACCTCGTTATTTGACCGTGGCTCAAAATTACGTGTTGTTGTCCTCGGATCTTTCCCTTGGGGATGAATCCCGGACCATCGCCAATAGCCTGCTGTGTTGCTACAATGCGACGTTAATTAACTACCTACCTACCTACCTTTGAATGTTGTATATTGTGTAATTTTTGTATTATTACATGCTGTATTTTCTTTTAAATTTTACGGAGGGTTACGATTTCGAAACTCGACCCAACCAAAGAGCGTCGTGTACACGGAAGCTGATACATGTTAAATCAGTCGTGGCCTCAAATGTCTTCACATTGGCATGGTGTGGAAGTTTGGAGAGTGGGGTGCCAGCTCAGGTGTTGATCTTGTCATTTGACCATGGTTAAAAATTACGAGGTGTCCTCGGATCTTTCTCTTCGGGATTCATCCCGGACCATTGTCAACATCCCGCTGCGTTGCTCCAGTGTGACGTTAAGTAGCAAACCACTCTTCAATTTTATATTTTATGTTTTAATTGTTTTGTTTGTGGTACTTTTGGCTGAAGGACTTGAGTCTGCTGCGTTGGAACAGAAAAACAACTTCAATTTTTTCTTCTGCTGAGTGATACTGACTTTCAGTCATAATCACTTCCATTTTTGATTTCAAATCGAATCCATATCACATGAATGGTCATAAAAAACGCATAAAACCTGAAATATTGTGGTCTTTGAGTTCTGAAACTGATCATTAAAGCGTGGCATATAAATGTAGGATTGATTTATGCTCATGCTTTGTCTCATTGGGAATTTTTTTATGAAAGTACTTTATACGCTGAGAAATAAAATCGGGGTAAAGTTGTGCATATTACATTTCTATGGATACTTATTCCTTGGTATCATGTTCGATGAATGCGGATTGCCGCATGAATGTGTTTCATACGCATTTCTATTCATTGATATAGCTAATAACATTTATGTAATCGATTGTGATGAATGATCATGGAATCGATTTCCGCGCCTCATCTCTAAGTTACTTTCGGTTGGATGGGCAGCGGTAGTCCAATTGGAATAACAACGGATTAGCAACCGGGGGGTTGGGGGTTCGAGACTCAATCCAGCCAAAGACTGTCGTGTACACAGAGGCTTAAATCTATCGTGGCCTCAAATCTCCATGTTGGTGTGGTGTGGAAATTTGGAGATTGGGATGCCAGCTCAGGTGTTGTTCTTGTCATCTGACCGTGATTCAAAATTGCAGGCGTTATCCTCGGATCTTTCTCTGCGGGATTAATCGCGGACCATCGCCGAAAGCCCGTTGTGTTGCTCCAATGGGACGTTAATAAACTACCTCCCTCCGAACTTCCACACCACGCCGACGTGTATCCTGTGTGTATTTCTCTCTTCTGTGTCAATAAAACTTTCCATGTATGTGTAAGTCCTCTACTTGACTTTTTCTGTGTTGTATTTTTGATGTCTCCATTGGGGATTGATCCCAGACAGTCGCCAATAGCTTCTTGTAATGCTCCAGTGCGAGTTAATTAACTGTTTTATTAACTTATCTTAAGTGTCGGAAACTTTTCTACTAAAAAGCATATGTACAAAATTTGATCCTAAAATATTAAGTTGTCTTCTCCAATTGGTTCCGACGAGATATCTCGTCCATCAAGATGTGACCACTTTGCTCCTGATGATGTATCTCGTCATCAAGATATTGCCGATTTTTTGATGATGAAGATATCAAGATCTGGTCAGTTTTCTCCTAATGACGAGGTATCTTGTCCATCAAGGTCTTGTCAGTTTTGCTAATGACGAGATACCTCGTTGAGACAACCACCTGTAGAGTTAAGCTTTTATATTTGGACAACCCAGCTAAGGTTTTTATCTCTTACTATAACTTTGTGTTAGTTGCGTGTGTTACTAAATAACAAATATAAGAAATAAAGTTTGTTTTGAAATTCCACCTTCCAAGTGATTTCGATGAGGTATCCCGTCCATCAAGACCTGACCATATCTATGCTAATGACGAGATATCTGGTCCATGAAGATCTGACCAATCATGCTAATGATGAGATATCTCGTCATCAAGATATCGCCAATGTTTTGATGATGAAGACAACAACATCTGGTCAGTTTCTTTTAATGACGAGTTATCTCGTCCATCAAGGTCTTGTCAATTTTGCTAGTGACAAAATACCTCGTCTATAGAACCACCAGGAGAGTTACGCTCTTATATTGAAAAACCACTTCAGCTAAGGTTTCATCTCTTACTATAACTTTGTGTTGTGATTCCCCAATCGAAGTAGACTCGTCGACCTGGAGGTAGCCGAATTGATTTTGTGACTGCCCCCTCCTCGAGGACACATTCTCTGGAGGCTGTAAATAACGCGATATCGCTCTTTCTAGCCGTTTTAATTTCAACGTAAGCCACCTTCATATTCTTGTCAAGTGTAGGTATACCAGTCTAAGTTACATCCCGAAGCGCTGGATCCCAGAGCCCTGCTCCGCGCCTCGCGATGATAATTGAATTGATCCAGTTGGAACCAAATGCAACATCTTCGTGCACACGAAACTGCGCATGCGTCGCGGGATACTTTATGGCTATATCTGAAAGGGGGCGAATTTTTGATGACGGTGGTATTCGGTGGGGATGGCTCCGAGCGTGAATTTAAAATAACGAAGGATGCGGTTCCACTTATCTGGTTCCATTTACGGTTTGTTGGACCATCAGGGCTCTCATTTTTACGCAGCCGTAAGCTCCCCTAATATCTACTTTGAACCCGATGGCCACTGAAAATCACTGATGCGGAGTATATTAGACTCCCCGACTTCCAACTTTCATTGAACTAATGTCATAAATTGGAGCTCGAGGAGTTTTTTCCCTCATTGGTCTCTCCCTGGGAAAGATGAATCGATATGGGAACGGTCAGCAACTGGCGGATATTTACTGTGCCGATGGCTTTTTATTTGACGAGAATGTTTTGGTTTGAAAAAATCTTGGAGGGCGTTGAATTTTCAGAGTAACCTTTAGGAAAGTACTTGTGAGATGTTTTAAGAAGTAGTGTGTTATGTTTCTTTATTGAGGTTCTGGTTGTGTGGAGAGTTGGTGCTTTGGGATTACTGTGGGGAATTGATCTCAGGAATTTAGCAGAAATGTTTTTTATATAAACTTGTTTTAAAAAAACAATAAATCTCTTGCAAGTGTCCAGCTGTTTCTTGAGTTGTGGCCAGGTTTAATTTTTTAAGAGTAACCCGTGTGAAAATACTTGATAGATCTTAGGAAGTTGTATGCTAAGTATCTTTATTGCGATTTTGTTTTAGTGTTAATGCTTTGGGGTTATTGTGAGAAACTAACAAGGAGTTAGTAGAGATCGTTAATAATAAAGTATTTGAAATAAAAATAATAAAACTGTTTAAAGTATCCAGCTGTTTCATTCCGTAACTCTAATCTCAATTTCTTGAGTTGTGGTCAGGTTTAATTTTTTTAAGAGTAACCCGTACGGAAATACTTGATATGCCTTAGGAAGTAGTATGTTAAGAATCTTTATTGTGTTTCTGTTGGGTAGTTGGTGCTTAGGGATTACTGTGGAGGAATTGGACTGGGTAATTTAGCAGAAATATTTTATAATAAAATTGTTTAACAAAAATAATAAAAATATTGCAAGTATCCAGCTATTTTTTATTAATTAATTCTAATCTCAATTTCTGGAGAGTTGTGGTCAGGTTAATTTTTAAGAGTAACCCGTACAAAAGTACTCATGAGAAATGTCTTAGAAGTATATTAAGAACATTTTCTAGGATTTGAAGTTGATTCTTTGGGGTTATTGTGGAGAACTGACAAGGAGCGTAGTAGAGATCTTAGTAATAGTTTTAACAGAGAACAGAATAATAGTTTTAAATAAAAATAATACAACTTTTCTAAGTATCAAATTCTTTCATTCATTACTTTTAAACTTGAATTGCTTAAGTTAGTTAGGTTTAAATTTTACTGTGAACGTAGTGATATGAAATTTATATCATTGCATAGGAATATAAAAAAAACAGTTTCCGACAAAAGTAATAGCATATACAAATTCCGGTAATCTAGATATTTCTATCAATCTGAATAGATAGTTATTTGCCCTATTTTTGTTATGATTTGTGATATAACTATACCAACGTATCTTAAATGCAGTCATTTAAATAAATACAGTGGTTTAGGATCAGAACAGCTGTCTATACATGACATGCATTCCCATGAAGAAATATGTTTAGACTGGATTTGATAGACAAACTCATCCACGTAAGAGTTTATGGTGATTCATAAGGAAATACTTGCATGGAATTTAATTATAAACTTGACTCTTCAACTTTTGCTCGATTGGAATTTTTCTGTTGGAAATATTTGAGGTGATATTGGTATCTTTTATCTTAAAATTGACTTCTGCATTGGCATTTTTCTCAGAAATAGTTAATTTCTTTCTCTTTCTTATAATTAGTTGATGTATGAGCTAAAAACACAAGTCTAAAACATATGGTTGAGCGTTGCTTAAAAGTATGCGCTAATTTTCGTCATACGTGCGTATCTGAATTATGTCTACTACAGATGCGTTTTGCTGTCAGACGTATTCAAATTAGATCACTTTTGAAATAAAATACTCATTTATTAGCGAAGCTCCTCCAAAGTTAAATATCACTTTAAATTTATAGCTTTAATATTTTGGAAGTTATCCTTTCAAAGAAACGTTTTCAATTAGTTGGCAAAACATCGTAAGTAATTAATAAATACGATTTATATCAAACTAAGACCGATATTTAAATTTAATCTTTCGCCTCCGTGTACACTCACCATTTAATTACATGGGATAAACTAGACTATTTTAGATGGCATTAACTATTTTCTGATAGCAGTGCATTAGCGCACATTAATTTTGGTGAGTTAACTAATTGCGCACATCAATTCAGTGCACATACTACTCAGTAATCGGGAAAATAATAATAATAATATTTTCCACCTCATACTTTTAGAAATCGTCTTAATTTTCTTTTCCTTCTGTAAGTTGTGAGGCTTATGATTCCAAATTCAATACAATTTCTTTAATTAATCTTATTAATTGTTTTCGTTTTCTTTCCTTCATACACTTGCTAGATCTGTGCAAAAGTCACAGATCTAGCAAGTTTCTATTAAAACACATATCCTCATGCCTAAAAATTGCGTGCAAATCCAAGTGAGAACACCTGTAAAAGTAAACCAGTGAGTTCTTGCAGTAATTTTACATCTTCCCAGGTTACTACCATGTTATAATAATTATCAAGTTTCTGTTAACATTTCTATATCGCGGCATGCATAAGAAAACGTTTGAAAATCCAAGAGAGAATACCTGTAAAATATGCCTTACTTGACTTTGTCTTGTGTTTGGCGCAGCTTGGCCAAATATGGCCCCATGCTCCATAAGACCCTACCAAACAACCTGTAAAATACGCCCCTAAGCTGGCATTGGAAAAAACATCTGTAAAATTAAAACAGTAATTTCTTGCAGTATTTTTTACATATTCCCAGGGTTTCACTATCCTTTATAACCAATCTCTTATAAAGTTTCTAACATTATGTGTATCGCATGAGACGTAAGCATGAAAATCCAAGAGATAAAATACCTGCAAAATTAAAGCGGTAAGTTCTTGCAGTATTGCATCAGTAAGTAATTAAACCAGTACGTTCTTGCAATATTACATTACACCTTCCCAGTGTTACTATCACGTTATCAATCTTTTATCGAATCTCCCCTAACAATATATATCGTCATGCAAGAGACATAAGCATGAAAATCCAAGAGACCAAATATTTGCAAAATTAAACCGATAAGTTCTTGCAATATTACATCAGTAAGTAATTAAATCAGTAAGCTCTTTCAATATTACATTTTTTACTTCTCAGTGTTACACTATCCCGTTATGATTAATCTCTTATCAAGTTTCTGGTATTATATCTCTCATGAAAGAGAAATAATCATGAAAATCCAAGAGATAAATTATCTGCAAAATTAAACCATTAAGAGAGTTCTTGTATATTACATCAGTAAGTAATTAAGCCAGTTACTTCTTTCAATAGTACATTGCACCTTCCCAGTGTTACACAATCATTAATCTTTTATCAAGATTCCGCTAACGTTATAGATCGACATGCATAAGAAATAAGCCATGAAAATCCAAAGTAAATAAATATTTTAGTAAAATTAAACCAATAAGTGCTCGTAGCATTTTTACATCTTCCTATCGTTACTATCCGGTGCAATAACACCAATCTCTTATCAGGAGTTCAAAATGGATATGGGATGTTATGACATCCATCCACGAGCGGTATAAACCACAGTCAGCTGTAAAAGTCAGCCCCAGAATTCCTCGACTTTCGTATTTTGGGTCGTTGGACTTTCATTTCTGGAGCGGGAAATGCTGGCGAGATAATGGAATCGAGGGGACGGAATGGTAATGACAACTCCCCAACTGGATATCTCCTCTTCCCCGGTTATTGCAAAGGCGGGCTTAAGGCGTTTGTCAGGGCACAAAGTGAACGTTGACGTAAAACGATATGTGGTTCCAGGCGACGTCGTCGGGCCTATCAAGTAGAGAGTTGGGATTGATGTTTATCGCCTCTCAGACACAGCTACGATCGAAGGGGAGGCCAAACCGTCGCTGTCATTGAGTGCTTTATTCCCGCGTCCTCTTGGGTTCCACTTAAAACGCTTCGAGTATGTTGCCGTCTGTCATGTCGCCGGATGCGTTACGTATTGAATAAAGATGGTGACATAATTACTACCAAAAGAAATGGGTGTTTTTTAGGGAATTGCTGGATTTTGGTTGTTGGATTTCATCAGTTTCTCAAACATCTTTTTGGCTCAAAGTTCCTTAAAACATTTCGGGTATGTTACCGTCTCTCATGTCGCCGGATACTTTGCTCATTGAATAAAGATAGTGACATGCTACTAAAAGAAACGGGTGCATTTTTGGTAATTGCTGGTTTTGGATGTTAGGTTACAGCAGTTTCCCGAACTTTTTTGGCTCAAAGTTCCTTAAAATACTTCGAGTATGTTACCGTCTGTCATGACGCAGGATACGTTACACCTTCGGTGCGTACTGAATAAAGATGGTGACATAATTACTACCAAAAGAAATGGGTATTTTTAGGAAATTGCAGGTTTTTGGATGCTGGGCTTCACCAGTTTCCCAAACTTTTTTTGGCTCAACGTTCCATAAAACACTTCGAGATGTCACTGTCTGTCGTGTCGCCGGATACGTTACACTTTCGGTTGAGTATTGAATAAAGATGGTGACATAATTACTATTAAAAGAAGGTGTTGTTTTAGGTAATTGCTGGTTTTGGGATGTTGAGTTTCACCATTTTCCTAAACTTTTTTTTGGCTCAACGTTCCTTAAAACACTTCGAGTATGTTACCGTCTGTCATGTCGCAGGATACGTTACACTTTCGGTTGCATACTGAATAAAGATGGTGACATAATTACTACCGAAAGAAAAGGGTGGTTTTAAGTAAATGATGGTTTCGGGTTGGGTTTCACCCAGTTTCCCAAATTCTTTTTGGCTCTCTTTAACACGTTTCGAGTATGTCACCGTCTGTCATGGATACGTTACACTTACGATTGCGTATTGAATAAAGATGGTAACAACACAATTACTACCAAAATAAATGGATGTTTTTAGGTAATTGTTGGTTTTTGGATGTTGGGCTACACCTGTTTCCCACTCTTTTTGGCTCAGCGTTTCCTTTTAAAAGACAATTATTTTGGAGTCCATGCGGATAGGAACGGGTGTTTTCTAGGTAATTGCTGGGTTTGGGATGTTGGGATACAACAGTTTCCAAACATTTTTTGGCTCAACGTTCCCTTTTCAAAGACAAACAGGATGATGAAAATGCAATCAAAAATTTATATTGGAAGAGTAAGCGCAAATACATACATGCACACATGCTTGTTACGACCTGTCCTGTTTTCAGACCGATCAATGCAACTTGCATCTTACAACATATGATTCTTGCTACGTGTTTACTTACATTTTTAGGCGATAAATTTTTGTGGCATCTTATTGCCCACTCGTGGTCCTCAATGCCTGTTTTCTTGCACCATAAAACCAACTTAAATAAGTTAAGTCAATGTTATTGACGTTCTTTTTTTAATGTCCGACCTGGTGGCTATTTGTGAAGGAGTACCCTGTGGGCAAGCCGCCATTACTCCTAACAGGAGCAATAACCAACATCCATGAGCTTACATATTGAGATTCGAACCAGAGACTTACTGGATGGCAGAGAAACGCTACGACCACTATAGCAGTTAAGTCAGGCGGTCATATTACTGAAGTAATATCTACGTGCAGTATGCAATGCTTAACAATAAAAACGGCGCATTTTCAAAGAGTGAATGACTATTTGCCCAGACATACTCCGTGTGCTCATACAATGGATAAATTTAATAGACCCAAAGATGCATTATTCTTTCTGCCGAACTTTATCAACACTCGATCGCGTTTCTTATCAGAAACAGTGTTCACAGAAGATTAGCTACCAATACGAATCATTAACTCTGTTACCCTCACCACGTTAATAAATCCCACTTACACCAAAATAACTAAGATTACCAGATAGGGTGAACGTGTTCTCATTACGAACTCTTGTTAAGGATACGCGGATGTTGAAATCG
The DNA here is from genome assembly GCA_933210815.1 of Meta bourneti. Lineage (NCBI taxonomy): Eukaryota > Metazoa > Arthropoda > Arachnida > Araneae > Tetragnathidae > Meta > Meta bourneti. Next base: position 81,678,857 of record OW119933.1, read on the forward strand.
ATGTGGGAAAACCAGTAACTTTAGAGCTGTCTCAGCTCTAAGCACACACTGCGGATATCAGATCAAAATGAAGCATGAAACTTTAGTTGGACTGAAGTTTTCAGCATCATAAGAGATTATTAAGGGCTATTTGTTTGCAATTTATTGTACGCAGAGAGCATAGATTCGACAATCCACAATCGTTTCTGCTCTGGAGATGAATCACTCGTACCTTATTCAGGCTTCGCTTTCCAAGAACTTCTGGACCAATTATTGCAATAAATTACTCGAACTGATGTTACTATTCTGGTCATTCAGGCTTCCTGCGAAAAGGTACTCATTACAAGATGCGGGATCATCACCACAGTACTAAAAGATAGTATCAAGGCTCGTTCCACTGGGATTGCTATTGTCAGGAAAGTAGCCGGGATTTCGGTTCGGTTGGTTGTTTCGGGGTTTTATGGCGCAGCCATATTTGGCCAAGCTCTGCACCACACACAAGACAACGTCAAGTAAAAAATGTCATGAAACAAAAAAAGGATTGGGGAACAGATTAGTTAATTTCAGTTTGGAGGGAACTAAAGTTAAAGGCGAAAATTTTATACCAAATAAAGATTTGGACCTTATGAGATTATTAAGATTTTTTTAAATTCAGATTTTTACTTATAATCATACACGGGAATCAATTTTAAATTAAAGCATTACTGTAAGTTAAAATGTGATCCGTTTGGGTTGTTCTGCGTACAGAAATCAATTTTCAGTGACTGTTTCGCGATGTAGTTATAAGGAAAATTAAATAACATTAAACAAACATTCTCAAAAAATTCTAAATTCTGGAAGTTTACTTTTAATTTTTCTGTCAGTTTTGATTTTACGCTTATCTATGTTTTGTCAGTTTTGATTTTACGCTTATCTATGTATATCATCGCTTTAATCAGGAACTCATCAACTGACTTTGTTTGGAGACACTAAATACTTAGCACTGACGAGTAATACATAGTCATTTCGTAATCTCTATAAGATATATGACACAATCAAAATGCTTTTAATTTTTATTTTTTGACCTCAAAACTGACAGTTTATAATCAGCTATACAGTAAAATTTGTTTTTTTTTGTCAGTTAATGAATTTCAGCTCTAAGACGACGATATTGTATCTACACTGATAGGATATGTAGATATGCGGGTAGCAGGTAGTTGAATTTACGTCACACTGAAGAAAAACACCGAACTATTGGCAACGGTCCACGATCAATCCCGAAGGGAAAGATCCGAGGACAGCACCTCGTAAGTTTGAACCGTGGTCAGATGACGAGGTCACATCTGAGCTGGCACTCCACTCTCTAAAATTCCACACCAAGCGAATATGCGGGATCGGTATTAGCAAGTACTATTTTAATAAATTATTGTATTAATTTAATAAACACTATGTTTTATTTAAAGAATATCATAGAAGGTTCTTACACATTTGTAACAGATATTGTTGTATATAGATAATTACATATTTGTGTAGAAATAAAAATAAGTACCAACACACAATTAGATGTAAAAAATTTTAACTAGTTCATCTCCGCAGTTTTTCATAAACTTCACAAAACTTGGACTGAAGGTCTGCTTGTGTATTTAAATTTTAAGCCTATTTGGAATTTATTGAACTATTTTATTAATGCCTTTTAATTTCCAGTTGTGTAATTTAGTACTGTAGATATGGCTGAAAGAAAGAGAAGCTAAAGTTCATTACGAATCGATGAGGTTTGGATTGTCGCTATGGCTATCAAGTGAATTTTTTTGCCTCACCAAATTGTATCGGTGATGTATTTTTTGGTGTATTCTAGTTTACATTCAAATTTCCATATTCATATTCAAATGTTCTTAGGCACTTGTCCAATTAATTTCGGAACTCAATCCAGACAAAAACCGTCATGCACAGGGAGGCTGGTCCAAGTTAAATTTGTCATGGTCTCAAATGTCTTCACATTGGCGTGAAAGTTTAGAGAGTAGTTTGCCAGCTCAAGTGTTAACCTCGTCATCTGATCGTGGTTCAAAATGACCAGGTGTCCTCGGATCTTTCCGTTAGGGATTGATCCCGGACCGTCACCAATAGCCCGTTGTGTTGCTCCATTGTCACATAAATTCATCAACACACTACCAACCAATTAATTTCTAATACTGCGCTAGCAACCTGCCAGTTGTACTCTGTGAAAGTTCGATTCCTGAAACTTACCCTGGGTGGGTAGGTAGTTGAATTTACAACACCCTGGAGCAACACAGTGGGCTATTGGCAACGATCGGGGATAAATTCGAAGGGAAAGATCTGCGGCCTTACACCTCGTCATTCTGAGCCACGTTCAGATGAGGTCAACCGGCAGCGGTAGCCCAGTTGGCAGAGTAACGAATTTGCAACCGTAGGGTTGCGAGTTCGAAATTAGTTCCAACCAAAAGCTGTCGTGTACCCGGGGGCTGGTGCATGTTAAATCTATCGTGACCTCAAATGTCCTCACGTTGGCATGGTGTGGAAGTTTGGAGAGTGGGGTGCAAGCTCAGGTGCTCACTTCGTCATCTGACCGTGATTCAAAATTATGAGGTGCCTTCGGGATGATCGATCCCGGACCGTCGCGAGTGGGGTGCCAGCTCAGGTGTTGCCTCGTCATCTGACCGTGGTTCAAAATTACGTGGTGCTATCCTCGGATCTTTCCCTTTGGGATTGATCCCGGACCATCACCAATAGCCCGTTGTGTTGCTCCAGTGTGACGTTAATTGAAATACCCCCCCCCCCGGACCGTCGCCAATCGATTTCGAATCTGTGTGACTGAATTTTATTTGTGTATTTACGAAGCATACTGTTCAACTCTTAATTGCTAAACACAGAAAAAGTTCCAATTTATTTACAAGCTTTGCTATTGGCAACGAACCTGGATAAATTTGAAGGGAAAGATCCGAATATACACCTTAATTTTGAACCACCGTGTACCCTGGATGTATTTCTCTCTTCTGTATCAAAAAATGTCCTTGTGTATGTCCAGTACTTGGTGTTGTGTGTCCTGTGCGTTGCTCCAGTGTGACGTTAATTCAACTATCAACAAACCTGCCAACTTGGCCAAATATGGCTCTTGCGCCATAAAAACCAACCAATCGATTTGGAATCTGTGTGACTGCTACTCAATTCTTGTTTGCTAAACGCAGAAAAAGTTTCGATTTATTTACATGCTTCGCCATTGGCAACGGCTATTGGCAACCAGTCTGGATAAATTCGAAGGGAAAGATACGAGAACAACATCTCGTAATTGTGAACCACCGTGTACCCTGGATGTATTTCTCTCTTCTATGTCAAAAGATTTCCTTGTGTCTATCCATTGCTTGATGTTGTCTGTCCTGCGTATTGCTCCAGTGTGACCTTAATTTAACTATCAACAAACCTGCCAACTTGGTCAAATATGGCTCTTGCGCCATAAAACCAACCAATCGATTTGGAATCTGTGTGACTGAATTTTATTTGTGAATTTACGAAGCATGCTATTCAACTCTTAATTGCTAAACGCAGAAAAAGTTCCAATTTATTTACATGCTTCGCCATTGGCAATGGCTATTGGCTGCGATTCTGGATAAATTCGAAGGAAGAGATCCAAGAACAGAATCTCGTAATTTCGAACCACCGTGTAACCTGGATGTATTTTTTCTTCTATGTCAAAAAATTTCCTTGTGTATGTACATTACTTCCTTGGGTATGGCTTGGTGTTTTCTGTCCTGTGTGTTGCTCCAATGTGACGTTAATTCCATTGTCAACAGACCAACCAACTTAGCCAAATATGGCTCTTGCGCCATAAAAACCAACCAATCGATTTCGAATCTGTGTGACTTAATTTTATTTGTGTAATTATGAAGCATTCTATTGAACTCTTAATTGCTAAACACAGAAAAAGTTCCAATTTATTTACATGGTTCGCTATTGGCAACGATCCTGGATAAATTCAAAGGGATAGATCGAGAACAACACCTCGTAATGTTGAACCCTGGATGTATTTTTCTCTTCTGTCAGAAAATTTCCTTGCGTATGTCCATTACTTAATGTTGTCGGTCCTGTATTAATTCAACTATCAACAAACCTACCAACTTGGCCAAATATGGCTCTTGCGCCAATAAAACCAATCAATCGATTTCGAATCTGTGTGACTGAATTTTATTTGTGTATTTACGAAGCATTCTATTCAACTCTTAATTGCTAAACGCATAAAAAGTTCCGATTTATTTACATGCTTCGAGTCTCAACGTCAGCGTGTAAGAAAGGTTATGAGAAAGTTAATTTATGTACGGTCCCTTATAAAGAAAAATGGGAGCCGAGGCTCTCATAATTTGAATTTGTGTGCGTGAGTAGGAGAACTCAAAGCAAACCGCTTGCTCTTGTTTCTGCTGATGGCGCACTTTTCGTTGTTATTCGCAAAAATTCGGGCCTGGTTTGTATCATGACTCCTCATTTAGCAAACGAGTGTTTTCGCGCAGTATAGAAAGCATACTATGCCCATTTAAATGACCTTCTTTACACAAATGGAAGGGATAATATCTTTATTGTTTGAGCAGCTGTGAATAATACGACCTGAGTAATAAAGTGACCTTATGTTCAGAGCTGCTTTTAATTTTCTCTCGCCCTGTTACCGGTAACATCGCCGCACCTCGATGAATAATTCCGGATAAAATGTGGAATGACTGGGTGTAACGGTTTTTATAAAGTGAGCGTGAGATGAATAATGGGATGCTTTATTCGAAATAAATTCGGTCTCAATAAGGGTTTTTCCAACAATAAATTTTAAACTTTTAATCGTACCTTATTTAACCCTCCTGATGGTGGTCTCGACGAGGTTTCATTAGATTAGGTCATAACTGACCAGATTTTGATGTACGAGATATCTCGTCATTAGAAGAAAACTGACCGGATCTTGATCTCGTCATTATATAAAAATCGGCAATATCTGAATGACGAGATATTTCATCATTCGCAAAATTTTTCAGATCTCGATGGACGAGATATCTCGTCACAACCACTTGGAGGGTTAACTCCCGGGACACCTCGTTCTTTAGAATAGAATCCCTTTGAAGAATTCTATTGGTCCTTTCCTTAGATTAGACGTTGTGATGATCCAATGCGACGTTAATTAATTACCTACGTACCTATATCCCTCAGATTAGAGCCTTTTTGAAATATTATATCGCCCCTTTCTGTAGAAAAGAATCCTTTGGAAAGGTTTTATTCGCCAAGATCAAAATTGTTTAGGTCATGCAAGGAAAGACTGCAGGTTGCATGGTGGAATTATGAGTGTGAACCCCTCATCTATTCAATTAAACATTTGATCTTCTATATATATATGCAGAAAATAGGTATTGTAGTTTTAAAGTGTAAGCAAAGTGCGAAGTAATTATGTAATATGCGCTTACATTTGAATACTGATTCAAAACTTATTTGTAAAATTTAGAGAAATTCTGAAATTAATTAGCGTTTCATAAATTATAATTCTTACAGATAGTCACTTTTCATACAATGTTTTTTATTCTAGATATAAATTAAATGTTAGTGAACGGAAAATATGAAACAGGGTGAAAACAAGACTAGTTTTGTTACCACACACAACCAAAAAGTTTACTATCGTAAAAAAGTAAATAATACACATTTGCCTCTCGGGTTGAATGAGCTGTTCTCTTTGATATCGACAGTATTTTATTTGAGAACCAATCCATATGCCTTTCATGTGTTTTCGCAAAATTTATGTATTTATTTGAATTAGACACTCAAATTGATACCCATTTGAAAGTCATTAATGGCCTTTTGTTAGATTTGAAATCTTGAAATATTTATTTAACTGAATCTTTTTTTAAAAATTTAGACATTCAAATTCATACACATTCAAAGATTATTGATGTCTTTTCTTAAATTTGAAATCTTGAAATATACTTAGTAATCTGAATCTTTTTAAAATATCAAGTCTGACATTCTTGTTGAGTTGTAAGATTTAAAATCTAAGTATCGATTTTTCCTTTTCCTATAACAAATAACAATTTACATAAAAACTGTAGAGTAAAACGATTATTCTTCTAGAACATGGTTACATAAATCCTTTATGTAAAGTACATATTCATACAATCATTTTCATTTACTTTGCTCTTTTAATAAGTTTTAGGTTGAAAAAAAGAATTAAATTTATTTAATAGTCAGTTTTTCATTACGTAGATCTAATGTATGCGTAAAAAAATTGAGCTATTTATTTCTTAGGTATCTATGAAAGTGTTATCGTATGTTTAAAAGATCCAATTGATACCTAAATTAATAATTCTCATGAAGTATGAGGAGATGCGTGTTACTTTTTATCATAATTAATGACTAAACGCACTGAGAAAATTTAAATAGTTTATTTTAGGTTTAAGTATAAAGTTCATTTGTCTAATTAATTATAAATTTATTTCCAAGTATTCTGATTTTTTTCCATCCTATTTTAGAAATTATGAAACGTAATTGATTGGAATTATATATAAGCAATAGTTAAAAATACAAACTTATTTGTTTTATCAATCCAGTTTCAATTCTACCAGTTTGTAAACAAAACCTACAACTCTACTTCTATTCATGCAAATCTACCAATTTTATTCACAGGTATTTCACGTATATTCATCATAGGAATTCTGTCTGTTCTTACCTTTGTTATGTATTAAAAATATACTTAAATGGAGAAATCTAAAAAAAATTCCGTTCGTGATTTAATAGCAGACATTGCATTAAGACACGTTCATGACTTACCGGATACGAAGATGGTAAGATTTACTTCAACTGCTTTCAAGGTAAATTCATTAAAAATAAATGCTTAGGAATTAAAGATGTGTCAACATTTTTATGTTTATGAACTAAAAACATGTTAACATCTTTTTAGGTATTTAGAAATAGAAATGTTTCGATTGCTACAAAAAAGGATAGAATTGTCTTTGAATAAGAGTAGGAAAATTGAAGTGTGTCGCTTGATTAAAGCTAAACGAGGGATAAACAAGAAAGAATATTGCGAAAACAACTATATAGTAAGTAGATTTAGAAACTTGCTTCGTTACAGCGTAATTTAGGCAGATAGAATACAACTCTAAAGTCGTGGTCAAAATAGGAAGCACTTCGTAGACCAATCAGAACGTTTTCACCGCTGGCGCAGGCACCTCTGATTGGTCTGCGCTTATTGCTTTGCGCCTTGCGCTTTCCATTTGACTACGACTCTAATTTACAATTAAACTGAAAAAATTACCAAAATCATTAAATTAAATGAATATTTGAGATTTATCACATTCATATAATTTCGTAAGACTGCAAACAAGCAATTTTAAGGTACTTATTTGTGGTAAAAAAAATTTCAGATTATTTTAATGCTAACTAAACTACATTTCGTTTATTTAATAAATCTAATTTTAATTCTACAAATATGTAAAAATAAGTATTATTGTCATGTGATGAACTTTATAGACCCTAAGATCAAACTCCTGCTCGAAGTAGGGTCGCGGTAGCTTGGTTGGAAGAGTAGAGGATTAGCAAACGGAGGGTTGCGAGTTCGAAACGCGATCCAACCAAATACCGTCGTGTACGCGGGGCTGGTGTACGTGAAATCTGCTGTGGGCTCAAATGTCAACACGTTGGCGTAGTGTGGAAGTTTGGAGAGTGCAGTTCCAACTCAAGGTATTGACTTGAATACTTCCATTGAACTGATCCCGGACCGCCTCCAATAGTCCGTTGTCTTGCTTCAGTGCGACGCTAATTCAACTATCTACCTACATACCTGCTAAAAGCATTCCTTTAGAGGTATTTGGTGATCACATAATTCAAAATATTTTAAATGTTGAGTACTTTTCACCTCTTTTACAGAGTGGAACTCAATATAACAGCGGTCGAATTTCACAAAACGAGTTCTTAATGAGTAACCTTTACAATTTATTGTTCAAAATATATTTTTAAATTTCATATCCGATATAAATTCATTTCGAAATATATTTTTAAATAAATATTAAAACGTCTCAATATCAGCCAAGTGGAATTTTTAACTTTACGTCTTGTTTTGAGAGCAGACGAAAACAATTAATACTTTAGATTAGCCATAAAAACGTATTTTCGCATCCTTGATCATACTTAACACTTTTTATTCTGTTTAAGGATCTAGTAATGAGATAAAATGTTGCAGTCAGGAATGAAGCACGGAATTAAAGTAAAAACTTTAGGTAGGTAGTTGAATTTACGTCGCACTGGGATCAAAGCAATGGGCTATTGGCGACGGTCCGGGATCAATCCCGAAGAAAAACAACTGATGACAACACCACGTAATTTTGAACCACGGTCAGATGACGAGGTCAACACCTGAGCTGTGGCATCCCAGTCCAACAGGGAAATTTTCAAAAAGGTAGTGGGGGGACATATGGCCCACCCTGTGGTATTTCATCGAAGAGATATTTTTAAAATTAAAAAATATTAGGTACTATGTATTTTATAATCTTCATTTTCAAACTTTCTTAAACATAAGATAATTTAATCTGAATTACGAAATATCTCAGGCTATTGTTTCAAGATTCGAGAGTTTTATTTTAAAAGCAATTAAAATTAAGAAAAAGTAGTTACATCTCAAACATACTGTATTATGTAGAAACAAAATTTATTCGTTTTCCCTTGAATATGCTTTGGTAATTTCAACTGAGTGGCAGACATATTGTGGCACCTATAAATCTGACATAGATGCAAACACACCTGCGCAGGTGCTTTAAGGGTTCGGTTACCATGAAATGAAAAGAACTTCACGACTGTATTATTCTGATAGAATTAATGAGTTAAATCTAAAATCATACATATCACATGTAATAAGTAAATAGTTTGTAAACTATACGGATTAAGTAAATGATTCATGTCATAGGCATTGCAAGTGTCAGTGTAAATTTAAGTTAATATTTTTCCATACATTAATCAAATGGTTTTATGTGCGTATTATTTCAGTTGTTTCTTTTATGATTAGTCTTTTAACCTTCGGGGTTAGGTGGGTTAAAAACTGTCTCACCTTTTGCTTAGCATTTTATGCATGGTGGGATATTTTTTAACCCACCTCAAAAAATAAAATTACTCATAGTCCTACAGTTTAATATTTTATTTAAAGTTTTTCATTGAGTTGGCAATGCTATGAACTAACGATTAATGTGTAAATAACTTAAAACAAAAATTTACACAGGTCAAAACGCATTAGTAAGTTGTTCACACTGTAGTGATTGAGGTTGGCGAATTGTGTGGTGTAGTGAATTTTTGTCTTTCATAACGGCAAATGTTTTTTTCGTAAAAATTTATTATGAGTGAATAAATCGTTTTAGAATAAAAAAACATGTTATTTGATGTTTTATACTAACTTTGAAGCTGAATAAGTGAATAAACAATTCTCTGCATTTTAGATTTTTTTCTTTAAAATCGTGTGCCTCTAAGAGTTAAGGGGACAGAGAACTTTCAAGACAAATTCTTGCAGTTATTAACCGATTGTTATCAAATTTTCAGACTACTTGTTTTCTACTAAACAGCTTATATATAATGTTTGTTCCGAAAGTATTAAGTTGTGCCGAAGTTATTACATAAAACTTGGACAAAGATTTTGGTAAGTTAGCAAAAATGGATAGGGTACCATGTGTATTAATTTTCCATGTATTGTGCATATTTTAATTAATAGGTTGTACATATATAAATCAAATTAACTCCATCTGGTAAGTGTATCGCTCAATTGTAACACAAAAAATGTTAAAAAAGCATAGGTTAAGCAACATTTTAATCCAAAATTTCAAAATTCACACGCATTATGAACTTCTTACGTTCACAGATATATACAACAGATTAAAAGGATTATCCAAACAAATTTTCAAACGAATTTATTAGAACCACTAGGAGGAACTTTTTGATATCAGAAGAATATCAAAACATCTGAATCGGAAAAAAGCGTGTTTTTGTAGTACTCACTATACTTATCTTTTACATTTTTCTTGTTATATATGTAACTCCGTCAAAAAAGGTCGTAACTGAAAACTATTTTTGTTGCCTACAGAGTTTGATATCAGTTAATTTTAACGCTAATATTTAAAAAACGATTTTGATGATTTTGATAGTTCACTGTCCCATTAAATATGTCAAATTGATTGCTACTGCTCTTGAAATGTTAGTAAAAATCTTATTTTAACGCTCTGGCTTCAATGAATTTGTTCAGTGTTAGTTTGATTGATTAGCAATTTGAATGAAATATGATAGAATATTTTTTCATTTTATTTAGATTTTAGTCTTATCGTTACATGAGCATTTCGGAGACCGCGTTATTTCTAGGAAGACATGTCCGTAAGTATTCATCATATTAAATTTTATTCATCCATTTTAGACTACAATATTACAAATTTATAGTTAAATTAGAGAAAAAAATGAATTCTAAATTGATTTCTACCAAATTTGCTAATTAGCTCACAAAGCATATAATTTTTAAGGCAAATTAAATAACTATGTTATATAATATGTACCTTTTTGTATTCCGTGCGTTTTTGTAGTCATCACTGATCGTGTATTGTGTTGAAGCAAAGAATAGTCACTAAAATAAAGACAAACACAAATGTAAATCTTGCGATGCATATTTATTTGACCAGTCTTCTGAGTTATGTCCGTAAGTACTAACGTATAATGACGTATGTTTCATCAGACTGTAGAGCTACACGAACTTACAGGCATAGAAGCAGTCCAACAACTAAGATTTCTACAGGCTAAACACCTTTTTTGAACGCCAAAAAGTATAAACGTTATTCTGATATAAAACGCATCTCCACTTTTAATGTTGAGTCTCATGATTCTGAATAAATAGAATTTATTAATAATTTTCAACTTTGTAGAAGCCCAGACATAGTACCTAATTTTTGTAATATTTGTCAGGATTTGCGGAGTGCTTTAAATAGAAGCTGAATGAAATAGGTTATTTGGATTATTTAGATTTACGAATATATAAACTATTTCCTTCCATTCTGAAGCTTTGAAACAGCATTGGTTAAACTGTGTTGAAAATTAAATTTAGATTAAGTTAAGAAGTATACATATCCAGGCAGTAAATATTTTGATTTAAACTAAAGGGCGTATTATACATGAATTGCAAGTAACGAATGTTAATTTGGACGTAAAATGCAGTTTATATGTATATTTTGTTGTACGCTAGCTCTAAATTGTATGCTTCAAAACTTCCGAGCTTCAGCAAAAGTTTTAAACTTTATAAAAAGTATACCGCAGGAACTGTCAGTTGCTGGTACAATTTTAGTTGGTTAAATAAAATGAACACAAATTGAGGCTATAACTAGGTTTACCATACGTTCGGCTTGACCGAGACTGTCCCGGTGAGTAGGGCGTTTGGACTGATTAATAGGAAAGTAGCATTTCCCCCTGTTCCCCAAATTCCTAGACCCTAGTCGCAGGAGTGTGCTGGTGATAGCTCCAGTGAACAACAATATTACTGGTCCGAAATTAAATTACTGTCCGCAGAAAAATTAATGAAGCAGATGGTAATTTTGCAATAAACTTGTGTGACCTGTTTGCCGCAAAGCATTTTGGGTCTCAAAAAGTAGTACACGGAAAACTGAGAACTCCAATCATTTCATAAATCAGTACAGTTGTGTACCAAAGTTCACCAACATTTGTGTACCAAAATTAATGAAGTACATGGTAACTTTAAAACGAATTGTGTGACCTGTTTGACTCAAGGTATTTTGATTCCCAAAAGTAATACACGGAAAACTGAGAGCTCCAATCATGTCATAAGTCAGAACATTTGTGTATCAAACTTCAGACAAGTTACAAAGAAATTTTTCTTCTTACCAAACGCTTCGTCTCTTGTTGGAGGGTTGTTCTCAATGATAGAAAATTTCTTCGCAGAGCGAATCCCGCAAGAAAATTTCATGCCATTGTTTTCACTTGTTTGATTTTTCTAGCATAATCTATACCTCGACTTTAATATTTAAAGTTTTAAGATTAAGGCGTTTTTTTAAACGGAATATCCCAGGAAGAGGAATGTACCGTAGCTCCCAGAATTTGTAGAACTCTTTGATCGCATCACTGTTTGGCCTGGGTTTAAACAAACAAAAGATATGGTAAGCCTAGTTATGTAATGGATATAGCAAATCGTAAAAGCCATAAAAGAACATAGCCTGATTGGGTCGGAAACGTCTAACGGTTTAACTTCTTGGCGTTAGAATCAGGTAGTAATACGTAGCATAGTATTTATTACACTTTTCAATGTTCCATTCAATGGACATTTTCTACGAGAAAGCATTTGAATTTTTTTAATAATCAATTATTATTATTATTATTATTATTATTAACAAACGAACAGAACAATAGAAAAAAGTGAAATTTTACAACTCACATTTCACACTAGAATTAACAATGATAGTAAGACGCGAACAACAAAGCTTTTAGTCAGCTGTATATTGCATGCCAAGCCACTGAAACGTTGTAAAAGATTATATGTATATATATAATATATTTATTATATGATAAAATGTTATTTACCAACAACATTGACGACTGACGTATGTGGTAGAATAAATACGTATGAGACAAGAGGGACCTGTAAAACATCGATTTGTTTTTCAAAATCTCTCCTTCGAGAAATTCTTTACACGCAGAGGTGTAAGGTGTGTACTCGTATTCTTGTTTTTATGAATCATAGTACATAAACAGGGAGACATGACTGTACACTTTCACATAAATGTTCTTCAAGAAATTTATTGTTGCTGCACTCTGACGAAATTTCTAAACACCGATGCTTGAAATACTTCTTTCTTCGCTCTTTCCAAACTATTGCTTGAACAAAAAAGACGTTCATCACTATCCAAACAATTTGCTATATCGGATTTCATATTTACAAGAGATGTTGAGAATCAATATGGTTGTGAGTACACATTTTTCAGAAATTAAGGCATTCGCCGACATTTTGTTATAAAAAACAGTATTTCCATATTTAATACATTCAAACATACATAACATTAATATAAAAAATTAATCAAGTTAGACCAACGCTTAATCCCGCCTACAAATTATACACTTATTCTATAAAACCACTGCATATTTAGGTAACTTAAAAGCATTTTAATGGGGACTTGTAAAATTAACGTAAACAGTTGTATTCGTATTTATCTTTCGTGTGTGTTTTTTATGACAAACTATATGCAGTTTAGGTGAGTATTTTATAGCCTGATCGTTTTACATTTATAATAGATTCACTTAACGAAATAGGTTGCTTTGGAGAATTGATGTTAAAATATGAGATTCTTCAAATTTTAAATTAAACGTGGTTTAGTTTATTGAATTGGTAGATTTTATGATATTTGTCTTGATGAGGTTTTAAAAACAAAGCAAAATCAAATTGAGTGCAAATATTCTCTCTTCTATATGTGCTCTTCTATGTGTAGATAGGTTTTAATGTTTAGAAGTTCGGCTAAATATTTCAAATTAAACGATAGGCTTTGTTGTGGATTACATAAGCCTCTTAAAAACGCTCGAAAATCAGCAAATTATTACTTTCTAGAAAAATGTATCAAACGTTAGTAAATAATATTTTTTTATTTTGTGAAAAACATTTCAAAAATTAAATTGTAGATAAGATACATAAAAGTAATTTTAGCTAAAGCGTTTGGTTTGAATTACTTTTCACGGATCAGAAACCTGGCTATTTAAATGGAATCTCGATTGAAGTAATTCTAAGCAAAATCTGAAATATCCGATGCCTCTTAAATGCTACATAAAGAAATCAGAGATAAAGCAGAACTCAACAAATAGTTAAACACTGAGTAATTTCACAATTTATTGAACTGTAATTTTTTAAACTGCTAAAATTTAGTTTCATTGGTAAATGATTCTTATTGCGTATTTTGGATGCTCATTTCGCACTTGAAAATAAATAAGGTATCTCGCTTATACTAACTGTCACATGATACCCAAGAAGCCATATATTGTACAGGAAAACTTATTCGGATTGTCAAGCATAACGTATCTGGTTTGTAATAAGACCTATTACACGATAAAAAATACAAATTTTTTCGAATGTAATAAATAAATTCAGATGAACCTGATTAATATTAGCTTTAGCATTTTACAAAATATTTTCTTGATATATATCAATCTTTTTGCATACTCTACCATTATTTTCCCCACACAGGCTAATATGAATTTAAAGTTACGTATATACGCTGTACGTATATTGATATATATTTTGCTAGATATCTAAAGAGCAACTCCAGGACAACTCTGATTACAGCAGTAGCTCAGGAAGGATATGTCGATCCACTTAAAAAAAACCTGAAAAAATATTTTTAAAAGGCAGCAATTTATCACTAATATTACTACACTTGTTTACAAAAAATCTTCAATTATATGCAGAAACATTAAATTTTCTGCTGATGGATACATTTTGACCCCAGGAGTTTCAAAAATAAATTTTAATAATTTATTAAATTTGTAAGTTTGGAAATGAGAAGAAAATGGCAGAAATTCTCTCAAGGTTTTCATAATTTTGAAAAACAGTGTAAAATTTCCTTCATCACACACATCCCTGGCTTTACTAAAAACGAAGAAAAATTATCTCTTCATTTGAAAATTCGTAAATATAACATTATTCATGGAAATTAAAAAGGTGCAATATATAATACTTTATTTTCGAATTCATATACTGAGACCAATGTCATACCTGCCAAAATCCAAGAACAAAAATCCTCAAAGATTTTTACGACATAAAAACTAAAGCGCAATTCTCATATGAAAAATGTCAAAAATCAATTATTAAAATAAAATAATAATCGACGATAATTGCTTCGAATTAGGCAATTAAAAACAGAAAACGTAACCCCGCTTTCTGTCACTGTTATATGCTTGGCGGCAGTGTTCGAACTTAGCGAAACCGAATATTTTTGCACAAAATGGCACAATATATATGCAATAATGAAGAATTCGACTTTTTCTTGGGTGTTTTAGAGGTATATATATTTGTAGGTTTTCTTGAAAAATATTGCTAAAGAAGGTTTCCATAACAAACCAGCAATCACCGATTCCGAAATTTTTCTTTCATGGTTGCCATGGTTTGGCGCCAAGACTTCGAAATTGGCGTAACTTTAAAATTTTCTTTTTGGAGAATTCCAGAAAATATATTTTACGGTGGGAAGACCGGAAAAGCATGTTTTTCCTGAACACTTCCTAAAAATCTGGAAAGTTTGACAGGTATGCAATGTGACCATTATTACGCACAACACAGTATCGGTGTTGGTAATAGTATTTACAATTATTGAAATTAAGCTGAAGTGTGCTTGAAATTTTAGTAATTAGATTAGAACTGTAGTATAATTGATAAAATACAACTAAATAACTTAAATCAACAATTATCGAATTTATGATAGTAAAACGAGTATTCAAATTTATTATTTAGACAATGCATTATCTATATGAAAGTAAAGATACACTTTTTTCCAGCTGAAGCACAGACAGATATGAAATTAAAACATAATATAAAAATATCTTATTATTTGAATAGAAAATATTAGTTCTAAGAATGAAATTCTCCCGGAAGTGTGTATGTTTCAGCTGAGAGAAAGTATTTCTTTTTTCCTTGCAAACAGAAATTTTATAACTTTAGTCACATCCCTTATTTCAAACAGCAGAATGGTAACAAAAACTAAATATGTACACTTCAAATTTAATCGAAATATTGAAGACCATATGTATTCAAATAATCTGGAGCAATGTGTAACGGGAATGTCCAAGGTATATCAGTCAACGTCTTACAAAAAAACTCCAGGAGTTAACGGTATAACAAGATAAAAGAAAACAAATCAATTCAACGTATTGCATGAGTATTTTTCAATATATTGCCAATCATATGATCAACTTAATTAGACTTCAGATTGCTTCACAAAACAAACAGTTAAATTTCACCGAGAAAAATGCTGTCAAGGCAAGTACACTTAAGTCAGTCCTTATCCATTAACATAACTCCCGAACATAACAAAAGCTGTCTCAACAATAACTGAGAAATTTAACAATGCAGCCATATTCCTATGACTTGTAGTCAAACAAAACGTATTAACAAATGATGACACATTAAAATAGAATGCATGATTCGGATCTAGATGAAAAAAATTAAATAAAAACAAATACGGAACATGGATGACTTTTAAATATAAAGATGAATGAAAAAGTTAAGTATTTTGAAACAAACTTAAAGTCGAGTGACATTGAAACATCATTTAACGTCAAGATTAGCAAATTTTTGAGAGCGAGGTTTTGTTATTCTTTATAGTAGATAGTTTTTAGAATATATAAATCATGAAAGAGTTGTGCATAAATACTTGTTAAAAGTCATCCTGCTTATCCCGAGTTATTATGTTTCGTAAATATACATTACAATAAGAAATGAAATTCTATCAATTTTCTGTGCTGTACATAAAATGCCTAGTAAACCTTTTTGATGAATGCTTCAGTAATAAAAAAATTGTGCCAACAGATTTCTAGTAAGATGAATTGGCATTTTTAATGAGCATAGATCTGATAGATTTTAAAATAAAATAAAATTTTACTGTACGCTTTCAAATAGCTTGCCTGGCATCATAAGTAAATATTTTACACAGTAAAATCTTCGGAACACTATCGGGTAGTATAAAAACATTTCAAACTACGATAAATCTCAAACGAATCTTAAATTCCTTCATAAAACAAGTTTTTCGTCACGCGCGCTTTCATAAATTATATAAATAATCACGCACCAGAAAAATTGAGAAGGAACACAGTAATATTATCAACCGATGCCAAGCAAACTGAACGAAATTCAAATGTCAATGTTCAATGAGATCCTGAGATATACTTAAAAGCAAAACTGTCTTCGCAATGAAGTAAAAACAAGTGACTGAGTTGTTTAAAATCTATACAAAACATTTAGGTGTCAGTCCATTAGAATTTATCAACATCAATAAAAGAAAAATAATCAATAATTCTCAAGAGTCTGATCATGATGTAGAAAATGATGAAATACGTATAGAACACTCAATAAGACACGGTACAAAATTATTCGAAACATGATGTTTTTGTTCTTGCAGCAACCCTAGGCAGATTGGGAATTAGACACAATGTTTGCTAAAATTCCTACTATATTACAAAACGAAATTATACGTGAAAAGTTTCACATTGCGAAACATACTTTGCGTGCCGAAAAGCATTGGGTTCCCACTTCAGTAAGCTGGAGTAGAGCGAGTACGTTAAAATGCTTACTAAGTACTGAATCTAAACTGAAGAGTTCAAATAGTGATTCAAATTTTGCATACCAATCGAATTAGTACGTTACCTTTTGGAAGTACTTTGTACTTGGGAAAATGCCATTCTATCGTTCTGCGAAATCTACTACGTATATCGGAAAGGCGTATAGCTGCTTTGTGGTGAGGCTCATACAAAGGCGTTAAACCAAAATTATTCCAAAATTGAAGCCTATATCAAATTGAGCATGTCGAGAAAACCGCATCAGTATTTCAATTCAAAATCAAGGTCGTGCAAAACGTGGGAACCCTAAAATTACGAATTGAATGTCACCTTATTTTGTGTAACCTCGAAACAAAAGTACTAAAATTTTGTAGTAGCAGCAACATAGAGTAATTTGTTTCAGTAACGTCGTATATCGGTAATCAGTAACCCAACCTCTGAATCGCTAGGATCCGGACTGTGTTGAACGTTTACGGCAAGCTAGCTTCATCAGAGCTAGGAATCAATGGTCTAGCCACCAAGCGATCCAAACCAGGGCTCGTATCTACGATATCCCCTACAGACGTGGTGCTGATATCCGTGTTGGTGGAATTTCTGGAATCGTCCTCATCTTGAAGACTCTCCCGCCTTCCTCTAGGATCACCATCGAGATCATGTTTCACTTTCTCAACGTGAGGATCTTTGCTGGCGGCAGACGAGGAAGAATCCTTCTTGTCGATGCCAGAAGAACTGCTGTGGTTTTTCCGCTTCCCGTCGTCCTGGTCTTTGAGTTTGGCTTCCAGTCTGGCTTGCTCGTTGATTTCCTTGACTGCTCGAAGCTCTTTCTTGAGCTTCATCCGCCGGTTCTGGAACCATATTTTTATCTGTCTCTCTGTGAGGCAGAGAGCATGGGCGATCTCAATTCGCCGCCGTCTAGTCAGGTAGTGGTTGAAGTGAAACTCTTTTTCCAGTTCCAGCGTTTGGAACCGGGTGTATGTCTGACGACCACGACGACGAGGACATCCGTTTGGACCTGTCGAACAAAGGACAATTAGATGTAATATGAGAAAAAGATTTACAAATATTCACTTATAGAGAACAAAGTAAAACTGATCTTGACATTCCAAGTAGTTTCGACGAGATATCTCGCCCATCAAGACCTGATCAATTATGCTAATGACGAGATATCTCATCCATCGAGATCTGGTCAGTTTTGTTAACCCTCCTGGTGGCTGTCTCCCCGAGGTATCTCTCATCATTAGCAAAATTGAAGAGATAATGATGGACGAGATATCTCATAAAAACTGACCAGATTTTGATCTCGTCATCATAAGAAATTTGGCAACATTTTGATGACGAGATATCTCGTCATCAAGATAAGATGATAGATCAAATCCTGATGTACAAGATATCTCGTCGAAACCACTTGGATGGTTAATGACGAGATACCTCGTTGAAACAACCACCAATAGGGTTAATTTGCTTTTTCACCATCGTAAGAGAGATCCAAAAAACAGTCTTAAGAAATAGCGTATACAGACAAATTCACTTAGTGAAATCTATAGGTTCTACCGAGAGCTATAGGAGTGGGTTTTTTTCGAGTTCTTCCAGACACAACTACCTACCAAATGATCTGTACTGAATTGGCTTGACAAACTCTCCGAATATTTGTTTGGTTTTGAATGAAAACTCTTCATACAATCCTAATAATGCTTGAGTTATCAGAAAGATATATTGATCTTAATTTTTATGAACACTTGCACCCTAAGTGATTATTTTTAAAAACTACTTTTGAGGTTAATTTCTATTCTGAATATCGATTAAGTAATTCAATATAAGTAAAATTTAATAACCTTGTTAAACGATTTTCGGAAACAATGATAACGTGATTAATAAATCTTTACCTCGGTAGAAAAGGATCGGTGTCCAAATTCGTTGATTTTGAGATATGTCCACAAATCATTTCAAGGTAATGAAACTTATAATAAAGAATGCCAATGTTTCCTATCATTACATTAGGAAAGTAGCAAACATTATAAAGCTTTTTAGTGGTTTAGTCAGTTCTATTTTAATCAAAAATAAAAATAATAAAACTCCTAAATTAGCTATTATAAAAAATTTTGAAAATGTACATTGACCCTTTTCTACCAAGGTACAGGAATAACTTTGAGTAAATAACTAAAATGTGTCATTTTGAAATGTTAAATTTGATTTGTAACTTCCTGAAATTCATTTACGACGCTATATTTTTTATGAACTCCAAAGACGAGCATGTTTATATTAGTATAATTCTCGTTTTGATGTGAAATGGCACATATTGTTGTGGTTTTGCGCTTCTTTTCTAAGAAGTTTTCATTTCAATCTGTAGTTTGATTTCGATACTAAAATTGTGCTCTAAATAATTGTTGTTCATTGGAATATATGATTTAAGAAATCCAATAGCTTGAGTATTTAATTTTAATACAGGTAGCATTATTGAAAATTCGTTACGCTCCAAATCCATTTAAATAAACATTATCCTTGTTAAAAGTACTTTATAAGTTGTCTTATTAACTATAAAACTCCAGATAAAAAAATTCTTTTCCGTAAATTCTTTGAAATACCGTACTACCACATAACTCTGCTTGCATTTATACTATATATTTCACAAGTTCGAAAAATCAATGTAGGATACAGTGCAACAAACATTAAATATCAAGTTCCGAACAATAATTCTCAATAAAATCAAAATATGTAAGTGTTTTAAATAGATTGTAAATGTTTTAAATAGATTTCTAACCATCGATAATGAAAAAATATTCGTAAATACCTACGATTAACCATTCTAATAAGCAATGTATTCAATCCCTTGTCAAACATGATAAAATATTTAATTTTTGAAATAGAATATTTCAATACAGAAATACAATCAATAGAAAAACTATTTAAGGGTATCACGCAATTCATTCAAAAGTTATTCACATAGAAAGATAGTGTTTATCAGATTAAAATATGTTATTTAATCCGCCACATGATGGGTATTTTTTCCAAGATAAATTAATGCATTAAACGATAATATCACGTCTTTTTAAATACTTTTAAACACAAAATTTAAATCTGTGAATTTAATTTAATTTATTCCTCTAACATGATTCAGTTTATAAATCTAACTTTACTTGAACCTTATTTTAATAATTTTAAATTCAGATATATTTTATTTATATTTAAATTCTTAATTAATAATCTTACACTTATATCTATACACTTACTTTAAATCCTACATTAATATCTAATGTCAATATACCTGTTTATAATGGGAAAAATTACATTTAACATAACAATAACATTTTGTGTGTAACATGTAGAGTCGCAAATATACTAGAACTCACATGTTTAAATGATTAATTTAACCTATTGTTTAAAATGATATTTAGAACAGACACTTTTTAAAAATTCGTATATCAGTATAAACAGTACTTCCAATCTATGAGAAAATTTATAATTTTCACATTCGCTAGTGATTTTGTATTCGTAAGTTTTTAAATACAAAATTTGTATATTTTTCGATTTTAGAAAAACGTTTACATCGAAATAAATTTACCGTTCTTTACAAAGTATATATATATATATATATATATATATATATATATATATATATATATATATATATATATATATATATATATATATATATATATATATATATATATATATATATATATTATATATATATATATATATATATATATTATATATATATATATATATATATATATATATTATATATATATTATATATATATACTATATTATATATATATATTATATTATATATATATATACATATATATAACTTACAAACGAGTTTATCTCGGTATTGAATTGTTTTATCTACAGGATTTCAAGGAAAATTCTATAAAAGAAGCATTATTTACCATCGAATTGGCGCAAGGATGGGATACTTATAGGATGAGCTGCTTTTGAAAGTTTAAAAAAAGTGAGTACTCATGTAAGGATCTCATACTCATCTTATTAAAATCCTAAATTATAATGTATATAAATGATCATAAATTACAATGTACTATCAGAAAATTAGGTCTTTTTGTGAAAAGATGTATTATAATAGATATTCAACTATAGATATCCAACAAAATCAAGATATTTCGAACGGTAAAAAAACATTAAATGTTTATATTAGTAGTACCTTATGCTTGCTGAATTTAAGGCATTTAGTTTTTAATTAGTACAATAATGTATATATAATAGCTTTTATGTTGACAAACTTATATGTATATAACCACATCAACATAATTTCAAACACTTAAAGATTACGCATTAATCTATGCATAATCTAAAAGTATAAAATGATGTTCTCTTTGCAGTGCACATAAATTAAATAAACAATCAACATAAACTATTGAGTGCTAATATTATATTATGGCATTTATGTACAGAAATATTGTTATATGATGTACTTAACTCATACACCCCGTAATTTCTTCGCATGTTTATTTTATCAGGTGTGCTATTATCTAAATAAGTTTTCTCTTTTAGTATAACTTCTAATATAATAACTGAATAATTAATTAATATGATAAACAATAATGTATACATAATAACTTTTATGTTGACACAACTTTTATGTTGTATAATCACATCTACGTCATTTTATACTTTAAGATTATATATTACACTATGTATAAACTAAATCAACAATCAACATAACTTATTGAGTGTTAATATTATATTATGTCATTTATATACTGAAATATTTTTCTATGAAATGTACCTAACTCAACTTCCCCATGATTTCTTTGTATGTTTATTTTATTAAAATGTGCTAATTACTATCACTTTTAGTATAACTGCTAATATGATAACTGAATAATTATCGTTTTTAATATAATTGTTAATATGATAACTGGATGATGATCCTTAACATAAATGCTAATATAATATGATAAATGCATGATTATAATTTTTAACATAATTGTTAATATAACTGGATGATTATCATTTTTAACATAATTGTTAACAAACAAGTTACTATCAGTTAATGAGTAGTTTTAACATAATGTCACATTTTACATCAATTGAAGGAATAATGTAGATACCACATTCCGGATTTTCTATATTATTTTTAGTAAAAAATTAATGAAGGTCCTTTGCATTTTACGCTAAGTTCACCAATTGTCATATATCTTAACGTCAGTTTACCGGCTGTATGACAAATTCATAGATGCCTTTTTATGTTTTATGGAAACTGATAACGCTTAATATATTGAAGATATATTATCCAATTTAATAACTTTCTAAAATTAATAATTTTACAAGGCAAAAATTGGATTATGTTATTGCATATCTTGCTTTAGTTTCATTAAAATTCTGTACAAACTTTATAAATTATATATTATGTCTTTAATCGAAAGAGGATTTATAAGAATTAAAATTGTGCATATTTTCTGGTTAAGTAAGCAAATATAACTAAAGAAATAACGTTACGCGTAGATGTTTCCGTAGTTATTCTTTTTTATGTAATGTAAGCAGTTTTCGTTGCTGAATATTTATAGACTATTGATTGCATGGATAGTTCGTAAAATATTCTTTAAACATCATAACATATTGGAATTGAATACGAATAAGTAAACACTACAAAACCAAAATAAAGTTAAAACTGACTATATCTGAACTATATTTTACTAAAAATCTTTTAGATGCTATGCCCGTCGTCAACTGATACTGTTTTGCGTAAGGAATGAATATAAGTAGAGTGGAACAAATATGCCTCTGCTGTTTTAAAATGCATGTATTCGTCTCTAAAAAGGAAAACTATTACCGGGTAAGTTCGCTACAGATTTTCTCATAAAATTTATCATTAGAAAAGTATTCCTCTTTAACTCTAAGCAATTTATTGATAATATTAGTCCATCTGGTTAATTATTCGCTTGATATTTTCTCACAAAAATTACCACTGCAAACTTATCTATTTCTCTCAAACTAATCCTCAATTGGTCTTGATGAACACACAGCTCGTTTGGTTTGTCGCTTTACGGTCATTTTCTGGCGTACGAGGGCTGATTAGGCCAAGACCTACTTTTAAGACACATCTAGTTACTTGATTTTAACTTGCCTACTATTTTCTCATAAAAATTATCATTGGAAAGTATTAGTCTCAAAGTAAACCATCAAATGGTCTTGTTAAACACACAGCCGGTTTGATTTGTCGCTCCACGGTGTTTTTCTGGCAGGCGGGGGCTGATTAGGCAAAGATCTTCATAAAAGACATCTGGTTACTTGATTTTATTCGATTAATATTCTCATAAAAATTAACAGTGGAAAAGTATTTATTACTCTAAAAAAACCATCAATTGATGAACATACAGTTGGTTTGGTTTATCGCTCTACGCTGCTTTTCCGGCATACGAGGGCTGATTAGGCCGAGGCCTGCATAAAAACCACCTGGTTACTTGATTTTAATTGCCCTCTATTTTCTCATAAAAATTAATATTGGAAAGTATTACTCTCAAAGGAAACCATCAATTGATCTTGATAAACACGCAGACGATTTGATTTGTCACTCTACGGTGTTTTTCTGGTAGGCGATGGCTGATTATGTCGAGACCTGCATAAAAGACACCTGGTTACTTGATTTTAATTGCCTACTATTTTCTCATAAAAAATTAACACTGAAAAAGTATTTATTACTCTCAAACTAAACCATCAATCGATTTTGATGATACAACTGGTTTGATTTGTCGCTCTACTGACATTTTCCGGCATACGAGGGCTGATTAGGCCAAGACCCCCTTCTTAAGACAGATGTGGTTACTTGATTTTATTTGCTTATTATTTTCTCATAAAAATTAACACTGGGAAAGTATTTATTACACTCAAACCAAACCAGCTGTGTGTTCATAAAGCCCAATTGATGGTTGAACCAAACCATAAATTGGTCTTGATGGATACACAGCTGGTTTGGTTTGTCGCCCTACTGTCATTTTCTGCCATACGAGGAGCTAATTAGACACATCTCTTTAATTGATTTTATTAAACTAATTTCCTGTTCTGTATGACTGACCTAGTCCGATTTCTTCGTGGAAAGTATTATCAAAATTAAAAATAGCGTTGACATTATTTCAGTCAAAGAAAAACGTTGTGTTTGCGAAAGCATGGTGGCATTGCTATCAATATCAACGATATTCAGAAACTAATGCACGTAACTCCATCCCTAATCTTTCTTATCCGTCATATTTTTCACGGACATTGCCGCTGGAACATTATGATGATCTCTGACAGTGAACACGCTTAGAATCCATAATGCAGAATGATTGCAGCATTCTTTGACATCTTATATCTGTATTTATTTTCATTTTGTTTATATGCACACGGAAGCAATGATCGGGGTTCCCAATAATTCACTCACTTTTCACCTTTGGCATGATTGAAATGATATACATAGCCAAGCATCTTACAAGAGCACACCCGAGAAACTTCTTTGGGAATGAAAACATAAACCGCAGCTGCTTGTCAATCATATTTAGGACGCCCTATAAATTTAGTAGAAATTTTCCTCAATGTCGGAAACACAAATGCGGATGAGATATCTAATTAGTAACGTAATGACTGTGCTAATGATAAATGCATAGCGCATTATGAAACAAAATGTAGCTTAAATTGAAAAGAATGGCTTCTATAAATAGGAAAAATTTAAAATATTTTCGGAACGCGTATAAAACAGTCTGATTATATTATGTAAACTATTTTATTCTTATTTCATGATAATCACATTGCACTTAAGATCGAAATGCTGCATTTTTATCAATTGAGAATACTGCTTAACGATCCGATGCAAAGCTCGAAGTATATTTACTCTTTCTCATTTTTCAAGACATAAAATGAATGCATTAAAAGTAATTTTCGTTACTGCTAAAGCGTTAAATAGAAACTTTCAAAAGGTTAAGATGTTGACTCTAATTTTTAGGGATAATAAACTTTTATAGATTTACAAGATCTACTCTGGAAAAATCGCTTTTATAAATTAAGGAAATATGCTAGTTTTATATTATATAGATAGGAAGACTGCTTTTTTATTTCAATTCTACATGATTTTTATGTAATCAATCTCCTAAAATAAACACATCGAGATTATACAAATGAATGTTTGCAACATTTTACTTCTTAAATTATGTTTGCAATCTACTTGTGAACTGTAGTTTAGTTAGCTGGTATTAAAGCACAAGAGAGATATCGATTTACAACCTAACTCCATAACCAAAAAATTTCTATAAAGGATCAAAAAGTAAATTATGTTAATTGTAATTTTCAAGATTTGTTTTTCTTGGAACTTGACACTAAGGAAGTTCAGTCTTAAGATCTCAACAGTTCCTGATGCGTCGTAGTTTGAGAGTGATAAAAGCAATGACGTTCTATTCACTAGCAACACAATTTGTAAATCATTTTTTAAAAAGAAACCTAATCCCAAACTTCCAAATACATTTTAACTTTTGTTCAGACAAAATTAGATATTTTCGTTTATATAGCTTCAAATTCCAATCCGCACAGTATTTACTATCAATAATGAAGTTTAATCGTAGCATACCACATTATAGAAAATGTTTATGTCTAAAGAAATACATAAGTTGCTTAAACGCATATAAAATACTTGTGATAGGTATGTAAACACATTTAATGGTGCTGCGGATATTATGAATAACTGAAGGGAACCAGAAGAACTCTATGGTTATTGATATAATTTGAATCGATGCAACGAAATCTTTGTGTGTTTTAACTCTTGTTAATCAACATTTATTCATAAACATAATTTTTGAAAACGTGAAATTTCGTCAACTATGTAACTATTTAAATTGTTAGACATTTAAAAAGAATTATAATTGGAAATAGCAATATTATGTCCTTATTGGACTGTCAACGCATTTAGTTTTAATAGATTGAAGTTCAATACGTTATAAAATTCACAATAAGAAAACATAGAAATGCTTACAATAATTTTAAAGGATAGAAGTCAATAGTATTCTAATTGGTTAAGAATTATGGAAAATGTCTTGAAGTCTAAGACTATGTACATCCACACACAAAAATCAGTTACTTTATGTTAGAAATTACACTAGAGACGAGTATTTTCTGTGAACTTCATGTATTCGTGTGTAAGAATGTAGGAATCGATTATGAACTACAATTTAATAACATCCGGCGCATATAAACCATATAAAAGCTTTCAACAATTTTAAAGGGCAGAAATCAGCGACAATTTGCTCTAATGTTGAAGACAATAGAAAATATCGTTAAGCTTAAGATGGCGTAACTTGCATACCCTCAAAACCAATTCGTGATCACACTAGAGACGAGATTTTTAAGTGAATACGTATTCTTGTTAATAAACGTAGCAATTGGTTGCGGAATACATTTTAATAACACTTTGATAGGCAAGAGATATATAAAAATGCTTTAAATAATTTTAAAAGATGGAAATCAATAGTAATACGCCACTTTGTTAAAGAATACAGAGACGAGATTTTTAAGTGAACTCGACGTATTCTTGTACATAAGCGTAGGAATCGGTCATGGAATACATTTTATAACATCAGACATGTAAGATACCTTACACAGAAATGTTTCCAAGAATTTTAAAAGATGGAAATCGATGATAACATGGCCCGTGTTTTAAACAACAGAAAACATTTCGAATCCTATAATGTGTTATTTTATTGCCCACAACAATTAATGTTTCGTTTACAATTGCACTGTGAGAAATTCTTAATCAAGCTAAATGTTGTGTTGCTCCAATGCGACGTAAATAGAACTACCTACCTATCAAGTTAAATATAGGTGTCGCTAGCGTTTTTGTGGTGTTTCCTGTACGTATTCTGAACGTGACGTCACTTGGCTTGTTTTTTAATACGATTTCAGCACATCACCAATAAAAATTCTAAAGAATAAATACCGAATTGATGTATGATAGTTGATTAGTCAACACTAATTAGATTAAACGCCAAACGTTGCCAAAAACGGTGATAAACTTCATTTTAAGGTAACCCAGACATGTACAATATCATGAGAGAGCGTTTGGGGGGGGGGTATTTCAATTAACGTCACACTGGAGCAACACAATGGGCTATTGGTGACGGTCCGGGATCAATCCCAAAGGGAAAGATCCGAGGACAACACCACGTAATTTTGAACCATGGTCAGATGACGAGGCAACACCTGAGCTGAGAGCGTTTGGACAGCAGAAATAAAATCTTCTCAGACCGTCTGGTTTGCTTGTTAAAACTGAAAATGCCTCTCATAGATCCAAGCGTTTTCAGTGAACTCGACGTACTCATGTTTATGAACGTAAAAATTTATTGTGAATTGCATTTTAATAACACCTGATATGAAATGATAACTGATGTATGATAGTTGATTGGTCAACGTTAATTGGATTAAATACCAAACGTTGCCAAAGCGGCGATAAACTTCATTTTAAGGTATCCCCGATGTGTATCATAAGGGAGCGTTTGGACAGGAAATATAAAATCTCAGACCATCTGGTTTGTTTTACACTGAAAATACCTCTTATAGATCCAAGCATTCTCAGTGAACTCGATGTACTCATGTTTATGAACGTAAAAATTTATTGTGAACTGCATTTTAATAACACCTGGCGTGTTTTCCAGGTCTCGTTATGACGCACCGGAGACATTAAACACGGCAATTTTCCAACGCATTCGATTAATTTATGGAAGCGACATTTACACAAAACTCCCATATTTTTTCAATATCAGCAACCCAATTCCCGGGAGCGCTTGACATAAAAACGCTGAATCTTAAAAAAAAGAACGACAGAAAAAATTACGCTACCAGGGTCGCGGAAGAGGAGGTAAAATTACCATCAGAATATCTCATCTTCCTCCTTTATTTAAAAAAATCTCAGCCGTATTTCCCTCCAAAGAAGTAAAAAGAAGTAAAAAAGGAGTACACGCAAACTATTTCTCCTCGGAGGATTGGGGAAAAACAAGCCAGCAAGAAGACGGTGGTTCAGGTATCTTATATAGCTCAATGGAGAATTGCAGGGAAAGGGGAGTAGGGTATAAATATATCCCTTTTTCTTTCCCCTCTGATGGGATGAAGGGTTTTGTGTGATACAGCCGGTGATGGCGTTTGTGCTCGTTACCCGAGAGCAATGTAGGAGTGCTGTAATGAGAAGTGCCGGCAATGGATGTTCTGGACTTATGAACACTTGGGGAGGATGATGTTCTCCATACATGAAAGGAGGGAAGGCTTAGAAATTGTGAAAGGAGACTTTTCTAGACTATGGCGGGGGAAATTCAGAAATCAAAATGAAGAATAAAAATTGCAAATCTCTTCAGATGCATTAGCTCTAGGCGTGACTGAATCGTTCGTTTCGAGGGGAGGTTGTATTAAGGGAATACTTCTTTTCTTTCTTTATGGAAATAGTTTTTTTTTATACTGTAAAGTGAAAAGTATTAACAGGTTGGTTTTTAGAGTTTGGACTATACATTTTGTCTTTTAGTGCTTTTGATCATATTTTGGTAGTTATTTAATAGTTTTGTGTGATACAGAAAGTGATGCGTTTGTGGTCAATATAGGAGTGTTGTAATGAGAAGTGTCGGCAATGGATATTCTGGACGTATGAACACTTTGATAGGATGATGTTCTCCATACATGAAGGGAATGAAGGCTTAGAAATTGTGAAAGGAGACTTTTCTAGACTATGACAGAGGAAATTCAGAAATCAAAATGAAGAATAAAAATTGCAAATCTCTTCAGATGCATTAGCTCTAGGCGAGACTGAATCGTTCGTTTCGAGGGGAAGTTGTATTAGGGGAATACTTCTTTTCTTTTCATGGAAATAGTTTTTTATACCGTAAAGTGAAGTAAATAACAGGTTGGTTTTTTAGAGTTCGGGTTGTACATTTTGAGTCTTTTAGTGCTTTCGATTATATGTTGGTAGTTATTTAATAGTTTTGTGTGATACAGCCAGTGATGCGTTTGTGCTCAATATAGGAGTGTTGTAATGAGAAGTGTCGGCAATGGATGTTCTGGACTTATGAACACTTGGAGTTCTCCATACATGAAAGGAAGGAAGGAAGGCTTAGAAATTGTGAAAGGAGACTTTTCTAGACTATGGTAGAGGAAATTCAGAAATCAAAATGAAGAATAAAAATTACATATTTGAAGAAACAGTTGGGTTCTTTTTATTATCATAAACTGAATTATGAACACTCTAGTTTCTTTTGAAGTTCTGGTTATGTATTTTTCAAGCGTCTTTTAGCCTTTCTAGCGTATTTTTGCTGTCATTTAGTAATAAGTAATAGAATCTTTTGAACTGCCCATTAATATTACTGAATACCTATGTTCATTTAACTTGCAATGCTAAAATTTGTATACAATTAACATTTCTCTTTAAATAAAGGTCTAGTCCAATTATCAGAAAAGAGCTATCTTTATATTTTGCGCTTCAAGTGGTTAAGCGTGTAGATAGCTTTTAGGTTATATATAAATATGTTCATAAATCTTAACAATTCAAATTTCACTAAAGTGAAAAGAGCTGAAGTTTTTTAAATATAATTCATTAGATTCTATGTAATCCTATTTATTTTCATAGTTCCAACTTTCTTAAGGAGATAGCTGACTCAAAATCGATCGAAAATTGATTTTTTAATTTTAGTTTTAAAATTAATTGATGCCAAACTCTGGATAGCAAAAATAATTTTTCAATTACGATAATTTTTAACGGAGTTACATATACAATAACATAAAACACATACAGCATATAACAATTAAATATAGTAAGTCTACTATAAAAACGTTTTTTCTCCGATTTAAATCTTTTTAGACATTCTTCTGATTTAAAAATGTTCTCTGCGATAAGGTTTTATTTGATTTCCTCGATATTTTTTTGACAATTCTTGCAATCCTGTTATATCTAGGTGCAATTGAGAAATTCATCATGCTTCTAAATTTTAAAATTTTGCTTTAAAATGTTGCTTAACATATGCTTTTCTTAGCAAAATGGGTGTTTTAATACAATTCGTTTTGCTTTATAAATGAGTGATACATTTATCATATGGAGAGTTAATTTGATTTGCAAACACTTATGGGAATTTGAATTTTGTTAATACATGGAAAAATAATGTACGTGGGACCCTTACAATTTTTGCTAATTTATTATTTCTTTACTGCGTTTTATATCATAACTTCCACACAGCCTTAACATTTTTGAACCAAATTTTATCGATAAGCTTTTTAGTAGAAAACAGTCTGAAAATTTTATAACAATTGGATAATAACTGAAAGTTTGTTTTGAAAGTCCTCTATCCTTTTCATCGTCTGACTGGTTCAAAATTACAGTGTCCTAGGATCTATCGCTTCTTCATTGATCCTGGACCGTCGCCAATAGCCCGGTGTGTTGCTCCAGTACGACGTTAATTCAACTGCCTACCTACCCACTGTCCCCTTAAGTAGTTTAACTATTCTAAAATACTCTTAATTCTATTAATTAAGTACGGATATTCGTGTCAGAAAAATTTGAAAACAAATTCGGATGACGTAAAATTCACAAGTATAGCTTAACTGACGACGTATTGGACATATTATGTTGTCATATATGTCAACATATTTGATTAGAGTGTGAAGGATTTTAGTGCGATTTAATTGGCAATTTAAAATTAATTCCTATCGATACCTTTGCAATACTTATGCGAAGAAACATTCAAACGAACCTGCTGAATGCCTACAATTGTATTTGTATGAAGCAAGATAATGAGAGAGGAACAATTCTAGTTTATTGTGACGAATGTTATTGTTAATAATGCGAGCCTATCTACTGGAAACAGCTTTTCAGGTTTTACAGTGAAATAAAATAGTGAAATGAATACTATGATCGCATTTAAGGGGATTTTCCTTTTCTCCGTTAAAATTTCCGTTTATTTTTTGGGGGATATTTTACTGACGAAGCAAAACAATAATTCCAAACTATGTACACTTATTTATTATTGTTTCATGTATTCAAAAATATTCTTTTTAATGAAGAATTCCCTGTTTGAACATGATGCCACGCGAAGCTCCGTGATCTTAAACAAAAAGATTGAATGATGTTTTACTTCAAACACATGTAGCTATCGTTTGATGAATCAGAAAAATTTAAAAATACATTTAAGTAAACGGTAACTTGTCTCAAATCCAAAACCATCGATTTAGCTAAAAAATGGACCGAGTGTTTTGCTATAAAAATATAAAAACTAACATATCGCCTTTTTGGTTGATAAAACGATAAAAGGATGCTTGTTCGACATGCTGTAAACATTTCAAGTCGATCGATCCAATAGTTTTATAGATGTCACTCGCAAAAAAGCTGTTCTGATAAAAACGCGTTTAAAGCCTCAGTTCAGTTAATGGAAGTATATTCAGTACTATAGTATTTTCCTGTAAATACTGAATACTTCTAATCTGCTATAGTGACATACAGTGCTGCAGATAAGTGTAGATAGCTGTAGGTAAGTTTAATGATACTTTTATCGTCATCTTTTGATAACAAATCGTTTAAAATTGGCTTTATAGAATTTACATCTTTATGAAGTGAAGCACGTTTCAAATTCTACTTCTGCGCGGGTCCGGTAATGGCTTATAGTTGGGCGAATTTTGCAAATTTCGACTTGAAATTTGACACACATGTTCTTAAAACTCTAAAGAATAAAATTAAGTTTGAAATACACAAAAAAAAATCAATTTTTTTTGACGAAAAAAAGAAAATCTTCCCTTAAAAGACGAATAGTCAAGGAATAAGTTTACCCATTATATTGCTTTCGAGTTGTAGGCGGCCCAGGTTCGATTCCTGTCAGGTGCTTTCCTCCCTGGGTGTATTTCCGTGTCAATAAAACTTTCATTGTGTGTGTATATTATTTGATATTTCTCATGTCTGGCTCAACATGGCCAAATATGGCCCTTTCGCATACCCCCCCCCTAAAAAAACCAAACCATTTATATTGCTAGGTAAATACAAAATATATTTAATTAACAATATATGAATATAATTTATTTTAATAAAGGTAAGCGCTTTTATTCATGCATTAATTTCATGCCTACTTGTTTAAATTTTTTAATTTTCTTTTCAGTTCCGTCTGTACAACCAAAGTATCACTACAAAATGCATCTGAGCTACAATGATTATTCTGATTTGAAATGCAAGTGTACAGATATGCTTACCAATCAAAGTCCATTTCGGAAATAAAGAAAATACGTTTTCGACAGCATCCTTTGACTGAAGAAATGCCGAAAAAGAAATGTTTTTGGCTCCGTCGATGCCATCTGAAAGAGGATGCACTCAACTGATACTGCATCGAGACAAGGACAAGTAGAAATTTCAATAATGATTACTAAAATTTCTCTTTCCGTAACTTCAAACAACTAAGGCACTCTGACCAGTTTGTGTTAAGCTTTTGAAGACAAAATGAAAAAAATATATTTTTAAAAGTACATCTATTCTACTGTTGGACACATTATAAGATAATATTTAATACTTTTATTGGTATTAACCCTCCAATTGTTTCAACAAGATTTCTCGCCTATCTGACCAATTGCTAATGACGAGATATCTCGACATCAAGATCTTAGTCTTCTAATGACGAGATATTTCCTCCATCAAGATCTGGTCAGTTTTGCTAATGACGAGACACCTCGTCGAGGCAACCACCAAGAGGGTTAAAGGGCCTTTAAATTCTATATATACAAATACGTAGCTATTATTTTTATGAATATAAACGTATAGAATCCATAAAAACATATTCCTATGTTGTTCAAAAATTGCTAGATATAATTTGTAATGGAAGTTCGAAGGTATATACCCACCTGATATATCTTTTTCGATTCAAACAGATCTGAGAGTAACAAATAATAGTAATGAATGTATATTTAATTTGATTAATATTATACTATCGTACTGACAATACAAACCTACAAATTTATTTATAGAGTAAGATTAGACACATTTTCTAACATCTCTTGCACGATGAGTTTAGAGTTTTGTGTGAATTTTACCAAGTCAATTTTACAATGCGTTTGGGTTAAGCAAGTTCTGAATTTTTCAGTTTCTATTAAAGAAGAAATTATATCAAGATTCTGACCAATCTGAGAGCGACAAATACAAGGAATGAATACGTATATTTAATTAGATTAATATCATACAATCGTACTGACAATATGTACCTACGTATTGGTATATATATAGAGTAAGATTAGATGCATACTCTGGCACCTTGCGCGAAGAATTTAGAGTTTCGTGTGAATTTTACCGAGGCAATTTTCTCATACGCTAGGACCAAGCAGGTTCCGAATTATTCAGTTTTTATTAAAGAAGAAATTATATCAAGGTTTTACCGAAAAAATAGAGAGAGAGATTAATATTATACTGAAGTACTGACAATATATATCTGCATACTGAAATATAGGATAAGATTATGTGCATATTCTGGCGTCTTACACGAAGAATTGAGTTTCGTGCGAATTTTACCTAGTCAATTTTCTGATACGTTTAGGCGCTAAACAGATTCCGAATTATTCAGTTTCTATTAAAGAAGAAATTGATCAAGACTTTTACGGAAAAACTAGAATCGACAGATATAAAATATAAAATACAACGCATTCAGTGTATACAACTTGGAGATATGATAATTTTACAATAAGCAACGCGTTTTCAACATTTTATAAGGCATCAAACTCAAAGAACAGCTATTAATGTCGTAAAAATATTATCAATTATGTGTGGCAGAGTTTTTTACTGCTAACATATGTGATTTCATACCTCTCTCGCAAATGTTTACGAAAAACTACGCAGTACGAGTTATATATTTCTGTCAGCACAGAATATTACACGAAAATCCATTTATATAAACTAAACTTTCATTCATAAAAATTCCCCATAAAACAAATCTCAGATATCGAACTTAACGCAGCAGTTTAACTTTAAACATGTTACACCTCATAGGATATCCTAAATGTATGGTGATACATAAGATAAATCGTACGTGACAGTCGAAATTTATATTTTGTTTATCGAACAATAACTACAAGTAACGTTATATGTTCGAAATCAAAATTTATATTTCCTTTTCAGACGAGAAGCCCTATATTTTTATCGAACAATAAGTTGCTCTTCTAAAAAGGATCAATAAAGTTAACTTTAAGTTCGAATAACTGCCATTTTTGAATGGAAGGTATAACTCTAGTAAAAATAATGAAATCCTTCACAGAATATGAGCCATTGAAAACAATGGAAGTTTTCCACTGCGCTTGGTAGAGCACGGGTCGATTTTTATTGCAAATGAATTCCGTTCATATGTAACTTTATACGGTTCATGATCGTGTCGTCTGACCATATTTTCGGCTCCTCGTGTGATATTAGTATTACTGACTACGAAAATGATTTCAAAAGATGTTATGTACACTCCAAATTTGCATCAATATCCAAGATAGTTCATTCCACTACTTAACCTGGCGGTTGTCT
Organism: Meta bourneti; assembly: GCA_933210815.1. NCBI lineage: Eukaryota > Metazoa > Arthropoda > Arachnida > Araneae > Tetragnathidae > Meta > Meta bourneti. The sequence goes on from OW119933.1 coordinate 81,713,603, forward strand.
CGGCAGGTATCTCATCATTCACAAAACTGACCAGATCTTGATGGACGAGATATCTCATCCTTAGAAGAAAACTGACCAGATCTTGATATCGTCAACATCAAAAATCGGCAATATTTTAATGACGAGATGCATAATTCGTCAGTGACAAAATTGGTCAACATTTTAACCCCCTTGGTTGCTGTCTCGATGATTAGCAAAACTAACCAGATCTTGATATCGTCATCATCAAAAATCGCCGATATCTTAATGACGAGATATCTAATTTGTCAATGACAAAATTGGTCAGCCTTTAACCCTCCTGGTGATTGTCTCGACGAAGTATCTCGTCATTAGCAAAACTGACCAGATCTTGATGGACAAGATATCTCGTCATTAAAAAAACCCAACCAGATCTTGATCTCGTCATCATAAAATAATCGCGAGTATCTCGATGACGATGTATATAGTCATTAGCAAAATTTTTCACATCTTGATGGACGAGATATCTCGCCGAAACCACTTGGAGGATTGAATATAAAATAAATACAAAAATTTTGTACTGATTTCAGGAAAAGTCATCTAGACAAGTCGGTTAAGGTGTATACTACTGGATAACTTGAGTCAAACATCTCGAATGTTCTTTTTTTTGTCGATTTTGCGTTCTATAAGCCAATACTCTTAATTTCTAGAACATAGAGCAATATAGTATATTTCTGCTTAACCATAAAACGATTTTATATCTTCTTTCAGAACTTGTAAACGGCTTATACAACGGCAACCTATACCCCAAAACTGCAAAAATTCGAGTCCTTCCATTTTCAAACTGAATAATTCAATTAGCGTTACAGTTATACTAACGTTAATTTTGATATACTTGTTTTCTAAAACTTACTCTATTTCCTTTTTGTCATTTAAAGCGTGTATTATTTGCGTAACTAATGTTATTTATAGGTTATGTTCAAGTAAAATGTTATCGAGGATTCTCTGTTAACCCTAAGAGCTGTTACAAGTGTTCGTGTTTATTTTTCAATTGAAAGTAGAGATAGGAAAAACTGTTATTTTACGATATCAGTGTCAAAAGTTATTGCTAATTAGCGAAAGCAGTTATAATTAACCTGGCATTTTAATTAAATATGATATTAACAGTTTCGTTTAGCAGTTAATAGCTATAAAACTTAGTGAATGAAGTTACTTTATTGACTGTTAAAACCTGACCGTAAAGGTTAATTTTAACCGTAAGTTAACTGCTTAAATTACTGGTATCCTCAACTTATATTATTATCAAACATTTTAATAAATTTCAATATTTTTTGTAATTGAATTTATGAATTTTTATGCAAAATTCAATTATTTTTAAAAATAATTTTTTACAACTTTTGTCCTTAACATTTATCGATAATTTGATACTTTCGTTGGCAGTTGCTTATTGTTAATTAATAATAGCAGTTATTATTTTAACTGCTATCCAAATAACAGCACATCTCTAATTAAAAGCATATGAATCATTTAGGAAATGTATTTTGAGTCAAAACTTGTACAAAACATATTTTTATATATTTATTTTCAGTTGTAGCATTCTGGTTCTTCCCCTTCGGGATTGATTCCGGACTGCCGTCAATTGCCCGTTGTAATGTTCCAGTGCGACGTTAATAAACTACCTGCCCACCTAGCTACCGTTGTAGTATTCGCTGATATTTTCATGGAATCGTATTTAAACAGCATTAGCTATAATTTCCGATTAAAAATTGTTAGGAGAAAATATCCAATCACTCTGAAGATTGAAAATAACTTTGAATGTTAAGAAAATCTACTTCTATTAACACATCAACTACTTTTCTCAGCTTTCTTTTCTTTAATGACAGCGAGATATTCTTTTCTTCACAAGATTTCACATGCATAGCGTCACATTACAGAAAAACTAACGCCATTTTCCTCTTACCCTATATTTCAAGATTTCGAGGGTTTTATTTTTCTTAGCTTCTAAACTATTTAAAAGTACTCGCATTGTAAAGTTAACAGAACATGAAGATTGTTTTTGCGTTTCGTTGGATTAATTATCCATATATTTGTCTGTATTCCCCTTATAAATAAGTTCTCCCTTCTATGAATACACCAGTGTTGAGTAACAATCAAGGATGAAGTTTAATTTAAGATAAAAATACTGCGCTACAAATCAAATAAAGATCAATACATTGTTTTTTAACTTTTTTTAACATTTAAATTAATCTAATTTTAATTCAGTCGTTATTGCATGTACAAAACTCGTAAAAATATTTTAGAAAATTAGTTGGATTTCATTCTTTTTCCTTCGCCAATTTCACAGAACTCTCTGGGATCCTTTTGCGACTATCATTGAGTTATGGTCAGTAATTTAAACATTCATAAAACCCTCTGAGCGTCACGATATTTCCTAGTAGTGTAGCAATGCTTCAGTAATTCTTTCAACCTTTAGGAAATTTCTATCGGTCCTCTAAATAGAATAGAATCCTTTGGAACGATTTTATTGAAATTTTCCTTTGTGTATAATCCTTTTGAAACATTATATTACTCCTTTCTTTGGAAAATAATCATGTGGAAACAGTGTATTGATCAAGAAGGTCAAAATTGGTTAGAAGTCATGCAGGGAAGACTGCAGATTGCAAGGTGGAATTTTGCGTGTGAACTCCTCAGAAGGTTGAGATATAACATCCACAAAAGAGACTACCTATTCAGCAGGTGATGATATAACATCGTCCGCACCATCCCATAACCCCAAATCGATGAGTTTGGTTGCTTTCGCCTGTATTTTCTAGACTAATTCAATGTTTTTTCTGTGCCGAAGACAAGAGGTCTGATTCGTAGTTTATAAATAATCTAAATTCCTAAACTTTCAATACAGTTAAATATCTTCTATAGCGTCGAAACTTTATTAAACGTATTTTCATCGAAATCACGATAAAGCAGATTCATGATTTTGGAGTGGTGTGCCAACGATATATAAATTTTAAAATTGCTTGTATCCAAATTTTATTTATGTATTTTATAGTTTTATTTACTTATGCTATATGCGATATGTTACATATATCCAAATATTACACTTGCATTATTGTATTGTGTGTGTAAAGATAAATAATGCTTTATTTTCTTTTCATATGGATGGTCAAATGTCAGAATTGAAATTCAAATTTCGAAGATCCCTACATTTTTTACTGGTATGTATTTTGTGAATATCTGTTTACATTTAACAGCAGCAAAGTTAGGGATGGGTGATTTTTAAAATGCAAGAATATTTTTTATGAATATTTTTCACAAAATATGGAAAGATTAATTTGTATGCCCTGATTGAGCAACTGTTAGCTTGTTAGCCAAATAGTTAGTGCTGCCTCTCAGTTCAACAAGCACGGAGTTCAAACCTAAGTCCAGGCATGGGCCTTCTTAGTGGTTCGGTATCTTCTTTTAGGGGATCACTTTTTTGCAAAAATTATCACTTTGAGGGATTTTTTTATTCACGCAATGCTGATTATCTATGCAATCAAATACTTCCAAACTTTGTACGCCTATTTCAGGTACTCAGACGAATTTTTAAAGCTCCTTTTCATGAAGAATCACGTCTGTTAACCCTCCTCAAACATAACACTGCGCGAAGTTAGGTTATCTTTGGTTGGCATGATTCCTTAATTCCAAGTAATCTTTAAAAAATTGAACGGCGTAGCTATCTTTAAATGAATCAGAAAAGTTTTTAAAAAATCTGTAGAAGTGTTGACTGGTCAAATCCAAAATCATCGATTTTGTGAAAAATTGATCAACTTTTTTTTATATAAAAATGTAACATATAGCTTTCTGGTTCATTAAATGATAAAAGGATGTTTGCTTGACATGCTGTAAAAATTTCAAATCGATCAATCCAATAGTTTTATAGATATCATACGACCACTTACCAAAATGTTGTTCCAAGAAAAAAACGCGCTTAAAATTTCAGTATAGTTAACAGAAGCAGATTCAGTACTTATAGTATTTTCCTGCTAATCTGCTATACCAGTGCCATACAATGCTGTAGATAAATATGATGATCTTTTGATCACAACATCTTTTGATTATAAATCTTTGTAAATTGATTTTATAGAATTTACATCTTTATGAAATGACTCACTCTCCACATTTTATATCTTTGCGCCAAATTTGTTACTTTCTTCTAACTAGGTCAATTTTGAGAATTTTTACTTGCAATTTGGCACACACGTTCTTAAGATCCTAAAGAATAAAATAACGTAAAAAGCACAAAATTGATTTTTTTTTCGCCGAAAAATAGAGAATACATCAAAACCATAAATCCATGTCTAATGAGCCCTCGTGTATCAAACAATTAGCCGTAGACCGACGAACCAAACATCTATATGAACTTCCATTCCACTCTTTTCACTCGATCTAAAATAAACACACTACTTAAATTTTCTATTTCCGACGCTCTTAACACCGCTCGTCATTGTTTCTTTTAAAGCCAATGAACGAAATTCATGATCTCAATAATGCATGGATAGCTATTAAGAAAATACATTTTAGTAGTGCATTAAAAAGGATGTAAGTATAATAAATAGGTGTTAATGTATTGCTTTATATTCCAAAGGTAAAAACTGCCGTCTGAACGAGCTTCAAGACTATCAACCTCAATTGCCCGAAACAAAGAAAAACAAAAAGGAATGCTATCCATGAAGATTACCAAGTAGCCTTCCTTTATTCGCAAGGCAAATTTATGAAGCGGATCCTGTTTTTGTTGAGAACTGTCTAACCAGTCTCAGCGGGAAGCCTGATGAATGGTCGAGCTAGCTCCAGTGACAAGTGCTTTTACCAGGTGAACGAAAATAACCCATGTAATTAAAGTTTGGTGGTGAGCCCACCGAGACTGTGATAAACGGGACATAAACCAAGTAGAAATGGATATTGTCTTGTACCTAAATTACACTTGTTCCATCGGTAAAGTTCGCTGAGGTCATACATTTCTACAAAATGGGATTTAGGTGAAAATTCTCCCGTCCCTGAGCTGCTTTGATAGGCATGTTTTAATGCTAAAGTTGTAAGAAGGAATTAAAAGATAGAACGCCTTAAAGATATTTGGTCATAAAACAGGTTCTAAATTAATAAGTCCGTTCGCAAAAATATGACTTTTCCATTTTTCCATGTCTTCAACCATCAGATTTCTTTCATGTCGGATTATATCCTGTTCTCTTTATGTACTATTGAAATATTAAAGTAGATATCTATATTTTCCTTAAGTTTCCAAGTGGCTATTTTAATATCTCAATGACCAGTTGATCATAAGTATTTTTCTCTAAATGAATCTCCGCTTAAGTTCGAAAAGTAAATTGATATTTGCTAATTAAGATATTTGGTTATAAAACAGGTTATAAATTAATAATAGATCCGTTCATAAAAAATGGCTTTTTCTGTCTTTAACCATTCGATTTATATCTGATTATCTTTATATACTTGAATACTAAGAGGATATTGTCTTACGTAATTTGTACGAATTAGTACTGTATAATTAGTACAGCTTTTGTAGCTGCATAGTTAGTACAGCTTTCGTAGCTGTACTAATTGTACAGCTTCCAGCTAACTTTCAAAATTTTATTTGGTGCTTTACAAAAATACGCTTGTGTGACTTCTAAAAAGGCTTAGATGCATTGTTTAAGAAATTTCACCAAGACACGGATTATAAATTATATTAAATTAAACGCTATTTAAAGCAGATAATGGATTATATATTATATTGAATTAAACGTTATTTAAAGCAGATAATTTAATAGATTTTCGAGTTCCATCCAAATTACAATATTTAGTAAAATGTGTTTAAAACACGAGAAAAAAATTATACCAGATGAGGTAAAAGTTATACAGATATAAAATACAAATACAGTTTTATAGTAATTTATATATTGTTATAATTTATTTTTACTCATATTATAACACTCAACACTTAAATATACTTAACAAAGCAATGTAAAACTTATGTGTTTAATTAAAAGCATGTTCCGCACACGCAAAAAACTTTAGAAGATGGTTTTCGAAAGAGTTGCATTTCTTTAATTGCTGAATTACAAAAATTAGTACAAAACATGGAGACAGATAAATGTTTCGAATTAGCCATACACAATAATTCAATGCTTAAAAAAATTTTCGTTTTAAGGGGACAGTGTACTTTCAAAATCACCAAAATCGACCGAATATACAATATCGTCAAAGATACAATTTCCTAAGATTTGGAAGTCTATTACAAAAATGAATTTTCCTCCGATTAGATTTTTTGGCATTTTTCTGATTTCAAAATGTTTCGTGCACACTTGGTTCCAATTTATTTACTTGAAATTTTTTCGATTATCCCTGAAATCTGTTCTTTATATTTAAGTGCAAATGAAAAATTCATCATGCTTCGAAGATTTGCAATTTTTGTTTAAAATGTTGTTTAATCTATACTGCGATCGTGTGCTGAGAATCCCTTGAAAAATTTCCAAAATTTTAGGTGCTTTAGTACACATATCTTCGGCTTTACAATTGAATGTGACACTTACCAAATGTAGTCAATTTGATTTATATGCATATAAACTGTTATTTAGATTAAAATTTTGACAGTTCATGGAAAACTTATGCGCATGGAACCTATAAATTTTGGATAATTTATCAAAATTTTTAACGCGTTTTATGTGATAACTTCCGAATGACTTAATATTTTGAACTTTGCAGATTTCATAACAATTGCATAACTGCAAAAGTTTGTTTTTTGAAAGTCTATTGTCCTTAAATGATACTAAAAATCCTAGTTGGTATTTAATAGTTTCCTGTTCTTTAGGTGTTTCTTATTATTTACACGCTCAAACGAAATTGTGATATATATGAAAATATTGAAAGAAAAGTGTCCACACAATTCTACTTCACCTAAAGCTTATCAGTTCACACGTATAAATACTTTCAGCTGCTAATAAAATTAAATATCTAAACACACATACAGGAAACAGCTCTGAAATTTTATCCGATTGTATACTATACGCACTAAGACAACCCAGACGTATTTTACATTGTTTTTAGAAACAAATAATATATTATAAAAAAATCGTAGAAAATCTTACGTTTCCCGTGTAATTTTCATAGAAAATTATTAAAATTACATCAAATTTCTACACATTGCTTTACAAACACTTGTTACTCAGTAAAGGCTTTAATGGTTATAGAATTCGACACAATAGTTTAAAATTGCGCTAATTGAACGAATGATTGAATAATTCCCAATATATAGTGTGTTCTCTCTCTCTCTCTTTCTGGATATCGCACCAAAGAATAATATACATTTTAAAAATGCAAACTAAAATTACAGTTCCTGAAAAGATTTTGTAATCGCTATTAACCAAACAAACGTGTAGAGTTCGACACAATAGTTTAAAAATGCGCTATCTAATTGAACGAATGGTAAAATAATTCCGAATATATAACGTTCTCTCTCTTTCTGAATATAGCACCAAAGAATAATATACATTTTAAAAGTGCAAATTAAAATTAGGATTCCTCAAATTGTAATGGCTATTAACTAAAGAAGCGTGCAGAGTTCGACACAATAGTTTAAAATTCCGCTATCTAATTGAATAATTTACTATACATCCATATAGTATTGTTCTTTGCTCCAAACCGTAATAGACGTTCAAATGCGCAGATTTCAATTGAAGCATAATTTCGAAAATGTCATGCAAACAGAATTTTATGATTAAGCTTCCGTCAGCGTGATTATGTTCTGCTCGATTGTTTTAAATGTGAGAATATTCTACCCTTCTAGGCACAAGTATAGTAAAATAAGTTAAGATGTCCAGAAGGAGGAGGCGTGCCGACCGTCAGCTCACAATGGGGGCACGTCACCGAACCAATATCTGAAAATAATGTCCTTCTTTACTGGTCAGTAGGGAGGATAACTTAAGGAGCTCATTACTCGCTCATAATATAGGAACCATAAAACACTCACCATTCTTGCACAAATAGTCACCTAAGGATGCCTATCTGAGCTATGTAAAACGAGGATTGGCTGGACAGCCTGGGAAAATACAATGTCAATAAAGATCCCAGAAAAGGCTTTGTATACGAATCCCCTTTTGAGATATCTCTAAGTCTAGGTGGGTGGAAAAGTCCAGTGTCACCGTACCCCCCTGAGCTACTGACCTGACACATCCCTTATTTCGGATTGGTCACTGAAAAAGTTGTAGAAGCGTGTTGCACACATGTGTTTTTTAAATCTAGGATGCGATACCTAAACATGTAGGTGGATTTTAAACGTGTGCTTTTGTGACATTGGATTATAAATATGGATTACACGAAACAATTTTAAGATTTGGAGGTAAGAGATTTAAAATTGTACGGTACATTTATAAAGGCTAGATTTTTGATGATTTTGTGTTGTTTTTTGTTTCAAAAGGAACGTTAATCGAGTGAATAGAAATGTGTTTCATAAAAAAACTCATTTTAGTGTCTTTGTTAGGTCAGTTTCATGTATTTTTCATGATATTTACCAAAAATGGCATTTTTTCTAATTTTCGGGGGTTTTGTTGTTTAAGGATCATTATTTGGCACATTTTGGTGTTTTCAAGGAAAAGAGCATTTGGGGATGAATTTCCTTGAAACCCCACGTTTTGCAGATGTCGGGGAACATTTTTTCCTGGGTTGAAATTTCTGGACTGAAAAAAGCGATTTAGCTTGCTTTGTTCGCAAATTATGACAAGTCACTTTCTGTTGGAAATCTGCACATGTAAAATTTACATTGTAAAATTCAAATTTTCAACACATGAACTATCAGAAAAACGTAAGTTCTGTTTATATTCCTTATTTTTTATCGGGCCTGTTTTTAGCAAATAATTAGACTTTCAGTTTGAAGGATAAACAGTAAAATGTTAAATTGAATTTTAAGAGTATTTTTTTTATTAGATAAAGGATGTTTAAATTATTTTTTCTTTCACGCATCTCGTACTATAAAAATTTTTTTCCAAAAAGATGTAATTTTTAAGTCATTATTTTTAGTTTTTAAGACATTTTTAGTTTTGTGGGTCATAAATGCATCTTTATTCAACATTTTCTACACTTTTTAGGTCATCAAAACTCTAGCCCTAAGTTATGTAAAATGTTTATAAACCCTTTGCTACTTTTGTTTTAATGGTTTATTACTACAGCTTTATTTTGTTTTGATATTTTATTTTGTTTTGTTTCGATATTTTATTTTAAACTCTTATCTTTGTACTGTGGTAATTAAAAATGTTATTTGAGTAATATTTACAGAGTTAGAGTAAAATAGAAATATATTTCAAGGGATTTCTATTCTCCAAACCTTTAACTTCTTTCACTTATTGTTTCTCCGGGAAATACATTTTGTGCGATAGGATTTCGGTATTTTTGAAATATAAATACAAGGATTCTATTGTTTTTGTAAGCATTCCTATTAATTTTCTAGAAAAAGTCATCTCCCGTTAAATTTCTAGAAAAAGTTGAACAGATTCTATCGGCTGCGATGCATTTTTCAGTTTAAAGTCATAAAATGGCCGAGTTCATAAAATTATATTTTTTACTTTTTAATTGCATTATTTGTGTTTTATAAATGCTACTTCAAGCTTCCTTTAAGTTTGGGTTCGTAGACTTCATATATGATTTTGAATTCAATAAAATACATGTAAAAATGTTTTATATTAGAATATAAAAAATGTTTTATGTAATAATATTTGTTAAATTAATTATTTTTTCATCCGTTTGGCATTCTTTAAAATAATCAGTGAAAAAGTTGTGTAATATAAATGCCCTCCTAACGAATACAAGAAAAATGTGTTTATAGGATAAATGCATGTCAACAAATTATTTCCCTTTTAGTGAAAACAAAATTATAAGTATCCATTTTAATACTTGAAAAATGCTAGGTTAAAAGTTTTTTTACGTAATTCCTTATTTTTGCACACACACATTTTTATTACCTCCAAAATTAAACATTTTTAACATTGAATTAGTTATATATTTATTATATCAAGATATTCTAGATGGCTCTACAAAAAAGAGCAACTATTTTGAATTAGCGATAACTATTTTTAGTGAACCAAAAACTGAATTGTCTTGTGAAGAATTGTGATTATAATATTTTAAGTAAACAGCTCTAAAAACTTTCAGGGACACATATTCCAATATTGAAAATTCCTTGTAATGTATATGACAGACTCTTTTCTGAAAGTCACTACATTATAATTTCGAAAATTCGAGACTATTCTACTTCTTGTGAACTGTTCTTTTCTAAAATTCTATTGGATTTCAATTGCAAATCTGTTTGTTCGTAAACAAAACAACTTAAAATATTTTTGATCGGCTTACAACGTTTTTCATAAATGCATCCATCAATAACGACCGAAAATTTTCATCGACTTTTAGAGCAAACTGGGCGAAAATGATTCTTACTTCAAAACAAGAAATGTTACACTAATTCAATGCTTTCCAAACTGTGAGGATCCCCCACCGGGGGGGCGACAGATTACTGCAAGGAGGCACGCAGCTAATATCAAAAATATTATTTTCGAAAACAAAATTCAAATCGGTACATATAGCATACTCGCCTCAAAAAGCAAGTTTCTTGTAATAGATTTGAAATCCCTGTCCCTTCAAATGACGCACAGGGTTGTTTTTATTGAATTTCAAACTTACAAAATGCAATACAAGAAATATACATGTATAAAATACAGAAAATGAGAAAAAAACACATTGTCAAAAACACTGCATTAGCTCACGTATAATACGTTTGATACCGTTCTCTATTATTTATTCTTGATAGTTCTAAAAGTGAGGTATCTGTTGAATTTCGGAAGTCTTTTGTAAAGATGTGCTTCCAAAGCGTGCAAAAATATATTGTGTGGTCGGAACTTCTCAAAGGCTCACTATAAAGGCAGAGGTCTATTTTGTGAAAAATCTAGCTTTATTCATTCCACAAGTTTTATGTGACGTGATGATTTGGTTAACGCAAAAAATCTGTGAAACAAATTTGTATTTACTTTATGGATGGGGTCGTAACTTGTATAAAGAATATGAGCAAAGAACTTTTGTAGTTGTCACAAAAGTTATTAATTTTATAAAATCAGTCCATTGAAAGGAAAGGTCTACAAAGTTGTGCCATATGGGAGAGCACTTTCCTGAGCACTTTCTATGTTACTTCTCGGTTGCCTTTCCAGTGCCAAAGTTCATTAGTCTCGGCTAAAAGAAATCGCCACTTTTCTCAATGATAATAAATGTGAAACAAATTCGTTTTAATACGCAAAATTTCTTTTGAAACACTTACCTTTTCCTTTGCAAAATTCCTTTTGAAACATTTTGTATTTGTTTATAATTTTGCGAAACTTTGTAAAATAAAATGCGAATAAGACATATAAGATATATATATATATATATATATATATATATATTAGATTGAGGGAGAGAAAAATAAAAAATTCGTCGTATTTTAACGGGGGAACACAAAGTATTTTCTAAGGTTCTGCGATGCACCAAAAGATATTTAATTTTCGCCGATCTGGCAGAAAAATACACATAGTTTTAGTTGATTTACAAAAAATAATAGCAATTACCTATCCCTTTTCCCCAAAAGTGGCTTTTTGAAACAATTTATGTATAGTTGGTTGATTGGGTTTTAAGACGCAAGGGGCCATATTTTACCATGCTGGACAAACACAAGACAGACATCATCAAGTAATGGATTTATTTATGATACTTCATATAATAAAAAACTTACACTTGAAATTATTTATACGAGAACTAAAAATACGGGTGTCACTTGAAATTATTTGTGAACACACACTTGTCAAAATTTCAAAACTAAATAGTTGAAGTGAATCAAACTGTATACAATTTAAACCGATTCACCATTTGTATGGCACGCCAGTGTGCCGTGGCACACCGGTTGAAAATCTCCTATCTAAATCAAAGATCTACGATCAATACTTCTTCTGCCCCAAATACAGATGCGAGACCCGGATCAACGGTAATAGCAAGCCTAGCGTAACCAAACGGTCGAATAAAAAATATTTATTTCAATAACACGATCACTCTAATTGTTATTGCCCTCAACAAAGCGGAAAATAGCCCCAGTATCTTAAACTGTGACAAACATTTCCTGCTTGCCCGGCGGACCTTCGCTCGGGCCAAAGCAGACAAGCGCCCGCTGAGTTATTCCGCGCTCACGCTTGAAGAGAAAAATTAAATTTCAAATAGGCACGGGGGCGAACATTAAGAACCCCAACTGCAGTTCCTTGGAAGCAGTTGGAAGTCGTTTCATTACTTTCTCATGTGATACTGGAGAGACGGATTCGGTTGAGAGGCAATTCTCGGAACCGTGAACATTAAAGCAGGCGCCGTGTAAACATAATGCAAAACAAGAGTCGAACCTGTCTTATTTTATGCACGCATCGACTATAAATTTGCCCTTTTCCCTTTCTCTGAATGGAGTTTTGTGCAAATTGATCGAAGGGGGGGGGGGGTGTTCCCCCTCTCCGGAAAAGGAGCCATTGCAGTAGCTTCGATATCGAACCATTAGATGTTCTAAGCAGGCAGTGGCTGCTCCTCCCCTACCATGGCCATCTTTAGACAGTAGCAAGACTCGGATCGATTGGTAAAAAGGGTCGTTGCAGCTCGGCTCCTCGCTATTAAAATCTTCGCTATGAGCGATGCTTTTGAAAGGAAACCCATTTCGTTCCCAGCGAGCCCAGGATTCATCAAATTGAACAAACTTTGAATGGGGGTTCCTCGTAGAGTTATATATACATGCATTTTCCCCTTTCCTTTTTGGGCGATATTTTTTCTCATCATGGGGGCTCGCTTATCGTTCCTCGCATATCACGGGGAAATAAATATGGGAATAAATTCAGCCCCCAGCGCTGCAAGGCTAAAAAATTTCGCAGAAGAGGAGAGATGCCGGGTGCATATTAGAGGAAGCGTTTTCGTGTCGTTATTATAGGGATAGGGGAATCATTTAGAAGCGCAGATAGTGGGGCGAATCGGCGCTGCGTAAAATTCTTATCCCTCCACTCATTGCTGTAGGGGGAATTTATTGAAATTAATGATTAATATCTCCGTTTCGTTTCTGATGCCGAAAACCGATAAAAACCGCCGGTTTCAGTAACCTCGAAAATCAAAGATACCTTTATAGCGATTAAAATGAGACTTGTGGCCGAAATCCTTTTTTCCTTCTACCGCTCAGCACAGTGATTATCTAGTTTTTACGGAAGTGTTGAAAATAATTGCGTAATCAAAAAGCAGATATCGGTAAGCGATTAAACAAATTTAATGAAAATTTCGTCACCAAAATACTGGCTTCATTAGTGCGAGTGACACATATTTTTCGATTTTTTTTTTTAACCTTAAGGTTGGTTTGTTGGGCTTTATAATGCAATGGCCATATTTGGCCAAGTTTCACCAAACATAAGACAAACAACATCAAGTAAATGGACATATACAGACACTAGGAAAGCTTTACTGACTCAGAAACGAGAATATACTTAGGGAGGGATAGAGCCTCTAACCTAAAGGATGTGATTTCTCTTTAATCAACTGCTTGTAAAATAAATATGTTTGCAATTGATCAGTTAAACAGAGAAAAAATGACGTTTAAAAAAGTTTGTAGTAAAATATTATTAATGTATGAAATTTAAGAATCGAACGATTTTCAAAAAAATTGTAATGACGATATATCTTGTCATCAAGGTATTACCGAGTTTTTGTTGACAAAATCAAGTTCTGGTCAGTTTTCTTCTAATGACAAGGTGCCTCGTCGAGACAACCACCAGGAGGGTTAATAACCTTGGGTATCGTCTTTTATTTATGACCACTTACACACGCTTACGCCTACTAAGGCAGAAATATCTACATTCGATTTTCACTATGATACATCAGTTGAATTAATTACGGATTTGTGTCAAAACGTAGTTTATCCTGCACAGTAGGCTCAGCCCCTCCTTGTCCGCCATTAAACCAAAACAAACCCTAAACAGTTACGAATATAGGGCAAAATAAAACCTTTGAAAAACAAACAAAAGCCTCATATTTGTAAGTTACAATTAAATATGATAAAGTATTTGGAAAATACTGTTAAAAAATTAATTCACAGATATTTTACACAATCTGATGTCAGACTTCACTGACCATATTTTATATATAGATGGATGCTTATGTCTTCAACATGGCGATCACGCTTCGAAACGCTATTTGATCACGTTTAGATGTGCAACTTAGATCACGTTTAGATACGTTTCCCTACCTTCTGCAAGAAGTATTTGTGCCCTCAAGCGTATCCCTGGGCTTCTGATACAAAGAAACAACATTTGATGATCTTGATAAAATTTATCTTACTTTCTTTCAAAACGTGAACTGATTTAATCCATTGTGAATAAATACTGGAGATATACCGAAGACATTCGTGCAAGTTCAATGAATCTAAAATTTGTTCAAGAATCTGGTATTAGGTAAAGAATTTCCACACAAACGTCACACTATCAAAGAAGAGAAAGAAATTCAGATTTTGAAGTGACGAAAAGCGTAGAAAAACTAGAACCTTCCAGAATCGAAAAAGGCAAATATTAACTGAAAGCAAATGTGCATCACATATTTTGTATAAAACCCTTTTTGTTTTCTCTTATAAAAATGAAAAGACCTTTCACAATTTAGGGTGCAGTTTCTAAACTCTGAGAAAAAGAAAATAATTTAGAAGTCGTACTAACTTAAGGAGGGCGATCGATTCGAAAAATCGACAAAATCGATTTTGTCGATTTTTTTCCATTTCGATTTTTATCGATTTTTTTCTGCGAAAAAGATCGATTTTGTATTTTTAACTGAATTTTATTCTTTATAGTCTTAAGAATATGTGTGCCGAATTGCAAGTCGAAACTCAAAAATTGGCCCAGTTATAAGCAATTAACAGAAGCGTACAGACGTAGACTCGGCGTGCAGATGTAGAAATCAAACGCGTTTTTATCGGAACAGCTTTTTCGCGAGTGGGTTGGCATATCTATAAAACTTTTGGATTGATAAACTTGAAAGATTTACAGCATGTTGGTGAAACATCTTTTTATCGTTTGATGAACCAGAAAAGCGATGTTACGTTTTTATATTTTCATAAATTATACAATTGTTTAAAACTCAATTTTTTAGCTATGTCGATGATTTTGGATTTCATAAGTTACCATTTCCTCAAATATTTTATAAAAATTATTCTGGTTCATAAAATGATGGCTACATGTGTAGGAAGTAAAACGCTTTCCAATTTTAGTGCAAGATAACTTAGGAGTTGAGAAATCATGTCAACCAGTGACAAGGGAACTTCGGATGGCGTCGTGGCCGAGGAGGATTAACAGGCATGATTCTTCAGAAAAATGGTTAAAAATTTTTTTGAATGCCTGGAATAATAATAAATAGGTGTACCAAGTCTGGAATGATTTGATTTCAGTTTTATCCATAAAAAATCCCCCAAAGCAATGATTTTGGCGTGAAAAAAGAAAATCGCCCCCCTTTAAACCTTCTTTCAAACAAACAAAAAAAATAAAGATAAAATCAATGCAGACAAGGATAATATCGCAAAATATTGCATGTTTAAAAATGCTACTGAACAGTTATTTAATAAATTAAAAAAATTAAGTGTTTCTAAATTATTTGAAATACGAACACTACTATAACAGGAAGGTCTTTTGTTAAAACACAATTACACTTAGTTTCCAATTTATCTAACTATCCCCATGTGTATATGTGGTAAACAGTTGTATTAGCTGATTTTGATAAACCAGTTTGAAATTGGCTTGGATTTGTTTTTATAGGTTTCTACATTCTAAAATTTATTTCACAACAAACAAAAGTAGTCCTTACTGATACTTAGCCTATATTCATATTCAAACATCTCTGAAAATAATTTTCTAAATTTAAAGAAAATACCTGATCACAACTATAACCAAATCCGCATTTAATTGAACTTTGAAGTAAGACACTTGCAGAATTCAGATCATATTTTAAAAACGAGTAGCTTTTTTCGAGGGCATAATTTTTGTAAACCATGAAAAGTACTTTCAGACTTCTTCAAAAAGGATGTCCGATTATGGGGTGATAATTGGTTCTAAAGCTTAACCCTCTGAAGGGTTCGCACGCATAATTCCACCTTGCAAAATGTAGGCTTCTCTGCATGACTTCTAACAAATTTTGACTTTCCAAAGATTCCTATTCTAAGTAAATAAGCAATATAGTTTTCCAAAGGACTCTATTCGAAGGAAAGGAACAGTCGAACATTTCCAAAGGATTCTATTCTAAGGAAAGTAACAGTAGAATCTTTACATATGATTATATTCTAATGAGATGGGCAAAATAATCTTTCCAAATGACTCTTTTCCAAGGAAAGGAACTGCAGAATCTATTATAAAGAACAATAGAATTTTTTCAAAGGATCTAAGGAAAGGAACAATATATATAGAATCTTTCCAAAGGAATCTATTCTAAGGAACAATAGAATCTTTTCAAAGAATTTAAGAAAAGGAACAATATATATAGAATCTTTCTAGAAGTTGAAAAAATCTATGGATTCTTTAAACCAATAGCTGTAGTTGTTTAGTCATTAAATGTATTGTGGGATAAAGAGCAAACTACTCTACTCAGAAATATCTCGAAACCCAGAGGGTTAAAAGCAAAGCATTTAGACACAGCCCACCAAAGATAAATCAATAGCAGTCGCTATATATTACTAAATTAACGCCAAAGCGTGCAGCTAAAAATATCTTTCGCTAGGTCATAATCGATTATTTGAGACGTACTGAAGATTCTATCCTTGCGACATTCTCTTCCCATCTGAGGCTCGTAGCGAGGATGTTTGTTAAAGAACGAGCATATCATATGCGTCGTAACAGTTTCCTTTTAGTAGAAATAGCGATTACAATGGGCTTCTGAGTGATTTACCGTCACAACTGCTGCGATTACAAGAATTTGATTTTGTGACAACTCCTATTACATCACGATTATTCCGTCGTATATAACTCTGCGGCCTGACATCTACGAGTCGGGATATTTAGCTAACCTCGTTTCGAGTTGGGAATAAAAAACACTCAAGGTTTGAGCATTGAAAAGATCACCTCTCTGTTCACGCTTATTGAACATTTGACAGCCTCAAGAGTACTTGTAATTCACAGGTGTTGCAGTTGTGAATACTGCTTTCGCTTTCAGGGATTTCCACGGCTTTTTTGTATTTCATCTTTTATACATCACTTTACATTAAGGGGACAATGGACTTTCAAATTCACCAAAATCAATCAAAAATTAATTATTTCTAATTTTAGCGTTAAAAATTAAGAGTCCAAGATATCAAAAAGAAAATTTCTATCACGATCATTTTTGACGTAATGACATACATAACATCAAAGATATAGCAGATAGGTGATAAGTATAGAAAGTCTACTACAAAAGCACGTTTTTCTCCGATTGAGATTTTTTGACATTGTTTTAATTTCAAAATATACCCTACACATCAGATTTTGATTGATTTGTTTGAAATTTGATCCGATAATCCTTAAAATTTGTCGTATATATATAAATACAAATAAGCAACTCACCATATTATAAAATTTTGGTTTAAAATCTTGCCTAACCTATGCTTTTTTTGCAAAAATTTAGGTGTAGTGCAAAATATTGTTTAGCTTTACAATACAATTGAGCAATATACTTACCAAATGCAGTTAATTTGATTTATATTTATAGAAACTATTACAACGAATTCAAATTTGACAATAGATAAGAGTCAAATAAATGAGCATGGAACCTATCAATTTTTACTAATTTATCACACTTTTTGATCATGTTTTATGTAATAACTTCCGAACGATTTATTATTTTTGGACCAAACTTTATATATAGGCTTTGTAGTAGAAAAAGTAGTTTGTGAAAATTTTATAACAATAGGATAATTGTAAAAATTTGTTTTGGAAGTCCCCTTAACAATGGAAATTAATAATTTAATTTTATAATTTCAGCGATCGAGATAAATATATTTTTAATGCTGTCTCAGAGTAAGTTATTGAATATTAGTCGCAAGGCTATTTGAAATTCACCGATGCTGAAATTATTATTGCTACTTTCGTATACCATTTGATTCTACAATAACAATGGCTATTATTGACTTAAATTTAAAATCAGTTTTAGGAAAAGATGTTTTGGTACGTGTTGGGAGTAATTAGGTATTGAATGCTTGGCCTCATACGAATACTTGTAATTTACAGATGCTGAAGTTGTGGATGTTACTTAAATGGGGTTTCGCTTCCAAGGATTTGGACTTGGCTTGAATACTGTCTTGAATTAATTAAGTTATTGAATGCATGATATTGAATACTCGTAATTTACAGATAAAGAAGTTATGAACACAACTTGAATACTCTTTTGGTAGTTAAATTATTGAATACTTGGCATCATACGAATACTTGTAATTTACCGATGCCCAAGTTATGAGTACTACTTAAATGGTTTCGTTTCAAGGATTTTGATTTAACTTGAATACTGCTTGTAGTAATTATTGAATGTATGACAAGAATGTCTCAAGAACACTTGGAATTTGTAAATGCCGAAGTTATGAACACTACTTAAAAAAAGCTACCGTTTTTAAGCATTTTCACTGTTTCTTTTCAAAATAACAGTGGTGATTAGTGGTTAAAAGTTTAGAGTATGGTACATTCTAGACATGTATTTAAATTTTAGGCCACCTGTAACCAAGGCAATTAAATATTTAACATTCAAAAGAATGCTTATAATTCCCTGTTAAAAAATGCTATTAAAAAAATTTAAGTTTTCTTAGTTTTGCTCAGTTTATATATTTTGGTAGTTTTTCATTTGTTATGAAGCTCTTCTTCCGAAAGTCCACAGAGTAATCAATATGTCTGTAAGCTATGACACATCCAAGCGTGGAATTCACGACGTTCGTTCGTGATATATTAACGTTAAAATTGATTTTGTAAACAACTTTTCATGTTAAAAGATTTGCCTAATGAATATATTTAGCTTGCATTTTGTTCTATTACAATAATTTTTGTAGTAATTTTTAGGTTGGTTGATCGTTTTCGGGTTTTATGGCGCAAGTGCTATATTTGGCCAAGCTGCACCAATCGCAAGACGGTCAACACAACGTAATTTTTAGGAGCAATAACAAAAGGGAAAAGTTATAAAATGCCTGTAGACAAAATTTTAAATGCTTGTACGATTAAATAACGAAGCTAAATATATATTCTGTGCGATGCATATATATATATACACATCACACAGAATGCTAAGAAATATATTCTAAACTCACGCTGACCTAGTGGTTTGTATTTTCAGTTTTAGTATATATTTTATGCTCAAGAAAAGTTTGTAAATAACAGTTCCTTTTATTGAAATTCGCTTCATATTCTTCATAAACACTCCAAGTGGTTTCGGAGAGATTTCTTATCCACCAAGATCTGACCAATTTTGCTAAGGTATTGCCGATACTTTTATGATGACGAGATCAAGATCTGGTCAATTTTTATCTAATGGCATGGGACGATGAAATCTTGATGGACGAAATAACTCGTCCATCAATATCTGGTAAATTTTGCTAATGACGACATACCTCGTCGAGACAACCACCAGAAGGGTTAAACGTTTTCCGTTTTCCTTAACTTATACCCAGCATTACATTGCCAACACGACGTATTCTGTATTTAAACTCGGCATTCTCCCTCAAACTGTCCCAAAAGTCTACAATTAACCTTATAAAATGCTACAATACCAAAAACCTAAACCCCAATTCAATTTACCCACTCGGTTTTTATTTATTTAACCTTTTCACATTACAGTTAATGTAGTGTTAGTAAGTACACGATATAAATTTAAGAGTCAGTTCCCTGTGTGAATGGTATCCCTAACCACGAATTTTAAACAATTCTGGGCGTCAATTATGTCCAGCATTAAAGTGAGGGCGCAGTTTATCGCAGAATGAGTGCCATCAAACCTTCCCCGTCACACCCATTAAAATCTTAGATAGGACCGCCTCACGAGAATGACTTATTCCGGCTTACAGAAACCGTTACAAGCCGTTTGCTTAATGAAGTGGTATTAAAAATCAGGTTGAGCAACATTTATAGCGACTCTGCGATTGTTTGACCTGGAGCAGGGTTCAATGACCACTGTTGCTTCTCAATGAAGAATCGAGTGGATGTCTTACATCACACAGATCAGCTGAATTCAATCGCATCAACGTCACAAACATTTCACAAATGTTTGCAGCGAAGTAAAATCTAGCTAAAAGTTGACTCTGGGGCTTAGTTCCCTGAAAGTATTGAGTTCTTAACCTTCCAAGTGGTTGCGACGAGATATCTCGTCCATCAAGATCTAACCAAGTCTGCTACTGACTAGATATCTCGTCATCAAAATATTGCAAATTTTTTGGTGATGACGATATCAAGATCTGGTCAGTTTTGCTAATGAGACGAGATACCTCGTCGAGACAACCACCAGGAGGGTTAACACCCTCTCGTTACATATCTCATTTTTATTTCTCCTAGAAATTGACGATACTGTATCGATACTTTCATCTCTTGATACCCGATATGTTGGATTGATCCGCAAAGAGTAGATCGATACGTTTCGGTGAATATCGTTGTAGACTATCGGGATAACAAAGGGTTGGGTACCGAAGCGATTTCTACCGGTGCGGGGATCGATACCGTGAAAGTACTCATTCCGTGAAATCCGGGAATCGGACCGGCATTCGTTTAAATCGGATCGGATAGCTTCGATACTTTTCCCTGGAGATGATAGTCCGATACCTAGTTGATCCTCCACAAAAGCGATCTGATACCAATCAAGTTGTATTAGTACGTGGACCGATACTCGTAAAGTGCTCATTCAGTCAATCCTGGTAACATATCAGCATTCGTTCAAATCGGATCAGATAGCTCCGATACTTTTCCCAGGAGATGCTACTCCGATACCACGGAGGACGCGAACCGCCGGTGTGAATAAGGGGAACGAGAAGAAAACAAGGGGTACTGTGAAACAAAAAGCTTTTTTGTTGGTATCGGACATCGATACTTTATTCTAGGTGTATCAATACGGATCTATCCAGAATATCGTTACTTTGACCAAAAGTGCCCATTTCTAACTTCCTCCCAATAAGTTTTCCTTTTGTTAACATCAAAGGAAGTCTCAATCTATTTCTATAGAACTGGAAGATCAAAGAGTACTTGTTTCAAGCTGTTGTCTTAAAGTGAATTAGTATAAAATATTTGTGGTGTCTAGAAAGCGTGGACAAGAAGGAATTCATGTTCAAAAATATTCAGTCATATTTAGTTTCACATTAAAACGATCTAGCATCGATTTTGGGTTTAACTTGTAGTTTTACAAAGCTTTAATTAGAAAACGTGCAATTTGATTAATAATGTGTGCCTTTTTATTCTAAGGAACAAGTTTTTCTCTACCCTTACTATATTACTCTTCTTGGCATATCGCTCTTTTCTCGTGTCCCTCAAGAAGCGCGATATATCGTGGGGTTGCTGTCTCCTTATGAATTAAATATCAAAAACACAGAATACTTTTGTACTATTCTTTAAATGAAATAACAGTCATGAAATTAACAGTTTATAAAAGTAATGATTTCGCATTTCACTTAAAATTGTTTTATGTTTTAAATATTTGGCAGACAAGCATTTAAAGCGATTTCTTTACTCGGATGCCCCTAGATTCTTCATTTTATATGCTTATTCAGTCAGTAATGTAAATTTAGTCATTGGCGACCAAATAGTTTGGTCACCACATGTTGGGAATTTTAAATGTAAGATGAATAAAGATTAACGGCTAAACTTTTTTAAATGTAAAAATATCCAGATCTTGATTAGGCATACGTATAAATTGCATTTATAATTTTGGGCCCCTCCGTAATGAAATCCGGTAACGCTATTGAGTGAATTATTCTCTACATCTATATTGCCACTATTTTAGTTGGCTACAAAACACGCTCTGAATTTTTCAGAATTTGTTCAGTGATTAATTTTTTAAAATTCTCTGTTGAATGATGGCCATAGTAATGCAACTAAAACTAAAAATAAAATTAACTCATTCATTTTGGTTACTTTCTTAAAAACTAATTTGATATTGAATGTTTTTTATTGATGAAAAAATATACTGCTGAGCATATAAAATACTTGGTACCTAATCTTGTTTATTATAGCCGAACTATTTCAGTTAGCTATCAGACATGTATTTTAGAGAGAATACTCCTTAATGAGATGATAAAAATCATGAATTCAATTAAAAATATTCATTTAGTTTATTGTGTAGAAAATTATACCATTTACCAATAAAATAATGAATTAACCCGCTAAAATATATGCTCAAACATGTGAGTTGGTAGTTGGATTTACGTCGCACTGGAACAACACAACGGACAATTGGTGACGGTCTAGGATTAATACCGAAGGGAAAGGTCCGAGGACAACACCTCATCATTTTGAACCACGGTTACATGACGAGGTCAAAACCTGAGCTATGTTTCACTCTACTAACTTCACACCACGACAACGTGAAAACTAATTCGGGAAATTATTAGGGGTAGATAGTGGGTACTTGAATTTACGTTTCAATGGAGCAATATAACAGGGTATTGGGGTCGGTCCGGGATCAATCTCGAAGGGAAACATTCGAGGACAACACCTCGGAATTTTGAACCACGATCTCTCTCATATGATGGCTCAAACATGTAAATCCCAGTCATTAGAAACTGATTCTTCAGCTACAATGATTTCAACAAATATGATAAAAAGCATACCATTTGAAAATAAGGACTTTTGAGGAAGATAATATGAGTGTTTTACCTAAAAACTTCTATCTACACAATTTTAACTACAATTTACTCATGAATTCAAACTGATATGAAGAACAGTACAAAATCTGCTTATAAAACAGATGTTGAACCCTGGACGCCAGCTTTTTTTTATCTTGGTTTGATCGAACCGCTTCATATCTATTTTTCACACATTACAGGATTTGTTCATGCAAAATATTTGGTAACAGTTCACATTTTTGGAATTAATAGCTTCATTTATTTACGAAAGTTTTAAATTTAAAAGATCCTAACTGTGAAATGAAACGGCTAAACTTATGATATATGTTAAGTGACATAAACTTGAATATGAGACTAAGCAAAGCAGAGAAGCCCCAATTAATATCAAGATCTAAAAGGTTGATGATTTAAAAGGAACGTATTTTAGAAATATATCCTGTGTTATCACGCATAAAACCTTCAAGATCCATCTAAAAGATTTCACCAAGTCGCACCACCAAAATTTTAATAGAATAAAATATGTCCAGAATCTGTTTGGGGATGAAATTTTATATAGTTTCTATATAAACAGAGAAAATATATAAATATATGGAACATGATTGGTTCCCATCACTGATGGAGAAGCTTTAGGCCTCTGAAAACTTTAAATTTCTTTTATAGCCACCTGTTTGAAATTTACTATCTGGCCACTTATGTAAATCTAGGGTTATAAATATATTTATGGATTCTCACAAAATTTGAATATACACTAATAAATAATAAGCAGCCTATCTTCTTAAAAATAAGCGTAGATCATAAACCGATCTGGAGTGAACTTCGATGGGTCTCAAACTTGTTTGAAATTCGCGGATCGCTATAAACGTAACAGTAAAATCAACTATTGGATTGCTATAAAGTGAGGTACTTGAAGATAGGTGTTTTAACTGACATAAACTCTAAGGTCATTTGTATGGCTAAGGGAAGGTAAAAGTAAATTGCTCGTGCAGAAGTAAGCATCCAATTCGTATTAAAACCACAAATGTATTCATAGAGTACATTTCCGTATCTTTCATGATTAGCTCATGGTAGAAATGACCTACTCCTAGACACCCTTAAATAAATAATTTTAGAGTTTCTGATAAATGAAGAGTCCATTTTAAGTAACTTGGTATTTTTATTCGTTGAAAGTCTACATACCTAGACCTTTGTTTTGTGCCATGTAAAACATAAATAAATAAAGGTTCAATTCACATTAAAACCATAAATGTATACATTTCCGTATCTTTCATGATTATACACATAGTAGAACTAACCTACACCTAGAAA
The DNA here is from genome assembly GCA_933210815.1 of Meta bourneti. Taxonomy (NCBI): domain Eukaryota; kingdom Metazoa; phylum Arthropoda; class Arachnida; order Araneae; family Tetragnathidae; genus Meta; species Meta bourneti. Next base: position 81,737,718 of record OW119933.1, read on the forward strand.
CTCTTAAATAAATAATTTTAGAGTTTCTGATAAATGAAAAGACCGTTTTAAATTACAGTATTTTTATTCTGTGAAAGTCTACATATAGAGACCTTTGTTTTGTGCCATGTAAAACTCAATTAAAACAAAGTTCAATTCTTATTAAAACCACAAATGTATATATTTCCGTATCTTTCATGATTATACTCAAGGTAGAAATAACTTACATCTAGAAACTCTTAAATAAATAATTTTGGAGTTTCTGATAAATGAATAGACAGTTTTAAATAGCAGTATTTTTATTCTGTGAAAGTCTACATGTGTAGACCTTTGTTTTGTGCCATGTAAAGCCCAATTAAAACAAAGTCAAATTTATATTAAAACCACAAATGTATTCATAGAGTATATTTCCGTTTGTTTCATGATTAGCTCATAGTAGAAATAACTTACACCTAGAAACCCTTAAATAAATCATTTTAGAGTTTCTGATAAATGAAGAGACACTGTTTTAAATAACTATATATAAACATAATATAGTATTTTTATTCGGTGAAACCTACGTATGTAGACCTTTGTTTTGTGCTACGTGAAACCCAACTAAAGGAAAGTTCTATATTGTTACCACTTAAATATTTTTATTTATATGTAATAACTAATGTCATTTAAATAACATTTTCGTATTGCCAATTGAATGAAGAAATTTACTTAATCATTTTACAAAATTTACGTGATTTATTGTGTGCTTTATTAAAATATTTCCAAATAAATTAATAAATATACTCTCCAAACTAACACCAGAAAACATCACATTTAAAAAAAGGGTTGGTTGGGTGTTATGGGTTTTATGGCGCGTATTTGATCATGCTGCGCCAAACAACGTCAAGTAATGGACATGCACAGAAGTTTTACAGACACAAGAGAGAAATACTCCCAGGCTATGTTACAGGAATCGTACCTGCACCTCCGGCAACTCACAAGTTGCGAGCGCTGTTGGTAAACCCACTGAGCCACGGCGTCCTTTAGAAAGATGCATCATCTGACCGTGGTTCAAAATTACGTGGCGTTGTCCTCCATCTTTCTCTTTGGGATTGATCCCGGACCGTCACCAATAGCCCGTTGTGTTGCTCCAGTGTGACGTTAATTAAAATACCTACCTATCTTTAAAAAGATGGGATTCCAGATGAAAGAAACCATCACAAATTACATTCTTTTTAATTGAAGTTGAGGTAGCAAGTTATTTTTATTTAAATAACATATTTTTTCTTTTCGGTGCTTCTTTATGTATATTTAATTGTAGTTTTCGCGATAATATTTTGAATAGTACTTCATACTAAGAATCGGTTACTCAGTCTTTATAGTCCAAAAATAAATTCGAATAGGCTTACACGAAATATTACTACTCCAATCAACGACTAGTTAAGTTTTATTCCAGACAATACCAATTGTACTAAAAAAATTGGATGAATATTATCAGTTATATTGTACCTTGAGTATGCTTTACTAGCTCCATAAATGTAGTATAACATAGTAAGTTCTATTCCTGAAACAATGGCTCCAATTGCACAAAATCAAAATGATTTAATATTATCAATTACATATATATTCTTAATGCGTTATTATTTGCCCTATCAATGTTATTCGACTACAGGTTTACTCCAGAAACAACAACTCCAGTTGTATAAAAACAAAATTACTGAATATTACCAATTATATATTTCCCCTGAATAAGTTTATACTAGCCTTATTAATGTAATACGACTACAAGTTTCATTCCAGAAACAATAACTCCAAGTATACAAAAAAATTACAGAATATTATCAATGATGTATCCTGAATTTATTTTCAAACATTCTATCCGTGATTACACAGAAATTGCCTTTTTGAAACACTTGCGGAATTTTGTAAAGGTTTTAATTGGTTCTACACATATCCATAAAATAGAAGCTGTTTTTGATCAATCTGTTAATATCCACGCTATTATAGAACACAATATTTTATTGTAAAAATTACTTAGAAAATATAGTGAAATGAAGTGAAGGTACTGAATCCAGCAACACAAAATTCTTTCAAATACAGGGACCGACATGATTAACGTTACAATACACATCTCAAATTAAGTCTTAAAGTAACGAGGAAACTTTTATTAGCAGTAACATTTAAAAAGAACCAGACACAGTAACCATTCCTTTGGGAATTACCCAGGAGAACGATTTCCTTCTTACCATACAATGATATAGTAATAAATTAAACGCATGCGTTGGGTCTTAAATGTTCACAAGTAGCATGGATAAATTAAATGTACGCGTCAGTTTCGAACAACCAGTCTCAGTGTAAAATCTTGAAGAAGCGCCGACACAAGAAGAAAAAAGCATTTCCACAGTATTCATTTCGTGATAACAAAGGGAGGGGTAACATTCCGTCTTTTGTTCTGAAAGCGTCTCTTTTGTACTCACAGGACCAGAAACACGCTCCAATGCTCTTTATTGCAGCTTTTATTAGATGCTGAAGTAAAGCTAATTGGATGTGCAGGGTACAGTTGATCGCAGGTTACGAATAGGTTTATAGTTGCACGATGACCGGATTTTTCACCATACATAGCAAGGTAACTTAAATGTGTTATGGATACGGACTTCCTCAATGTTGATGTAGTAAGAAGCCATATTAGTTGGTGTAGTAAGAAGCCAGTTGGTGTTTTTAGAATATGGATTCAACCATATTGTAGTACCAGAATTCGTAAAATATTTTAGCTTTTTTACAGTTTTATATAGAAAATTTGTAGACAGTAACCCCTCTATAAATCGGGCTTCTTAAGGGCAACAAAAAACATAATATAACCAGGGTATCGATATAGCACGCTGAAGTAGAGCTAATTGTATATACTGTGGTGCAGTTGATCGCAGGTTACTGAGAGGTTTATAGTTGTACGATGACAGGATTTTTCTCCATACATAGCAAGGTGATTTAGATGTGTTTTGGATACGGACTTTCTCAGTATTGTAGTAAGAAGCCAGATTAGTTGGTGTAGTAAGAAGCCAGATTAGTTGGTGTTTTTAGAATATGGATTTAACCATATTGTAGTACTAGTATTCGTAAAATATTTTAGCTTTTTTACAAAATTTTATATAGAAAATTTGTAGACAATAACCCCTTTATAAATCGGGCTTCTTGAGGGCAACAAAAAACATAATATGACCAGGGAAGCAATATAGCACGCTGAAGTAGAGCTAATTGTATGTACTAAGATGCAGTCGATCGCAGGTTACTGAGAGGTTTATAGTTGTACGATGATAGGATTTTCCACCATACATAGGAAGGTAATTTAGATGTGTTCTGGATATGGACTTCCTCAATGTTAATGTAGTAGGAAGCCCTACTTTTTTAGAGTATGGATTTAGCCATATGATAGTACTAGTATTCGTAAAATATTTTAGCTATAGTACAAAGTTTATATGGGAAATTTGTAGAGACAGCAACTCGATAAATCGTGCTGCGGGAGACAACACTAAAGCGTGATATAACTAGGGAAGCGATATAGCACGCTGAAGTAAAGCTAATTGAATGTGGTTTTGTACAGTTGGTGACAGGTTGCGAGATTTATATTTGCGCTATAGCAAGGTAACTTGAATGTGCTCTGAATACGGATTTCCTCAATGTTAGTGTAGTAAGAAGCAGCACTTTTCTACGATATGGATTTAGTGATACTTAGATTATGATAGTACTTGCATTCGTAAAACTTTTAAAAATTGATTTGCACTTGCGTTTGGCGCAGCTTGTCCGTTGTTGGACCTTTTGGTATTAAACATCAAACTAACGGTAAAACATTTATTGCCATAGCTGGTTGCTTGTTTTGGTTTTTCATGCCGCAAAGGCTGTACTTGGCCAAGCTGAACCAAATACAAGACTTCACACACAAACTTCAAGTAAATGAAAATACATACACAAGGAAATTTTACTGACACAGAAGAGAGAAATAAATAAACCAGAGAGGAATCGAACCAGCACCGCATACAACTCGCAAGTTTGCTAGTGCTGTGGGTAAACCACCGAGCCACTTTAGTTGTAGTACACTGCTGGCCACCGTAAATGCAACACCCTGAAGGAAGCATGCAAATAATATGAAATTTACAACATGCATTAGCGGAGGTGAGATATGCAAATGATTAGAATTTCAGCGCAGACGCACATCACGCGCGCCTGTGGCGCCACTTCAAAGCGCTATTTAAGGCTTGGAGATTTCGACGATTTCAAGTACGGCAATTGTGTTTTTCTTGTGGTTTTTTCAAAAAAACGATCAATTATGCCTCGTAGAAAACAGCGATCATCTTTTGATCAAGTATCCGAGTTCGACAGAGGAAGGATAGTGGCCTACCGAGATTGTGGATTATCTTTCAGGGAAATCGGTAGTCGTGTTGGACGAAACCAAACAACTGTAATGTGATCGTTGGATGCAGGAGGGTACGACGGACCGACGTGTTCGATCGCATCCACCTCAGTGCACCACTTCACGTGATGACAGGCATATTGTGCGTATGGCAGTGACGGATCGCTTAGCCACATCACGAACCATAGCACAGCACATTCAGTCTGTACCGCATCATCCAGTGTCTGCGCGTACCATTCGACGCCGATTACAGCAGAGTGGTCTGTCCGCAAGACGTCCATTGCTTCGTCTACCCTTGACGCAGAACCACAGACGTTTCCGCCGCCAATGGTACGATGAAAGAAGGATGTGGACGGCAGAATGGAATGAAATTGTCTTTACTGACGAGTCACGCTTCTGTCTGCAACACCACGATGGTCGGATTCTAGTCTGGAGACACCGTGGAGAGAGGATGCTGAACAGCTGCGTTATGCACCGCCACACTGGTCCTGCACCGGGTATTATGGTATGGGGCGGTATTGGATATCACTCTCGCACTCCTCTAGTACGCATTGCCGGTACTTTAAACAGCCAGCGCTACATCTCCGAGGTGTTGGAGCCAGTTGTCCTTCCTTACCTTCAGGGCTTGCCCACAGCCATATTTCAACAGGATAATGCGCGACCACACGTGGCACGCATTGTCCAAGGGTTCTTCGTCAATCGCCAGATTGAATTGCTTCCCTGGCCAGCTCGCTCTCCGGATCTTTCGCCGATAGAAAACATGTGGTCCATGGTTGCTCAACGATTGACCCAGAATACATCCCCAGCTGCCACACCAGATCAACTTTGGTAACGTGTGGAAGCTGTTTGGTCTGCTGTACCCCAAGAACACATCCAAAGTCTCTTTGAATCAATGCCGAGGCGTGTGGCAGCGGTGATCTCCAACAATGGCGGCTACTCTGGCTACTGATTTTGGCAGGAACCACACTTCACAGAAGTCTATAAATTTAATCATTTGATACTTGGTCAACATGTTATCTACAAAATAAATTTTGTTGTGATATCTCTTGTCTTTCTTGGTGTTGCAATTTGGGTGGCCAGCAGTGTACAAAGTTTTATTTAGACGTAGAGAATTTGCAGATAGAGTCACACCTCGATACATTGTGCTCCTTGGAGGACAACAAAACAGTGCGATAAAGCCGAGATTTTTAAGAACTTACTTATTGGAGAAAAGTGCGAATTATACATTATATTGCGCGTTATTTTAATTAAAATTATCTAAAGCTGCAATATGGTAGGACAGTGGTTTCCAATATTTCAGTCTAAGGACCTCTTGAAAATTTTAAATTTTCGCGGACCCATTGAGATTATTAAATTGAATGGGGCATATACGAGACCAGCATAAAATCATAATGATCCTTATTATATCACAGCTAAAATTTAAGCAAAACATACAAGAAGCTGTAAAAATTAATACGTGTTAAAGTTTTTAAAAACTGCGATCATAAAAAAATATAAAAGTTGCTGTAATGTTTGATTGAAGATATACAGGTTCCTGTATATACACTCATCGAGCCTGATAGAATTATCCATCTTGACAGACAAAATGAAATTATCTTTGTAAGTATTTCCCTAACGCAAATTCTTCACTATTTGAATTTTGCTTAACGGCAACAGACGTATGTAGACAAATAAAAACAACCACTAAGGAGTTCGTAACCTACTTTGCCGCATACTTCAAATATGCTTGATTGCTGCTATGTAATTAGAAATATACATATCAATAGATTTATCTTTTTTGTCTACTTATACTTATTCATAAATGCTTATTTTTGCCTATGCTTTTTGTTTAAAGCATGTTCTGCTATTTCTCTTAGCCAGGGCCAGGATTTTTAAATGTGAATTGGATTGTATTTAGCCCCTTAACCTTCCTGGTGGTTGTCTGGACGAGGTATCTCGTCAGTAGTAAAATACTGACCAGACCTTGATGAACGAGATATCTCGTCGAAACCACCAGGAGGGTTAACCGTCCTGGCGATTTATTTTGAAAACTGCCCTGTAATGACGAGCCTCAGGTGCAGAAACCTGTTCCAAACTGCTACCAGTTCTAGGCAAGGGGCAATTTGTTTTCCCTACTTGGATCTTCATTCCGTTGAAGTCATATGGTAGTTTTGTCTCGACGAGATATCTCGTCCTTAACAAAATTAACAAGATTTGGATGATCTATCTCGTCGAAACATTTGAAGGGTTAACTGTTAGTGTTTTTTTCTACAAATTTTATTACTCAACAAACCCGTTACTTATATATATAATTCTGATTTTTGGCTTCTGTTTGAGTATGATTATACCCCGGTTTTTCGGCTCCCATATATATATATATATATATATATATATATATATATATATATATATATATATATATATATATATATATATATATATATATATATATATATATATATATATATATATATATATATATATATATGGGAGCTTCAACAGGTTATTATTGAGAATTGTATGACAAATTTCGGAACCTGAAGTTTCTATTTGGTCATGCACGTTTGAATCGCCTTGTATCTTTTTCGTATAACAGCAATCTTAAAACTGCTTTGAGGGTACGAAATTCCTATTTAATTCGAAATAGACAATATATATGAAAATCAGATAAACTTCATGACTGATAAGATTGAAAATGCGCATAAAGATAGAGGCCACGATGTATTAACTTATTCAGTTACGACTTTTTCGTGGTTTTGGGGCATGTATTTTTTTCACGCTAAGAAGAATTTTATAGTGATTTTGTGAGTAAACTTCACAATCAAAGTGAAGCGTGAAGCTTTGAGCGTTTTCGTATCCTCTTATTTTTGAATTTTTTCGAAACAAGATGATCTGTTTTGTAGTAAGAATTTTCAACAATATGAATTGTTTTTTATAACTTTGGAGGTGAAAGGAAAGTGCTGAATTCATGTGTATATAAAATGCACATAAGCATCTGCAACGAAGTGGGGGAAAATAGTGAATCTTTTAGATATCTTGGATGGATTTCTGCTATCTCACATTCTTAGATATAAAATGAGACTATAAATGCCACTACTCATGCTTTTAAAAGCTTCTTTGATGCCTTCTCTTTTCAATACAAAAAAATCGTGTAGTTTCCGTAAGAAATTACGATATTTGTTGAGAATTCAATGTAAATTATGATATTTGTTGAGAATTCAATGTAAATTATGATATTTGTTGAGATTCATTGTATATTATATTTTTTGAAAATTCATTGCATATTACGATAGATGTTGGAAATTCAATGTATTAGGTTGATGCAAAAGTTCGTCCCGCGTTTTTTGACAAAAATTGAAGAAAAATTTTATTTACTAAAAATTACATTCAATCAATACAGAATGTGCCGTTCTGTTCGATGGCCTTTCTCCATCTCTCCGGTAGATGCGTAATCCGCGCTCATAAAAGTTCTGAGGTTTCTGGCTAAAAAACTGATCCAGATGACGAAACTTTCTGAACCACTTATGGCACGTGGAATCGCCAATGGCACCTCTCAACACACTCAATATATATCTTCTTTTGCGTTTGCGAAGCATTCTTGCCTTTTAGGAAATAAAAGAGCATAATATGTCGAAAATTCTCCTTATTTTCTGCCATTTTTAATGCTTAAAAAAATTTAAAAAACACAACCAAATAACACATTTTTTCTCAAATACTCGCTGAAATTCCTTCTTTCAAGCAATATTAAATCTTTACACGTGCGAAGTAGATAACACTTCGGTTTTGCGATGAAATGCCATCTAGCGCCAAAAACGGGACAAACTTTTGCATCAACCCAATATATGTACGTAAGTTCCTCTGTATTCACAATTCAGACAAACAGTGAAACAGCTTATTTCATAAGTCAAAAATCATATACAGTGGGAAAAAATTTCCTTCAAATATATTAAATGAAATTAAAAGTGTTGTCCGAAAGGATAAAATAACTTTGTTCAGAATATTTATATCCATTACTGTCTCATTTCACTTGTTCTGTATGAATTCGTTATTACTTAAATGAGGAAACGTCTCAGTCGCATTACGCTTTTAGTATTACGTAAATTAACTTACATTGGCATTGAATAAACGAGAAAACCGTGTGTGTTACGTTTTGATAAAAAAAATATAACCAGTTTGTCAAAGGAATGAATTGTTAAAATTATATACATTGCTAGAATTGTATAAATTATGTTGGAAAAACAAGACTTATCTATGATTCAATAGATGAACTGAACCTATAAGTACTCATGACAATAATATAGGCTAGAATTCTAAAAGAACACTTATTTCTACTTAAATGGTGGATTACTGTATGCATGATATTGTGATGTGATAATCTTTAGATTGTTACATCACAATATTTATTGTTATAAAATTGTCTAATCAAAATTAATGTCTAGTTGATTCAATTTTCTATAGCCTGCTTTTCTAAACTAAAGACATGTTTAATTGGCATTTTATTTTTCTATTATTCTTCTAATTTATCTTAAACTGTGTGGAAGAAAAATCTAAGTATTGGAAACCGTCAAGATCATAAAACTTTGAAATGTGTTATTGCAATGTTATTGCTATTGAAATATTACTTGTAAAATTTAAATATTAATGCAAAATACATGCGAGTTAAATATTCAGCAAATTGATTTCTGAATTATCTACGAATTTTAGAACAAATAAATTACTTCAAAGTTGATTAATGTTTGGATTAACATTGGCATCTTCTTTCTCCAACATTGGCATTACGAAGCTACATGGAACTGTAAATTAAATTATTTTTATTTCAAGTTTCACTTTGGTTATTGTTCATTAAAGTATAAACTTTTCAAATTGATACTTTATGTGCAATTAATCTCAAACGTATCAAACTATTTTACAATTATCCTAAGTTTACTACAAATTAGTAATGCATTGAATATCGGAAGAAGCAAAAGCCAAACTCACGCCCCTAACGTAATAATATATCCCGAAGTAACACAAGAAACATCGCCGTTAATGTGCTACTTCTATAAACACTACTAAAACTCAATGTATCCGTTGAGTTTGCTTTGGACAATTCTAAAGTCCACTATTCTACTACAAACAAACTAGCATATGTATTTTGTTTGACATTTATAAATTACAAGTCCTTCATTCTCGTTTCGGACAAGTTAAAACTCCGCTATGCTACTGTTAAAGAAACTGATATATGGATTTTGTTTGACATTTATAATATAAGTTCGTTATTCTCCGGTTTGGACAAGTTCAAACTTATTCTACTACTATTAAACAAACTAATATAGAGATTTTGTTTGACATTTATAAATTACAAGTCAGTTAGTCTTCAATTTTATCAAGTTCAAACACTGTCGTGCTATCGTGTACTAACATATGGATTTCGTTTGACATTTGAAAATTACAAGTTCGTTATTCTCCGTTTCTGACAAGTTCAAACTCCGTTAATGCTACTACTAAAACAAACTCAACGTATCGGTGTTCACTGCCAATTCTACTGCACTGAATATTTATGAAGTTAAGCGAAAAACGCCCCTTTTTTCCCTGCCTCTTTTTATCTAAGTACCCTTTCGTTCTTTAATGCCGGGCTGTGAAATTCAAGTAGCTTTAATGGGGAATTCTTAATGAGCCTAACAGACGAATTTCAATCGCATTTTTTGTATAATTTTCCAATTTACCATGTTTCCAGTAGCAGCTAAATTAATATTGCCGATAATTACACCTCGCTAGAGATATTTCACCGTCTAAGATACCAGTTTTATTTTGTTTTGGCATCGAAACAGCTCGTTAACAAGGAGACTCGGACCTCTTATGAGTCATTTGTAGTCTAAAAGACTTTGAAAGGACGCTATCATGAAGCCGTTTTCCGAACCGACGACCAAGTTATGGCGGATATTTTTTTTCGGGCCTTTGTAATGGACATTTCTGGTGTGTGCCTTCGCGTATCGACGAAAGAATTAAAGTAAAAACGAAACGAATTACCAGCCTGAAGAGGAAGTGCTTCCGTTTAATTCCGTGGCCACTGACGCATGTAGTTTAAATTTTTAGACGCATAATGGGAAAATTAGATTACATTTCAGAAATTGGTTTCGATATCACTTTTTCTGCCCTTTAAAAAGTTTCCTTGAGTTAATCAGGATGAACTGGGATGAACATTCACTATTCATTAAACATGACGTTAAGTGATTTGTTTTTTCCGAAATGTCTTCTATTTCGGAGAGGAAGTATTACTCCGACCATTTTCTTTTTAAAAGAGTCATTGAAATAATGAATAAATCTATCTCCTATTGGAATATTTTACACATGAATTTATGTGGAGTTTACTTTAAGAGAAATTCATTAAAGAAACGAAATAACTCAGAAAAATTGAACACAAGTTTTTAAGTCTTTTAGTATAGTATTTCGAAATATTATACTAGGTTAAACTTCTGAGTGTCGCTAGATTTCTGAGAGTGTAATGTTGTTTTTACCCCAAAGCTCACTTAATCACTAAACCGTTTAACGTGGAGTTTACTTAACTTATTAAAGCAACAAAATAACTCAGAAATTTGAGCTGCACGAGTTTTTAAGTCTTTTAGTAGAGCATTTCGAAACATACTGGTTTAATCCTCTGAGCGTCGCGAGATTTCTGAATAGTGTAGTGTTATTTTTACCCCACAGCAAACTTAATGACTAAACCTCACCTATTGGGTATACTTTAAAAAGATTCTATTGCTCCTGCCCTTGGGAGTGAATCGTTTGGAAAGATTCTATTCGTCCTCTCCCTAAAATAGAATCCTTAAGTAAGATTTTGTTGGACATTTCCTTGGAATAGAATCTAGGAAAGATTACATTCGTCTATTCCTAGGTTGGTTGGTTTTGGTGTTTATGGCGCAAGGCCAATATTTAACCAAACTGCGCCAAACACAAAAAATGTCAAGTAAAAAATGTGAAATACAAAAAGAGGGATTGGGGAATTGAGTAGAGCGATAAGCGTAGAAAAAGAACGCCTTGGGTAATAGGATTCTTTGGAATTATTCTACTGTTTCTTTCCTTGGAAGTGAATCTTTTTGATGGATACTTTGGGTCCTTTCCTTGGAATAAAATCTTTAGAAAGATTCTAGTGAAAGGCTTAAGATTTAAACATTCAAATAACCCTCTGAACGTCATGAGATTTCCGAGTAGCGTAGTAATGCCTTCAGTAATTCTTTCAACATTTAGAAAAATTCTACCGGTCCTCTATGTAAAATAGAATCATTTGCAATCATTCTAATGCTCCTTTCCTTGACAGTGAATCCTTTGAAAAGATTCTATTGTTCAAGAAGGCCGAAAGTGGATAAAAGTCCTTCAGGGAAGGTTGTCCGAGAAATTAGAAAGTCATTTCGTGATAATTAACTTACTACTTATCAATGTTAATAACATAACTCATCAATGCTTGATTTAAATAGCTTTAATTTAATTTTCTAAAATATAAACTAATTTATGTTTAGTATCTAGGCATTCACTCTTAAGTTCGCAGATTTATTTGTTTGTATAATGGAAATATATACATAATTTATAACTTTTCATATTAACCCTCCAAGTTGTTTCAACGAGTTATCCCGTCCATCAAAGCTGACCAATTTTGCTAATGACGAAATATCTCGTCATCAAGGTATTGCCGATTTTTTTATGATGACGAGATCAAGGTCTGGTAAGTTTTGCTAATGACGAGATACCTCCTCGTCGAGACGACCACCAGGAGGATTCAGCAAAGTTTGCAACAAGGTACAGGAAAAATAAATTTTAGACTTGAAAAATAATAGAGAAAACTACCTGCAACGTACGCAGAACAGTAGACAGCAATTTTCTCAAAAAATGTTAAAATTTCACACATTTTCAAATTATAATTATTTTGTGCTTAACCAGTGCACACGGATACCTTTATTTTTTTAGAATTTTAACCCTCCTGGTGGTTGTCATTAGTAAAAGTGACCAGATATTCATGGACGCGATACCTCGTCATTAGAAGAAAACTGGTCAGATCTTAATCTCGTCATCATCAAAAAATTGCAATATCTTAATAAGTAGATATTTCATCATTAGCAAAATTGGTCAGATCTGGATGGATAAGATATCTTGTCGAAACTACTTGGATGGTGAATAACATTTAAAATGCCAAAAAAAAAAAAACACAAATCCCAACTACTTCGTATGAAAAAGTCTCATCCACATGTCTACTTAGACTACAAAATGAAACACCATTATTGCTGCAATTCAATACGAAATCCTTATCTCTGATCTGAGAAACACTCTGTGAAACGCATTTGTACATCCTGATAAAACAAAAGACGATATTTTTAACTCAATTGAGTAGTGACTCAATAGTCAGACATGATGGATATCAGTTGTGGAAACACAAATGACTTTTCTGTTCCAGTAACACCATCTTAAACTTGTTCAAATATTATTTTCTTAGCTTTGCTTGAGGAGTGCAAACGAACCAACGTTCCGAATGGCCTGGGATGCATTAGTTTAATGGTTCAGTCCCAGGTGAGTCAACAACATCGTTGCCGCTATCTTGTGTGCATTTTTATAAGTATTGGGAGATTCAATATCGAAGCAGTTGTATAAAGCTTCCGATATTTGGTATCTCGTCATTTTTTCTGAATAAATGTCTTTCGGTATCCCCAAGAGCTAAATAAAAGTTCAATAACATTGTAAACACTTGCAATTCATGGAGACATTATAGCTTTGAAGATAATGTTAAATTTTTTTGGGAAAAAAATATGTTTTTTCTTTTGTGTGATCGTATTTCTTCTATGGCTAATTCTTAATGACGAATTCTTATCGCTTTAAGTAAATTTTTAAGTTCCTAACTTAAAATGTTGAATTATAATTATTTTTTAATTATAATAAATGTCACAACAGGGAAGTTCATAAATAACACAAGATAAGAAAGAAAAAGTTACAGGGAAATACTAGAAATAAGAGTGAATTCGCTATCTGAATAAACGAAATTTGAATTATTTTTTCCTTCTTCATCAGAGAAAACCTCTATGTATATAGTTTGACATACCTAGACGATTGTAATTCTCTTATTATTTAGAATCTAGCTTTTTTCTTATTTCAACACAACCTAACCACAATGTCTGCTTTACGCTGATTAGAAAATTATTAATGTTGAGTTTTAACTTGTAATAATGAACGTGATAGTGAAATTAATAACCACGTATGTCATAAAAAATTGACAGAATACTGAAAACAAATGACTTCAGTACATGATTTAAAGAAATTTAAGTTATTTTTCTTACTGTTTCATCAGAGAAAATCACCATCTTATATGTTGCAATACAAAAAATTAGAGCAAGAGAATTCACTATCTGAATTAACAAAATTTAAGTTATTTGTCTTAATGATTTTCTAACAGAAATAAATTATTTAGCACTAGAGATCACGAGAGTAAAAATTTTTATCACTAGAGAAATAGATTATTTAATTATTTCTCCTTAGTGATTTTTAATATTTCAACATTTTCATGGAGATTTTCCTGGTGAAAATCAGAGTTCATTGTCTGAATTAAAGAAATATAAAATGATTTTTCTTCCTGTTTCATCAGAGAAAATGTCCATGTATATACTTTCGTATAACGAAATTTAAGTTATTTCACATAATGTTTCATCCGAAAAAATCTATATATGTTGAAATACAAAAGGATTAGAGTAAAAATTCACTATCTGAATTAACAAAATTTAAATTATTTGTCTTAGTGATTTTCTAACAGAAATAAATTATTTAGCACTAGAGATCACTAGAGTAAATTTTATCACTAGAGAAATACATATTTAATTATTTCTCTTTTCTACCTTCTCTTTCATGGAAATTTTCCTGGTGAAAATCAGAGTTCATCGTCGGAATTAAATAAATATAAAACGACTTTCCTTCCTGTTTCATCAGAGAAAATGTCCATGTACATACTTGGACATACCTAGATGTTTATCATACTTGTTATTTTAAACCTAGGTTTTTTATTTCAACATGTTTAAAATCAAATACGAGTAAAGATAACGTACGAGTCGAAGGTTTTCCTGACGAATGTATCCGGCTCTAAAAGCTCCATTTCAGACTCCTCGAAAGTTTCTTTTATGGAGGATTTGACTTTTACAAGCTTTCAGTTTGGTAATGATGCAGTAAAAATTGGGAGTAGAGTCATTTTGCAGGGCATAAGGAACTATATTTTCGTCTCGAAACTTGGCGAATTCCTGTAACCTGTCAACTTGTTTATTCAGAATAATTTACAGCTCTTACCCTCTTCTCGTGGAAACGGTAAGGTGTTTATCTTCCCAACATCTGTTGCAAACGTACTCTCAATCATGAGTTTGGGGAAAAAATGGCCCCGCTCTTCTGGCTTTTTCAATACACACAAAGGGTGTTTTGTCCACTCCTGTAGTTGATGAATGAGGTGACACCAAGTCTTCCTTTAAATTTGCACGATATTTTTCTGTATATTTAGGCAGCCCCAAAATTATTGGACGATGCAGAAACATGTACTTCGTGCAAAAGTTACTGCTTGAAACGATTGATTTATTCTTAACCCTCTGAGAGTCACGTGATTTCAGAGTAGTGTAGTACTTTTACCCCACAACACACGTAATGACCAAATAGCCCTATCTATTGGGTGAAAGAATCTATGAATTCTTTCAACCCTTAGAACGATTCTATTGATCCTTTCCTTAGAATAGAATCCTTTAGTAATATTCTGCAGGCTTTCCTTGGAATAAAATCCTTTGGAAAAATTCTACTGCTCCTTTCCATGGAAATGAATCATTTGGAAAGATTATATTTCTCCTTTCCTTGGAATTGAATTATTTGGAAAGATTCTATTGTTCCTTTCCTTAGAATACAATCCTTTAGAAAGATTCTGATGGTCAGTTCCTTAGAGCAAAATCCTTTGGAAAAATCCTATTTATCCCTTCCTTAGAATACAATCTTTTGGTAAAATTCCATTGGTCAAGAAGATCAAAACTGGTTAGAAATCATGCAGGGAAGACTGCAGGTTGCAAGATGGAATTACGAGTGTGAACCCCAGAGGGTTAATATTTGTCTCGTAAATTTTTAATATCCTTTCGAAACTATGATTTCGAGGACATCGTTTTTGTACAAAAACTATTTTTACCTCAATCCATTATTGATAAACTCACTTTATATTAAATTTAAAATGTGAATAAAATTAATTTAATTGAACTTTAAGGGAAAATGAAATTGCATCGAACAACTTATTTGCTTTGAATTGAGTAAAAAATACATGAACGAAAGAAGAAAATTAATGACAGAATGTGTATTTCAATCTATCTAAAATTTCTTATATTTAAACTGGGAACTGAGTATAAACCATCTGAAACTATACAAATCTCAAAAGAATTTAAGAACTATTTAATCCTTTGAGGGTTTCAGACCTAAATACGTTCTGCAAACCGCAGTTTTCCCCTACATGACTTTTAACAAGTGTTGACCTTCCTGAACAATAGAATCTTTCCTGCGATTCTTTCAACCAATGGTTAAGGTCAGTCATTATTCAATTTGTGGAGTAAGATCAACACTACATTAATCGAAAATCTCGTCACTCAGAGGGTTAAAGTAAAATTTTAACCACAATAATTTACTTACTCAATGGTACTTATGTAATGGTATGGTTTACTTACTCAACTTACTCGTATATATCTATTGTGCAATATGAAGTCTTCTCTGCATGAATCCTAACCAGTTTTGACCATGACCAATAAAATCTTTCGTACGATACAACCAATAGATGTGGTTACTTAGTCATTGTGTTTTTCTCGGTAAAATCAATAGTACACTATTCAGAATTCTCGTGAGACTCAGACGGTTAACAAATAGGTAGTTGAATTAACATCTCACAGAAGTAACTCAACGGGTTATTGGCGACGGTCCGGGATCGATCCAGAAGGGAAAGATCCCAGGTTGGTTGATTGGGGTTTATGGCCCAAGTGGAAAGATCCCAGGGCAACACCACGTAATTTTGAACCACGCAGAGGGTTAACAGAGCATACTTACTCTATGATACCAGCGTACTTCCCCATATTTACTTAGTATTATGGGCTATAAACAATCCAATAGTAGACTCACAAAAAATGACTGCAAGGCAAAAAAACAAACCCTCAGTAAAAAAAAGCATTTCGAAAATGTAAATGCTTTAGTATTCAAGTTTGAAGATGAAACAAAGCGTTCCTTCATGTCTCGTCATCTAAATTCCTCCGCCGAAGCTACCCGGGTCACAATAAAGCTCCGACAGAACAGAAAAGAACGCAGAATGGAAAGATAATAATGTACAAGTGTCACCATCCCTCTTCGTTCCTATGGCAAATGACAGTAACATTTTAATTATTTTCGTCCCTAGCGCCGCAAATTATTGCTTGTTCCCAAATGGAAACAAATGAGCTAGAGAAGAAAGACCCTGGGAAAATCAACCGAGAAAAGGCAGGGAAAGAGATATATTTCAGATCGAGATAATATCAGTAAGTCTTGTCGCCACAGGTGTCAGGTGATAACACGTAACGAATGTGGTATTTCATCGTAAGCGAACGGGTCTTCCGTTAGCTTCCTATCAGCTTTATCCCACCCCATACCCATGCATCAGGTAAACTTATAAGTCAGAGGTTCTCATTTTTGGCAAGGATTGACGAGATAAAAACTTCCCCTCTGGCCGTGGTAGCAGGGCAGCTTATTGTAGGTTTTATGTACGGTCGTAGCAAGATTCAGGAACGCTGTGTCCAGTTTTATGTAGGTCATTCGCTTTGAAGAGCAGATTATTAGGTAATTCTGGGAACAAGAAGGAAGATTAGGACGAGGGTTTTAATTGGAAACGGTGCATTATCATCTCGAATTAGGCTGTGGCTTCGAATATAAAAAATCTTGTTAAGGACATCGTTTAGGGCTTCATTTCGAGTTCGTAATAGGACGCTTAAATCTTCTATAAAACATAATGATCGGGAAGTTTATACACTTGGTAAGTCAGAGATTGTAATAAAGGAAGATAGTTGAAAAAACGGGCAGTCTGAACGGAATAGTTGTTTGGTATTCCGAGCTAATTTAAGAAGACAGTAGATCGATTCGACACCACACACACACAAATCGACTTTTTTAATTAATAATTCAAAAATGATTTGATATCGAACTCTAAAAAGTAAAATTATTTTTTCACTTACGATCAATTTTGACAAAGTTACACTGACAACAACATAAAACATATAGTAGATAAGAATGATACTACACAAAAACCCGTTTTTCTACTATTGAGATTTTTTGATTCTTTTGATTTCGAACTTCTACATTGGTTTGTACTTGATTTTCTTAAAAAAAATTTTTTTTTATAACTATTGTAATCTGCTATATATACCTAAGAACTAATGAGAAATTCATCATGCTTCCTTGTTTTGACATCTTTATTTTATGGGCTTAATCAATGCACTTTTGCAAAATTTTATGTTTTAGTACAAACTGTTTTTAGCTTTATAAGTAAGATATGCACTTCCGAAATGAAGTTAATTTGATTTATATGCATAGAAACTACTAAGAAAATTAAAATAATGACAATACATGGAAAATTAATGCGCATGGAACCTATCAATTTTTGCTAATATATCACAAACATTCTTCTACATATTATATAACTTCCTCACAACTTAATGTAAAACTTACAAACTTCATTTGTAAACTTTTAACAGAAACCAAACATTCTGCGTAAACCGTATAAAAATTGGATCATAACTTCATAAGTTTGTTTTGAAAATTCACTGTTCCCTTAACCGCAGAAATCCATCGAGGCCTACATTTCAAGCCAAACATATTTTCTGTAAAAATTCTTTCTGTGATAGTCTGTCGCAGCATGGTCAAATTTGGCCCTTGAGCCATAAAAAACCCCAAACCAACCAACCATCTGTGCTATATGATTGGCTGGTTGGTTGGATTTGATGACGCAAGG
Organism: Meta bourneti; assembly: GCA_933210815.1. NCBI lineage: Eukaryota > Metazoa > Arthropoda > Arachnida > Araneae > Tetragnathidae > Meta > Meta bourneti. The sequence goes on from OW119933.1 coordinate 81,756,044, forward strand.
GCCGTATTTGGCCAAGCTCTGCCAAACAAAAGACAGGCAACGTCAAGTAATGGACGTAGACAGTCAGGGAAAGTTTTACTGACACAGAAGAGATAAATATACCTCGTGTAAGTTATTAGATGAACCTTCACTATCTACAATTCGCAATTTGCTGTGATATTAATACTATTGATGACTTACTCAAGTTGTTTGTGAGATTCCAATTTTTTCTTACTAGACAAATGATTTGCTGATTTACTGAAGTAAATAAGAATCATTTTCAATAACGTAAAAAATGATAAGTACCAACACATTTGGAAAAAGTTTACACGCACGATAGTTTGTTTCTGATTAACTCTTAATCAACTAACTCAAAATGTATAACACACCTCGTTGTAATTATGTTTATTTAGATAATTTTAGTCAGATTTAAAATAAAAACACTGTTCGAACACAGAACTCATACACCTAATAATGCATGTTTTCAATGAAAAACATTTTCCTAAATCGACATTTCTGATCTATAAAGGGCTTTTTGCAGTGAATATACTTTTTCAAGTTTGTTTTGGAGTGCGTAAGTACATATTTAAGTAAAATTAACCTTGGTTTTAAAGCATTACATTAATCGACTCGATGTAATGCTTAAAAACGAGAATGGAAAAGGAACGTGCATTACAGCAGAAACCAAACTCGTAAAATAACAGTTAAAATAATCTACTAAGTCTTTTGTTTCCTCTGTCAATAATACGAAACACGAACTATAAAGTTATGACAAATGTTAATACATACGGAACTGAAATACAATTTAAGGTAATCTTTTCAGCAAGTCTATTGATAATAATTTTCTGAGCAATGCGATAGTTAATCGAGGTTTTCGAAATGCGCTTTTACCTCACATTAAATTATTATATCTGAATAATAATTTAATGATGAAAACAGGTGAATTTTAAACTATTTATATAAGATTTCAAATTCAATCTATGCATATATATAGTAAACATTCTAAAGCCATTAATGTTTCATGGGTATTGGGTATTTTAATTAACGTAACACTGGAGCAGCACAACGGGCTATTGATTAATGTTTCTTTCAATCATAGTAAACAAAATCTTATCTCTAAAATTTTGGTAATTTTTCCCACACAGGTTCTCTAATTTTGATATGATTAGAATCTCAGAATAGAAAATCTATTCTGAGATTTATTCTGTCTTGTTTGTATTTTCTATTCCTTTGATAATCGCTTAATCCTTTGGGCATCACGAGATTTCCGATTAGTGTAGCACTGCTTTTATCCTACAACACACATGATGACAAAATAACTACATTGATTGGTTGAAAGAATCTTACGAAATATTCTTTCGGTCAATAAGGTCAAAACTAGTTAGATTTGGTTTGGTTTATTAGGTTTGGTAGCTGAATTTACTTCGCACTGGTGCAACACAGCGACGTCCCGGGATCAATCCCGGAGGGTTTATGGCTTAAGGTCCAAAAACAGAGAAGCTGTGTGTGTGCCAAAATAAAGTAATAAAATCAATATAAATATAAAACCATTAAAAGAAAGTCAAAACTACTTAAAAGTCTGTTGGTTTGAGGAAAGGATACATGCGTGTGAAACCTTCAGAAGGTTAAAAGGTTAAGATATTTCCATTCAAAAAATAAAAATACATTTCATTGTTATTTTAATTTTAACCCTCCTGGTGATTGTCTCGACAAGGAATCTGGTAATTAGAAAACTGACCAGATTTTGAAGGATGAGATACCTTGTTATTAGAAAAAACTGACCAGATCTTGATCTCGTCATCATAAAAAAATCGGCAATATCTTAATGACGAGATATCTCGTTATTAGACGAAAACTGCTCAGATCTTGATGCACGAGATATCTCGTCGAAACCACTTGGAAGGTTAAATATAAAAAATTGATACACAAATTTTGTAGTGATATCAGAACAAGACATCAAGACAAGTCGGACAAGGTGTATAACCAGAGTGAATTGAATCGTTTTTTGTTGATTTTGCATTCTATAAACCAATACTCATAATTTCTGAGCGGCAATGGAGCACCTTTCTGCTTAACTATTACACGACTCAATCTCTTCTTTCAGAACTTCCTTTTCGAATAGATTTAGTATCGATTTCATTTCGATTGTAAGATATGGTTTTTGTTTTTAAGTTGTTTCCGAGTCCATGTAAGGTTCTGTAATTAAACGAACTGTGCGAACGTTAAGTTCGCCTCAGAATGTCACAAATACATGTACAACAGACTGAGAAATCACACCTCATCCGCCTCTCTACTTCGAGAAGTAAAAAAGACGCCACACCTCAAACGCGCACTTGCCAAACCTGGCGCATAGGTGGGGAAACCTTGCATAGATTACGAAATTTCCGTAGGAAGATAAGTTGCCACGAAGCACTCACTTATAATGTAGGACCTGCTTGCCAAAGCTGACACACCTCTGGCACCCACAGGTTTTGAGGGTGACCTCGTGACCTTTCCGAGATCTACCAAAGAGAACTGACGAACCAAGAGCTACTCCTGATAGCAATCTTATAGAGGATAAAAAATGTTGGCACCTTTGCAAAGAGCGTCGGTATAAATATACTGTCCCATCCTCGTCCCCCTCCTTGCCTCACATTTTTTAAGCAACTCCCGAAGTCAATTCCTGTCAGAAAGAAGCAGCAATAACAGAAGAAACGATGGCGAGGAATAAGCGAATGTTAGCAATTTTAATCCTGTTAAGTACGACGGCGCGTTTGTGGTCTGTGTAACTTTAGAAACAATAAGTGTGCGAAAGGCATCGCTGTTATCTGGAAGTGCAAATTGGCTACCTTTTCCCTTTCCAGCAAGCAGGTGATAACTCAGCACACAATACCGCCGTTAACGTCATTTGCTCCCGAGCTGGCAATGGCTGCGACAAAGTGCTGGATTTGAGGTAGAAACGATTCGTGTTGATTCTTTCGGACGAGGATTTTAATGTGCTTTCGTGAATAAATGTTAAAACTGGCGTATTTTCCAAAAACGTATTTTGGAAAATGATAAAAACTTGGAATGGAAGCAGCGTTATTGTATACTACCGTTTTTATCACCGAATAAAAAAAGCGTTATTTCGCTCCCACGTTTAGTGACTGCACATAAAGTCTGTAAAAACACCCCACGGGCTTAGAAAAATTTGTATATTTCATGCTCATAGCTTGTTTTACTTCGCTTAGATCTGCGTTATACTTGAGAGGTCTGAAAGCAACCGTAAAATCTATTCATAGATAGCTTCCCTACTTCCACTCGACTGGTAAACGACTTTGCGCATAATTAAACAAGGGTATTCGTGTCTAATAATTACCCAAACTATTTCCAAAACTAGTATGAAATCTAGAAATAAGTATTGTACAGACTGTAAGTACTCTAGCTACTATTTTAGGTGCAATAAATAAATAAGAATTAAAATGTGCTTTTAACCCTCCAACTGGTTTCGACGAGATATCTCATCATCAAGATCTGAATAAGTTTGCTAATGGCAAGATATCTCGTCATCAAGATACTGCCAATTTTTACATGATGGCGAGATTAAAATCTGGTCAGTTTTTCTAATGACGCGATATCTCGTCCATCAAGATCTGGTCACCTTTCTTCTAATGACCAGGTGCCTAGTCGAGACAACCACCAAGGAGGGTTAAATAACTTATTTTTAAATTAATGTCGATGAAAGTTTTAAAATTTATTGTAGTTTAGCATTTTCCTCCATCTATATCAATTGAAGCTTCTGTTTAAGTCAGCATAACAATTCTATTTGACCAAAAGTACTGTAAGAAATACATTTGCTTTACAAATAAAGCGGACAATAGGAAAGATAAGATACTTCTATTGTTACAGATAAGAGTATTTTCGCATTTAGTACTTTCACGAGTTTCATTTTTTAAACTGAATCATAAATATGAACAATAAATTTAAATCCAATAGACTTATGAAACTAATTATTTATTTTCGTCCATAGTCGTTAAAATTACAATTAATTTGTCTGATCATTTGAAAAAAGAAAGACTATCATAATTCTAAACATTTATCGCATCTTTATAATTAGGGAAGACAAGTCTTTACTCAGTATAGAAAAAGTTATTTAAAGGGAAGGAGAAATGACTTTCTATCAAATACATAAACATCACTCACATGTTTAATTACTCATTTAAGTTTACATTTTGGTGGACATTTTTCATATTTAGCTACACGCTGTCTTGGACTGCATAAACAGCAAGATTTCTATCTTAAAATCAAACTAAAAGTACTTTAACAACATATTACAAAGTAATATATTCTTATACCGAAACTAGCTATTACAATATTTTCAGAGTATAATGATGTATTTCTGTTATTTTTTCTACCTTCTTGTATGTACTAGCATGAAAGTACTAACTATGATTCATTGAAGTCTACACTACGGACTCCATTCTTCCAAATTATGTCCAATATTTTCAGTAAATAGATTATTTGATTTACAGATGTGATTTTTGTTAGAAGCACCAATACATGCACCAGCGCACCACAATCCTCTCAATATCCATGCAGTCAATTTACTCTGATAGACATTTTAGTCTAGACATTAAGTTAAGAATACTAGCGATAGAAGTGAAAGCTGATATAGTTAGGATGTAATTTAATTCGTAAAGAGGTATAGTAGAGTAAAATTAGTAAATGGGTGAAGTAGTAATTAGTAAAGGAATATGTTTCATAATCAAGCACTAGTTCATCACAATCCTCTCAATATCCATGCAGTCTATTTACTCCGATAGACATTTTAGTTTAGATATGTAGCCAGGAACACAAGTGATAGAAGAGGAAGCTGATGTAGTTAAGGGTAATTCAATTAGTAAAGGAGTATAGTAGTAATTAGTAAAGGGGGTAAAGTAGTAATTAGAAAAGAACATTTCATAATCATGCTCTAGTTCATCACAATCGTTTCAATATCCATAGTCTTGGCGCAGCATGACCAAATATGGCCCTTGCGCCATAAAACCCCTAAAACAACCATACAGTCTATTTACTCCAATAGATATTTTAGTTTCGACAAATAGCCAAGAACACAAGGCGATATAAGTGAAAGGTGATGTAGGTAGAGGTAATTCAATTAGTAAAGAGGTATAGTAGTAATTAGTAAAGGGGTATAGTAGTAATTAGTAAAGGGGTAGAGTAGTAATTAGTAAAGGGGTAAAGTAGTAATTATTTAAGAATAATTTTCATAATATATCATGCGCTAGTTCATCACAATCCTCCCAATATTCATGCAGTCTATTTACTCCAATAGACATTTAGCCAAAAGCACAAGGGATAGAAGTGAAAGCTGAGGTAGTCGAGGTATTTTAGTAAAAGGGTAAGTAGGTAATTAGTAAAGAGGTAAAGTAGTAATTAATAAAGATTATTTCAATATCAAAAATAGCTATGATCGTTCCCAAAATCATGACTGCCATCCACAAAAGTACGTTACAGCTGCATTGGCTCTCACAGTTCATAGAACACCCAGAAAATGAAAGTTATTTATTGCTTTATTAATATACAAATCAGACGCGATATATGATGCGCTAAGATTAAATGAAGTCCTAATGAGAATTTCTTTTATGAAACAATTGAATATAACATTTTCTTGTGTAATGGAAACCATACGATTGGTATGTGACAAAGGGTCGTAAGGTTAAAAACAAGGAAATAAAAATGCAAAGATTGTTAACGATCCTTACTCGGCATTTTATGTAGCACTGAGGAAATAATAGCGTTCATACTCGCAACACGGCTTTTCCTTTTTATTTAAATCCAAAAGGCGGAAAATACCTCTGGTCAATAAGTTAAAAAATTAACATCAACAGGGAAACAGTATGCAGCGAAAACAATGAAGTTTCCTATGATTTGAACACAAAACAAAAAAAATGTTTCAATTAAGGTTAGTTAAGACTAAAGTTTATAATTTCTGTAGATATGGGAATGCGGAAGCTGAAAATAAAATCAAACTTTACAAAAGAAAAGTAAATTATACGTAAATGCACATTTATTTGCATTGAAACTCAACGAATCTGTAAATAATGGGATTTTATTCTCCATGCATAAACAAAGCATTTGAAAACAGCATATTGAATAAATATTTAACTTATTCTAAAATATTTAGGTACCCATAAAATTGAAATGTGGTATTTTTTTAAGTTTTAAGTTATTCTATTTTATTATACTTATTACTTTTAGGTTTTTACACAATTCAACTTCTAAGTACTCAATATTCATTTTAGTTGCCCTACACCACTCTACTAAAGTGTTCAAGACTTAAGTTCCTTCAAGTTATAAATTCTTTTAGTTCCTTTAAAGGACTTAAAAAATTTTAAGTGCTATTTAACTTAAGTAAAACGAATCCTAAATCGAATTGTAAATATTTGTTTACACGTGGTCATTGTTTAAAAAGGTTATATAACTAACTCTTTAACCGGCAGCAAAAGATATCACATTCTGGGCTATAATAGCAATCTTTCCAATAGATTATACATCAAGGTATTTCAAACCATTACTTTTCTTTGACAGTCTGCAGGAAAATAATTTTTGTAAAAACTACAAGCACTTACACAAAAATTAGAACTACTATAATAGCAATATAGAAATAGTAATTTTTATTGATGTCAAAAACAGTAATAAACCCAAATAAATTTCATAAAAGATTTTCTGATACCTAGATTTCAAAAATACGAAAACAATAATTCTTAAAATACTCCACAAAATTTAACTTTGAAATAAAACAACTACTGACTAGAGTGATTCATTCTAAATACTAATTTATATAAAGCTTATATACGATTTGATGAAGTAAAATATGTTTTGAATAACGTTTATGACATAAGAAAAGGGCTTTAAGGTATAAAGACTATTTTTTGAAGCTAGACAGTCCAGAAATCAACAGGTACCACTTAAACTTCAATGCACACAACAAACACGCGAAAGGTATTTACGTTCAAATAAGAAAGGTTCATAGATTCAATCAACTCTACAAGATGTGTGCTATTGCTATTTATGTGCTATTGAAAATGAACCTCAGACTTTTAAGAAGTGTATTGTTATATAGAAAAAAGAATAAACTCGTTTTCTGAATTACTGTAACTATAGTCTATGAATCGTACATAAATTGAAATTTTTTTCGGCAGAAGCATTCGTGAAAAAGATTTCTTAGCGTTTCGTCACTGAAAAATATTTTAAATTTAGAGTGATTAACACCTGACTTTAGTGTGATAGGGAAAACTGTTATAGTATAAAAAACTGTTTATACTTACGGGGAAACACACAAAACATATTTTTATTATATATATTTTTAAAATTATCTTCAATGTTTATAATGATAATCAGTCTTACATTTCCTATAAAAGATTTATTCAGAATTATCAGAAAGTACTATCTGAACATTACATACGGTTAAGCCAATGTCAAAAAATTGAGATTAAGAACATTTTATTTGTACCAATATTATTTTTTGAAAATATTCTTAACATAGTCAAAGATTGCAAAAAAATATAAAAGTAAACGTTTGTTAGTTTTATTGAAACTCTCACTGTAACGGAAAAAAAATATTTAATGGATTTCAAGACGATTTTTAAAATAAAAAGTAGAACAAATTTCTATGATTTATTATTCATATAATTTTACTCACATATGTCTCAATAGCTTTTTTGTTTCAGAATTTTACATATAATATTTTATTAACTATTTAGTTGTGTAATTTATAATCCTTTGACTCTGACAAACCTTCTTTTTTGGAAGTAGAATCGAAAGAGAATAAAAGGATAAAAACCCTTTTGAGAAACAAAACAATTCACAAAAGTATCAGAGAAAAGTTTAATTGAAAAATATATACATGAAATTGCATGCTAGGCAGTTCATAGAAGATACACATCGTCGGCTTGATGTAAAAATTTGGTTTAGTCTCTTTTTGTACATACCATTCCTTCATATCTATTTAACCTCGTTAAAATTGCAAATCCTTACCTCAACAGTCTGAAAGTCAAGGATCTTTTCCCTTAATAACTTACTCCAAGTTTCAATAAACTCATACTGGTATTTACCTTGTTTTAAGCCTGAAGGACAACGCACTGTAAATTTTCTTGAAAATTTCGTCAAAACTCTAGTGAAAATCGAGTATCATAAAAATATTGGAAAAGTTTTATACTTATTACCATTTTGACAACTTTTATAGTTTAAACTACTACAAATTTCAAACCCTTAAATTAATTATGATCATATATAATTATCTACTAAAATTTCAACTACATCTAGTTTAAAAACGATTTTCAAATTGTAAAACTCAGCCAAATCTTCAACTTCCATTGTTGTTTATGTTTACTTCAACATCTAGATTTAAAGCAGAATTTTGATTGTTTCTGTTTCTTTCAAATGAACTGAAGCTATGTGCCTGCTTCTAGTTGTGTAAATACGAGTAGAACGAGTTATAGATTTAGACATTTGTAGATCGAAAAACAGTTCAAAATCTTACCTTTGAATTTACCAGCTCCTGAGTCTTTTTTCATAGATCTAGACTTGAAATAAACTTCTCTAAACTTGAAAGATTGGAGATCTTTCTCAAAATTTTACTTTCAATCTAAAAGTGTACTTACCAACTTTTTACAGAAAGCCGACGATGTTTTACTAAAATACGAAAACAACAACAGACGAAGAATCTGTCTATGCAACAGAAATAGCACTGACTGGTAAAGAATTTGTGTGTACGCAGCGAAAACAAGGGAGTCGTAAGAAAGAATCAAAGGATTATACGTTGTGAAACATGGAATATTGGTGTTTCCTCTATTTTAATTAAAATTCAAACGAATGCAATTCAATCAAATAACAATCTGTGAAGAGATCGTGGTGTATGTTTTCCTTGAAGTAATCAACTAATTTTTTTTGTTTCCGAAAGATTAGTATGAGTAGCTTATAAAATGTTAATCCTTACATTTGAGATTATATAAAATTTGTAACACAAAAGCTGCGTTATGGGGGTTGAATAATTTATACGTGCATTAAAGAATCAATTTTCAAAAGGTACAACATCACAAAACATATCTATATAATCATTTAGCATTGGACTGTTACAAGTAACTTAAATCTTCATGTTGAACAGTTTCTTTCTCTACACTATCGTTTACTTTTATCATGAATGGAAAATCAGACAATATTAAAAGTGCAAATTTTATTAGTGCAAATCCTGGAGTAGGTATGATAGAAAGTATGTCTACACCACATTATCTTTATTTGAAGTTTGATTTGATTAGAATAGTATATTTTCAGCCCCTTAACTAGAAATATTGAAATAAATGATAATTTCTAGTTTTTACGTTCATTTGTAAAATCTAATTTTCATTCATATCTATCAAGCTTCTTTTGACTGCGACTGAATTTATTTTTTTCATTGCTTTATATTTAATCTAATGAAGTTAATTACAAATTGTAGGTTTAGAATTGAATGGACTTATAGTTTGTTTAAAAAATAATCATCCCGAATTTTAAAGCAAGAACTGCAGTGACTTCAATTACGATGATTTTGAAAACAATTGTTAGCCACATTTCCAGTACTAAATTTTAAGATTTATATATATTTATTTATTTATAAAAGGTGTTAAATAACTTAGGAAAGGTACAGAGCGAAATACAATGTAGAATTCAAACCACAAGGATTTTCTCCGAGAAACTATATTCAGTTGAAAATTGCTGAACGAAAGTTTCGGAACACCGTGATAATTCTGCAGTCTACTCTGCATAATATGTAAAATATTTGCATGTGTATTTGGATACAAGTTGGCATTTCATATAATTGATACAGACTCAGCAAATTATATCATATAAATCAAATTTTGGGAATACCTACTGAATCGATATTTGTTTGAAATCAAATATAGAAAGGTGAAAACGAGATTTGTGTTAAGATTTTCACATGCTATATTTATTAAAACCTTTTAAGTTTAATTGTAATTTTCATTTACAAAAGATAACTTAGAACTTCCATTGTTATATTGATACTATTAAAACACCCAGTTTATTAGTACTAGACAAAATTTTACTACCTTTAAAAATATCGAGTTTTAGAACGATATAAATTTATTTATTCTCAAAAATAAAACACAACATAAACATTTGTATGCAAATACTTATCATTGCATTTAAGTTTGAATTTCTATAGCTTTTATACGAGATTTATGAGTAATCGTTTCGAACTTCAGCGTATATATTTTCAAAAGCACACAATAAAGATACAAATGTTTAATATAAAAGTTAGGATTATTTGAATTGAACCTACTTCTTAGAGATCTGTAGCCAGCATGAAGTGAGTGCTCTGTCCATCCTATATAAAATTTTAATTTAATAAGGCTTGAGATATCTGTAAATATGATAAAATCCAAAACAAGGCTAACACAAAAAATCTCAAACTTATAATCGTAAAAACAAAATACTTAGGATTCAAGAGCTCTCAGTCATAATTACAATTTCTAAACTACAACAATCAGTTGAAGGTTAGAGAACAAAGAAACCTTCATCAAAAATATAACATCTTTCATATTATAGTCTTTTTAGATATATATTCGTATTATACTTTCAAATATTGTCTTAAGAAAGTTTGAGCAAGCAATTAACCCTCCAAGTGGTTTCGACGAGATATCTCGTCCATCAAGATTTGACTAATTTTGCTTATAACGAAGATATCTCATCATCAAGATATTACCGTTTTTTTATGATGACGAGATCAAGATCTGGTCAGTTTTCTTCTAATGACAAGAGACAAAGAGAGATCTTGATGGACGATAGAACTCGTCCATCAAGATCTGGTCAATTTTGCTAATGACGAGATACCTTGTCGAGACAACCACCAGGAGGATTAAATTTCAAAACAGTTAAAATCTAATCATCACAATTCTAAAAAATAAGTGTGTTTAGCTCTTCATTTTTAACGAAGAAGATTTACATAAATTTCAAAGCCCACATGCAGATCCAAATAAAAAATATTACAACAAAATTATTAAATTCAAAGGTACAAACTTCTTATACACTCGCCTTTTAGCCTTAGACTTAATATCTACACAAACACAAACAAATTTTTGAATTTTATGGAGATCAAAATGTTCGTTCTATCCGCTGATGACTATGAAATTGATTGACGCAAATTATATTAGACTAAGATTGAAATCGATTAATTTCTGGCAAATACTTAAACGCAATCATACTAAATAAGATGCTACCAAAGCTGATTTAAAACGAATTTCATTCAAGAATAATACGCAAGGAATTGTTAATCAATCACATTAAAATTGGCATCGCTAGGTAGTCGCTCTTAAAATTTTCTCATTATTAAAATTGCTAAAGAGAAGCGATTTGCATAAGTGTCACTATAATCTTTAACGTCCTTAGAGTGTTATAGTGCGGTGGAACACAGTAAATGGTCCAAAAGAGCCATTACCTGCAGCAAGGCAGCTTGAGAAAGCCTAAGTAGATACTTTATATACAGAAACGCAGCGCTCTCACGATGCTGATAGCCCGAGTTAAATTGAGCAATATCTAGCCCCCGTGTAACAATATTCAAACCATTTACCTGATGTTTATGGATCCCAAATGACTCTTCGTCATGTTATGGAAAACTACGGCCTCCTGCAGACTGCCGTTCGGGTAGAAATTCCTCCATGCAAACAAAGCCTTTGTTAGTAATGGCAAGTAACACTAAGGAAATTGCCCGGATTAAGTAGATCAATAGACCAGTGTCGGATAAAGCTGCAATATCTGGTTTTAAGTTATGTTTTGCTTAGAAAGGGAAATGGTTGAGTATATAAATACCACTTTTTTTTTCTCTCACTCAACACAAAGATTGAACTGCTTTGGTTTGTCTATTGAACCTCAGTTTGATTTCCTTTTGGAATATTAAGATTAATATTAATCATTAACTTAGATATGTTCACTTAATTTTGGTAATAGAGTATAGAAGTATTGAGAAGCCAGATGGCGAATGACAAAGTCAAGTGCCTGGCATTTGTTTCACTCATTCACATTAAGCATTAATTTGGAGCATTAAGATTTCTGTGGTGTTACATTAACTTCTGTAACTTTCTGCACTTGAATTCTGCTAAAATTTCAATGCTTATAAGATGGTATGGCGTGTGATATATTTAGTTGGTTGGGTAGGGTTTCATGGCGCAAAGGCCCTATTTGACCAAGCAACACCAAACAACGTCAAGTAAATGGACATGCACACAAGGAAAGCTTTACTGATTCAGAAGAAAGAAATATTCAGGGAGGAATCGAACCTATAACTCGCAGGTTTTGATACAGTTAGAGCGCGGTAGTTTTTAATATCGTATACGAGACACTTCGACATTTATTTAGTACAACAAAATATTAGAATGAAATGATAAAGGCACAACAAATCATCCATCGGTTAAAGTCATACGTCCACTTCCGAATTTTAATCTCCATAAAATTCAAGAAAAAATATCTCGTGGTGACTCACCAACGCAGATGTACGAAACCCCCTGTTGCAACCTCAAACGGAACTAGGAACGCGTCCAAATTCAAAATCCAAAACTCTAGAGAAGACATACATTTTAATCTACTTACTCATCAGCATACCTGAACAGAGCCCTGCATTGACGGCATTACCAAATGAGTTCTGCCTTGGAAATTAAACGTCCAGAAATAATTTCAAATATCACTTTGTTCTGTCTACTCACCGGCATACTTGAAATCCCGTCCGTTATAAACTGTATTACAAAATTAAAGATGGCTTAAAATTACCTAGAATATTTTAGATCCTACAATGAATATTTCTCCTGAAGAAAAGACTTCTTATATTGTCCTTGGTTTCTTTTTCTTGTCGCTGGTTTCAGCAATAATTGAAAGAGGTATGCAAAACTCAGCTAATGCCTCCTTGACTTGGATTTTTTTTATATTCATCTCACAACCTATGCAACATCACATAGTTCCTTTATGAGTGAGTCTGGTATATTAGAGATTTTACTCTAAACCTCCACAATTCATCTTAAATTTTCTCTTATAGTCTTCTCCAAGGCATCCCTCCATTGGTGAAGGTGTTGAGTTCTACAAATATTCAATTGAAACTGACCTATTCCTTCACCCTTTATTTTTTCTTGTATTGAGAGTTTTTAATTCCATTATCTTGCTTCTTTCTTGTTTTCCATCTGCAAGATATGGAATATTAGCAACTATGAGAAATTGCACTACTTCAGGTAACATTTCTCAGCAATACTTCATTTCGCATCCTTCCTTTTTACTATGGTAAGGAAACGTATTGTTTCCCATTTATTTTTTCCTTTAGTTTAAGCAATAAATTTTCCCAAGAATGTAACCATGAAACTGTAAATGAAAGCTTTTCAACCCAATGACATTTCAGATAGTATCCAAATTTCTACACAAAAAAAAATTCAACAGCACTTCATATACTAAATCCTTACAGAGCTAACCAACTTTATTTTTAAAAAAATCTTTCTCTAATTTATCATATTCTCCTATCATAGCCTTTCATTCATCACATTGACAGTAAAAAAACCATTTCGGAACAAGTTGACAACACTTAGCTACACCTCATTGCAAATGTTCAGTGATAGCTTCAACATTTTCAAAACTTTTACTATGAAATTGAAAGAAAATCAGATGAAATGAATCTTAGAACTTCATGAAGAAGCGAAGAAAATGTTTTTCACTGAACTGAAGTATCTAGTTCCACGACATATTACAGTTACTAATGGTACCAAACTTGAACAAAAGAAATCCACTTTAACATCACACATATCTCCAGCAAAACAACTGTATATACAACACTACTCTTGTAACTCTCACAAAATTTCTATTTGACAAGCAAAGCAAATGCAAACATCAGAGAACAACATAATTCCCATATTCTGAACCATGATCCAACTCCTGATAATATATCATTTGATGAACACTCAAATCGCTCATAGACACTACTGGAAACAATCCTATTTTTAAAGGGATAACACTACTTCATCAATATAAGAAACACAAGTAGCAAAATCATACACAAAGAAAGTCTTATCAACACTACATCATTCCCGCATTACTATTGGTCATGTTTATGTGCATTTATATGCTAATAGAGCAAATATTTCCTGAATAACTGTTGCTTGCAACTAGTTTTCGACAGAGAAAATCTCTGCAATTATAAAGATAGACAAAAATGTTCTAATCTACCAGTACTGAATCAACAATGTAACATAAATGCTCATTTTATACGCATCTACACGCAAATAAGTCAAATATTATGCATATAACTATCTTTCATAATTTCTTTTCTACACAGGATATTATCAGTAAAGACAATAGGATCACAGTATTTGAAAATGGCCGTCAAAATATGTGTGTTTTGGTCTACCCAATACTACGGTGAAGGAACAGTCTGATAAACAAACACGCTATTCCTACAACACTATTACTCATGTTTATGAGCATTTATATGCTAGTAAAGCAAATATTTCCTGAAAAACTGTTGCTTACAAATACAGAAAAAATTTCGCTAATCATTGAAATATAGAAAAAATATTCAAATCTCGATCCACACCATAGCACAAATGCTCATTTTAAGAGTATTTATATACAAATTTGTCAAACGACATAATGATAATACACAATTATTTTTCTACACACACAAACAAAGACAGAATGAACAAACCTTCGAAGTGACCATGAAAAATGTTTTGGTTTACCCAATAGAAAAAGAAACAGTTTGATCAATACACTATTCCAATAGCCCCATTATGTTTATGGGCATTTATATGCGAATGGAGCAAATATTTCCTGAATAGTTATTGCTTGCAAATAGTTTTATAGAGAAAGTCTGCAATCGTAAATAGAGAAAAATATATTATGGTCTACCCAATAATTACGAAAAAGAAACATAGTCTGATCAACGCACACTATTCCAACAGCACTATTGTTTATGTGCAATTCATATGGCAAATGGTGCAAATGTTTCTTGGATAGCTATTGCTTACAGAGCCTCAAAGAAAATTTCTGCAATCACAGAAATAGAGAAAAACATTATAATCTCAGTCCATACCGTAATAAAAAGCTCGTTTTGAATGTAAATATATGCATCATTATATGGAGAAATTTGTCAAAAATGACAAATTTCTCCATATAATGATGGCCTCCAGTTATTTTTCTACACAGACAAGTAACAACAGTCCACCTATGAAAAAACGCTTTGGCTTGCCCAATGCTACAAAGAAACAATCTGATCATCCCACACTATTCCAACACTCTTACTGTGCATTTGCACTATTACTTCGCATGGTTCGCGATTATTTTTCTGCACAGACCAGCAACGACAGTATACCTTTAAAAAGAAACCTTTTGGTTTGCCCAATACTGTGACAAAAAAACAATCCGATCATCACACACTATTCCAACAGCACTCTTACTGTGCATTTGCTCAAAAACTTTGCATGATTCACAATTATTTTTCTACACAGACAAGCAACGACAGAATACCTTTGAAAAAAGTTTTGGTTTATCCAAAACAACGACAAAAACAATCTGATCATCACACTATTCCAACAACACTCTGACTGCATTTGCACATGGCTCGCAATTATTTTTCTACGCAGACAAGCAACGACCTTTGAAAAAATTCTTTGGTTTGCCCAATGCCACGACAAAGAAACAATCTGATCATCACACACTATTCCAAAAGCACTCTGTGCATTTGCTCTATTACTTCGCATGGTTCACGATTTTTCTACGCAGACCAGCAAAACGGCAGCCTTTGAAGTGACCGCGAAAAGATGTTTTGGTCAACGGCCGCACTGGCAGTGCGAAAGCACAATCACCTTTTCGACAGTAAACAGCGGATATTTATTTATGTCCGCATGCGGTGAACCTCCCCCCAAGACGCGTGAGATGTTAGGCCTAAGGCGAGACACAACAAAAGGCGAGTGCACATAAGAAAGGCTATAGAATCATCTTACCCGCAATGGTCATCCAGGGGTAGCGGGGAACGTCCGGAATGGGGTCCAGCTGCCTGTAGCCCAACTGGGAGCAGGGGCTGAGCGAAGAGGCCAGGTCAGTCGCCGGGTGAGGCAAAAATTGCGCCGGGGCCATCATCGCCTGTGCTGCGGCGGTCGAGCTGGAAACGCCGCAGTTCTGTAAGTTAAAAGCGTACCCGGTGCTGGAAATGTCCAAGCCGTTGCTCTGGCCCGTGGAGTTGTACCGGCACGACTTGGCCAGATCCGAGTTGGAGGTGTAGTACAGTGTACCGGATACTGCCACGGAGGACTGAGGGGAGAGGGACCCGTAAGGGTACATCCTATGCTGCGGGTGATGGCCGTAGCTCTGCAGAGCTGCCGCTGAGGAGACGGCATCGCTGGCGTACTTACTCCCCAGGAACGAGTCCATGAAAGTGTTCGAGCTCATTTTTACTTCATATTTCGGGGGCTGTCAGATCGAGAGGCTATTCCTGCGCTGACGAAGATCACGATGCCGGGTTGGGGCGATTCACCATCAGCTGTCGGGGCAACCGCGGTATCAACAAGACGACGCCAATCACAGCGGCTACGTTGAGATCCCAGCCAATGACTCGTCGTTTCCGCTACCGCGCTCAGAATGCCCTCGACTGCCTCCCGACTCGGCAGTCTCGATCGTTCGTTCGCTTTTCCGACCGTCTTGCACCCCCCCCCCCCTCCCTCTGCAGTTTAGTTTTGTTTAACGGGCTTCTAAGACAACTGTAGACTGTGGTATAAATTACCGCCGTCCCCTCCCTCCTGCTATCGAATCGGGTGCTTTTTTTCCCTCTCTCGCTTCGGGTATTGTGTTTTGATTCATTGTGGATCTGTTATCGAGATTAGATAGTGTGGGTGAGAGAGGATACTTAGTTGCTAGTTAGGGTGTGTCGGGTTGGATACTAAGTTTCTTATTCCGTGCTCGGATGACTGACTGACTAAGTCGTTTCCCATCGGAGGAATTCGGGAAATCGAGTTCTTGAGGTGTGCTCGAATCGGAACGACGTGAAAAGTCTGTTGGCGTGAGGTAATTTCAGGCAATGTAGTTCGAATGTTAATTGAAAAGATTGTTCAATCAAATTCGGAGTTTTGATGAAGAAAATCGATTTCGAGTAAATAATCAGGAATTTGAGAAATATATTTAATCGAAATATCGTAAAAATTGATTAGCATTTGAGATAATTTCAGACAATATGGTACGAATATATTTTCCAATAAAATTCAGAGGTCATAAATGAAGAAAATCGATTTCGAGAAAATAATCAGAAATTCGGGAAATATATTTATTCTAAATATCATAAAAAATTATTAGCATTTGAGATAATTTCAGATAATATAGCACGAAAATATTTTCCAATAAAATTCAGTAGTTATAAGAAAGGAAGATAATCGATTTCGAGAAAATAATCAGAAATTCGAGAAATATATTTAATCGAAGTATCGTATATAACAATTGATTTACATTTGAGATAATTTCAGTCAATGTAGTTCGAATGAAAATTGGAAAGATTTTCCAATACAATTCAGTGTTATAATAAATGAAGAAAATAGATTTCGAGAAATTAATCAAGAATTCGAGAAATATATTTAAATGAAATATCGTAAAACTTTATTATTAACATTTGAGATAATTTCAGACAATGTAGTTCCAATGCTAATTGAAAAGATTTTCCAATAAAATTCAATAGTTATTACAAGTAGAGAAAATTGATTTAGTGAAATTAATTAGATGTCCTAACAAAACTGAAATCGAAAAGAAGTAAAAAATATTAGTCATTAAGGTAATTTTAGACTATGTATCTCGAATGTTAATTGAAAAGATTTTCCAATAAAATTCAATAAACACAAAATGAAAAAAGATTGATATCGAGAAAATAATTAGAAATTCGGAAATAAATTTAATCGAAAGATCGTAAAAATTGATTAGCATTTGAGATAATTTCAGACAATTTTTTATTCGAATATTAATTGAAAAAAAAATGTTCCCATAAAATTCAATAGCTATTATAAAGAAAATCGATCTCGAGAAATTAATCAGATATTCGAGAAATGTATTTTTATCGAAACGACATAAAAAAAATTTGGATTTGAAATAATTTCGGACAGTTAGATTGAATATTAGTTTTTAAAAGTTCCAATAAAATTAAATAGTTACAAAATAAAATTGTCTCCAAAAAAACTTTTCCAATAAAATTCAAGTTATTATAAATTAAGAAAATTGATTTTGAAATTAATTAAACCTTCGAACAAATTTAAATCGAAACGAAGTAAAAAATTATTAGTGTTTGAGATAATTGGTTCAATGTTTAATGGAAAAGATTTTCCGATAAAATTCAAGTTAATTATAAGTGGAGAAAATCGATTCTGAGAAATTGATTAGACATTCAAAGTATATTTAAATCGAAAGGATGTAAAAAATTACTAGTGTTTGAGATAATTTCAGACAATGTGATTCGAATGTTAATTAAAAAGATTTTCCAATAAAATTCAATAGTTATAAAATGAAAAAAATCGATTTCGAGAAATTAATTAGGTATTTTAAACACATTTGAATCGAAGCACAGTAAAAATTATTATCATTTGAAATTATTTCAGACAATATAACTCTAATATTAAGTGAAAAG
Organism: Meta bourneti; assembly: GCA_933210815.1. Lineage (NCBI taxonomy): Eukaryota > Metazoa > Arthropoda > Arachnida > Araneae > Tetragnathidae > Meta > Meta bourneti. Next base: position 81,774,666 of record OW119933.1, read on the forward strand.
ATTTTCTTATAAAATTCAATAGTTATAAGTGAAGAAAATCGATTTCCAAAAATAATTAAATATTCTAGAAATATATTTTATTTGAAACAACGTAAAAATTATTACCATTTGAGATAATTTAAGAGAACGTAGTTCGATTATAAACTGAAAAGATTTTCCAACAAATTTCAATACTTACAATACAAATGAAGAAAATCGATTTCTAGAAATTAATTAGATATTTTGTACTGAATTACGTAGTTAAATATTTAGGGGAAATTTGTTTTCAAAATTCATGAATTCATTTACACTCAAATGCCTTAAAATTAATTAATTTATTACATAAGTTAATTTGCTTAGTTGATTTATTTAAAAAAATCCGTTGGATAATTTCTATATTCAAGCTTAATATTAATCTGTTCATTAACTTATTTATTTTCTTAATTTGTATTAAAAATTCATTGAATTTTTTATACAAGCATCTTAAAGTTAGTTTGTTAATTAAAAATTAAAATTTGCTTGATTTGTTTTAAAAATTCATTGTGCAATTTCTCTTTCCCCTCTACTCGAATATCTAAAAATGAATTTGTAAATTAATAAAATAGATTTGCCGAATTCATTTAAAAAATTCATTAAAGAATTTCCTTAAGCTTGACTAAAGTAGATATAGTAAAGATGAGAAAGAAATTGATATATATATATATATATATATATATATATATATATATATATATATATATTTGTTATATCACGTAGAACAACGGAAACGAAAAAATAAGTAAACAACGAAGAGGTGAATTTAATAGGTATTAATAAGTAGTAACATTAAAAAATATCATTTTAATATATGAGATTCAATTAAGTAGCCTGTAATGATCGATCGATTTGATTTAAATAAACATTTAAAGGACAGAAAATCTGTTCTATTTCAATTACACATGAATTTTTAATAAAAAATAATTTAGCTCATTTGACTTAAATTCAAATGATTAGTTCGAAACCAATAACTTTCTAAATTATATTTTAAACAATACCTATATTAATAAATATCAGTTGAAATTTTATTTATGTTAAATAAATTTTCAGATGGTGAAAATACAAATCAGCAATACTTTCAGTAAATTATCTTTAGATTTAATTGGAGGATTCAAACATGTGCTGTGAAATTACAATTATGTAACTCAACACTGAAAAAATGAACATTTTTATCAATTATAATTTTGTAATCTTGATTCTATATTAATATATTCATGTAATATAGTTTTAATTTATTCGAGAAGTGAATGAAATGAAATATGAAGAGTAAAACTGACTTATACAAATATATAAATGGAAATGATAAGTTGCAGAAATTTGATAAAGATCATTTATTGTGTTTTCCAGTAGGTGATAACCAACATTTTAAAAAATGATATAGGTCTAAGTAGCTATAAATCTTCGAGAAAATAAAAATGGTTTTATAGTGAATAAAATACTGCAAACCATCAAGCAAAACTATATTTGAAATAGAATGTTTATGATCACTCGAGTGAGGGAGAAAATTCTATAGTACTAAACAGTAGGGGTAAAGAATGAATATGGTAAGAAATTATGTTGAGATATTTATATTTCCATGAATTACAAACTACAGGATCTTTTACTCTAGTTGCAGACTAGTACAAACTCATTCACATAATCAGTATTTGCATTTTTATTTATCATGGGAGTGCTATATAAAGACATTATTTTAATATGGTACAACTCCAAGATTTATAAACTTGCTCTTAACCGCATTTTCAGGCATAAAGTTCCATTTCATGAACCAAAGCAAAAGGTAAAAAGAAAATTCATCCTGGTCAACTAAAATTCATTACTTTTCAAGCATTTCAAATCGAATTCTCATTTCATTCAATTTAAAACCCAATACCTAAATGGAGTCGAACCACTATTAAAATATAGCCATCTGGTATTATTAAAGAAATCCACGAAAATCAGGCAATTGAAGATAACAATTAAATATAGCAGTCTAAGAGAAAAAAAGAAATTGAACGTAGATTATTCATTTCAAACAGACAAATTGAATGGAATTCAAAGAAAAATATTTTATGAAAAATTACGGAATATTTCATCCGATCCAATTACTATCCTTTCTGTTAAGCTATGGCTTTATAAAGTAGGTTTTCGAAAAATGCATCCATCTTCAAAACAGTATTTGAACACTTGGGTTAATCTCATATCCTCTTAACTTATAACAGAAGTGTTTGAGACACTAAGACTAAATATTGTAATGAACAAATGTTATTCGCCTATCTTCTTTCAATCTACAATAATAGACGGCTGTGTTGCTTCAGTTCGACGTTAATTAATTACCTACCTACCTCAAACGACAAAGGCGTCGGGTAAATATTCAAAAATTTACACACTTGGAGAAAAAACATTAATTTTGGTCTATAACAAAATATTTCATCAGAGTTATAAGAGCTCTTATAAGTTGAAAACACTAATATTTGAAACCGTTAAGAACTAACATTTTCAAATATTAGCCTCCAAAATGTGTTTGTAAATTCTTTAAGGAAGCTTATATTTCACTAAAACAAAACTGGTAGCTTTTAAAAGGTTTCACAGCCTTCATAAAGGGTTATCAACTTCAAAGGTATTGAAACTCGATTTCTACAATGAATGCTTCAATTTAAAGCACTTTTCTGTTTTCTCAGTCTAGAGTTTTCCAAGAAACACCAGAGGTATATAAGATTTTCTTACTAATTTCTTATATGCATGTACTCTTAATAACATTCATTGAAATAGTTTAATGACTGGAACAGAATGAATCCTGAACATTACAGTCGCAATATGTGCTTAACTTTATAAGGAATTCCAATTAGTTAATGAGGAGTGAAAAAGAGAAAGAATAGTTCAAATTTTTTTGAGTTTTTCAGATCGAGGGATAATTTATCAAACTAATTAACCTTGAGCACAGCTAGAGCTTAACGGGGTGACAACCTGCCATGTGCACGCTAAATCCGTAGGCCTTGATCCAAATGATGGGTGGGTGGCAAGTGAGGAGAGTACGAGTCCACAGAGTTGTCCCTGTTTATCTAGATCAAAATCGGATATGCATTTCTAGCGTATCTACATTGTTAAAATCCCTATACCGGGTAATGTGATGGTATAAATTTAGTAGGAATTCTGCACTGACCCCTTATAGAGAGAGAAGCATGGATACATTGCCTTTAAAATCAAGGAAAGAGGTAACGTCAGTAGTGGTAGCTTCTTTGTTAGACAAGGATCATGATGAACGTCGAACACACCTGAAAAATTTTTAGAGTATCTTTGCTCCGAAGTAAAAATAAAATCTTGCAGCCTTATCGTAAAAATGGTTGGCCGATGCTACATTTATCAACAACCTCGTCGATTCTAACAGGTAGACGACTTCCGGATCAATTAAAGACATTTGGATACGAGAGTGGATGGCCAGGTCCTTTGATCTTAATCCCAATCGTACAAATAATTTATTTTTATATAAAAAGTTTTTTAAAAATTAACATCATTAATTAAGTTATGCTCAGTGTCACCCAATTACGTGCACGCACCTGAAATGTTTTGTCTGATAAAGTTCTTTTGATCGATACACACTGATTTCAACGAAAGCATTTCAAATGATATTGAATAAATTATTTCCCTACCTATTAATGGCTAATAAAATAAAACCCTTTAATTTTCGTGATATTTCCCAAAGAATCTGCTTAAACAAAAAGCGCTCGGGCTATACAAATAGTTAATACACCAGTAGAAACGTTAGAACTTTCAAAGCCTTGAAACAAACGTTTTCTATCATTAATAGACATTACAGATGATTAATAAGAAAAACATGCGCCATCAATTAAAGAATATTTTGTTTTTAATAGATCTAATTACTTGCCAAATTTCTTTGTTTGGACTTGTGCCCATGTGCTTGAAGTCAATGATCTTCAAAATGTTGTTAAAAGGGAGCTTAAAGTATTGTAATCGCTATTGATAGTTTATCTTGAATTACATGAATGTCAGGAGGAAGCACTACAATTTTTACAGTATCTAAAAACATGCACAATAAATTTCAACTAAACTGTAAAATGGAAATACAATAGCCCCTATATATCGCACTTCTTGGGGACCAGAAAAGCGTGATGTATCGAGAAGAGCGATATAGCGTGGGTTGAATCATTATAGAAGAAAAGTACAATTTATGCATTAAATTACGTTCTTTTCATTTAATATTATGTAAAGCTACAAGTTAAACCCAAAAGCTATAGTTAAACTTTTTAAAGCAATACTAAATTAGGTTGAATAATTTTGAAAACAAACTCCCTTATCCACACTTTTGAAGGACCCAAATCTTTTTGACTAATTCATCCAAATTATGTAAAACTACAAGTTAAAACCAAAATGGATGGTTAAACCTTTTAAAGCTAAATTCGGTTGAATAGTTTTTGTAACAAAACTCCTCATCCACACTTTGAGACACCCAAATCTTTTTTACTTTAACGGGACAGTGGATATTCAAAACAAAATTTATATATATATATATATATATATATATATATATATCCGCACAACTTATATATATATATATATAATATACATTATCTGCACAACTTAATATATATATATATAATATATATTAAGTTGTGCGGATGGTAGGTTTAATTAACGTCGCACCGAAGCAACACATCGGGCTATTGGCGAAAGTCCGGGATGAACCTCGAAAGAAAAGACCGAGAACAAAACCTCGTAATTTTGAACCACGGTCAGATGACGATATGAATGAGGGAATATTAATTTAAGAATCTCTTGGTATCTTAAACTTAAAAAACTTTACTTATTTTTTAGAAGACTCCTAATTCATGAGCCAAATCAGTTTTTGGATCTATCCAAAACTAAAAGGGGAGAATATTGTGTTATATCAGTCATTATGGTTGGTTAGTAGTGATATTGCAAGCCATTTCCAATATCACACACATCCAATTCATTTCGTACATGCTAATCATACCAGTGTGAGAACGAATGTAAATGAACACCCTAGGAAAACACACTCTCACTCATATCGTCGGCTTAGAGCAGAAACGCATTAACTGACATTCTTCCGTAAACACTAAATGTTTGTTTTCATGATGAGGAGAAATACGTTGTATTATAATCTGTTTAAAACATATATGACATCAAACTGCATATCATTTTTTTTACCTAAAAGCTAATAGTTAGTATTTGAATAGTTGTACAGTAAAGAATCTTTGTCGTTAATGAGTTTATGCTCTAAGCCCTGTTATGTTAATCCATGCGAAAATAGATTCTGTGCTTTACTGATCAAGATATTCAATTTTTATTTTTCAAGTAAGGAAAATGTATATTTTTCAGAAAATACATTCTTTTCATAACATTTCAATATACAAACCTCGTCCTCGTAACCTTTAAGGGGATAAAACACAATGTATAGTAAGCCTTGAAATGTTATCAATTCTTCAAAGAGCTTTGCAATATTAATCAGACATTCAAAAGTTCCGATTACATACAATATATTTTTAAGAGAATGTGAAGAAATCCTTCACATATAAAATAAAAAATTTCACAAAAATTTTAGGTTCCAAAAATTAACAACTTACGATTTTTAAATTTTATTAAAAAATGCAGGACTGTTTTAGAGCAAATTGAAATATGCCAGCAGATAGCACCACTGTGGTTTTCCCTTTTATTTCCTTTTCTAAAGCATGCCAGAATAATCTCCAATAAGAAAATAAATTCCTTAAAAACTCTTACCTCATTTTCCCATGCATTTTTGTTCAGATCGAGCTATAACGTATTTGTAGTTCAAAAATACTCAACTTCACGAAGAGTGAAATCGATCCATCTTGTCCATTCATCCTCCCAAAAGGGTAAAGCAACACTCATAACACAAAAATCTGCTCAATAAAAATATTTTCCCATGTATTTTTGTTCGGATCAAGTAATAACGTATTTGTAGCTCAAAATATTCAACTTCACGAAGAGTGAAATTGGTCCATCTTACCTATTCATCTTCCAAAACATGGTAAAGCAAGACTCAACATAAAAATCTGCTCTATTAACCCTCCAAGTAGTTTTGACGAGATATCTCGTCCATCAAGTACAGATCAATTTTGCTAATTACGAGGTATCTTGCCATCAAGATATTGCCGATTTTTTATTAGAACGAGATCTGATCGAGATCTGGTCAGTTTTCTTCTAATGACGAGAGACTACGAGATCTTGATGGACGAGGTATCTCGTCGAGTCAACCACCAGGATGGTTAAAGTATGTTCCCCATGTATTTTGTTCAGATCTAGAAATAACGTAATTGTAGTTCAAAAATATCCAACTTCGCGAAGAGTGAAATCGATCCATCTTACCCATTCCTGCTCCCAAACACGTTAAAACAACACTCATAACATAAAAATCTGTTCTACAAAAATATTTCCCTTGTAGTTTTGTTCAGATCATGCAATAAGGTATTTGCAATTCATAAACCCGGAGCTTCACGAAGAGGGAAATCGATCCGCATCTAACCCATTCAAAGCATTCAGATTTCAATCAAGAGTACAAAATAAAGATCGAGTTTATCGTGAGACACATACGCCATCGTTGTCCGCAAAGTAAATGGAAGAGAGACACGTCAATGTCTGATACTTTTGCGCTAAGTCGCGCTATGTAGCGCAATCTGAATGTTTCGTACGTACTTCAGGCGGCCATTATTTCGGATCGAAAGCGTTGGCTCCCCAGCAAAGCGAAGTGCGTTGCCTTATCGTTTTTTACGATCCTACCGTGGAGGTAGTCTACGGGGAGCCGATGCTTCCCCCTGACTTCCCCATAGGAGAAGGACGCATTCGCTGAATGTATGAAAGTGAAGGAGCCACCGCGTCCATTACCCAATCAAAGCAGATCGCCGCTAAACAACATCGGAAAGTGCAATTCTGATTTTTCGCCCGGCTTCCTAGGGGAAATCGGATTCAGAGAATCGTCGATACCTTCCACGTGTGGGTAATACCTAACAAGGAAGAATAGGAAAAGTGCAGGAGCAGCATTTTTATGCGGATTGTGAATTGGATTTTGGTAAACCAGTATCGGTCCATCATCTTTTGTTGTGTGTTGACCAGGCTTCGACGTTTATTTAGACGTACTAAAGTTAGTCCCTATCACCCCTACTCGTGGTACTTACATAGACGTAATTCAAACCCAGCTATTTAACATAAAGAAAAGGGGCATTTCCCCTATAAGAAAAGGACCTATGCATGAAAGTGAAGGAGCCCCTGCGTCCATTACCCAATCAGAGCAGATCGCCGCCAAGCAATATCGGAAAGTCTAATTCTGATTTTTCGCCAGATTTCCTAGGGTAGGTAGGTAGTAAATTATCTTCGCACGGAGCAACACAACGGGCTATTGACGACAGTCCGGGATCAGTCCCGAAGGGAAAGATCCGAGCACAACACCACGTAATTTTGAACCACGGTCATATGACGAGGCAACACCTGAGCTGGCGCCACACTCTCCAAACTTTCACCCCACACCAACGTGACAGATTTCCTAGGGAAAAACGGATTCCTTATACCTCCATTCTAATACCTTCATATTTTATAGGAGTTTCAAATTATGCTTCAATCATTATAAGTGCATGCACTATTAACTTAAAGCAAACAAAACGAAGAACAGTGATCAAAGTTTCTAGATAGCTTTTTTGATACTTAATACTTTACGCACTCAGAAGGGCCGAGGTAATCCAGTTGCTAGAGTCGCGAATTAGCAACAGGAGGGTTGTGAGTTCGAAACTAGATCCAACCAAAGACCGTTGTGTACGTGAGGGATGGTTATATCTATCGAGGCCTCAAATGTCCTCACACGTTGGCTTGGTGTAGAAGTATGGAGACTAGAGTGGAGCTCAGGTGTTGGCTGGAGAGCCAAAATTATAGGCATGGTGAACTTCATACACTCATCAGGGCTTGATAATCCCAATCGACTGACTTTACTATGCATGTTGTATATACAGTATAATATATCATGATGTATAGATGGAATTAGTGTACAGATGTTTTAATCCTCCAACTGGTTTCGAAGAGATATCTCGTCCTTCAAGATCTGCCCAATTTTACTATTGACGAGATATTTCGTCCATCAAGATCTGATCAATTTTAGTAATGACGAGATATCTCGTCCATCAAGATCTGGTCAGTTTTACCAATGACGAGATACCTCGCCGAGACAAGGAAGGACAGAAGTAAAAACGAAAAACCTGACTAGACTAACCTAAGAGATTGACTTTACTATGAATGTTGTATATACAATACAATATATTAGGATGTATAGATGGAATTAATATGCGAAAAACCTAACATTCTGGATAGGCATGCCACCTCGGTGGTATGTGCTCTATTCATCTATTATATATCACACTTATTTAAACAGATACACGGTACAGTGTCTCACGACACTAGGCACTGGAGTGTGTGATGGCATTAGTTGCTTTTTGGTTAAAATCCATCTGTTGCAGACTGCATGTTGAAGAGGGGCGCTACTATGGAATGACCCCTCTCGATTGACACCAGAATCTGGTGTTGCTTACACTTTCATGTTTTCAATTTCTCAGGAAGGTAAAAACCAGATGGGATCTTGAAGATCGATGTTGGAAGCTCATAATAGCCAGATTCAATTTGTATAACAAACTGTACATAGACAAGTTAACCATCCTGGTGGTTTCTCTTGGAGTCGAAAACTACCCTGTAGTGGCCAGCCTATGTTGCAAAAGCCTGTTCAAAGCTGTCACCGGTTCTAGGCAAGGAACAATTTGTGTTTCCTACTTGGGTCTTTATTCTAATTGAAGTAATATGGGAAGTTTCGTCTCGAAGATGTATTTCGTCAATAGTAAAGCTGACCAGATCTTGGACGAGATATCTCGTCAAAACCACTTAGAGGGTTAGATGTGTTTAATTTAAGTTATCTTCCCTGTGTTCTGTGACTCTTGAAGCTTGCTTTGTTACGAATTGTTTTTTTGCACCTATGCTCTACCCAGTCCCTTCTTGAGTCCCAATGATTTATTTGGTCACCAGAATATTCCCCGAATCGTGCTTCACTGTAAGCAATAACATGGAGTCCAAACGGTGTTTACCACGACCCTCCCCCACAATACGAAATCGCCCATTATCGTTTCCATGCGACTGCAGGCGCCTATCGATTACGGGTGGAAGGGACGAATCAAACCGCCCCCAATCAAAGCTGCTCACTGAAGTAGCAATTCAGAGTTTCCCTACCATTACATCGATGTGCAATGAATTCTAAGAAAGCTATTTCGGTTCATCAATTAAAGCGAGCTTTCTCCTCGCTCGCGGTTCGGGGGGCAGGTTTGATATACGGGTTATGAACACGTACCTACATTGTCATGCCATCCAGTCGAAATGGCCCTTATAATGAGCGGCTCAACAAGAACAAACCAAGAAACGATTTGGATATTTATGAACTCGTGTTACTGCGGTCGTAAATATGGGAAACGGGGGATATCTAATTACTCGAATTCTACCCTGTCTCTTCCTCCTTTGCCGGCTTGGGGAAGTTAGTGGCTGGAAGGCGGAACTTTTGGAAGTTCGGCAAACAAAACGACCACCGCATTATATTAATGCCGACAAGCCTCCATTCGGTTTGTCAGGGCGACTTGATAAATGGGCATTTTTCGGCTCTAAAAGGCCAAACTGAAAACATCCATCGTTGTCACAAAAACTCGGGAGCTGATACGCGAATTTATGTAAAAGGCAGGAATTAAACAGGTAAGATTTAGATGAGCGAGTTTCTTCGGGGTAATTATTCTTTCACCCATCTGCGGGGAAATAACGTGTTCTTTTGAGTAAAAATAAAAACAACGGCCCCTTTATTGTGGGGTTCCATAAAATAATTGTAATTGGGCTTGGGGAATGGGCTGAACTATATCACTTAATTCAGTCAACTATTTTACACCTATCTTTAAATACTTCAATTGTGTTGACGAACTAACTGATGAATAACTAACAAACGTTGGAGAAAAAACGTTAGCATTTGTGTTCTTTTGAGTAAAAATAAAAGCAATGGCCCCTCTATTGTGGGGTTCCATAAAATAATTGTAATTGGGCTTAGGGAATGTGCTCAACTATATCACTTAATTCAGTGCTCTATTGTATACTCATTAGTAATTGCTTCAATTGTTTTGATGAATGACTAACAAACGCTTAGCTTTTGGGATATTGTTTTGCACTTATGAATTTTGATTGTCGTGACTTCTTTGTTTTATTTAAGGAGTTTTTAAAAAGTACTTGTTGTAGACAAATCATGGGAGTATGAAACAGATAAACCCAAATACAACAAAACTAATTTAATTCAGAGTAATTTAAAAGAAAACTCATTGATGTTGGCAAAACGGTAGCCTGTGGATATGGGTTGGTTTTACTTTGATTAGTTTGGTATTAGATAAATTGATATGATTTGGTTTTACTTTGTCACTTTAAATTTATGGCTTTGATAAAAAATTATGCAGTTTTAAAATACAAACTTGGGATGTAATTAACTATATCAAAAAGGGGGACATATAATGTATAGGGAAATTTTTCATTGTGATAGCCTGGGAGTTAATTCTCCAGATGCATTAACCTTCTTTCTAATACATTACAATATGCCAATGAAAGTGTGGAATTTATAGTACGAGTGTAAATTAAACTGAAAAGAGGTTTAGTTTTGATAAAACTTTTTGTGTTTTGAAAGAAAAAACTAGCGATGCAATTATTTATATCAAAAATCATTATACATTGGAAAAATATATTTTGATGCATAGGAAATTTTTTAAATTTGATTACCTCAGCCTTAATTCTCCAAATTCATCAAGTTTCTTTCTACGTAATTCATTAAGCTATTATAATTACGTCAAAAAAGAATAATTATTAGAGCTTGTTATATAAGAATTCTTTAATTGTTATAAAATTTATAAAAGCAATCTGCCTGCCGGTTTCTTCCTAACAGAGATAAAAATTTCGATTATTTAAATTAATTAAAGTCGTTAAGATTATCCGCAAATAAAGTTGGAAAGGGGATTGGTTACAGAAAAGTTAAGCAGACACTAAATTTATGTTCATTCAAAGTGGCAAAAGTTAAAGTTTATCTTCTAAAAAAAATAGAATTCCACCCGATTATACAAATATTAGGTGGCTTTCATGAACTCAATTTCGACGCATTTTTGGTACTAAGTGATTGGAAGTGAGTTTTATTGAGTGACATAACACCCACAAAACACATAATGACTGAATGAACAAATATTTCAGTTAATAATATCCTAGTAGAGATTATGTTGATCAAGACGGTCAAAACTGGTTAGAATTGTCGCAGGGAAGACTACAAATCGCAGAATGGATATATACGTGTGACCCTCTCAGATGGTTAACCCTTCAAGTGATTTCGACGAGTTATCTCGTCCATCAAGATTTGACCAATTTTACTAGTGACGAGATATCTCGTCATCAAGATATCGCCGATTTTTTTTATGATGACGAGATCAAGATCTGGTCAGTTTTTTTCTAATGACGAGATGTCTCGTTCAAGAAGATCTAGTCAGTTTTGCTCTTGACGAGGTACCTCGTCGAGATAACCAACAGGAGGGTTAACAACCTTTCTCAATGAATTGCACCAGTGGAAATTTAGCTAAAGAAATATTTAACAACCAATTCCCATTTTCATTAAGAGAGCAATGTGTCAACTCACAATTTACGCAAAGTTAAGTTTTCCACGCCTAATTAATGCTTTTTCGAGCTCTAATTGTTTAGTCTTACGAGTTAACCAAATTATTATAAGAACAAAAGACAATCACTTGCTGCAACACAACTCTCAATCCTCCTGATGGTTGTCTAGATGGGGTTTCTCGTCATTAGCAAAACTGACCAGATCTTGATGGACGAAATACCTCGTTATTTGAAAAAACTGACCAGATCTTGATCTCGTCATCATACGTCAATAAACCGACAATATCTTGATGACGAGATATATCTCTTGATGACGAGCAAAAACGGTCGGATCTTGATGGGCGTGATATATCTTCGAAACCACTTGGAGCATTAAAATTACTCTAGATAAAATGCTTATTACCAAAATTAAAACTAACAGATAATATCGGAAAATACACTGATCTTTTCTCCCGCTTGGATCATAAAAAAAGTCTTTATATCACAATTCATCTTCGAAGGCTCTGCGAACGAAGAACTCGATTAAAAAATCCATTGTTGTCTTGGTGATGCTATTGATCATTTCTTCCCAGACGCGTGCAATAGCTTTGTTTACTGTTGCTAAACTGGTAAGAGGGCACTTAAAAACACTAATGCTGCATCGAGTGTTTGCTTGGCATGGAAATAGTCCAGCTTCGGCGATATGCACCTCATACATATGCATATATATAACTAAAAATCAAATTATGGATTTATGCTATGCTCACAAGACGATGGCCTAATCTAATAATGCAGTTTAGAGATTCTTAGTTTGGCAGGAAAAAAGAATAACAAATATGCTTCCCGATGTATCCAGTGCTTTTATGCATCTAGGCGTCCTTCAATGGTTTTATATGAATTTTAGTATCATTGTATTTTTTTAGTTAGCGTTTGTTTTTTCTTGCTTACGCATCCATAAATTCTCAGAGAGGAAATGAAAGTACTTTATGCGATATTAGTGAGATACACGAAACATTTTAAGCGAAGTGCAATAAAAATACAATATTCAGATTGATGTTTATAAAAGAAAAAGGTTCTCGAATTCATACTGTCGTAACCCACGTACAGCCCAAGGGTTGTTGGGTTTTATGATGCAAGGGCCATATTTGACTAAACTGAGCCAAACAAGAAAATAGACACACACACAAGGTAGGTAGTGTAGTTGAATTAACGTCGGACTTTAGCAACACAACGGGCTATTGGTGACGGTCCGGAATCAATCCCGAAGAGAAAGATCCGATGACAACAGCTCGTAATTTTGAACCACGATCAGATGATGAGGTCAACACTTGAACTGGCACCCCACTCTCCAACCCACCAATATCTCAATGGGAGGACATTTGAGGCCACGACAGGCCAAAGAAAAATTATGATATTGTCGTTTTTTATTGGAGATTTATTACTTTATACCCATTATTAAGTATAGTTCTGCTAACCTTTTAAGAAGGATTCCACCTCCTTGAAATGGTTAAAGCTATGTATATTAATATCCTTGGTTTATTATGGCTATTGAGGTATATAAGTATTCACTTATTCGGAATTCTACTGTCTAGGAGTGCTCCAGATGGGCGGGGAGACATAAGGGGACCAACTACCTATTGAAAAATTAAATTTTTGTTATGTGCAAATTGCATTCCTATAAGTGATAGGTCTTTACTCATCAAGGTTTCATTCAAGCTCAATACTCTTTTTTAATTTTCTGGTTAATGAATTGATAGCTATATATGTATGAAGTTAAACAACGTTCAATTTTTTTAATGTCACTTTGAGTTGAGAAATCATGCTAACCAGCAACCACGGAACTTCAAGCGACGTCATGGTCGGGGTTAGCGGTTTGATTCTTCATGAAAATAAATTTAAAAAATTTGTGAATACCTAAAATAATGTTAAATAGACTTACAAAGTTTAGAATCATCTTATTGCATAGCTTCGTTAGTAAAAAATCCCCCCAAAAGCGTTAATTTTAGAGAGAAAAAAAGGGAATCCCTTTAAGTACTCGAAGTTTAACTTAAACAATTTAAAAAACCCTTTTCTTTCTACATTTGTTGTATAAGTTATAGTGTTATAAATAAGTACATAAGAGGGACGATTCATTTATAAACTTCAACTAAGACGCATACTGCATACTGCTGAAGTACTAAAATACATTTCCTGGTCCCCAATACTGTAGTACCGCCGATTTCCTCAACCCCATGTTGGGGTCGGGATCTCAAGAGAAGAAAAATAGCATACCCTGTTGCTGAAAATGGTTTGATATCAGGATACACACGAGTTTATTTTCCTTGAGTAATATAGTTGATTGTGAACTAAAATGTATCCTTTAACTTTCTGTATCACCTTCTTACCAATAACTTTCTTACCACCTTCAACTGAAAGTATACAAATTCATCACGTCAATTCATAATTTTATATGTACTGAGAATAGTTTTATTCTCCTGATTGTAACTGGTGTTTGTGAGGAATAGCGGTTTTTTGCATTCTAGTACCTTTTGAAGACCTCCTTTCACTATCACTGTTATTAGCTATCAGCCTCAACCGAGGAATGCAAAATATTAATGTACTACAATGAAATCCATATGTAAAACAAAAAATTTCAAGATAATCTCAGTAATTCTTAAAAAATTAAAGTTCGCAGTATTTATCAGATCCCTCCTTTGTTAATAACTCTCCATTAATGATTATATACCTTTGTTTATATGTAAATAACTCTCCATTAGTGATTATATGCATTTGTTCATACATAACTAACTGTCCATTAGTGATTATATACCTTTGTTCAAATGTTAAAAACTCTCCATTAGTGATTGTATACCTTTGTTCATTCATAAATGACTCTCCATTAGTGATTATATACCTTTGTCCATATGTAAATAACTCTCCATTAGTGATTATATACCTTTGTGTATATATAAATGATTCTCCATTAGAGATTATAACCTTCGTTTGTATATAAATGACTCTCCAATAGTAATTATATTCTTTTGTTCAGATGTAAATGACTCTCTATCAGAGATTATATAAATTTATTCACATACATATAGATGACTCTCCATTAGTGGTTATATACCTTTGTTCATATGTAAATAACTCTCCATTAGTCAAACAAGATGTATCCAAATGAACTTAGTCTTCCTCTTGAATCCTTAACCATTTATTCTAATATCATAAACTTCCATCATGACCTTTCTTCATAAATTCTACATGGCGTGAGAGAAATGGAGTCGCTTTTCTTCATCATGTGAAAACTACGCTGAAATCGCTTACTGAAAAATACTTCACGGAATCAAAGAAATAATTTATAGATAAGTACTTACTCTATAATCCAATAATGGTATCCAAATTTTATGGTAATCCACAGTGTATCCATTTTATGACACATTATCTAATAAAACAAACACAAGGTTATTATGACTCATAAATACAAGAATTTAATACAATTTATAATATATTTTTATTTTAATAGTAATAATAATTTATCAATATCACATATATATATATATATATATATATATATATATATTCGGGCCGTATTGAATGTATGGATTAAAACAGGCACAGATAGAACAGGTGGTGGAACACCAGACATCCCATGGCTTCTGAAAGGGTTAAGGCTAGTGTTGATTTTATTATTTTAGGTTCATGAAGGTTACGGTATTATTGTTGGACATGTATCTGAAGTATAATATTATCAAACTATTTTAAATGTATGGATTAAAACAGGTACATATCATTTGGAGCCGGGGGTGGGACACCAAACGTCCCTTAGCTTCTGAAAGGGTTGAGGCTAGGGTTATTTTTATCATTTTAGATGCATGGGGGAAGGCTGAGGTAATTATTGTTGGAGCATCTATCTATAGTATTATCAGATAATCTGATAACCTGATTTAATCCATACATATCAAATGTATGGATTAAAACAGGTACATATCAGTTGGATTAGGTGGTGGGTCACCACCATAGTTTCTGAAAAGGTTAAGACTAGGGTTAAAAACTAAGAGAAAAAAATTTTGTTATCCACAAAATACGTTCATATAAGATGATGCTTCTGTTTACCCATAAAATTTTTTTCCCAAAAACATTTTTTGCAGAGTGCCTTTCAAAGGGATGAAGACCATGACATCTTTTCGTATAACTCTCAAATAGACTGCTATTTATTTTATCTTTTTATTCATCCAAAAAACATTTTGTATAAAACATTTCAATTCAATGACCGCTCCTCTAATTCAGAATTTCGACTTTTCGCGGTCAAATCAGACCTCGTGAGGAAAACAATAGGACCGCAGAGTGATAAACAAAACTAATTTTTAGGTTCGAAGTTTCTTTAAAATAATTTTTCTATTAATTACAATTTCAACTGTTTGGTGATTAGATACAAATATCAAATTTATTAGTTCAAGGCAATCGATAATTTAATTGAAAAAGTGTGAATGTTCGAAATCACTCAATATTTTACTGTACAAATCTGCTGCAGTAAAATCTGCAGCATCCTCTATGATCTTAATACTATTAAATCCGAACGATAATTTCCAAGAATATTAATTGGATTGAAAACTTAAAGTGTTTCATTTTACTTTGAACACTAGATTAAAAAAATTAGTCTGCGCTTCGATAGCCAATTGACCCAAATCGATTCGTAAGCCAATCTTACTTAATCTTCTGAGATCTCACGACAGCGACTCCGCCCACATGCTATCTATTTAATTAGAAGGTCGATTACTTGTATTTTTTTCTGCCGCACACCATTTAGCGACGTAAAGTAAAGTGGTATCATTTAACTTAATTTGACTTTTGTATTTTCTCTACTAAATATTTTATTGTTTAATAACTTCCGTAGCTGTTCATATATTTCATATTTTCTATATGCACGTATAAAATCTTGGAACTTACAAAAATTATGATTATTAAGTAATTTGACTGTTTACAAATATTTCCTTTGCTGTGTGTCAAATAGAATATTTCTATAAAATGAACTCAATACTGACTATTAATTTATGGAATAGTACTGTAGTAAATATTTAAATATTAAATTTCCGTTTTCATACTTTTGTACCTTTGATCAATTTTGTGACAGTCAAGTTTTATAAGTTTTGTATAAATGGTTCATGATAATAAATACTTGTCAAATGTCTCATTTCATTATAATTGGTTTTACATTTCAACTTATAAGGACGAAACAAAGGTATTATCAAGAATTCTTCCATACGTACAAACTAATGAGCTATTAATATATTCTCTATCACTTATAACCCTTTTCATATTTTGTTACTGTGTGGAACTGCGCTAATCGATATCTATATGTGGTATTTCAAAAGTTGAATTTTTTATTAGAATTACAGAAAATAATCTTCATTTAGATTTCCTAATTTACGAAAAGTAAACTAAAAGCTATGCGCAAGACAAACCATAGAAATCACAAATCCCCTTGAATATGAATCAGCATTTTGAATTGTTCAAATATTTTTATGTTATCAGCAGAGATAAAAATCTACTCCTACAAATGAAAATATTAAACTTCAACACAATATTTTCCTTTTACATTTACGTAACAAATATTTTCTTACATTGAAGCAGTGTGCTATCCTTACCCACAAATTGTGCGCCTAAAAGAGTGTATCATACATTTTCCTTCGTAAGTTGGATATTTTTACTTCTCTGCAAATGTAAATCTCCTTAAACTCGTCTTTTTATGAATAAGGCGTAAAATTATTTCAAACAAGAAAAATTTAAAAGTAGTTAAATTTTTTATAAAATTTGGATTAAACTTCAAATATGCTATTACATATGAAATACAAACCTCTTTGTAAAAATTGCAGACAAATGATAAAAAGTGAATGTTCAAAGTAAGCTTGAGGTTTGACACTATTTTTTACATCAGTGAAACTTAACATTCCTCAAAGTCACAGCAAATTGCGGAGTGAGGCGAGAACACTATTTTGGTTAGAAAGACACATTTGAAAAACAACAGCAGTAATTGCTATTTAAAAATTAGTCTTTCTTGATTTATGTTAAACTAGCTAAACAAGTAAAAAATTTTCCGACTTAGCTCCACCCCTTTCCAGGTAACTAATTATTAACATAAAACATATCATCACCAATTAGAAATACTTTAGCTCCGCCTCTTTGAGAGAGGGAACTACAGCACTCCAATCCATTGTGAGAAAGAAGAATAGTAACCAATTGTAGATGTCAAGTATAAAGAAGGGCCACCCTTACCAAGTACCATTAGCATTGGATATATATAAACTCAATTAACAATTAAATTAACTAAAGCAGTTACATGCATTCTGTGCCAAATTAATAATATTGATAAGGGGTTGATAAAATATAATGAAGATGGAATTTTAAAAGCATGAGAGGGGATTTTTGAGATAAAACTAATAATATGCGAAAAATTTCTTCGAGTTATGTTCGAGTCTGTTATTTTACATTGATAAGACGGACATGAGCGCTGAAGTTTCATAAATCAATGTGATATTAATGTAGACGATAAGAAAGCATTTTTTGAGCTTCTCTGTTAAGAAAAATATAAATTGTGTGCAAGGGGCAAGATTACTTTTAGTAAATAACAAAAATTATTTCAGTTTCGTAAGTAGTATTTTTTACAATAAAAATTATTACATGATTATCATTTTAAATCAATAACATAATTCATTTAAAGATTATTTTTTAACTTAAAACCATTACATAATTGATTTAAATAAATAACATAATATTTTTTTATTATTTAAGTTAAATATATGTTAATTGCTTTAAATTAATTACATATTCACTTTTAAATTTATTCAAATTAAATATAATATTGTTTAAAATTTGTTACATACTTTATTAAAAAGTTATTTAAATTAAATACATTATTGTTTTAAAATAACTACATGGTTAATTAAAACATAATTAAACATTTAAAAAATGGATTATTGTTTCAAATTAATTGCACAATTATAATTTTTATAATAAAAATTAAAATTTCATTAATTTTTCATAATATAAATTTATCACCATACACACATTTATAGTATTTTAAATTTTGCCTGTTTTATTATTGATAAAATTAAAAATGTATACTATATTAAAAGGTAATAAATGAATTTTTGTTAAAATTAGTATATGATCCACATATATTTGATGCAAAAATAAAACCGAGTTTCACATTATCTATCAATTATGTATTATTACTCAATTCAAATTTCGTTTGGGGTGGGGGTATTTCAATTAACGTCACACTGGAGCAACACAACGGGCTATTGGTGACGGTCCGGGATCAATCCCAAAGGGAAAGACCCGAGGACAATACCAAATAATTTTGAACCACGGTCAGATGACGAGGCAACACCTGAGCTCAAATTTCGTTTGGTAAAGATCTAACATACATTTTTATGAAGTGCTTATGCCTATAAACTAAACAAAGAGTTTAAATAAATATTAAATTTTCATTTCTAAACAAGTTACGAAATCGTTTGTAAAAATTAACATTTCTAATGGCCACCCGCAACTTTAAAATAGCTCGTTGTGTTGCTCCAGCGTGACGTTAATGAACTACCTACCCACCCGCAATTTTAAAGTTATACATACTTTACATTCTGGGGAATTTTATTTCAATACTTGAGGAATTGCTAATTTAATAAATGCTACTTATAGAAATTATCAGTTTTGATTATTGAATGCCGAAAAGAATTTTATGACTTTTATAAAAAGTAAAATGAAGATGCTTAACAAGGTTTTCTATCATAATTTTAATAATTGCTGCTCATACAAATGATCAAACTTGATCACTGAATGCTAAAAAGGATTTTTTAGAGTAAAGAACTGAATTTAATGACTTTTATAACAGTGAAATGAAGGTATTGACATTAAAGAATGGATTTATTCTCACCTGTCCTTGAACTTAATGGGGCCGTCGTGGGTCAGTGGGTATGCCCACTGCCCTAACAACCTGCGAGTTGTAGGCAGCGTTTGTTAGATTTCTGCCAGGTTCGATCCCTCTCTGGGTATATTTATTTTTTCTGTGTCAGTAAAACTTTCCGTGTGTGCGCATGCCCGTTACTTGATATTGTCTGTCTGGCGCAGCATGGCTAAATATGCCCCTTGTGCCGTAAACCCCACCAACCTCGAACTTAATAGCCATGTATATGCATGCATCTGAATATGAACATCATCATCTGACCGTGGTTCAAAATTACGTGGTATCCTCGGAACTTTCAATTCGGGGATTGTTCCCGGACCGTAGCCAATAGCCCATTGTGTTGTTCCTGTGCGCCAGTGCGAAGTTAATTAAAATACCTACCTGAATAGGAACAGCTTTACAAGCACAAACACATATTCTTAGCAAAATCGGATTACCCATTTATATCTATTTTAGTGGTTGTCATTCGCATTTTACTCCGCGTGAGAATTTGCTCCTTTTCAAATAACCGTACTATGCGTATGACATTCATGGATCTCAAACCATGATACTGAGACCCAATGCCTAAATGAGCCTCGGAAAATTTGAAAAGCTTTTGTAGTGATGGGCAGTCTACCTTTCATTTCCCCTTTGTCTCATTCAGTGGAAACACTAATTCGAATATCGCTGTCTCCTCATAAGTTGTTAGTTCTTTCTCCGGGCTCTCTTTGATTACACTCTCAGCCCCGTAGACATATGGTAAGATAATATATTCCTTATGCTCGTGACCATTGTCATGTGAGGAGCTCAGAGACGAGCTGCCTGCTGTAAGGAGGCGGAGACTTATAACTCAACTTACGCTGTAAACTAACTTTTTAATAAAAATTATGTAATTAAAATTTAAACATATCTTCTCTTTAACAATCCTGGTGGTTGTCTCGGTAGGTATCTTGTCATTAGCAAAAGCGATCTTAATGGACGAGATATCTCGTCCATCAAGACCGTCATCAAAATTGGTCAGATTTTGATGGACGAGATATCTCGTCGGAACCACTTCAAGGGTTAAAGCATATGTATGTATTAATTGGGGATCCACTTAGTTATTGGACCCATTAGCACCATCTTAGTAATATCCCTAATTTGATATCGTGTGTATTGATAACTGTTATTTTTATTATTTTCATTTTCAACTGCTTAATTTTTTTATATAAAATAAATACGATTAGAGCAGTAATTTTCAACCAGTATGCCGCAGCACTCTGGTTCATCGCAAGAATTAAACTAATTTGCCTTGCTGATGGTGAAACAATTTAATAATTATAAGGTTTATTTCATTTCAACGATTTAATTTTGAATTTTGAGTGTGTTCACAAATGCTTTCGAATAAAACTCGTATTTTTGATTCCATTTATATATGATTTTGAGTTTTTTTATCATTAGAAATATAAATACTTTAATTTCTTTTAATTTTAAAGCTCCCAACGTCAACACAGTATATATGCTTATGTATGCCTAAAGAGTCACTTTGTAACAAAAATGGTTATTTATACTTATTTTTTGTCCGATCGGGAAAAAATATAATATTTTTTGGTGTGTCCCTGAATTTAAGTAATTAGTTTGTGTGTCCCATGAGTTATAAAAGGCTGAACTCGCTGGATTATAGGATAAAAAATTGAATTTCTCAGTATTTTTGGTTTTGGGATGACCTTTATTGAGGTTAAACTAAATTTTAAAACTTCCAGAATAACACAGTATACACTTTTTTGTCTTAAAATGCCATTAGGGAACAAAAATGATATTTAATTACTATTATTTTTCGTAAATCAATCAAAATTATGCTTTTTATTTTTCGTAAATCAATCAAAATTATGCTTTTTATTTTTCGTAAATCAATCAAAATTATGCTTTTTATTTTTCGTAAATCAATCAAAATTATGCTTCAGATTAGCAAAAAATAAATATTTTAGTCTGTTTTAGTAATTAGTTTACTTGTGCCATGAGATGAAAAAGGTTGAAATTCGTTGATTACAGGGGGGAAAATTGAATTACATCTAATTTTAGATTGAATGATGGCTTTATTCCTAATTACGGTTTATACTCTTATTTGTGCTCATTTTCTGGGTTCCTCTACTGACACTAGTATTTATATATGCGCCGGTGCAAAAGGGCGGAGCAACGGCACCGAAACCCAACCGTTCTCACACTCTCAAAAAATACTTCTTCACCTCTCAGCTTCCCGTCAGAAAGTACAGCAGCCCCATTCACTCACGGCCGCCATTTTGGTACTTCCAACTTCTTTACGACGTTGTACGGGTAGGAGAAAAAAAACGATAAATACTCCTTTATTGCATTCGACGGCGGCATTTCACCTACCATAAACCAAACTGATAATGCAATAAACATGCAATTAAGTTACATAACCACAGGCTTACTTCACTCTATCGACCAAGCACTTATACCTTGGGTTTAAGAGGTTTTAAATTATCAATTGATGAGTGATATGCCCGACCAATGGCGTCATCGGCAGGAGGAAAGGTGTGTTAAGCGGGAGGAGTTATCATAAAGATCGCCCTTTCTGCGTTTAGTATGGCGGCTGCAAGTAGAAGCCATTGTCACTACTTTTATCACATTTTCGTAGATTTGTGGAAGCATTATGACATTAAAACTCGCCATTCGGTTGCTTTTTAGATCAACCGGTGAGCTGGAATAGATTTATCATGTAGAATTCTCTAAATAGTCTCACCGTTTGCACATTTCAATAAGTAACATTTTAAATTCGGTATTTCATCAGGCTTGCTCTATAATTTCGCCTGTTTTAGCTAGTTTGAAGACTATTGTTAGTTTACTACACTCGTTTGATGACTGCGACTTTTGCACTTTGAAGTCAAATATTTGGACAGCTTCAGGGAAAATATTTTATTATTTTTTGCAATAAATTTTAAAGCTCCCATAGTTAGCGCAGTATATAATTTTATATGCGTTAAAATTTTTTGTGCTTGGATGTTCAATATCTAAATGAAATTTCGTGTATTCAATGCTTTAAGAAATTCGGTGACATTTATAATATAATAATTCATTAGACATTTTAGTTCTTATCATGAATGCTTATTTAATGTATTAATTCTTCTATTAAAGAGTTTTCTATTTAAAAACAATGAAGATAATCAAATATTCGATTAAAATTCGAGCACCAAGATTCGAGTTTGGTATGTAGCTAAATTTTCGTCGCACTGGAGCAACACAACGGGCTGTTCGAGTTTGGAAGGAAAATAATACAATGCCCTTATTATTAATAAAATATTTTTTACTGGCACCAAATTATTTTTTAATATTTAACTAACAGCAAAATAATTCAAAAATATTTTTTAAAAAATCAGGTATAAAAAAAGCATGTGTTCTCCGAATTCCAAATCCAAAAATTTCAAGAGCATTCAGAAAACTTTTTGCTTTTAATACTTCATACTTTATATTTCTAATACTTTTACTCAAACCAATAAATTATAGTCAATTTAGGAGTTAGCATAATATTAAACATATAAGTAATAAATCTTAAGTTCAATAGGGGCACATAGAATACTTACACCTTTCGTATACAAACACAATTTTCTCTTTCAACATTCGGTTTTAGAATCGGAAACTTGAATTTAAACAGAAATGCCACGCAAATGCGGCTTTTGTATCACCAGTTAAAGTGTGTTGTATCATAGTCACATTCTCTCACTCATAAATGAAACCCTTTAGTAAGCCTAGTGAACGAGCTCTGTATCAAATTTGTAGAACAAGCACTCATATATACAAATTCTTCTGTCAGTATTAAAGTCAAATTTGTGGATATTTTATGAATTTATGTCAGTTGCTCATGTGTTAGAAGACCGGAAACGTACAATCAGTGTGAGTAATGGGGTGCGACATTTATTTATATATATTCATGATTTCGGTCTTTATAACCTTAAATTTTTATCCTTTAGTAACCCTTTACCATTTAGGTATCCCCTATAGTAACCCTTTTTCCTTTAGTAAGATTAGTGCACAAGCTTTGTATCAAATTTGCAGAACAAGCACTCACTATACGAATTGTTCTGTCAAAGCTAAAGTCAAATCTGTGGATATTTTATGAATTTATGTTAGTGGATCAAGTGCTAGAAGACAGGAAACGTACAATCAGTGTGAGAAATGGGGTGCGACATTTATTTATATATTCAAGATTTCGCTCTTAACCATAAATTTTTATTTTCTCTCATGTTATATATCCTTGTTTGTGAAGAGTTTTGAACATAATATTGCCACCCCATTACATTTTGAAGATTTAGTAAATGAAAAAATGAAACGATAAAAATTTTATTTGCTATAGAATATATTGTACTTATTTGGGCTTGTAACAGATTGTGATATATTTCTTAAATTACATAAAATATAAAAAATAGTATTTGTTTTCAAAACTATTTTGTCTTTATTCTAGTAAAATTAGTTCTATGAAAAAAAATTTGAAATAATCTTAAACATTTTACTTGTAATAATGAAGATTGAAAACGTTTCAACTGTGAGTACACTTTTAGAAATTCAATTACGTATTAATTTCTTCACGGTAAAGCAGGATCTGTTATCATTTTATTCCTTAACCACTTTTCGAGTTGCTGTCCGTATCCTAGAATAGTTACTGCAGACTTATATGTGCTTTAATCCATACATAATTTATAACTCTTATTCATTAATATGAGAATTCTTTAAGGATGAATTCAATAATTAATTCAAATATTGATTTCTTCACCGGATAATTTGGATTTTATAAAAGTTAAAACAGGACCTCTTATGCTTTTATTACTAATCCAGGTTTCAAGTTACTATCTGTTTCCTAGAATATATGATTCGGAGATTTATATGTGCTTTAATCTATAAACAATTAAAAAAATTTATTAATGAATAAGAATACTTTATGGATTAATTCACTAATTCAAATATTGATTTCTTCACCAGATAATTTTGATTTCATAAAATTTTAAACAAGGCATTGTTTACGCTTATTCCTTACACACATTTCAAGTTGCTTCACTTCCTAGAACAGATAACCTCTCAGACTTATAAGTGCTTTAATCCATAAAGAATTCATTAATTAGAAATGAGGAGATTTAACGTGAAATAATAAGCATTATTTGCTCAGGAAACCTTGTACAAGACATCTCTTGGAAGGATTTATTGTAATAATTTTTACTTCCTCCTCATAAATTCCCTACTTATTCAAAGCAATTTAATAGATGATAATCGTAGTTTCGCCTATAACTCGTGCTATATGCGTGCTTACTTACACACAGCTGTCTTTTATACCCTTTAACAAGAAGTGATAGTATCAAAAACGATGTTAATAGATAATTACTTCGTCTTCAAATAAGGCATCTATAAAATGCTCATTTCGTTCATCAGTCTTTAGGATAAGTGCCATTAAATGAATAATGTCAATGAAAAACACTGGAATGCATAAAGCGAGTAAGTAAAGCTCAAAT
The DNA here is from genome assembly GCA_933210815.1 of Meta bourneti. Classification (NCBI taxonomy): domain Eukaryota; kingdom Metazoa; phylum Arthropoda; class Arachnida; order Araneae; family Tetragnathidae; genus Meta; species Meta bourneti. Next base: position 81,799,749 of record OW119933.1, read on the forward strand.
GAGATGAGAATTCTGCTATGCCTTTCTCATTGTCAATATTCATTGATTAGTTCTCGATAAAATTTAAAATATTGCTTATTTACGAAATCACAAATGAATCGAAGGTTTTAAATTGAAAAGAATGAATGGAAAATCGAATAAATGAATGAATCGGAAATTCCTAAAATATTTTTAACTTTTTCCGAATCTGCAAGAAGCTTAGTACTAGATATGCATATGGCTCAAGCAACTACGATATTACAGGGAATTTAAATTTACTCAAAATAATTGTTTGTGTATTTCTAATCCCAGACCCTAAAAAAAATTTACAAATAAAAAACGAATGGAATTATCTTTAAATGGTTTTAAGGGGGCTTACGACCTTTAAACCACTCTTGGAACAGAAATTTAGGTCATTTTCAAAGCTATGTAATTTTTTAAGTATTGCATGAAATAGAATACTTTTTCCTTCATTTCCTCATTTTTAAGGTAGTGCATTGTTCTTGCATTTTTAAGGTATAAAATACATTCTACAACCAACAATTAAATACTAGCTTGAGTTTTTGTGGGGGCTAGTTAATGTATAGCTCCATTGTGAGCAAAGGTTTGATAACAGTGCTTACGCGCAAGATTGCACATAAACAAATAAATGTATACGAATGAATTTTAGCGTATGTTATTCAATAAATGTTACAGATTACATTAAAACAAGAAAAAACAGGAAATATTAAAAAAAAATTTAACAATAATGTTTCATTGATGCAGTAAATATTCTGACAACAATTTCTTCCCCGAAGTTCCAAAATAATACAATTGTTCCAATATTCTGGTTTTAAAACAAACATGCACCTATAACGAATCTGTGTAACAACTTTTAAACCATTTACTCAAATAGTACTTTAGATATGCGCGCAATCCGAGATTTTTCTAAAAACAGCAAAGCCGAGAAAAACAGCCTTAAAGATAGAATTTCGGTTACAGATGTTTTTCACAATCAAAAGTGTTATACATTCTCTGACAATATTAAATAACTGTTCACTAACTAAAATATATGATTATTTATAGTATTTAATCAAGTATATTGCTTTTAATTATGATAGCAAGATGAATTAAATCAGATTTTAAGACCTCAGGAGAGAAATATACTTCTTGATTGTGGAGGTACAAAAGATCATATTCACTTCTAAGTTTATTATTGAATGTATTCCATAGTTGAAGCTTAAATAATTATTAGTAAATTAATACGAATATAAATTTAAAATATTTTTTATTGTTTAATGCCCATATGTCCTTATTGTTAACCTATGCCAGCAAAATTCTCCAGCTTCTAAACATCCATCATAAAACTCAGAGTGAGACGTTTGTGGCCAGCAGTCCATCGAAGCCCTTGTTTTGCTCATTGTTACCTTTTGATTTTCTTTTCTTTCATATCTCTGGTATTTATAGGAATTTCTTCATGCATTTGATGTCAAAATGATCAGAAATGTCAGTACTTTAACTTATATTTTTTTCGAAAAATTGAATTTTTGGAAGGTTTAAAGGTTGTAAGTCCCTCAAAAATGTGGACACTTGTCACCTTTTGAAAATAAATGATATACCCATTGATAATAGGTATGGGTATTGAGGAAAACATGGCGATGCAATCGTATTGTGCCAAGTTGGGTATCACAGAATTACTCGAACTGAGCTGCTTTACACGAACTCTGTAGAACTGTTTTTCAACGTGAGTATGAAAACTGTAAAGAAACAAACAATCAGACTAGACTAAGGGGTATTGAATTAAAACTAATTTAGGGTGATTCTAACTTTTATATAATTCATGTTTGCACCAAATTTCCCTAAACAAGAAGTGATAAGAGAGAATACTGAGAAATTCAAAGAAATGTCATTTTTCAAAAATAAATGATATTCCCATTGAAAATAGGTATGGGATTGAGGAAAACATGCGATGGCAACTGTAATGTGCCAGCAATGTATCCCAGCACTACTTGAACTGAGCAGCTTCACACGAACTCTGTAGAACTGTTTCTCAACGTGAGTGTGAAAACTGCAAAGAAACAAACCTTGACTTGACTAAGGGGTATTGGATTAAGACTAATATAGGGTGATTCGAACTTAACTTGTTATTTAATTCATGTTTGCACCAAATTTCATATAATATTGTATCAATTAAATTTTTAACTAACATGACCTTTTCTGATTTTCACTTGATTTATCGAAACTAGTGAAACTAGTAAAATTATATAAACACGCTGTAAGTATTGAATTATTGAGATCATTGTTAGAGAAGAATGTCCACAACGAAACACAGTATCAACGGGAATTGCGAAATAATTATTATTTTCAATTCCGAATTCGTATTCCGAGAAAATAATCAGAGAAAAGTTATGCTGTTTGTTTCTTATTCCTCATGGTCTAACAACCTGTTAGACCAACACCAACACGTCATTCGTCATCAAAGAAATTTTAATGTCCTCAGGGTTCTGGAATAAGTCTGAAGGGCTCGTTCCAATACAGAAAGGAATGTGATTGCTAGAGGCCCGTGTTCCTCTTTGCACTTAGGACAAACTGGAAAAGATTTCTGACCATTCAGGAATTTCATGATCCTAAGGTATCCACTTCGCAATCTAGATTAGGCCGCTTAAGTCCTTTCCCCTTTGTAGTTCAAGGGTAAAACCGGAATTTTTCCCAGGTACCAGTCATGATTGGGAGGAATTCGTCACATTATCTTTATTTGAAATTGTTGTTTTCAAGAACTCATACGAAATAAACGAATCAGGCAAGCCAAGAGCATCTGAAGAACCCTCCTTGGTCAGTCTGTCAGCAATTTCATTTGATCTTATGTCAATGTGGAATGGTATCCACTGGAAATGCATTTCAATTTGAGTCGGCATATTTCCCATTTTTAGGCGATTTCAATTCTTGTTTTATCTCTAAAGGCCAGTACTTAATCCTCCTGGTGGTTGTCTCGACGAGGTATCTCATCATCAGCAAAACTGACCAGATCTTGATGGACGAGATACCTCGTATTAGAAGAAAACTGACCAGATCTTGATGGACGAGATACCTCGTATTAGAAGAAAACTGACCAGATCTTGATAACGTCATCATCAAAAAATAGGCTATATCTTGATGACGAGGTATTAGCGAAAATTGTTTAGATCTTGATGGACGATATCATGTCGAAACCACTTGGAGGTTTAAGAAAGTGCTGTGCTGTGCTAAGGCTATTAGTTAGGATCCATATATCTTTATAAAAACTTGCAGAAACACACACATACACAAGGTGGTCCAAGGCTTCCGCTACAAAAACCTAGCAGTGGCCAGAATTTCTTCGTTTTAGTTTAATTGAATCATTGGTGAGTTTGATAAACAGAGTGCTACCTTTCTCATTCCGTCTACCATTAGTATGGACTCTTATATCTCTTAGGAATGTTGCTAATTACATCTAAAGTCAACTGCATCCAGGTGTTTCGACGAGATATCTCGTCAAGGCAAAACGTCTCATCGAGACTGGATGCTCTTTCGGGGCCCACCCTGTATATAGAGCTTGAAATAAGCAAGTTAAAGCAAAGGATTGTCAAGACATCTAGTGTATAAAGTAAAACACAATTCGTATGCTATCAAAATAAAACGAGGTACTACACGCTAAACTCAACGAGGAGAGATTAAAGGAAAGGGTTGGTTTGGATTTTAATGGCGCAAGAACCAAGCAGCGCCAAGCACAGGATAGTTAAAATAAAGGAAGTAAAATTTACACACACAACCTCGAACTCTCTCTGCGTAGTTCACTTAATTTCAATTGGGGATATGCGATCTACCAAAATACATTTGAGAGAGGATTATTCTAAACACCAAATGAAGGAGCAGTCCAAATTCAGATCGCAGAAACTGGAATAACAAACAAAACCCTTTGATCTAGGAAGTAATTTGCAGTCGCCACACCGAGTTTTTCTGCGTATAAAAGCCTGAATGTCACCGCTGAAATTTAACTCGACCCTTTTAACTTCAACTTGATTTATTATTATGACCCTATTGATTTATGAATACCGGTTTCAAAAAAAGAAAGATTGGACGCATAACTGTAACGCCTTCCAACCGAAAGCAGCACTTATACATTTGGTTACGGTTTTATATGAATTATAGAGGTTGTTTTTATTTCCAGTACCCAGCAGGCGACGTAGTTTACAAGTTCCAGCAGCGCCAAGATATTGGGCTTGTAGAGGTCATTGAGGAAGCTCCATGGTGGGGTGACGACTTGCACCCCACTGGAGTTCACAGGCCTGTTTTTATAGTTTGGATCAGATTTATAGCGAACAGGAAAAAATCCAACGTGTTTACTCTGATTGTAGAGATGTATCTTTGTGTAAGAGTGTATTGATATTTTAAACCTCCAAATGGTTTTGACGAGGTATTTCGTCCATCAAGATCTGGCCATTTAGCTAATGACGAGATACCTCGTCAAAAAGATTTTGCTGTTTTTTGATGATGATGAAACCAAAACCCTCTAGTTTTTCCCATGACTAGATACCTCGTTCATCAAGGTCTGGTCAGTTTTTTCTAATGATGAGATATCTCGTCCATCTAGATCTAGTCAGTTTTGCTAGAGATAAGATGCCTCTTCAAGACTACCATTAGGAGTTAATATTCTCTATTGGCTATTTGTTCCAGTTGGGACGAGATTTAACAAGCCCTGCAAAAAAAACCTTAGCGTAAGATAAATCACCTGTCGCGAATAGATTGATCTCGGGCCCACAGGCCAGATACGGCCCTCCGGACAGGTTTATCAGGTCCGCACACTAGATACGACCATTCCGAATATATTTATCAAGCCCCCAAGCCAGATATTGCGCTCTGGACAGGTTTACCCGGAACACTGATCAGATATGGCTCTCCAAACATTTTGATCAAGCCCGCAGACTAGATATGGTCCTTCGGATAGTTTTACCTGGCACGCAGACCAGATACGGATTACGAACATCACAAACTATTCTGACTTTTATTAGAACTTTCATCCACGCTTGAATACCTTAGGTATGCTAATATTCAATCGGCAAGGTTGTGGGTGATTATTAATGTTTTTCACCAAAGGCCAAGTACTTTCCGAGAGTATACCATGATTTTTTTTCCAAGAGAATTTAATTGTTTAAAAATTTCAACATTTGTAGTAAAGATACTTTTCTGTGCTGTTTTCGTTTTTAGGGGAATCGGAACCCAAATTTTTCAAAATATCGATTTTCAGATATTTAAAGATTTGGATAGTGTATTATAGGCTTTCGAATAATACTTTATTTTTTGCTTCAGCTTCTGTGATAAATTTTAAAAATATAAATAAAACTAATAATAAACTCAAATTATGTACTTTAAACTCGAGATTTTTTCTCAATCTTCAATCTCAAATTTTCCAAGAAACTACTTTACCCTGATAAGTAAAATTTTGCAAGCATTCTAAAAAAGCATCATAGATTTTACTGAAATCAACATTTTGTTATACATATAGTAATAATTTTTGACAGATTTTTAAGGAACAGAAACAAAATTTTGTGATTTTCTAGTCAATTTTACGTAATTCTTTAAAAACATTTTATATGCAACGCCATACTAAATCTTCACTTCAATACGTAATTAAATGTGTATAATGACTATACAACTAAATTCAAACCGGTATCTCCAGTATGTTCTAAGAAAACGTGTATATACCTGTAGAAATAAGGTGAATTAAATTTATCGTTAATGGACACTCCAGCACCCCTTAAGGAGACATTGAACTTCCAAAATAAATTTTTGAAGCTATTATCCAATTGTTATAAAATTTTCAAAGATGGTTTGGTTTCTACTAAAAAGGCTATGTATCAAATTTGGTCCAAAAATATTAAGTTATGCGAAATAATTGTATAAAACGTCAAAAATTTTGATAAATTACAAAAATTGATAGGTTCCATGAGCATTAATTTTCCCTGTATTCTCAAAACTGAAGTTCACATAATAGTTTGTATACATATAAATAAAATTAACTCCCAATTAGCAAGTGTATCACTCAAATGTAAAGCGAAAAAATTTTACACTGAAACACCTAAAGCTTGCAAAAAATGCATAACTTAAGCACCATAATTTTGGAAGCATAATGAATATATTATTTGCACTTAGATATATACAACAGAATGCAAGGATTATTCAAACAATTTCCAAGAAAATCTATTAAAAATAGACGCGCAGGGAACTTTTTGAAATCAAAAGAATGTCAAAAAATCCCAATCGGAGAAAATGTGGTTTTGTAGACTCCCCATTACTTATCTGCTATATGTTGTACATATAACTGATGTATTGAAATATTATTTATGCTATCCAAGAGTTTGATAACAGTTAATTTTTAACCCTAAAATTAAAAAATTGATTCTGGTGATTACGAAAATCTACTGTCCTGTGGTTTCGACGAGATATCTCGTCCACCAACATCGGAGCGATTTTGCTAATGAAAAGATATCTCGTCATCAAGATAGTGTTAATTATTTATCACGACGAGATCAAGAACGAGTCAGCTTTCTTCAAATGATGAGATGGCTCTTCCATCAAGATCTGGTCAGTTTTGCTAATGACGAAATACCTCGTCGAGACAACCACCAGGAGGGTTAAAGACAAATAACAAGTTTCACTGCTATGCTTGTGAGGGTAGGTATTTTAGATATTTTATTTAACGTCGCACTGAAGTAACACAACGGGGCTATTGGTGACGGTCCGGGACCAAACTCGAATGGAAAGATCCTAGGACAACACCACATAATTTTGAACCACGGTCAGATGAAGATGCTTGTGGGGAGATTCAACATTATTTTTTGATGCTATAAACCGAAATATTCTCGAACTGTCTTCAACAATACTTTTTATTAATTCTATTGTCTCTTAGTTAAATTCCAATTTCCCCACCCGCTGTCGTTTGGGAACTTCAGCCATACTGGTGTGCGTTCCGGTATTTTCCTGCATTATTTTTGAGGAACCCTGTTACTTCCACATGCTGGAAACGAGGAAGTTAAATAAATACCACAGCGATCGAAGGTGATAAAATAATTTGAAGGTAGAGTTTGATCGTTTTTTCATCACCTGGGGTGGAATTTATGAGTCCGGAATCTAAACTACCGGATCCCTGGGGTCCGTGGGTTCCTTTCCAGGGAGGTTCGAACGTTCGAAACGTGCCCAGACAAGTAACATCTTTATATCGGAAACGATAGTTATCCGGAGACAAGATCCAATACGGTAATTCGGTTGATTTCTTATGGGAGAAGTAAAAGGAAAACTCTGGAAAACGGGAAAAGGAAATGTCTGTACGGGATCGGGAGAATAAAAAATGTTTACGATCCATCCTCAAAGCGTGAGGAAAATTCTTGGAATATTGTCAATGTACAGTAAACAAAAAAGCCCGAGTAACATTGAATGAAAGTTGTAGATTTCTTATGAGTTTATATATATATTTCTAACTTTAACCCTCCAAATAGTTTCAACGAGATATCTCGTCATCAAGATATTCCCGATTTTTTTTATGATGACAAGATCAAGATCTGGTCAATTTTCTTGTAATGATCGTGATCGTGTTTTCTTTTAACTCTCCTGGTGGTTGTCTCGACGAGGTATCTCGTCATTAGCGAAACTGATCAGATCTTATTGGACGAGATATCTCGTCGAAACCACTTGGAAGGTTAAACTTTCTATGCCCAGTAATAAATTGAGTGGGTAGAAATCCGCAATAAATGAAGGTAAATTTTACAATGGTAAAGTATTTTATATGAAATAGTGAATAGGAATTTAAAAAATTGAGTCTGGCACCTGTGGATGGTATGGAGAATGAAATTGACAACTTTGGTTGCAATATGCATTCTTATTTACGCAGGAAGTCTGAGAAGTGTGGAAAATTCTTCCGTGCTACTTTCTTGGTAGTGAAATATCAGTATATCACTCACTTCCAATTCCCTTAATTACACGAGTCATATCCAGTGCGCTGTGCAATCTCCATCATTAGAGTGACCTTTTATACTTGTGACTGTATCATTAGTTGAATCCATTCCCGACGTGAATGATATATCACGGCATTATTGCGAGTGGGCATCCATGAAAATGAATAAAAATACTGCTCACGACAACTACTCCAATCTAACGCTTGTTTACGTGGTTATAAAAGTTAAAAAAAATGGGCGATAAATATATCATGGGTACAACTGGGATGGACTCATTCGGACAAGAGGCGGCGGGAATATCTGAATTTCGTGATACATTCACAGTCTTGTGGTTGGTCAATTTTCTTTTTATAGCATATTTTTATCGCCTCAGGTAAAAAGACTTATTAGATTTATTCAAAAGGCATTTTGGGCGCCAAGTGTGGAAAAAAACTTCGTCTTAAATGTTGCAATGGCTGTCATATCGTGACAGCGTGTCCTATTGTCTACGAAAATTATGCATATTTGGCCTTTATTTCTGGTTATTTACGGTGTCACGGTTTTCCATAGGCACGGGCTGAAATTAGGCACTGGGAATTACCTTCATTCGCAGATGGTTGGAACAGTAGTGGCACTGTATGGGCAACTTTTTATGGGTTTTTATGTGTGCACGCCAACCATAATAGGCTATTTCTCCCATATGAACAAGACACGATGAATATGAAGCGGATATGGCCATGGAAATGAAAGTCTCACTCTGTTTGCCATCCGCGGGCAACCTGCCACAAAACGGATTCGGATGCAGCCAATTAAAATCTCGACTACAATTACCTTCGTGGGGATGTTTATCTAACGAGGAGGGATTTTAGCCGAAAATTAAATAAGGCACTGTAATGGGCTGTGAATGAAATGAGCAAGAGATTCATGTTTCATGCTAAAAACGCTCAAGGGAAAAGAAAATGTCTCTATTTGGCGCTCTAAAAAGTTGAAATGAGCAAATGGCACATAATTGTTTTCATGTTAAGTATGGGGTTGGGGGCTTAAGGAGAAATGAAAATCTCAATTTTGTGCTCTTACAGTTGAAATGAGCGAATAGTATACATTTCGTTTCATTTTAAATACCCTCAGATAAGTAAAATATCTCGGTTTTGTGCTCTAACAGTTGAAATGAGCGAATGGTATACATTTCGTTTCATGTTAAATAGCTCAGAGAGAGAAAATATCTCGGTTTTGTGCTCTAATAGCTGAAATGAGCAAATGGAATACATTTTGTTTCATATTAAATGCGATCAAGAAATAAGGAAAACTCCTGAGTTTGGGTTTAACTCTAACAGTTAGAATCGTCCTTGGTGTTGAATTATAAAATCTATTTTACTGGAAAACTTCAAATACTCCAGCGAAGTATCCGAAAGCACTATGTAAGGAGCAAATTAGTGGTTAATATAAAAATACATTTAATATGAATACTGCCGCGCTAGTTAAGAAGGCAATCTCTCAAAGTATGATCATCAGGATCAATGGTTATTGAAATGCTGCGGATAAAGGTATCTGATGCCTCTCATAATGCTAATAAACTGTTAGTTGGTGATCAAAGATATTGAAAAGCATTAGAAAGAAGATATTTAACCCCCTGAGGGGTTCACATGCATATATCCGTTCTGAAAACCGCATTCTTCCCTGGATGACGTCTAACCAGTTTTGACCTTCTTGAACAATAGAATCTTTCCGAGGATACTTTCAACCAATGGATACGATTACTTAGTCATCATGCGTGTTGTGGGAAAAACAATTCTACATTACTCGGAAATCTCGTGACGCTCAGAAGGTACCTTTTAGTATCCATCAAAAGTCATTTTACATTAACCTGAGTCAGCCAATAAACATTTCAAATGAAAAGTAAACCGGGAAAGTATGAACACTGCACTTTAAATATTGATATCCGTCTTAGACGTACTATCCTAACATCCAAAGCAAGATCCAACATACATTGTTTCTATTACTAAGGAATAAAAATTGATATGCGGAGTGTAAATACTTTTTTAGAAAAAACATATCATTCAGAGACGATTTCACGCTCTATAAACACTCCTGGTGGTTGTCTCGACAAGGTATCTCGTCATTAGCAGAAATGACTAGATATCTTGATGGACGAGATATTTTGTCTTTAGAAAAAACTGAACAGATCTTGATCTCGTCATCATAAAAAGTCGACAATATCAAACCTTGAAAGCCGTTTGGTACCAGCGAAAAGGGGTTCAGAAATTTACGATTTCTTCCTATGAATCTCAATTTTTTTGAAGTTTGATGGCAGATGTTGTTTTATAAGAGAGTGAAGGAAGACCTTCAGGTGTATTCACAACAAAAATTAGCTTTTACTACATTAATAACATAAAAACAATGTACTAAAAGAAAATTTAAATTTGAAAAAAAATTCCGGCCTTCTCTCCAGGGTTAATGACGAGATATCTCATCATTAACAAAATTAGTGAGATCTTGATGTACGAGATACCTCGTCAAAACCACTTGGAGGGTTAATAAAAAAGGCAGTGAAAAAATGTAAAACAGTAAATATTTCCGATGCACGATTTTAAAGTTATAGGATGAACGATCTTAAGAAACAACACAAGTTAAGCATCTCATTTCGTAATATCGCGAAACAAAGGCATGCAGAGAAGGACAGCCATCCTTCTCGAAAGAAAGTAACTCAATACTCCATCACAGAAGCCAATACCTTCCCAAGACATGAAAAATGTGACTCTAAATCGATCGGTGAATTGTCGATAAATACCTACAGTCGCTTTTATTGAGCATTGGTCGTGCGGACTCGCTTTGGGTAAATGGTTCTCGTATCACATTCGGAATCTGAAGCTACAAATCATAAGGAAGAAAGATTAAATGCATCGAGGTAAATAATTCCGATACATGATTTTAAAGTTAGAGGATGAAAGATCTATAAAAACAACGCAAGTTAAGCATCTCATTTCGTAATATTGGGCAACAAAGGCCTGCAGAGAAGGACAACCATCCTTCTCAAAAGAAGTAACTCAATACTCCATCACAGAAGCCAATATGTTCCAAAGTGAAAAATGTGACGCCAAATCGACCGGTAAATTGCCGATAAATACTTACAGCCGTTTTTATTGAGCATTGGTCGTGCGGACTCGCTTTGGATAAATTGTTCTCGTATCACATTCGGAATCTATGAAGCTACAAATCATAAGGAAGAAAGATTAAATGCATCGCATCGAGGTACAGATAGCAAGGTAATGAATAAATTCGTTGAATACAAAATATTCAGTTATACTTCAAGGAGATTTAATTTTTTCTGAAAGGAATAAAGGACCTTTTCATGACTATAACCTTTAAGGGGAAGCATAATTTGCTAAATTTTTATAACTTTTTTTCAATTTTACTCCCTTTGCTGTGGTGTGGAAGTTCGGAGAGTGGGGTACCAGCTCAGGTGTTGACCTCGTTATCGCATCGTGGTTCAAAATGACGAGGTGATGTCCTCGATTCTTTCCCTTGGGGTTTGATCCCGGACAGCCACCAATAGTCCGTTGTGTTGCTAGAGTGCGATGTTAATTCAACTCTACTTATTTTATATTCCCGTAAAAATTCCCGTACAATAACAATTTTAAGCCGATTTTATTTAATAAAATAAGAAGTTTCAGAGTAAATTTAATATATTTAATCACATAAGTGCTTTTGGTATAGTGAACGATTATATTTAGCAGCCAATTTTTGGGAAAGTTAGCATAAAAATGTAGGCCATTTGAATTTTATCATGTTTTTAAACTCATCATTACTATCGTATTTTATAATTTGGGTTGTTTGTTTGGGTTATATGGCGCAAGGGCCATATATGGCCAAGCTGCGCCAAACACAAGAAAGACAATGTCAAGTACTGGACATACACTCACGATACGGAAAGATTTTCTGACACAGAAGAGAAATACACTCAGGGTAAGTTACAGTATTCGAACGTGCGCTGTCTACAACTCTCAGGTTGCTAGCGCAGTGGAGTTACTGATCCACGGTGGTCCCTTAATTATTTGGAAAACCATTGCAGAATACTATTTATAACGTGTGGTATCAGAAGTATCGTGTGTTATTTGATAGATACGAAAAATTTAAATTCTGCAATCCGCTATAGTTGATATTCGAGATTTATTCACATGCAAGACAACAGAACTTAGTTACATACAACACAGAAACCCCTTAAAAGCACCCACCTATTCAAACATTATAAAGCAACGAACAATTTTGAAAATGCAGTATCTTTTAAAAAGATAATTTTGTGCTTATGTCAAAAAATATTGGAAACTTCGTATCAATAAATATTTTACACTAAGTTAATAACTAATTATAAAAAAGTGCAAGCCTATTGAATCTTGAAGAATTTTATGCTATGCAGTTTATGTAATCAAGAATGGATAATATTAGTTTCTTTTGAAATAATAACTTAAAACAAATCAATAGCAGTAATTTTTCGAAATCCTGATCGGTTTCAAACAGTCTGTCACGCTTCAATTAAATCTGCTGTTTTATAAATAAGACAATTAATAGCTTACTAATAAAATGTTTAATGTTTGTGAAAATAAGTAAGTTTACAAAAAAAATTAATTTTTAAAATAATAAAATTAACAAATAAAATGGATTTGTTGGAAATTCAAATTTGAAGGAGTAACTATCTATTAGAAATGATATGCATCACATAATTAAAAATATCTTGTTTATTACCGAAGATTAAGAATTAAATGTATATATACTATAGACATGACAGTTATTATCTTATTATTATGTTATAATTATCCTGTATGTTGTAATTATCCTGTTAATTACCAACATTCATTTATTAAAACTTGCATACATGATTATTTAAAAATGGAAGAGCTTTTGCTCAGTTATTTTGAAGCATAAAGTTTATATTAAGCTACATTTTGGTTAATATTTACCTATTAACAATATTTATAAATATACATGATTTTCTTAGGTACTTAATCTTTATAAATAAAGTGAAACTTTCTATTATAAAGTAGTTTAATCCTGCATAAAAGAATTTTATCACCAGATTTAATATTTTTAATACCTCAAGAAGCTTTTCTCCCTTTTATGTTCTAAACAAAAAGCAAATTGCAACAGGATTATACGTTATTGTTATATACACGGAGTTCATTTACTTACGTTTGATTAGACATCGTACGCCTTTCTACTGCACTTTGAATAACGAATTAAAATGAGCAATTTTGGCTCATAGCTTTTTTTTAAACGTGTAGTAAGATAAAATTTACAAGTGGATAGAAATATTTGCAATCAAAATGCTTGCTTTTCCTAAAGGTCCTTGAACGAAAATGTATAAGCAAAGGCCCCTTTTGTAATAAAAGAATAACTTATCTATTTTTAATACATTCATTCATTTAATACATACATTCATACATCCATTTTTAACACATTAATTTGCTTAAAGTTGTGTTTTATGGTTCAAGGACAATATTTGGCTAAGCTGGGCCAAACACAAGACAGATAATGTAAGTAATGGACATGCACAAACAATGAAAGCTTTCTTACAGACACAGAAGAGAGAAATACGCACAGGGTAAGTTACAAGAATCGAAATTACGCCACCTTCAACTCGCAGGCTGTTAGAACAGGGTGCAAAACCCCCTGAGCCAATGGCTACTCTGGGAAAACTTGTCAAAGTTAGATAAGCAGTCGTAACTAAAATAATTTATTTAAATTTTTGAGTTATTTAAAATCCGTATGAATACTATAGTGAGCAGAGGAGATATAGATAGTTTTTTTCAAGTTAGAGACCAAATTCTGCGCCTTTAAATAAGCTTATTTCTGCTAATCAATGATTTATATGTCGGTCCGTTCTAGAATTTTATAAGGCGTGTTAATTAATTTGATTCAGTTTTCCATATCAAAAATCAATTTAGATTTCTTACCCTTCGGGAGTGATCCCGGACCATCGCCAATAGCCCATTGTGTTGCATCAGTACGACGTTAATTCAACTACCTACTAATTGTCCAAAATCAATCCTTAATACTTGCTTCGTTTGAGGGAGTTTCGAAAATTATTTTTAAGCTCTATTCGCTGTTACTTATTTAAATTGCTATACATATTAAAGTACATATTACGATTTAATAGATAGATATCAAGGTATTATTAATAGATTTCAAGGTATTACTAATAGATTTCAAGGTATTATTAATATATTTCAAGGTATCATTACTAATCGATTTCAAGGTATTATTACTAATACTGTAGTGCTTATCTGAAAGCAGTATATCCACATTAGGTCATTAAGATATCAGATACTTATGTAAGCTGCATTTTATAACTGTCAACCTTAAATTAGCAAATTTTTGACTAGTACGATAGAATAGTCCATTCGTGCTAGTCAGAAAAAATAAAGTTTGCTCGAAGCTCTCTCAAATAGAATTCAAGATTTAAGAAGCAGCGGATTTTCAAAACAAACTTTTATAGTTATTATCAGATTGTTATGAGATTTGCACATACTATTTGTTTTCTACTAAACACACACAGCCTATATATAAAGTTTGGTTCAAACATATTAAGGTATTTGGAAATTATTACATAAAACGTAGTAAAAACGTGTTTGATAAATTATCAAAAATGGATAGGAGGGTCCCATGCGTATTTATTTTCCATGTACTGTCAAAATTTTAATAGTTTATATACATGTAAATCAAATTACCTCCTATTATGATAGTGTTATAGATCAATTGTAAAAAAAGAAAAATAAATGTACTAAAACACATCTGAAAAACGTAAAAAAATGCTTAGGTTAAGCAGCATTTTAAGCCAAATTTTAAAATTTAGAGGCATGGTGAATTTCTCATTTGCACCTAGATATAGACAACAGATTTCAAGGATTATTCAAAAACAATTTAAATAAATAAATTAAAACCAGATGTGCATGAAACATTTTGGAAATCAGAAGAATATAAAAAAAATTTCAATCGGAGAAAAATTCGTTTCTGTAGTAAACTTATACTCAAACTAAACTTATACGTTAGTTCAACTATCTAATGGGAGAGTACTAAAAAATTACGTAAATGATAAACAGAGTTAACTTTACCTCTTGAACTCAATGCTAATATTCTTTAAGATTTAATACTGCTTTATATACATATTATAATGAGTGCCAAGTACTTGTTTAATTTTGACTGAAACGAACACCTGCACAAAACATACTGCAACGTCGTTATCGATATATATATGTATTCATTTATGTCAGGAGTAATCAGAGTCAGAGTCTTCATTTTTGACTTCATTTCGTTTGCCATCAGACACAAACACTGCATTTCAAAAGACCACTCAATTAGCGAGTTATCCGGGGGTAGGATTTGAATTCGCTCCGAGTAAACAAGGGTTTAATTATATTGCCGTCTCTGAGAGCCAGACGAGACTGAAGAAAATTGACGACATCCGGTTGATTGGTTGTTTTGGCCTTTTATGGCGCAAGGGCCATATTTGGCCAAGCTGTACCAAACAAAAACAGCGTCGAGTGAAAAGCGTCGTGAAAGGCGAAAAAAGAGGGATCGGGGAACAGAGTAGTGGTATGAAAGCAGGAAAGGACCGCTTGGGTATCCCGGCAGCGCGACCCCCTTGTTTATTAAAGACAGCAAACCCCCTGGAAAAAGAGAAGATGACTAGAGTATCTCGGGTTTATGGACAACTTATCGAGTTGTCTTGGTGACGACTTATCGAGGTTTTACTGTGTATGCATGAAAATATTTAATTTATGAAGACATAAATTAAAGAAACCAAAACTTTCGAAGGGGTTTGGGCCCCCAGAGACCCCCTCTGGGAAATTTCCGAGAGACTGGGACTTCTAGGAGGCCGATAGGATTTTCAATTAAAAAAACGGAATGTGACATTAGTCAAGGAGAGTTTTTTATGCTGTAATTTAAACGTTTTTCAAATTAGAAAGGCAGTAAACTGTTGTAGATCAATCTGTGTATCATAATGCGACTGTAGCATTAGTTTTCCGTTGTACCCGAAAGTAAGGTTGGTGGTGGTTGAATTAAGCTGTCAAATGATGATAAGTCTAGTGGCCTCGATCCAGAAAAAAGATGGTAGTGATGTGAAAACTACCTATCATATTAGCAAAGAAGGATATAGATATACCACACTTTCATTCCAAAAATATAAACATGGCAGTTTCTTAGAAGCAATTCGCCTTTTATAGATATATCTAGAGTCTCAAAATCCAGCTTTGATCAATTTTGTAATGACTTTTGCTCATATTGAATCAGTGTACTTGACGAAAACAAATAAAAACCTTTTCTATAAGGTGACTATTGGAAAGGTGTTATTTCCCTGAATTAGTGTTGAAAAAAATCATCGCCCAATTTATAAGACCTCCAAATTGTTTAAATTTCATTTTTTACTTTAAACAATTCAAAATGTCTACCCTCACCTGAGGCCGGTAGATGCCTATTTTTTCCTGACCGATCATCCTAGTCAGTCCGGCACTGGGCAACACCACTAGTTCTACTTAACCCTCCAAGTGGCTTCGACGAGATATCTCGTCCATCTAAACCTGACCAATTTTGCTAATGAAGAGATATCTCGTCAACAAGATATTGAAGATTACTTTTATGATGACGATCGAGATTTAATCATGGCTTTTTGTAATGACTAGATATATTGTCCACATCAAGGTCTGGTCAGTTTTGCTATTGACCAGATACCTCGTCGAGACAACCACAAGGAGGGGTAATGCAAATTTCATTTAATTAGTAAAATAAGTTTCCTATGAATTGCTTAATATTTTTACATTGATCTTAATCCAACACCAGGAGGTTCTTCATCTACCGTGATTCAAAATTGGTGTTGTCCCCCAATCTTTCACTTCGGGTTTGATCCCGACCATTGCCAATAGCATGTGTATTGTTCCAGTGCGACGTTAATTAAATACCTACCTACCAACACTAGAGGAAATAAATATTTACCTTCCACACACTAAAGGGGGACAATTAGCGGAAGATATTGCTGCTTTTTTTATGACGAGACCAAGATCTGGTCAGTTTTTTAATAAGATATGTCGTCCTTCAAGATGTGGTCAATTTTGCTATTGATTAGATACCTCGTCGAGACAACCACCAGGATGGTTAATGCAAATTTCATTTAATTAGCAAAAAAAAGGTTTCAAGGATGTCAGGCTATTTTTAAATTGGTCCTAATCCAACATCAGAGGAAATAAATCTTTTTATCTTCCGCTAAGGGGGACAATTTAGGAGGAGCTTCAGTTTCTTAAAATGTTTTTGAGCCATAAAAAGCATTCTAACAGTCTCCAGACATACTTTTGGGATGTTTTCTGCCCAGCTCAATAAGTCGCCACCAAGTCACCATGGCTAGATAAACTAAGAATGCAGCTTTTAGCTCTGGAAAGCATATAAGATAACGCAAAAAAGACGCATTCAGTTATCTTCCATTCCTTCTAGTGAAGGGCACTAACATATTTCACTCGTATAAAACCTGACAGATTTGTCACATGTAGGAAAACTTTTAAATGTATCTACAAGTCTCTAGATGTGGGATGCATGTTTTTCATTCTGTTTATCAGATTACCTTAAATGATAAGAGATTTTTTCCTGAACACACATTTTAAGGTTTTTTACATGGTTTCCGATTACTTCCATGTCTGTGGACATAGGTTATCATGCCTTGCGTGCTACTTAAGAATTTTGGATTGTTACTAACTTGAAATAGGGAATTATTCTGAAACATAAAAAGCTCTATTCTGTACCCTCTGACCTTTACGGTTTTGAAACAAGTGCTTCGATTACTAATTATTAATTATTTTTTAGATAATTTAATTCATATTTAAAAGTTTTGCTTTTCTTATTGATTTTATTTATTAATTTTTGGATACTTATAAAATTTATTGAAGAACCGTGTTTTATTTTATAGTTACTGGAATTTAACTGGTTTATATATTTAATAAAAATTTATTTCTTATGTCTGGTTTATTTGTTTTTACTCAGTTTCTAAGATTATTTAATATCTGTGTGTAATAAAAATTCCAACCATTTAATTCAATATAATTATTGTTGATAAGGGCGAATATACTCCCATAAAATGTATTTTATATAGTAAAACTGTTTTGAATGTTCAGATTTAAATGTATACAGTGTGATAAATGTTTATTACGATAAAAAAAACTGTCACTGAATTTTCATATCTTCTTTTTAATTTAATTTTTTAACAGATGTTATCTACTATTTATTATTATAGTTGATATATTAATTTCCAATAATTTGCTCCGATACAAGTTTCATGTATAGTAAAATGATAATGTGGGAAGGTAGCCTTGAAATTCTTAACATAGATATTCGTGGAATTGCTTGTTTCGAATTACAATTATGTTGAATGTACTACTAATTTGGTTTTTATTTGGTAAAAAGAAGACTTTTTTATTAAGCTGTTTATTGTATTAGTAATGCTAAAAAGCTAGAGTAGCTGATTCTACATTATCACCTCATCTATAGGATAAAAGAAAGGCTTTAGGCGAAGATTCTGAAGATAGTATGCAATTTCTCCAATAGATGGCGCCAGGAATTCCGTTGAAAAGCTAACCACATTCTTTTCTAGGATCTTGGGAAACAAGGAATTTCCTTCCGGATCATCTATCCAAACAGTTTTCATTGGAAAGTATAAAACTCATTTGAGGACTAACTGAAACAATACTAGTTTTTGTGAGAGTAAATACACCATGTTTATATTCTTCATTTCAATATCTCAAGGTTGAGGATTTAAGGAGGTAAACTGAAATGAAGCGATTGTTTATCGATTCGTCATATTGACAGTTTCATTATTTAGAGATAACTAAACAATTCTCGGGAAAAGATTGTTTTGCTACATTAGTCAACATTTTGCAACGTATTACCTCTTACAAGAGCCTAATTTAAGATATCAAATATTCGAAAATAAAATTAGTAGAAACGGAGTTGGAAACTTCAAATCCTCCAATAACTAAAAAATGCATACGGATATATTTATTGTTGTTTATGTGGAAATAAAAAGTTGTGTCAGTTAAATTAATTAAAATAATCATCCGAGGAAACTAAAATTATCTGCAATTAGTCAAATTAAGGTTTGAAAACAATAAATACCCAGCATATACATTATTTGTTGTACAGAACAAAGATAGGAGTATTAAAACACTAATATGTATTATGGGGATACAATATCTAGGTTCCTTAAAAAGTACTAGCTAATAGTCTTTAAAAGTACTTTCAATGTAGAAGCCATAAGCAAGGGAAAATTTTAACTTTTCTAAGAAAAATAACTTGAATGTTCTTAAGGATAAGACTAAGAACTTTGTCTTATAAATCACGACGAGGATTCTGGTTTCAGCTTTTCGGAAAAATAGGTGTATATTCGGGAAGATGAACAGTGAGAGATTGCTTACGTATTTTATGATTTAAACATTAATTACCTCTGATTTTTTTTTCCATCCTCGTTAACTGCCGCAATGTATCTTGTTCCCCTGGCAATCAATCATGCGGGGTAGTTAAGAAAATTAATTACAAAGCAGTAAAGACGAGGTCCTCTGCTAGCATTTAGCCTTAAAACAGATGGTATAATGTTCCAAATTATGGTTTTCAATTCGCTGAAAACCAGTTCATTCTGCCTTGCATTTTAAGCCCCAGAGATCGTAAACTCAGAGCTAATTAACCAAGAAGATTTAGTACTTGCCTCTGTTCTACTTCTTGAATGTCATCCGCAAAGGATAAATGCAAGCAATTAAGAGACCAGCAGAACTGCTTTCATTTTCCGCTCTTCATTATACTGCAGATGAAACTCAAGTACGAATTGTATATTTTTTCTCGGAAATAATTGTATGAACGTTTCTTGATTTAGAGCCTATTATTTTAGATCCTCGGTTCCAGCTTACGGCTTGAAACTTAGCCGACGAAACTTTAAAGGAATATATTATCAATCTAAAACGGATTCTTCAATCTTCAAAACTATCCCATTGTGATACTTGTTATTGACGTAATTCGATGTCTTTTACAAAATCTTTAAATAATAGGTCTTGGATTAGAAGCAGTTTTTTTGCTGTATCAGTGAGAATTGTAATTTTTAGAATCTTAAATTTTTTTCATGGGGATATTTTCCTAGAAAATATCTTCTATAGTTATGAACACAATATTCTGAGAATAAATATTCAGATCTTACATTAGAATCTATGGAAATCACATCACATGTATACAGGTGATCATATTCTATATAATTTACCTAATATACGTTAATATGCATAGCCGCTATTGTCTTCCCACATAGCTTTTATTGTTATTGTAAATTTAAAAATAAAGCACTTATTACAAAACTACAAGATATACTCAAAATAGTAACGTGATCTTGACTGCTCTCCTATGATCCTACTAGGAACATTATTGTTGTGTTATATTGAACTTGTTCATCATGTATTTATGCTCTAATATAAAAAATGCGTACACTTTTCTGCATTAATGTGTTTATGCTTGTCTTTCAAGAATATATATATGTAAAATCATCAAGAAGATGCTTAAAAACGTTTTGCAAATTATACGAAACAGAGGAATAAACTAATTTTATAAAGATGAAAGATGCACGAAAATATTAAAATGAAATGGATAAATTCCCCCAAAATATCAATTAATTCAATACAATTATTCTCTCAGTATAAGCAAACTGATAGGTAGTTAATTCAATGCATTTGATTTTATAGATAAAATTGAAGAAAACAGCTTTGGTAAAGAATTATTTAGATTATATACGAATTAGAAAATTCAGTAAGTCTTATTCTAAATAACAAAATCTTTATCCAGCGTTCAGTACGAATAAAACGTTGTCTCATTTTATTGAGTTGATGAAACCTTTGACATCATAGTTTTAATCATTTTGATTAAAGAATATTGAAAGGGAAACTCAATTTCAAATTGCTAATAATTTTCTTTCAAGTATCTATGCAGTTAACACTTAATATTTGTAATTTTTAAGAAAGGCGTAAACTTTTAGAAACTGGTTGTAGAAATACATAAATTCTAAAATATTATTTTATAATTCAAAATCAGATTTTACATCTTTTCAGTTCCTATAGAAAACTTAAAATACATAGTAGAATCAGTGACAGATTTTCCTTCACAACATAAAATAAATAAAATATATAGTTATATAGCCTTGACAAAATTTAGTATGTGTACTTAAAAAATTAATCATAGTTACTTTTCATTGATTTAACCGATATGGTTTTAAAATATCAGCCGTTGTGATAGATCATAAAATAAACATCTGATCGCAGAGTTTAGCGCGAATCGTTTGTTCGAAATGTTAAGGAAAAGCTTTTAAGCAACGCTATTCTGAGTCTTGCAGAATTCGTAGAAACGCTTCAGCTGGGCAGCAAGTTAGCAACTGAGTCATTGCAAATCGTACCAAATGACTGGGCGTCTGCATCGGGGCGCCCTCTAGAGTCGCCACTAAGCCACACCTATAAGCAGCATAAATTTCCAGAAACCGCTCTCATTGGTTCAATATTAACATGAGCCTATTGACTGACAACTATAGATTATAGTTGCGGCTGAGAGGTGTGGCTAGATTAGCATTGCCAGGGCGAACTGATTATGTGTGGATGTGGGAGATATTATAATTCGTCTAAGAAGTCAGCCTCCAATGCATCACGTGATGAGAAGATAGCAATTTAAGAGCAGCTAATCAATGACGTCAAGCATCTTAGAAAGTTAGCAGCAGTAAGATACTGCCCTCTAGTGAGAGACAATGTACACATTTCACAAGAGGAAAATGTTTCGGTATTATATAAGAAATCGTAAGAAAAATATTTACAATTGCCAATTTTTTTTTTTCAAATTTAAGGACAAAATTTATCTTGGCTTTCTGTAGTTGCTCAGTTTATTTCTTCAATACTGAAATTATATGCGTACATTTTAAAGAAAACTCTAATTAAAACATTATTTAAAAAAATATTCTAAACGCTTCTTTCTTGATCGAAATTTTAATAAAAACTGTTAAAACGCTGTTCAAATCTATTTCAACATAAATGAAACATTTTCTCATTCTAAGATAAATCATAAGATGAAGATAGATAAAGAAGATAAAGAAAGGTAAAGAAGTTATCATATAAAAAACATTTTTAATGCTTTACTCCTGTAAAGAAAACTCGATAGGGAAAATGCTGAAGGAATTGAAAATTTTCAAATCTAGACTCGCGTCCAATTTCCGTAATTCGTCAGACAAAAAATCTTTTTGAATTTGGCTCGTTGAAAATTCTCTTTCGCTTCGATTTTTTTACAGGTGAAAATTATTGCATTAACTTTGGAGATATCATTTGACATTGAAATATATTATACCAATTTTAATCACAATTGACAGATTTCAATTGTAAGTTACTCCATTTTTCTAATAAAAAAACATTCCAACATTTTCTACTACTGATGTTTTATTTTTGTACGCTATTTTGTGTCTATTATGATCAAATTATATCCAAAAAATTAGTTTTCATACCTTTTCATTACTAGAAGTTATTCCTTCTTATATGTTTATAACTGTTTGTTAAATTTCATCAAACCTAAGAACAACTTTTAACTTTTTACCAGTACCCTGCCATGATACCCGATGGAACTTGGAAAATGAAGATTTTAGAGCAAAATTTTCTCTTGATCTAGAAATATTTTTCTGCTGATTTAAAAGCAAAATAAACATAGAGCTGTAGAATAGGATGTTGCAAATCACAGGTGTGTATTCAAATTTTGGTCTCATTGTAATTGTTTCTATCTTAGCCCAAGTACACAAGTTAATATTTATTTCTCTATTACATTTATATTCTGTTCGTATGAATTTAAATGATGAAAAGGAATTTTTTATGGATAGTAAATATTTGTTAGAAATGTAAATTAATATTTGTAGAAATGTAATATGAATACTGGAGGTTGAGTTGGTTGATGAATAAAACGTTTAGTATATTTGTATTCACAGAAATGGATAATGAATGTTGCCTGAATCGATACATTTTATTCTTAATTAATTTTGGACACCATATCATTCTTGCCGATTATTTACCTTTATAAGCATGCAATATAATACATTGTTAATTTTAGAATTCGAGTTCCCAAAAGTTCTTATTCTATACAGCTTTATCTAAATCAATTGGCGTTATCTAAATCAACTATTTAGACATAAATTATACAAAATTTAGAAACAGTGATGAATGTTTTCGGAGGTTATGTTACATGAAATGTTTGTCCACAAATTTAAGCCAACACAAATGTGTAAATGATATAAGGGATAGAAAATAACGGAATCATAAATTAAACCACATAATTTGTTTTTTGAGAAAAGTAAATTTGAACTCTAGAGTTTGTATGAAATGGCAATTTTAAGTGAGAAAGTACCAAACAGTTACAGTATCAACTGAATGATTGATAAGGTTTAAGTTGTGCTTTCTCGATTTAAGTGTATTATTAATTAAAAGTGTCCGCTTTTTGAACGTGTAATTCGCAAATATCGTTATTAGCACGGGCTGCTGCATACTATTTTTTGAATTATCACAAACTGAACTACTTAATATATTTTGTATGTCTATGATTAATTTTAGAGACACGCGCGCGCGAAGAGAAAAGGATAGAAACATACGATTGAAAACGAAACGGAATTAAATGCAGTTTAAAATCTTCGTTTTTGGTTTTCTTTGTTATGATTACGGTACGCAAACTTTCCCTTTTAAGTTATTTCCTTTATCTGTCCTTTCCCTTATCAGTTATGGTTCAACGAAAGAGCCTGATAACAACCAATTAAAGTTATATATTGTTATGTTTCTGACAGTAGGGCTAGTTGCATCGTTGGCTCCTAAAGTTTAAGTAACAACTATTAATGAGATTATTTTTGCTACGATTGAGGAGAAATATCTATTTTATATTTGTTTTGAAGTATTTCTTTAAAACAAGTTGACGCGTATGTAATAATTTAAAACGAAGTTTTGCTTATTCAATTATTTTTCTGCTTTAAAAGGATTTTAAAGCGATTAATAAAAAATATAGAAATATTTTTAGGTAGCTCAGTACTATTTTTCATGAAAAACTCAGTAAGAAGTGAATTAATTATAGAAGGAAAATGGTATAGTCAAAACGTTATATTTAAACAAAATTCTACGAACTAAACAGTGTGGAGTGTTAAATAGGTTCTCCATACGATAATATCACATAAGGATAAGACATTTTAGTCTAATTAGAACTAATGGAGACTCCAATAAAACATATATAACTAACGATGAACATAAATATTTAATAACTTGTAATAATGCGGTTATTAAAACTTTCATAGCTTAGACGCGCATTTTATACTTTCATTTCCCTTCTAACGTAATGTTTACTATGTATGCGTGAAGTTGCTGTCCATTAATGCTATTTAAAAGGGTTCTCCCTCCTTGAATGATCGTCCTATTTGTATTCTTTCGGACTACATGGTTGCCCTTCAATGTCTTTGCCAGAATAGACCAGGCAACTACTTTTTTGGAATTGAGGAAATCAGACAGCTTCTCGTCAGATTAAAAGTCAGACATCACTTTACAGTTAGTTTCCACGCATTGCGAAGTGTTTGGCGATGAAATGACTTATAAGGAAGCTAAATTGTCAACCACAATAGGCCCTCTTTCTTTGCCAGCAACTACCCTCTCTAGGTGTCTTCGTAGGGTCAGAAGAGAGGCTCGATCACTTTGGTGTACTTTATGGAGGAACACTGGAATGCATCGCCATCTTTTTCAATTCCAGAGTGAGCCTAATGGCCTCTGTTACTTGAAAAAAATCCCTAGAGCAGTTACCACTTTTTCTGTTAAAGCCAGAATAAGCCACGTTGTAACTCGGGCCTATTTGAATCGGTTTCACCTGGCTGACTCCAACAAGTGCTTATTTGCCTTGATGAGGAAGAGACTTTGGAGCATATCTTGTTCGACTGTACCTCTTTTAGAATTCTCTTAAAGAAAAATTTTGATTCACCTTCTAAATTACTGTTTTTTCTAATGTTCATTTATGTGTATTGTTTCGCTGTTTTATAGAAGACGTTGCAAAATCGGCGTTAATACCCCGAACTCATGTATATCAATAGTGTAATTGCCATGAAACCTGTGACATCTAAGACACGATTATCTTAATATTATTCTTCTAACAAATTAGTTTTTACTTTTCGATTTCGCTTACATTATTCTGTATTTAAGATGAAAACAATCAGTAATCATAAACCATGACATGTATTTGTATGCATTCATAGTAATCTGTTTTGTATTAATTCAAAGAAATCTGAAAAAGCAAGCAAGCTAGTGAAATGTAATATTTTTAAGCCTTATCGTCCTTTATTGGGGTCGAAGTTTGATATTTCAGGAGCTGTACTCATACTTCAGTGCTAAGATAATTTTTCATATTTGTGTGTAGCAACTTAATGGTGACATTAAACAATGCTTTATATATAGAAAATGTATTAAAAACTTTTTAAGTACAGAAGCCAATTTATCATTTATATATGTTTATTAGAATAATTTTCTTCGGAACATATCAGGTATTTAAACGACGTTAGCGTAAGAGTTATTTTGCTTCACATTTGATGCATTTGAGTGAACAGATTTACCATACTTATATAAATTTTAATCTTTATCATTATTAATATAAATGTACATCCTGAAGCTTCAAGAAAATGTTTATTCAAAAGTTACTTATCAGAACTTTAACGAGAAAAATAAAGAGAAGTTAAATGTACTTTTGAAGCTGTAAAATTCTGAAATTGGCATATGGCTATAATTGTAGAGATAATCCTAATACTATCTCATAGTTATTGTAATTTATTACTCATATGTTAATGACATTTTCCCTGTTTCTACCAATAAATTTCGGTGAACAGTTAGTAGATTAAAAGAATTATTTTATCGTTTCTATTACTAGTCATTGGTTTTGACAAAGTGAAATCACCCTGCATATATTAATGAAGGGAAACTCAAAACTTTCCTTTGAAAAATACAATCAAGCTGCCGGTCATTTTCATCACATGCACATATTTCTATTTAAAGATAACACGTTAAGGCGATTAAGATATTGGTAAACAGTTCCAAATGAATCTTCACAATTACTGGAGTTTAACTTGTTCGTACTTGAAAACTAAAATAAAGCGACATTGGAAGTTAAATCCTTGATGTAAATATTGTTATTTTATTCTTTGAAGATGTAAAGTTAAAAATGATCTAAACATTCTAAATGCAGTATTCAAAGCCAAGCTTTAATACTACATTTAGAATATTTATTCCATTAAGGTGGAATAATTGAAAAATTAGTTAAACTCAATCGTTTAAAATGCTGCTAGTTACTTAGATCAGAACTATTTCAATTTGCAGAGGACAAGAGATTGAAATACTCAAATTAATTTTAATAAAAATGCATGCCATTTTTTAAACTTTTATTTAAAAAAATTCTGGATATTGTTAATTGGAATAACTAATAATATATACTTGTATGCACTTAAAAATAGGTACAATTTAAGGAATTTTTCTCTTGGAATCAGACTCTTTTTAAAGCGTTCGTATTTTATCACTATAAACATACATCCTGAAGTTCAAAGAAAATGTTTATCAAATATTTACTTTATGAAACTTTAGTATGAAAAATAATTGTGTGATATTTTTCATAGGTTTGGAATTTTTCTTAAAATGTTGGCTATGAAATTGTTTGTACAGCAGAAAGTGAATTAGAGGTATTTAGGTAAGTGAAACATACTTTTGAAGTTGTTCAATTCTAAAATTTGTAAATGGCTACACTTTTAAAGATACTCTTGATATCTCTTGCTAATGCAGTCTATTACCCATATGTTAACGACATATTCAGTATGTTACACATAAATTTCAGGGAATAATTAAGATATTAAAATAACTATTTCAGCTTTTCTATTTGCTGTTAGGTTTTTGTCAAAGTAAAATAATACCGTATATATTAATGAAAGGAAATAAACTCCTGTACCTACACCGCAATGAAATGGAAAACTCATAAAAAGAACAAATGAATTCTGTTTTATTGTTTTTTTTCTCTTTTTGGTCCTGATGGCTATTCCGTTTCTTGAGAAATGCATAACATATTAGATGAGTTACGCAAATCAAGCAAAATTGTCTACTTTTACTAAATGAAAGGAAAAGTCAATTCAATAACGGACAAGGCGTCGTTTCCTTACTTAAACCGGTAAAGTAAAAGCAACTATATTGTGAGGTTACCCATACTTAATGGCGCAATGAAAATGAATCTAGAAATGATTAGTAGAACACGATATTTGAACGATTTCCTATATAAACCAGTAAACTAAAACCAACAATTGCGAAAATGTTCCTACTTAATGGTACAATGTAAATTAATCTAGAAATGACTAGTAGAGCACGATATTTGAAACATTTCTTTTATGAACTAGTACGCTAAAATCAACAATGGTGATATTATCCTACGAAAAGGGATAATGAAAATGAATCTACAAGTGACTAGTGGAACACGAGATTTGAACGATTTCTTTTATGAACTAGTAAACTAAAAAGAACAAAGACGAGATTACTCATAATTAATGGTACAATGTAAATTAATCTAGAAATAACTCTTGGAACATGATATTCGAAAGATTTCTTATATGAACCAGTAAACTCAAACCAACAATGGCAAGATTTCACAAAATCTTTGTTGTAATGCAAATGAATCTAGAAATTACTAGAACCCAGTATTTGAGCGATTTCTTATATGAACTAGTAAACTAAAACCACAAAACAATCGAGTTTACTCATACTTAATGGTACTATGTAACTGAATCTAGAAATGACTAGCAGAACACGATACTTGAATGATTTTTTACATGAACCAGTAAACTAAAACCAACTGTTCCGAGATTACTCAAATTTAATGGTCCAATGTAAATGAATCAAGAAATGACTAGTGTCTTCACGATAGTTAAATAGCATGCAATTTGCGCAACATAAATTCTTAAAACTCGTTTCACAAATGATACTGATCTATAGCTATTTCGTGAAACAGAACGTCCACCAATATCAAGACCACAACAAACTTCAAGAGGGAAAATATGTTATTTTTGAACAGTGTTGCCACCTCTCGCTGATTAAATTAAGCCGTCCCAGGTGTAAAGGCGGCAAAGCAGGCAAAGCACAAGTATCATTCACTGGCGCGTCAGATAAGACACAGATTGATAAGTCTTTTTAATGTGTAACTCAAGGGTAGATCTCGAAGATTGAATTATTTTTCGAGTGTTTATAAATAAAACTGATGAGAACATTCCCATGTGTTGAGCATTGGCAGATTTGTTACCTTGTTTTTGAAAAATCTTACGTATTCTTGTAAACGGAATTTTAATGTCCGTTTAGTTTGATCAACGTTACTCGCACGAGACCTGGGTATGTGATATAGTCTCTACCTGTTGGTGGTTTCAATAGGGTTGGGTTGGGTTTTTTATGGTGCAAGGGCCAAATTTGGCCAAGCTGCGCCATACACAAGGCAGAGAAAGTAAAGTACCGGATCTGCACATACAAGACATATTTTACTGACACAGAAGAGAAGAATACATCCAGGGAAAAATCAAACCTACGCCCTCTGCAACTTGCATATTGTAAGCGACGAAGGTTCAATATTTGGTCAAGCTGTGCCAAACACAATACAGGCAGCGTCAAGTAATGGTCATACACATAACAAGGAAAGTTTCATTGACATATGAAAAAATACACTCAGGAAGGAATTGAACATAACACGAACAGAACCTGCGCCGCCTACAGCTTGTATATTATAAGCGACACAAGTTCCATATTTGGTCAAGCTGCACTAAACACAAAACGGAAAACTTCAAGTAATGGACATACACATTCAAGGAAAATTTTACTGGCACATAAAAGACTAATACACCTAGGGAGGAATGGAACCTGCGCCGCCTAGAACTCGCATATTGTAGGATGAGCAGGTTCGATATTTGGCCAAACTGCGCCAAACACAAGACAAACAATGTCAAGTAATAGGCATACATATACAAGGAAAAATTTTCTGCCACCAAAGAGAGAAATACATCGAAGGAGGAATTTAACCTGCACCAACAACTCACATATTATAGGCGATGTAGGTCCTATAGTTGGCCAAGCTGCGCCAAACACAAGACAAACAACGTCAAATAATGGACATACATATAACAAGGGAAGTTTTACTGACAGATAATAGAAATACACCCATGGAAGAATCGAACCCACACTGCCTACAACCTACTGGACCCTACTGGTAAACCTACTGGTAAAACCTACTTATGGAATACGATCTTGAACGGACGGAAATTGGATCTTGTTACTTTCAAGTATTAATTCCGTTTCAACATCACTTGCGTTACACGCGTCTCTTCGATTTATAACGAAACACAAAATGCATTAATTTTTATTTCTTCTGTCTCACGAGGGGCGGGAGTATAAAGTTTTATTCCATTTCGGATTCTGACCATTCAATAGGACGGCAAGGGTGCAGAGGGAGGAGGGAAATGTTTCCCGGACCCTTCAATAAATCACGACGAATGACAGGAGTGACGAAGAGGAAGAGTCCAAGATGAAAAGAGAGAACGCGCAAGAGGAAAAATCTTTCCCTTAACAGATCCGTGTTAGAAATAGGAATTCGTCGTTCCCGACGAGAGAAATCCAAAACAGGCGGAAAACAAACATAAAAATCCGGGATCAATAATTGAGATGGCTTAAGCATAAAATGGGACTCCAGTCGAATTCAAGCATTCCCCTTTCCGGAGAAAAGAAAAGGGGAAATAAAATATGTGAAGAGGTCTTCGTCAAGAGAAAGAGGAAAAGAGAAAGAAAAAGAAAATCTCTTTGGCGCTGGAGCCACAAAAGTACGTGAATCGGCGCAGCACTAACGCCGTTCCTCGCGAAGCTTTCCCCGCCTGGATCCTCGCTGAAATACCGAATAAAACCGTCACGTTTGAGCGAGAATAAATTGGAACTTATAGAACTCGTAAACCCGACACGGGAACTAATAGATGAAAGGCATACTTCCTTTTCCTGAAAATAAAAGGACGGGAAAAATTCTGTTTTTCCCAATCTTCAGTTCGGGCTTTTCGTTTTCGGAGAGTATTGGGTTTTTTATATTCTTATATATTATCATTATTATTATCGGGACATTCCGTCTTCCATTCCAACAGAACCCCTCGTGTTTTTAATTATGTGGTCGGGATGTAGTGGATTCTAATCTATTTGACCCGACATATTTCGGGCAAAATGACGTCCATTCCTCGGAGCGCAATTTTCTCTTGAATTCTTATTGGACATAAGATCGACTTTTCCCAACTCGGCGGAGGAGTAATTTATTATTATTTTCTGGTCTGATCTCTGTCAAGAGGATTTATTATTATTATTTTTTGTAATTTCTTCCATCTAGATAATAAAAAATATTATGGATATTTTATAGAATTGTGTGGTAGGTAGTTGAGTTTACGTCGCACTGGTGTAGTACAACTTGCTATTGGAGACGGTCCGGGATCAATCCCGAATAGAATTATATGGAAATTGTACGATAAAACCTTCATTTTATTTTACTCTTAGAATTTAAAGAGAGGTATTATCTTTGGCATCCTGATACTCTAACCCCTAGTTACATCTTGCTCGATATATTGCGCATTCTGCTATTTCGCTCTCTTATGTTTGCCCTACGATGAATGTTCAGTTTGCTTACAAAAGAAATCTTACTCATTTACAATGTGATGTACAAAAAAATATTCCGTTATTTTCTTCTACTTAATTATTATATACCGTCTATTCTTATATGTTCTAAAATGTAAATTTTAAAAACTAAAATAATTAGTAGAATATTCCAGTACTTATTGATTTGAAATAGACTTGGAAGTTGAGAATGACGTCATTTTGAAATTATCAGACTTTAAACCCAACATAGGTGAGCTAGTTGCTAGAAGCTGTTTCGGTGTTCACATTGAGATTAAAGTAAATATTCTGATGTCACTTACCTATTACAGTTTTGCATTTCAACAACCTTTTGATTTTAATTCATTTTAAGTAATAAACAAGAGTTTGGGCATAATGTTTCATGTTCATTTTATTTCAGAACTCTGATTTTTCTGTTTCAAACATTAAACTGTTGACACTGATCCTTAATGTGAAGTTTTAACGTTTCATAATCTATTTAACATAGACCTAAATATCTTACTCCCATTATTAACCCTTCAAGTGATTTCGACGAGATATCTTGTCCATCAAGATCTAATCAGTTTTACTAATGACGAGATACCTCGTCGAGATAACCACCAGGAGGGTTAATCTCTAACCTGAACAACCCTATTAGAAATTTAGTAGTAGAAGAGTAATGCAATGTAATGTATAATCTATATATAGTATATTAATAATTTGAGAATATTGTTGTTTTGAGGCATTACGTTTGTGACATATCACTTAGTAATAAAGTAATTATGAATTTTAGGTGCAGATGAAGAGGATGAAGTGGAAACTGGAAAAAATCTACCAGAAATAAACAAAGAATCAAGATTCCAATCGCATAACTTGGCACACCTTTTGGGAAGAAAGAAGGGAAAATGTCCAAACAATATATGCATCTTATTTGTTTAATTAATAATGTTATTTATGTTGAAGAGATTTCAGAGTATTAGTCATTTGTGTTTGTTTTCATGAAAACAAAGTACACATCACTTCTCAAAACAATTACATTTTACCTTACAATTATATATTTAGATTACCTACTTCAAATTATCTAAGCAAAAATCAATTTGTACCAAATATTCATGCATACATATTTCAAATAACACTTTATAAACTGTGATGCTGTGTAAAATAGGGTAGCAAAGATTATTACAATACGACTTTCGGGACGAAATTTAGCTTTTGGAGAGTACTAAAAATGCACAGAAAACTTATAAATATTGAAAACCCCAGCTATTTGAAGAAAATAGCATCAAAAGCGTCTTGTTCATTTTCAATTCCTATTTCTAATGTGAAACGATTCAAGGAATGCTACTTGAAGGTGAATGGGAATATTGCAACTAGTATTTTCCGAAAATTAAAAACGCAATTATTTGGGAGTTTCAGTTATTTAAGCTAAACCTTGCATAAACATCATTAAGGCCATGACACAAATACAAACTTTGTGCAAGAGTCTCGCTGTACCCAAATAAGGAATCACTAATATAAAGTTGGTTGGTTTGGGGTTTTATGGCGCAAGGGCCATATTTTTCATGCTGCGCCAGACACAATATATAAAATATCAAGTAATACATAGGCACATACAATGAAAGTTTTACTGTTACAGAAGAGAGAAATACACCCAGGGAGGAATGCACCTGACAGGAATCGAACCTGCGCCGCCTACAACTCGAAGGTTGCTAGCGCAGTGGGCATACCCGCTGAGCCACGACGAACCCACTAATATAAAGATTGGTTGATTTGCGTTTTCTGGCCCCGAAAAGGTACGATAGTAGGGGGGACCGGCTGCGCCAAATGAAGGGTTAAATAAGGTTCTGTAGTTTAAAAAAATAAAAACAACCAAAGCAACATTAAAGCACACATGAATATATATATATATATATATATATATATAAAAGTAATGAAAGAATAATATAAATATATATATATATATATATATAAAAGTAATGAAAGATCTTGACATGTCAATGACCCGAAATGTATAAAATTGTTTTAAAATATGATGTATAATATAAAAAATGTGATTGAGGTCATGATGGATAAAAATATTATACGACATTTAAAAACTGATAGCATTCAAAAAAGAAAATAGATTTGAATGGGGTTTTCTACGACTAGATCTACGTTTGAAATGGAATTCTTAAGAAAGGTGATACGATGATATGATAGTGATATAGGACACGTAATTAAAATGTAGTTAATAGTAAAAGAAACCACACACCTTATACATAAGGGTACTCTTTCCTAAGAATAGATGCCTGCGAGTTTTTAACTCGTATCCGATACGATGACGAGTTAAAATTACGCCTGCACTAAAATTATTTGTATTTTTGACGTAATATCAACAAAGCGATAGCCAGTTCGACTGAAAATTAAATCTATATATATTTCTTAATATTTCTTCAAGATGTCATATTTTTCTTCTTGAAGTAATTCTATTTTGTATTTGTAATAGAAAAAATCCGATTAAAGGATCGTACACACTAATTTTACATGTGCATGATAAAACGTTCTCTTTTTATGTCATCTAACAACAAATGACTAGACTTACTATCAAATAAATAAGACTTATAATAATACGAAACAGATTATTCGCAAGACTGTCAACTACCAAATTCCGATGATCGAATATAAAATTATTTCACTTTAGCTTAAACCTTCAATTTCATTACCTGTAATTGTCTTAAAACATATCTATTGAGTATAACAGTAGAACAATTACTTCTATATTTCAATAATCTAATGAAAAGTTTTGAATATTTTCTTATTTTTTAACGGAGATTTCATAAGAGAAAAGTAACTCAGTGTTGCATATAATCGGGTTACTGCAAAAACTGCAAAGATGACTCCATTTTTTCTTTTTTGAGTTAAGTATACTTTCATACATATAATCGTGTATAGTATGCTCTGGAAAAAAACAAGATAACTACTGAGAGTTTAACCATCAAGTACATGCGCAGCAGAAATAGTTTACAGCACCTTATTATATGTGTGAAAGTGTACTTAACTCAAAAAAGAAAAATGGAGCTCTCTTGTTTTTTGCAGTAACCCGACGATATATGGCATGTTCCGTATACATTAAAATACATATTTTGCTATAAAAATTTACACGCTTATTTTTAACCAGTATATGACAGAATAATAACCTACGAAATGTTGTACGCTTATTTTTTTAACTAAAATGAAAGAGCAATTTATCAACTAAATTTTACATGCGTACTTTTAATCTAAATGAAGATAAATAGCCATACCAAATTTTACATGCTTATTTTTAACCTAAATGACAGAGCAGTTTACATGCTAAATTTTGCACGCTTATTTTTAATTCAAATGAAAGAAAATTTACCAACTAAATGTTCCATGCTTATTTTTAACCTAAATGAAAGTACAATTTACCTACTAAATTTACACGCTTATTTTTAATCCAAAACAAAGAACAATTTTCACGCTAGATTTTGTATGCTTATTTTTAACACCAATGATATAAAAATTTAATTATGACATTTTGTAGACGCATAGTTAACGAAAAAATGTTACATTTTATTATATATTTGCAATTAATCTACATTAAAATGAAAAATTATTGATTATTAATTTTTCCAGGCATTAAGATATGGGAAATTTGGATAATCAAGGAATCATGCAAGAATAATTTACATACTAAATTTTGCATGCTTATTTTTAACCCAAAAAATTTTACATTTTATTATATATTTTCAATTAGTCGACATTAAAATTAAATTAATTTTTTTTCCAGTGATTAAGGAATGGATGAACCAAGGAAATGTCAAGGAAAACTTACAGATAAAGGAATCCAACCCACACTCACATCTGAGAACACAATGGATTCTCTAGGGGAAAATGAAATCTAAGGAGATTGCAAGAATAAGACCCATATGTAAGTTTTACTTTATTATTTTTTATTTACTTTGTTTTTACTTCCTCTTATGCTCCTTTTAGTTCCATAAATGCAAATGTTCAACATGGCAGCATCTGGAACATCTCCCCAAAGCGCGATGCTTATTAAGCCTAATAATTGTTGCCTGCTATTTCGTGAGCCCAAAGTCGTAAAATTAAGAACACGTTGAGTTTATCGTTAAGAAAATTTAACCGCATCTCTTGTGCTTCTTTGTCCCTCTGAAGCGGCATAGTTTTATTACGCAAACCGAAGTCGGTGAATGCCAAAATATTGAATAATTTTTATATTAAATAGAATAAAACGAATCCCGATTCCGAACAGAGTTTGCTTCTGAGTTTATTAATTAATAGTTCTTTTGCCTTAGGTCTGTTTCTAAGCATGTATTTGATTACGAATATAAGTGGATAGGTATTTACATATACAAATAAGGAACAGCATTAAAAATAAATATCGGCTTATCTTTGACTTGCATTTTCTCTGCCAAAATAAAAGAGTATTAATTCAATCTCTAATCTTTTAAAAGAAATAAAATATTGACAAACGTGGAGTCTAGAAAAACTAATCTTTAAATTAAATAGCATATTCAGTTGTTCTTGAGGGATAAATTTGAGGATGATTGTTTAAGATTCAAAAGGGTTAAACAGGTAGGTAGTTCCTTTTTCGTTTGTTCTCTTTTTAAATGAGGCAGCATTCGTGTAAATGATTCTAGTCATAAATAGTTGTTAATGAAGCTCCAACAGAAAGTATTTTTTTAGTTCGTTACTGACTGGATTAGCCATGCCATTCGTATGACTGGACGGAGTCTTTAAAGACGAATGAAAACACGATGTATGTAGTCAAAGCTGTTAATTTTAATGAGCTGAAATTTATCGGAATTTTCTGTACCTCATATAGTCTAGAGTTAAAAATAGCTATTATCGCAAATAGGTCTGGCTTATGAAAGTAACGCGATTAAATCTGAATAGAAAAGAAAAGCAGCATGCCCAACTACGAAATATCAAGTTACTCAGTTAAACATTTAAGAAATTGTTTGCGATCATTGGAGTAAGTTGAAACAATCGATTAAAGCTTTAATTTTCCGTACTTTGTAGTTTTAAAGAGAAAGTTTTGAAGTTATCAGGCATTTATTTGTGTGTTATGGTAATTAACTAATGTCGCACTGGATCAAAACAATGGGGTATTGAGTCCAGAATAAATCCCAAAGGGAAAGTAAACACGATGTATGTAGTCAAAGCTGTTAATTTTAATGAGCTGAAATTTATCGGAATTTTCTGTACCTCATATAGTCTAGAGTTAAAAATAGCTATTATCGCAAATAGGTCTGGCTTATGAAAGTAACGCGATTAAATCTGAATAGAAAAGAAAAGCAGCATGCCCAACTACGAAATATCAAGTTACTCAGTTAAACATTTAAGAAATTGTTTGCGATCATTGGAGTAAGTTGAAACAATCGATTAAAGCTTTAATTTTCCGTACTTTGTAGTTTTAAAGAGAAAGTTTTGAAGTTATCAGGCATTTATTTGTGTGTTATGGTAATTAACTAATGTCGCACTGGATCAAAACAATGGGGTATTGAGTCCAGAATAAATCCCAAAGGGAAAGTACCGAGGACAACACCACTCCATTTTGAACCACGGTAAGAATCACGGTCATTTTGAACCACGGCTGACACCCA
The DNA here is from genome assembly GCA_933210815.1 of Meta bourneti. Lineage (NCBI taxonomy): Eukaryota > Metazoa > Arthropoda > Arachnida > Araneae > Tetragnathidae > Meta > Meta bourneti. Next base: position 81,836,001 of record OW119933.1, read on the forward strand.
TCTCTCCAAACTTCCGCACCACGGCAACGTGAGAACATTTGAGGCCACGACAGATTTAATGCGCATCAACCCCCGTGTACATCAAAACTCGGTCTTTAGCCGAACTGAGTTTCGAACTCGCAACCCTCAGGTTGCTAATCCGTTGCTCTTCCAACAGGCATTTATTGAGTTTCTTCCATCAAAATTTTAAAATGTAAACATAGTGTCTTATTTACAAATCAAGAACGAAATTGGAAAGGGTAAATTTCAAATGTTTTGTTTTAATTGGCAATTTAACAGTTGAGCGTATTGAACTCACAATACCCAAGAGTTTTTTCTCACAAATCTCACATCTTCTGTACGATTTCTCACAAATCTCACATCTTCTGTACGATTTCACACAAACATCTTTCAATTTGGTACTATAACTTTAAAAAACCAATAAGTTTTGACCGTTAAAGAATTAAATTTGAATTTAGGAAACAATTATACAGAAATATAAGAATACTTCCTTTTTAATTAAACACAGAGAAATAAATCTGGAATGGTATTCGTATACAAATAATACATAATTTTCTAGTTTTCTAACTCATTTATTTTACACTTCAGGTATAAATTCTATTCAGACATTCACACAACTTTTGGATAGTAAAATTTATTATATCACGAAGTAACATTACGGAAATATAAGTTTGATTCCTTTTTATGTTCCCTAATTTCAACTAAATGTCCAGGCAGTCAGATCGGTCACAATAACCTTTCAGCTACAATAAAAGAAACTTAATTTCAATAGTTAACAGTTAAATGCATCTGTTTTTACTTTTAGATCATTAAAGTATAAAATTCATAATGTTAAATAATTCTTATATGTAAATTAATGAAACATAATATCACCATATTCAGCTCCTTATAAGAAATTTTAGCGAATGAAACAGAGCAAGTTGAATATTTTTAATTAGATAAAAAATACTGGAACTTAAATATCAATTAAAAAATTGAGTACACCAGGTCACCTTATAAGAGTGTGGTACAATAGAAATTGGGCCCAGAACTACGAGGCCAAAACCAAAGTGCTTGTAATGTAAACTACAATGTTTTCTAAATTTTAAGACTAATAATTCAATGGTAATTTACAGCACGTGTATAATAGAAAAGAGAAATCTTTTTTTAAGTTTGAGAAAGTTAGAAATTCAATACTTTGAATACACAATTGTGTTTCGTTAGGTGACCGTTATTTGTGCATGGTACTGCAAAGCAAATGGGAAGAACACCGTTCAACAGTCTGTCTGCCAAAAGAACTACTCCCGATATCAAGTCTGGGTAGTGGCGTTGCTATAGAAACAGGGATCGTACATTTTGAGTAGGGGCGACTCTCGGGAAAGATGGTAACTTTATTTTGTTTTCGAGAATGTTGTCGGAGCCAAGAGGTACTTTACCAGTATACCTTTTCAGCGACAAGTAAAAATCTTAAAAATATATTACTAAATTGTCATTAAATGCGATATGGAAGGTAGGTAGTTGGATTAAAGTCGCATTGGAGCAGCACGAGTTATTTGCGACCGCCGGATCCATTGCGAAGGGAAAAATAAAAGTACAGCACCTCGTAATTTTGAATCACGGTCAGATGACGAGGTCATCACCTCGTCAGTTGGCACCCCCACTCTCCAAACTTTCTCATCACGCCAACGTGAGGACATTTGAGACAACGACGTATTTAACGTTCACCAGTCAACACGTACACGACTGTTATTGGTTAGATTGAGTCTCGAACTTGCAACCCTCCGGTTATTAATCCGCTACCCTTTCAACCGGGCTACCGCTGTCCAAGTGTGCACATGAGGCAAACTTGAATAGATTTCTTCAAGCATCCCTAGGGAAACAGGATAAGATTCATTGCTATGGCAACAAACAGGGACAGACTTCGTGTCCGGAGTAGTTCTTGTGGTGGACAGAAAGTACCACCCAGAGAGCTGTTCAGATGCAGGTGTTGAAATTACAAATAAAGGCACCTGGTTTTACTGTTGGAGAAGAATTCTTGAATTACTTCTATGTACAATCCACACATACAATTAATCGTAGATTATTAAAATTAAACCTGGAATTTAATTAAATGTATCAGCGCATAAGGGGATCAAATGTTTATTCTCCAAAATTTCCGTTTCAACTTACTAGAACTTTCTAGAACAGCGATTTTCAACCTTATCATCTCTCTAATGACGTGGTGTCTTCCTTGGATTTTTCTCTTCTGGTTTGATCCCGGACCGTCGCCAATAGCCCATTGTGTTCTCCCAGTGCGACTTTAATTAAAATACCTGTCTACCTACCTTAAAATACCTGTCTACCAACCTACCTGTCTCATGGCACACAAACTTTTTCTTAAATTGTATGGCACACCAAACTATATTTTTTTGTCGATCTGACAAAATTAGGTATCATTTTGATTGCTTTACGTTATTCTAGTTACGTTAGTGTCTGTAAATAGTGCGCTGTATATATGTATAGATATAAATGATTTATGGCAAGTCCTCTCTGTGTTAGCCACAAGGGCCACGGTAGCCCAGTTGGAAGAGCAACGGATTAGCAACCAGTGTTGCGAGTTCGAAACTAGGTTCAGCCAAAGACCATCGTGTACACGGGGGCTGGTGCACGTTAAATCTCCCGTGGCCTCAAATGTCCTCATGTTCGCGTGATGTGGAAGTTTGGAGAGTGGAGGGAGCTTAGGTGTTCTCGTCATCTGACCGTGGTTCAAAATTACAAGGCGCTATCCTTGGATCTTTTCCTTCGGGATTGATCCCGGAACGTCGCCAATAGCCCGCTGAGTTGCTCCAGTGTGACGTTGATTAACTACCTACCTATGTTGACCACAGTAATATCTAGTGTACAGTTCGACAAAATCTGTTGCAGAACCATTATTCTGATTGTCGAAAATTGTCTTGTGTCTTGCCGAATCAATGATTCGGGTGCAGTGACAGGATGAAACGCTCCAGATTCAAACAGTGTGAGTTTTTTTCGAGCTACAATCGATGAACAAGCTATTTCTTATGGAAGCGGTTCTTCCGAATTTTTATCAGTCATTTACTACTGGATTCGGATTGAACCGGATTCTGTTTGCATGAATGGGGCCCCTGAAAACAAGCGTCCTCTTAATCTCGTCTCCAGAGAGATTAAGAAAGCGAAGACCAAAAGAACCCGCGTTAGAATCGAAGACATCCTACAGCAATCAACGATACTAAGGAGAAGAGGAAGTCGGGAGCCAAATCCATTATCACGAATAAGGATTATTCCTGAAATTTATAGTCTCAAGGACCGTCTTCTGAAATCTGACGGAGAATTTTTACGACTCCAGCAAAAACGTTCATTAAAAATCAAGGGACCTCTTCGTCAAAAGGTCCGCTTTCGAATCTCGATACCTTCTCACTCGAAGTTCTTCCCAAAAAATGGAAAACATAAAAATACATCTCTTTATCGTAAATCAAGCAGGCTCATTTAATGTTATGCCTTTTAATGGGAGATAGTTCCGTGTTCTAACAAACGCCTTTTTGCAGGTTGGAGGCAGAACCAGTACTTACCAGTTATCATCGAGCGAGAACAACGACATGTTGTGCTTTCAACGGAACGACCAGGTAACTCTTGATCATTTGTATTCTTGGGCGACACTCGGGACCTCTCGGCCTATTCACATTTTTTCTTATCCTTAACCGATGCATAATGACGACTTTTAGCAGACAGGGACTGTAGCTTCTGAGATATATGCGTGGATAGCTTCTTATACCGAAGGGGCTCATAGATAAAAATTGAATTTTTACGCGAAGTTAAGATCTTATAACATTTTAAAAAGATTTTTTCTGTTGTTTTCGGTTACCAAACTTTACTTTAACCCTCCAAATAGTTTCAACGAGATATCTCGTCCATCAAGATCTTACCAATTTTGCCAATGACAAAATATCTCGTCATCAAGATTTTGATTGCCGATTTTTTTATGATGAGACCCAGAATCTGGGCAATTTTCTTCTAATAGCCCGTCTCGTCTATCAAGAGATGGCTAGTTTTGCTTCTTATTCCGGAGGCAGTCCATAGATAAAAATTTAATCTTTTACTCAAATTAAATATCTTATAACATTTTTTATGTTGTTTTTAGTTAGCAGACTTAGTACTTTAACCCTCCAAATGGTTTCGACGAGATATCTCAATCATCAAGACCTGAACAATGTTACCAATGATGAGATATCTCGTAAAAATTTTGATTGCCGATTTTTTTTATGCGCCTCAAGATCTGGCCAGTTTTCTTCTAATGACCAGATATCTCGTTCATCACAATCTGGTCCATTTGTTTCGCCAATGACGAGATAAATCGTCGAGACAACCACTAGGAGGGTTAAGAAGACAATGGATTTTCAAAACAAACTTTTAGCAGACAGGGGCTAGCCTCTTTTTCTGGAGAATTTTTTACGTAAAGATAAGATTTTATAACATTTAAAAAATATTTTTATGTTGCTTTTGGTTACCAGACCTCTCCAAGTGGTTTCGACGAGATATCTCGTCCATCAAGATCCTACCAATTTTGCTAATGACGAGATATCTCGTCCATTAAGATCTGCTCAGTTTTGCTAATGAGAAGATATCTCGTTCAGACAACCACCAGAAGGCTTATGAAGGTATAGTAACTTTAAGCATTGAAATCAAGGAAAAACCGCATAATTTTAATAAACTGTATCTCCTAAAGTTTGCTGCGTTTATTAGAACTAGATCATGATCTGGTCTTCTAATTGAGAATGGAGTTAAATTTTCATAGAAGTCGTTGGTTTCTATAATCAAAATTCGTTTTTAAATAATTTTGAAACAACGAAATGTTTGAAAATAAAGTCACATGTAAATTTATTGATTGCTGTATGCCATTCTTCCTTCAAAAAATTCTGTCCTTAAAATTAACCCCATAACTTTTATTTTTGATTCTTAAAATTTATTTATTGAACGGCTCACAAAATTCATATAAAATTATGGTACAGTATCTGGTAAAGTAGACATTCCTGTAATAGTCTACTTTCGTTTCGAATATTTAGGACTGGTATATTATTTTTCTATTCTCAGAACGCAGTACACATTTTGGTAATTTTGAACAAACGTTTCTGAAATTTTTTACAAGATTATTTTTCTAATGACAAGATATTTCGTCCATCAAGATCTGGTCAGTTTTGCTAATGACGAAATAACCTACTGTACCCACCAGGAGGGTACAGTAGATTTTCAAAACAAACTTATGGAGTTAGTATCCAAATGTTATGAATTTTGCATACTGCTTTTTCCTCTAAAAAGCCTATAAAGTTTAATCCAAAAACATTAAGCTATTCAGAAGTTATTCTGTAAATGATAAATTAGCAAAAATTGATAGGTCCCATGGAAATAAACTGAAGAGGAGAGAAAGACTAATACACTGGAGTGAAAAACTTAAGGAACAGTAAGGTTTTCAGCTCCTATTTTGCAGTGAAGTGACCTGGATGTATTAAAATAACACAAAAGGATTGAAATTTTAGTTAATCAATAGGATTAGTTGATTACATCCAACACTGCTTGTACGTTTTTGGACGGGTCAGGCTAAGAGGACAGTGGACTTTCAAAACAAACTTTTGAAGTTACTATATCCGATTATTATTAAACTTTCACATACTATTTGTTTTCTACTAAAATGACTACATGTAAAGTTTGATCCAAAGATATTAAGTTATTCAGAAGTTATTACATAAAAAAGGGTAAAAAAGTTTGATAAATTAGCAAAAATTGATAGGTCCCATGCGCCTAAATTTTCCATGTATTGACAAAATTTTAATTTACATAGCAGTTTGAAAACATATCAATCAAATGATTTCCATTTCTTAAGTGTATTACTTAATTGTAAAGCAAAAAATCTTTGTATTAAAACACCTAAACTTTTGAAAAAAGCAGGCATTTTAAACAAAAATTTTTAAATTTGGAAGCATGATGAATTTTGCATTTGCACTTTGATATATACAACAGATTTTAAGGATTATCAAAAAAGTTTCTAGCAAATCAATTGAAACCAAATGTGCCGGTAACATTTCGATATAAGAAGAATCTCACAATATTTCAATTGAGGTAAACACATTTTCGTAGAAGATTTACTATACTTATGTGTTATATCTTTCCTGACACATAGAGTGACACATCTATGTTGATCTCACCAATGATTTACCATAAATAGTTGCAACATATATAACAGTAAATAGCATTGAAGAATAATTCAAACACTTTGTTTTTGGAAATTCCATTTTTGCTTTGTGTCACTGTTGGAGATTGAATGGTATGTAAATATGTGAGAAGATGGTTGAGTCAGAGTGAAAATGCAATGCCCGACATAATTTGCTTGCATACTTCGTAATGATATTAAACTATTAAATTATGTAATGAATATTATTTCGTAAATAGTAGTTATTTTAAATCACATATCTATCGCTTTATTAGGAAGAAATTAATTTCAAGCGTTTGATAGGATTTTTCTGTAAAGAATTTTAAAAATCAGAAACCAATACTTTCGGGCGCAGCTCGGAGCTATCATTAACGTCTAGTATTATGTCCTCTGGAGTAATAGTGGACCTCGAAAAAGTTTGGAAGATGAACGTGAGACTCAATCAATTTCGAAACTCAAAATCGACATAAGTAGGATACAAGTACAACGTTGAAAATATTGAAAATAAACTGCTTACTTAAAACATATTGCGTGTTGACAATACCATCGTCAAATACATCACTAATTGAAATAAATTTCTTTCGTACGAGCTATGTGGTGTGATTTGGTGAATAGTTTGGAAGATGAACGTGAGACTCAATCAATTTCGAAACTCAAAATCGACATAAGTAGGATACAAGTACAACGTTGAAAATATTGAAAATAAACTGCTTACTTAAAACATATTGCGTGTTGACAATACCATCTTCAAATACATCACTAATTGAAATAAATTTCTTTCGTACGAGCTATGTGGTGTGATTTGGTGAATAGTTTGGAAGATGAACGTGAGACTCAATCAATTTCGAAACTCAAAATCGACATAAGTAGGATACAAGTACAACGTTGAAAATATTGAAAATAAACTGCTTACTTAAAACATATTGCGTGTTGACAATACCATCGTCAAATACATCACTAATTGAAATAAATTTCTTTCGTACGAGCTATGTGGTGTGATTTGGTGAATAGTTTGGAAGATGAACGTGAGACTCAATCAATTTCGAAACTCAAAATCGACATAAGTAGGATACAAGTACAACGTTGAAAATATTGAAAATAAACTGCTTACTTAAAACATATTGCGTGTTGACAATACCATCTTCAAATACATCACTAATTGAAATAAATTTCTTTCGTACGAGCTATGTGGTGTGATTTGGTGAATAGTTTGGAAGATGAACGTGAGACTCAATCAATTTCGAAACTCAAAATCGACATAAGTAGGATACAAGTACAACGTTGAAAATATTGAAAATAAACTGCTTACTTAAAACATATTGCGTGTTGACAATACCATCGTCAAATACATCACTAATTGAAATAAATTTCTTTCGTACGAGCTATGTGGTGTGATTTGGTGAATATTTTTCAAATATTAAATCACCTAAAAACATACTGATCAACATTTCTGTGTTACTTAAAATGATCAGCGATAGAAAGCAGTAAAGCCTAAATGGGTCGGTAGGTAGATAGTTAATTAACGTCACAATAGAGCAACACAACGGGCTATTGGCGACTGTCCGAGATCAATCCCGTAGGTAAAGATTCAAGAACAACACCTCGTAAGTTTGAACCACGGTCAGATGAAGCCTAAATGGGATTTTACTTTAATCCCAGTTCTAGGATAGGCATAAAATTGCTAAATCTGATTATTTAATAACTTGATTTGTGGATGACTAGTTTTCATAGCACATATACTGCATTCCATAACGGTGCAATGTTAGTGAATTCTATCTGTTATGATACGGGGAAGAAGTGGTAAAAAATCATCAGATAATGTTTAGATAAAAATGTCTACAAATATACAATTGAATGAATTCGTAATATTCACAATTCTTGAATTCTGTAATGGTGTGATGTAAATAAAAGTTTGTATCAAATGGTAAGTTACATTTTATATTAATATTGACGCTTGAAAGTGTTTATAAAATTTAAATTCGTAGAGTAAATGTAAATTTTTAATATATCAGTCAAATTTAAAAATTAATTGACTCACCTTTGCTGAATTCAGTATTACTTTTCATTTCTATTTGCTATTTTTAACTTCATTACTTTTACTCAATGTAAGCATATACCAACAAGTAAATAATCCAAATTTTGAGATTAACACCCGAATTGTATTTTATTATTAATTATGTTTTATTGTGCCACTAAAAATAAATGGTATATACAATTTAAAAATGATAGGTAAATCTAAAAATCTGAATTGGGATTCCTATTATGATTTAATTTTTAGACTTGGTTTGTTTTGTCACTATGATAATTTTTCTGCGGTACTAGAGCTAATTAGATCGTTTGAAAATTAAAAACTGAGATAAAATTAAATGTATTGACGCTAAGACAATTACTAAAACCTAGCTTATTTTTTAATTCTCAAAGTAAATTCAATTGAGCAATGCATTTCTGAATAAAAACTATGTTGAAATTGTAATATTCCAAATCACAACTATATATGCTTTTGGTATTATAAAATGTAGCGAGAAATGAATACTTTCACGCACTATAATGAAACTAAATACTCAGGAAGTTATCGAATATGAATCGTATATAATCCTTAGTCGAATTCATATTCAGAAACGAATCAACAGTCAGTGTAAACAAGTCATCTCAAAATACGAATGATGCGACTAAACTCAAACACCATTTGTAACATAAAATGTAATTGAAGAAAAAGTTTCTGCTTATTCGACAAAACAGTCAAACATATAGATTATTACAAAGTAATTATTTCATTAACAACCATTTTAAATTTAGGTAGGTAGTTGAATTTAAGTTTCATGAAACAACACAATGGGTTATTGGCGACGGCCGGGATCAATCCCGGAGTTTCAACTTAGGAATTTTAGTTACATGTTTTTATAACTATCGCACGAAATTCCCAATAATCAACATCTAATCGCCCGTTGTGTTGCTTCAGTTCGACGTTAATTCAACTACCTATCAACACGTTGTCTCTATTTCAATCCTTCTTTTTAGTAAACAAATGCGTCCTTTAAAAACATTGGAAAACTCTTAAGATTGTGTCAAATGGTTCTGTAACAAAAATTAGAGCAAAATTTTTAAAAAATTTTCATTTTGAAGCTTTTAAAGATTTGGATAGTTTGTTTTATAATCTTTCAAATTATACATAATTTTACTTCAACCCATACTACAAGTTTTAAGAAATACATAGAACTAATAGTAAACTTGAATTAAATAAATTCTATATCTTAAATTTAAGCTCGATTTTCTTGCACTGAACATTTTATATCTTCGAGGTACCTCTTCTTTCGAGGTACCTTTTCTTTAATTTTAGCGTTAAAATTGATTGATATCAAACTGTGAATAATAAAAATAATTTTTCAATTCGATAATTTTTCAGTTACATATGCAACAACATAAAACATATAGTAGATAAGTATAATAATTACAAAACGCGGTTTTCTACAATTGAGATTTTTTGACATTCTACTAATTTCAAAATGTTCCCTGCGTATATGGTTTTCCTTGAGTTCCTTGAAGATTTCTTTTTTGGATACTCCTTGTGTAATCTGTTGTATATATCTGAGTGCAAAGGAGAATTTCACCACTCTTCCAAAGTTTGAAATTTGGTTTGAAATGTTGTTTAAACTTTTTTGCACAATTTTAGGCGTTTTAGCACAGCATTTTTCTACTTTACAATCGAGTGATACACTGAATTACACAAGCTATTATATGAATTAAAATATTGACAATACATGACAAATTAATGTACATGGGACCCATCTAGTTTTGCCGATTTATCAAATTTTTTACCTCGTTTTATGTAATAAATTCCACGATATTTAACATTTTGGACCTAACTTCATAAATAGGCTTTTAAGTCGAATATGCAAATTTTATAACAATCAGATAATAACTGCAAAATTTGTTTTGAAAGCCCATTGTCCCCTTAACCCTCCAAGTGGTTTCGACGAGATATCTCGTACAAGATCTGGTCAGTTTTGCTATTGACGAGTTACCTCGTCGAGACAAAACTTCCCTATTACTCCAAGGGGTATGAAGACCCAAGTAGGAAAAACAAATTGTTCCTTGCCTAGAACTGGTGAGTATGGAACAAATTTTTGCATCACAGTCTGACCACTAGGTGCTTTCCAACGTGAAGATAAACCACCAGGAGGGCTAAACTAACACCAACGAAAGCGTTAATAAGTATTTTGCAAATCATCAAAATTCAAGATCAATTTCCACTATTCCAAAAGGGCACTTTCGGTTCAAACAGAAAAGGGGCAGAGGCTTGAGCCCCTGTAGGCCCCCTGGTCGGCCCAGATCTTTAGTATATTCCGAAAAAAGCACAGAAATTAGATAAATTAACATTGCCTACATCGGACTTTTCAACTCCCCTTAAAGGGCCCCATCCTCACCTAGATGTTTTGAAACCAACCAAAAGAAGAATCACACAGCTGCAAGCAAGGATCGTTAAAACATCAGCCACAAAAATTGGCTTAGGCTCGGAGCCGAGGGGCAATCAGGGTAGGCAGCCAGAAGGCGGGGACAGAAGTGCTCATTAGGATTTGATATACTACTGAGTATCCTCGGAATTTCTCTATGCCTCAGTTCATTCGAGTAATAAGGGTCCATGCAGCTCGTTTCTGTGAATCCGCATGGCTTGATTCCTTTTGCCAAGAGTTCATGCTACAGAGGGGACGTGAATAAATAAATCTAATTCCTACACGGCCGCTATAGTGTTTTAACTATCCACCGAATGCCTTGCGACAGAAGGGGACTACCTTGCAAAATTTAGAGTGGAAAATTTTAGAGCAGGTCATGTCTCAAAATTTCAGATTTTCTATGTTTTTCTACGATGGTTTTTCATGAAAAATTATCTTTTCTATTCTCATCTATCGAGTGCCTTATGACAGGAGGGGACTGCCTTCCAAAAATATAAAAGATTTATCTTTACCAATAAGAATATAAAAGATTTATCTTTTATATTCTTATCCATCGAGTGCCTTATGACACTCGATGGATAAGAATTGGATATGGATGGAGTGGGAAATTTAAGAGCTGCCTATGTCTCAAAATTTATAATTTCAGATTTTCTTTGCTTTTTTACGTACACGATGGTTTTTCGTGAAGATTCATCTTTTTTATTTTGTTTTAAAATGCGCTGATATCACATCTCAAAGCCAAAACAGCTCCTTCAGAGGAAGCTCATTTTAAAATTCACTATTGTATGTTGCTCCATACTGAATTTGAAAAGGGACTTCCCTCTATGTTAACCCTTACTGTTAATAACTTGTGAAAGAACCCTGATATCAAAGGTGAAATGACTTATCCAACAAAATAAGCGGTTAGCAAGAAATATGACGTACGCACGACACATGGAAAAGGCTCAAGGGCCTTGGATATATACAAAATAAAAATTCAAGCTTAAAAGACCATCAGTTGAAAATATATCATTCGTAAATCGCGTTTTTTATACCTGAATAAATTGCCAATTGAAAGACGAACATAAGTAGAAATAATACTTTATTTCGATCTGATAGTAGCTTTTATAAAATGTCTGATTAATGAAATCACGAGAATTTCATAAGCAGTATTTGTAACTGTAAAAATGTTTTATAGCTTTATGTACATTTTAAGTTTAAAAATGAGCATGAAAGTTTAGAGACTAATCAAGTGACGAAAATACAACAAAAGTAATTTACAAAGATAACGAAAATTGAATCTTGAAAATTTCATCGCAAAAACAAGAATTCTGATAAAAATGATTAACTAAATAGGGTACTTTTATATGAAATAATTCAAAACACGACCCAATAATGATTCCAATAATGATAGTAAAATGTCGTATACAACTACGAGGTCTTAAATGATTCGAACTCAATGCCAATAAGTCAATTTCAGACTATGCTTAGAAACCAGGAATATTTTGAAGTATTCAAAAATGGATAACTAAACCCTGGCGTATAAAGTTTATGACTGAAAGACCATGAAAATTTATTGAAACAGATATTGACTTCTTACAAAAGATCCCCTTTTCAAACTATGAATAGAACAAGTTATTTGCATTACAAACCTTAATACTTAATTTAAACGAAAACATAATTTTGGTAACGGTTTGCAACTGCGAAAAGCAAGAGTGATTTTAATATAGAATAATCTTAAAACAATAAATAAATTGTTTATGTCTATTTCAGACTTCTAGGATATCAACTTGCTTGTTGTATGTATCAAAATTTCTGTTATGATTACAATACTCATTAATTTTTAGTTCTTTTAAAAGTCATTAGCTTATTATTTAATAATTAATGCACAAAAAGACAATATCTAAGGTGCCGTTTCGTACTGGACACTGAAAATTGATACTCAAATGCTCTGTGTCAATATATACCTGTTTCACACAATCCTTTTTATGATTTGCTATAATCCATATCCTAACAAGATCTTTGACATCACTTTAAGATGCACAAATTTTACAGAACTTTATCTGTTAACTATTAAAAATAAGCATAATTCCAATAAGCATAATATTAACTAATTTAAGATCTTTAGTCCAAAATCTGGAATTAATACTTGAAGAACAAAGATACAGAGAGATACTGTTTACTTTACTCGTACCCAAGTGCAAAGTAAATGTGAACAAACAAATAGTCAATTCATATTTACACAGATGCTCAGAATACCTCCTCTTGTACTATATTTCTCACTTTAGGGAAATATTCGTATACGAAAAGAATGGTAAGGATGTCTTTTTAGCTCATCTGGATATCAGAAATATGTAACGCTATGATAGCAAAAATTGTTGGGTTATATATAGCATATATTGGGCTTGTAAGATAAAACGCGAGATAAGATCATGAGTCTTATGTACTACTTATTTTACGCATTTGTAGCCAAAAAGTAATCCTCATAGATTAAGGAATTGAATTTTTTTATCCGTCTTTTTGTTTTAGTTTTTTTCCGCTATGACATGTAAGATGGAACTTAAAACTTATTAATTCCATAAGAATCCATAAGAATTAAATCCATAAGAATGGTATCTTTACCAATGATGAAGTATCTAGCTCGTCATTAGCAAAATTGGTCAGATCTTGATGGACGAGATACCTCGTTATTTTAAGCGTTGATGGACGAGATATTTTGTTTATATTATATATTTTTAATATAAGATATTTACATTATTTACAGTATTTTTTTTATTTCTCTAAAAATAGCTAGTAAAATTGGGCAAAGGCACGTAATCTGAAACACCTCATTTTAAAAGATTGCCAAAAGCAGTAAAATGGTTTTTACTGAGTTAAACGCCAAATCACTATTAAATTAATTAATATTCATATATGAATAGGTAATTTATCAACCATTGAAATCTTGCTAGTTACATGAATGAAAGTAAAAAATTAAGAACTGTCGATTATTAAAAAAAGACATTCTGCAATCTCAAATCGAAAACCTCTTATCTCCATGTCAATGTTACATTCACCTCTTCACTTCAAAAAACTCAGGTGATGTAGTTTTACTACTTAATGGTGTATTTACTGATTTTGGTTCTTCAATTTTCCCGTCCGATTTTAGCCAACACCGCTTCAATCATACTTCGTGCTATGATTTTCTATTTACAAGTGAAGTTTGAGATTTTGCACGTGGAAATAATAATAGTAGCACTGAACTCTACAAACTATATTATAATATTCAATAATATGCAATAGAATCTATATTACTAAAAGACAATACGTTTCTGCGCCTGGAATTCAAAGAATGAACTACAATACGTAGTCTTGAAATCCCATGGGCTCGAAACCACTTGGAGGATTAAATGAAGTAACTAAAGCATCTCGTGTTTCACAACGTATACCATGAGACGTGCCAACATAAGTACAAATCACCCTATGGATTCAGATAGAAATAAATGTGTATTTCATTTGTCATGAAATAGTTTTAAAAACAAATGCATAAAGTATCGAAAAATAACTGCGTAAAAATACGAATTCCTGAAAAAGGTTCATTCACTTAAAATAAGAGTCTAAACAATTATTCAAGAAATATCACCTAGAAGATACGAAAACAATAATATTTTTATCTTATGGTCTTACAAACCATACCAAGAGAACAACATCTTCGTATACAAGAATCACTATAGGTTTCGAGTTTGTGAATGACTCTTAAGTCTTACTCAAGGACTTAGTCAACATGCCTTGTTTTTAACCTAAACTATTTTTAACAGAAGCCTTAACGCAATTCAAAATATAGTAAGTACGTAAAGTTTGAAGACTTCTTAACAATATTCTACAAACACAATGTTACTTAATGTTTATTTAAATTGAAGTTGAAAAATATTTTGCGGTGTAGTTCCCTAATTTCAAACGAATTATTTTTAGAATACAAGTAAAACTATAAATACTTCGAAAGGAAAACCCTCACCTATTCAAGATGAAAGACACACTCAGCTCTATGAGTGCTCTTGAGAATCTGGCAAGTGTGTATACGTTCTATACTTCTATTTACATTCTTTTCATAAAAACACTTACAGTAAATAAAAAATGTGGAGGAACGAAAAAGGAAAACAGGAATCTTCCCATAAAGACGACTGAGCAACCTCTACTCTGTACTTATTTGATCATTTCATTACTAGAGTAGACTGTTATTTGTGTAAATAGCATTATTTACTGATGCCTGAACTGGGGTAAACTTTCCATTAGGCAGCCTTACAAAATCTTCATCTAAGTGCCTATAGATTTGATTATTTTGTTTATGCAAAGATGTCAACTACCGCTGGGTTTCCTTAGTTTATACGTGGGGTGGTGGTAGCCCAGTTGGAAGAGCAACGGATTAACAACCGGAGGGTTGCGAGTTCGAAACTAGGACCAATCAAAGATCGTCCTTTACACGGGGGCTGGTGCATGTTAAATCCGTCGTGGCCTCAAATGCCCTCACGTTGTTGTGGTGTGGAATCTTTTAAAGTGAGGTGCCAGCTCAGACGAGGTCAACACCTGAGCTGGCGTCCGACTCTCCAAACTACCATACCATGCCAACATGAGGACATTTGAGGCCATAAAGATTTAACGTGCACCAGTCCATGCGTACACGATGGTCTTTGGTTGGATCGAGTTTCGAACTCGCAACCCTCCGGTTGCTAATCCGTTACTCCTTCAACCGGGATACCGTGACTCGGCGGTTATTGAAGGAATAAAATAGTAGCTGGTAAAAAATTCGTGTTTGAGATGATCTATGAAATTTGACCAGCGTTTTCAACCAATCTGCTGCAAGAATGGCATCAGTGTACCTTACGGAATGCGAAAAGGTTTAAATCATGTGACTTATTTAATTTCAACGGTTTAGTTTTGAATATTTGACAAACGTGCTCTCTAAAAATTCAATACCCGTATACATAATTTTGAATAATATTTTTTATTGCAAAGCATTATCAATTAATTGTTTTCTAAAGATTTTTTACATACCACAAAGGCTATTAGAGTAGGCAATTACTATTATTTTGTAAGCCAATCAAAATCATACTTTTTTTGTCAGATAGATCGCCTAAAAATACTGCTGCAAGAAGGGCATTGGTGTGCCTTACGGAATGCGAAACGGTTTAAATCGTGTGACTTTTTTAATTTCAACGCTTTACTTTTCAACTTTTGACAAGTGTGCTCACTAAAAGTTCAGGGAATACCTGCACACATAATTTTTAACAATATGTTTTATTACAAAGCATTATAAATAAATTATTTTCTAAAGATTTTTTCATACTTATTTTTGTTAGATCGCCTAAAAATAAGATAACTTTTGTTGTGCCGCAAAATGTTGATAATGAAAAGATGGTTGAAAATCGCTGCCTTAGACTGTTATTTCCATGAAAATTGCTACTAAGGACACATCTATCACTATTTCATGATCAATACAATTTGTCTATTATTCCTTCGAAAATGTTCAAAATCATCATCTATCTGTATTCACATAATAGAGTTGTATCATTCAGAGGTGATGGAAACTTCCCTTTCAAAAACTACTCGTATTTGACTGGATCGGAGATACTCTGCTGTCCCATTCAGATTTAGAATGTATCAAATTGAACCCTTTGAGGTACGCATAATTCCACCTTGCACCCTGTAGTCTTCAATGCATGATTTCTAAGCAATTTTAACCTTCTTGACCAATAGAACATTTCAAAGATATTCTATTATAAGGAAATAATATATATCAATAGAATCTTTCCAAAGGAATCTATTCGAAGGAAGCGAGCAATAGAATCTTTCCCAGTGATTCTATTCTAAGGTTTTTGGTTTTGGTATTTATGGTGCAATTGCCATATTTGGCCGTCTATTCTTTGGAAAGGAGGAATAAAATCTGAAAAGGATTCTATTCTGCAGAACCGGCCAATAGAATCGTTCCATTGAACGATTCTATTGGCCCGAAAAGAACAAATAGAGAAGAAGAAAAGGACAGAGTCATTGAGGGATTCACACGCGTAATTCCACCTTGCAGCCTGCAGTCTTCCCTGCATGACATCTCACCAATTTTGACCTTCTTGACCAATAGGATTCTTTCAAAGATGTTCCATTCTAACGAAATGAGCAATAGAATCTTTCCAAGTGATTCCAGTCTAAGGTTGTTGGTTTTAGGATTTATGGTGCAATTGCCATATTTGGTCATCTATTCTTTGGAAAGGAGGAATGAAGCCTTTCCACAGGATTCTATTCTACAGAATTGCCCCCAATCGAATCGTTACAAAGAAAGATTCTATTCCAAGGAAAGGACTAATATAATCGTTCCAAAGAGAGATTGTATTCAAAGGAAAGGACTAATAGAACCTTTCTAAAGGCTGAAAGAATCCATAGACTCTTTAGAAAGATATGGTTAATTAGTCATCAAGTGTGTTGTGGGTTTAAAGCAACACTTCTCTTGGAAATCTCGACGTTCAGAGGGTTAATGCGGAACATTGATTGTTGTCCATCTGATAGCGCTCCCTCGTCCACTTTATCACTTGCCCGATCTATCGCACGCACTTCTTTCTGCAGTGTGAAACCCATTGGACGCAAATAAAACAAATCTCGATGAAATTCATCGCCGGATGACGCGAAATTGCCAGCTCCAGCTCCGGCCAAAGCGTCACTACAAATAGATTCACCAATAGCTGTTGCTTGGCTTAATGACCCTGACTAGCATGCGTAAACGACCCGCTCAACCTATAAAAGGACAGGATAACTGTTTCGGAATCCTGTATAGGTGTCCAGTAAATGAGACCAGTGGGGAGGAGTTGGACAAAAGCATCGTTTGATTGGGTTCTAAAGACAGCGATTACTGGCGTCCATGACAGAAAAGGGGCTTCTAATGAAATTCTAACGCCGTTTTAGATGTTTACAGGTTCACCAAGAAATACAGGCCATAAACGCTGTCACTTAATGGGAGATCGTAAATTACACAGAACACTTCAGTGACACTTCAGCAATAGTTGGTATATTTTCTTATGAATAAACGGTACGTGACTTTATGTAAGTGATAAAGTACCTGGTGGTAATATGACGGCTATTTTTAAATAGGTCGTTTTATTTCGGAAAATTCTACTTGTCGCGTGTATTATATGCATGTATTCTGTCTTGAAGTCGTAGGAATCTCGTAAAGTCACCCTAAAATGGAGATTAAAGTTTCAGTTTGCTTTTGATGGGTATGGTTTGCCGAGAACATACATGACATTTATTTATCAATAAAGTTTGGCATCAATTTTAAAGTATCTGCATGTAAGACACAGAGACAGGTTACATTTTATTACTCTGTAATTGGATTTTTTTGTTCGTCTATCCTTTCGTACATCATAAATTGAAGTTAATGGTTTATTAATCAGACTTGACCTACAATAAATTTCAGAAAACATGCTGGAATTATGATAGATAAAATGCAACGTCACTTTCTTTTCATTTTAAGATAAACATTCATCCTTTTTATTTTGTTGCTACACATTTCAATCTCAAAATAAATAAACGCTGAGCTAAAACAACAGCAGGATGTTTTTTAAATAAAACTTAAATGATATTAGACCCCCGAGTTTTAACAATAAAATATAGATTTAAAATTCTTTAACTTTATTGCTAACATAATTGAGCATCCCCCGCAGAGATAATAATAAACTAATAGTACGTGTCATAAATTTAATAAGCACTCGAAGAATTATTTCAAACTTCAATTCGGCTCTAAAACACATAAAGTGCTCAGAAAGAATTATAAAATGAAATTTAAAAATAACTTCTCGGCTTGATAAGATAACGTGTGAAGAAAAAATCATCACATACATTGAAATTCTTTAAACATTTTATAAAACACCTTTTAATTAATGTTTTATTAGATTTATTAAGAACTGAAAATGAATATAAATGAAGAACAAGCTTAGAATTTCTTAAAGCATTAAGTCTGAATTCACAGTCTGGACGACAAATACAAACATATCTCAAAATAATAAGCACGTATAATATAGATACGGATACCGATAAACAAGTTTTATATCTCTTTCTTTCAATGTCATATAATCCTGCTTTTAACACTCCAAGTAATTTCGACGAGATATCTCGTCCATCAAGATCTGACCAATTTTGATAATGAGAAGGTATATCGTCATCAAGATATTCCCGATTTTTTATGACAAGATCTGAACAATTTTCTTCTAATGACGAGATATCTCGTCCATTAAGATCTGCTCAGTTTTGTTATTGACGCGATATCTCGTTCAGACAACCACCAGGAGGGTTAAGAGGTTACAGTAACTTAAATCATTGCAATAGGAAGGAAAAACAGCCTAATTTCAATATAAACTGTATCTTCTAAAGTTTGCTGCGTATCACAATGAAACTTTAAACAGCGTTTATGCACACTTTTACTACACAATACAGATTATCAGGTTAATATTTTGAAGTTAAGTAATATTTTATTAGAACGTACATAAACTCAATCTGCAATACAAATATTCACAAGGACAACTTGGACGTAACTTTCTCAGTCAACCCATGCATTTTCTACCAAAATAACGACTGAGAAAGTATTTATATTTAGTAGTTATTTATAATTTATATTATATTTATTTATATTTTATATTATATTTATTTATATTTATTTATATTTTATATTATATTTATTTGTATTTTATATTATATTTATTTATATTTTATATTATATTTATTTATATTTTATATTATATTTCCAAGAAATAACTCACACAAACAAGTAACATAAAAACATTAAATAATCAATTGATAGTCCTCTTAACTGATTTTTCACATATTCTATCCAACTTTTTGAATAAAACTCTTACTTTTGTGCAAAATTTGGTTTTATTTTGAAGCTCCAATGATAATTCAACTTCATTCTGAATTTCATGTGTCTAAGCTTAACCTTCCATGTGGTTTCGACGAGATATCTCGTCCATCGCGATCTGACAAATTTTACTTATGACGACATGTCGTCATCAAGATATTGTAGATTTTTGTGATGATGACGAGATCAAGACCTGGTCAGTCTTCTACTGATGATGAGATATCTCGTCCATCAAGACCTGGTCAGTCTTCTTCTGATGACGAGATATCTCGTCCATCAAGATCTGGTTAGTTTTGTTAATGAAGAGACACCTCTTCGAGGACAACCACCATGAGGGTTAAGTGAGTGAAGTGTTGAAAATTCTCATTGAGAAAAATGGGATTAAAGTTAAGCTGAAAAGGTTAAAACCGAAAAAGATGTCTGAAAAATTAAATTGTAAACGAATTAATGCGAATTTTTTTGTGTTTTTTATAACAAAATTATAACATTTTAGACTTTAACTATAACATTTTAGAATTTAACAATTAGACATTTTAGACTAAACAAAAATCCATTTTTTAAACTTTAAAACACAAAGTGTCCCTTTAATGCTTAAAAATGCAGAATTTTGTTAGAAACTTATCTCATGACACAATAAACTATTTTTCACGTTGATACCATGGAATTTAGAGAGACACACGAACTAAAGCACTTCCCTAATTCCCAACTTTACTCAGTATAGGGAAAGATAGTTTTATTCTCTCCTGACTCATGAAATTGGAGACATAAGAACCAGACGCCTGTGCAGACTAAACCACTTAACAGCAATCCACTTTACCCCTCGACTGTTTAGTTGAAACGGGAAATTCTTCAGCAAAGCCTGTGCTTTTAAGAAACACACATTCAGTTAAAGTCAAAATTAGTTTTTTGAATATGTACAATTACTATGATGGTATATGTTTGTTATTATGCATAAAAATATGTTTTTAAAATAAATACACAACTTTCAAAACGTATTCTCCGTTTTTCTTATAATTGATAACATTTCGTTAATTTATAGAGAAAAATAAGAAAAATTACTTTTGTTAAAAATGGTTATAATTATTACTTTAAGTAAAAATTATTTGCACTTGTTAATAATATTTGAAATTCTATACATTTGCTTTTGTTTCATTTCAATTTCAAATGAATTTGAATATCCAGTTGTGTTGCTCCAGTGCGAGGTAATTTCAACTACCAAAGAAATAAATTTGAATAACTCAATCATTCGTTATAGAATTTTTTCAGGCTTAATATACACTTACAATGACGTGCAAAACTTAAGGAGCACCATTATTTTTTAAAGGTATTCATACTCAAATTTGGGAATCGTGGTCATAGGCTCTAATACTGTATGCAAACGTAGTACAAAGCTTATATCAGTGTTCGAGGTGGTCCTACAGTCTACAAAAGACCCCCCCCTCTTTTTTTAAGTTTTCACAGTTACCCCTTCTGTCTCATGACACACAGTACAGTGTCACCACTTCAGTTCGAAAACATTTGTACAGCTTGGAAATAAGATAAATAAAGAACTTTACTTGAAATAAATTATTTTGTGATTTCATTAAATATTTCTGTGTACCAGTAGTTTTAATTTATATTTAGTAGTCTGTTATTTTGCGCTAAAGTTTATTTTGTATTTCTTTTTTTAGTGAACATTCTCCACCACAAACAACGCAGTAAGAGTAAACATCAAGGCTCGAAGTCAACTTTGTCAACACAGACGGAAAGAAAAAGTGTGGAATCATGGCATTTCGAACGTTGTAGCGGAGAGTATCAAGAAATTGTCTTACTCAGTTCAGATAACTGCGGATGGTAAATCCAAAAATATTAATACACAGTAATTCATATACACACATTGAATTGTCTACACATATTACATATACAATTACGTAATTTTTAAATCGCATATTAAGAAAAGAGGAATTCAAATTTTCGGGACGAATTTTACGAAACAAACGAATTTTAACTACATAGTTCTAAACGGTTGGTTGGTCTTTTTCTATGGTGCAATTCGCCAGGCAATGCTTTTTTCATCGAGTAAAATATTAACAATATATAATATATTACCATAAAAGACGGTTATTCTATAAACTGATTTTAAAATGAACTCATTTTCTCTATCCTCGACTGAATAGAGATCTGAATAAAGTTTCTTTTATTCACTTGAGAAAGCATACCTTAGCTCGTAGTTTACGGTTTCGGAGTTTTTAAAGAAATTACCAAAAAAGTTCAGTAAATTTTTAGAAAGTCTTGGTTTTCTAATGAGAAGGCTGGGTTTTTTTTATCGAAAATTCTCTGCATTTCCTTCCACTTCTCACGTGATAATGAAAGTAGCAACTTATATTTTATCTGTTACTTTTAAAAACATTTTAATATAAATCACTCTTAAGTTTCTTAAAGTTAAATTAAAGGAGGATTTTCTTTTCGTTCCGCTAAAATTACCGCCTTTTCAGAATTTTTTACTGACGAAACTATGCAATCAAATAATTCTATTACGTCTATTTATTATCTTTTCAAGTATTCACAGAAGTTTTTTTAATCATTTTCATGAAGAATCACGCTTTCTAACCCTCCTAGACCAAGTGATCAAAAACAAAAAAAATTGGAAAAAATTCTTTTTTTTTAATATATAAGGACTTCCAAAATCATCAATTTAACTAAAAAGTCGACCTAATTTTTTTCCTATAAAAATATAGAAACATAATATATCGTTTTTATGTTTCGTCAAAAGATAAAAGGATCCTTGTTTGACATGCTGTAAAAATTTCAAGTTGATGAATCCAATAGTTTTATAGATATGCCAACCACTCGCGAAAGCATTGTTCCGAGAAAAACGCGTTTCAGGTTTCAGTACAGTGAACGGAAGCATATTCAGTACTTATAGTATTTTCCTGCTAATCTAACAGCAGTACACACTACTACCAGTGCCATACAGTTTGTATATCTTTTGATGACAAATCGTTGTAAATCAGATTTATAGAATTTACATTTTAATAAATTGTCTCACGCTCCAAATTGTGTATCTGCGAGAGTCTGTTAATGGCTTATAACTGATCCAATTGTGCGAATATTGACTTGAAATTTGGCAAACTTATTCTAAAGACCCATTTAGAACGAAGAGAGAAAAATTATGATTTAAAGAATAAAATTATGTGAAGAGTACAAAATCGAGTTTTTATAAGAAAAAAATCCCGCTTAATCAAATTACAATACATTTCTAAATTACTGGGCAATCAAGGTACACCGACTACAATTAAATTTTAACTTGCGAATAGAAAATTACACCAGGAGGAATGAAAGCTACAAAATTTAATTTATTTAAAAAACTTAATCCTTATAAATATATGAGTGAAAAGAATCATGTCTTACTTGAATTTCGAAAAGGAATTGAATAAAAACGATAAATTGCTATTCTTCCAAAGACAGTACTGAGGAAGAATTCGAACGGGACTGCACTCCATATATAGTATATCGTCATTAGCAAAATTGACCAGATCTTGATGGACGAGATATCTCGTCCGAAAAAAAACTAACCCGATCTTGATCTCTTCATCAATCTTAATATCCTCATTCCTCGGAATTCAATCGGTATTCTTGATGACGTGATATTTTGTCTTTAACGAAATTGGTCAGATCTCGATGGACGAGATATCTCGTCAAAACCACTTGGAGGGTTAATTTTTATATTAGAAGTTACAATATTTCGTTGCTTGAATAAAACTAACAGGGAAATAGACGTGGAAGTTTGTTTATTTCAAAAGAAAAGAAAATTTGCTTGAAGGCCATCTATACTTAGATATTTTTAGTTTTATTTACAATATATTTTAGCTCTCTAAAAATAGCTAGTAATTGATCAAAGGCCCGTAATATGGAACACCTGATTTTAAAAGATTGCCAAAAGTAGTAAAATGGTTTTTAATAAATTAAACGCCAAATCACTATTAAATTAATTGATATTCATATATGAATAGGTAATTTATCAAATACTGAAATCTTTCTAGTTACATGAAAGAAAGTAAAGCGGTCAAAATTGTCGATTATAAAAAAGGCATTCAGCAATGTCAAATCGAAAACCTCTTATCTCCATATCAATGTTATATTCACCTTTTCACTTCAAAATCTCAGGCGTTTTCAGGCCGTTCAGGCTCTCAAAGTTTTACTACTTAATGGTGTTTTATCGATGTTGGTTCTTCAATTTCCTCCTCCGATTAGTCAACACCGGGTCAATCATACTTCATGCTATGATTTTCTATTTACAAGTGAAGCTTAAATTCTTATAAATACAAATACTAATAATAGGAGCACTGAACTACACACTATATTATAATATTCAATAATATACAATAGAATCTGTATTACTAAAAGAAAACGTTTGTGCGCCTGGATGTTCAAAGAATAAACTACAGTACGGAGTCTTGAGATCCCATGGGTATAGTATTTCAGTCAAACTCAATGTTTCGAATTTAGGAGCAAAATACCGATTAGTCATTTAAATACTCATTTTCTATGGACAATGTTTTGATAACGTGAAAGTTCTATTTTCATAATATAGTTCCAAATATGTAGAATGCATGCAATATGGAACATGTTCCATATTGGGTATTGTTAGGTGTTCCATATAGCGTACATAGGTGTTTCGATGGAAAAGTTACACTTGTTTTAAAAGGGAAAATATTAACAGAAGACGACAAAGAAATGCATTTTATGATAAATCCCGCAATAAAAATATTTTTAACTACTTTTATTTCCTCTTAAATAACTGGCTTTTCAAATGAACCTCAAAAATATTTTCAGCACCATGAAATACCAATTCCTCTATTTGAAAAACGAATCCTCGGCTGAGAGGAATATGTATACCTTTTTTCTAACCCAGAGCCATTTTATAAGAATTGTGATATATTTTGATAATTACTTCTCGAGGTATTGAGGTGGTCTGTTACTTACATTTACCCTACATGTTTATTCGTTGTGAATGGATGCGTATTTTTTGTAACTACTGGTCTCATTTAGGTTAAATTTAGGCACCATATACTTTTAGTCTTGTTTAAAAAACTAAGAATTAAAACAAACTGTAGGACACAGCATTTTTGTAAAGTACGCATGTTTAAAATCTGCGCATCCCTTTCTATAAGAAATATATGTAAATTAAATCCTTTCAAGTAATTGAAAATTTAAGTTATATTGATGGGCTACTCATCCAATCGACAAAATTGAAATATAATCAATAAAAAGGTCTTTTATTACTTTAAAATGTGACTGTTAGCGAAAAGATTCATATTAGATTAAAAAAGATTCATATTTTTCATCAAGCTTAAAAGTTCATTTACATTTTTCACATATTGATATATGAAATAGACAAAATAGCAAAGGGAAATAGCTTTAAATCACTGCTCTCTGAGGCATTTTTGCACGTAATATTCCATAATATTTAAAAAAGATGCTGAGCATTTCTTATGAAGATAACTAAATCTTATTCATATTCCTTAAAACTCATTCCAAGTTACTCAAGGTTCCTAAACTTTATCTCTAGTTATTAACTGTAAGTTATTTGTGTAGTTATTTAGCGTATTATCTTTAAAAAAAATACACAATCTCATGTTTGTGATATGCTTGTGATTTATGATTCTGCTTCTAATTTTACGAGTAAAAACTTTCATAGAAAACCTTCAGAATGTCATCCTCGCGTTTCCATTACATTACTCTCCCAAGTTTCAAATAAAATATATTCCTTGTTGGAGCCAAGTTCTTGTCGTTCTTTATCATCAAAGATTTTTCACTAATCTCCTCTCTACGAATATGTTTGCTTTTGAATTCTCTGAAATTGTTTTTTTCATGCGTATATCGAAAAATCAAGATCTCTGATTTCTGCATTCATATTCAGAATTGTGTTTAGGCTGTCTTAGTCTAAACTATTAAGAAAGTACTAAGTACCGGGTATACCGCATGTGAATTTGGAGAAACTTCAGACACAAATATGTATTCACAAGTATTGCACTTATCCAAACTAGATTAAAAATCAGTCAAATATGAGAATCAACACGTTTGTATGCGATTGCATGACTATTAAAATATTATCTCTGGTTTATATTCTCTACAGAACAATTAAAAAAATGCATATAAAAGTCGTATATGCATTTTTCATGCAGTCGTTTGCATATACGAAAGTTGTAAACTTCGAAACTATCAGGTGTTTTATTTCTTATTTTTAGGAAATATTAAATAAAATGAACTAAAATTACCATATACATTTTATTTGAAAATTACCTATTTTATGTATTAATTTTACTTTAAATTAAAATTAACCTTTTAATAATTATATTTTTCCTTTAAATAATTATATTTTCCCAGAAATTTATTTAGCTAATATTACAAATTTCCTCAGTTAAAGCAATTTTACATTCTTTGCAAACGTGCTTTTCAATAAATAAAAATTAACACCACATTTTGATTTTATTAAATCACTTTAGCCTTAAAAATTATTTAACCTCATGAAAAAACTCATTAAATAATATCTACTTCACCTGCTATGTCAAATTGAAACCACTGATCTTCTACATTTTGGTTCTGGTTTTATAAAAAATTTCACGTAGAAGGAAATCCATTAAGCGCAAAATCGTAAATGTAAACTTAGAATAATATAATCTTATACAGCAATTATCAAAATTAACTATTATATCATTAAACGAATGAAATTAACTAAAATTACTACTTAACTTATAAATGATTTCATATTATAGTCTATATTCATTGGGCGAAGAGGGCAATAATCCGTGTTAACAGTTCTACACTCTTTAACACAGACTCAAGAATGAAAATGTAATTTGCTTGAAAATATGTACGATGTAACCGTATTCGTGAATTGTCCTAATACTGTTTGGCATGTAAATGAGTATTAAAATCGGGTACATTGGGAATATTAGAAAAGTTCTTAACACCGGAAATAATTATAGCAACATTAGAATACAGAAACATAATTCGATAAGAAATAATTGTGCATTAGAATTATATTTTTCCTTTAATTTATTTAGCTAATATTTCAAATTTCTCCAGTTAAAGCAATTTTACATTCTTTACAAAAGTGCTTTTCAGTAATGCCATTAGTACTCTTAACCAAATTATCAATTATTTACGTCTATTTACACTAAATGAATTTAATTTTTTAGATTTCGCGAAATAGATACATCGAAACAAAAAGTTTTTAAATATTAAAAATAATATATTTGAAATAAATTTATTTACACATTAGGGAAATAGCATCATCAAATTATTTCTCAGTCCTTTGTATAATACTATCTACTATATTAAAATTAGAAACTATGAACTGATTATTGTTTCGGGATTTTCTTATTTAGACCATTAAGAAATCCATTAGTCTTTTCTAATATATTCATGGAGCTTAATTGACCACAAGTGAAATGAAATTAAAAGGACTGATAAAAATTAGTGATGATAATATCGTCACAATATCTGGGTTTTTAGAAACTAATATACTCTATTGACTTATAGTTTTAAAATATTAAGAATTATGCTTCCGTTGAATACGCGTGATTTAAATTCAGATGTGCTCACAAATGAACAACATAACCGATTACTTACAATTTGTGAATTCCTAACTACGATTACTATAAAAACATATTTATGATGCAGTTCGACACGTAAAGGGAATTAAAATTTGATTAATTGTATTGTGAACGAAGTTCGTTTATAAATTTGAAAAAGTTGAAATATTACTTTCTATTTATTAAATTATATAAATTTTTTAACTTTTGGTAATGCATTTTTACAAACATACGTTTTTCATTCTGTTATTTAAAATCACCAATATTACTTATCACTTGACACATTTTGATGCAAACCTCAAATATCATTACTTAAAACAAAATAAAAATGTTTAACTTTATTAATTTTTGCTTCTTAAACAAAGTTTAGACAATCTACATTACTTCACCCCCAATCATCTAAAAAATAATCTATACATTAAAAAAATCTTTTAATAAACTGCTTCCTTAAAAAGCACCCATTTTCTGCTGTTTCGTAGTTGCTTGAACTAAAAACTCACCTTAAGTCAAATCACAAAGCAATATTTTTAAAAATGCAATAAGTCACGTTTCACCTCTATTTAATGAGCGTTCCATTTAATAAAAATGACAATTTAATGAGGTACACAGATATTTATCACTTATAAAGCTTAATTCAAACACCCGAACAAAAAGAACCACTGCCCATAAAAACCAACTATTGTTTTAAAAAAGAATAATTGTATTGTTAAAGAAACTTACCCCTGATGTATCTGAAGATGAAAAGTTAACAAAGTAGTAAAGATAAGTCTGAGTATTTTTGGTACCCAGGTATAGATAGGCCCTAAACATTTACGGTCTACTGACGTCACAATAGTGTTGTCACACACAGACCAATTGGGCAGCCTACGCGAAGGCTCTACCCTGAAGGCCCTAGGCTGGTGGCCGTAAACGATTTGGACAAAGCTATTCGGGACCAATCTTGATGCCTTTCTGTTTATTGCTTTCCAGAGAGGGAAGGGGCAAAGCATAGTTAGTAAATAATTAAGTTTCCTCGTATTCTAACTGCATCCTAAAAAACTTGCTACAGTGTCTAAATTCGTGATCCACTGTGTGGTTCAAATTAATCTTGCTTCAAGATTCTGAATATAATCTAGAAAGAGTTCTTGTAAGTAACAAATTTTTTTTTTGTTAAAAAATTTTACTACAATTAGTGTTTAAATTTGTTATGCGCTGTATGGTTCAAATTAATCTTGTTGCAAGATTTCAAATACTTTCTAGAGTTCTTATTGTAAATAACAAATTTGTTTTTCCTTTGTTAAAATTTTTTGCTACAATTACAGGGCTTAAATTTTTTTCTGCGCTGTATGGTTCAAATTAATCTGGTTGCAAGATTCCGAATATTTTCTAGACATAGTTCTTACCATAATAAATTTGGTTTTCTCTGTATCTATAGTTTTTTATAACGATTACAATGTTTAAAGTTGTAATGCGATGTATGGTTCAAATTGATCGTGTCGCAAAATTCCTAATACTTTCTAGACAGTTCTCACTGTAAAAAATTTGTTTTTCTCTGTGTTTATAGTTTTTGCTACAATCAAGTCTCTAAATTCGTGATCCACTGTGGGGTTCAAATTAATCTAGCTTCAAGATTTAGAATGTAATCCTTTCTTATTGAGAGAAAAATTTGTTATTCTGAGTTTAGTTCTTGCAATTTAGTTTGTGATCTGCAGTGGTTCAAATTAATATCGCTCAAAATTCCAAATATTATCTAGGCATCTTACTCTTATTGTAAATAAAATTCGATATCCGGGTTTATGTTTTTACTTCAGTTATAATATCAAAATGTGTGATCTGTTTGTAGCTCAAATTAATCTTGCCTTTAAGATTACTAAATAATCTATATAAAGTTCTTACTGGAATTAAAATTTGTTATTCTTTGTTTAGATGTTTACTTTGTAAACATTTCTAAAGTTTTTATCTTCAAAGTGCTACTCCATAAATACTGATACTCCATTTAAGAATGTTACTTTACAAACAATGCTGCGCTTAACAATTAGATCGAAATTAAGCCGTCATTATTACATATGATCGTTTATAGTACATACGTTTTTATACTAAAAATAATTTAGATAACCATTAATGATTATTGACTATTTGCATAAAAACGTATCAAAACTATCTTCATACTTTTCAAATATTTTTCTTTTGTACTTATATTTTCTTATACTACCTCAATTCATCTTTGTTTCGCGAAATCAAGACTATATTCTTGACGTATGATCTAATTTACGCATCATTAAAAGAAATTTTCGGAAGAATGCTGTAATAAATTAATAATTTTAGTTTAAATGCATTTCGTAGGCATAATAAATATTATAAATAAAAATAAATAAAAAACGGTTCATTTCAAAACGAAGAGAATGTTTAAATATTTAGAATTCACATTCTTTTAGCCATAAGTTTAAAAATTATTTGCATGTATATGTACATAGAGAACAGGCAACAAAAGAGGTAAAGATTTAAAAAACACATAGTCATGATTAAAGGTGGATGAATTAAAATAATAAGCTAATATATTGTAGGGTTATTGAAAAAAACGTGTAATTTAATAAATATTTCTGAGATATCAGCAAATTCCAATTTCTTATGATAGAATTCTATTTATTATAAACCTTATTCAAGCAATTCCCTTAAAAACTTAATTGTTTTGCATCAAAACATTTTTGGATCTGTAGATGTATCCATTATAATAACATTCTTGGAACCCAATCACACGTGAATTTAAATAAAAAGAACTATATTTTTGTCGCATAGTTTAATACCTATAAATAATGCTTTTGGAATAAGCTATTGAACTATAAAACTTAAAATGTATCTATATTTTAATACATAAAATCAAATACACAAAGGAGTTAACTTATACTGTTTTGAATGCATTGTGTAGGTACGTTAAATATGCGAGTTTCAAAAGTAATATGCTATCGTGTAAATAATTTACGCGTTTCGAGCCCAACTGCTTGACATGTTAGAATAACATCGTACTTTTTAACGTATCGCATAACCTTTCTTAAAGCTCCTCAACTTCTCAATTGTTTCTTTTAAACCTATATATGAAATGTTCTAGATTTGACAGCTTTGATCAAAATGCTGTTAATATTTTTAGTGTTGATAGCACAAGGATCAGATACTGCAAGACGTAAAAGATAAAAACTTTTAATCAATATTTCAAATCTGTGAAATATGTTTCAAAATTTAAATCGAAAGTATAATCGGTTATGCACAATTTTCACACTGGTATAATTAGGGAGATTAGTGGTGAGCTCACCCACCTGTTATATTTTTACTGATGTGCCAACTTTTCTCTATGGATACAAAAATTATAAATAACTTCAAGTTGAATTTTTGTTTTGAAAAATTTGTTCAGTAGGTAAAACTTAATAAACCCACTAATAACAAGCCTAATCCAGAACTACACCCTCGAACATGCATGTCAAGTATTTTATATTTATTCTCATGCATAGATCCATACTGAAAACACATTTTTTTTACACAAAAACCTATTATGCTGTATTTACTTTAATTTAATAATTATGATGATGAATTACTCCTTTTTTATAATTACACTACTAACAAATTAATAACATATCCTACAAATTTGCAAATTAACGTGTTTAAGCCTACAATTCGAAGATACTTGTATAAATCTATGTCTATACATCAATGCAACACCTCGAAGATTTTTTTACCGGCCAGTATTTTAACTACCTGTTTGTATCTTAATTTGTCGGTTGTTACTAAGTTCGAAACAGAAAGAAAATTTAATGGAGAAGGAAAGGGCTTCTAGACGTTGAATTACCTGAGGATTTCAGAAACAATAGAAGTAGCTCTTGCGACAGATTGTTTTGTTTTTCTAACAATTCACCCATTCATCAAACATGTTGGCTGTGCTGGAACTAGAGGCAGCACTTAGAATTAGTCATCATACCTTTTTATCGTTTTTATCTTAAATTTCCTCGCATGAATTAAGCGGGTCTTCTCATAATTCAGAACTAAGGCTAGGATTTTGATGATTTTGCGTCTTTTCTTTGGCAAGACTGACACATAATTCGTGTGAAATAAAACGTGTTTCATAAAAACTAAGGCGATTCAAATGCCTTTGTTGTGGCATTTTCATGCATTCCTCGGGATTTTCACGCAAAACGGCATTTTTGAAGGTTTTAGAGTCATTTTAACCTTTCTGGTGGCTGTCTTGACAAGGCATCTCGTCATTAGCAAAACTGACCAGATCTTGATGAACGAGTTATCTCGTCATTAGCAAAATTTGTAAGATTTTGATGAACGAGATATCTCATCGACGGCACTTGGAGGGTTAAGGTATTCAGAAAATATTTTCGGAAGGGCCAATTTTCTCTTCCAGTTATCTATCCCATTTGAAAGGCCGTACTGGACAGGGAACATTATGTTTAACCCTCCAAGTGGTTTCGACGAGATATGTCGTCCATCAAGATCTGGCCAATTTTGCTCATGACGCGATATCTCATCAAGATATTACCGAATTTTTTATGATGACGAGATCAAGATCTGGTCAGTTTTTCTAATGACGAGATACCTCGTCCATCAATATCTCGTCAGTTTTGCTAATGACAAGAAATACCTCGTCGAGACAACCACCAGGAGGGTTAATGATTTTTTGACTGTTTTCATATATACCTAGGTGTATTTTACCTATGTGATAGACGACACTGATTGAATTAGCTTCAGTATGTTTTTAGATTGTTTCTTATCGTTTCAAATATTTTAAGAAGAGCTCTAGGTCTTTGGCTCTTTCCTTTAAATACGTCTTTGGTCATATGTCTAGGTGAATAGACAAAAGAGTTTTCTTGTTTTATCCAATCTCTTTTTATTCATACAATCACCTAAAGCATAGATGGATTCTCTTGTTTTAGAAACCGATCAAAATGCTATCATACTAAAAGAGCATTTCGTTTGCAAATATAGATAAATATTTTCAAACCTGCCCACAATTTTTCTACTTAAAGGCTCGAGAAAACTCTGATTTATATTGATATTACAAGGCAACTTCAGTATTTATTTTTGTACAATCAATAACAGTTTGGGGAGATGCCTGTCCTTGGCATACTTTTTGTATATTTAAGTCACTATTTTACCCATTTGCGTTTTTTAAAGGAAAATTTCAAAGCACTTTTCAATAAATCTCCCTAAAACCCAATTTGTCATGCAAAAATGTGCCGGAAAATACATGCAAAAACTTTATTGGTGAAACTTCAGGAGACTGAACAGAGACGATGAGAAATTTATTATAATTTGACATCAATAACATTTTGCAAACGAGCGTCCTTGGTATACTTTTTGGTATACTTAAGTCATTATTTTGTCCACTTACGTTTTTTAAAGGAAAATTTCAAAGCATTTGTCAGTAAATCTCCCTAAAACTCACGGAAAAATTTTGTGGGAAAACTTTTCCCTAGGTGAAATTTCAGGAGACTGAACAGACGAAATTTATTATAATTTGACCTAAACACAGATCAATTTCATCAGTGCAGACTTTCTCTGTACATGCGTATGTAATGATGTCTAAATTATTTATCACAACAAAATTAAAATTTTCATGTACTTTATTTCAAACTTGACAGTTAACCATGCACCAGAAATATATTTGTAGTTTCTACGACGAGATTTAAAGCATTTAGTAAGGTATAATTTAAGTTGGATTATACTATAAGCGGAAGGGTGTATTTATTTAAGTTTTAGAATGCAATATACACACGAACAGTGTTTTAACATGCTGGCACAGATGAGATAGTGACACATTTGTTTAATTCTAATGAATTCTCAAATTGAAACTTTTACTTTTCAATACTGAAAGCGAATTTCAGTATTCTTATCACTGTTTTAAAATTTTTTAAAAATATATATAAAAACACAAGGATAGAGAGCGCGCTTATTACAATGTATAACAATTGATTGATCTACCAAAAAGGAATTTTTATTTTTCATATAAAACACACGAAAAGAAAGCTGTATTAATTGTAAAAATAATTTTCTATGAATTGAAGAAAGACGATTTTCTCATACATCTACTTGAGATGTATCGTATATTTATTTGCATATATATATAAATTGTGTATGCAAACAAATTGTATAAAAGATCAACACGGTTCTCAATTACTTCAACGCTTTTGTAATGAAAATGATTTTAGATTTAAAGTAAATTCGTCACTGCCCCTATCAAATCGACTTTTTAAGTACTTCAAAAATTACTAGAATTTTTAGTAAAAAGTACTTCAATTTTTGTCAAGAAAACCCTTGAATAATATATACGCGAATACATTTTACTATTTTATTTCATAAGCTTCATAAAAAACTAGTATTTATGAAGTTATTTTAAGATAAAACAGTGATACAGTTTATCCGATTTGACATAGAAAACACTGTTAAAAAGAATATTGAAGGGTAGATTTGTGTTAATTTTAGTTAGACAAATCTTAGTTTTGTTCTAAAATTAAACTTGAGTTCAAAATAAAGACCATCGTTTTAAAATGTGTGCAGCCAATTTCAGAATAATAGAAAACAAAAACGAATTATTATCATATCTTATTCCATAGGTTATGGAAAAACACTTTTAAATGCTTCATTGGAGATGAAAATTATCTATAGCCATAGAGAATCAATCTAATTAGTCCTAATTCTTGTTTATATCTAAATGCTTCTTTTGGGAAAAGATGCACCACGACAATTTGGTGATCAAACATAATTATCTAAGGAGGAATTATGTGGGTTTTCTATGTATTTTGACTTGACCCAAAAAAATGCTGTTTCACAACACAGGCAACTAATTGTGAGAACGTGTTTACTGTATATATATATGTGTTTACTACTCTATATATATGAGCAATAAATATTCGATTAAATAAATGTCTTCTACATAGATAACAGGATAGATTTTTCAATTTTGTATTGCTGTGATTATTTGTGTTTCACACTAGAAAACCCATTTACAATCTTTTTTAATTACAAGATGCTCTTTTATTGATTTTAAGACAATTTCTACCGAATACTTTATAATGTTTAAGTTGAAGGATTACGAATTCAGATTTCCGATATTCTACATAAAGCAGAAACTTTTCTGATAAATATTATCAAGCATAGCAAAAATTGCAAGATTTGTTGCATTCATTCTCTTACATTTATTCAAGATTTGTTTTGAAAGCAAGTCAAATTTGTTATCATCAAAATCTAAAATTTTCTGTTTTAAAATTATGCTACCATGAAATAAACTTCTGTGATGCGTGGAATGTATAATATTTACACGTTGTAGCTACGCTGTGAGGCGTTTTTCGTGTAAGCTGACATTGATACTGGAATCGCACATTATAAACTGAAATTCTAAAATCATTTCCTCGTTTTAGACATGCGCTTGAATCAAAGGTTATCGTACTGAAGGGACAGTGAATTTCAAAGCAAAATTTTGATCTTATTACCCGATTGTTATAAAGTTTACGCATATTGTTTGTATTCTTCTAAAAAGCGTATGAAGTTTGGTACAAAACTATCGAATTATACGGAAGTTATTACATAAAACATGGTCAAGAAATTTGATAAATTGGCAAAAATTGGTAGGGGTCTCATGTGTATTACTTTTCCATATATTGTTAATATTTTAATTCACATAATAATTTCTATACATCTAAATCAAATTAACTCTCATTTGGTAAGTGTATCGCTCGATTGTAAATAAAAAAAATTGAGTTTAAACACCTAACAATTTGAGAAAAGTAGCGTAGGTTAAGCAACATTTTATACCGAAATTTCGAAACGTGATGAATTTCTCATTTTCGCTTAGATACATACAACAGATTACAAGAGTTATTCGAAAACATGTTTCTAGGGAAGCAATTGAAACCAGATGCGCAGGAAATATTTTATAGTAGACATATTATACTTAAATAGTATATGTTTTATGCTGTTACATATGTAACTCCGCCCAAAATGATCGTAATTGAAAAATTATTTTGCTGTCTACAGAACTTGATAGTAATTAATGTTCAACGATAAACTAAAAAACCTATTTTGTTGATTTTGAAAATTCATTGTTCTCTTAAATTCTCAAAATTAACAGCTAAAGTACTAAAAAGCTTGGAAATGACTTCCAAAATGTTTTTTACACTAAAGAATAATTATTACATGGTATATAAACTGAATACCTTAACCACGCAGCTATAGCTTTATTTATTGTTTACTAATATTCGTGATTTGCAAAGAGCTTTCTTCATGTA
Source organism: Meta bourneti (assembly GCA_933210815.1). Taxonomy (NCBI): domain Eukaryota; kingdom Metazoa; phylum Arthropoda; class Arachnida; order Araneae; family Tetragnathidae; genus Meta; species Meta bourneti. The sequence continues at coordinate 81,871,325 of OW119933.1, forward strand.
AAATGACATATTGGTAACAAATTCAACTCTCTGAAGGGGTCACATGCATATATCCGTTCTGTAACCCTGTCTTCACTTATGGTTATTTAGTCATTATACATGTTTGCGGGGTAAAAGCCGTACTTCACTACCCGGAAATCTCGTGTATATGAGGATGAAGCACTTTAAATCTGTAGTGGCCTCAAATGTTCTCACGTTGGCGTGGTGTGGTAGTTTGGAGAGTGGGGTGCCAACTCAGGTGTGACGTCCTCATCTGACCATGGTTTAAAATTACGTGGTGTTGTCCTTGTATCTTTCCCATCGGGATCGATCCTGGACCGTCGCCAATAGCCCGTTGTGTTGCTCCTGTGTGAGGTTAATTAAATACCTACCTACCAAAACAAATTTGTGGAACTTTCCTTAAAACATTTATTTTCATTCTGTCAAAGTAATATGTAGGGCTTTGCTGCTAAATAATGCTAATTGTTAGAGCAAGTTACATGTCTTGTGCATTGATAGAAACAATATGCTCTAAATTCACTAAAAACAGAGGTTAAACAAATAATTAAACCAAACAATGCTAGTGTATCTTTTAATAACCGCTTATCCAGTATAATAATTCCAATCGAAATGGAACAAAGATATTAAGAAGCCATCGGTCACGTTTAGAGTATCTTAACATTCAATCAATATCTTTCATAAGTTGTCTTTTAGAGATCTTGAAAACAGCTGTTTATAAGTATAAATCATAAGGCGGTGATTTCTCGGATCACGGTTTTCGCTTCTTTTCGACAAACATTCAGGGTTCAAAGAATGTACATGAATGTAGGAATGTTTCGAGTTACATTATTTTCAAAAATGAAACTATTGTTCTTTCAAACTTTGAACCTTACTTGAATTGAAACTCTGAATCTCAGTCAGGGGTGTCAGAACATTTTAACATTTTTTTTATTACCAAAACCGACCAGATCTTGTTGGGCGAGATATCTTGTCATTAGAAGAAAACTTACCAGATCTTGATCTCGTTATTACAAATGGTGTGGGTGTTAAATTAACGTCGCTTTGAAGCAGCCCAACGGGCTATTGGCAACCGCCACCAACGGGCTATATATCATGCTTAAGACAAGACATGACTAAATTTTAAATAGGCCATTTTACTAAAGAAATCAGTCTTCGATCGTAAGTTGAATTGTAGGTACATGTCCCGTTACAGAGGCTTGTCTCTAAGCTCCTCACGTAATGATGGTCAGGCCAGAAAGAACATATAGTGACTTACAAGACACATAGCGTCTGCTTAAGACAAAAGTGTGTTTTGGTTTAAGTCGAACAAACCCGACGCAGTACAATTAAACTGAATATAGACCTGTTGTGTGATTCGCATGAATATAAAACGTATTACAAGAAAAACAAACGACACCAACACAATGAAACCCACAGACCCAACCAAAAGACATTAGGTGTTCAGAATCCTGCTGTAATGACAATTAGATGAGATCAAAGTACGCTGCACCAACAAGCGCCTGCTTATGAGAAAAGTTTAATCGCGATACAATACAATGAAACTGAATCTAGATCTGATGTGTGATTCGCATGAATACGAAACGTATTACACGAAAAACAAGCGACACCAACACAACGAAAACCACAGATCCAACCAAAAGACATTAGGACATTAGGTATTCACAATCCAGCAGTAATTCCTGCTCCTGACAATTAGATGAGATCAAAGAATGCTGCCTCAGCAAGCGCCCGCTTAAGACAAAAGTGTGATTTGTTACAAGCCGAACAAACAATAACTCAAGATACGCTTGGGTAATAAAACATAGGAGGAAAGGAATAGACGCACTCCGCGTTGTGTATGACCGTGAGTATAAATTATCGTTTAAGAGATCAGTTCATAAATAAATTGCATGTGGCTCGTTTAATTCTTTTTCGGCACGCACTGCAAGCATTTGCATGGCTCAAGAGAGAGGAGTTTTAGTTTGTGTTATTTCTTTGGATTCGGTTTTTAGCGGATGTTCAACAGTCCAATCGAGGCGATGAACTTTTTGCATCGTCTATTTATATTTGAACGAGGCAAATAAGAAAATTAATATTCGGAGCATTGATTCCTGCAAAGGAGCACAAATACTTGATAGGCCAGAAGAGATTAGCGGCGTCATTTCGTGACTCTCCCTAGACTCCAGTCAGGCATTATGATTCCAGACAAACGAAATAAAAAAATAACCCGAATAAAGGAAAAGAAATAATGAGAGTTTGCTTTTCCGTGTACTCCCGGTTTCACTGGATAGGTTTCCCAGTCTGGGATAGAAAGCGTGCAGTTTTTAAATCGCTTTCTTTTCTGCTTATTGCATGTCAGCTAGTGCAAGAGAATAAACACCGAAGCAGGTTCTAGGGAGACTTTAATCAGCAACATTACAAAGTGGAAGCAGGTTGATTTTAAGGTTTTGGAATGAGTTGGAACAGTTTTGGAGTTTTTATCAGTTTCCGACAAGTTTTATCAGTTTCTTTTTCTGTTCACTGCATGTCAAGAGAATAAACAACCGAAACATGTATTAATGCAACTTTAATCAGCAACACTACAAAGTTGAAGGAGGTTGGTTTTAAGCTTTTGGAATAGCGCTTAGGTAGTAGCTACGTTTTGGAGTTTTTATCAGTTTCCGACAAGTTTTATCAGTTTCTTTTCTGCTTATTGCATGCCAGCTTGTGCAAGAGAATAATCAACCGAAACATGTAATAATGCAACTTGAATCAGCAACACTGCAAAGTTGAAGCAGGTTGATTCTTGGCTTTTGTAATACAGCTTTGGTAGGAGCTATGTTTTGTAGTTTTTACCAGTCTCCGACACTTCAGAAACGTTTTTTAGTACTTAGAATTTTCAAATTTCATTCGTCCTCAGGGACACATCTCCTTCAGGTGCATACGGGCTTCGCGGACTCGTAGTACTCTAGTGATAATTTCTTTTCCCATGGGGCTTACTGTCTTTAGTAAATGCATGGGTCGCGCTCCTGGGGTACCCAAGAGATCTTTTCTGCTGCTATCCAACTACTCTATTCCCCAATTCTCTTTCTCCCTTTCACGAAACTTTTTACTTGACGCTGTTTTGTGTTTGGCGCAGCTTGGGTAAATATGGCTCTTGCGCCATACGGAGCTCAATTAACCGGGTTTTATGTTACTTTATACTATGTTAGAGCTAGAAAAGTACAATGTTTAAGTGAGAGAATGCAATTTATATATGTATATTTTACCTTGTATTATTAGTTATGAAGTTAGATTTAGCTGAAGTCAAAGACAATGTTTTGTGCTCGAACCTTGAAAGACGAATTTATCAGACAAATAATAAGCGAGCGTACATAATAACTGTTGGCTTGGGATATAAAATGTAATAGAGTAATGTAAAAACCTTTATATTTTCATTAATTTATTGTTATAAGCGATTTTGGACTCAAATAATACTTATAGTTTCATTAAAACTGTCACAATTTAGGGTTTTCAATGAATTAATACTTACATTCGTAATTCTGTTCCCTTTATGCTAGAAATCAAGTAAATAGTGAGACATAATTATTGTGATTTGTTTCAAGTTTTACTCAGACAACACGTAACGATGTAAGTTTGTACTAAATACTTTACCGCCCTTTACAAGTACCACCTACATTAGTGATACTTAATTCTTAGCAGCGCGTTCAAGAATTTTACTCCAAAAAATGATATTGTTTTGCCTTTAGAACTGCAAAAAATGGTTCGCATGTCTCGCGGATATCTAGAAGTAATTAAATATTATTCTTGACCATTGAGATCTCAAATGATACGTATCATACAAAATTACTTATAAAGAAATCATCTAACCCCCTGCCATTTGATAGCAATATTGTTTTAAAACGGAACAAAATGCATCAAGTGATAAATAATCCCTATAACTTTCCCTCTAACTAAACAGATTAACAAACTATCTGAACTCAACTTGAATACTTTATTCTTATAGTAACACTTTCAAGAGATATGCAGGTTTTTCATAAGCTGTTGAAATTTTGTGCATAGAAAAAAACTCTTTTAGACTTTTCTCAAAAAATAAATTCATCCCTTAATCCATCGATTTTCAACCCGTCGGTCACTAGAATGGTACTTGTGTGCTTACTGATGATGAAACGTTTCAAATTGTGAAGGATTTACTTCATTTCACTTCAGTTTTGAACTTTTAATTAGTGTGTTCACAAATAATATCAAGTATTACTCGTATGAATAATATCAGTATAAATATTTTTTTGAGTATTGTTCCTAATGAGAATGTATCATAAATAAATTATTTAAAAAATATTTTTTAAAGCCACTCTGGCAAAAAAATTCGTCATCTGACCATCAAAATTACTTGTCCTGTCCTCGGATTTTCCCCCTTCGGAATTGATCCCGGACCTTCGCTAATAGTCTCTTGTAATGTGCTCTAGTGTGACGTTAATTCAACTACCTAACTACCTAAAGCAAAAAGGGTTGAAAATTACTTTTAATACTTTTTTGTAAATCAATCAAAATTATACCTGTTTGCTTTGTCAGATAGGCTGGTTGGTTGGATTTAATGGCGCAAGGTCCAAAAACGGATAAACTGCTCCTCATCAGATCGACAAAAACAGTATTTTTGGTGTGCCGCAGAATTTTAGTAATTAGTTTATGTGTGCATTAGATGAAGTGGGTTGAGAATCGCTGCCTTAATTCGTTACGTTCAAGAGACTGATCCGTTAAGAACAAAACAATATTTTTTGGTGTGCCGCAGAATTTTAGTAATTAGTTTATGTGTGAAATTAGATGAAGAGAATCGCTGCCTTAATCTGTTACATTCAAGAGACTGATCCGTCAAGAGTGGGTAAAACAGAAATGCCCGGCAGAACTCCTACCACGTCATTCGTTAAAGCTAAAACTCGCATAGCTCTGCAACGATGGTAGGAATTACCTATTACTTATGTAAAAACAATGCAAAAGCCACCCGCATACAAAGCGTTAAATTATAAATTTAAGAACAGATTACTCATCTGTAAGTCAAAAGTAGTTGTAGTTGTTTGCAAATTTCAAAATTGATAGCTGTTTCTTTTGTCAGCAAATGCCAAATAAATTGCTAAATTCATTTTACTCCACTGACAGCGTTAAAGGTGTAACGCCAATTTTCTCCGTCTCACCAACGCTCTACGCTATTAAAGAACTGTTGGGTTTACGCATACTACGATGTTGAACAGGCTTCACCTCTATTTTCCTGCTCATTATTAGAAATTAATTCCTCCAGACATCGTAAATAACTCTAGCAAATTTGAAACGTCAATGGAACCATGGAGTCTCTGTGTGGGCTTGGTGAAAACCGATTTGGTTCCACCCATGGATTGAAATATGGTTTTCCTAAAGAGAAATGTGACTGGATTCCAAAACGATAACCTTAAAAAGGTATCTTTAAGGGGTCGATATCATATTACTAGTGATATCATGTCGATTAGAGCTTTTTCTCTTCTCTTGTTATGGATGGTTTTTAAACGTGAAAATTAAATACGTTATGGATTTCAGTTTACTGATTTTTACTGGACTATTCGGAGAAAATTCTGAAGATCAAAAGTAGTCTCGTAAACATTAACCTTCCAAGTGGTTTCGACGAGATATCTCGTCAATAAAGATCTGGCCGACTTTGCTAATGAAGAGATATCTCGTCATCGGGATGTTGCAGATTTTTTGATGATGACGAAATCAAGATCTGGTCAGATTTTTAAGGACGAAGTATCTCGTCCATCGAGATTGGGTCAGTTTTGCTAATGACGAGATATCTCGTTGAGACAACCACCAGGAGGGTTAAAATAGAGTCAACATGAATAAAAATAGACCGCAAACAGCATTTTACAAGTGACTTTTTTCGGTAAATATTAGCTATAAAAGAACGTTTAGTCTGTACAAATTGAATTATGCCTCTAAATATTTAGAAATAGTGGTTATTGTTTAATTATTTCCTCCTCAAAAACCAAACTGCAGATCTCTATCAGACCAACTATTCGTCTTTTATAATTCTGCTTGTGCTACTTAAAATTAGGCCAAATGCACAAATTTACACTTGCACGGCACTTACGGCAGAAATTGACAAAACCAAAAAGAAATGTGAATTACTTCAATGATTTTCTACGCTTTCATTTAAACAAGATTAGCACGGTTTATAAGATTACATGAATAGTTTAAATGCTTTGAAAAGAGTCTAAATACTAAAATTACTTTTTAGAAAACTGTATGAAAGGTCATAAACTGTTAAAATTAATTATATTTCACAACACATCTTTTAATGAATTGGAATATATTAACATTTGATCGAAATTACCCAACTTCAGTTCATTCTGTGCAAAAACTTCAAAATTATTCACATATTTCAATCCATTTTCCTCTAAATGTACCAGTTTCTTTTTCTTGTTTTTACATAAAACATGTTTTCGCACAGAAATAATCGCTTTTGTTTCACCAAATGGAGATCCTCATTCCACGAAGCGAAGTATAACGTATTTAATTTCTTCTCTCTTCACAATCTTATTCATCACATTAGTTCATCCATTGCAACATTTGTTTTAGGAAAATAATTAATTATGATTTTCTTAAAACAAATGTAACTTTCTCGTCAAAGCACATACGCACGAAATATGGAACAAGTACCATATACGTAAGATATTTTCGTAAACTTCATGGTAAAATCTGTATAGAAAAAATATATGGCCTCTTCTGGATAATTATGTTAATGAGGAATAAATGCATAAGTATTCGATAAATGATATAGTCTTAATTACCAACTTTACTGCCTAAGGAGATATATTTCTAGCTTTTAAGTGAGAGTATAGCTTACGTTTCTTCGACGTGGCCATAAAAATCGCCAAGCTTAAAGCTTGAGACAGGTAATGACCGCTGAATGAATCGAGCGTACTTTTGAGGTTTCAAAGTGTTAATTGTTTGAGTTGAACACTGTTGAAAGATGGTTATCAATAGCTGATTTATAAAACGTTGAACGAGAATTTAAAATTTAAAAAACGATTTCTGTAAATTTTCATCTTGTAAACTATCGCTGCATCGGGAATTGTTCACACAGAAGTGTAGTCGATTTTAAACCTGTTGATTTTTAAGAACTATCGTGGATTTAGTTGGTTTGGATTTTACGGTGCAAGGTCCGAAATCGGACGTTATATTGGTGTAAGTATAAAAGCAGAAAAACCGAAATCGACTTTTTAAACTATTCTTACAAAATCTCCCATACTCTTCATTTTTTCTCCTATTAAATGCCAAAAAAAAGTAGAAAACTTCAGGTAGTGAAATATGTAATCACAATTGTAAGTTATTTCTTTTTAGTGAGTCATGAAAACGAGTTTTATGCATTACTGAAATATTTTTGAATTCGAAATTATGCATGCTCTGACCAAAAGTATATAGGTAAGCGAGGGAGTGAAGACCTACTTTTTCGAGAAAATCGGCTCCCGTGAATTCAAAAAACAAAATACCCGAAAACTTTTTTCAATTCGAAAGCATATTATTTTATTATCGAAAAGGTTTATGATATTTGTTAAAAATTTGTATAACAATTCAAAGAAAGCTTTCGAAAAAGTCGTCATTGCGCCATCTCTAAGTTTAGGTTGGGGGTAAGATAGCGCAGCCATTTAAAATTACAAGGACATATTTTGAACTTACAATTTTTCAAAACAAGATGAAAACTGTTACCTTAAGTAAGATCATAACATAATTTTCATCGCTAAATCTTCTAAAGCTACTAAATATAAAGAAAAAATTCAACTATTGCTCGTTCAGTATTCGAGTAATAGCAACAATCTTACTCAGTGCGGCTTCTGTGTCTTACTTGCATGTATACATGTTGAACTTTGATAATTTAAATAATTTAGATCTATTTCTGCTTCTGAATTATTGAAACACTAAATTTGTCCTTAAATTAACACTAATTAATTACAAACAACAACGATAAACAGTATGATTCTAAATTTGACGAATATGTGAAAAGGAAAATCATCGATACGTTTAACACATTTATTTGATTATAAATTTAAATACAAACTCTTTTATTCGAATTTTCAGATTCATATTAGAACTCTCCTCCAAAATAATTCATATTTTGATTAAAAAATGTTCAGAAATAAAAGGTGCATGTATGTTTAGTTACACACACATTCGCTCGTTCCCTTACATCTGACTTGTCTTAAATCAAGTACATTCATGGAAAGCCAAGATATATGTTTGCTTAATGCTTGTCAAGAAAGAATGTTGCGCATTCAACTTATGTAATGCTTACCAGAGTAAAAGCTAAGGTCGATTGAATAGATAATTGTCTAGATTGTCTCGAAACCTGATTTTCCCAATTTCTTTAAAATATGATGCGACAGTAAGAATTTTATTTCTGTAGCCATTGTTGGTGAAATATGATAGTGGTCTGGATAATAATACCAATTAACCCTCCTGGGTCCTCTCGTCTCGACGAGATATCTTGTCATTAGCAAAACTAACCACATCTTGTTGAACAAGATATCTCATCATTAAAAGAAAACACGATCAAGAAACTGACAAGATATTGGTCTCGGCGAGGTAATTCATCATTTATAGCAAAATTTGTCAGATCTTGATGGACGAGATATCTAGTCGAAATCACTTGGAGAGTTAAGCAATTGCAAAAGAAATGTACACATTTCCAGAAAAATTTTGCTTTAACAAGAATTATTTAGTCAGTATTTATTGTAAAATTTTAGTGATTCAAGGAATTCTGTAAAGTAATAAAGAAGTGTACTCGCAAAACTTTGCTGCGAAATATTTACCGTTTAAAAATCGTATAGGAATAATTTGTTTATGGTATGTTAAAATTATTTCTTCAGCTAAATTTGCGGCGAAATCTTTAGTCTTTGAAAATTGTGCTGGAATAATCTATTTATGGTTTGTTAAAATTATTTGATTAGCTAAATTTGCTACTAAATATTTATTCTTTAAAAACTGTATTGGGATAATGTTATGGTTTATTAAAACTATCTAATGCTATTAACGCTTAAATACTGCCATGGGTGAAATGTCATCCCCTCTTAACGTTGATTTTCTTTGATGATAGCTTTTAAAGGTTAAAATAATTGATACAAATAATTTAACTTATATTTACCAACATAATTCTAGTTGATTAAAAGAATAACACATAATCCAACACGTTTAAATTCCTATTGCCATTACATACGACATACTTTAAAGCAGCGGTTTTCAACCTTTTTTATATGATAAACATAAAGTAGTTACTGAAATTCTACGGCATGCACAAAAACAACAATAAAATGTTTGCTCATCTGAAAGGGAAAAGTATAATTCAGTTCGAAAGTCGATTCAGTAATTGAAAGTAAACAACAAATAACCTAACATGTTTAAATTTACATTGCCTTCACATAAGACATACTTCAAAATGGTACATTTGATATGAACTTTCAATTGAAATTCTGAAGCTGAGTTTTAAAGTGCCGTATTGGAGTCAAAGAGACAACAAAAACGAGAAAAGAATACATAAAACTATTCATTATCTTAACGAACTAAATGATTCTTGTTGATCGGAAATAAACAACAGATAATCCAACGTATTTAAATTTCAATTGCCTTCACATACGACATGCTTCAAACCGGTGGTTTTTATATGAACTTTAAGTTGAAGCCCTGGCGTTGTGTTTTACAGTGCCATATTGGCGTGAAATAGACAGCGAAAACTAACGAGAAAAACTGCATAAAAGTATTAAATATTTATTATCTTCACGATTTAAATGATTCGTGTTGATCGCTAGCAAACAACAGATACTCTAACGAGTTTAAATTTCCAGTGTCTTCACAACGACATACTTCAAACTTGTAATTTTTATAGTAACTTTCAGTTGAAGTCCTGGCATACTCGAGAGTACATCTTTAGGTGTGTACGGGCTTCACGAACTCGAGGTACCCTAATGCTCTATTCTTTTCCCATGGGGTTTACTGCCTCTGGTAAATACCGGGGTCGCGACCCTAGGATGCCCAAGTGATATTTCTTTCTTTTTACAATTACTTGACATTGCCTTGCGTTTGGAGCAGCTTGGCCAAATATGGCCCTTGCGCCATAAAACCCAAAACCAACCTGGCGTTGTGTTTTACAGTGTCCTATAGGAGTCAAAAAGGCAACGAAAAATAACGAGAAAAAGTACGTAAAAGTATTAATGAGATTCGTTATCTTAACGAACTAAATGATACCCCCGAAAAAGCAGAGTTCAGCCAGCGAATATTCCCTCAAAGTGAATGACGATAAATTAACTCCGTGTCCCCTTATTACGAACTAATTTCCAGCGTTAGAAGGCGCGCAACTTTGCTAATTAACGAGTCGAAACCCGGCTTTAATTTATGCAACTAGGAACGGCGATTAAAGTAAATTAAGGAGGAAGTTTCGGCTTTCTCTTATCGAGGGGAGAGCTTGCCCGAGCTTCACCTCCGAGCACAAATAATTTTAATTTAGCTCGTGCCCGATATATTTCCCCTCTGAGCAAAACGAGCCGAGTTTTTGAATTATTCAGAATGTCATTAACCGAGGGAAAGTCGTTATCTTCTGGGAGTGATAAGAGAGCTTTGGTGATAAGCTCACTCGGCCCTGAATGTTTTATCAAACACTGCAGGGATATTCCGTTTTCGGGTTTGACGAAATAAGGATTTTTACCCTCTTTCAATTTGCAATAAAAAGGAACCCCGCCGGTAGGAGCTTTTCCTTTATAGCTCTTTTCTCCAAGAAAACAAAAGGTTCCTTTATGCGCAGAAGCAACTGTCTTGACTCCAGAATGTTGGGTGAGAGCCAAGAGGAATTGTGCAAGGAAGGTTAAGAAAAATTTTCGTGAAAGCAGTAGTATGCATGGCATATTTCATTGAAATTGCTTAGTTTCAGTAGCTGTAATTAGAATGAACAAAAATGATTATCCAGCGAGAAAGAAATGGACAGAGAAGAAAATCTTTTAAGAAAGATACGTTGGTTAGGTAAGATCTTAGTATAGTAATTACTAAGATGCGGCATCTGCAGTTATTGTATTACATTATAAGAATTAAAAATATTGTTGCTGGATCAGAAAAATATTTCCTCTCATTGCTTTTATATATTATGCACAAAAACTTCCCCCTCTTTTATTCAGCTTAAATCCTTAAGAATTAAGGGAACAGTAGACGTTCAAAATCACCAAAATCCATCGAAAACTCTTAGTAATTTCTGTATTATATTATATGGATTAAAAATATTGTACTGGAATAAAAAAATACTTCCTAATTGATTTTATGTATATTATACATAAAAACTTTCCCTTTTGTATTCAGTTACAATCCACTCTTCCCTTAAGAATCAAGGGAAAAGTGGAGTAAGTGGATTTTCAAAATAAAAAAAATCACCTAAGTCTATCGTTTTTCTTAAATTTTTTAGTTTAAACATTAATTGATATCAAACTCTATGGATAGTAAAAATAATTTTTCGATTAAGATAATTTTTGATGGGAGTTACAATGACGACAACATAAAACATACAGTAGATAAGTATGGTAGATCTACAGAAACAAGTTTTTCTCCGTTTGAGATTTTTCGACATTCCTCAGATTCCGAAACTAGTTTTTGACAACTTCAGATTCCGAAACTGCGCACTAGTTTTTTCTTGATTTCTTTATGAATTTTTCGGATAATCCTTATAATTTATTGGATATACCTAGCGCAAATGAGAAATTAATCGTGACTTCAAATTTTGAAACTGTGGCTTAAATTGTTGCTTAACCTATGATTTTTATTCAAAATTTTAGGTGCTTTAAAACAAAAATATATTTTGCTTTACAATGGAGTACACTTACCAAATGGGAGTTAATTTGATTTATATGAATAGAAACTTAAGTGAATTAAAATAATGATAATATATGGAAAATTAATGGGCGCATGGAATCTATCAAATTTTGCTAATTTTTGAAAAATTTTGACCACAAATTATGTAGTAACTTTCGCACCTCAATATTTTGAACCAAAATTCATGTATAAATATTTTAGTAGAAACAAATAATCTGCAAATTTTATGACAATTGGATTGTGACTTCAAAAGTTTGTTTTGAAAGTCCACTGTCCCCTCAAATCTATTTCCGTCTTTCATTTCCTCTCTCTTATATTCCTTTTCAACACTCTCATACGAAAGTACTGTGCTTAGCGATAAGTGTCACTTCTTCAGTGCCAAATAACAACTCCAGTGCGATAACAAATCCATACCAAATAACACTATCATATTCATCCATATCAAATATCACATTCACATGCACACTTGCAACACTCTCATATGAATAGTACGGTCTCAGGGATAATTGTCACTTCTTCAGTGCCAAATAAAGCCCGATCGCGATAACAAATCCATACCATATATCTTCCCAGACTCTTTTCGATAATACCCTCAATCCGTAGACATATCGCGTAAAAATATGTCCTTTCTAGCCATCACAGCCAATGTGTGAGAAGCTCAGACGAGCTGCTTGTTGTAAATGGGAGTGAATACATTATTCCAATGATAAGACCCGTGACTGAAAAACTTATTTCTTCAATAAAGGAATATATTTGGAACTTATTCATGATTTATGGGTTTAATCATATGTATCTTACATTAGTATCATCAATGCCCTCTCTCTCTCTGTACGCATTAACTTTGACATCAGATTAAAATTGAAAAATAACCTTCTTAAAGACAGATTTCTATGCATTAGTGACTTTTGATTTAGGTTGTCTTTTTTACAATCCATTCAAATGCTTTTCCTTGTACCAGTATACTATAATTAATATACCGCAACAAATATTCCGTTACAAAGTTCAGGTTTGTAATCTTGTAAAGTGTTTGTATTCCTTGTTTGAATTTATTAGCATGCGTTATGGGTTATGACGGGTTATAAAAACAATGGAAATATATAATTTGAAAACGAGCGAATATTTGTAGTTAAAAGACTCGTAATTCTTTAAGCTATTGGTGAATATGTGTATGAATAAGGGGTGGGGTATGGTTAAAAATTGCATTAACCCGACAAGTGGTTTCGACGAGATAGCTCGTCCTTCAAAATACGACCAATTTTGCTAATGACGAGATATCTCGTCCATCAAGACTGCTCAGTTTTTGCTAATGACGAGATACCTCGTCGAGACAATCACAAGAAGGGTTAAATAAAATACAGATCCGTTTCATTTCTGTGTATCGAGATGACAGAGTTTATGACTTAAGGCGGAATTTCTGCAAAAAGTTTGGTTCGGTTCGTTTTACTCATTTATTCATTTCGCGATTTTCTTTCACTTTACTGAAATATCAAAGACCCCCTTCTGGCATTTACTCTTATCTCCCTTTCCCTATCTCGAATCCCCAGGAGACGTCATTGGTTGGAGCTGAAATTCGATCAGCGAATGAAAAGGATTATTACACTGAACACACAGAGGACCAAGAATATCCATAAAATGTTTCATTACTTTACGAATTTCGGTTTCCACACGAATGCATGAATATTTATTAACCTTTCGAGCAAAGAGCGCTTTCATAGAAGCCATGGGTTTTAACTTAGAAAAGATCGTAAACTTAAATAGTTATGCCTCACTTTGGACAAAAATACACTAACGAAAATACAAAGAAAATGGAGGACGGGAGAAAAAAAATCTAAGCTTATGTACGTATAGATGTGTTTCCGTTTGCTGTTCCTTACTCTGGCTATTCTCTTTCTGTTTTATTTTTGCGATTTTGTGGATGCTTTTAGCCAGGACATTTTTTTGCCCCTCATCTTTCTAATGAAAGCCGTGGGACATTTTATTACCATTTATTGAGTCCAATAAAGGACAAACTCTCGCAGAAAGAAACTTTTAAAGCCCACTCCGGAATTTCCAGAGCTAGAAGACGCCTACGCAAGAGATTTCCCGCTTTAGCTTTAGGAAAACGGACTTTTTGTTGGATAGCATTTCATCTAGTTTTATCTAAGAGGACGTAATGAAAGGATTTCCGAAAATTTCCGGTTGATTGGAGAAAGTATAAAATATTGTCTAATACGTGAGTGGTTATTTTAAATTTACAACTGTTTTTTTTTTACCCAGGATTCTAAAGCATAGTCAGGATTCCAGTTCAGAGGAGAATAATTTGCGTGCCAAGAGTAGATCTTGCCTAATTAGAATTTTAAAGTTTCCCTTAAAGTTTTTGTACTTTATATTTCATCACTAGATTATTTTAACCCTCCTGGTGGTTGTCTCGCAGAGTTATCTCGTCATTAGCAAAACTGACCAGAACTTGATGGACGAGATATCTCGTCATCAGAAGAAAATTGGCCTGATTGTGATCTCGTCATCATAAAAAAATTAGCAAAATTGTCAATATCTTGATGACGAGATATCATTAGCAAATTTTTCAATATCTTGATGATGAGAAATCAATAGCAAAATTGTCAATATCTTGATGACGAGATATCTCATCATAAACAAAATTGATCAGATTTTGATGGACGCGATATCTCGTCGAAACCACTTGGAAGGTTCATCATCTGACTAGAAAGGGTTCATCATCTGGAAAAGGATTAGGCAAGTATAAAGTGATACAACTTCAGGAAAGGTTTTTATCCACAACTACAGGAAATATTAAAACAGTTTTATTAATCAAAAATATTCGCTCTATTTCTGTCCGATTTGAGACACTGATAACATATATAGATATGCCAGTACGAAAGATGGTTGCGTCAGAATAGAAAAACAAATTAATAATCTCATGCTTTCATATTTCTGTAAATTATTAATTTAATAACCTATGAAAATTTTAACTTAATGACTTACTTTAATGTTATGAAAGTATCCCCTCCATTCTTATATTTTTGCTCGTAAAAATATATACAAACATGAAACCAACTCTATCTGGGTCGGCGTGGGGTCAGAATCCCTCCTCTCTGGCTACACCATTGGTTCTGTTTCATCTGTAGTTTATAGACGCTCAGCTGTTATGTAATATCTCGTAAATACCGTACAGCAGAGAATTTCAAAAACCTCTTATTTAAAGAGGGGAATAGTCGATACGCATGAATAATGCAACGCCATAGCAAACAGGACTTTAAAGTTTTGGCTATCACACTATTTTATGCAAGCAGTTTCTTGAAGTTGCAAGTTAACAGCTATTTTTTCTTCCTTCGCAGAAAACTCGCAGTTTTATAGCTGAAATATTTTTACTTAAAAACCATCGGATATAAGATTAAGGATTTCTTTACATTTTATGCACCACATGCATTGAAACACCAATTTTAATAATAAGTAGTGCTATTAGGGGGCGAAAGGACTATTAACTTTATAAATACGTCAATTCACCGAAATGGTTTGTCCCCAAATTTTGAAGATTCGTTTCGATTTTCCTCAAACATGTTTCAGAAATGCTGAAAAATTAAGCGAATAAAAATGAATGCCTCTTGAGGAAAAAATGACATCAGTAGATTGTTGTAATTTCAGTAATTTATTGTGTATTGTAAGCAGCAGACGGATTTCTATAGTAATCATCAGAATTGTAGGTCATAGAGTCTATAAGCTATCTCTTCGTGATCTTGAGAGTAACTTTCGACGTTCATTGTGCGTGCTATGGACATTAATATGATGCACTGCGAAGTATTACCTTTTAGGTCCAACTGGGTCAATTGCACAATACATAAATTAAATATGTAAAATGTGTCGATTTTTACAATAGGTATGGCACTTGTGTTTCAACCCAAAAAAAGAAAGCTACAAAAAAATTCCTTCCTTTCACTGAAATGTGAATTGCACGGGGTTGATAGAATTGATTTATACTTATTTACGTTTATTTAACTGAAAGATGGTCAGAGGACCTGCCTCACTGCTTTTAAACATATCACTGAACATATCACTGCTTAACCGAATTCTTAACTTTAGAATTTTCAACAACAAAGGAACGTAAATCTAGGATTCAAGTAATTTAGTCAAACTCAGATTGTTTGTAAATTCGCTTTTAAAACTTCATAGACAATTTTTACAAAATGTGCTAGTTTAAATTAGAAACAAATCTTAAAATAATAGCATATTTATAATAATCATCTTACGCTAACAGAATGGATAAAATGGAACATGCTGAAATGCATGATCAATTTACGGAGCTCTTGTCAAGTTTATCGAAGGACATAAAGACAGACGTGGACACATTGTTCGAAGTGAACTGATAGGATTATGGATGCTGGTTTTCATAAGTCTAGACACAAAAGTATTAAATCCACCAGTCGTAAGATCGGCGGTAATCATCGCATCGTAGCTTTGGATGGTCTGTGATGAATGATGACGGCTAGAAATTAGATTGTCTGTATTGTCAGTAAGAAATTAGATTGTCTGTGATGCCGAAAAGATGTTAGATTACCTGTGATTTATGTTACCTCTTCGCTCTCTTTGGCAGAAATTTTATAGTTGAAGTTTTCATGTGGCGAAAATGAAGTAAGCCTTTTCGGGTTATGGTTTATATATATATATATATATATATATATATATATATATATATATATATATATATATATATATATATATATATATATATATATATATATATATATATATATATATATTGGATTGTATGTGATGATGTCAATTAGAATTAAATTGCCTGTGATGCCAGTGTTAGAAATTAGATTGTCTGTAATGTCAGTAAGAAATTAGATTGTCTGTGATGTCAAAAAGAAATGAGATTGTCTGTGATTTCTGTTAGCCTCTTCGGTCTCTTTGGCAGAAAACTTTATAGTTGAAGTTTCGATGCTACGAAAATTAAGTAAGCTTTTCGGGTTATGGTTTATTCGATAATGGTTATAATGTAAATAAAAACTGTGAAGCTAAGATTAAGACATTAAAGATTTAAACTAACATTAAATATATTGTTCATATATTCATTGTTCTATATCAGTTAAATGAAATTAATAAATTCAGTCAGTACATTTTTGGAAGTCAGATATTTTAAATGGTATCTGTTGAAAAAATGAACTCAAGGAAAGCAATCGCGTCTTTTTTATTGTTAACTATAAGCAAATAAGAAGTTCGTGTTTTGATTTAAAATAAATAAAAAATGTATATCAAATTTGAGGGTGAAGCAGTTGCAATGAGTTGACAACACATCCGTCGATAACCTTATGAGCAAATAAATGTATTTTTATTGCATGCTTTTGTTACTCAAATTTGATTTTAAACAAAAAGTAGTCTTCTTTCTTACCCCATTTTTACATGAGTAGAACGCGTCTGCTATCTCCGTAGACTTAGCCACTCGTTCAAGACATACAATATCAAGTAATAGACACACGCAATGAAAGTTTTTACTGACACAGATGAGAGAGAAATCGAAAAATATTAATTTCCTTCAGCAGAAAAGTAATTATCTACCTATTTTATTTTTTTTACTCTCAATAATTACGAAAGAAAAATCTATTACAATGTAATTAAAATTGAAATTTACTATAGGAAAGAAGAAAACCCAAAATTTTAGTTCCAAAGATTACATAAATTTCAACTAAAAATGAAATCCCTCAAAGAAAGCCAAGTGCGAAAGTCATATAATGATATACTCTGCATATGTTTTAGATAATAAATAATGTTAATATATGCGGCTTCAAATCTATTACATATTTACATTGAAAAAGGTAGCAATTACACGTAATTCGGAGGATTAATGTGCGAGATGGAGTAATATAATGAAGATGCGTTATCTTTTAGCACACATGTGGTACAATTCTAAGCAACGTGTAGTCTGGGGGAGGGTGTGGGGAAATAATCGTCCCCGTTCGCCACCGATTCAGAACTCGTCCCTCCTCGGTATCGGATTGACCAATCAGAAAGTACTTTAAAAATAGGCTTTTCTGGTAGATTTAAACGACCTTTCCCTTTTAACTACGACAGGGGACGTCATGTAACATGAAACAGGGCCATAAAATATACCCCTGCTCGAGCAGGGTATTAGAGACGGGCCTATACGAAACCATTTAAAGAAACAGCTGTAATCTGGGCTGTGTGGTTGTCAATCAAGTTCCGCACACCGCCTCATTGGTCAAAGCTTGGCGAAGGCCTCTCTGCAGCCAATTAGCATTTACCTTCGAGAGGGTAAGGATTTGTTGAAATGACAGGAGGCAATCGGGGTTACGGGGGTGTCTCCCCTTCTCTCAATAAGAACTTCAGTTTTTTCTTTCAGTGACACTAATAAGTTTTCTTCTGTGCTCTTTTATTTACGATCTGGTTTCGCTAATAGGTAGTGATGTGACAGGGATGTAAGGAATTTTAGGGGGAAAAGATGGTAATTTTGGGGCTGCTCTCAGGAAATTGGAGAGGGGAAATGAGCCGATCTCCAGGGGTTTTGTCCTTGAGGATTTAAAAGCTTTTGTACTTTATGTCGTTTGAGCGGAATAGGGTATGAGCTCATGGCTTGTCTCATTTTCTTCTGACTGGGTAAGTCTGAAAAAGAAAGGAAATGGGGTGAAAAGATTGGAATTCGGGTGACTCAGAAGCATTCTGAGAAACCGTTTCAAAACAAAAATGATAGAATGAATGCTCAAAAATTTGAGAATTAAAAATAAAATTTATTTACTGGAATTAATTTTGTAAATTTAGACCGTATATTATTCTTTCAGAGTAAAAAAAATTCACGAAAATTTAGAATAATTTTGAATGGTATGTATTTTAAGTTTCATTATGAAAATGACAAAATAATAGTGCTACGAATATTATTAATGTGTAGTGAAAAACAAATACCTAACAAATAGCTAAAAATCTGTTAAATAACTGTCCAAATATAGCATATTTAAACTAAAGGTTTGGTCATGTTGTTTATTTCGGTCCGGATGATTCGGTGGACGTTTGGATCGATCGAAATATCTACCGCCCAGTTTTTATCATCGTTATTAGTCATTTTTTGAAGCTTTTACATTTTTGACAAGTTTAGCTAAGGTTTTAATAGATTTTAATCCACCATTAGTTTGTTGGGAAAGTATCTTAATTTAAGCAGCTTTTTATACGGTGGTTGAAATGCATACCCCAGAATTCCGAATGACTAATGCGATTTGAGAAATAATACAATGTCGGTACTAAGAATCACTAAAATTCCAACGGCTACTAGTTTTATTTCTTGTTTCTATCATCTTGTTTAGTCATTTCTGAAGGTTTGGTATTTTTGAATACTTGTTTTATCAAGGTTCTTTTACTCCTTTAAAAATATTTTACTCCACATTACTTTAAAAATGTTTTCCATTTCACGCAGTTTTTATGTGATGAGTATAAAATGCACGCACTAAAAAATTTCGAACGACAAATATTACTTGAGAAATAATATATTGTCGGGTATAAAGACTCACTAAAATTCCAACAGTTACTAGTCTACCATTTGTTTTTATCATCTTGTATAGTCATTTTTGACAGCTGGTTTAGCAAGGTTTTTACTCCTTTAAAAATCTTTTACTCCACATTACTTTGAAAATATTTTTTATTTACGCAGTTTTTCATGTGATGAGCAAAACGTACGCACTAGAATGTCGAATAACAAATATTACTTGAGAAATAATATACTATCGGGAATAAAGAATCACTAAAATTCCAATGGTCACTAGTCTCATCATTTGTTTTTATCACCTTGTTTAGTCATTTTTGAAATTTTTGCATTTTTGACTACTGGTTTGGCAAGGTCCTTTTACCTCCATATTACTTTACCAATGCTTTTTATTTACTCAGTTTTTTCATGCGATGAGTAAAACGTGCGAATAAAGAATCACTAAAACTCCAACGGGTTTCACATCTTATAAAAACACTAAAAATCGCTTCAAATGCTCGATACAGGAGAATGAGACGTATGATAAGGAAGGAATTTAAGGATAAATCGAAACTTTTTAGCATTCCCTCTCACAAAAAGCTATAAGGACAGAAAAAAATGAGAAAGGATGATATTTGGAAACACATAAAAATCCAATGCTCTTCACAACCTTAGAGGAATAGCAACTTTGCGGCCGTCAAACTCTTCTCATATTTCTTCGACGGCCGACTCGTTATCTTCACAAGCCACTCGCACCGTCTCGTCTTTGTGATAATGATGATAATGGTTGGAGGAAAAAACCGAGCAGCTTTTCCTTTTTTATGATAGGAGAAAATAAGATAATAAACAAATTCCTTTATATATTAAACTACATACCGTGCCGAAAAAAGAAATGAAAGATAAATATCAAGTATGACCATTGGCAAGCATAGGCAGCACGAACTATTCTTAACATGCTTTACTATCTGAGTACAGTATTTTATGTTCGATGGTAATCCTATCGTTCATTTCAAATTCTCCAAAATTATTGTTTGCTTTCTTAACAATTGGGCAAAATGTACACAATTTTAACAAATTTGAGTAGCATAAAACAACGCGATTTTTCAAGGTTGCGACAGGTTACAAATTGTCGAAGACACGTTAGCCGATTTGAAATACAAACTCTTCTCTTGACCACATTCTCCGAAAACTTCTCTTAAATACATCCTAGTTTAATGTCTGATCGCAGTATTTTTTTGTGTTCGATAGTAATCTTATCGTTAATTTCGAATTCGAAAACTATTGTTTGCTTTCTCAACATTTGGACAAAATGCACTCAATGTTAACATATTGGGGTATCATAAAAACAATGATTTTTCAAAGTTGTGACACCTTACTCGAAACACATTACAGCGATTTGAAATACAATTGTAACCGAATCCCTAAATACTTCTCCGTAACATATCCTTGTTTAATGCCTGAGAATAGTAATTTTATGTTCGATGTTAATCTTATCGTTGATTTCAAATTCCATAACTATTGTTTGTTATCTTAACAACTGGGCAAAATGAACTCAATGTTAACATATTTGGGTAGGTAATATGATTTTTAAGGTTGTGACAGGTTACAAATTGTTAATGACGCGTTACGACGATGTGAAATACACGTAACCGAATGTCGAAGCATTTATCTTTAACATATCGCGTGATGCTAATAAGATTTACTAATCTGAGAACAATATTTTTTGTTCGATGGCAATCTTATCGTTGATTTCCAACTCTCTCTCCAAAACTTTTGCTTCCCTTTTTTAACAATTGGGCAAATGCATAAACATATAAAACATTAAAAACATGAAAAATATTTGCAAATAATTCTTTATATAACACACATCTTGAGGGAAGTAAGCATTCCAAATATATATTTTTTTAATGCCCGACCACTGACTTCTTCGGCCTTCAGCACTACAAGAGGCAAATTGTGAGGGAGCGCCCAGTGAGTTAGCCGCTGTTGTTTCTTAACAGGGACAATCACCAAAATAAATGCGCTTGCAAACCGAGATTCGATCCTGGGATCTACTCGACAGCAGACAAACACTATGAACAGTATACCACGAAGGAAGCGGCAACCCAAATATAAATGGACTCTTTTGATAGCTTACATAATCCATACATGTTATAAGATATTAGTGAAATAACAACATCAGACAAACCCCCGAGTATTTAGTCAGACACTTTTAAACACCATAAAAACAAGAGTTTTGAAACTTAATTCTCAAGATAAGAAGGTAGGTAGCTGAATTTACGTAACACTAGAGCAACACAACGGGTTATTGACGGAGATTCGGGATCAATCCCAAACGGAGAGGCCCTAGGACACCTCGTCGTTTTGAACCACTGTCCGATGACGAGGTCAACACCTAATCTGGCACCCTATCCTCCAAGCATCCACACCATGCCAACGTGAGGGCATATGAAGCCACGACGGATTTAAAGTGCACCATGTGTCTTCGGTTGGATTGAGTCGCGGATTAGCAACTGGAGAGTTGCCAATCCGAGGATTAGCAACTGGAGAGTTGCCAATCCGCGACTCGTCAAACTGGATTACCACCCCCTTATTTAATTTCGAATAACGATGAACAGGCGAGCATTTTATCAGTCTTGAAAATAATGAACTCCTAATTCAAATTGAAGTACCTGAAAGAATTTATGATTATTTTCGTCCACACGCACATGCTTAATCTAATTCATTATTGAAAATCACAAGCGCTTTCCAGCTGGAAATAACATGACAGGAAATCTGGTAGGCTATGCTGTCGCTGGATATGAAATACAGGATTACACCATGGAATAACCTCTTCGTCGATTCTAGCAGATTGGTAAACGAAGAAAGGGCAATAAAATCTACCCCTATCATCCTTAGAAATCCCCGAAACATCCTTTCCTAGATGTAAAGGGATAAAGCGCGAATCCCTTGCTCTGCAGGTGTTGGCAATTCCAGCTACGTGGCGATCATATGGAACAATAATTTCTGGATGATAGGGGAAGACTTGTTAAGATTTTACGGATGTTAGAGATTCACTGGGGTTTAACTTGACAATCGTGCTCAGATTTCCTTAGGGATATTTTGCTACAGGTGAATCGCATTATTTTAGCTAAACGAAACAGGTTAAATTCTAAAATTGATAAGCTCAAGGGTTGAAAACGGTGATAAATTGATGGAGTTGAAATTTTAAGGTCATTTGCTGGGTACTGGAATTAAAGTAGGTAGGTATTTTAATTACCGTCACTATGGAGCAACACAACGGACAATTGGCGACGATCCGGGATCAGTCCCGAAGGGAAAGATCCAAGGACAACGCCTCGTAATTTTGAACCACGGTCAGATGATGAGAACACCTGAGCTGGCACCTCACTCTCCAAACTTCCACGCCAATCATTTTAGAAAGAAAACAAAGGAGACATTAGTAGTTCTGCGTAAGCAGTTGGAATGCAAATCGTCGCAAGAGCACAATAAATGAAATGTTATATTCAATTTACAACACAACATGGAAATGCGTGAATTGATACAACATACTAATCGTATGGGTTGAGTTATAAATTAATATTATTTTCTATCCTAAAATACTGCTAATGATTTGAATAATCAATTGACTTCTAAGTTCCCCCTACACTATCTGAAAATTAAAACAAAATCTGTCGCAGTTCTAATACTTTTAGAAGCCAACACGTATTATACTAGCTAGTCAAAAAATGTATTTGGCGATTCGAAAAATCATGCAATTGGGAGTAAAAATTATCGCCAAAATAATTTTGTATAGCTATCTGAATTTAGTTAACTTCGTCATCTGACCATGGTTCAAAAGTGACGTCGTGCTGTCTTCGATCTTTCCCTTCGGGATTGATCCCGGACAGTCGCCAATACCTCGCTCTGTTGCTCCAGTGAGACGTTAATTCAACTACCTACCTACCGTATTCATGACTAAAACTGATGATTTAATGATTAATGATCCATTGATTTAGTTGTGATTATGACTAACTTTTTTCAATCGTAATTAATTTAAGTCATGATTGAAATTTTAGTTAGCTAATCAATCGATTGAAAAAATTAGCTGATTCCCCAAAACTGCCTCATATATAGTCAGATGAAGTTAACCACTAAGCACAATTTATAGTTTCTTCTCTTCAATTTAAATGTTTGTTTGTGACAAATACACAAAATGCGCGAACTGTTCGAAATCTAATCTGTAGATTCTTCCAGTAAACTTCCGCACACTCAATACTTATTTATAGAAATACACGAAATGAAGAAAGGCGACTTCAAACCGAGCAGCTCATTAACATCCTTACAAATGTCAGCTCGTTTGTTCAGCATTCTCAGAAGAAAGCTGAACAATTATTGGGCAAGAAAATCCAACTCGTCATGTACTGAAGTAATACGTCGACTTCGTTAAATTTTACGATTGTGCACCATTATAAGGTGTTTCTACAACACAGGTGCTTTGGTCAATATAGCAGCTTCGGTCTGAGTAGATGTTTAGCCACTGGAAAAGTGGGACACTGTATTTTGTTGTCTTGGCACTCATGGTCGACACAGGTGGTTTAATATCGAATATTTTGAACACTAGTTTTAAGTGCTAAAATAGCTTAACTCAAAATAAATCAATTCAATGAGATTTCTTAAAAATATTTCTATATCAGTCACAGAATATCCATAGAATCTCAGAACGAGCTTCATAAATTGCAGATTCTAAACTTGTTCGCAGTTCATATAAAGATGTATTATGGGATAAGTTTAGTTGTGCTGCGTGTTGTTTCAACAGCACATGAAAGTTATTCATTTCAGAGGCAGTTCAGTTATGCGATAGAAGTTACTGAGTACAAGAAAAGTGTTAAAAATTGTCAAGATGTGTGAATTGTAAAAATAATCTTAAGTATACAGATTGCACAGCATTGATAAATCGATAAACGTGGTAAATTTAAGGATGAGATTTTCATCAACAAATAAATAAATCCTTAACTTT
The DNA here is from genome assembly GCA_933210815.1 of Meta bourneti. Lineage (NCBI taxonomy): Eukaryota > Metazoa > Arthropoda > Arachnida > Araneae > Tetragnathidae > Meta > Meta bourneti. The sequence goes on from OW119933.1 coordinate 81,895,615, forward strand.
CTGAGGGGGTTCGCGCGCATATATTCGTTCTACAACCTACTGTTTCCCATTTCTAACCAGTTTAGACTTTCTTGTCCAATAGAATTTTTTCTAGAATTTCTTCAATCAATATATGGGATTATTTAGTCATGTGAACTGCGGGAAAAATTAATGCTACACTAATCTCTTAAAACTACGAAATCGCGTGTAGCTCAGAGGATTAATGGCATTGGGATAGGTGAAGTATTCACAGAAGTATATTATAGAATATTGGAACATACCACCTAATCGTTTTTTAATTGAAGACTTAAAAGAATATGAAATTATATAAAGTTTGTATGTTGTGTGACAAGTAGTACGAAATAATCTTTTGACTGAGTAATTGCTTTGATCAATCATTTTAATACATGCAAATAGAAGTCTGTGATCAGCGTTTCATTCCTTTGTAAATGCTGCTGTTGATTAATTCAACTGAAAATGTCATATATATATTAAATGCATTGCATGAAAACTGATTTTGTTGTGATTCATTGAATTCCAATTCTCATTGTATTAAAGTGATGCTGAATTCCATGCTCTGATTTTTTAAGAACCATGTAGTCTATGAAGTGCATAATAAATTATGAACCGACAGTTGTGTGTGTATATTTTCTCTTATGTGTGAATTCTTTGTATGCTATTTAAATATGTAAATTAAATTGATTAAGCATATTTAAATACGTGTATCATTTTAGCTATGCAGCAGAAACACTGCAGTTTTATAGATTATAATAAATTTGATTTCAAATATTGAAAAAAGAACGTCAAAAATTAAGTCTTGTACGTTCATTTCATCTAATAATTGACTCAAATATACAAACTGCCGTACTAGTCATAAACCTATCGTACTAGTCATAAAGAATATAGTAGTACTAGTCTATGGCCTTTTCAAGTTTACAACTGTTTCATGTTGTGTATATAAGTATCTTCTACTTAGCAAACCTTGTAATGGTATAACTCAATCAACTGTTGAATGAGATTGTTCTGTTTTCCAGTGCTATGGGCATGTGACATAGCACTGGACATGTGACACTCATATACACAGCATTGTAACAACCTTTAACTCAAAAAACCAAACTAGGAGATACTGCCTTCTTGACTACTGAAATCAATAAAATTTAATTAAATTCTGAATAATTAAATAATAAATCGATTAGTTAGGTTTATAATCAGATTAAATAAAAGTCTGACGAAGCTGTTAATGCTAAAGTTTTTCAAGGTGTCCAGAAGAGTTATCACCCCAAATTGCAGCCAAAGCGAATTTCACTCTTTAGATTAAAAAGCATTTATACAATACTAAAAAAGTATTTTAACTTCGACATATTTGCATCATATTTTACAGGTAGGTTTAAAAAACTCCAATGATAGATATTTAGACTTGTGGTTACACAGAACTGAGCATTCCAAACTTATGAATGTTTGACTCGTGCTCTATCGGACGTAAACATCTCACGGCATCTTTAAAGGTTAATTCATACCAACAGAACCCTGGTCAATCCGAATCAATCTGAATCCAGCACAAACTGACTAATGAATATTCGTGAAAGTTGCTTTTATAAGAGAAATAGTTTTTCCTTATAACCTTTCACACTGCCTGAATTCTGAGCGTTCCGCTTCAATGCACCGGAATCTACGTTAGTCAGATTCTCCTGAATTCAGATTGATTTGGATTGACCTGGATTTTGTTGGTGTGAAAGGGGCCCTAGCAGTGCCATGTTATGATTAATTCAAGTATAGCTTTGCAGCATAAGTTTAAGGTATCAACTACGCTGGGATCCTTTTTTAAATGTTCAAATTATACTATTTTTTAAGGTTAAAGAACTTTAAAAACACAAAAGAAAAAAACGCTAAAAATTTGATTTGTTAAAAATTTGGTAAACTTAGGTAAAAAATATTACGTTACGAAAAACATTGCAACTGAAAAACTTGAGTACATTTGTCTGAAATTTTGCATAAAGTCTCCTAAATATATAAGCTAGGACCTAAATTAAAAGATATATGCAATATTCCTTTCCACTAGTGAGATATTGGGAATAATTTAGAAGAAAATTTGAATTTTTGAAATTTTTCCTTACTCTACAACACTGAAATCTCTCTATAAAGTCCTTTCGAGATAACTCTTATATCCTCGTTCAGGCCCTCCAAAAAATAGAAGACAGTACGCCAAATTTCATTCAGAAATATATAGTACATTTTTAGTTAATTTGTTTCTCGTGAAAAATTTTGCTCTAAATCAGAAAAATGCATGTAAAGATTTGAAAACGAATTAAAAAGCAGCTGTCTAGATCTATTCACAAATTGCTTTATCTCCGCACCTATTCACCATAGAGACAAAATATTTAGTAAAGAAAAAGTCTAAATACTAAGGAAATTAAATGAAATAAAGCATGAAATTTTAGTCAAAAATCGACTTTTCAGCGTAGTCAGATACCTTAACGAGGAAATTAATAAATATATGAACACATAAGACTTGAAAAAATTGTAATTTTGTAAGTGAGGACTTATAACTTTGTTTCCGATCTACAGAAAAACGTACTACCAGAACGCACGCTATCTGTGAAGTGATATTTTCTGCACAACTTTGCGTGGGAAATGAAATTAGAAGTGTAAATAAATCACATTTTTTTTCTCTAGCAAATTGTGTCAAAACGGACGCTGGAATAAAACTCCATATTTCTGCGCAGAAGCATAACTGTGCAGAAATACGATAGTGTTGTGGCGTTTTTTCTGCACAGCTTTGTGTATGAAATAGAATTAAAAGCGTAAATAAATCACATTTTTCCTCTTGCAAGTGATGTCAAAACGAACGGTGGAATAAAGCTCCATATCTCTGTCAGAACACTAGGAGGAGTCTGAAAAGCATCTGAATGAAAATCAATAAGCGCATTATTGATTTGGAAAAGGGGTACAACCTTCCCTATCTATAGCAACGATTGTTGGCCCCAAGCGTAAAACACTTTTCTGCCATTCGATCTGAAAGCTCGCTGAAAGATCAGTTACGAGTGCGGGCCAAAGGGGCCGGCTGAAAATTGCGAAAGAGAAAACATCGTCGGCTTAGAGCCGAAACCCATTAACTGACAATTTTTCGGATACTAAATGCTCATTTTCATGATGAGAAATTCATGGTCATATGGAAATCTGTTTAAAATCTATGTGATACTACCAAAATGCTTAAAAATTTTGTTTTTGGACGTGAACACTAATCGAGTTAGTCTTTAAACAGCTGTACAGTGAGACTTGTTTCGACGAATGAATGGTTTCGATTCAAAAGGATGACATTCATGAAGGTAATTAGTGGCCTAGCTAGAGGATGAGCTTGGGGGCCCGAGATTCTTCCCCCAAGTGTTGGCTTCACATTTTAAATTATCTCTAAATATATCTATAATACTATTTTTATGTTCGAATAAAAAAATGCTTATTTTATTTTAAAAATAACTAATTTTATCAACTAGTATTCATCACGTGTGATGAACTCAACCACCACTTGAAAATTAACTTTTAGTATACAGAGCAGCACAAAGAGAGTCAAAAAGTACTTCGTGAATCTCAATCACGAAGTACTTTTTGGCTGTCTAAAGTTCCAGTGTCTTCTATACTTTGCTACAACAGCAATGGTTATGGACATTGTTTTCTCTACCTGATTCAACAATCCTCTCGTATATTGCCTTATTTACGTATACTATTAATCCTATAGCGTGGTCTAAAGTGAATTTTAAGAAACAAGGTTTGAATACTTGCTTAAGGCTGAAACAATCAGGTTAACTTGAGGAAAACGGACCATGCGCAAGGGCCAATTGTGCATGTTATCTCGACTGGATGATAGCAACCATCGGAGGCATGGAAAAGAGAGGGAGGGTGGTGTTGAAGGCACCCACTGCGCATGGCAAACACCATTAACCAATCACAGTAAACCATCAGAAGCTAAAATGATCAGGATTTCCCCAGTTAGATTTTTGCGAGGAAAATAAAAGATCTCTGAAAGGAGTTGAAAAAATCGTCTTTTTTGCTTTAGGTTTTATCGATTCAACCTTCATGAACTTTAATTTTTTATCAGAAGATGCCAAACCTATGGGCTTACAAGAACTCAACGCCACTGCTTTTCTGACAGTGAAGATAGGCATTATATACATGTCGTTTTCAAAGTGATGATAAACAACAAATGAGTTAATCCAAACGTAAGAAAATGAAATCGATAGAAAGCCTTCTGCACCATAGCAAATTCGTTTAGTTCCTAAAGAGTTACGAAAACAGCATTTATATACGCCTAATTAAGAGCCCAGGGGGTTACCAAGTAATCCCAGGCTTCTTGTATTTGTTTTAACTATTTACGGAAGATAATGCGAACTGACATATACGACTCAGATAAAGTTTTATTGAGATAGACATCAAGAAGGGGGCGGTTTTTTGCTGCTGCTTCTTTTTTTGGAAACTTCCCAACACGCGAATGGATTTAAAGAGAGATTATTTATAGACTGGAACGGCAGTTTGTGCACTTTTTTTGTCACGTCGCTGGCGAGAACAAGTAATTACAAAATGATTATTTATTTGGCAATAAATAAGCGGCAGTTTAATTAGCATGCAGCTCGGGATTTAACAACAAACAATTTGCATTTAATCACTCCTCTGTTGAATAATGCAAGCTCCTTGGTGCTGCACGCAGAGAAAAAATGTAATTACATCGTAAAGCGGGCAAAGCTTTGCGTTAAAGTGAAAATGGTATGAAACTAGCAAAAAATCGGTTAATGTAGTCACTGAACAACTGAACTGAGTGGAAATAGTTGGAAATAAGCAAAACATCTGTTGATATAAATTCACTGAACAGCTGAGCTTACTGAACATGGATGGAAATAAACAAAATTTCCGTTAATGTGTTGTCACTGAATAGTTGAACTGAGTGGAAATAAGCAAAAATTCCGTTAACTTAATGTCACTGAACAGATGAACTGAGTGGAAATGGTTGGAAATAAGCAAAACGTCTGTTGATATAGTCACTGAACAGCTGAGCTTACAGAAGATGGTTGTAAATAAGCACAAAATCCGTAAATTTAAAGTCACTGAACAGCTGAAGTGAGTCGAAATGGTTGAGAATAAGCAAAAAGTATGTTATATAAAGCCACTGAACAGCTGGACTGAATGGAAATGGTTAGAAGTAAGCAAAAAGGCTGTTGATTTAAGGATCACAGAACAGAAGCGCATAGTGATACTCTGTAATTTGAGGGAAGTAATAGAGCAGGCAAAGCTTTACGAATAAACGGACTCGAGTCGCGCTTCACAAATCGCCTCGTGTGTCACCCTCCTAAAAACAATACATTGGCTAGGTGGAAAGATTTCGAAGTCGCGGCTGAGTAGTGGATGGACGACCGTCGCACGTGATTTGTGAGCAGCGCTACCCGTGTGACAAAAGCAGTAGAAATGTATTCCATCACCAGATCACGTTACCCGGAATGCGCTGCTCCAAAAATTATCAGGGCCACGGTAGCCCAGTTGGAAGGATAATGGATTAGCAACCGGAATGTTACGAGTTCGAAACTCGGTCTAGCCAAAGACCGCCGTGTACAATGGGCTAGTGCCCGTTAAATCTGTCGCGGCCTCAAATGTCCTCACGTTGGCGTAGTGTGGAAGTTTGGAGAGTGGGGTGCCAGCTCAGGTGTTGACCTCGTCATCTGACCGTGGTTCAAAATTACGTGGCGTTGTTGGATCTCTCCCTTCGCGATTGATCGAACTCGCAATCCTCCGGTCACGAAGGGAAATTACGAGGTGTTGAAGGTGTACGAGGTGAAAATCCGAGGACAACACCTCGTAATTTCGAACCACGGTCAGATGACGATTAAGAGTAATAGGACCCCTATAGTGCTAATAGATTGGAGGGCTGTACCTTGAGTCAGATCGTAGCACTGCATTTTTTAATTCCCCGCACTAATGTTATAGAAATTTTTAGGATAGACTGCGCAATGAGCTACTAACAACATCACACACACCCATGTCTAGTGTCGTGAGACACTGTTCCAGTTTAAATGAGTGTGACTGGGATGAATAGGACATGCCGGTGGTATGTCTATCCAGAATGTTATGTTATCTATATATATAAAGAGCAGAGTTGGCGTCTGTCTGTCTGTTCTCTATGCAAATCTACACCGTTTGACCAATCCACACCAAATTTGGTACACTCATTCTTTAGAATCTTGCGGGAAAATAGCCTACATATTAACCCCTTTCGAAATCTCCTGGTACTAAGAGGGGGCTAAAAACAATTCGAAATCCCATAGGAATAACATTGAGTATTTTTAAGATCACTGTTAGACCAATTCACTCCAAATTTGGTAGTCATTCTTTAGAATCTTGCGGGAAAAATAGGCTACATATTAACCCCTTTCGAAATCTCCTGGTACTAAGAGGGGGCTAAAATCAATTCGAAATCCCCATAGGAATAACATAGAGTATTTTTGCTATCACTGTTAGACCAATTTACTCCAAATTTGGTAGTCATTCTTTAGAATCTTGCGGGAAAAATACGCTACATATTAACCCCTTTCGAAATCTCCTGGTACTAAGAGGGGGTTAAAACAATTCGAAATCCCTATAGGAATAACATTGAGTAATATCATTATGAATTACAAATAACTTAACCCGAGCAACGCCGGGTAATTCAGCTAGTATTGTATATTATAGTACACCGTACACTACGCGCGCCTATACCATACTATCTTATACTACATATACAACATGCATATTCGAAGTCAATCTCTTGGATTATAAAGTCCTGATGACTGGCTATGAATTTCACCATGCCAATTATTTGACCCTCGAGCCATTGTTCGTAACGACGTTCGTGAGTCACGCGAGTTTAAAGGTACAGTGGGCTTTCAAAACAAACTTTTGCTGTTATTATCCGATTGTTATAAAATCTACACACTATTTGTTTTCTGCTAAAAACCTATAGATGAAGTTCGATCCAAAAATGTTAAGTTATTCGGAAATTACATAAAACGGTGTCAAAAATATTTATAAATTAGCTATGTTCTCATATGTTGTCAATATTTTAATTTTAACAATAGTTTGCACGCATATAAATCAAATCAACTCCCATTTAGTAAGTGTATCACTCAATTGTGATCGGATCTTTCCCTTTGGGATTGATCCCGGACCGTCACCAATAGCCCATTGTGTTGCTGCAGTGTGACGTTAATTGAAATACCTCCCCCCACCACTCAATTGTGAAGCAAAAACAAATTTGTACTAAAACACCTAAAAATTTGCAAAAACAAGCATAGGTTAAGCAACATTTACAACCCAAATTTTCAAACTGGAAGCATGATGGATTTCTCATTATCACTTTGATACAAGGATTAGCACTGCAGCAACACAACGGGATATTGGCGACGGCCTAGGATCAATCCCAAAGGGAAAGATCCTTGGGGACAACACCTCTTAATTTTGAGCCACGGTCAGATGACGAGGTCAACACATAAGCCGGCTCTCCACTCTCCAAACTTCCATACCACTCCAATATAACACATGGGCCGTGGTAGCCCGGTTGGAAGAGTAACGGATTAGCAACAGGAGAGTTGCGAGTTCGAATCCTGCCAAAACACCGTCGTGTACAAAAGAGGCTGGTGCACGTTAAATCTGTCGTGGCCTCAAATGTCCTCACGTTGGCGAGGTGTGAAAGTTTAGAGAGTGGGGTGCCAGCTCAGGTGTTGCCTCGTCATCTGACCATAGTTCAAAATTACGTGGTGTTGTCCTCGGATCTTTCCCTTTGGAATTGATCCCGGACCATCACCCATAGCCCGTTGTGTTGCTCCAGTGTGACATTAATTCAAATACCTACCTACCAACCAATATAACACATAGGGGGGGTATTTCAATTAACGTCACACTGGAGCAACACAATGGGCTATTGGTGACGGTCCGGGATCAATCCTAAAGGGAAAGATCCGAGGACAACACCACGTAATTTTGAACCACGGTCAGATAACGATATAACACATAGGTGTTGACGGTTTATAGGAAACTGAAAGCGCTTTCAAAATTTTTGAAGTTCACTGTAGTTTCCAGAACATTAAAATATCAAATAGTAATATTAAAGATGTGGTTTCTTTTAAGAACTTTTCGCGTTTGATCTCGGATGATCATCAATAGCCCGCTGTGTTGCTCCTGTGCGACGTTAATTAAATGCCTACCTACCTACCTTTTAAAAAAACTACGCTAAGTTAATTTTTAAGAAGCAAGGGATTTCATAGATAAGTGTCATGAATTGTGTAGTCTGCATTACATTTCCCAAATATTAGCAATCTAAACAGGAAAACAGACTTTTGAAACAATGGAAAATGGCCTTCACATTTTAAAATAAAAAAGTTAAATACAACCACGCAGTTATTTTAGACTTGAGGAATAATAGTTACATTTTCTGCCTAGAGATGGCTCTCGCCTGTCGCTTTAAACGAAAAGCGCGGCTCAGTTCTTTCAAGTATTAACAGGTAGACTAGCCTCTGCGAAAGTGATTATAAAGAAACTTAAGATCACAAATAGGCTCTTGTTTTGCTGAAAGAGTTTAATATAATTCAAAACTTCTGACTTACAAATTAATATCATCACTTTCAGCGCAGTGGAAAAGTCAGTTTCCTCTAATGGTACTTCTGTTTTGGACCACGGGAAAACTGCAATAATTTTGAAAGATTATTGCTAGAGATGTGGAAACACGCGTTCGCAAATGACATCGAAGGCTTATTCTTGATGTTTTGAAACACGAAACATTTTTGGAATTTCTTATATATCGGTATTTTCAATTTTCCAACGGAGAAATTCATCCTGTCATAATCAGAGTGTAAAATGGTGCGATTAACCTATTGCTTCTTTGAAAAGATTATTGACTAGTGAGAAAATAATCAATTACTAAGAAGTGACAAAAGAATGGTTGGTTGTAATTGCCCAAGTCTATCTGGCCAATCTGAGCCAAACACAAGACAGATAATGTCAAGTAATGGACATACCTACACAAAGAAAGTATTACTGATACACCCAGGGTAAGTTGCAGCAATTCAACCTGCACCGCCTTCAACTCACATGTTTCTAGTGCAGAGGGTAAACCCACTGAGTCAATACAGAAAATTAGATAGAAAGGTAGTTTAATTAACGACGCACTTGAGCAACACAACGGGATATTGGCGAAGATACGGGATCAAACCCAAAAAGGATATATCCGAGGACAGCATCACGTAATTTTAAATCACAGTCAAATGACGAACGGAAAATTAGGAACTGAGAATTGATTGACAGCTGAGTTTCATCAACAATATCAAATAAATTTTGTTTTCCAGTTTTGTCCTAGAAATGTCTTCCACTGCATATAAAGTTTTACGTATTCAGATAGTTAGCGTGTGCGTTTGAATCAACCTAAATATTAACCAAGTTTTCTGAAAATGGTATTTGGTATTTCAATTAACGTCACACTGGAGCAACACAATGGGCTATTGGTGACGGTCCGGGATCAATCCCAAAGGGAAAGATCCGAGGACAACACCACGTAATTTTGAACCACGGTCAGATGACGAGGCAACACCTGAGCTGGCACCCCACTCTCCAAACTTCCACACCACGCCAACGTGAGGACATTTGAGGCCACGACAGATTTAACGTGCACCAGCCCCCTTTGTACACGACGGTGTTTGGCTGGATTCGAACTCGCAACCCTTCGGTTGCTAGTCCGTTACTCTTCCAACCGGGCCACCGCGGCCCCTCAAAAGTTACATCATGTGTAATCGAAATAGGATGATAGAAATGCTTATCCACCGTCCTTTCATATGGTAGGTCGGTATTTTAATTAACGTCGCACTGGAGCAACACAACGGGCAATTCCTTTTCATACGAAATCCAATTCCAGAGATTTTGTACTTTCTGAAACCATCCGGTGAGCAATTACTACCAATGAGATCATGCCAGTAGAGTTTTCCGTCCTCAGTTCTTGATTTATGACGATCAGGGACCACCAAAATGACATGTGAAATACAAAGTAAACTTCCAAGATTACGAAAAATCCTCTTGTTCGAGTTAAAAGTAGGTAGTGAATTAACGTCGTACTGGAGAAACACAACGGGCTATTGGTGACGGTCCGGGATCCATCTCTAAGGGAAAGATCCAAGGACAACGCCTCGTAATTTTGAACCACGGTCAGATGACGAAAACAACACCTGAGCTGGTACCCCACTCTCCAGATTTCCACACCACGCCAACGTGAGGACATTTGAGGCCACGACAGATTTAACGTGCACCAGCCTCCGTGCTGGACTGAATTTCGAACTCGTAACCCTCTGGATTCTAATCCGTTGCTCTTCCAAATGGGCTACCGCGGCCGTAGAGCTACAGGATAGATTTAAATAATGAAACACTTTTATACGCTTGAAATCAATCCATGCAATAATCAAATTTCCTCAAAATCTATAGATATGAACATATTTTTCAATGTCTTTTTAATTAGGCTTGGTTTGCCGATCTTAATTTCCTTATAACATGGCTCCTCAATACATTGTGTTTCTTGGGAGACAAGAAAAATGTGCTACCTTCCAAGGGCTCCTCCATATATCGCTCTTTTTTGGGGACTCCAAAAAGTGCTATATACCAAGGGCTCCTCGATATATCGCATATCTTGGGATCACTGTAGAAAAAGCACTTTACACCAAGGGTTGCTTGATTTGGGTTTTTTTTATGGCGCAAGGGCCATATTTGGCCATGCTGCGCCTGACATAAGACATACATCAACTGTAGACCGAGTGAAGCGATATATCGGTCTGCTTGGGGGACCAGAAAGAAGCGCTATATACCGAACAAAGCGATATATCGCCCCTCTTGGGATCAAGAAAAGGCTCTATATACCAAGGGAAGCGATATATCGCGCTTCCTGGGGGTCACTTCAAAACGCGTTTTTCTCGTAACAGCTTTTTCGCGAATGGTTGCATATCTATAAAACTATTTTAATGATCGACTTGAAATTCTTATTGTCGGGCAAACATCTTTTTATCGTTTAAGAACCAGAAAAGCAATATGCATAGTTTTTATATTTTTATGGCAAAATACCGGGTCAACTTTCTGAGCCAAATCGATGATTTTGGATTTGACAAATTGGAATTAACATTCCCTCAGATATTAAAAACAAATTTCCGGTTCATCAAACGGTAGCTACATCCGTATAAAGAAAACCATTGTTAACCATTTTTCGTTTAAGATCACGTGGAGTTGAGACATCGTGACAATCAACGACCACGGAGTTTCGCGCGGAATCATGGTCGTTGAGGATCAGCAGAGCGAATCTTCATGAAAATGAGATCTGAATACCTAAAACGATAAACAGACGTATACAGTTTGGAATTATTTAATTGTAAAGTTAAGTCAGTAAAAATTCAAAAGAGCGGTAAAATAAGGTCCCCCTTAAAGTGGATTTTCAGCCATTGAATGTTCTCTGCGAGTCATAGCACTAACAACTCAGCCACTGGACCGTTAAGTTTAAGTGGAAAAGGCAGCTGTCTATATATTTGTTTTTAATTGATAGCGATCCGACGTGATCATAACGCTTAATCAACACACTGGTTTCAGTTTTGAGATATGACAACGTCTTAATACATCGTGCATTCGGGTAAATCGCCATTTTTTACTGGTCTCCGATGAATTTTAAGTTTGCCAACATCAAAGTAGGGGTGGGCACTTTTGGTAAAGTATCGATATTCTCGATCGATCCGTTTCGAAGCTAGTATCGATACGCCTAAAATATCGGACAAAAAGTATCGATACTCGATACCAGCAGCTTTTTGTTTCAGAGCATCCCCTGTTTCCTTCTCATTGATTCCCTTTTTCAATGGCGGTTCACGTCGCAGTGGTATCGGACTAGCATCTCCTGAAAGGAGTATCGAAGTTGTCCGATTCCCGGATTTGACGGAATTAGTATTTAACGCCTCACACCGGTACAAATTGATAGGTACCAGATGGTTTTCAGACAGGATCAACTTGGTATCGGACTAGTATCTTCCGGGAAAAGTATCGACGCTAACCGACGCGATTCAAACGAATGCAGGGCAGATATCCGGTATGAGTGCTTTAAGAGTGTCGGTCCCCCTACCGGTGCAAATCACTTGGTATCGAACCTCTTTCGGATTGGATCATCTTGGTATCGAACAAGCATCTCCTGGGAAAAGTTTCGCCTAAGTTCGACCCGATTTGAACGGTTGCCGGTCTGATACCCAATTTTCACGGAACGTCTGCAACGATATTCACCAAAATGTATCGATCTACTCTTTGCAGATCGATCCAAAGTATCGGTTATCGAGAGATGAAAGTATCGATACCTCAAGTATCGATACTTTTTTCCTATATTGCTCCCTTACTTAGAATAGAATCCTTTGAAAAGATTCTATTGCTCCTTTTCTTAGATTAGAATTCTTTGGAAGGAGTATATTGCTCCCTTGCTTAGAATAGAATCCTTTGAAAAGTTTCTATTACTCCTTTTTTTAGAATAGAATCTATTGCTCCTTTTTTTAGAATAGAATCCTTTAGAAATATTCTATTGTTCTTTTACTGAGAATAGAATTTTCGGCCCTCTCCTTAGAATAGAATCCATTGAAAGTATTGTATTGATCAAGGTCAAAGCGGGTTAAACTCACACAAGGAATACTGAAGGTTGAAGAACGGATAAGCGCGTGTGAACCCTTAAAGGGTTAAAGCAAAGGCGAGCGACTTTCTCAACTTAAAAACCTCGCAAAGTGAAAAGCGAATTACCACTTTGCTTTCGGCACGCATCCCCCATTACAGCTCAGACATATCCAAACTTCGAGTCCTTCCATCTCACTAGCAGAAAGGGAAATAAAAAATTGATAATAATAAAAAAGTCCCTTTTATGACGTTGGAGTTCCCTCCATAGGTGAAGTGCACAGTAAAGATTTAGATCGATAAATACCAGGCTCATGCTTCTTCAACTTTTTTATTTTGTTTATATGAAGTTCTATTCCTGATTACAATACCAGGTTTTTACGAGAGCGAGAATGGTTCGCACGTACGTTTGTCACGTGATTTTCTTGCGCGCCGTTTTAAGTCGGGGCCTCGACAGCCATTGGCGAACTGAAAATCGAATCCCGTAGATTTGGAAAGCTGCCAGTGCCCATAGCCCGGGTTTTAATGTAGATAAAAAGAGACAGAACACATAAACTCGGTTTCTTTTTTCATTGCGTTTCAGATGAGAGAAATTTTTTTACTATCATGACTAACAGAAAGGAAAAGTTTTTTATATCCAGTCGTTACTTTTTCTTTCCGATCTGCGATGGTAGGGGGAAAAGGTATTCTTGGAGGGTATGCTGTTATAATTAAATTTTTTAGTGTACTTTTCGCTTTTCGATTCTAAAATATGGCGAATTTAATCAAAAAAGTTTCGCGGAAGAGTAAGTCGATATGTCCATAAAGAATCACGAAAAAAGATTTATAGTGCCTGCCGCTTAATTTTTTCACTTAGAGATTTTATTTGATTGACATATTCGTTTCTGAAGTCCACATATATGGACCTTTGGTTTTTCCCACCCCTTAATCAATTCAGACATATTTTATTTGTTAGATATCTTCGTTTCTGTAGTCCACATAAGTGGACTTGTAATTTCGCATCGCTTGATAAATTAACTTCTATTTAGGCAGATTTTATTTTATTAATATCTTCTTTCTAAAGTCTACACATGTGGACCTTCCGTTTTGCCCATATCTTCATAAATTAACATCTATTCAGACAGAATTCATTTTATTAATAATTTCGCTTATGAAGTCCACATATGTGGACCTTTGGTTTAGCTCACCACTTGGTAAATTCATTTCAATTCAGATATATTTTATTTGATTAATATCTTAGTTTCTATAGTCCACACACGTGGATCTTCCATTTTGCCATTTCTTAATAAATTAACTTCTATTCAGGAGTATTTTATTTTATAAATATCTTCGTTTCTAAAGTCTGTATACACATGTGAACCAATGGCTTTGCCCACCGCTTAATAAACTCGCTTCCATTTGGATAGATTTTATTCTATGGATCTTTTCGTTTCTTAAGTTCACAAATGCGGACCTTTGATTCCTATTCAAGTATTCTGAAGCTCGTGGATGTAGGTAGACCTTGATGAGGGGTCGTCAATCTCTTCAGCATAGAACACATGTCCTCTTTTAAAATGATTTCTGTACTCCCCTCAACTGGGATGCGTCATTTTCTATGCTGACGGCAATACCTTACTTTAAAATTAATCGAGTGGGAAATTATGATAAAATTTTAGTAATTTTATCATAATTTTCTTTTTCAGCCTAAGATTCCCTTAAAATCATGTCCAGATATTTATAGGTATAAAGAGTGTCTTTCAAACTTTGGGGATCCCATCCGAAATGAAATCCTGACTGGGTTACTGTTCAATGACTGGGACTCAATGCATGATATTACAGTAAATTCATCCTGATGAAATTTATTGTATGTGCCTAGCTTCTCTATTTTGAGTATGCAGATGTACTATATCCTGCTGTCGCGTCTTCTGCGAGATTTTCTTCCTGCTCACATGTGTTCAAGTGAATGGAAGTGAAAAGTTACTGTGTAGGACTCAATGCATGCTACTAAGTAAATCATCCTGATAAAATTAATTGCATGTGCAAAGTTTATCTATTGTGAGTATGCAGAGTTATATCCTGCTGATCGTATCATCTTAGACATTTTCTTCCTCTTCACATGTGTTCAAATGAATGAAAGTGAAGTGTCGCAAACTGAATCCAGTACCTCAATGCAGATTTAGAACGCAGTTTATAGTGTTTCATAATGGCGTTTTATTAACTCAAATCGTACTACGCAATGATAGTTGAACAAAGGGATATTATTATCAAAAATTCCCAGATAAGATTCACTATCATTGTGTCTACTCGGCTTTTCTAACCAATTTAGAGAAATTGACTAACATTTATCCTTTATAGAAAACTTTCAATGTTAAGAGGTTAAATATTTATGAAATTGGAATATTTAAACACAGATAAATTTTCTCTATTATTGCCATTATTTAGTCCTTTTTCCAAAATAGTTAAAATAATTCTCAACAAATATAGCCGTTGTACGTATAAAAATCAATTTTCGTTATTATTTGAACGCGTTAACACATTTACGTACAACTAATTTACATCCCTAAAACGAAATCAATTGGTATTGGTATTGGTATTGGTATTTTCAATTAACGTCACACTGGAGCAACGCAACGGGCTATTCGAAATCAATTAAAATTAAAAATATGTTTTGACGAAATCAGTTAAAGTAGGTAAGGAATTGCGGTTTGATGATCTAACCAATTTTAGGTGTCGCATAAACTTGGCAAATCCACATCCAAAGTAGATTAATACTTAATAAATGAAATGATTACACACACAAATATCTCGGCATTGTCTCAAATATACAATCACAGAACCCAGATATTTATTTGAGTATTATGCTGTAAAGCCAGAAAGCATGCTTGACAGCACATGTTCGACGAAGCATAAGTAAATGGGAATAGGGTTTCCTTTGTGTGTGAGAGAGAATAGAGAAAAAACACAAAAACAAAACTCCTAATTGTTGTTAAGGATGACTAACAGTTTTGACAGAAGCAAATACTACAAGTGCGCTTTTACAGCTGCACGTACTTATATCAATAGAAAAGTTTGATAATGCAATGGGTATCTAAAATGGAGCTATGATTAACCGTGCTATTAGGATCTCGTATAGGATGTTACAGGCTTTGATAACTTATCTCAAGTCATGCGTTGGTGAACAAAACGTTTGATGCATTCGAATGATGTGTTTTAGGTATTTGATGAAGTGTTTAGTGTTGGACAGTTTATCAATCTGATATTTGCGTAATGTAGTTTGAAGTTTCGATTACTATCATGATTAAAATGCGCTTTTGTGTTTGAAGGTATGGAAAACATTCACAGGTTTTCTTGATGTGTGTGAGAACAATTTTAGATAACAAAGATAAACTACGATTAAGATCAGCAATAGAATTAACTAACAGTAAAAAGCATTTGAATGGTCATTCGTTTAGGTATCGAAGAGATTATGCATTGGAAGTAAACACCGAGAATAAACTCAACTCCAACATGGGATACCAACCCTGTGAAGGGTTTACGGCAAAAAAATTCCCACAACGCGTAAGATTAGATGAAGATGAGGAATAATTGTTTGATGCAAAGCAGAAATTTTGAGATATTAAATCCACACGCAGGTTTTTTTCTGTGAGGGTTTTAAAGGCAAGAGACTGAATTTAAATGTCGTTGTTTTTAGGTGAAAAGAAGTACACAAGGAATATTTAACACATAAAAGTGGATTGAATTTAAACCGCTTGCTTCAGTCCAAACTCCCTGGCGACCACAAATCATACGATTTCTATGATTTTTCTTTTTATTAAGGGGTGAACAAGCAGGCACTTACATCGACCCCTTAATGAAATAGACTGATCAAGTGGATGGAATCCACTTGATCAGTCTATTGATCCACTGTCGTAAGATCTCTGAAGGGTAAATCACAAATTTACATAGCCGATGGGCTATGGAAGACTAGTGTTTTTGATCACGGTGGATAATCACTTTAACCAATAAATAATTTAGGATTCATGCTTTTAACCACAACCAAATGACAGATCACTGCAATGACTATTCATTCGAAATAAATATTTCAGTAACGGGCAATGGCCCGTGCAATAGTGCGTGATCTCAGGTGTGTACATAAGGCGCTTCGTACAGACCTTGGGGAAGAAACCCGAATGTTCTCTGATCTTTGGTGGAGTCTCTCTCATCACTCTTACCACTTGTTTATGGATGCTAGTTTGAGGGATCTCATCAGATGACATGCCACCGAGAACAAACAGGGCCGAGGTAGCCTAGTTGGAAGAGCAACGGATTAGCAACCGGAGGGTTGCAAATCGAAACTAGGTCCAGTCAAAGACCGTCGTGTACACGGGGGCTGGTGCACATTTAATCTGTCGTGGCCTCAAATGTCCTCACTTTTGCGTGGTGTGGAAGTTTGGAGAGTGGGGTACCAGCTCAGGTGTTACCTCGTCACCTGATCGTGGTTCAAAATTACGTGGTGTTGTCCATGGATCTTTCCCTTGGGGATTATCCCGGACCGTCGCCAATAGCCCGTTGTGTTCCTCCAGTACGACGTTAATTAACTACCTACCGAGAACAAAAAATTGCTTAAACGTGGAAGATGTCTTTTAATTAGTGTGTGTTGTGGTTGGGTTTAAGGGCGCAAATATTTGGTCAAGCATCGCCAAACACAAGACAGACAACGTCAAATAATGAACCCATTCACACAAGAAAATTTTACTGATACAGAAAAGAGAAATAAACCCAGGGCAACTTAGAATCCAAATTACCCAGCCTATAACTCAGAAGTTGCTAGCGCAGCACACACAAATCCACTGAGCCCTGGTGTTCCCAATAAGTGTGAGTGTATTTCAAACATAAATAGACGAACAGATAGAGTTAGAACAAACAAACCCAACTATTTAGTTTAGAAAATATTCTATTTTAAAATTCAGCTAAGAATGTTAATAGATTATTTTTAAAATATGCGTCACTAAATCCTTCAACGGATTTTCACAAGGAATAATCGATGCTACTTTTTCTCATTGAAAGTATAGTAGCTACCTTGTCAGGCCTTAATAAAAACACTATAAATATCTTTTGGTGTTAAAAAATATCTATAGCGTTGAAAATTTGTTTGATCCTAGTTACACAAACTAATCAAAAGCAATTCATTTCATGCGTCTAAGACTACATACTTTTTGATTGTTTTTGCATTGCATATAATTTTTGACGTTTGCTTCAAAATAATTGAATACGTTTAGTTATTTGGATTAACCAAAAGTTCAAATTTGTTTAATGTAAAGAACAGTAGATATTTTAGAGGTTCCATAAATTCTAAGTCTAAGAATACAAATAGAGTACAAATATTCTAAAGCTTGATATTTTAATATTTTCATGATTTTTACTGACTAATAATGAATATTTTCACTTATAATTACATCTTCAACAACATTCAGCTGGATTGACTTTAATGGTGTACTTAATGTTAACACTTAATTCCTCTATTCATCAAATCGTTCTGTTGCAAAAATCAGATCAGTGGATAAAGATTACACCAATACATACAAGACATAGGATGGGGAACATTTGTTATTGATCATAAGATGTAAGGAGTTTTAAGCATATTTCTCGATTCAAAATGTTTGTTCTTCCTAGGGCTAGGATTTTAATGTCCCAAAATGATAGAAAATTCCCTAGAAAAATACGTTTTTGTCCCTTCTCTTTATTTTAAAAGCACAAAAAATGCCTCAAAATGACCGAAAACCGGAAAAATTCCATTTTCCTTAACCCTCAAAGTGGTTTCGACGAGACACTAATTATTTTTATGGTGTGGTACACTCATCAATCAAGATCCGACCAATTTTGCTAATGACGAGATATCTCGTCGACAAGATATTGCCGATTTGTTGATGATAAGATCAAGACCTGTCCAGTTATCTTCTAATGACGAGATATTTCGCCCTTCAAGATCTGGTCAGTTTTGCTAATGAAGAGATACTTCGTTGAGATTACCACCAGGATTAAAAACCTCAAAAATGTATGAAAAAGCCCTAACAAAGACACTTAAATCTGCTTGTTTTTATGAAACATTTCTATTCACTCGAATGTTTCAGGTAGGCAAAGAAGATGCAAATTATGAAAATTCTCACCTAGCTCTTACAAATAAATAAATGAATGAATAAACAAATCATTGTGCATTACAATGCTTCAACATTTGGACTTATTTTCAGAATCACTGCTGTGTTAAATTTTCGGGAACCATATTAAAAACAAAAGAATTCTAAATAGTAGGTTTGTTTTGTCTGTCTGGACGTTTTTGTTAAAGAAGAGTTAATTCTACCACACCATAAAAATAATTGAGACTTGATCAGTGGCGTAGGTAATGATGGGGAGACAGGGTCAGGGATCTCGAGTGCCAATGTCTATGGGGCGGTATACCAGAAATATTTATTACAAACTTGTGTGCTTTTTCTTTAGGAAAATGCTTCATAATTTTAAGAATAGTTTTGCCCTTGTTACACAGAATTATTTTTCAGAGTTCTGTGAATGAACGTTTCCATGCAATTCATCTGTAGATTGCAATGCCTAAGTGAATTCAACCTTTCATATAGCCACGTTGGCGTGGTGTGGAAGTTTGGAGAGTGGGGTGCCAGCTCAGTTGTGACCTCGTCATCTAACCATGGTTCGAAATTACGTGGTGTTGTCCTCGGATCTTTCCCTTCGGGGGTTGATTCCGGACTGTCGCCAATAGCCCGCTATGTTGCTCCAGTGCGACGTTAATTAAATTCCTATTCTATCCTATCCTTTCATGCAGCCTCCTGCAATCGCATTACCATTCAGAAAAGATACTTAAAATAAAATATTTTCTCAGAAACGTCTAGAGTACACTAAACAAGACAGTGCCACCTTTATTTCGGTTCAGAGATCCTAATAGGAGCTATGAACGAAACCTGCTTTTTGATAGATTTTAAGCATTGACAATAGAAATAAATCTAGGACAAATAAGTATATTTATCTTATTTATATATCCCTCTTGGTGGTTTACCTATCTTCGCGTCGAAAACTGCCCTGTAGTGGCCAGCTTCTGATTCAAAGACCTGTTCCAAACTGTCACCAGTTCTGGGTAAAGGACAATTTGTATTTCCTACTTGGAGTAATAACTAGGGAGTATAGATATCTCGTAATTAGCAAAATTGATCAGATTTGCATGGACGAGATATCTCGTCGAAATTACTTGGAGGGTTAAAGAAAAGCATGTTTATTTAGCAAGCCCACCTATTGAGACATTCCCTATCAGCACCGATGTTCATTTGGTAATGAAGATAGTTTTTGTTCAAAAATTGCACTTAAACCACACTTTTCACTAGTATTTCAGCTATCACAAAAATCGTCAAGAGAACCAGCAGGAGGGTTAACCTCCTGCTGGTTCTCTTGACGAGGTTTGCCGTCATTAGCAAAACTGACCAGATCCCTCGTGGAGGAGATATCTCGTCCATCAAAATCTCGTCTCCCGTCATAAGAAAAAGACCAGAACTTGATCTCGCTTCATAAAAAATATTGGCAATATCTTGATGATCAGATATCTCGTCATTAGCAAAATTGGTCAGATCTTGATGGACGAGATGTCTCGTCGAAACCACTTTGGAGTGTTAAGCAATTATACTCTACCTTCATTTTAAATACGATTAAATAGATTTTGGGGTGATATAAGGACGGCCTCAGCCGCATTTGCTAAGGTCCTAAAGAAATTTGCATCGCCTCTGAACTTCATGTATTTGAAGAATTGAAATGACGAATTTACTGTAACACTTATCACAAGATTTGAGTTACATTAACTTAGAATAGAACGAAGCTTTCGAAGTATATAACCGTACAAATCAGATCAAGATTTAAGAAACAGAACAAAATGATCCGTAGAAAATGGATTAAATAGAAATCCTACAGAATTCTGTGTCAGGTGCATTCCTCCATGTGTGTATTTCTTTCTTCTGTGTCAGTAAAACTTTCATAGTGTGTATTTATTACGATGTTGTATGTCTTGTGTCTGGCGCAGCATGGCCAAATATGGCCCTTACGCCATAAAACCCTCAAACCAGCCAACCTACAAAATTCTGCTTGACAGGAGTAAGGGAATGGCGCGTAGTACGGGACAACTGATTTTAAAAGATTACCAAAAATAGGGGAATAAGCTTTTTGAATGAATTAAGCCCCGAATTACGACAAAATTAGCGAATAGATAATTTATCAAACTTCAAAAAATGGTGGAGTTACTTCAAAAGAGTCCAATTCATCGGTTTGAAAACTGGTATCTAAAATGGAACACCTGAAAGAATCTGTCCCCAAAACGAAAAGACCATAACTTATAATACAAAAAATTTAAATAGAAGTCAAGCTAAAGTGCAAAGGAATAAACAATTTTCATGTTTTTACTTTTATTTCAAATTACTTTAAACATATTTCATACATTGGAAAGGGTTCTAAATATTTTCTGTAGGCCATTCTCACAATAAATCTTTCTTCTCTAAACCAAAAGCCCATTATCCATATCAAATTATATTCAACCAGCTTTACTTTCTAAAATTCCTGTCAATGTATAGGTGTCTAATCTAAAGGTGAATTCAATGATGTTAGTTGCTTAATTTCTCGTTCCGACCTTAGATAACAATGTGTCAATCATTTTGTTTCAATTTTCTTTTTTCAAGTGCTGTTTGGAGTTTCCATATATGTGTCAACAATAACAATAATAATACTAAACACGTTATAATTCAATATACAGTATAACTATATTATCAAAACATTGTGCATGTGGTTTTGTGGAGTTCACAGAAACTATAGGACGGAGTTTTGAAATTCCACTGATTAAGTGTTTCAGCTTAGCGCAATTCTCCAAATTGCGGAGCAACATACCAATTAATTTTCCCTTAATTGAAACCACTTATTTCCCTTTGATCATACAATACGCTTGATATTGTGAATTTTCAAATCCAATTTTCTGTTAAATTAAATTTTTATTATAGAGCAAGTCTAAATCTTCCGTCGAGGCACATGCGTACGTAATATGAAATATATAGATTGCAGGCAGTATGAACATGTTTCATATTGCATGCATTTCCCTTATTCTGCATTCCCTTATTTTGAAAATAATAGAATTTTTATGTAATATTAAATTACTTTGACTTACTTATTCATTATCTATACATAGAGAAAATTCTATTATTTTCAAAATATATTTCAGAATAAGGTATTGGTATTGGTATTTTCAATTAACGTCACACTGGAGCAACACAACGGGCTATTCAGAATAAGGAAAATGCATGTAATATGAAACATGTCCATACAGCCTACAATCGATGTGTTTCATATTATGCTTTGACACATTGTGCTTTGACGGAAGATTTAGACTTGTTTTAAGAAAAATAAATTTAGCAGAAATTAGTTTTGAACATTCACTACCAATCGTATTGTACGATAAATCATACTTTTTCTTTTGAATGTAAATTTCTCTTAAATGATTGAATTTTAAATAAGCCTCAATTTTTTTTCCGATATGAGCTGCCTTACAGATGAAGCATTTCATTTTCTGTAAGGGTTCTCAGAAAAGTTAAAAAATTTGTAAGTTTTCATATTGTGCAGATTTTCCCCAGCGTTAATTTAGCATGAAAACGAAGCAGTTCGTTCTGTCAAATAGTCTACTCAAGTAAGACGCAGAAAAAGGACTTCATTCTTAGGTTTTTACTGTTTAGTTTTAATTTGCAAATTGTTACTGTTATTAAAATAAAGGAGCGTACATGAAATTTTCTAAATTAGTGCTTATTACGTCATATTTTGTAATAAATATGTAAAGTATGCAGTATTTTTTGAAACAGATGACTATAGGCTACACCTGAACTTCATGAAATATAAATGCACAATTATAAAAATGCATGAGCAAAAAGAAAACGTTTTCTGATTTTTTTTTTTCAGTTTTGTATAATTCTATACTTGTTATCTTGTATGTTTAACGCATTTTTTTGAAAATGAACTTCACTACCAAATTTCTGTTTCAAAACTTATTTAAAAACTGTTTCTTTTTCGAATGTAGGATTGGAACTTAGAGTAACGTAGCCAGAGTGTCTCATGCTTATGACTACAATAGATCCAGGTGGATACTATAATGCTCGAAGTGGTTTTCAACTATATGGCTCACCTGAATCTGATGCAACGTTAAACACAGATTATTGTTGGAAGACACAACAGAAAGGTGAATATTTTTCTCTCAAATGTTTAATTATTTCATAAAATCATTCAAAAAGTATACATTGGGGCTGACAGAAAAATTATAAAACCCAATTTGCGTCACATACTATAAGAATAAGTATCAGTACGCTAATGAAATTTATTAGGCTTTAACCCTCCAAGTGGTTTCGACGAGATATCTCGTCCATCAAGATCTGACCAATTTTGCTAATGGCGAGATATGTCGTCATCAAGATATCACCGATTTTTTATGATGACGAGATCAAGATTTGGTCAGTTTTCTTCTAATGACGAGATATATCGTCCATCGAGATCTGCTAATGGTTTTGCCAGTGACGAGATACCTCGTCAAGACAACCACCAGGAGAGTTAAACGCTATTTCATATAAGTTTTTTATTACGGATTTTAATATTATATTTTGGAAATGACACACCTTATTAAAAAAAATAAGCATTCAGAATTTTACTGTGGTAATAATAAATTTGATTTATGAAATTTATATAATATTTCTATTAGTTTAGTATTTAATTTCAGGAATAAAATTCGTGTATGAACTTACCATGCTGAATCAAATGCAGAAGAGAAAGAGATTCAAGTCATTATGCACAGTTATTTCAGAAAACAGAGGACACCTACCTAGAGTAAGTAAAAATTATATGATAAATAATTGCACAACACAACTATAACGTTCATTTGACAACTAAATACGTTACACACGAATCTTTAAACAATTATGTACAATAATATTAACTTACATCAGTGATGCGTACACTGCCTTCTACAAGTCGTAAACAAACCTCTGCTTGTTGACAAATTTGTTTATTTTCTAAATATTAAGCACTGATATTAGAACTTATAGAAATGGATATTTTTATTTTTCTCGCTCAAAGCTTGACGTTTAGTTTTATGTGTTTATAAAGAAACCAATTTTTCATTTTGGTTTAAATGATGCCCACAGAGTAATTCAACAGGAAATAAACAAATAATCACAAACTCAAAACAGTTAATGAATTATATTTTGCCAGAGTACTAGAACTGCTTTTAAAAAATTCTCGGGTACTATTTCGATCAAAATTGGAGCAATTTGCACTTCGAATTGTCTCTCGAAACCAACGATTTTGGTAAAGTACAAAACAATGAACCATTGAGTTACATTACATACAAAAATAGTAATTCATCATATTATAATTGAACACGTTACATACTTAATCAATTTGAAGGTAGAATATGAAAATAATTTTTCAACACAACACAACCATGCATTTCATCAAATTTTATAGAATGTTGTTTCAAGATAAGACGAAATGGAATTATTTAAGCTCACTGTCATAAAACTAATCACTATAATGACAAAAACGATATTCTTGTTTATAATACTGTCAACTTTTGTGCCTTCTAAACATTACCATTCTTTCAGAATAATGCACATAATAAGGAAATAAGATAATATTCGATACGCTATAACTTGCAAAAATGATGCGAAAGATTTCATTCTTGATCACAATATATTTAAAGTAGGTAGAAAATTAACCACAGTACTTCAACAACAACCAAAAAATAATTGCTCCTCCTATATTAATTTTGCTTGATTAGAGCCTCGGAGAAAATTATACAAATTAAATAATTCTTACAATATGCAACAATAGCAACAACGAAATCACCACGCTATTTTTTGCTTACCTGGACAGGTATCTTGTCAGTGTGTTGTCAAATATCAAATTCACGGAAAAACAGTTTGACATTGTATCAAAAGTTACTGTCACGCTACCATCATAAATAAGTTTCAATGACGGTTGGCATCTTTCCAAAGATCTGTATTTCATTAGTGTCACGGGCCAATGGGAATCACGGATCAGTCTGCCAACCCAAAAATTTCGTGTTCTTCTGACCTTTCCCCTCTTGATTCTCTCCCCTAAAATGTTTCGCCCCTTCACTGAAATAAATACTTTGTCAGCACCGTCAACATAGGAGCTCATATCTCAGCTTCGGCCGCCTTTGCCTGGCGCGGTATCGCTACTTTGGCGCCTATCTCGGCGGCCTTTTCGCTCCAAAGTTGAAGACCAACGTTTGAACCAGACTATATACATATTTTTTCCAGGAGCGTGACTAGGGGCGAACTAGGACTAGTAAAGAGGCCAAAGGTTAAACGCGGAATATTTTATGCTAAGTTAAGATCCGCATAAAGAGAGATAAAAAAGCCGGTTGATCGAATTGCTGTGAATTACGTTAAAAATACAACTGAACCTTGATTATTCGAGGTAACGTGGACCGATGACACCTCGATTACCAAAAACTCGGAAAATACGGGAATAGTAACACAAAATAACTTATACGAAAAAATTACTATTCTACATGTTACTACAACTGCTACTGAAAGATTCATAAAGCAATGATTAAGAATAATCTACACTCAGATTTGTGTCACAATATGCATTTATTGTGATAATTTTACGATAAATTTGGATGTCAATTACGTATCTTGTAAACTCTCGTGGAAAAAGTAGCTCGAGCTTTATTGAAAACTTAAAAAATACTCGGTATCAAATTCAGCTCGAATAACACGGAGACTCAGTTAATGGGAGCTTGGTTAATCAAGGCTCTAACTGTGTAACACTGAATACCATTAAACAAATATTCAAACCTTGTTTCAAGAAATTCACTTTTATATCGTCTTTATGTTAAAAGTTAGACGTCAGATCCTAAAGTTTCTCATAATCAATAACAAAACATATTTTCGTTAATATTCAAGGTTTCTGTAAAGATTGAAAAGTATTCGTTGAGTTCCGTCCTTATGTAAAAAGTTAGGAGCCAAATCCTAAAATTTCTCATAATAACAAAACAATTTTTCGCTAATATTCGAGGTTTCTATAAAAACTGAAAAGTATTTGTTGAGTTCTATCTTCATGTAAAAAGTTAGACGTCAAATCCTAAAGGTTTCTAACAATAACAAAACATTTTTTGTTAATATTCGAGATTTCCGTAAAGATAGAAAATAAATCAATACCAAAGTGGATTTAAAATTTAAATAGAGTTGTGCCGCATAATTTTGAATCATAATTCCTTTTTATCAATCACATAGTATGTTTGTATCAAAATCATGTTAACCCTTGAGCTTCAGTTACTTATTAAACGCAACTAGTTGCCAAACTAAAATGTATAGATTGCAAAAAAGTAATTTATATTTAAAAAATAAAAACAAGCTACTCGCAGTTCGAAAGTCTTGTAGGAAACATGCGAGTTGAAAAATGAACAGCTTTCGAAATGAGCTGTTATTGTTTTTCGTTTATTCGCTTATTTTTATTAAAAAATATCTCCTAATAAATTAATCAAAATATCAATCAATAAAAAGTGCAAATTAAAATATATTACAAGTTTATATAACTATTATATATTCCTAAATAAAAACATTATATTAATTCTCCAATATCTCCTGATTCATTTCATACTCTATTAAACTATGTACTTATTTTCAGGAATATATTGAAATTTAAAATGCTATTTTTTGATCATGCGATTTATCCGTACTATATTTTCATAGGTGATTTTTATTGCACTTATTAGGTAGGAAGCAACGTCTTATACCGTATTTATGAGCACAATACAAGCTGGTCAAATTTTACGTCGAAACTTAGAGTATAGTCTATTAGGACTAATAATAAGTGTTTTCCAACATGACCTGAATAGCCCATTGTGTTACTCCAGTGATACGTTAATTAAAATACCTACCTACCTCAAAATGATCTGTTTCTTCTCTTGGATATTTTTTACATCGTGACATACTACATCGTTTTACATTTTTATCGGGGTCGAGACCTGCTTTTCCAAAAGTATATGTATAAACCGCAAGAAGTAAAAAATTATTTTTTAACTATGATATAGTAATCCTTTTTCACATAAATCACGAAAACAACAAACATACAAGAATCGCTTTTTTGATGTGATATCCTCCCCTTAATGATGTTTATTTAATTTCGCGTCAAATATTGTAGTTCATATTAGATTTCTTTCTGCATTATGCCCCATGCTGACAGTAGTGCTACTTACCACTACAGTCATAGTATAAATTGATCCCCGAAGTGTGATCTTAAAAATAATAAAATTCATTAATAAGAAAGGGGTTAGTTTACGCATGGGTAGATATTTTGTAAAGAATAAATATTGGTATCTATTTGTCGGTGTCACTAATTCTATCTTCATCGAATAAGTATTAAAATTCCTTATTCGTGTCACTTTCGTCGTATTTAATTTCTACACGAATTTTTAAAATACTACCGATTAGTGTCATCTTCGCTCAAAACTGTTAGAGGAATGGAATAATTATCGAGAGAGAGAGAAAAAACCTAGAAGGCATGTAACGTCTCATAAAATGCATTAGACCGTACGCTAAGATCCATTTGATGTATTCAGGAGCTTTGAAAATTGGGTGCAATCGACGAACAATTAGACTAGTTAGAAATAAAATTCCCCTCAACTTGAAAATAAAATACATGCAAAAAAATCTTACGCGCTCTCAGCTAAAGAATTTAGCTTATTCAAAGTACATATACAGTATACATAAACTTAACTTTTGGATTTTCAAAAATGAATTGAAACAATTTTTTTAAAGAAATCAGAAAAGCAAATAAATTCAAATGCATGACATATTATCGAGTATGCTTGACCATTTGCGTATTTTCATCGATTTCAATGGTGATGTCAGAAACGATTCTTTTTTAATAACCTCTGTGAATTTGTATTTGAACAAGAATGATGGGAAACTGACGCGTTTACATCTAAAATGAGAGAGAGAGAGAGAGAAAGTTCCTAATGGGGGTGTGATCTTAAAAATAAAGCTATAAAATAATAAACTATCATGTATAAGAAAGTGCTGTTAGCTTAAGGATGGGAAGATATTTTGTAAAAAAAATAACGCATCGATATCTATCTATTCCTTTGTCACTAATCATCCATATCTTAATCGAATAAGGGGAACGCGGTAGCCCGGTTGGAAGAGTAACGGATTAGCAACAGGAGGGTTGCGAGTTCAAATCCCCCAAAGACCATCATGTACAAAGGGAACTGGTGTACGTTAAATCTGTAGTGGCCCCAAGCCTTCACGTTGGCGTGGCTTGGAAGTTTGGAGAGTGGGGTGCCAGCTCAAGTGTTGTCTCCTCATCTGATCGTGGTTCAAAATTACGTGGCGTTGCGCTCGTTCTTTCCCTTTGAGATTGATCCCGGACCGTCACCAATAGCCCGTTGTGTTGCTCCAGTGTGACGTTAATTAAAATACCTACCTTAATCGAATAAGTAGGTATTATATGGTAGATATTTCATTAACGATAATTCTCACCGATCTCTGAACCCGGTAAAAACTGTAATTCATTACCGATTTTTATACTCTAATTTGAAGTAGTGGTGAGTAAAAAGTCATCCGATGATAAGTAGGTAGGTATTTTAATTAACGTCCCACTGAAGCAACATAACGGGCTATTGGTGACGGTTCGGGATCAAACCCGAAGGGAAAGATAAGAGCACGCAATTTTGAACCACGGTCAGATGACGAGGTCACACCTGAGCTGGCACCTCACTCTCTAAACTTCCACACCACGTCAAAACATCCGATGGACTGCCGTTATATTTTAACCCTCCAATGGTTTCAACGAGATATCTCGTCCATCAAAATCTGACCAATTTTGCTAATGACGAGATATCTCATCAAGATATTGCCAATTTTTTGATGGTGGCAAGATACCTAGTCGAGTTAACCCCTCCCCCAAGAGGGGTTAAGAGGATAATTTTTCTCAAGTTTTATGTTAAATATAAACGAGCTCTTAGAGATAAAAAATTACGGTCGCATTGAAAGATATGCAATAATGAATAAAATATCAACACTCTTATAGAGAATATAATTCATTATAATTTTCTATTTATCCAGTTTGATTTACTGTAGACAGCACTTTGTTGAGAGAAGCTGAACAGAATGTAATTAGGTATAAAATAATATATTACATCCGAAACGGAATTCCAAAGTGTTTGACGCTTGAGCGGGAGTCATCAGAATACGGTGAAGTCTAGAGAAACACGATTGTCCAAGAAACCTGATCTGAATAATTCATACTTTTCAAAGGATTTATGAATTCTAAAGCTTACTGTGGGTCTGTCAGCAAGTTATTTTCTAATGGTAGGTTAAAATACAGTTACAATTGAGCACTTAGATGCAGTAACCCGTCGTTCTATCGTTCTTTATTTACTTGCTCCCGATGAATTTTTATTTTGTGTACAGCAGAAAAATCTTGTTTCTTTAGAAGTCGTACTTCGAAGGTTATCTGTTTCAAACAGTTACCGAAGGCCGCGGTAGCCCAGTTGGAAGAGCATCGGATTAGCAACCGGAGGGTTGCGAGTTCGAAACTCAGTTCAGCCAAAAGACCGTCGTGTACACAAGGGCTGGTACACATTAAATCTCTTTTGGCCTTAAATGTCCTAACGTTGGCGTGATGTGGAAGTTTGGAGAGTGGGGTGCCAGCTCGGGTGTTCTCGTCATCAGACACGTTCAAAATTATTATTTGTTGTTCTTGTATCCTTCCCTTCGGAATTGATCCCGGAGCGTCGCCAATAACCCGTTGTGTTGCTCCAGTGCGACGTTAATTAACTACCTACATCAAACAGTTATCGTAAACCAAAGTAACTGGCTGGTAAGAAAAATCTGGTCGTCTCAAAAATGCGCATGAGAAGGATTTTAGTTTTCAGAAATATTCTTCCACACTTAGTTTATTTTAAAAGGCTTTACCATAGATTTAAAATGTAGTTTTACAGTTTCTTAAATTGAAATACTTTTATTAAAGCACAATGTTTACCTTTTCATTTCTAATAAGTTCGTTTTTCTTGACTCGATTTATCGTGTTTTTCTTATACTCATAGAAGAGTGATATAATGAGGAATTACTGTATGTTTTTAAATATTTGAAATTTAAATAGGTTGGTTGCTTTTAGGTTCTATGGCCCAAGTGCCATATTTGACTAGTTGCTCCAAACCCAAGACAACGTCAAGTAAACAATGTCGCGAAGGAAATTTAAATAGGAACTACCAAATAGACAGATATAACACAAGCGATCTTCCGCCGGATACGTTTCGTTAAATATCAATGATTATACTGCGAAAGCATAAATTTAATTTCGATGCACTAATTATTTTACCATTGTTACTCATTTTAAAACCACTAGTAGTTTAAAATATTAACTAATAACTAGTAATTATTTGAACTATAGAAAACCCCTATCTTATACGTCAAAAGAAATTCCTACTTCTCTCGAAAATACACCTACCCCGATGGTACAAGAAATGAAGCTGAATTTTTACTCAATTTTTGCCGAGAATATTCTTATATCTTTTAAAATGCATTCCCTAACATCGCACTCATAAGTGTTGCGGGCAGCGGTAGTCCAGTTGATAGAGTCTCTTATTACCGCAGGGTTGCGAGTTCGAGGCTCGATCTAACCGATGACCGTCGTATACGTCGGGGCTGGTGCACCTTAAATCTGTCGTGACGTTAAATGTGCTCACTTTGGCGTGTTGTGGAGGTTTGGAGAGTGGGGTGGCAGCTCAGGTGTTAACCTCATCTGATCGTGATTCAAAATGACGAAGTGTTGTCCTCGGATCTTTCCCTTCGGGATGGATCCCCGACTGTTGCCAATGGTCCATTGTGTTGTTTCAGTACGACGTAAGTTCAACTACCTTCCTATCTATTATGAGTTGGTATAGTTAAAATTTAGTCGTATTTTGCCTGAAGGGTTCATACGTATAATTCCACCTTTCAACTTGTAGTCTTCCCTGCATGACTTCTAAAACTTTTTGAACTTCTTGACTAACCGAATCTTTCCAAAGGATTCTATTATAAGAAAAAGGCCAATAGAATCGTTCCAAAGAAAGATTCTATTCCTAAGAAAGTACCAATAGAATCACTCTAGAGATTTTAGACAGATGTAGTTATTTAGTCATTAAAACAATTCTACTTTCAAATCTCGGCACGCTCAGGGGGTTATATATGTTATTATTTAGCATTCTAAAATCGGAAATTGAATACTAAATATATTTCTCACATTAAAGAATAATTATGTATCAAACTCGTACGGAATCAATTACTTTTTGATTATCCTTCATTTCTTTATTACTTATGATGGTAATTTTTCGGTTAAACTTGTATTTGTGAACTTGTACTTGTATATCTACATACACGTTTCATTTTCAATAGCCCGTTGTGTTGCTCCAGTGCGACGTTAGTTAAAATACCTTCATGCCTACCTACCGTATTCATTTTCGAATCAGTTTTATACACTTTAAAAGATATATTGATATTTCGCGAACGAATATATATGCGAAAGTTTTGGTCCCCAAACATTCAATGCAGAGTAATTGAAACCCAAGCCCTAGTAAGAAAGTACTTTTTAAAATTATCATTTGTTTAATTTTTAAGGTTTTAAATAAAGCGGGGTGTGAAACGGTTATCGTAAAATGATCTTAAGTCACGGAACGGAAATATATTTCAATTGACTTGTTCGTATTTTAAATTCAATAAATCGGTTAAAATGGAACTTGTTTACTCCTTTTCTGTACTGTTTTTTGCATAAATGCAAAAAAATTATAATTAAATTGAAGTACGTACTTATTAAATATTTCCAATGAAGGATTAAAGGACCATGCTTTGTTAGTGATGTCCACTCCAAAGTGAGGCTTAAGATTTAGCATATCTCTCCACATTTTGTGTCTGAATTCCTTCTAACAGTTTACTTATAATCCATTCTCTTTGATCTACAATACTTTGATATTACAATTTATTGAAAGGCAAAGACAAAATTTACATCTAATATCCTCGCTTTTGTCAAAGATAAAGAATTTGTGTGTCGATTAACCTTCTGAGGTGTTCACACGCAAACTCCATCTTGCAACCTGCAGTCTCCTCTGCCTGACTTCTAACCAGTTCTGATTTTCTTGACCACTCTCCAAAGAATTTGATTCTAAGGAATGGACCAACAGAATCTTTTCAAAGGATTCTATTCTAAGAAAAGGATCAATAGAAAATTCTGCCAAATAATTCTCTTCTAAAGAAAGGATCAAAAGAAACTTCTAGAGGTTGATATAATCCATGGATTTCTTCAACCGATAGATGGGATTATTTAGTCATGTGTGTTGTGGAGTGAAAGCAGTACTACACTTCTCAGAAATCAAGTGACGTTCAGAGGGTTAAATTGTCCGGGATAGAGATATTAAGAGATTATTACACTACCAAGAATCATCTCACACACCATACATTTTTTGCTTTACAACGATGTGAATCATTTTACGAAAATAGTTTCAAACAGTCGAAAAAATTAGAATACACTTTCTCGTATGAAATATATTTAGTACTGTCTTGATGCAACCTCTGCAAGTGTTAGTATGCAATTCGCATATATAAAATTAAAATTTCGTTTATATTTACATCAGGGGATGCAGACTTGTTAAGGCTATGGGCTCCATAGACTTACTGTGACTTATGAGAGGGTCACCCCAAAACCCATAAAAGTTGTCTATCATATATTACTATCATTTATATTTATTGTATTTGTTATTTATATTTATTATTTATATTTATTGATATTTATTATTTATATTTATTGATATTTATTATTTATATTTATCGATATTTATTATTTATATTTATTTATATTTATTTATATTTATTAATATTTATTATTTATATTTATTGATATTTATTATTTATATTTATTAATATTTATTGATATTTATTATTTATAGTTATTAATATTTATTGATATTTATTATTGATATTTATTTTTTATATTTATTTATATTTATTTATATTTATTATTTACATTTATTGATACTTGTTATTCGTATTTATTATTTATATTTTATATTGTTACTAAAACGAAAGAAAATAAAAAAATAAATACATAATTTAACTTGATGCTTGTCATAGTATTGATTTAACAATTGTTTTAATATTTGGTATGACCAGTAGCCAAGCGCAAAATTGATTCTAAATTTTCATTCGTCAAGAAATACCCAATTTTTCGCTTCGTAGTATTAAAGACTGAAAATGTGTTCACAGATATATGTTGACCCAAAGAGGCTGTGTGGCGTATTTTAATGCATTATCTAGCAACGAAGTTTTAACCTGAATTACCCATCGTGTGACTCATTAAAGGTAAAATAACACATGGTGAGGCGGTCCGCCAGAAAATAAACAGAGGGCCACGGTATGTGCATCCCTGATTTACATGGTTTGCTCGCTTTGGGTATTGACGAACATGCGATCTTCGTATGCAGCATATACACAGACCAGAGATGTAGATTCGATTCCCCAATAACTAGAGATACCAATCAATGATCTCTGCATATACACAGACCAGAGATGTAGATTCGATTCCCCAATAAGTAGAGAGGTACCGATGAATGATCTCTGCATACCAGAAAGGGACCGTATCAACAATGAGCATCATTAAACAGCTTTCTGCAGATGGAATGAGATTCAACACCCAGACACTCATCTTAGTTCTCCAACTGTGACAGAAAAAAAAAATCGAAATTTATTTACTTTCATAATAAAATGGCAGATATTGTATAATTGTTTCCTGCTTGCAGTGTTGGGCAAAGTTTCATCTGATTAATGATTGTTCTGAAAAGCGCTTGCATACTTTGGTCTAAAAATATTAAGTTGAGGAAGTTATGACATAAAACGCGATAAAAAATGTGATAAATTTGCAAAAAAGAATAGGTTCCATATGCATTGATTTTCCAAATATTGTCAATATTTGAATTTGCATAATATTTTGTACGTATATAAATTAAAATAACTCCCATTTGGTAAGTGTATCTGTCACTCAATTGTAAAGGAAAACAATGTGTGTATTAAAATCCTTAAAATTTGAAACAAAAAAACCATGAGTTAACCTTTTAAACGAAAATTTCAAAATTTTGAAGCATAATGAATGTCTAGGGAACATTTGAAAATCAGAAGAGTTCAAGAAATCTGAATAGGAGAGAAATGCATTTTTGTAGTAAACTTATTATATCTAACTATTATATTGATGTTGTATGATGTAACTCCGTCTGAAATGAAAAATTGAAACACTCCTTTTGCTGTCCACAGAATTTTATATCAATTAATTTTTTTAATTTATATAAAATTCTGAATTTAACAGAAATTGATTTTTCGATCGATTTTGGTGGTTTTGAAAGTCTACGGTCCCCTTAGCGAATAATATTTCGTGTAAAAATGTTTCGGAGACCTGTGATTTAAAGCTATTGCTTTTCGCTAATATTTTTTCTGGTTTATGTATCAACACGTGAAAAATGCGAATGAACTTTTAATGCTTGATAAGGACTAAAATATGAACTGCATAAATTTTTTTGATAAATAATTTTTCGTTAACCCTCCTGGTGGTTGTCTCGAGGAGGTATCTCGTAGTTGGCAAAATTGACCAGATCTTGATCTCGTCATCATCATAAAAAAATCAGCAATAACTTGAAAACGAGATATCTCGTCATTAGCAAAATTGGTCAGATCTTGGTGGACGAGATATCTCGTCAAAACCACTTGGAGGGTTAACAGCTATATTTAAACGCAATGAAAGACCTTATTAGCGATTACATTTCAATTTTATTGATTGGATAAATAGCTCGTCACTCTAACTTAAATTTTCAATTACTTGAGAGAATTTAACTCGCATATATACATATATATTTCTTATAGAAGGGAATGTTGTTATATATGTAACTCCGTCAATGAATATCGTAATTGAAAAATTATTTTTCATATCGATTAACTTTAGCACTAAAATTAAAAAATCGATTCTTCGATCTTTTACTTTTAACGTTAAAATAAAAAAATCGATTCTTCGATCTTTTAATTTTAACGCTTAAATAAAAAAAATCGTTTCGTCGATCTTAATTTTACACTAAAATTTAAAAAATCGATTCTTCGGTCTTAATTTTAACTCTAAAATTAAAAAATCGATTCTCCGACCGATTTTGGTGATTTGGAAAGTCCACCGTCTCCTCAATCAAATACTGCCTTCGATTCTGTTTTTCAGAGGGCACCGAGTCTAATTGCGAAGAGTTGGCGGAATTGGCGGCATGAAAGCAAGCACCTCCGGAGCCCCAAGCAACCCTAATATAGAGAGATCTTCTCACAACGCTTTGTCTTAGAAAAGGTAGGCTGACGTTCTCTCTGCACATGCTCCGAACACTAAAAACCCTCTCCGAGATTCTACCGAGAGGAGGCAGCGCTTAAAAATGGATAACACGATTTTTCCAATAGAATTTTATAATAAAACTCCTAAGCAAAGTTTATGATCCTAATAAATAAGAATTTCCTTAAAGAAAGCTCGGCTTCTCCCTTGGACCGCAGTGCTGACCATATTAGAGATTGTTAAAGGGGAGGGGGCTGTTTTCGGCGACAAGATTACTCCTAAGGATATGATTCAAATTTACAATAAGAATTTAATATTCATATTTATGTGTTCCTTGGATCATAAACACCCTTTTAATACCCTGCGAGGGTAAATAGATATTAAACTTATAGGGCTGAGAGTATAAGGAAAACATCAAACAAAATGTCGTTTTATGGTTTAGCTTACGAGGATGTCGCGTTAGCAAAGGTTGAAATTTTGTTTTATTTAGGAAGCGGAATAATAAAACTTTGAGGGAAATGTTTCCCTTCGATGGGCAAAAATTGCTCGTGGCTGAATTTATGACCGATTGGCTGGACGCAGCCGCTGTGTCTGTTAGAAAATTAAGTTTTTGATTGAAGTTAATTAAGTAGGTAGCACCAATTAATTTTGAATACGTGGAGTGCTTCTAAACAGGTTGCAGGCTAGTAGAGAGTTTAAACCTTTTGAGATCTGCATTGCAATTGCTCAGAACAAAAATTCTGAGGCATTAAGATTTTTTGCTGAAATGAACATAAATATTTAAATTTTATTCGCATTGCATAACAAAGCTTTTAAATGTTGCCATTTAAAATCAATGGGATGCAATAGTTGTTTTAAAAAATCATGAAAGTTATGGTACCATTTGGCACCACTAGTCCTAAAAGGTTTAAGGGCATTCAAGAGTGGATAATTTTAAATATTAATTTAAAGTACACCTTAAATATACACTAAAATTACAAATAACTTCTGTCTCCAAAATAAGTGTCACATATGCATCTCGTCCATCAAGATCCGACAAATTTTGTTAATGACGAGATATCTCGTCCATCAAGATCTGGTTAGTTTTGTTAATGACGAGATATCTCGTTCATCAAGAGATTTGGTCAGTTTTGCTAGTGTCGAGACAAAATTGCCCTACTAATTTAACCCTCCTGGTGGTTGCCTCGCCGAGGTATCTCATTATCAAAACTGATCAGGTCTTGATGAACGAGATATCTCATCATTAGAAGAAAACTGAGCAAATCGTGATCTCCTTATCATAAACAAATCAGTAATATCTTGATAACGGGATACCTCGTCATTGGTAAAATCGATCAAAACTTGATGAATGAGATATCTCGTCGAAACCACTTGGAGGGTTAAGGAGTAATAAAGATCGAAGCAAAAAAAAAAAAAAACAAAGTTTCTTACTCAGAACTGATGACAATTTGCATCAGAGGCTGTCCACTACAGGGTAGTTTTCAACACGAAGATCAATCGCCAGGAGGGTTAACAATTCTTTGTTTAAATTTTGAAGTGAACTGTACCAATGAGGACAGCATTTGTTAAAAGTTTAAGGCAATTCAAGAATGCCACTAGATCGTCTTTTTTTATTCTAAACAAAGATTGGTAAAAAAATCAAAAACTGGAATTTTTAAGTGCACCCGCTAGAAAAATTGTTTTAACATTGCAAACATGTATGGAAAGTATGGTACATAATCAATGAAAGATTTTACTACCATCTCGATACTCAAATTCAATGAGAATTTTAAAATTTATATTTGATGATGTGGGAGTTTAGGGAGTTTATACATCATAACTGAGATAGGGACACAACACCATAACATCTGAAGGACTAAATATATTTATTTACAGTTAGCAATTACATCTAAACAAGACATCTATCTTATCGTCAGGAAGTACGTCTTACAACTGGTAAGTTAGTAGCTACGCTCAACTGAGGGCGCTGGAGTGTGTCGAATGTCGAGAGGATAATATCCTACAATGGCATGAATTAAATGAAGACATAATATAAATATTGTTTGGAGACTAAATTTTAAAGTTGTGGCAAGTTCTTTACTTTAACCTAGCGTTATGTGCTTAAACTTTAACCTTCTGAGCGTCAAGAGATTTCCGAGTAGTGTAGTATTGCTTTTACTCCACAACCCACATGACTAAATAACCACATCTATTTGGTTCAAAGAATCTTAGGTCATTCTATTGGTCAAGAAGTCCAGAACTGATTTGAAGTCATGCTTAGAAGACTGCAGGTTGCAGGATATATGCGTGTGAACCCCTCAGAGGGCTGAATGAGGCTTGAAAGGGCGTAATTAAAATAAGAGTGGGTGAAACAATGTTCAAAGATAAAATTTAAACTCGAGTTTTCCTCATGTTGTTTATGTTGGTTCTAATTACGGCAACGCTGTGTTCCATTGAAATAGCTAATATATCACATATATCTTTTTTAATCACCCTTATTAGTCATTTTTTGAAGCATTTACACTATTGACTATTTGTTTGAGTATATTATGCCACTCAATGATAATTTGGAAGAATTATCCATAGTTTGATATGAGATTTATGGAAGTATATATTAGTTATAAGAAGGAAATGTAACTCCTCTCTCACCATTTGAAATTGTCATGAAAAAATTTGATTACATGAAAAATATGGGTTTGAATTAAGAGAAATTTATCTCTAAAAATTGTTTTATATGTTAGTCTAAACATTAAAAATATTTATTGGTATGGAGTTCCATTAAAATTCTAATGGTATTATAATTCGGCATATAATTCCTCCCTATTTGGCATTCGATTCATTTTTAATTGAGATCTCACTATCAGTTTTAAAATTCCCCGCTCCTCCCAAATTGATAGAAAACATCCCTTAAAACGGTAGAAAACAGAATATTAAGACAAATATTTGGTTGAGAGACAATTCTGGTTATATAATGTTTAACCCTCTTTTGCATGACTTCTAACAAATTTTGACATTCTTTATCAAAAGAATCTTTGCAAAGGATTCTATTCTAAGGAAACGACCAAGCTAATCTTTCCAAAGGATTCTATTCTAAGGAAATGAGCACAAGAAACTTTTCAAAGGCTTCTATTCTAAGGAAAGGAGCAATATAATCTTTCCATTGAGTTTTATTCTAAGGAAAGGAGGAATAGAATCTTTCAAAAGGATTCAATTCTGGGGAAATGACTAATAGAATCTTTCCAAAAGATTCTATTATAAGGAAATAACACCAAACGAATCTTTCCAAAGAATACTATTCTAAGGAAAGGAACAATATATTCTTTCCAATGAATTCTATTCTAAGGAAAGAATCAAATGAATGTTTTTAAGAGTTGAAATAATTCATGGATTTCTTCAACCAATCTATGTGGTTATTTAGTCATGTGTGTTCTGTTGGAAAAGCAATACTACATTTCTCAGATGGTTAAAAACAAAAAATATTTTCCGATTTCTCTTTTTTTCGTTGGTACACGAGCCTCTAAAATTTACACTGACAAGCAAACTCTGGGATTCGAAGAGGATCAGCCTGGTTGAATGGATACACGAGGACAACGGACACACGCTTTCAGATCGTGATTTACAGCAGATTGATATCGAAACAAGTCAAGATCACCTCCCGCTTAGAGGAGCCGCTGAATAATCGCTCAGACACCCAGATTCAGAGACATTCCAACCCCTTACAACCCAACCCGAATTCTTGATCGGTATATTTGCCTGAATTCCTAATTTACAACTCCCATGAAAACGGCTTCAGGAGAGAAAATGAAACATGACGTTATATAAATGTTAAACAATGAAAATCAGCAGGAGGCTTACGGACCACCCGCTGGTACTAGTAGCCTTCCTGCCCACCGAGGAACACCACCGTGGTGTCACTAGGGACCATTCCCCCAATTTCATTGGACGAAATCGCTCCAACCTACGATATCACATCCAACAAATTAGATCTGAACATCAAAGAAAGTATTTAATTAGCGTAACTCATACTCGGGAATCTTTGGCGAGCAGTCATCTGAGCTCAGCGGATATTTTATTGCGCTTTTGACACTGGATCGTAATTTACGTAAAAGACATTCCACTTTGGCGCTGTTAGAGAGCTCTAGGTAATAAAATGCTGGAATTACACGTTGTAGGAATCGGTGCAATAAATCTTGACCCCAGAAGTGGAGAACTCTTGTAATCCCTACTCTCTAAATACGAGTGTTCACTTTGCCTACAATCGCTGCGTCCTCTTAACAGAAGATATGGCTTCGGATAGCTTTTACATGTTCGTACAAATAGCACGGAGGGACGTTTTCCGACATCTTGGAGCCAATCGGATTGTCCCGAGTTTTTGCTAGGACAGAAGTATTCACAACTCAGTTTGGCCTATGGCTAAAGATGTAGTCAAACCTCGTTAAGATGAATTTCACGGGACCATAAAAATATTCATAAAAAATTCATAGTTCGTGTTATCCGAATTCATAAAAAAGTATTATAACAATAAAATGAAACATTAATGTATTATAACAATAAAATGAAACATTAATGTATTATAACAATAAAATGAAACATTACTTACTGTACAATTCTTGGATCACAGATAAATGATATTCTTCATCACAAAGATTATACCAGATCATTCTTGATTATTCAGATCATTCTTGATTATACAGATAATTCTTGATTACAAAT
The DNA here is from genome assembly GCA_933210815.1 of Meta bourneti. Classification (NCBI taxonomy): domain Eukaryota; kingdom Metazoa; phylum Arthropoda; class Arachnida; order Araneae; family Tetragnathidae; genus Meta; species Meta bourneti. The sequence goes on from OW119933.1 coordinate 81,935,341, forward strand.
ATTTCCTGATTACGCAATTTTTGTCAATTATTTCAATTGTTATCGCTTTTTGTGTTTTTTTCGTGACATTCTTTAAGAAAATCTTTGAGGCGGTGAACGTTGCTGAATTGAGCAGATGAATTTTCATTGCCTAACAGAAAACGGTGAACAATTTCTAAGCCAGCTGTAGCTTCTTTTAAGGAAGATACACCTATTACTTTGTCTTCGAAATCTTCATTTATTCTTTCTTCACTCTCTTTCACAAATAAATCTACAATTTCGGAGTCACTTAATGTTTCTGATAATACGATTGAAAAGAATCCGTCCGTCCTTTAAATTTCGAAACTTTCTTCGTCTTAACCGGCGATTAGTGCAACCCGAATTCTTAAACGACTGAGTTAACATTATTTGAATATTCATTTTGATTTGGAATTGGAATTTAGTTCGTATTATCAGTAATTCGCATTAAGCTAGTTCATCTTAGTGAGATTTGACTGTATTAGGTTTTATGAATTTTCACAAGCAAAATCAAACAACTCAAATTAGTGTGATTAGGCGAGTTTTTAAGTCTACTCTCTACGCTTTGAAGTCTACAGTCATTTTTGTTTACATTTTTAAAGAGACACCATAAAGGACTTTCAAAATCACCAAAATCGATTTTTTTAAAAACTTTAGCATTAAAAACTAATTGATACAAAAAATCTGATTAAAGTATATATTTTGATGTCATTAATATTATAATATTGCAATTAAGAGCCTTTTAATTTTAATTTATTTTAATTCATAAATAGGGGTTTGTATAATATTTAAATATTATCATGCGAATGAATGAATATTATTAACATTATCATGTACATGAATATATATAATATTTAATATTATCATGTGAATTAATGAACTCAACAACAAATTATTAATTAACAAATTAATAATTTGGGTGTCAGCACTTTGCGTTGTTACAGACCACAGTCCTTTTTGGTTTCATTGTTAAGAGGATAGTGGACTTTAAAAATCACTAAAATCGATGTTTTAATTTTAGCATTAAAAATTGATTGATACAAAAATCTGATTAAAGTATATATTTTGATGTCATTAATGTTTTAATTTTTTCAAGATAAGCGCTTTAATTTTAATACATTTTAATTCATAAATAGGAGTTTGTATAATATTCGCTGTTTATTTTATTTCAGAAACCAATTTTTTAATTTTAGCTTAAAATTAATTGATATCAATCTCTGAAGATAGAAAAATAATTTTTCCTTTGCGATGAGTTTTGACGTAGTTACATATACGACAACATAAAACCTGTAGAGGTGTGTATAGCAAATTTACTACAAAAACCGCATTTTTCTCCGATTGAGATGTTTTGACTTTCTTCCGATTTCTAAAATTTCCCTGTGAATCAGGTTTCAACTGATTTCCTTAAAATGCTTTTTAAATAATCCTTTCAATCTGTTGTACATATGTAAATGGAAATGAAAAATTCATCATGCATTCAAATTTTGAAATTGCGGTTAGATATTCTAGTTAATTTTATACAAATATTTTTTAATGTTATGCAAAGTAATACTAAATCCTCATTTCAGCGTATAAGAAATGTCGATTGAGTATACACAAAATTTTAAAATTAATATTTTCCCCAGTATATTCAGAGAAAATACTGATTCAATACTAGAATGAAGCGGTATATTTAGGCAAAAAATTTATGCAGTATAACACTAAATCCTTACTTCAGTATACAAGTAAATATCTATTGAATATACGCAATATATTAAGGAAGAATATTTATGCAGATAACACAAAACCATCACTTCAGTATATAAGGAAATGTCTATAGATTTCCCACAAAATTTTCAAACCGGTATTTTCCAATACATTCTGAGAAAATACTGCCTCAATAGTAAAATGAAACTATATTTAAGCGAAAAATGTATGCAGTATAACACTAAATCCTCACTTCAGTATATAAGGAAATATATGTAGAATATGCACAAAATTTTTAAGCCGATTCTGAGAAAATTCTATTTCAATAGTAAAATGAAGCGGTAAATTTAAACAAAAAGTTTATGCAGTATAACATTAAATCATCACTTCAGTATATAAGGAAATGTCTATAACTTTCACACAAAACTTTCAATATAGTCTGAGAAAATACTGACTCAATAGTAAAATGAATCGCTTTATTTAAGCAGAAAGTTTATGCAATATAACACTAAATCATCCCTTCAGCATATAAGGAAATGTCAATTATGCATACACGCAAAATTTTCAAACCGGTATCTTCAGTATATTCTGAGAAAAGTAGGAAAACCAACATTGTCGCATTAGACCTATCAACTCCTCTTTGAGTTAGTCTCTTAAAGATAAAGCTAAACTTTAAAAAAATCGAGTAAACGAAGATAACACTTTTCTTTCATATTCGGAACAACATTTTACGAAGATCGTGTTCAATTTCAAGCGTTCGAATAAATCGTGGGCCTTCAAATGTAAATCTTTCCCAGACAACAAGGTGCGAAACTTCTGACACGAAGACCTATAATGGAAGAAGTATGTGGAAGAAGTATGTGGAGTCGTTTGTGTTACGAGCGTAGTCACTTTACGATGACTTATGATGATATCATTATTTTTTTACGAGAGCTTTATTGCTTGCTTTTATTACCGTCATCCAATTGTTATACCCTGGAGTTCACGTGCTTTATAATCTGGGCAAACCATTTAGGCATTCGCCGGATGTTTCTAATGAAAATATTCAAATATCTGCACGCTTTTCTTGTACAATTGGACTCTGATGTTTCAGTGTCGCACCGTTTTTTGAATGATTTATCTTGTTGTGTTTGTGTAGAAAAGCATCTATAAAAGCTTCACCTTCATGAATTATTCCTATTAGAGAAAACCATGTAATGAGTGCTTTTATTACCCTTTAGAATAGTCTAAGATTAATAGATTAAACTGATTCGGCCGTGTTCTGAACTCGTATATTTACGTTATCTCTAACTGATGAAGACTGTTGGCTCAGAGCTCAGTTTCAAGTGTGAATCGGTTTCTGAATGTTTTTATTTTTAGGTGTATTTATAAATCATGTTATTGCTTTTCAATATAACCTCCCACTTTTTTGAGAATTTCAAGCAACACTCGTCTTGCGTTTGTCTTCGATTTCATCGTGGAAGGTTTACTTATTCCATTAGTTGAAATCTTTATAACTTATACCGACATCTGTGTGTGTATGAGTTGCATTTATGACTATAAATAAAATCTTAAAAATATCAAACTAATAAATATAAAGAAGGTTAAGAGAGAGTTTTCTTTACTATAAATTAATTGAAAATTCTATATGTTTACAAGTATTATTAAATATTAGATAAATGGGATTGGTAGTATAAAGGCGCACCATGCTGGATTCTTTGAGCTTAGCAATATTTCCCCGTGTAATGATGCCCTTTCCACACAACATATAATAGTGTATGACTATACAACCACATTAGAAAGATTCTATTGATCCATTATTTAGTGTAGAATCATTTGGAACGATTCTCTTAGTCCTTTCCTTAGAATGGAATCCTTTAATAAAATTCTCTGGTCATTTCCTTAGAATTAAATATCTTTGGAAATATTATCTTGGTCCTTTCCTTAGAATAGAACCCTTTGGAATGATTCTATTAGTCATTTCCTTGGAATGGAATCCTTTGGAAAGAATGTATTTATCAATTCCCTAGAATAAAATCAGTTGGAAAGATTCTGTTAGTCCCTTCCTTAGAATCGAATATTTTGGAAAGTTTCTCTTGGATCTTTCCATAGAAGGGAATTCTTTCGAATTATTCTACCGCTCTATTTCTTGGAAATGAATCCTTTAGAAAGTGAGATCAAGATCAGAAGCTCAAGAAAGTCAAGATCTTATGAACCTGCTCTGTCATTTTCTAGATCAGGGGTATAAGCAACAAAACAACATCTTATTTGTTCATTGATACAATTTTATAAAATACTTTTCAATGCTATTTTATGGGGTCGTACTTGCCCTACATGATGGAGCAAGTACACGAGTTTATGCATGACAAAAAGTCCATACTTCAGTTGTTTCCACAGTTAGCTTCAACTTCTATTGCATTCCATTCACTCGTGGAGGCGATTCGAGATTTTTTAGCGTCTAAACCTATTTTCGCGTTTACTAACATTTTCTTTTCTGCGCTGGTTTATCTTCCAAATTTCTCATTACCTTCTGCAATCAGACTGCTAAATAATTCCACTAGAGAGGCGAGCTATTTGGGTAGTTTTAGCAATATTATGCAGTTACATAGCTTACATCAAGAGTAGGCAAAATTGGTGAATAAATTCTGTAGCAGTTTAGTATTGTCCCTAATAATTCTAAACTGGTTGTAATAAGTCCCGTTGTGTATTGTTTATACCTGTATCATTCACCAAACATACAAATAATGTAGATTTCTATGCAACGTACGTTAGTGATAAAAAAGATAAGACAAGCAAGAATTCTTTAAAGGTTTTATGGAGTTTTAAAACGTTTAACATTAATGAACTCTGGTAAAGTTCTAGAAAGTAAACAATGCCATTGATAATAATGAATAACTTCTTGTACTAAGCGCATGGTACTATGTGTTAAGCCATTGATTTAAAAGTCTATAAATAAGCTTATTTAAGTAAAAACTAGTTTCATATTCCAGTTATTTTCGGCAGTTAACAAAACTAATTCCGTGGATTACGATAATTCTTCAAAAACTATCAATGTTCTTACGGTGAATCTAAAATTGGATATGTGGCTTAAATTAATCTGTAACACATACTGTTATTATTTATTTTGCATGATTCCTTGAAATTATGATTTTATTATTTAATAAACATTGTATATATTTAAAGGACGAACATTACAAAGGAGATCTGGTCAATTGATTGATCAATGATCTCTATAACAAGTTTAGGAAATGGATTAAATATTTGTGAGTGATAAATTTAGCTCGAAGTGGTTGTTTGATGTCAAAGTGTGATGACTTTAATCAATAGTTTATAATGCATATTTTGGTTTTTAAATTGTATTTTGGTTTTTAAATTGTATTTTGGTTTTTAAATTGTTTTAATGGTGTCACAAATTAATGTATTCGTTATTAATTTTGTTCAGTGACGCTTAAAAAATAATTAAAAATGAGTACATGGTTATCTCAAAGTACATTTTAGAAATAAAATTGAACTTATCTATTGCAATGTGTATTTTTAATCATATTTTTATGATCTTCATATCGCGGGCATCAAGAAATTGCATTTTTGGCTATTTTCTGTCAAATGTTTTTTTCTACACTTTTATTTCATGATATGACATACAAAATCTGATTAGCAACTTAAGTGACCTTAGTCGATACATTCACTTTCAGCTTAACTATTTCTTCCAAAGCGTCAAAATTTTGAGAGCGTTTCTTCTAGAAGCAATGTTTTCGCAGATTTATGATTTAGGCCTGGTGCCGACGATACGTTAAAAATAAAAACATTCACACTTTCAGTCAAATTCAAAAGTTTCAGCTTTAAAGTCAAAAGGTGTATTCTTTATCTCATGAACTCCCGTGAAATAATGTTTTCAAGACATTAATTTTTTAGTGAAATCAATTCTGGAGTTTCCATTTCATTAAAGTTCACAATTCTTTAATTTCATGAACAAGTATATAGTTTACTGCTTTGAGGTGTGTGTGAATTACATCCTATCTTTTTAATTTAATTCTGAGAATTAACCGCCACACCTTCGTTAATGCTTATGTTACACTGAAACGAATATAAATTTAATCTGAAACTTGAAGTTAATTTAACTTTATAAACAATTTACTCGATTGTAGATATATTTTAATAAATTCTAGTAAAAAAAAAAAACAAATCAAGTAAAAATGAACTTGTAAATCGCATAATTGTGTCACTATATTTAGTACATAAAAAAACAGTTTTATATTTGCAATGTGACCGGCAATACTTTAACTTAATAACTACAAAACAATTGCTTTCCATTAATCTCTATATATAAAGCAGAGTTGCGGTCTGTCTGCGCAAATTTACACCACTTGACCAATCCACACCAAACTTAGTACACTCATTCGTTAGAATCTTGTGGGAAACATCGGATAGATATTAACCCACATTCAATTTGTCCTGGGTTAGCAGAGGAGGCCAAAAACAATTCGAAATCCCCACAGGAATAACATTGAATATCACTACGACCACTATCAGACCAATTCACACCAAATTTGGTGAACTTATGCTTTAGAATCCTGCGGGAAACAGACTATATATTAAACCTCGTTCGATTTGTCCTGGGTCTGCAGAGGGGGCTAAAACAATTATAATTCCCCATTGAAATAATGTTGAATAATATTGCGATCAATAATAACCAATTCAATCCAAGAAACGCCTGGATGATTCCTGGATGATTCTGCTAGTATTTCACAAGACAAATGTTTCGTGATTGGAAAACATTTATCTAAAAGGAATTCAGGAACTTTCACGACTTGAATGATCGCTCCCACCGTTCAACTTTTAAAAATAAGTTCCCTATCCTTGGTGCTTTATATAATGATATACAAAACACTACATAATTGAGCTTGTAGGATAAGAAAGTGACATAAACCCGGAAATCATGTATGGGAAATATTAGTTTATAATACGTTTCCTTGAGGGATACAATACCGATAACTTATTACAGAATCTTGTTTAATCCAATCTTTAACATTAACAACTCGTATTGAACAGTAGGTTTACATTTTTCTGCCACCTCATCTTTCTACTTCTATTTCTAATAATGCCATACTGAACTTATACAGATTGTATTTAGCATATAAGTTATATCCAGTAAACAGGATTGTAGGATTTTTGTTACACGTATTTACATCATTACATATATTTTGTTTTACATTATATGGTTCACCATTTTTGAAAATCTTAAATTATCTTCGCACTTATATCTAACCTTTTGATACAAGTAAACAAGCCTGTATTCACCCAAGTGCATTTTTTTCACTCAAGTTAAAGCTAGAATACAATCAAAATAATATATATATATTTACAAATTTAAATTCGAAGCAATCACAAAGTTTTTTCCATAAAGAAGGTTCGATAACCAGACTAATTTCACAATTTTATGTTTAGGTATGCTTCAGAAAAATATGTCGTTGCAACTTTTCACCCATACATAAAACATGAATATAATAATACTTTTAGGTATCTGAGTTCTCATTCCTCTGATGCGTAATACAATTTAACCCATTGTATGATTCTTCAGTATAATTTTGTACGAAAATGTTCACATTTTCTATTACATATGATTTTATTATACATGAACGGTGAACAATAAATTTATAATGATAATTATTGTTCAAATACACACAAAATAAAAGAACTATATCCGAAAATGAACTATATTTTCAATAGCTTTTACAAGCTCTTATTACTGAGACCTACATTTAAAGCAAATGGAATACTCGTCTCACACATCAAAACAGTGTTTATGCTAGAGACTTTATAAAAACACTTTTAATTGACTTTTGATATTCTTTCTAAACCATCAACATTAGTATAACATCTTAATTATTTAAATGCATAAATTGTTTCAAACTAAAACAATTCCAGAAAAACTCCTAGAAATGTTTCCCATACATTACAGATTAGAATTACAATTGAAATGTTCTTTCATTGGATTTGTACACCTATAAGATTTGGTTTTAACGACCAATGCATTGACTTTAAAATGCAAGCACGACATTTCAGTCAAAAGTCATAACGCAACATCAAATTCATCAAAAATACACTCTCCAAATTGATATTTCAATTAAACAAAATATGTCTACAACTCAATCAATAGTAACATCTTTTTATTAACCGGAAACTAATATATATATATATATATATATATATATATATAATTTTATATTTACAATTGGGAGAATAGTTAATTTTAACCCGTTATTTTATTTAGATAAATTAATGTATTTTTAAAACAGTTTTCTTGTTGCTGTAGTAGGTTATACGCACGATAATTTACCCTGCTCACTATACAACTAACATCCTCATTTTTATAGGATTGCCTCAGTACAAATTAATGGAGGTATTAGAATCGGGTAGCAAAAAATGACCATAATTGGTTAGGTGGATTTTCTGGCGCAAGGTCCAAAACTGCGTCAAACAAAAACAATAGAAACTGAACAGATATAAAAAGACTAGAAATGTGTATGGATGTAATTCAATGTCAAATTAATACTTTAAGACAAGTAGTCGAAACAATAATTAAAATTCAAACGCCTTAGTCAAAAATAATAATGGTATAAAATCAGTGAATATGAGATTAAAATATTTTGATCAACAGCGTACAAATATTAAATGATTAGATATGTTTGTAATGCAGATGAGTACTTGAATTGGTAGATGTTCATAGGAAAAAAGATGGATATGAATGGTAAAACATTATATAGAATTTAAAAACTTGATATTGCGTAAAGGCTTAAAAAGATTTGAATGAGGATCCCAATCAGATCCTGCAAAGTTCAAATAGAGTTGTTAAAAAGTGTCGGCGATGATAATTAAAAAGTGGGCGATCGATCAAAATATGCTGAAGGTAAAAGGAACGACACACGCTTCACACAAGTGGAACTCTTTCTTAACAATAGATTCCTGTGAGTGAAACGTATGTGTCCGAAACGCAAGTGAGAAAAATATACGATCATAAAACGAGACAAAAACGAATCAACCATTATATATTGAATGCATTTAATGCACCAAGTGTAGCTTCTTGTGTTTCCTGTACAAAATTTAATGCCAGCCGATATGTCATGTTTTGAAGTAAGAATGTTAAAATTAATAAGACGGCAATAGTAAAAATAGTTTCTGTGTATACAAGATAATTCACATATATCGTCGGCTTAAAGCAGAAACTCATTAACTGACAAAAATCCTTTTTACTGTATAGATGTTTGAAGACTAACTATTAATTTTTTAGACAAAACATAAAAATTATAACATTTGATAGTGTTATAAATCTTTCAAATAGTTTATTATGTGACTGTACAGTTTACTATGCAATTTTATCAACATGAAAATAAGCATTTAGTGTCTCCGGAAAGTGTCAGTTAATGAGTTTCTGTTCTAAGCCAACGATATATTATATCAATTAGAAAATAAATATGTTCTTTTCCTTCCTCTTATTACATCGTAATTAATATCTTTAACGATGCATATGCAGTCAAAATTCGAAGAAATATTCACCCTTGCTCATTCTCTATCTTAAATTTTATTTCATAGCTAAATTTCAAAATATTTTGATTACTTATTGTTGCAACATCCTAATAATCTTGATAACTATTTCTCCCGAATGGTTTTTATTTACGAATTAATGTAAATCTCATTGTTACGCTTGAGTCACAAATCCTGGAAATGCAATCACGATGCAGTAATATTTACAATTCAAAACCAAGCTTACCTATAGTTATGTATTATGTTGAAGAATATTGTAAGTAAATATAACCTTGGTGACGCAAATCATTACCTATTTGAGAGAGAATATATCAATCAACTAGCAAATACCATTTAACTAAACCATCACCGACAAATAAAATCCAATGGGCAATAAACGCAAGCAGAATTCCAATTTCTTTATGCAATATTAAAAACAGTCATATTTCTTCAGAATTAACGGACACCATCAACTAAGTACTATCATGTAATCTCTCCCTTTTCCTGTAAATACCCGCTACATTTTAAACTTAACAGTGATGCTCGATGATCTATACTTTGTTCTGATGTGGTCTTATCTATAACTTTCTAACATTAAGTTTTTCATCTTTTTTAAAGATGGGCCAGGACCTACTGGCCTCTGTTTTGGTAATGCGTCTTTCCCCCGCCTCCCCTTGTAGTGTTTTAAACCTTTCTGGTGAGTCGGGTGGCATGGATCATGTACGTATATAACCTGTAAAATTCTTTTATTTCGCACTAAGATGAGAAATGTGTGGGACCAATTGTTTGAAGAAAATATATCCAATGCTTTCGTTGTCAGCTATACTTTACCACAGTCACTTAACCCTCCTGGGGGTTAAACTTTGCGTCAAAACTGTCCTCTAGTGGCCAGCCTTGATACAAAAGCCTGTTCTAAATTGTTCACAGTTCTGGGCAAGGAACAATTTGCTTTTTCATTTGGATCTTCATTCCTTCTTGGAGTAATAGGGCAGTTTTGTCTCAACGAGATATCGCGTCATTAGCAAAATTGAACAGATCTCGATGGACGAGATATCTCGCCCACTCCACTTAGAAGGTCAAAAGCATGCTAGGAGAACTCAAGAACTCAAACTAAACGAAGTTCACTTCAGACAAACTCCTTTTTACACATAGTAATAATCGAGACACAATTGCACTGATAACGTAGTATTGGGTCAAGTTGTTGCTTGAAAAGAAGTTTGAAGATGAAAACCGTATGAGCCAACCCAATAGGATCTTAAGACGAAAGTTTTTTTCGTTGATATTTTTAATTGTTCATGTAGCTTAAGACAGAATAATAAGAAAGTACAAACTAATTTGTATAATATTTTATTAAAAATATGAAAATTAAATAAATATTATTTACTTGGTGCTTAAAATGTTTGGATACATATTACAGACAGTCGAAATCATTTTGTTTCTTCCTTGTATACAGCAAGAAATTTACAAGAATAAAAAGCTTCGTTATTTTATAGTGCCCACCTATTTGATTAAGAGAGTAACGAATTTAAACGTTATTGATCTTTGTTGTATGTTAAACTCTGTTTTAAGTTACTGCCAAGCAGCCACTTGTTTAATCTCTGGTACTTGACTGATTTCGTATCTTTTACAACAAAATATTAAATTCGAGGTTTAAATTGTAGGTGCTGGTATAATTAACTTTCGTGTAGCGAAAAATAACAATAACATAACCCAACCCAAAATATTCAGGAACTATCATTTACGCATTCGTTTAACTAACACCATCACATACTCCCGTGCCTAGTGTCGTGAGACACTGTACCAGTTTAAATAGATGCGGTTGGGATGAATAGAATATGCCATCGAGGTGGCAGGTTCTATCCAGAATGTTAGGTTACATATTCGTTTAAATAGTTCTCAGATAGTTGACTTCAGTGTCTAAATGTAATTCAAATAGTATTCGTGTATATGGTTGGTTGGTTTTTATGGTACAAGGGTCATATTTGGCCATGCTGAGCCAAACATAAGACAGACAACATCAAGTGTTTATGTAGAAACTTACTTTATTGAATATTCTCAGTATGGGAAAACATTCAGAACAAGCTTTTCTACTTTTGATGCAAATGATAAGGATGCTTTTCGTGCTGTAACCCGAAAGATATTTTAATTGATAAATCTATGCTTTTGAAAATATATATCAACATATCAACTAAATTTTATATGCAAAACTGAAGGTGTGCAATATGTTTTTCTTGAATACACATGCATTATAATTAGCATATGTTATTTGACATGTAAGAAAATATTTTGACCTTATGAATTATGCGAAGCCAATCCAATGGGTTTATATAACATATCCTTTCCAGTTCTTCGTATAGACATTTAAATTCCCAAGTCTTTCCAAAACCTGAAATTGTTTTAAAGACCTATGTGTTTTGTATTAATATTTTTCAATTAATTAGCAAAAACAATTTGGAATAAAGATTAATGTATTGAATTGTCTCTAAATAAATCACTCGAGAAGAGATTAATTTTAATCTTTAATTTCTAATATCTACTTATTTGTATACAAATAAGCGTTTAAATAACCAGTGTATATTTTTAAATGTATTTGTTGAGTATAAGCTATTCACAAAATTTCTAAATTAGATGATTCTTCAATCTAATTGCGTTACATAAGGCGATAGTTGAGAAACCGTCTTTCTATTTATACGATGCATTGTGAATGAAAGCATTGATTTATATTCCTGTACAAAAATATGCTGAAATGCTTCAAATTATTGAAAGATTTGTGTATTGAATGAAGTGTAGACACTTAAGTCTCGAAAGAATTTTTTTTATGTAAAAAAGTGGCGCGTGAGATGAATTAAGACTAGATTTTATCATCTTGTGTTTTTTCCTCCGGATTACTTTATTCTATCAGTAAGAGTAGACCTCACCTCTTAAGGTCAAGAAAGATCCTACCTGACCACTCAATGTCACGAGATAAGGAAATAAGTAGGTCAGGTAGAAAAATTCAGTTTCTATGTATTCAGCAGCTATTTTGCAATTATTTACGACTTCGCTTATATCTGTGTGTTCGTGATGTTACAAACGTGTGTCTTTCACGGTGTTATCATATTTTTATGCCTAATATTTAGATATGTGCTCTAAAATATTCATATTCATGAAGATAAATCTTTAAACTAATATTTTGGGAATACATACAGTGTAATTGATTTCTATCTTAACTCTCCTGGTGTTGTCTCGACGAGGTATCTCGTCATATTAGCTAAATTGACCAGATCTTGATGGACGAAATATCTCGTCATTAGGAAAAACTGACCAGATCTTGATCTCGTCATCATAAAAAATTGGCAATACCTTGATGACGAGGTATCTCGTTAATAGCAAAATTGGTGAAATCTTGATGGACGAAATATCTCGTCGGAACCACTTGGAGGGTTAAGAAAGACTCATTTTATCAGTCTCAAAATTCGTCTTTAAGTGAAATCTACTTATAACAGAAATTTGTTTGAGATTGATGACTTTAAAATACATTTATAAAATATTTCATTGTATTTGTTACCTAAAAATAAAATGACATATCTCAGGATGCCTTTGATTTTACACTGTCTCACTTTTCTTTAAAGTAGTGCAAATCCTCGATATAAGATGTGAATTGTTTTCTTTATTCAGTATTCAGAAAATTAAGTGTGTTTCGTTTTGTTTGAGTAAATAAAAGCAATGCATGAATTTTTATTTAAAATATAAGTTTGTTTGGATTTTATTGCGTCTCATTAAATTAGAACTGACTATTTAGATTAAATAAAATATAAATATTATTTCAATTTCCTTCAGGTTTACTAAATTTATATGCAAATTAAATTTTCTAGCTCTGAGAATAAAAATAATTCATCGTTATCTTTATTAATTTACGCTGATATACATGGATCATTTGAAAATATCTATTTATATAAATTCTGAGTTTTATATAAGTGTTTTTGCTTTATACATAGAGATGGAGTTGAGTTTATACTACTCAGAGTACAAATCATCAACAATTTTATTGAATTCAAGTTACGCTGAATTTTTTTTGGAAAAATTGACAAAGGTATTTGAGAACTGTAATTCGATTTCCACAGACGAAATCTTACTCGCCTCCAGCATTTTCATCAGCATTTGTGGAAAAACACTACTCTAGTTAGATAAGAACCTGTTTGTAACTTACCTATTGTTTGTCCCACCTATCACTGCTTAGTAAAGGTAGTAGAGATCGACTAATAGCTCATACAATTTTAATATATACGTTTAACCTAATTTGGATTGAAAACCTACTTTTAAATATTGTATATAATCAAGAATAAGACTCAATACAATGATAAGACACTTGATTGAAGAAAGAAGCATTTATTTATATTGTATGTTTTGGTAGCAATAAATTTTTTCAATGTTACAGAGTTCAATAAAATAATAAATTTTAATGTTTAATATGTAACAAATATATATACTATTGTATGCTAGTGAAGTGTTAATGAATGAAATTATAACGTTAATATGATACTCATAAATAGATAGGGTAATAGTAAAATAATGGAAAAACTACTATACTCTTTCTACAGATTATATAAATCCTTTACCACTCATCTAAATTCTGTAGCTTGACTTGTGGCTTGCATTCACAGGTGTCCGGAGGAGAGTAGATGTAAAGAAAGAGTCTCCTGTTCGTATACTGAGTGTATCCTGATTATCATTCGCTCTCCGGTATACCTTCAGTATACGTAACAGGCCACTCAGAAAATCTTCACTTACGATTTTAGAATCCAGGATGACTCTACATTCCCAAAATAACTTCTGAGGCCTTAGGCATGCAGACTTACTCTTAAAAGGTATAGCTTATACACTTTACTATTCTATAACTATAATTACCTAGTATTTCATTACTTTATAATTTAGGCATTGGAATTTTGAAATTATACATATGATATTGTCTGAGTTTAAAATAATTCTATGCTTCATACATGTCTATGCACGAAGTAATAGCAATGATAACTACTTAAAATAATCTGTATGTATTTATTAACCCTTCAAGCTGTTTCGACGAGATATCTCGTCCATCAAGATCTGATCAATTTTACTAATGACGAGCTATCTCGCTATTAAGTTATTGCTGATTTTTTGATGACGCGATCAAGATCTGGACAGTTTTCTTCTAATGACAAGATATCTAGTCCATCAAGATCTGGTCAGTTTTGCTGATGCCAAGATACCTCGTCGAGACAAGGATCACAAGGAAGGTTAATTTTCTGTTCACTAACTTAACTATTTTACACTATTGTTTATTAACATTTAAAATTATGCATACATATTACATTTAAAGTTATTACTCGTATATTACTCCTATAACAGTGGAGAACTTTCTTAATGTCAGAAGAATAGAACCAAATTATTATAGCGAGAGATATTTACATGCATAAGTTAGATAGAAATCAGCATAGAAAAGACAAATTTTCTTACCTTTATTAGCCGGAGAATAAACAATAATGAAAATAATTCAACATTGATTCAGTACAGTTTCATATTTTTTCACTTTTCATGTACTGAAAACTGTTTCAAGTTATATTGGTAACAAAATTTAAGTGATGGCTTTGCAGAAACATTATAAACGAATCAAAAACGCGGAATAATTGGAAAAATAACGAGACAGCATAAGACAGAACACTTTAAAACTTTATTAATGGGTTACTTAATTAAGACCAACAGAAACTAGCTGCAACTCAGAGATAAACTAAAGTCAAACTGACGTGTCTGCCTTAAAAATATTACGGAGAGAAATATATCTCCTGCTTGGATTCGTATTAAAAGGCAACTATTTAGATTTAATCTATATCATTGGTGTTTCTAGGTGCGTAAATCAAACGCTTACAATTTCATAGACACCTAAGGTTCAAATAGACACCTATATCCAAATTCGACAGGTTGACAGAACCAATACAATTTCGCGTTAGAAGTTCATTAATTTGTGAGTATGCATCAAACTGCGCACTCAGGAAGTAAAAAGAAGCTACACTAGAAATAATCGATCTCAGTTGAATAGTAATAAAATATTAAATATAAATTTCGATTATTGAAAGAATTAAAAAAATATTTAAATTCGACAATATTACTTTCTTTGCCTCTCTTTACCTCTAAATTTACCTTAAAAATACTCTGTAAAATTAAAGATGCATTTTCAATTTGTGTGAGAAAGACAGATTCAGATATTGAATTAGCGCTGTTTTGTTTTTCTACGGAATGCAGTATTATTTTTAATCTATGAAATTCAAAATATATTAAGTCATGCACAGATATTTTATTAAGATGACTTTTGAGATGAAAATTAAGGTTACTTTTGAAACAAAAATCATTCAATTATGAATGAAAATTTATGGATCGTGATGCTTTTTATTGGGGTCAGTTTATATTAGTTTTATCAACTCGATATATTTAGAAAAGTTTAACAATTTTAAACAAAATTCAATAACCTATATTTAGCGTCAATATGAAGTGACTTATGCAAATTCATAGCAAATAAGGGAAAAATTTGGAAACAATGAAACGAATGTATTACAGAACTAAAACCCTATACACACCAAAGAAAAATAAGCCAATAAAGAAATGAAGAATAATTTTTCCATATCTGTGATTATTTTATAGGTTAAGTCTATAAAGTATCGCAGGATCCTTTAGGCTAAGAAAAGGAACTAAATTCTTGAGTGGTAGCAACTTATTTTATGGGTGAACGTAGTAATTCAAGATATCATATCTAAACAATTTTGTGCCCTTTTAGGCTATCACGAACTTATCCAAACTCAGACATACAAACAACGCATTATTTCTGTGCCTATACTTTGTCCTTAAAAGACTGTAAAAAAGCATTACTAAAGTCACAAAAGTACAGCAAAATCATAGACAGAAGCAGTTTCTAACTGAAACTCGACTTATTCTTTCGAGAGGAGATTCTTATATACTAAGTCCTCGAAATATCATGAATGCAAAATATCAAGGAAGCCTAAGGAAACGAACTCAATTCTGAACCGATAGAAACTTATTTTATGAGTGTAACGTATTAATTAAAGCTGTCATGTAAAAAGAATTAGGCGAATTTTTGCCATATTTTCGTTCAAAGGCTGTAAAAAAGCATTGCAAAAAACAGACAAAAAGACCGCAAAATCATTAATCAAAATTAATTAATTCAAGCTGTTATGTAAACAGAATCGGCGAATTTTGGCAATCCCAAAAGCATACATAAAACTTTATTCAAGCTTTCATGTAAAAAGAATTCGGCGAATTTTGGCCATATTTTCATTAAAAGGCAGTAAAAAAGCATTGCCAAAGACAGACAAAAGCACTGCAAAATCATCGACAGAAGCAGTTATAACTGGAACTCGACTCACCGTACTGGGAGAAGATTCTTATTGAATAAGCCTTTAAAATATTGAAGGATGATTCAGGTTAAGAAAACGAACTCAATTTTAAACCGATAGTAACTCATTTTATGAATGTAACATGTTAATTCGAGCTGTCATGAAAATAGAATTTGACGAATTCTGACCATCACATGTATTAAACTATATTCAAGCATTCATGTAAGCATCAAGCATTCATGTAAGCAGAATTCAACAAATTTTGGTCACCCCACATAACTATCATATCAAATTATATTCAAGCTGTCATTTGAACTGAATTCGACAAATTTTGGACAAAACTATCACGTATCAAATTTAAATATATGGAATCGTGATATTTTCCTATCCATCCTGTTTTGTTGAAAAGCGTAAAAAGCAAAAATGCTATAAAAGTTCACGGCCAAAGACAGCTCTAAAGCACTGCAGTTCAAAGATAGAAGCGGTTTTCAACAAATCCAAATTACCCTGCGGAAATGACTCGCAAACTGATTCCGAATCGAAAACCAAAACAAAAACGAGCAATACTAAAAACCGATCGCAATTCATTTGATGAGTGTAGCATGTTAATTCGATCTGTCATGAAAACAGATTTCGGCGAACTTTTACCATCACAAAACTGTCATACAAAAATTAGATATGGAATCGTAATACATTCCTATCAATCCTATTTCGTTAAAAAGCGTAAAAGGTAGAGATGCTACAAAAATGCACGGCCAAAAACAGCTCTAAAGCACTGCAAGTCGCTAACAGGAACGGTTTCCAAATGAAACTCGACTTACCCTGCCAGGAGAAGATTCTTATAGAATAAGCCTTTAAAATATAGTAGGATGATTCAGGGCAAAGAAAAGGAGCTCAATTCTAAACCGATCGTAACTCTTTATGAGTGTAACATGTTAATTCAAGCTGTCGTGAAGACAGAATTCGGCGAATTTTTATCATCACAAAACTCATGTATCAAACAAAAATTAGACACACGGAATCGGAATACATTCCATCAATCCTATCCCGTTAAAAAGCGTAAGAGGCAGAGATGCTACAGAACCACACGGCCAAAGACAACTCTAAAGAAATGCAGGTCGACGACGGAAGCCGTTTCCAACCGAAACTCGACTAACCCTACGGAAAGAACTCGCAAAAGGACTCGCCCAAATCAAAATCCAAAACTAAAACTCGACCGAAGGGAAATGAATTGAACTTACCCGTCGTCTCCGTCAAGCAAAGCGCGAGAGCCTGAGAGCAATTGATAACAGAGAGCGGCGTGATGCAAAAGCAAGAGCTGGAAGAGCATCTGAACGAAGGATAGGCAAGAGCATGGATGCACAGAGGCAGAATGACACGCTCGAAGCCAGCCCGGCGCGCAGCTCGCTTGGAGACGCGAGATGGCCTCGCAAAGCAAGGCATTGGTTCCCGCACTCTAGCCAAATGCGCTATGGTTGGGTATTGCTGATCCCTATATAACCCGACCCCTACACTTCTACCCCCCTGCATTGCGGATAGAAGGGCATACAAAACAAAGGGTACAGGGGAGAGATTTTATATTGGCAGCACTTATTTCCCTGCATTTCTGTGCATTTCTCATGCCTGGGGTGCTAAGTGAAGCTACTGCGTTCTGTCCGGACTGTCATTTTCTTGCCGTCCCTCCTCATCAATAATTCTTAGTCATAGCCTAGTCGCCCTACTTTTCTTTTCCACGGGTATAAAAGCCAGGGGAGAGGTTTCCAGCAGGGTTTGCTTTTAAAAGCCGCGCCTAGATTCGTGATTTCCCCCCCATTTCGTGTCCTTCTGACGTATTTTATTAGAGAAGTCTTGAGATTCGGGCATTCCGGGGACACTGAGAGGCAGGGGGAGGCCCCCCCTTCCATGGAGTAACTGTCTTTCTTTTCTTCTCTTTTTCTCTCTTCGAAGGAGAAAATCGAGGCGGTGTCAAAGCCTAAATCGGGTAACACCCTGCTTCGAAATGAAAAGGGATGGTTCAGGTTTAAATGCAGGATTTGTTGGGAATCCTTCAGGGAAGTATATTTCACGCCTCATATGAAACTATCCATAAAACATTTACCTCATACATAATTACTTCTTAATCCATACATCTTTGTCATATCGTCGGATTACAAGTGAAACACATTAAGTCAAAATTTTCGAGAAATGCAGAATTTATTGAGGGAAGTATTTCACATCTCATATGAAACTCGACGAAGCATTACCTCACACATAATTACATTATACATAATTACATTTTAGCCCATACATCATCCTCTTTCCACACTTCATATGAAGCTATCCATAAAGCATTACCTCATACATAATTATTTTTTAATCCATACATCTTTGTCATATCGTCGGTTTACAAGTGAAACACATTAAATTAGAATTTTCGAGAAATGCAGAAGTTGTGGGAATCCTTCAGGGAAGTATTTCCCATCTCATATGAAACTAACCATAAATAATTATTTCATACATAATTACTTTTTAGTCCTACCTCATTGTCCTATCGTCGGCTTACAAGTGAAACACACTTAATAAGTAATACACGAGATCGGACTTTTTAGAATTTCTAGACCAAAATGTGGTTATCTTTAGACTGGTGAAATCCAATAAGTTATTTTTGTTTTGCTTATGAAGGATAGATTTCTTAAGAAACAAATTTAATAAGTAAAACTGAGGTAGTGGAATTTTTCTCCTCCGTTCCCTTAGAACTGTTTTTTCGACTTATTGTGTTTTACTCACGATATACTAATATTGTTTACTTAAAACTCAAAATGTGTTATTGCTACTAAGAACTTACCTTTTAACCTCTTGATATCTAGACTATCTGCTTGAATACATTAAAAAATAGCCCTTTTAACCTCTAATGTTACAGTATAGTTATCATGCTGTCCCTATTCAGGTACATCCTAATGTTTCTATCCATGTTGGTAATGTATCCATTATAGGAAAAAATTTGGAACTATTAAATTTTTTCAAAAGATATTTTATACGTTTCTGAGGCTCTAAGTACCTGAAATAGCCAATAAATTAATTTTTAGAAGACTTGTTTTCAGGACTGAAGAAGTTAAAGGGTCAATGTATCTCACTGTTTCTTGACAAATATTAAACACTTAAAAATTAATCTCGTTTAACTGATTTCTTGATAAAGTGAAGCTTGTTTTGTAACACACAAGCATAACAATTTGTCGATGCAAAAATTAAAAAAAAATTCATATGTATTTTAAGATAAATAACGCGATAATATGTGTACAGACTGTTTTGTATAGTTTTAACTGCTTTTTAGATTGATATAATCATATAAATGCATTTTTAGTTCGGCGAACGAAGATTTTACAAAATTTTTGTTGCTGTATTGTACCGTTTAATTGGATCACTATTATTTCAGAGAATGCATTCAAGAATGGACCCCAAAGTTTGCTGCATGCAAGAAATTTGAAATTACGCTACCCAGTACAAAAAGTAATTCGAGACTTCGTCCTTTGTAAGCATTCTTTTTCAATTTGTTTTTCATATTTATGATTCGCTCCATGTTCTTCATGTTTTATGTATCCAAACACGCTGCACAAGAAATTTTGTATATCGATTATCGGAAAAATATTGATTTTTTATATTTATTATCAGGTGAAATAGTTTAATAAATGTTGAGTTCCTGTATTTGGAAATATTTCATTTGCATCGAATTTACCTATTGCCTTATAACTGGATGTTAAGTAAATGTATCTTTCAGGCGTGCAGTAAATTAAAACGTAGTGTTGGGAGATATTGGAATGATCCCACATCATTACCGCGTATCTTCGAAGTTCAATCAAGTGAAGGAATATTTGAAGCAAAACGGACAGCTTGCTAGCTTAAATAGAGAAAATAATAAAAGCAAAGTCCCCCCTACCTATTCTATATCACCCAAACAGTGGAAAAAATTCTTAAACGTCCAGAAAACCTTACCTTCCGATTTAAAATGAGGGCCGCGGTGGCCCGGTTGGAAGAGTAACGGACTTGCAACCGAAGGGTTGCGAGTTCGAATCCAGCCAAACACCGTCGTGTACAAAGGGGGCTGGTGCACGTTAAATCTGTCGTGGCCTCAAATGTCCTCACGTTGGCGTGGTGTGGAAGTTTGGAGAGTGGGGTGCCAGCTCAGGGGTGTTGTCTCGTCATCTGACCTTGGTTCAAAATTACGTGGTGTTGTCCTCGGACCTTTCCCTTTGGGATTGATCCCGGACCGTCACCAATAGCCCGTTGTGTTGCTCCAGTGTGACGTTAATTGAAATACCCCCCCCCCCGATTTAAAATGCCATAGAATTTTTAATGTACAAATAGTCGCTCTGATTGTATGCAACTCTTTACAAATAGGCGTATACTTTATATGTGACTCAATGCATTTACCCACTGCGCTAGCAGCATGCGAACTCTAGGTATCATGGTTTCAATTCCTGTTACTATCTTGGATGTATTTATCACTTCTGTACCAGTATTTCCTTGTGTGTATGTGCATTTATCTGAAGAGAGGAAACATTGCTTGGCTCACCATAAAAAAAATCAGCAAACCACAATTTACGCTTATTTAGTTAAAATCAAAATATTATATACATAGGTACGCGAAACAGGCTTAAGGGGATGGTAGACGCTAAATATAGCTACAATCGATAAAAATAAGTTTCCACATTTTAGGAAATAAATTCTAGAGACATTCTTCTGTAGAACAATTTTTTTTCGATTATGATTAGTTATCGAGGTGTCAGCGTTTTTATATGCAAACAAGATCAATGCAATGCTATCAAAAGTGACAGCTTCAAACCTGCTTTTCTCGAATTCAATTTATTTCCCACTAACACACGTAAAACAGTCCTCGGCGTTTTATATTTTCGCGAATTTCTATGAAATTTCCTGTTCATACAATGATGCAGAAATCAGATGTTAACATACATTTTAAAAACAAATGGTATTTTCTAATTAAATACTATTCTAAAACGATGGAATGTGATGAAAATGGACAATGCTCACTAAGCCCATTATTCCCCTCTTTATAAACTAAAGGAATTTTATGATAGGATACCGACTTTTATTTGTATAGATTTGTCGGACTAGTAAAAAATATCAGTTTTCTACATAAAATACAAAACCTCGTTAAGCGTTTAAAAATTTTAAAACTAGCGTCACGATAAAAACAAAAAAATCAAAATCTGAAAAACTATTTGATATTTTTTCATGAACTTTTATACGCGAGTATCAAGTAACATGTGCAACTATTCCGCCAAATTTTGTGAAACTGTTTTTAAAAAATGTGAAGTTAGGTATTTATCGGTAATCGTCTCCTGTATACGGAGAATAAATTATTTTGCCTCGAGTTACATAATGACTCATTTAAATCTCCCTTGTTATTGCGAATACAAATCGGAAGTTTTCGCAGACGTCAAAGTCATTTGAAGGTGTGACGATAAACTTATGGGTTTTGCATTCCCTTTGCCCTTGCAGAGATTTCAGAAAGTTGCCTGACTAGTCTTTATCTAAATTTCCTTATCAATTCTTATCAAATAGAACGGAATCTAAATACTGTATTTGGGGAAGAAACCAGTCCCTCCAGGAGAAGGCTCATAAAATACTTCCCTTAACGCCGCTAGATGTCGCTGACTGTCGAGACCTGACTGAAAGAATGTCACCAAACGAACCAAAAAGGATTGCGTTCGGACTAGGGCTTGAAATTATATATATATATCGATGTTCAGGATGGACTGACTTTCAAAATTACGAAAATTTTGAAGCGGTCGGAACTTGAAAATGAATCTTCAATTGAATCTTTCAGGGGTGATGGAAAGTCCCATTGAATTTATATATGTTACTGAGAGAGACGTATACACGTGGCACGAAAATCGACGTTATTAGTGTCGAATGGTAACGATGGAAATAAACAATATAACATCGACCGTTACGGGATTCATTCACCACTTTTGCAGCTTAATTTAAATATACTTAATTTGAGTTATGGAGCGTCATAATATTACTAAAACTACACGGAAGAACACGCCACACTAATGATAAACATCATTGCAATTGTTTCATATCAAATTGGTTTCTCAGTTATCGTGTAATTAAGTACGGACCCAAATAAAACTCTAAATGTTAGATGAGGCTTGAGCTCTACTCGTCTTTTGAACTGCTCATATAAAGCTCACATTTCCCTCATCAACACCATTGAAGTTTATTCCCTCTCTCAACATTCGAATTTATAAACTTTCATATTGCTAAAACAAATGATCTCGTGCAGGATATTTGCTTTTTCAGTGAAAAGCTTTAATTCTCTATTCGATAACATGGCGGAATTGATTTTCATTTTTAAAGACAGCTCTCCAATCGAGCCAGCCCATAAAAACTGAACACTATGTATGAACATGTCGCTTCATGTGAATTAAGCATCTCGTTAAATAAAAACTACTTCAAAATTAGGTAACAGTAAATATTTTCCCAATGCAACGGGGCAGCGGTAGCCAAGTCGAAAGAACAACGGATTAATAACCGGAGGTTTGCGAGTTTGAATCCAACCAAAGACAGTCGTATACAAAAGGGGCTGATGCACGTTGAATCTATCGTGGCCTCAAATGTCCTCACTTTGGCATGGTGTGGAAGTTTGGAGCGTGGGGTGCCAGCTCAGGTGTGACCTAATCATCTGACAGTGGTTCAAAATTACGTGGTATTGTCCTCGGATCTTTCCCTTCGGGTTTGATTCCGGATCGTCGCCAGTAGCCCGCTGTGTTGCTCCAGTGAGAAGTTAGTTAAAATACCTACCTACCAATGCAACGGGCCCCTTAGTATGTGCTGGGTCCCATTTGAAGGAATCGGTGCAATCGGATTAAAGCTGGCCCTGCTTTTAAGATATATAAATATTCTCTCATTTGATATTCTGATGGTCTAGGATAGGGATGCACAGACCACCAGAAACTACTTGACTTATGGAAATTTAGAATCAATGTTGTGCTTGACTGCTGCGAAATTCGATCCAAATATTGAAACAATTGTTAAATCCATGAAATGTCACGCATCAAATTTATTTCTTTGTGACAATCTTTCTTTTATCCTTCTTTTGTGACAATATATATATGAAAAAAATATATGATTTATAGCTTTCATGTTTTTGGCTGCCCTTTCATAAGTCACACTGAATCTATGGTGTTAAAAAATTTGTACATCCCTGGTCTAGGATGTGTGGTAGTCTGTATATGGGTGGTGATATATTAAAAGTCCACTGCCTCTTAAAAGTATTTATAAAAGTCAAACTTTTAATATGTGCAATATAGATTTATATAAAGTAATAAGCAATATCTTCACCCGTAGTTTTTTACAGGATGTTC
Organism: Meta bourneti; assembly: GCA_933210815.1. Classification (NCBI taxonomy): domain Eukaryota; kingdom Metazoa; phylum Arthropoda; class Arachnida; order Araneae; family Tetragnathidae; genus Meta; species Meta bourneti. The sequence continues at coordinate 81,959,255 of OW119933.1, forward strand.
CTTTTAGGACTATAGTAAAAGAAAAATTTGTAACATTGAAACAAATTATTTGAATGACGAGAATTGCATTGTGCGCATGTTAAAGTGGAGTAGACATGCACAAAAAATTTCTGAGTCTATGTATGTAAGAAATTTTGGAAATAAATCATGGTAAGTAAAGAAAATATGATATCAGTATATTGCTCTTCATATATGGCTAATAATTCTTAGTTATTATCATTTCAGAAACAATTATTTTTCACCATGAAGCGCTAAAAGTTCTATGTACTTATATTTTCGCGAGAAAATCTGCAACGGTGAAAGTGTTTCAAGTTTTATTAAGGGGTATCAGATAAACTGCAATAACGGCCGACCATAGACAGACTAGATAAAAACCAATAGAAAGGCAGGATCCAGAAGTTTACGTGCAATAGAAAGTGTAATTATAAAACAAATAGATTTTTGTGAGATACCACTGTCTGTAAATCAACTGCTGCAAAATTTTGTTTTCTCAATTTAGAATCAGTGGTTCTATTACACAACATTCTCCTATTTCAGACAAATAATACCGGTAAAGCATAAAACATGAAAACAAAATTAAGAACGAAACAAAGAGCACTTAGCGAAAAAGAAAAGAAAGAAACTTAAGAAAAATAAAAGAAAACTGCATCTATTGTATTTTTTGGCCCTCAAACTTACCGCCTCTACTTTATTTACTATATATCTTTATTGTCCATACCTGTGTACCTAGTCTATTCCTGCCGATATTCTCAGTATAAGTAATTCATAGATTGGAAATTACCAAAAGTGGTTTTTAGTTCTTTTACTGATAGGTACCGAGATTTGTGTTATAGGACTTATATCAGGTACTAGTTTCATAATACTACATGCAATGATAGCTGCTCTATCCAAGTTATATAATAATATACACTTTAGCATTTAAAATGTGATCTAGAAAAATAGGAATCATTCTGGCATTTTGTTTTAAGCGTACTGAGTTTTGCTTTAATATGTAGGAACTCATTTCTATAGTAGATGTCAAAAATTTTCTAATTTATTGTAACAATAATTTGATAACAAACCAATCTTACTGCTAAAATAAATTAAAATAACTTACGTACATAAAAAAAACTAAAAAAATACCCCGATATTTATGTTTTGGTACCGGCATTACTCCCCAATCATCAAAACCGCTAGTTAAATACCGGTTTCCAAACCCCAGTTCATGCATTTCCTTGAAACATTTCCGTTTCCTTAGGCTGCATGATACTATATTTCAGTAAATAATTATCCCCTTTATGGTAGTTTGAATTTACAATATTTTCGTGAACTATCAAAACATTTCAGAGCAATCAGTTGTGAAACTTTAGATAGTATTAAAAAATTTACTGAAATCTAAAAGACGGACGCCTAAAAATAAAATGCAATTCAAACCGGCTCTGATTGCAATTCCTTTGTATAAATATTTTAATAAATAATTTTTAATCAATTACACGCATTTCATATCGTTGTTAGATACATAAAGTACTTCCGTGAGAAACGTAAAGCAATTCAGAAAAGTATCATTTTTCCTAAGATAAAATCTTTAGTTTAAGCAGAGCTAACAATTATACAGTAGTATCTCATTATATCGGTCCTCGATACATCCCGCATTCAGCTATATCGCTCTTTTTTATTTGCTCGCGATCAATTCTAGATTTGCAATCACCAGAGAAAATCTCAATCGGTTTCTTTAGAATTAAGAGCCAAAAATCTCTTGTTTCAAGCATTATCCCAAACTGAAGTAGGTCCAGGACAAATTACACCTTGTATAGCAAAATATGATAGTAGAACGATAATTGGATTAGTAAAAATATTAGGATGGAAGTCGCAATAATGTGAATGAGAAGGATTTTTTGTTTTGAAAGATATTTAACCGAATTTATATATATATATATATATATATATATATATATATATATATATATATATATATATATATATACCCATTTTTAATCAGATTATTATTTAAAATTTTTATTCATTTTTCAATAAAATATTGATTATTTTACCAGATTTTTTTAGTCTAGGTTGCGCTTTAGTTACGTGCGTTAAAAATTTAAAAAAATGAAGGTTAGATTTATCCACTGACCTGATGTATACTGGCAATAAAAATGGTAAATAAAAATGCAATGCAGTAAATAACTACTAATTCCGTGCTCAATTGTAAAATAGCCTATTGTATTTACAAGAAATTATTACATAATATCATACCTTTGATGTTCCAATTGGTTAAGAAACCAAAAAATGCAATAAAGTAGATTAAAAAATACAAAAGCAAAATTAACGTGAACACAAACTGTTACAAGGGGAATATTTTGGTGAGTAAACTTAAGTGGAAATTATTGATACTAAAACTAATAAATCAACTGACTTAACCAAATACTGACGGAAGACCTTAATAAAGTATGCAATACTTTCGGATGTGAACTTTTAAAATCAAATTGAATTTTTTTTAAACAATCTGAAGTGGAAGTAAAGAAAAGGTAGAAAAGTTAAAATTTAGGTTTATTTTTTATATTATGGGTAGGGGTAAAAGATAACCACAAAATTATGCATTACCTGAGTTTGCAGAATTACTGAAAATTTTTAGGTTTTACAAGACGAATTGCATTTATAAAATAAATATCTGAGGAATGAACTGTTTATATGAATGCAATGCTTACCTTTTTGCGTACATAAATTGCACCAATGGAAGTAAAACTTGCAAAAATAACTACAAATTCACGCTTTCGACATTCATAAAAACATGAAGTTTTCAGTAAATGACACGATTGTAGTAGTTTAATCCTCCATTTTTGTTTAGAACACCCGAAAAAAATTTCATGATAATGTGAGCAGTCCTTTTGAGTTATGTTTTGCGACTTTAATTCAAAGATACAAATTTTTAAAAATTTTGACCGAAAATCCCGTTTTAAAGGTGGTGTGATACTTTAAAAACACGATTAAATGATATATAATATTACAAAATATTTCTCTAAATACAGTGAAATTTTACAATTTGTTATATAGTTCAAGTATTAAGTAATTTACATACGCAGTAGAATTGAATTATTCGTTTCATGAATTTATTAATTGAAAGTGTCACCACTTAAGCTAAAAGCCTCGCTGGCTCTAATCGTTTCTGAACATATATCGTTGTATGCCAACAGGCATACTTTTTCTTGGAAAATATTTTAACGCTATCCATATTATAAAATTAAAATTTCATTATGTACTATGAAACTTAAAGTGAAACCTTTGAAATTAAGATTTGAAAATTGCCAACACACTTGTAAATCATTGACGAAAATTCTCAGTACCGTTTTCACAGGTTCTTTGCTCATGTTTTTTACATGAGGCACTACGGCTATATCGTTGTAGAACTTACACGGATACTAGCTCATATCACATATATGGATACTTGTTCCATCGCACTTACATAGATATTAGTACCGTTCAAAATTCCCAGTTCCATTTTCACCGGTTCTTTGCTCAAGTTTTTTACACGAGGCACTATGCTATGTCGTTGTAGAACTTACACGGATACCTTTTCCATATCACTTACACGGATACTAGTTCCATCGCACTTACACAGATACAAGTTCTATAGCACTTGCACAGACACTAGTTTCATAACATTCACATAGATACTAGTTCCATAGCATTTACATAGGTACTGAGTTCCATAATACTTCACTAGTACTAGTCTGCTTATACAAAAATGCATATCATAATAATCAAATATTCAAGTCAGCTCCGAACTCCGAATTTTGAAGATATTTTTAAAAGAGGTCATAAAACAAAAATAAAAAAGGGTTCTTTGAAATCACACCCTTTCAATACTTTAGGATCTTCTAGATAATATTTAGTTCAATGGTATTTTTAGTTAGAGAATTAGATTATATATAATTAAAATAAATTACTAAGAGTAAAAGGAAATAAGACTTGAAGTAACTAAAGAAAACTTAGAAAACTGGTATTTATATTTCGGCAACGATATTACCAATATTCAAAACCGGTATTACCTTCATTGTAATTCAGATTTTATTTGCGATAAAAAGATATGTAAATGCGATCGTACTAGGAAACTTTTATAACCTGTAAAAGGTTAATAAATATTCACCCTAAGTTCGTTCTGTATGGCAAGCATGAAATATGTTAGTGTATGGCACATTGACTGAAACAGTATCGGAATAGAATCATGAAGAATTTCAACGATTTTTCTTGTACATACTTGTGCTTATTAATTAGCTTTTAAATAAGAATCGCAATTCTTTTCTCAAAAAATTTAGATTTGCTTATAGTATGCGTTAGTTACACACGTCAGAGCTAGACACTGAATACCTATGCTGGGAGACGCATGGTATTTAACCAGAGGTCTTAACTTCGAGATCACAAATTCCTGGTGAATCAAAATACATGAACTTAAATTTCACAAAGCATTTAAAAGTTGGATTTTCCGGTTATTTTTTGGTTATAATAAGCTTACATCAATAAATATTCTATACGAAAAAATTCAGTTGACTCATAACTTTAAGTGTTGTGTGGAGACAGTCAGATAACTACTCACCACCGTCTGATACATATTAGAATCGTTTCAGAAACTTAAAAAATATAATAAATCGATTAGGGGATTTTCTGTTTTTCGTCGAAAAAATCAATTTTGTATTTATCAAGTAATTTAGGGTCTTAAAAGCATGTGTGTCAAATTTAAACTCGAAGTTAATAAAACTGGCTCAGTTAAAAGCCAATACCAGAAGCGTTCAAGTATGATCTCGGCTAGCAAAATTCGAAGCGAGCGCTACTTCGTAAAGATGTAAATTCTAAAAAGCTAATTTACAACGATTTGTCATCAAAATATGGCGATCAAAAGATTATCTCACTGTAGGGCACTGGTATAGCAGATTAGCAGAAAAGTACTGTGACTAGTGAATAATGCTTCCGATAAGTGTACTGAAATTTTAAACACGTTGCATCATCAAAAGGTGGCGATCAAAAGATCATTGCACTGTATGGCACTTGTATGACTAGCAGAAAAGTACTAAAACTATTGAATATGCTTCCGTTAACTTTACTGAAATTTTAAACGCGTTTTTCTCGGAACTACTTTCTCGTGAGTGGTTGGCATGACAACTATAAAGCTATTGCATTGATCAACTTGAAAATTTACAGCATGTCGAGTAAACATCCTTTTATCGTATAATGAACCAGAAAATCGATATATATATATATATATATATATATTGCGTTTTATATTTTTAAAACAAAAATTTGGTCAACTTTTTTAAGCTGAATCGATGGCTTTGGATTTAGCTAGTCACCATTTACTCAAATATTTTACAAAAAACTTTTGTCAAACGATAGCATTTATATACTTTTTAAGAGAAGTAAACTTAAAATCACCAAATTCGATCGTAAAATCATTTCTTTTAATTTAGCGATAAGACTGAATCAAACACTCACTATATAGCAAATGAATTTTTCAACTACGATCAAATTTGACGGAGTTACATATACAACAATATATATATATATATATACTAAACCTTATATATAGGCTCTTTTGTTAAAAATAAGCAGTCAGTGCAAATTTTATGACACTGGGATGTTTCAAAAGTTTGTTTTGGAAATCTGTCTCTTAAGTTTTGAATGCGAAGCTTTTGAGCCTTCTTTAAATTACTTGCATCTTTTATGTAAATATTACTCAATATTTAATTGAAACCATCATGACAAAGTAATAATAAAAACTTACTTCTGTTGGAACGATGTGTAACGCCAAAACAAGTTTTGATGAAATAGTAATCCTGCTTAATGCTTGCATAAAAAGGCCTACTATTAAATTTTATCAATAAATCACAAACAAGAGATATTCGAAGCCAATAAGTGTTGATAGGTACTCCCTTAGGTATGTAGGTAATCAGGGTTTTATGGCGCAAGGTCCACACAAAAGTGGACAAGCTACGCCAAACGCAAGATCAAAAGAAATAAAATCAATGTAAATATAAAAACATTGTAATAAATGGTAGATGTAAGTCCTGCGCAAAAAATTTACCTAACGCAAAATTTATTTCATGACTTTTTGAAATCAGGTTATGGATATTATATTATAAAAACAGTATTCGTGGAAAAAAATAAAGTAGAAATTATTGACTGAAACAGTGATGAAATTCTATGATAGGTACTCCTTAGAGGGGTATTTCAATTAACGTCACACTGGAGCAACACAAAAGGGTACTCCTTAGGACTTTTCAAAAATGTTTAAGGTATATGACTGCTATCGGAGTGATTTTTTAAAATGTTGAAATTATACTATTTTTTCGTTTTAAGGTAAAGCAACTTATAAAAACACATCATAAAAAAAGAAATCAATAAAAATTATTATAATTTATTAAGAAATAGGCAAAAATTGGAAAATTTAGATAAAAAATGACGTTAACGAAAAATATGTACAACTGATAAACTTATGAGTGCATTGCTTAACATTTTGCACATAGTCTCCTAAATATATACGCTAGAGCCTGAACTAAAAGATATGCAACATTCCTTTCCATTCATGAGGTATTGGGAATAATGTAGAAGAAAACATGAATTTTTGAAAATTTTCCTTACACCACAACATTGAGATCTCTCTTAAAAGTTTTCCTTTCAAGATAACTCTTATATCCTCGTCCAGGACCTCCAAAACAAATATAAAAATCAATACACCAAATTTATTCAGAAGTCTATTGTAAATTTTTAGTTATAACGTTTCTCGTGTAAAAAGTTTGCTCAAAATCAGAGAAAAATGCATTTAAAGATTCGAAAACGAATTGAAAAACAGCTGTCAAGATCTATTCAAATTGCTTTATATTCACTTCTATTCACCGTAAAGTCAAAACTAAAACAGTTTTATAAAAAAAAATCTAAATATTAAGAATATGAAATAAAATGAAATATGAAATTTTAGTCAAAAATCGACTTTTCAACGTACCTTAAGGAAAAATTATAGGAAATATGATCTAAATTAGTGTTGAACACAGAAATTTTTAAATCCATTAAAAGGATGATCGTTTATTAGTTACTGTATTTTATGTTTTACAGATTCCCTTTTTTAAGGAAAGCCAGCAGTTCACTTTTCCAGTTATCAATGGAAGATGATAATGGTAATTGTAATTGATTAACGTCACACTGGAGCAACACAACAGGATATTTGCGACGGTCCGGGATCAACCCCCAAGCTTATCAACGGAGAAATACCGGTAAGTCTACAAGTCACCCTTAATGGCTCATTTTTAATTCAATAGGTTTGCTTTGAAATCTTTCATGCCTCAAGAGGTACTTGTATGTTTTCATTAAGTGTCCTGTTGAAGTGAAAGTTAGGCAAGCCGCACATTGATCCAACGCAGTCTTTCGATGATAAATGCGCATGCGTATTGGATTGTTTTATGCACAGAAACGGAGTACTCGCGAGTATGTTGGCTCTTTTATACCATGTCTGATCAATGTGTGGCTTGATTTACAGAATATGATGATTTGTTTGTTTTAATAATTTATATTTTTTTATAGAGAAGACGCACAAATAGAAAACTAAAAACAGCCTTGTGACGGATTTAGAGAAATGCATGAACTGGTAAATTCTTTGCAGGAATTAGGACATAACAGAGAGACACACGTATTCATCATGAAAACGTTATGAAGGGGGCGCATTGAATTTTCCCTACCTAAATTAGGCCAAAACTATCAAGCTTGTGTTTTTGGTATTTCAGCTTTGCCTTTCTTGTTTTTAAGTAATCTAAATTTTACTCAAATTTGCAATCAATTTTGATTCAACTAAAAGAGTTCCTTAACCCTCCTAGTGGTTGCCTCGACGAGGTATCTCTTCATTAGCAAAACTGATTAGATCTTGATGGACGAGATACCTCGTCACAAGAAAAAAACTGATCAAATCTTGTTCCCGTCATCATCAAAAATTCGATAATGTCTTGACTCGGAATCTCGTCAGTAACAAAATTTGTCAGATCTGGATGGACGAGATAACTCGACAAAAGCACTTGGAGGGTTAAACCTTACAAATTACATTGTTTCAACATACTATTCTTAGTCAGCCGTTTTCTTAACCCTCTAAGTGGTTTCGACGAAATATTTCGTCCTTCAAGATCTAACCAATTTTGCTAATGACGAGATATCTCGTTATCAAGATATTGCCGATTTTTTTATGATGTCGAAATCCAGATCTGGTGGAGGGGTCAAATCGAATGACCATGAGACTAGAAAGGTAACTCTGAAGGTTATGTGATACATGATTAGAAAGATTGTAGATTTATCTTTAAAATAAATTCTAATTTAGTCCGACCGAAGAATTAGATACGGGCAGTTAGTAATTCTAGAATCATGTAAAATTGCTCAATTTTTCACATTTAAAATTATTATGAATAAGAAACTATTGCATGCAGGAAGTTAAAATTTTCTTACATATGGCTGGGCAACGAAATCACTAAGTTTCAAAACAAAACACAAATCGGAGAGGGTCGGGTTGAAAATATTTTTTTGTGCTGTTTGACATTTAATGACCCATATGCAAAGTATATATACATAACTTTATATATACACTGCTGGCCACCGTAAATGCAACACCCTGAAGGAAGCATGCAAATAATATGAAATTTACAACATGCATTAGCGGAGGTGAGATATGCAAATGATTAGAATTTCAGCGCAGACGCCCATCACGCGCGCCTGTGGCGCCACTTCAAAGCGCTATTTAAGGCTTGGAGATTTCGACGATTTCAAGTACGGCAATTGTGTTTTTCTTGTGGTTTTTTCAAAAAAACGATCAATTATGCCTCGTAGAAAACAGCGATCATCTTTTGATCAAGTATCCGAGTTCGACAGAGGAAGGATAGTGGCCTACCGAGATTGTGGATTATCTTTCAGGGAAATCGGTAGTCGTGTTGGACGAAACCAAACAACTGTAATGCGGATATGTGATCGTTGGATGCAGGAGGGTACGACGGACCGACGTGTTCGATCGCATCCACCTCAGTGCACCACTTCACGTGATGACAGGCATATTGTGCGTATGGCAGTGACGGATCGCTCAGCCACATCTCACGAACCATAGCACAGCACATTCAGTCTGTACCGCATCATCCAGTGTCTGCGCGTACCATTCGACGCCGTTTACAACAGAGTGGTCTGTCCGCAAGACGTCCATTGCTTCGTCTACCCTTGACGCAGAACCACAGACGTTTCCGCCGCCAATGGTGCGATGAAAGAAGGATGTGGACGGCAGAATGGAATGAAATTGTCTTTACTGACGAGTCACGCTACTGTCTGCAACACCACGATGGTCGGATTCGAGTCTGGAGACACCGTGGAGAGAGGATGCTGAACAGCTGCGTTATGCACCACCACACTGGTCCTGCACCGGGTATTATGGTATGGGGCGGTATTGGATATCACTCTCGCACTCCTCTAGTACGCATTGCCGGTACTTTAAACAGCCAGCGCTACATCTCCGAGGTGTTGGAGCCAGTTGTCCTTCCTTACCTTCAGGGCTTGCCCACAGCCATATTTCAACAGGATGATGCGCAACCACACGTGGCACGCATTGTCCAAGGGTTCTTCGTCAATCGCCAGATTGAATTGCTTCCCTGGCCAGCTCGCTCTCCGGATCTTTCGCCGATAGAAAACATGTGGTCCATGGTTGCTCAACGATTGACCCAGAATACATCCCCAGCTGCCACACCAGATCAACTTTGGCAACGTGTGGAAGCTGCTTGGTCTGCTGTACCCCAAGAACACATCCAAAGTCTCTTTGAATCAATGCCGAGGCGTGTGGCAGCGGTGATCTCCCACAATGGCGGCTACTCTGGCTACTGATTTTGGCAGGAACCACACTTCACAGAAGTCTATAAATTTAATCATTTGATACTTGGTCAACATGTTATCTACAAAATAAATTTTGTTGTGATATCTCTTGTCTTTCTTGGTGTTGCAATTTGGGTGGCCAGCAGTGTACATAAGGTCTTGTAAAATTACCTTAGTACCGATATTTGTTATTGCAATGAATTAAGTCTTTGAAATGATCTAACCGTTCAAATCTGAATATCAAATAATAATTCTTTGATGGGCAGGAATAACAGTACAAGTCAAAAAATGACATTTTTAAGGAGAACGAAAAAACCATTTAATGTTCTATATTGTAAATGAATAAAATTTATAAAAAACAGTTCTGCACCTTAACTTAAAACTGACAACTTAAAAGGGGAAATTAGGAGAAATTTTGGATGTGGCCCTGTGAAAAAATTAAGTTACTTGTACTGTTCATACCAAGAAAATTGTGTACATCACAACTAACTTGTACTGTTATCCCGTCCATCAAAGAATTCTTAAGATATTCATTACATATTAAATTATATGAAAATATGTTCATCTGATTTTCTATACATTTTCCAGGTTTGTGGAGTCTGTTTGAAAATTGAAGACAGTGAATTCTCAATAGAAAAATATGACAAGTCCAAGTTGTCAACAATGAGTACTTTATTATTTTTATTTGTTGAATACTACACTACAGCTAATGATAATTAACGCTCCAAGTGGTTTCAACGAGATACCGCGTCCATCAAGATTTGACCATTTTTGCTAATGACGAGATATCTCGCCATCAAAATACTGTCGATTTTTTTTATGATGACGAGATCAAGATCTGGTCAGTTTTCTTCTAATGAAGAGATATCGAGTCCATCAAGTTCTGGTCAGTTTTCTTCTAATGACGAGATATCGAGTCCATCAAGTTCTGGTCAGTTTTGCTAATGACGAGATAACTCTTCGAGACAACCACCAGAAGGGTTAAACCAATACGCATAGGCTCACATGAATTTGAATTCGGACATTTTAGTGCATAAATGATCTAACCCATATGTACACTAACAGATTTTAATGTAAATATTTTCGTGTCCACACTTCGAATATTTATCACTGATTTGTAAGTCGAAGAAAAATATTCCCTCCAAAGCTATGGACTAAGAATTAAGTATCCAAAATAACGTTAAAATTGGTTAGAAATGCGATATACAATTTTTCAACAATAGGCGTCCAGACCCAGCCAAATTAGTACAAATAAATTTTAATCTAAGCGAAAGCTGAATACAGATTCAGTTGAAAAACTACATCAAGAAGTAAAGTTTTAGCATCGTTATTACACAACAGTGCAGATGCTAAGTAGACACGTTTTAAAAATTATTATTCTGATCATGTCATTCCATGACAATGAATTAAGTTATAACTAAACCAAAATATGCACAATTGAGTTACCTACTTTAAATTCACGGTCGTATAAGCTTTCAGTCATATGTGTGGTTGACTAATTTACGCAAATGGTCCCGAAATTACTCTCTGTAAACGGGTTCATTTACAATTTTTTTAAAATAAAACTTAAAAGTCCGCCCTGCTTGAATTTGTTGTTTAAGAATTTATTTAATATTTGCAGTGAGCTTTTCTGTTTCTCAAAACTATCACCTAAGACATATTTCCTAAATGCATAAATTTAGACGAATGAAAAGAAGTAGTTTTTAATAGAACGTATTTAGTTACTTTGGTTTGTGACTCCTTTTAACTCACAAGTTCTGAGTACGGAAATGTTTTCAAATGTGCTATCAAAATTCCGTTTATTAATTCTTCTTAGAATTAATTTAAATAATTTACCAAATAAAAAATTTAAAAAAATCACAGCGTAAGATAGAGAGGGGTATACTTCCCGAAATCTTGTTACAAAAATAAATGCTGAAGTTTAAGACGTTTTTTTCGCTAAAACTACCGCTTTTTTGGGATGATTTTTTACTGACTAAATATACAATCGAATAATTCCAAACTTTATGCGTCTATTTGTTATCGTTTTTTAGGTATTAAAAAAGAAATTCAATCATTTCTATGAAGAAAATTACGCCTGCTAACCCTCCTCGACCAAGACGCCACGCTAAGCTCCATGGTCGCCGGGATTCTCAACTCCAAATAATTTTAAGCAAAAAAATTGAACGGAGTTTAATTTACACATGTATCTATCGCTTGATCCGCAAGAAATGTTTTAATAAAATATTTGGTGAAATAGGTCAAATCCAAAAAACATCGAATTAACTAAAATAATTGATCGAGTTCTTTTGCTGCAAAAATATAATAATGTAACGTATCACGTTTCCTGTTCACCAAAAGATAAAAGGATCTTTGCTCGACATGCAAAAATTTCAAGTCGATGAATCCAATATTTTTATAGATATGCCAAGCACTCGGGAAAAAGCTGGTCCGAAAACAGCGTTTTTAAAATCTACATCTGCACGGAAAGTGTACAACTACGTGTCTATTAATGGCTTATAACTAAGCGAATTTTCAGAATTTTCACTTGAAATTTTAAACACCTGTTCTTTTAGACAGTAAAAATAAAATTATGTAAAAAATACAAAATCGATTTTTTTTCCACCGAAAAAATGAAAATAATCCCTTAGTCGATGTAAAGTTAGTTGAGCCCATTAAAAAAAATCACGGTCAGCTCTGAAACTAGTCAAATATATGGGTAGTTAGGTAGGTAGTTAATTAACGTCTCACTGGAGCAATACAACGGGATTTAGGTGACGGTCTGGCGTCAATCCCGAAGGGAAAGATTCAAGGACAACTCCTCGAAATTTTGAATCACGGTCAGATGACGGTCAAATATATAGGACAAGACGAGAAAAAAGTTTGGGGCTTCTTTATTACAAAAAGAAGTTATAAAGAGCCGTATAAAAAGGAGTCATCTCAAACTGGTTCGAACCAAGCTTCAATTCTCCATTAGCATTCAGTTCTAGTATTGATGCGTAGCGGTCATTTTGAGCATCTTTGAATCTACACATACGACAAAACGAATGTGAATGTACCCAAATTAAAAGAAATATTTTCCTTTTAACCCCCTGAAAGGTTCACACGCATAATTCCACAATATAGTCTGCTATATGGTTATGGGGTAAAAGCTATACCACATTACTCAGAAATCTCACGACGCTCAGAGGGTTAACTAGATATAACGTAATCAATTTTTATGTAGTAACCCCCATTATTCTGCCCTTCGATATATCGCACATCCAGATATATAACTCTTTTTTACTTGTCCTCCGATTCACTTTTGGTTTGCGAACAGTAGGTTAAATCTTAATCTATTTCTCTCGATCTGTTTCCTTATAATTACGAACTCAATAGTTGCATGTTTCAAGCACTTATCCTAATCTAGAGTAGATCTCGGTGAAACTAGTGATTGTTTAGCAAAGAAGGACCGTATAGTGATAAACCAAACCTAAACTGGAGTAGGTGTCGTTGAAACTAGTAGTTCTGTAGCAAAAAAGGAACCGTATAGCGACAAACCAAATCTAAACTGGAGTATGTCTCGGTAAAACTAGTAGTTGTAGTTGTGTAGCAAAAAGGACCGTATACCGACATACCAAATGTAAACTGAAATGGTAAAAAATATTTGGGACTTTCGAAAGGGGGAGCGTAAATGTGGAATTTTTGTTTTTAAACATATTAAACCATGTTTAGTGGACTTTAATCCTCCAAGTGGTTTCGACGAGATATTTCGTCCATCAAGATCTGACCAATTTTGCTAATGCGATGCAAATCTGAATTTTTAAAAAATTACAATATATTAAGACAATAACCGGCTTCTTTTTCTGTCATACTTTAGATAGTACCATTTAAGTAAACTAGCATTTTTTTACATCAAGTGCTTCATATCTGTTTTCGAGGTACTCGAGTAATTTCTCCTCCCTTCTGTTTTACTCTCGTCTACACTTTTACATTTTACTTTTCTCCTCCCTCGTTGTTGTCTTGTATGTGCAGCTTGGTCATATATGGCCTTTGCGCCATAAAATCTAAACCTAACTAGCTACATATCTGTCATTTAAAGTTTTTTTACTGTATCTCATTAGGAAAGTTTTTCATTCACGTTATCGTAAATGAAAGAACTGAAACCCCGTCAGCGAGAAAAACTACATCCATCAAAAGTTAGCTCAAAGCAATTTTTTAGCTTTGTAGCATTTAATACAGATCCAAGTATTCTAGTGCTTACTGCTGCCATATTTAAAAAGGATTAGTGAGAATACAGTTTTGACACATTCCGGCTACTGCTTGTCCGATTTTTGCTTTTACGCCATAGAACCTAATCAAGCATCACTCTGACATCTAATTTAGGTAAAGGAAATTATTTTTTAAAATTTCTACTAACGGTGCACAGGTATGAAAACTGCCTCTGAAATATTCCTAATATACAAAAATAATACTCTTAAATGGCAAAATCGGTATTTCTTCCATGTATATACATGTCAATCCATCCGTTTCCGATTTACATCATGCACATTGAATAAATTATAACTTTTAACGTCTCTCTCCATGAGGGACTATTTGAAATTTTCAATGTGTAATGACCCGTAATATTGATTTTTGGGTGAGCATAAAAGTTGTAAATGAAAAATAATAACTGTAATATTAAACATTACTCTATGCATCCAATCACTTCGACACATAAGATACGAGAGCTTCAAAAATATGTAAATATAAAAGTTTTGTAAATGCAAAAAACGATCACATAGATATGGATAATACTTCATAAATCCATTCACTTCGGCATATAAAATACGATAGTTTCATAAATATTTTAAACAGCTCAACCATTTCAATTAAAAATAATTAAGTAAAATGTAAAAAGATATTAACATTTCACACAAGTACGGTTCTAACTTTTATAATACGCAATTTCTTTTAATTCTTGCATTCAAATGCAACTCAGAATTCAAAAGTTGTACCACAATGTAAAGAAGACATTTCCCCAAATCTTTCGCTTATCAACATTGGAAGATCAAAATATGTCCAGAAGAACTAGTCAAACCGAGAAAATTGTCGGTTTCTATTTTAGTATCCGTTACACGATACCAGCTGAATTAAGACTAGGTCTTCAACGGCAATCATACTTCATATTAAAGCAATTTCCAAAACTAGTCAAATTGAGAAAATAGTCGGTTTCTATCCTAGTATCCGTTACACGATTTTAGCTGAATTTAGACTAGACGCCTCTTGAACAGTAATCATACTTCATATTAAATTAATTCCGATGTAAATATCAATCTGACTGCTCAGTGCATTACATGCATTTACTTACCTGACTGGATCTTTCTTTTTCATAAATGATTTATGAACGCTGGCCGTATTGTTATTTTGAAAGGCATTTACAACGAAAAGCAAACTGATCAACTGAATCTTTCTTGATAAATGAAAATATGTTACTAAAATAAACTATTTGGTTTAGTTAGGACACTTGCTGATGATTAGCATTATTTTATGGTAAAAAATATTTAGTACTTTTTTATTTTCTAAATGTACGAATTTTCATCTATCAAGCTCCAATAATATTTTTTTTTTTTTATTATTTCAATTAACGTCACACTGGAGCAACACAATGGGCTATTGGTGACGGTCCGGGATCAATCCCAAAGGGAAAGATCCGAGGACAACACCACGTAATTTTGAACCACGGTCAGATGACGAGGCAACACCTGAGCTGGCACCCCACTCTCCAAACTTCCACACCACGCCAACGTGAGGACATTTGAGGCCACGACAGATTTAACGTGCACCAGCCCCCTTTGTACACGACGGTGTTTGGCTGGATTCGAACTCGCAACCCTTCGGTTGCTAGTTCGTTACTCTTCCAACCGGGCCACCGCGGCCCCCAAGCTCCAATAAATCCAATACAAACTTAAAGCATAAATAAAACTAAGGACTAGGAATATTTTGCTGGATCACTTAAAAAAAGAGATATCTATCATAAAAACATATTGCTTCTTATATTTAAAGCTATTCAGCAATAAAAATAAACCATCTACATTTGCATATTTTTATAATATTTGCCTACATATTATAACATATATATATTCACATATTTTAAAAATAAATGGTCTACGCATATGTATTTTATAAACCAAAATTGATTAATTTTCAGAAATATACATACCCAATATTTAACTGGTTATTATAATATACTAAACTTAATCAAATCAAATAAATTTTAAAAAATCAAAAGAAGAGCTTTTTCACCATATCTAATTATTTGCTCTCTAGCTAACTTGATTTTAAACTTTGTTTTTTTTTTAATAACTGACAGGCACAAGTACGCTGAGATAGATTGCGTATTAAATTTTCAAAGGCGAATGTTCATAAATATTTTCCCTTGTTTTTTTAATTACAAATTTGTTAATAAGCAAAGGAAACCTCAAAATAATTTTTAGTAACGCTTTCGATGAATAACATTTAAGGCGACAATGGACTTTCAAAACACTTTTGCAGTTTTATGCGATTGTTATGAAATTTGTACAAACTATTTGGTTTCCACTAAAGACCTATACATAAAGTTTGATTAAAAAATATTAAGTTCAGCGAAAGGTATATTACATAATATGGGGCAAAAATTTTCATAAATTAGCAAAATTTTATAGGTTCCATGCGCATTAACTTTCCATGTGTTGTCATAATTTTAATTCACGTAGTAGTTTGTATACATATAAAATCAAATTAATCCTATTTGGTAAACGTATTACACAGTTGTACTAAAGCACACAAAATTTTGCAAAAAGCATAGGTTACGCAACATTTTAAACCAAAATTTCAAAATATAGGCTAATTTCTTATTTGCTCTTAGATATATACAACAGATTGCAAAGATTATCCAAACAAAATTTCAAGTAAGTTAATTAAAACCTGATGCGCATGGCACTTTTTGAAATCAAAAGAACGTCGAAAAATTTCAATCGGAGAAAAACGCTTTTTTGTAGTAGACTTACTACACTTGTCTACTATATCGTTGATGATGCTGTACATGTAACTCCTTCAAAATTGATCGTGACTGGAAAATTCTATTTTAACTAACATAATTAAGTCTACATAAACTAACTTCATTTGTTATGTGTATAGCTCAATTGTAAAGCAAAAGATAATTTGTACTAAAACACCTAAAATTGAGCAAAGAACATAAGTTAAGCAACATTTTACAATTTCAAATCTTAGAAGCATGATGAATTTTTCACTTGCACTTAAATATATACAACAGATTACAAGGATTATTCAAAAATTTTTAGCCAATTAAAGCCTGATGCTCAGGGAACATTTTGAAATAAAAAAAAATCTCAATCGGAGATTTTTGTATTAGACTTACTATACTTATCTACGAGTACTATTTGTTTTATCGCTGTCATATATAACTCCGTCAAAAATGATCGTCACTGAAAAATTCTTTTGCTATCCAGAGTTTGATATCAAATAATTTTTAACGCTAAAAGTAAAAAACCGATTTTGGTGATTTTAAAAGTCCACTGTCTCCTTACATGTTTCGATACCACAGCCAAGGGATCATATCAAGCGGAGAAGTATCATTACTTAGTTTCTAAAATGTGGAAATTCGCTAAGCAAGATATCAACAAGTCATGCCCTTGGGAGATTCGCAAGATGCGGACCACCATCCCTAGAAAGATTTGAGTTGAGATGGCGGCTCGTGATTCGTAGCTTTGACCAATGGCCTCCTTGAGGGACAGACGCCATATTTACCATCTATTCTGAGACTAGATGTAGAATTATAACAAATGCAACGAAAGATTTCTTGTTGATGGAATAGAAATATTCTGCTGTATTTTTGTTACGTGAATGGTAATATGTATTATAAATATTGATATTTCAGAAGTAACATGTATCTTAATTACTCGTAGAAACTTAAAGGATTTACAGTACCGACTTGTCCTTGATTCTGGTATGTTATCGGTGTGTACCGTTTTGTTGTCTTTGTCATTGTTTAATTCCTTTCGATAAATTATCATTTTAGCTACGAAAGCAGAGATATGCATTTGAAATTATTACGATTTTTTAATACTTCATCAATATTTGTAATTTTATACACTGAATGTGTTTGTTATGAATTTGTTTTGTTTTCAGCATTCAAGTATTTTCCCAGTTATTGTGTACGTTTAAAATTGATGTGTTGACTAATTATTAAATGCATAGCTTTTAAAACTGGTGCTCCATGTTGTTAATTGTATAGTTACTACTTCTGTAATTCTATAGCTATCGTCAAAGCAATTTGAAACGTTATGTGAGTAGTATCTTGACAATTACTAAACTACACTATCATATCAACCAAATATGTATATTAAATTGGTTCAATAAAGTGGCAAAATAGAGTAGTACGATTTTAAATTTTAAAATTCTTTTAAAAGCTGATTTAACTTTCCAAGTTTAGAACAATATTTCTATTAAATATGACAAAAACATGGATTTGCAATTTGAAATGAATTGTAATGCAGTACACACTTACAAAATACCCATCATTTTATAAAGGAAGAAGAGAGGATTTATATTTAGTATGGGTTGTAATTAACGATTAAAAAAGCGTGAACTATGATCAAATTTTTTTACTTTCGAAAGGATCATATTGTGTCACATTTGTTTTGTTGTTTGCATCTTACTATAATGTAAATATTATTATTATGAGATTACTAATACTAAATACGCAAAATTAGCGTACGTCTCAAGAACAAATTCGTCCATAGAAAGAGCTAAATAAAACAGAATTTATTTCAAATTTTTTGCAAATACAATTACACACGATAGCGTAAACGAAATTAGGTGGAAATATCACTGTCAAAATATTTTCATAAAATTTCTTCAAACAGATTTTTAATTTTACCCGAAAATTCTATCGTTATTTCGAAATTATATGTGGAAAAATTTTGTTACAATTATCAAGTGGAACATCAGAACGCTATGATTATTTAAAAATAAGTAGAAATAAATAGAATTATAACTAACAAACAGAACTACGATAAAATCACCCTACTCAGTATTTCCGTTTTGTAATATACTTTTATACTGTAGAAAGAAATTAAGGAATTATATTTTATGTATTTGTGATAGTTATATTAGTTTAGTTTATTTTTAATAACGATATTTTAACTCTAAATTTACCAAGCAGATCAAATGACCCGTTTTAAAATTTTGACTTAAAATTACTTTCTATCGCTTTTCTTCAATTGACTTTTACCTTTCCTGAAATGTTTATAAAATTAATTTAGTAGTATATATTTCTCTTCACCTCTACCTGCATTCGATATACGTATGAAGTATACCTATTTTTACTGTTGACGGGTCATTTGATCAGTTTAATATTTTATGTGTTAATGTAAACTCTGACACCATTTCATATACACTGCTGTGCAAAATAATAAGCACTATAAAGAAAAAGGGACTAACATGGCAGCATTATCTGCAAACGCAAGCAAAGTTACTAATGTGCGCAAAAAAGATCAAATAAGATTCTGAAAATAAAATCACTAAAATCAGCTCTTTGTACAAGGAATATATTTGTTGAAAGTGTCTAGCAGAGTAACCTTGTATCTAAAAATGCAGCAAATAAATCGAGATTTTATTATCGAACACTAAAAGAGAGTGAAACTATTGAATAAAAAGTCAAAATAATGTCATACTTATGATTATTGAATTTTTATTATTTGTTTATAATTATTGAATTATTATTTAAAGATAATTTCGTTTATTATTTCAATCACTAATTCCACAATTACTTGCACCCAGTAAAATGAGTCACTTAACCCGTTTCGGTAAAAATAGGTATTTACAAAAAGTTAGTAAATTTAGTGTTATAGCCCTGTCTTTATTTTCTCTAAATGTAATTTGCAATACCTTTACACTGGATTTTTTTTCATTTTGGTTGAGTTCAAACATTTTATTTAATTTAATGAAGTTTTTTTTGCGTTTGAAAAAATGATCAGTGATACCTTAAGAACGATTGTTATAAATTATTGCAATAAATGACTAATTTTCACGTTACCTGAAATTCGCTATCTGGAAACTTTCTAGGTAAAATGTTTAAAATTATATTCACATTTTTGAAATTTAATTTGTAGGTTTATTGGTAGGTAGTTGGTAGTTGAAAATTTACTTCTCACTAGAGCAACGCAACGGGCTATTTCTAGGATCATTATTGTAGAAAGTTGTAAATAGAAATTAAACGCATCCAACATTTGGGGACACAAATATAAATATCAGCAAAAGCATACAATGACAACGCATGTTTTAAATTTAATAAATGAATGTCAGAAGTTCTGAAAATGTAAATATTTTTAGATAATATGGTGTTGCTTTTATATAATTTTTTATAATAAATATACTATTTCGTGAATTTGTACATCAAAGAGCCTTAAAATAATACATATATTTGAGTTTTATACTATCTAATACATAAAAGTGCCATTCTAGTAGTTAACCCTCCTAGTGGTTGTCGTGACTCAGTATCTCGTGATTAGCAAAACCATTAGCAGATCTTGATGGACGAGAGATCTTGTCATTAGAAGAAAACTGATCAGATCTGGATCTTGTCATCTTAAAAATTCGACAATATCTTCATGATGACGAGACATGTCTCGTCATTAGCAAAATTGGCCAGATCTTGATGGACGAGATATCTCATCGAAACCACTTGGAGGGTTAAAAACTTTAATGGTAATAAATGAATTTCATTATTTTAAAGACGTGTCTCTATTTTTGAAATGTCTTTGTTGAATCAGTGGTTCATTTAATGTGATCAGAACACGTGGTTGATTTAACAACTACGTGTTCAAATTCTGGACTGGTGCATAGATCTTCGTAATGGTTCGGAATCCACTTTTTTAGCCATATATCCCCGTCTAATCAGAACCTGTGTAGCAAAAACAACCGTGGAGTGACAAGTAAACCAATCCCATACGCCTACTTAATATCGGAATGAATTTTTTTCCGACGTGAAATATCCTCACATAGCTTTGTAACCACTTTTCCCCGTAAAAACAACCTTTGGGTTTGATCCCGGACCGTCACGAATACCCCGTTGTGTTGCTCTAGTGTGACGTTAATTAACTACCTACCGTTAAAACAACTTTTATAATTGGTAATAATTTGTACGTTAAATGTAATATAATTATACTAAAATCAGTTCAAATCAAGCTCTGTTATTTACCTTAAGGAAGTCGTTTTACCAGTTGATCATAACAATGTTGAATGAATACCCATGAGTTAATTTTGCTTTTTTAGCCTTGAGGATATAGTTATTTGTTTATTTTATATTTAAGTATTCTTATTCACGAGTAAGATTTATTTAGAGAAAAAAAGCTTGATAAAAATAGCTTTTTCACTTTATTTATTCAAGAATTTATAAATCTGCATTAATTAAACTGATATCAGTTTACTACATTTTTTAAGTGAAGAAAAGACTATATTTTGCATTTCTTTATCATTCACAAGTAAAAGTAAAAATTAAAAAGACCGGTTACAAATATTTCAGTTGCGTGCTGCGATATTCATTTAGAAACTATTTTCATACCAATCATTTGCTTTGTTTATCTACTTTTTCAAGAATAATTCCGTTTACAATCATTAAATAAATTAAAATTAAATAATTATATACATCCAAGTTATTTAGG
The DNA here is from genome assembly GCA_933210815.1 of Meta bourneti. Taxonomy (NCBI): domain Eukaryota; kingdom Metazoa; phylum Arthropoda; class Arachnida; order Araneae; family Tetragnathidae; genus Meta; species Meta bourneti. Next base: position 81,980,767 of record OW119933.1, read on the forward strand.
TTTATAGCTAAATTAAATCTAAGTCTGACGAAAGCGCTGATTAATACAAAACTATAAAAAAATTTTAATTTTGTTATATTTGGGTCACATTTCACATGTTAGTTTATTGAGATTTTATGGTACAAGCGCCATATTTGGCAAAGATGGGCCAAAGAACGTCAAGTAAATAGACAAACACTCAATGTAAATTTTACTGAAGCAGAAGAGAGAAGCACACCCAGTGAGTATCCAACTGAAAGTACTTTCAGAGAAAATTTCCATTTATAAAGATTTTAAGAGTTTTGCTTCCTCAGAATTGAGCATTCAAAACTATTACGAATATTTGGCTCAGACATTATTTTGTAGAATACTTATATCTCACATCTTTCATAGTATTTATTTAGGGTTATTTCAATCATAGTTTTAGTAAAAGAGTAGCAAAAAAATTGTTTTGCAAGTTCAAGGATATTGTGAAGTGATAAATTCCTAATAGTTGGTTTGTGTATGTCCATTTACTTGATATTGTTTGATGAAGCTTGACCAAATGTAGCCCTTGCGCCGTAAAACCAAACCAATCCAACTAATAGTGGGATTCGTGACTGAAGAATTACTTCAATCATTAAGAAATATTACATACCTATTGCAGCTGCGTTGGCGCATATCTGAATTCTAATAATGTTTATTTTACACTCAGATCAGATAAATTCAAAAATTTTAAGTAGGCTATTAGTGCTAATAATTGTTTACTTTACACGATTAGGATCAAATTATTTTGAAACCCACAAATAAACTTTCAATATGCTCATAGTACAAATAATTGTTTATCTCAGGTTGGCTGGTTTTTATGGTGCAATGGTCATATTTGGTCAAGCTGCGGGTTATGGGCTAAGCTAATGGGCATGCATACAAGGAAAGTTTTACTGACATAGAAGAGAGAAATACACCCAAGGGAGGAATCGAACCTGCGCCGCCAACAACTCGCATGTTGCTAGCGCAGCGGGAAAATTCATTTAGCTACGGCGACGTCTTACACGCGCAGGATAAAATAAATTCGAAACCCACGGGAAAAACTGCAATATAATGTTAGTGCTATTAATTGTTTACTTTACACACTCAGGATAAAATAAGTTCGAAGCCCACAAGAGAAAGTACAATAATGTCAGTGATATTTGTTGTTTGCTTTATACACTCATAATAAAATAAACTCAGAATCTACAGGGAAATTTTCCATAGTTTTTATAGTACTATTAATTGTTTACACATTCAGGATTAAATAAATTCGAAGCCCACAGGAAAAATTGCAATATACTGTTAGTGCTATTTATCTCGCTTACTGTGCACTCATGATGAAATAAATTCAGAACCCACAGGGAAATTTTTATTAAAGTTTCCAAAGTGCTATTAATTGTTTACTTTACACACTCAGGAGCAAATAAATTCAAAACCCACAGGAAAAGCTTCAATATACTATTAGTGCTAGTAACGTTTACTTTACACACTCATCATCAAATAAATTCGAAACCAAAAGGAAACATTTCTATATACTATTAGTGATAGTAATTGTTTACTTTAAACACTCAGGATCAAATAAATTCAGAACCTACAGGGAAACTTTTGATACAGAATAGAACTCCGATTATAGACATCTTAACCATTCAGGTGGTTTCCACAAGATATCTAGTCTATTAAGATCTGACCAATTTTGCTAATAAATAGATACCTCGTCATCAAGATATTGCCGATTCTTTTAAAATGAAGAGATCAAGATCCGGTCAGTTTTCTTCTAATGACGATATATCTCTCGTCAAGATCTGGTCAGTTTTCTTCTAATGACGATATCTCTCAAGATCTGGTAAGTTTTGATAATGACGAGATACCACGTCAAGATAACCACTAGGAGGATTAAGAGTTCTGGATCCTTTTAGAATTGAGCGTTCAAAACTATTTCGAATAATTGACTGTCACATTTCACAGCTTCTCCAAACAGATACAGGTTAGAGTTGATACAAGAATCAAGTTTATTTTTCATAACACTTCAGACGAACGTCTGAACACTTAATTTCTCATAAATGTTTTGCTCCATATTCTCTGTAGCAGAATAAGTACTAAGCGTCACATATTTCCAAACGCGTGTTCCAATGCTTTCAGTCAGAGAAGCCCCATTTGCGTAGCACTATAAAAATTATCTGCTTCGAATAAGATAACACATATGCGGATAATAAAACAATCAAAAGTGAGTTTATGGGACATGAAAACTGATTCAAGAAGAGATAAAATATGATTTACTTCCATAACGTTTCAAATCCCAAAATGTGTTTTGGTTTGTTATGCCATTGTAGTGTTTACGATTATTTTACAGCGCTTAAAATTAGTGAACTCGCGTGCCAAGAACAAGATGGATATCGTGTTTTCGCATGCTCTCACTTGAAAGATTTCAAATAATCTTACAAAAAAATGTCACCCGAAACTTCAAGAATTTACCTTTTGAAGTTTAAAAAAAATGAGACCGTATGACCAACTTGTTAATCCTCCAAGTGATTTCGACAAGATATCTCGTCCATCGAGATTTGACCAATTTTGCTAATGACGAGATATTTCGTCATCAAGATATTATATATTTTTTATAATGACAAGATCAAGATATAGTTGTTTTTCTTATTCATGAAAAGATATTTTGTCCATCAAGATACGGTTATTTTTCTTATCCATGACAAGATATCTTATCCATCAAGATCTGGTTAGTTTTGCAAATGACGAGATACCTCGTCGTGGCAGCCACCAGGAGGGTTAACCTTCACTATAAATTAGACTAAGTTGTTTTTTGAAGTACTTGGAAACATTTATGTACAGTACACACATTCATTACGTTACCAATCAGGAGTTAATCTTGTAACGTTACCAATCTAGGATTGATCTTATAGCGTTAACTACCTATGGTTAGTCTTGTAACATTACTAATCTAGAGTTAATGTTATAACGTTACTAATCTAGGATTAATCTTATCACGTTACCTATCTAGAGCTAATGTTATAACGTTAAAAATATAGGGGTAATCTTTTAACGTACCAAAAAATCAAGGTTATAATCTTACAACGTTACCAATCTAGAGACAATCTTACAACGTATAAATCTAGGATTAATCTTTTAACGTTACCAATCTAGGGTTAAGTCGCAATGAATAAAAATACTTGTCAATAGTAAAAACGTTAAACTCGGCGAGTATATCACAGGAAAGAATGAAAAGTGAAATATTAAACAGTACAAAATATTATCATTTAACTTATGAGATCAACCCTAGATTGGTAACGTTGTGGATATATGTGTACTGCACTTAAATTTTACGTACTGATTCAGGTAGTATAAATTTTTCTCGACTTCTTGAAACTGTTTTCTTATGTTTCGCATATTGAAGTTTATCTCAGATGCGTTCTTGCCAGGAATGATCAGTTTGCTTTCGTTTATTTCATACATATTTCTGTTATACTGTTACGCTTCCTCAGACTGTCCAAAATGAGAAAAAACTGAATTTGGACCCTGATTCTTAAGTAAACGCTGTACTGCCATGCAAGTTAAAAACGCGGTCCTTCCGAATTTTAATTGTGAGGAGCATAGTACCTTAAAACTTCAAAAAATCAAATGGTTTGATTAGAGTGTGGGTTGATTCTGACCACCCTGTACAATAATATTTCTGATTAAAAGTCTCGAACATATGCCATAGAATTCGTTTGTCATATACTTCGAATCGCGTGATATCATTAAAGTTCCGGTCGGTTATGACTATCCTCTATAGTAATATATTCGATAAAGTCTCGAACATATGCCATAGAATTTGTTCACATACTTCGAATCGCGTGGTGATTAGTGTTGCAGGTCTATTTTGACAATCTTGTATAGTAATATTTCTGATTAAAAATCTCGAACATATACCACAGAATTCGTTTCTGCGTATACTTCGAATCACGTTGTATGCTCATTATGAGAGTCCATTCTGACCACCTTGTACAATAGTATTTCTGATTAAGTCTAATATATACCATGGAATTCGTTTGTTCGTATACTTATTAAGAGCGAGTTATTTCTAAGATGAGACACGCACTACAATCTTTGACAGAAAACACTACCCCAAATGCCTTGATTCATTCAGCCTCGAAAAGCATATTTTGGCAATATCCTCTAAATATAGTTGTGTTGTTTTTTGGAAAAATGAACCAAACTTCGATTTTTTATGCTTTATCTGCTTCGATTGATTGTATGTGTGTGTTGTGTGTGTGTCGAGTTGCACACAAAATAATTTGAGAATATTTTCCTCCTTGCCTAAAATGTGTCATTTTCCCATTCAGCCCAGTTGGAAGAACAAAGGAATTAGCAACCAGTTAATTAATTTCATACGGGAAAAGGACTCAGGATGGCCAAATATCTTTAAGAGTTAAAATCTTCATACTGTTAGTATTTTCTATTAATTAGCTTCTACTAAAAAGGCTCAAATTTTAGTGTTAAATATTGCTAAATTGTCAAATATCATAATTCAATATATTTGACATATATTTGACTATATCAACTTGGGTTTGATCACTTATATGTAGTTATTAACCCTCCAAGTGGTTTCAACGAGATATCTCGTCCATCAAAAATATGAACAATTTTGCTAATGACGAGATATCTCGTCAAAATATTGCCGATTTTTGTGCAATGTCGAGATCAAGATCTGGTCAGTTTTTCTAATGACTAGCTATCTCATCCACATCAAGATCTGGTCAGTTTTTCTAACGACGAGATACCTCGTCCAGACAAGCTACAGGAGGATTAATGTTTTCATGCTTTTGAAGTACTGAGTTTTAAATGTCTTAATAAATGTAAAAGAATTATGGTTTTTTTTAAAATATTTTTACTCTTATTTCAATATAGATTTTCTCCGAAAAATATATCATTTTGTGACAAATTACCCACGTCTAATATTTTTCTAAGTTAAAATTGTAAACTCATTAAGTAAAATGTATTTTGGCAGTAATTTTACAATCTTAAAAGTGACTAAAATATTCATACCAAGAAACATGAAATCAATTCTTCAAACACTTAGATTAATGCGATATAAAATTCTATTGTTCTGTATCAGTTTTAACCTCCGAAATTTTCGTGCTTTTATAATATGGAGTCTGTTTATGGAATTTTATATCTAGAATGATAGATTTTAAACTAAACATACCGAAACAAACAAATTCTACCTATAATAGCAGTTATAGATACATTTGAGCTTTGAATACGAGCATTAAATACTCAGAAAATAAAATATTTATTCACCTTTTAAAGCTCCCAACCGGCTTCGTCTTGAATTTTGTCTCCAACACTTTTACAGAGACTATTTCAACACCACACACTAATTTTATCAGAAAACCAAAACGTTTGCATCAATGCAACACAAATGGAGCCTGAAACAGAATTACATTCTTGAAATATGTATCAAGAAGAATGTGCATAAATCGAAAACATCTTCAATTATTCAATTACATAAAGATAAACACAGATACTATCATTAATCATTATATATCTTACAGACACTAAATAATCAAAATAAACAACAAACATTTCAACACGAAAACAACGCAAATGAAAATATGAATCAAAATCTAGTGTTATTTTCTCAAAATTATGAATTCCAGTAATTCTTTTAGCTAAAATAATTTTTAACAGATATTCCTATTCCTGGGAGACTTATGATACATCGTCCAAATTTTTTTAAATAGGGCTTATCTTGTGCAACTGTTTCTATTCTATATAATGGTTTACAACACTCTCAATACACGAATAATATCTGCTTCTTTCTTAAATAATTAAGTAATTGAGGGAAGAAGTAGAAAATTCTTCAAATTGTTCTGTGAAAGTACTTTTCTGACATATTATCCTATGCCTCCAAGGCAAAGATTTGTTTATAAAACTCAATTTTCGTTATTTCATGCATGATTTCAGTTTTTTAAGCGAAAGTAAAACTCAGATGCCACATTTTCTTTAAAAAGTTCTTTCACTTAGCTTGGAAATAGTGTTTGAGTTTTATTCAGGTAAGTTTTCAAGTTTCTTATTGCGATAAAAAATCGGTTTTCTTTCCGCATAACTTAAACCTACTTTTCCGATAGGTATTGTAGCATGTAAACAATACGATTCAGGATGAATCGTATTGTTTACATGCTTGAATCCATGTCTTGAATCCATGTTGAATATACATGTCCATGTTGAATATACATGTCCATACATGTCTTGAATCCATGTTGAATATAAGCCAGGCTTTCGGGGAAAAATACTGAAATCTTAAGCAAACCTTAAATAGATTCAAGCGAATAGATATTAATTTAATTCTTCATCGATTCTTATTTCACATTATTTTGCTGGAAAAGCTTTCATACCAAAAACGCTGTCATCTAGCGTTCCTAACACTTAATATTGCAGCTCATAAGAGTCGAGCTCTAAAAACTATCTTAGTGAAGTGTATGTTTCCGAGTTATTGACACCCTAATCTCTAATTTAAAAAAATAAGCTTTCATGTCAATGTTCAGTTTCAAATAAGTGCGGGAAAAATTCCTTGTGAATCATCGAAGTCAGCTGCGTTAAAAGATTTTCAAACTGTGAACATCAAGAAAGATAATATAACCTTAATCAAGAGGTATACAAACAAGGTACTACTTAAGAAGACGGTTTCTTCTGTTTTTGCTAAGAAAAGAGCATGAGCATGTTTTGTAAGAGACTAGCCATAGTTTCCTTTGCGTAAGTCCATTTATACTTCAAAAATAAACTAAATAAGAATGAAGGGATGTCAATAACTGTGGTGTCAATTACTCATCCATAGGGTGTCAATAACCAATTTTATACTATTTATTCTTAATATATTGCAAAATACCTTCCAGGGATAATTTTTTGTATGAAACCCTTTATTCAGCTTAAAGTAGAGTAATTCAGGAAAAGGTACAATGAATTTCAACTTGATTGAACTATTTTGACTATTTTTTCCATGAATTTATGGTATAAATATTGCCTTAAGGGCATCAATAACTGTCTTATTTACCCTACTATGAATATTGCTTAACCTTCCTCGAGGTTGTCTCGACGAGGTATCAGCAAAACTGACCAGATCTTGATGGACGAGATACCTCGTCCTCAGGGAAAAAATATTGCCCAGATTTTGATCTTGTCATCATAAAATAATCGGCAATATCTTGATAACGAGATATCTCGTCGTTAGCAAAATTTGTCAGTTCTTTATGGACGAGATATCTTGTCGTTAAAACTGATGCAAAACAATATGATTTTATATAAGAGCTAAGTGCTTGAAGAATTGATTTCATTTTCCTTAATATGAATATTTTAAAGCCATCCTTTTTTAAAGATTGTAAAATTTTACGTCCAAGACGTTATTTACTGAATCTACAAATTTAACTTCGAAAAATATTAGACGTGGGCAATACATCAATATTTTCACAAAATTATATCTTTTTCAGAGAAAATCTATAATGAAATAAGAGTAAAAAATATTCTTAAAAAAAGGGATTTTTTTATGAAGAAATTTAAGACTCAATACTTCAAACATTAAACCTCCTGGTGGTTGTCTCGACGAGGTATCTCGTCATTAGCAAAACTGACCATATCTTGATGTGGACGATATATCTTGTCCTTAGAAAAAATCTGACCTGATCTTGATCTGGTCATCATACAAAAATCGGCAATACCTTGTTGACGCGATATCTCGTCATTAACAAAATTGGTCAGATCTTTATGGAGGAGATATCTCGTCAAATCCTCTCGGAGGGTTAAGTAACGCAAATATTCCTTTATTCCCATCTAAATGTGTAGGCAATGCTTTTAGTTGGTAGTCGGGAACTGTGTATGCGTGTATTCTTGAGGTAATGTGTTTTTCTAAAGAATCTACGGAAAAAGGGGAACATATGCTTAATACACGTGTGTGCGGAAAGATTCTTCTTTAAACTTCCACCAATGTGCAACAATTTGTATTCTTACCTTCCCCATTTGGAACCTTCTATGCAACAAATGGTTCATCAGAGCTCCCATTGGCTGAAATTCAGCTTTGGCACGCCTAAATGGTTTTTCTTACCGAGGGATTTTAAGTTATCACCGGAACGTGAGCTACATGTGAAAAGTGTTACAAACATTTTACCACAGAGTTTTCAGTACCTCTTCCCCTCCCTCTTTTCAGAATAGCGACCAAGCACCATTGATACTTTAGCATATGGTTCCATCACATAAATCAAAATGCACGGATTCGCGAAGTACAAAGCGGAGCCTTTAGTTGATCTCGAGTTAAATACACTAAAGTACAATACCTTCGTACGGATAAGTAAGCGCAAAGTTTGAAATGCAACATACCCTGGATATGAAAGAAAGTTTTCTATGCTTCGAATAGCTATACAAAAATATTTTAATGGGTATATTAATAATACCTAATATGGATAACCGTCGAAGATAAAAATTCTACTTTGCGATCATGGCATACCTTTTGGTGGGATAACACCTGGATTACAATTTAAGAGATAAATTTATGCTTTTATGTATAGGGAAACAGCTACATTTCCTGGAAGTTTTTGATATTTTGTGGAGAGGATAAAAGGCTAACCTTTAAAATATCAAAACTATTTTATAGCTTTTCCAACCTAGATAAATATGCACTAAAAAATTCCTGTATTTGCAACCCTGAAAAGTGGCTTACTGGTTATTCATGTGGTATACATATAAGATGTAAAATAAGAATTAGAATTCCGGACTTACGTCATACCAGATTACATCTTTCTTGAGTCGCAACAGATTATGCATTTCTCGTACCGAAGATCACGCATTCAAAAGATAGTATTTAACGTTTGAAAGGCGCAGCAGAAGTTAATAAGAATAATAATCAAACTTTGAGTACAATACACCATACCTCCAACAGTAGGTAGCGTCCAATAAGGACTTTTCTAGTTTAACAACTGCAGCAAGTACCAAGCCATCATCAAGTCCTTAAAGCTTCAATTGTTTTGTCGAACCATATCACTCCTTTCTTGCGTCGCAACAGTTTATGCGCTTCTCGAATGATGACTATGCAATGGTGTTTAAAGCATTGGTGAGAAGATGGTGTTTAACGGTTGAAAGGTTCAGCAGAAGTTAATATGAATAATGATCAAACTTTGAGTAAAATACACCACATACCTCCAACAGTAGGTAACGTTCAATAAGGACTTTCTAGTCTTACATCTGCAGCAAGTACCAAGCTATCAAGCCCTTAAAGCTTCAATTGTTACGCCGTATCAGATCACTTCTTTCTTGCGTCGCAACAGATTATGCTTTTCTCGCACCGAAGATCACGCATTCAAACGATGGTTTTTAACGTTTGAAAGGTTATCAGAAGTTAACATGAATCAAACTTTGAGTATAATACACCATACCTCCAGCAGTATGTAACGTCCAATAAGGACTTTTCTAGTCTAACATCTGCAGCAAGTACCAAGCCATCATCAAGTCCTTAAAGCTTCAATTGTTTAGAGGCATCGAAACTCACGAGGAGCACAGCCTATTCGATTCTAATCTTCCCATCTGACAAAGGATCGTCCTGCATTCAGCTTTAAGTCCATTTTTAGTGCTACCAGTCCTAGTCTGTCATGTTAGGGTTCGTGATGTGTTCAGTCACATTTTTATGACTGTAGAGTAGAATTCGGATGCCAATCACGTTCTGTAGATGACGCGTCATTTGGCGTTCTAGTTGTAACAACCCATGACAGTTCTGACTCGACTTAAAAACCTCTTAAAGGTATAACTTATCCAATTTAGAGTACAAATAGTCTATAAATATCCAGATCACACGCGGAGTTTCTGAGAGAGGTTGATAGGAATAAATTGTCGAACATATTAGGTCATATAGAAATCAAATGAGCTTAAATATTCTTCCCACATTAGGTAACATATTTTGCATAGTAAAACCGACTCTGCATACCATTATATTTTTAGCTTCCTTGTCACGAAATCAATTCTAGCTTGTTACCCGGCTCGTCTTATAAAAAGAAACGAAAAAATAAAAAGTGATACGAATTCAGTTCCTTATTCAACAACAAAAATGCCAAGCAAGCGAAAATAAAAGAAAATTAACTTCAAAAATATTAACGACAGTAAGTGCTTTGAACTTGGAAATTTTACACTTTGAATTATGAATGAAGTTACTTTCTTGGATTTGCTTGTCGCCTACGGTTCTTTTAACGAGAATAAGTGGCCTTGAACTTATTGAAGGAAGGATGCTATGAACTTGGGTGAATTTGCTATTTTTCGGTCTGGTTTGTAAATCTACGGTCATTTTAAAGAGAGTAAGCGACCTTGAACTTATTGAAGGAAGAATAAATTCATTGTACTCTAGGATGTAACACTGTTGCTCTCTTGGTTTAGTTTGTCGTTCTACAGTCATTTTAATAAAAGTAAGCAACCCTGAGCGTATTGAAAGAAGGATATCATGAGCTAGGGGGGGGACATAGCTACTTTTTGGTTTGGTTAGTAAATCTACGGGTATTTTAAGCGGAGTAAGCGACCTTGAACGTATATTGAAGGAAGGATACCATGAACTAAGGTGTGATACTGCTACTTTCTCGGTTTGGTTTGTCGTTCTACGGTCATTTGGAGTAAGCGGCCTTGAACGTATTGAAGGAAGGATACAATGAACTAGGGATATTGCTATTTCTCGATTTGAGTTTGTAAATCTACTGGCATCTTAAGGAGAGTCAGCTGCCTTGAACTTATTGAAGGAAAAACACCATGAACTAGGGAGACATTACTTCTTTCTCGGTTTGGTTGATTACTCTACGATCATTTTAACGAGAGTTAAGTGGCCTTGAACCTATTAAAGAAAGATACCATGAATTAGGGCAACACGGCTACTTTCTCAATTTGGTTTATCTTTCTATGGTCATTTTAAGGAGAGTTCAATGCCATAAAAGAATACCATGAACTAGGGAAATTGCTGCTTCTCGGTTTGGTTTGTAAATATACAGCCATTTTAAGGAGAGTAAGAGGCCTTGAATTTTTTTATTGAAGGAAGAATGCAATGAACTAGGGTGACATTACTTTTCTAGGTCTGGTTTGTGACTTCACGGTCATTTTTCTTTTGCTATATGAGAGCTAATTGTACCTTCTACTTTCTCCAGTGTAACAAGAAAAGGATTTGAAAAATACTTGCATTTAGATTTCAATTATGCTTTTACAAGTTTCCTTCCCTAACACTTTCTGCAGTAATTTCTGAAATATTTTTGCAATTTGCACTTTTGAAGTCAAATTTCAAGCGACTGTTTAGAAACCAGAACGCAACAAAAATCAATTATGTGGTCCTCTCATTCAGTGTGGTCCTTAACCAAAGTTGGTCAAGTTTTTTAACAACCCCTAAGACCAAATTTAGAGATACTGCCTTATTGATTAGCACTAAGTCACTGAATGAGAGGAAAACATATTCCCAACTTTGGTCCTTAACCTCACTACGGGCCGCGGTAGCCCAGTTGGAAGAGTAACTGATTAGCAACCGGAGGGTTGCGAGTTCGAAACTCAGTCCAGCCAAAGACAGTCGTGTACACAAGCGCTGGTGCACCATCTGTCGTGGTCTCAGATGTCCTCACGTTGGTGTAGTGTGGAAGTTCAGAGAGGGGTGCCAGCTCAGGTGCTGACCACGTCACCTGACCGTGATTCAAAATTACGAGGCGTTGTCCTCAGATCTTTCCCATCGGGATTGATCCCGGACGGTCATCAACAGCCCATTGTGTTGCTCCAGGGCGACGTTAATTAACTATCTGCCTACCTTAACATCACTGGTCAAGCATTTTAACAACCCTTAAGACCAAACTCAGAGATACTGCCTTCTTTATTAGCACGACAGTGCAGAGTACCGAAGATAGCGGGGATTTTCCTTATGGTTTACTGCATAAAAAGTTCAGTCCCCAAACACTAGAAAAATGAAAGAAGCGAAGTCCTCAGGCCGTCTCTTTGGCTGCTATTGAGCAACTTTTCGGGATTCTGGGCCATCTGTTTCCCGTAAAAGATCAGCGGCGTCTCACAAATGACCCCAGCTCACGCAGAGGGTTCAAGTCTGTCAGTTTTACTGTCGTGCTCCCTGGCGGTCTAACCACTCTCAAGCTCACATCATTTGATTTATATCACTTTCGGTGGTTATTTCTGTTTCAGACACGCTTACAACCCTCAAAACCTTCAGAGGTTAAGACCATCGCAGTTTGAAGCGAGCTGATCTTCTGGGGCCGTCTTGAAACAAGCAAAATTTCCGAAAGGGAAAGAAACAGAAGCTCAAGATAAGCGAGCAATGGGAAGTGCACGAAGCACCTCGCTTACTTATTCAGTGGTTACTTATTCAGTTCAGCGTTGCATTGCTTCCGTGCAATGTAAACTCAACTACCTACCTATCTACCTTATTCAATGGCTAAGGAGGGTAGCAGGGGAGGTTGGCTCGAGCATCAAGGTCTAAAGCAGGGATGCACAGACCGCGGCTTGTGGGTCACATGCGGCCCTCCGTTGATTTGCTGGCGGCCCGCCTCAATAAATGTTGTTTTAACTTTAAAAAGTTACACGATAAGTAATTTTTAAAAAATTGCACATGCGCACAACAAAGTATCTGTGGCGCCAGGCGTGGCTCATGTATCTGTGAACAAACATTTTCAGTCATGAATATTGACAAATCGAAAAATAGGAACCGCTTGACGAATGAAAATTTAGAATCAATTTTGCTCTTGGCTGCTGCAAAAATCGGACCCAATATTAAAACAATTGTTAAATCAATGCAATGTCACTCATCAAATTAAATTCCTTATTTACTTCTTATTATCTTTCTTGTAACAATATATAACTATAAATAAAATAAATAATATCTGATAGATAACTCTCTTTCATGTTTTTTTGGTGATCTTCCCATAAGTCACAATGAATCATGTGGCCCTTGGTCTTAACAAGTCTGTGCATGTCTTTTTTATGGTGTATGTATACACTAGAAATCACGAGAATTAACCAGGATATCAATTTCTCATAGCTTAAAAATATTTTCAAACTCCTTAGCTTTCAAGCGATACTAAGAGCTTGAAAATATTCGGAATATTTTTCTAGTTACAAGGGTTTTTCTTATTTCTTTTTAAACATGTACAATCGTGTTTCAAAAACTTTAAACTCAATTTCTGGAGAACTGTGTTTTTGCAATACGATGCTCTGTTCAAACGGTGATAACTCAAGAATGAATTCATTATTATAATAATTTTTGTACCATTATAATCTATATAATACAGCGAATGTGTTTTGACTCTCAGAGTTATTAGTTAAGAAATGGATTTTTAATTTATTTTAAATGTAAAAATTCCTAAAATATCTTGATTTTTTTATGCTCTCTCTCTCTCTCTTGGTGAAAAAAAATTGTACAACACAATCTATTCCCTCTAACCTATTCCGAAAATATTGAGAGTCAAATCATGAAGAATAATACTAGGAATAATTTCCGACAGTGTTTATCTTTCTGAACAAATTAGATCACTGTTAAAAAACATGTTAATTATCTAATTATATCTGAATTAGATAATTAATGATTTGATTAATCTGATTTTTTCACACTGAAATGAGTTTAAGCATAAAACCAATGATCTATTGTAAAAAAATGGATTTTTAAAGTCAAAGTTTTTAAAAACTCTTCTAGTGTATATGTACACCTTGCACAAAATCGTGTCCTTCTCATGGAAGTATATCCCTGTACTGTGTATATAGTGCTGTGCGTGTGAAGTGAATACTTTCACGCACTTCATCTTCGGATTACAACTTTAAAAAACAATCCTTTCTGTATGTAGCTCCCTGTATGTGTATTGCTTTTCATGTAGCTCATTGTATTTGTATTACTATTAAGAAAAGAGAAGAGAGACAAATCACTAAAATTCTCTTCTCGTAAATGCCTGGAGAACATTTTTTCTTACTTCCGTCCTTAAAACTCATTCCCAGGAGCCATTAACTCCCCTAACAAAACTTAGCCTTATGCTAGTTTTTATGCATATTCAATAAAAGTAGTAACCAAAATTGAATTTAAATTTAACAGTATGAAAGTATACTTATTAGTAAATTTTATACACTAATTATTTTAATAATATATAATATGTTTTAAAATATAAAATAATTTTGTTTTGGACATGAGTTTGAACTCATTTGTACCAGGTCCTAATAAAGTCTTGCTTCGCCTCTATAGTTATGAACAATTGTTTGAAGTTTATTGTTTTCTTTCAGAGTTAGATCTACAATTTACTTTAAGCTTATCGTTGAATGAGGAATATCAAAAAGGTCTATTTCGATATACTCCAAGCTGAGTATCAAAAATGATTCGTTAAACCTTTGATTTGCATAGCTATCCATGCACTTTGTGCCCTAAAACTTTTTTTATCAATTTTCAATCAAAACTTTGTTGATCAATTTTCAAAATAAGACGTACAAGCATTCAATATTATTCTGGACTTTTTTCATAGAAATTTTCTAAAACAGCCTATCAGTCAATGAAGAATATTAAAAAGATCTAATTCTACATATCCCTGGAAAATCTAAGAATATTTTCGGAATACTCAAAATCCATCTTTAGCAACAACCAAATAAAAACACTTTTGTCGACTCTGAATATTTCATGATAAAATTTAGAAATGTGGGGCTAACTTCAATGGCGTAGACAACCCCACGAAAGGTTTATTTTTAGATTTTTTCACAAACATGAACATAGAAAATGTGCAGATAATTCTTTTATATTAAAATAAAATACCGGTTGTAAATTGTTTATTAAATTTGTCATTTACGATGAAATATAAAAGCATCTAGAGTATTATTTGTTACTGACATAACTATCTCACATATTGTAGCAGCTGTAATAACACTTCAAATGTGACAGGAATAAAAAGTGAATTTCAAAAAACAGATTTGAATATTTACTTAAAGTTATGTTATTGTCAGATACTTTTTTTGCCCATTACAACCATTTTAAAATGATTTATGGACTTGAAATTTTTACAGCATGTCGAGCAAAGATACTTTCATCGTTTAATGAACCAGAAAACCCATCTGTTGTGTTTTATATTTTTATAAAAGAAACTCGGTAAATTTTGTAGCTAAGTCGGTGATTTTCAATGCGACAAGTCACCGTTTCCTCATATATTAAACAAATTTCTGGTTCATGAAACAATAGCTACATGTTGCATTAAGTAAAACGTCGTTCGATTGTTATTTTGTTTAAGATCATTTGGAGGTTGAGGAAT
This sequence comes from Meta bourneti, assembly GCA_933210815.1. Taxonomy (NCBI): domain Eukaryota; kingdom Metazoa; phylum Arthropoda; class Arachnida; order Araneae; family Tetragnathidae; genus Meta; species Meta bourneti. The sequence goes on from OW119933.1 coordinate 81,996,018, forward strand.
CATGCTAACCACAGAACTTCGCGTGTCGTCACGGTCGAGGAGGTTTAGCAGAGTTCTTCATGAAAATGATTTTTTTTTTTACTTTGAATCCCTGAAATAACATTAAATAGACGTGAAAAGTTTGGAATTATTTTATTGCATAGTTTTATCTATAAAAAAATTCCAAAATGATGTAATTTTATAGGAAAAATCCCTTCTTAAGTAATCTATTACTTGTACACTATCTACTAACCTATAAGACAAAAAGATTTTGCGAAACTTTTTCAAAATGTAATGATGTCCAGATATTCATTTGGCATACAAAATTATGTCCAATTTAGCCTCCCTTCCGAAAAACAAAGTCCTAGTTATGCCACTAACTCAATCTTTTGCTATAAGTAGTGATATATATTTATTTGTAGAATCGCTCGAATATTAGTTGAACAATATTACAAGTAGAAATCTTTCTCCTGTCCAATAACAGATTTCGTGAACAGCGATTAACAAATAAAATTCCAATATTAATTTCGTTCAATCTACGATTATATGAGTGGAGCGTACATACAAATAATTCGAGAAACCTACCTTATTTAAGATACCTTATTTTTTTCATTTGGGCCTTTACCCCTTACTTCTCCACACACAACGCAATCAACCAGTCTTCAAAATTAAAGACACATAAGCATTGAATGTTTTTTCCAAAATTTTTCATCGAAATATTCTAGAGCAGGGGTCTGCAAAGTTTTGAAACAGAAGAGCCAAACTTGTCCCTTAGAACAATTTAAAAATTATCCTAGAGCCATAAATATATTTTTTAAAATGTAAAGTAATAATATAGCAGGTTATGATATTGATTATACCTTTATTAAATGAAGAAAAAAATTCCTCTCATTGGTTTCTCATTGGTTTCTATCAATGTGCTTAAATTTTCTTAGAAAGTTTCTGTATATCCGGTTTTTTGTGCGTGTAACTAATCGTTTTTGATTTAAGGCACGATTCCAAGTTGGTACCACTAATTTGGCTTCTCAATTTACATTTAATGAAATTCATGTTAGAAAACGGTTGTTGACATAAATATGTAGACCCGAAGATACTGAGAACACCAAATGCAAATTTTTTCAACTCATGATGAGACTCATGATGCCTTCCGGACTGGAAGGCTATTCCAAGTATTGAAACTCATTGAGTCTGCCTTCTGTAGGTCTTTTATAGCAGTCTGCTTGTGTGTTCAATCAGACTGCATTTCTTTTTCCAGTTCTTCTATTTCAGTACCAAGACGTACAAACTTGAAGCTCCATAAGTCTTTGCTCTACAAGTCCAGCGATTGTATTTCAAAATTAACAGCGTCAATGTCAAACGGAGAAAAATGTTCAGAAACTATGATAGTTTTATTTTCATTTTCACTTCAGAGTCGCATGCACGTAGCCAAAGAGCCGCATGTGGCTCGCGGGCCGCAGCTCACCGACCCTTGTTCTAGAGCAATCCCAGTCCATACAATGGAAGCTTGAATTACATAAACCCATGAAAATGTGTTCAGAAGCACAGGACAGACCTATTTTTAAGTAAGTTTAAGTATATACTCACTAGATGAATCTTAGTTTTAACAATTTAAACAGAGTTCTTTGCAGAAAAAGGTTAGGGGCAAGGGCTGAAATGGAAAAAAGGACACTGAGTCTCACCCTCATTTGGAGGAGGAAAAAGGTCCTTGAATATATTGTGCGCACTTCACCGTACTCCTACAATCATTCGCAGCTCATGAAAAATAAAAACTGGACTTTTCAAACTTCTTCCAAACTAACATATTCAGCAATATTTACAGGACAAACTGAATATGAGACTGTTCATTAACCTACTTGTGGTTCATCTTCACGTCAAAAACTGCCCTGTAGTGGCCAGTCTCTGGTGCAGAAACCTGTACCAAACTGTCCCCAGTTCAGGGCAAGGGACAATTTGTTTTTCCGACTTGGTTCTTTGTTCCACTTGTAGCAGGGAAGTTTTGTCTTGATAAGGTATCTTGTCGAAACATTTGGAGGGTTAAAAGCTAAATTCATATGGGCGTTAGGAAGTGTTTACTGTTGAAGATACCTGTTTCAACAAAGAACTCACTCTTGAATGAGACTATGGACAAAGAGATAAGTAGTTAATTAACTTCATACTGGAGCAACACAACGGGCTATTGGCGACTATCCGAGATCAATCCCAAATGGAAAGATCAAGGAAAGCTCGTAATTTTGAGCCACGGTCGGATGACGAGATCAACACCTGAGCTGGCACCTCACTCTCCAAACTTCCTCACCACGAAACATGAGGACATATGAGGCCGCGAAATATTTAACAGGTTCCAGCTCCCGTATGCACAACGGTCTTAACTGGACCGAGTTTCGAACTCGCATCCCTCCGGTTGATAATCTTCCAACTGGGCTACCGTGGCCCCTATGGACAAAGAAATGCTACTGTGTATATTTACGTCTCTTAAACAAAAAAATTAAATATTTTGTTAATCATAAAATGTTCATTAAATTTTATTATCAATGCATCTTTTCAAAAATGCACATTGGACCCAAAGAAATAAAGCACGAGGACTTCGTCCATATAGCCTTCCCCTTCTTCACTGCCCTGCCTTTACAACAGAAACCCAGTGAATATTTTGTGGAAGATCCCTCTGCTCTCTCCAAACAATAGTCGTTGATCGAATTTGTGCCTTTACAGCTCGATTTATAGGGGGTGGGTAGATACATTCCACCAATCAGCAAGTGGAAGCCTTTCTTGATGTCACGCTCAGACTTCCTCTCCTGGCCATTAGATAGACGGTGAGTCGTGATGCATTGGTAGGTCTGTTGGGGACAAATAATTCAGTTTCCGCAGTAACTTTCCCTTTAAAGGCTCAAACTTTGGCCATAAATTAGAACTACTTAGGATCCAGGAACCCAAGAGTATCTTGTTAGACCTCCACATGAATAAAACAATAAATACCCAACGCTGTGCCGACCGTGGTTGTGGTTCAAAAAAGAATCCAATTAACTAGATTCATGGGCTTCCAGTTTTTGGACAGCGGATTTTGAGCAGAAGCTTGCAAGGAACATGTTGGATATGCGCTTTCCTGCAAAAAGTATATGATAGAGAGAGAAGCTAATCTAAAATCTAAGTATATAAATGCCACAAAAATATTCATTTCATACAAAATTTTGGTTCTTTTGGTTCCGGACCGTCACCAATAGCTCGTTGTGTTGCTCTAGTGAGACGTAAATTCAGCTACCTGTCATACGAAATTTTGACGTGATATATTTTAAACACATCTATCATTCACAATGAATATAGGATCCGTCGTGACTCAGTGGGTATATCCACTGCGCTAGCAGCCTTCGAGTTGTAGGCGGCGAAGTATTTTTCTATGTAGGCGGCGAAGTATTTTTCTAGTATTTTTCTATGGCTCGACAATTCATTATTCAATTTGATAGTGAACTAAAATTATATCTTGTAACATGGAACTTGTAACTTCTCTTTCGATAACTACACGTTTTGAACTATTCTCCCACGAACCTGTACATTGTCTCATTATTGCTGAATGGAAAGATAAACTGAGATTAGAGATATTGGTAGAGGTAGGTAGGTATTTAAAGTCGCACTGGAGCAACTCGACGGGCTATTGGCGATGGTAAGGGATCAATCCCGAGGGGGAAGATCAGAGGACAACACCACGTAATTTTGAGCCACGGTCAGATGACGAGATCACACCTGAGCTGGTACCCCATTCTCCAAACTTCCACACAACGCCGACGTGAGAACATTCGAGGCCACGACAGATTTAACATGCACCAGCCCCCTTTGCAGACGATGGTCTTTGGTTGGATTCGAACTCGCAACCCTCCGGTTGCTAATCCGCTACAGATATCGGGAGAAATAGTGTTTTCTAAAATTATCCAGAATTCTGAACACTTTAACCATGGTTCAAAATTACGTGATGTCCTCAGATCTTTGCATTCAGGGTTTGATCCCTGATCGGCGCCAATAGCATTGTGTTGCTCCAGTGCTACGTTAATTAAAATACCTACCTTCCTGAAAATGTTTAAAAACGCGATATCTACAATAATTGAAACAAATGATTTTTAAGTACGGTGGATGAAAAATTTATTCATGTATATAAATTTTATAATGGTGAAACACACTTATCCAAAATTGCGTGGGTTGAGAAACCACGAGTTCAGTTTTTCTGAGATATGTAATAAAATAATAAATAATAATAAAATATAACAAATAATAAAGCAATGAATCCATGCCCAGATCGAGAAACCATGTGAAGACTTTCTAACCTGGGATGTAATTTGGAGGAATATTCACATTTATACCAAAATCCTGATAAATTGGCCTAATCTCTACCCAGATCAGGTATTGACCTCGTCATTTGACCGTGGTTCAAAATTACAAGATGCTGTTCTGAGATCTTCACTTCGGGAATGATCCCGGACCGTCGCCAATACCCTTTTGTGTTGCTCCAGGGCAAGGTAAACTCAACTACCAACCAAAGAAATCTCTATCACAGTAATTTAAGACGACGTTTTTACACAGTGGAGTATCTGGACAAAAATACAGGCAGGTATAAATTGAGAGTTCAGAAGGTTTTTTGTTAATAATTAGCTGTTTATATTACTATCTCATGTATTACAATATATTTGAAAAATAAACGTTAGTATAATAATTTCTTATATATTAGATAACTTAATTTGTTGCGAATCTAATTATCACAACTACTTGAAACATACTGTGTTGCAAGTATAAATGTTTTGTAGCAAAACTGCAATACTACACATCGATGCAAAAAGGAACCAATGGTCAAAATGGTCGAGGCTGGTTCTGATCACCAAGCCAAATTTGTACATCTGACTTAATGTTCTGAAATATAAACATGAAACATTTATGAAACAAGAAACATCAGTCTCAAAATTTTGTTATCGAGGTTCAACTTGTTTTCTCGACACAAATGTTTTAAATAGACACAGATTTCAGAAAATAAAACAATTTGGTCCTTTGGTAGGAAAAGTCGCGGTATCGGGGAAAGTTTAATGTGTGGTTGAGCTCACCTTCCTAACGACATCCTAATTGTCCCACCGATTTTACTTTTCTGAGCCGATACAAAACGATTGAAGAGCACATTAAACATAAACCTACAAGGTTTAAAATTAAGCACCAAAATAAGATTTTTTATAAAATAAGTGAATAAATTACATTCTTTAATGACCTTCCTCTCCCAGGTACTTATGCAGAGCTGATTCAGACATTGCAAACTGTTTTAAAATCTGCATAAAAATTTGCGAGCTTTCATTACGATTGTGAATTATGGAAGGAAAACTTTTTGAGTTTTTCTCAATCTACGGTGAGTACATATTTAAGTTCCTGTTCGATTTTTCTTAATTTAACGAAATAGTTTAACTCTTTGGGGTTAGGTGGATTAAAAACTGTCCCACCTTTTGCTTAGCTTTTTATGTATGGAGGGATATTTTTAACTCACCTCAAAAAGTTGAAATTACTCATAGTCATACAGTTTAATATTTTATTTAAAGTTCTTCATTGAGTTGGCAATGCTATGAACTAACGCTAAATGTCTAAATAACTTAAAACAAAAATTTACACATGTCAAAACGTATTAGTAAGTTATTGACACTGTTGTGATTAAGGCTGGCAAATTGTGTGGTGCAGTGAATTTTTGTCTTTCATAACGGTAAATGTTTTTTTCCGTAAAAATTTATTATGAGTGAATAAATCGTTTTACAATAAAAAAACATGATATTTGATGTTTTATACTAATTTTGAAGCTGAATAAGTGAATAAACAATTCTGTGCAACTTGTTTTTTTCTTTAAAATCGTGTGCCTCAAAGAGATAAGAGAAAAAGGGAAGATCGTACATTAATAAGCCGATACAAAATCATTGAGAGACCCAATAAACACGCAAAATCTGGAATAATAATGGGAAAGTAGGAAAAACCCTTTGATTTCTTCACAATCAATTAGTACACATTCCAATTCAAACTCCTGGTTAGTTTTTCCAAATTACGAGGTGTTGTCCTCGGATCTTTCCCCTTGGGATTGATCTCGGCCCTCCGCCAATAGCCCGTTGTGTTGCTCCAGTGCGACGTGAATTAACTACCTACCTACTTGGTTAGTTTTTCTTTACCCTCCAAGCGGACCTAATGCCGAACTGAATTCGAAATGAATTTTCCGAACACAGTTCGGAAAGTTCAGTTCGAATACAGCCAGAAAATTCCCTCACCGTAAGTGACAGATCAAAAAAGTACGAACACAACACACATTTCGCTCCACTCGAAATATTTTCTATCTGACGCCTACCACGAAATAGTTTAAGAGATGAAACGAATTAATCAATTATTAGTGAATAGATACATAATACATAGAATTAGTGAATAGATACATAATACATAGAATTAGTGAATAGAATACATAGAATTAATGAATAGATATATAATCGTTGAAGGGCACATTAAAAATATAAAATTAGAAGACAAGAGAAAAATTAAGCACTAAAACAGAGATCTTTAATAAAATTAAATAAATAAAACAATAAACCTTAATGACCATCAGCACCTAGATAAGCAAGCCACAGTGCTCATACTTAATAATTGAGAGGAATTAAATACAGTGAAAATAGGAAAGAAAAAATTGAGCACTGAATTAAGTTCTCCCATGGAATAAATAAGCAATATCTTTAAGGACTTTCCTCACCTAGTTACTTATCCGATACATAATTGAGGGGTACACAGAAAATTAGGAAGAAGAAATTGAGCAATAATATAAGATGTTTCATAAGATAAATAAATAAACAATCTCTTTAAGGGATTTTTCTGCTCAGTGCTTATGCGGAGAGTCGATGCATAATAGAGATGCACCGAAAATTAGAAAGAAACAATTAAGCACTAATATAAGAGGTTTGCTAAAAGAAATAGTATCTTTAAGGACTTTCCTCTACTGGGTACTTATGTGAAAAGCCGATACATAATTGAGGGGTACACCAAAAATTAGAAAGAAAATATTGCGCCCTAAATTAAAATGTTTCATAAGATAAATAAATAAACAATATCTTTAAAGCCTTTCTTCTCCTAAATACTTATGTGGAGACCAATACATAATTGAGGGGTACATCGAAAATTAGAAACAAAAAATTGAGCACTAAATTAACATTTTCCATACAATAAGTAATATCTTTAAGGTCTTTTCTCTCCTAGGTATTACTTATGCGAAAAGCGATATATAATTGAGAGGTACACCGAAAATTAGAAGAAAAATTTAGCATTAAATTGAGATCTTCTATACAATAACGAAAAATGTTTAAGGACTTTCCTCTCCTAGATACTTATGCGAAGAGAAGGTACATAATTGGGTATACCGAAAATTAGAAAAAAATTAGCACTAATATAGGATGGTCCATAAATGAACAATACATGTAAGGGCTTTCTTCACCTAAGTACTTATGCGGAAAGCCAATACATAAATAAGGGGTGCATTATTAGGAAGAAAAAGTTGAGCACTAATATAAGATATTTTTTAAAATAAATACTATCTTTAAGGACTTCTATCAGGAACTTATGCAAATCCGATATTTAATAATTGAGGGGTAGATCTAGAACTATAGGAGGGAAATAGAGCACTAAAACAAGATCTTTCATAAAATAAATAAATGTCTTTAGAAACTTTCTTCTACCAGGTACGTATGCAGAAATACTTAATAATTGAGAGGTAGACCGAGAATTATAGGTGGGAAATTGAGCACTAAAACAAGATCTTTCGTAAAATAAATTATTGTCTCTAAGCACTTTCCTCTCCTAAGTACTTATGCAGAGCGGACACTTAATAATTGAGGGGTATCTACACCCAGGATTATAGTGGGAAATTGAGCACTAAAATAAGAGCTTTCCCAAAACAAATAAACAATACTATATTTAATGACCTTCCCTTCCTGAGTAGTCATGTAGAAAGCTGACACACTCAGCTCTGCATCAACCTGTTTTAAAACCAAAATAAAAACAGCGCGAGACTCAACGATTTGCGAGTTCTCATTACGACCGTGAATTATGGCTTGTTTCGAACCGGGGTGTAGCCAAACACGGGTCCGTTCCATGCATGCGGGTGGAAACTAATTACCTCCCCGCGTATGTTAATAATGAAACATCAAAGGAAGGATCCTACCTGCTGTGAAGTCCCCTCGTGCAAGAGCGTTGCCGAGACGTATGCTCTGTTCTAGCTAGCGATTCCTGCCCGCCAGGCATTAAAAGGGTCAAGCTAGTAACGGGAGAGAGTTAAGAAAACAGAATTAGACGCATCCCCGAAAAAATAAATAAAACAGATGCCCGGGTGAAAATACTCCCTAAATCTCCTTTATAACTCTTTCCTCCTATTTTTGTTATTTATTTTTGACGCATTTTTTCCGGGAATTTTTAAGCGGGGGTTTATTACCCTGCTAGGGTTAGTAGCCCGGGGATGTTAAAGAGTAGGTGGCAAGCTGCATGTCAGACACAGCCGGCTGTTTTACAGCACCTTTTAATCACCCGTTCCCCTTTCTATCCTACGGCCTGTTACGCTCGTAAAACAGCCTTCAATGTATTCCGGGTGAAAATTTATTGAATCGGCGTAATTCCGCAGGAAAAAGATGGAATACGGGAAGACAGTAAAACGCTGCACCGGTCGAGGCTGTCTAACGGGATCCGCCCACAGCGGGAGCTCTGGCCCAATCCAGACGGAGGAAAGCGGTAGCCTAGCAACCGGGATGGGATCCCAGGGAAGAAGAAAGAAGGAGGGAACTTGAATGCGTATCTATTTGAATATCAGTGAGCTTAAGCTTCCGTGGCTGGTTTTTATGCAGCACCGGCCAATCGGGTTCCTGGTCGGGGGGACCTCCAGGGGGACTCGAATGATGATAGGTTTGTGTTCGGAAGGGGACATGTAATGATGAAATCTTTCCGGGAAAACCAACATCATGCGAGGGAGAAATAAGAGGGAATTCTTTGTTGTTTACACATCATGAGGCAAATGCTGCGTAAATAAAATTCAGTAAGACTCAGATATGGGCATAAAACAGATAGATAACTGGAAGTATTTGCGACGCAAATGCCAGGGAGTTTTCTGTCGCCGAAGTAAGGAATAAACATGAAAACTTAAATTCAAATCTAGTCACGTAGCTTCAACAAATATATCTTTCTGCAGTTGCAAACTCCATGCAAAAAAATGCTTTTCAAGGAACGTAAATTTATATCAAACTAAAGAAACATCCGTTGAAGATGTGATATGACTGTTGTCGGTAGTAAAATTCGGTGTAACGTTTATTTTTCGTATCGAACAATATAGTTAACAATTCAAACGCGATGTACGAGTATACATAATATAGAAGAGTGTTTGGAAGTTATCGCAACTGAAAAAAGTAGAAGAGAGATACAAAGAAAAACCCTTGCTGTTAGTAAATGTTTTGAAACGGGGTTTAATTCCTTGTTATTGTTTCATCATTTTTAGCGTTTTTGTAAATAGTTATGCGGTTTAGTACATAGAAACTCTTCTATAAATGTCATTTCCTGTTTTCAACTGCTTTTCTAGTATTATTCAATCGAGATTTGTTATTTGTTTATTAAGTTAACTATGTAAAAACCACGGTTTTCTTCAAATGAGTTTACAAATACTATGTCTTTTCTTTTCTATAAACTTGATACAAAATATTTACTTTTAGGTAAATAAAAAAAAGGTATTTTTCTAGCATTTCAGCTATTTGCTAAAATTGTCTAGATTTCACAACTGGTTTATTTGAAATGCTATTTAAAAAATTATCGATGGCATTAGCAAGATTTACTGTACCAAGAATTAGCTGTAAAATCTTGTTTCCGGTAATAGTCATTCGTAATTCGCAACTATTAATCCTTCTAAGATCGCACTGAGTCTGTGTTAACGTTAACCTCATATTATTTCATTGTAAAGTGAGATATCTTAATTAATAACTAAAAACATATATATCAAACCCACAGAAAGTTTTAATAAATGATAATGACTTCGTTTCCCAGCCATTATGGCTTTCAGTGCTGGCAAAAATATCATACGTCGTTCTCCAAAACATATCTATTATTAATTTGTGGGTGTACTAACAATTAAGAAACAAATAAGTTCGATCGGTAATAAAATTGGCACAAACCTTTTTACAGATAAAAAAACTGTAAATAAACCAACATTAACAAGATTTTCAATAGATAGAGCTTGGAGAGTACCTATATATTCACCTTTTTTAAAACATAATTAGTCGTTTACAACTATATAATACCTAAAACTAACTCGATATTTGAAATACTTGCAGATGTAGCTAATTTAAAATACTGTCCCATCCTAAAAATGTCATTGTCCTATCCTATATTTTTCATGATAGGGAAAGGATAGCTGTTTTGTCATTCTCTAGGGTTATTTTTGTTTCACTCAGGATAATTAGAGTGTACATAAATGGAATGACGAGGAAAAATTGATCTTTCAAAATTTGTGAGACTTTATGACACATCAAGATTTAAAGTTTCCTTTGTTCTTAATTGAGATGTTTCCATATAAGTTATAAATACTAATAGAAAGAAACGTATAAATCTATATATATGACTACATAATGTGAAATTAATTTTACTGCAATCCTAAACTTACAGATGGAATAAACAATCTCTGGAATGTTAAACTCAAACTAAAATATTTTTAAAAATTGCAGGTGTAACACACATACAGTAGTGGTAAAAAGTTTGAGATCGGCTATAAGCTAGAACGTAGGTTTTATTTGATTGATATGTCATCATTTTCCTTTAAACTTCAAACACACGTGACATTAGTACTTTACAATACATCTCATTTTGAAAAAGAATTTTGTTGGATTGCATTTGAAATACACTAAGTCAAAAACATAGTTCCGAAGGGAAAATTTCTACTTTATGATAAACTTACAAAGTGTGTGTCTCAAGAAGAAATTTATCCTTCGTATAAAGAAAATAAATGACTTAGTGGACTTCACCAGTCTAAAGAACTCCACAATCTGGTCTCGAAAAGTTAAAAAACTCGTATCTTGAAGATTTTGACTTTGTGTTTCATTAAGCCGCAGATTTATAAAAATCTTTCTTAATCAGTAGTGTATCTAGGATTTTATTATGGAGTGGGGATTCAAAGTTAATGTCGGGATGTTCATGCAAAGTTCAGATCTTATTAAATTTTTTAACCCTCTGACAGTCACGAGATTGCCAAGTATTGTAATGTTGCTTTCACCTCACAGCACAAATAGTGATTAAATAATCATATCTACTGATCGAAAGAATCCCATGAAAGAGTCTGTCGGCCAAAAAGGTCGAAACTGTTTTGAAGTCATACAGGAAAAGACTGCAGGATGCATGATGGATATATACATGAGAACCCCTCAGGGGGTTAAAATCCTATTATATTATTTTTGGTTATCAAACTATGAACTTTAAGATTACTGTTGCCGCATAAAAAATCATACAAATCAATAATCCATAACACGAATAATTGTATAAATGGTTGTTCCCCGAAAATAATTACAAGATAGCTTACATTAAATAGCATTAAGCAAATATTCAAACCACGGGTTTGAAAATTTCGCTTTTACTATTGTCTCTGCCGAGAGATCGATACGATGCATAAATATGTGAATGTATGAGGTGTTGAGAGTTAGAGCGGAAAAAATCTGTATACAGTCATTGCTTTCATGCATAATAACGAATTTTAAGTCATTGAAGTATTTATATGGTTAACATTAATTCTTAAATTAAGTTAATTTAAGAGTAAATTAACTATGATTGTATTAAAAAAAGCAAACGTTATTGTAATTTTTGAGTAGAGATTTTTCATAACTAAATGAAAATATTCTCAATTTCTATATGGCCCGTGAAGCCTCCTGAATATGCGACGGATTTTAATCATTGCTATTCAAATATAATTTTATTATATTTGTATAATTAATATATCAAATATAATTTTATAACAAAGCAAAAGTGTCTAATCGATTTTATTTCTAATATTAAGGGGATATACTCTATTTTTTGCTAAAAACTACTGCTTTTTGGGGAAGTTTTACTGACGAAACTATGCAATCAAATAATACCATGCTTTTCAGGTCTATCTATTAGTGTTTTCGGTATTGAAAATTTTTTTAATCATTTTCCTGAAGAATCACGCCTGCTAACCCTCCTCGACCAAGACGCCACACTAAGCTGCTTGGTCACTGGTTGGACTGATTTCTCAACTTCCAAGTGATCTTATATGAAAAAAATTGAATGGCATTTTATTTACACATGCAGGTATGGTTTGATAAACAAGGGATTTTTTAATAAAATATTTGGGCAAATGGTGACTGGTCAAATTGAAAATCATCGATTTGGCTAAACAAATTAGCCGAGTTTTTTTGCTGTAAAAATGTAAAAACGTGACATACCACTTTTCCTGTTCACCAAAAGAAAGGATGTTTCTTGACATGTAAAAATTTCAAGTTCATGAATCCAATATTGTTATAGATATCATGCTATACATGAATACAAAAGCTATTTCGACAAAAACGCGTTTTTAAGTTTCAGTGGAGTTAACGGAAGCAAATTCAGTATGTATATTTTCCTTCTAATTACCGGTGCCCTTACAGTGTGATTACCTTTTAATCGCCATCTTTTGATGACAAATCGTTGAAAATCTACTTGATAGAATTTACATCTTTATGACGTGTTCACGCTTTAAATTCTACATCTGCGCGCGTATTTGAATGACTTATAACGGGCAAATTTTGACTTAAAATTTGGTACACGTATTCTTAAGACCCAAAAAATAAAATTACGAGAAAAATACAAAATCAATTTTTTTCGCCCCCAAAAAATCCCCTGAATGCATAATCTGCTTCCTATTGAATGTAAAACCAAGGCCTGGATTTTGGCCTGGGCTTCATTTCTACAACTATAATCAGGACAAATTCCAGCATTACGGGATTTATGGCCATCCATTTAAGAAACATTAACGATACATTTTTCCGCGACACTGAAATACCTAATAGTGTTAGAGATGCATTTGCTTTATATAAGGTTCGTTAACCGACAAGCCTGATTAGCAAGTTAGTAAAGCAAGTTAGTAAAAGTAAGCGAGAAGCATTTGTAAAATTTGAATCATTTGAAAACGACTAGAGCTGATTTCAATCAAACCACCAATCAACCAGAAAGTTTTAGAAAACGTAGCAATATTGCACACAAGATGTATAAATAAATTGAAAAAATCTACAAACCAAATTTAGAATCACTCAACAAAAATATGGTTACAGGTAATACAAAAGTATGTTGCCGAACTATTGTTATTTTCAGTATTGTGTTTGTTCTAAGCCCTGACGTATTTTCTAATATTTATCGGTTTCTGAAAGAAGAATTATTAAATCTATTTTTAATTCAGTTTTAAAAATGTTCGCAGCTGGCATTACTGGAATCAGCTGTGATTAACCAAACACGCCATAAAAGTTACGCTATAACAAAAAGTATTCTGATGTTTGTTAGGTGTCGATTCCGGTATAACTTATACCCTGGGTGAATTTCTTTCTTCTGTGTTAATAAAACTTTCCTCTTGTATGTGTCCAGTTCGATTCTTTTCTGGGTGTATTTATCTTCTCTGTATCAGTAAAATTTTTGCGTGTATGTTTGTTGTGTATTACTTCATGTCTGTCTTTTGTTTGGTGCAGCATGGCTAAATATGGTCTTTGCGCCATAAAAACCCAACCAACCAATCTTGTGTATGTCCATGACCTGACATTATCTGTCTTTTGTTTGGTGCAGCATGGCTAAATATGGTCTTTGCGTCATAAAAACCCAACCAACCAATCTTGTGTATGTCCATGACCTGACATTATCTGTCTTGTGTTTGGAGCAGCATGGCTAAATATGGCCCCCTTGCGCCATAAAAACCCAACCAACCAACCTTTATGTGTCCATTATTTGACGTTGTCAGTCTTGTGTTTGGAGTAGCTTGACCAAATATGGTCCTTGCACCAGGAAACCCAAAGACCCCGACATTTGTACTAAAGCTGAGACTACTATCACTTCAAATAACTCTAGAAAAATGCTGTAAATCACTTAAGCTATAGTGACCCTATGTACCACAGCAAAAATTGAAAAATGAAAAACAATAAAAATAAAACAGCGTCAGTTTCATACTCGTAGAATTATACTCTTTTACCATCTCGTATTACCGACCTCATTTTAAATTGATGTTTCGATTACACAGAAATGGTTAACTAATTTGTAATCGCTGTACAAGAAACAGTATTATTAATCTATATAGATTTTTACACCATATTTTTTTCAAGCAATTCAATTAACATATTTTGTATTTACAGACTTGCTGAAAAAGTAGTTGCTGAAACCTTAAGATACGAATTCTCTATGAAACTGTGATTTTTGTGCATCGAGTATTGGTTTTCAGGATTAATAATGGAGGTAATTGTAATTTTTATGTATCTATTTATTTTACTGCATTTGAAAAGTTCTAGGTAGGTATTTTAATTAACGTCGCACTGAAGCAACACAACGGGCAATTGGCGACGGTCCGGGATCAAACCCGAAGGGAAAGAACCGAGGACATTACTACGTAATTTTGAACCAAGGTCAGATGACGAGGTGAACACCTGAGTTGGCATCCAATTACTTCCACACCACGCCAGCGCAAGGATATTTGAGACCACGACAGATTTAACGTGCACCAGCCCCCATGTACACGATGGTCTTTGGTTGGATTCGAACTCGCAACCCTCCGGCTGCTAATCCGCTACCCTTCCATCCGGACGAAAAGTTCTAGAATATTCTAGTTGTATAAATATTTTAAAATTGCAAATTTATTTTCATTAACTCTTTATAAAGCAGTAGTGTTTTTGTGATACATTATTCATTTGTCCTAGCATTCATGACTGTCTTATTAATTGTGTCTTTTATATATTTGTTAAAGATACTAATTATTTGTATGCATTTTCATTCCATTTTAGGCCATATTGACATCTAATCATGTTTACAAAAGTCAGTATAGTGAGAAATTTTCTAGACCTACAGCCTAGACGTGTTCTTAGATACAAAAACTTTAATGTTAGAGATATATTATAAGTCTACTCCTCTCTTATATCTGTAACACATATATTTAAGACTAAAATGATGAAAAAAATGGAAAATTGCAAAGCAGAAAACGTACTGTTAAAATGTCATCCTGCTACTTCATCAAGACAGCTGATAAACGCTCATTAATTTGAAATCGTTCACAGAATGTTGGATGATAAAATTATAATGATTCCGCTAATATTATATTTGATATTTTATATATATATATATATATATATATATACCGACGTTTTCTCTTTTTTAATATTTAGATAAGGGAGATCCATTTTGTCCGTTGAAAATCAGCCTTCTGATAACAGCTGTCTCAAGAATGCTTCATAAAAACAGGTTTTGGCCCTAATTAAGCAGGAGCCATTATCTTACACTGGGGTAAGTTTATAGATTCGTATTTTGGTAGCAAACCGACCGATTTGTTTCATAGCTCATCACCAGGACCCTCATATAGGAGGGTCACTGGTACCATGGTACCTGTACCCACGGTCTAAGGAGGCCATTGGAAATAAATACTGTGACGAGCAGTTTGTTTCTGTGTTCAAAAGGTTATAAATATTTTTATTGGGTTTATAATAAAGATAGGTAGATAGTTCAATTAACGTCACACTGGAGCAACAATAGCCTGCTTTGTTGCTCCAGTGTGACGTTAATTGTCCGGGTTCAATCACGAAGGGAAAGATCAAGGACAACACCTTGTCATTTTGAACCACGGTCAGATGATGAGGTCACTAACATTTGAATGTCACATTTGACTTGATTATACCACTATACATGATTTGACCACGATATATATGATTTGACCACTTTTGATTCAAATGTCACCACTGACATTTGAATTTGAATGTAACTTTGTCATTTTGAACCAGGTCAGATGATGAGAGCTGGTATCCCGCTCTCCAAATTTCCACACCACGTCAAAGTGAGGACATTTGAGGCCACGACAGATTTAACATGCACCAGCCACCACGTACACGACTGTCTTTGGATTGATCGAGTTTCCACACACAATCCTCCAGTCGCTAATTCGCTACTCTTTCAACAGATCTACCACGACTCCTTTATTAATACAGGTGTATAATCATTCTACAGGATGGGCAAAAATTCAATCTTTAGTAATTCCTTTATTTTTGTTTGAAATTTACAATATCGTAGGACGCGGTAGTCCAGTTGGAACAGCAACGAATTAGCAACCGTAAGGTAGCTCGAAACTCGGTCCAGCCAAAGACCGTCGTATACACAGGGGCTGGTGCACGTAAAATTTGTCGTAGCAACAAATGCCCTCATGTTGGCATGATGTGGAATTTTTGAGAGTGTAGGTCCAGCTCAGGTATTGATCTCGTCATCTGACCTGGTTCAAAATTAAGAAGCGTTGTCCTTACTTCTTTTTCTTCGGTAATATCTTGACGAGATATCTCTTTGAAACCAATTGGAGGGTTAAGGTAACTTTAAGATTGTTTTGTGCATGGTAATCTATGCCACACTTAAACCTCTTGGCGGTAATCTATCATTGACTCGTCGATAGACTGATCAGATCTTGTTGGGCGAGATATCACGTCATTACCGATAGATGGATCAGATATTGATAGATTACACTGACCAAATCCTGACTGACGAGATATCGAGTCATTACCAATAGACTGACCAGATCTTGATCTCGTCGTCATAAAAAAATCGACAATATCTTGACGATATATCTCGTCATTAGCAAAACTGGTCAGATTTTAACGGACGAGTAATCTCGTTGAAACAACTTGGAGAGTTAAACACATACGATGTAAATGTTTTAAATTGAGCTGCCAAAAAAATGAGTTATCTAATTCTTGCATTCAGGTGACGATATATTCTCGCAGTTTAACTAATAAACGTTAACTACTTTACTAAATACTTCCCCACGATACTAATAGACTTATCGTTTTTGGATTCTGAACTATAAATCTTCATTAAAAACTTTTGTAAGCTCACTGGAGCAGAGATAGTTATCGGAACTTCGTGGACACAAATCGCCCTTGTTCGCTTATTTATTCTCAGGTGAGACTTGTTCGAAAGAAAGCCGAGTTAAGGTTTGAAGTAGTCAGAAGAAGCGAAACTTTCTCCCGGTTACTGCAGAGCTAAAGTAGTTTTTTCTCCCGCTCCTTTTCTCCGGGAAACTATTCCGGAGTTTGATCGTGGAAAAGTCCTTTGTCGGAAGGAACACAATGCGGAAGTTTCCATCATAGCCTAGAATTATGGGAAGGCCGGCTGATCACGTAATCAAGCGGAGGCAAACTTTCCGATCTCGTATATCACCCGGCCCGCCCATAAAAGTCACTGGGTGCGGATTAATTCGAAAGGGGGCCACAGATCGAAGTTAAATCTCGCAACGTGATTGGACGATCGATCGTTACGTCAGCATCCAATCACAAATTAGGCCTCCTCGACTAGGAGTTGGTAGCAGAGGAATGTCCAAGCTGCCTCCACGAAAGCGTGCCTGGAAATTAAGGGATTAGACAAAGGCAATCGAGGAAGGGGTCGAACACGGTTCCCGAAGATTTCGAAGCACTTTCCCGAAATTAATTTCCCCTAGACTGATGATGGTCAGTGGACGTAGATTAGATTCGGGATCTCTTTATGACCCACCACCCCTGATGATCGGACGCATTCAACACATATAAAGCGGCCTGACTAAATAAAAGCTCATGCATACTAAAACAATAAATATTGCGTCCTCCGTTTCTGAAGTAGTCAGTTATCTTCATTTATCCTTAGAAGAGGGAGGCATATAGAGTGCTCTTTGGAAAAGCATAATCCCCTATTTATGAAGCAGATGCAACTTTTGTGGATACTAAAATATCCGTCTTCCCAGCAGAAAAATACAGTATTGCTCGCAGGAATCTTACAAATGCTTTTCTCGTGCTTCCATCGGGAAATCTAAGTTTTTCTAGTGGTTCATGTTTATAATAGTGCTATCATTACACACACAAGATATTAATTTCTCCATTAACCCTCCAAGTGGTTGCGACTTTGACGAGAAGCCTCGTCCATCAAGATCTGCCCAATTTTGATATGATGAGATATATCGTCATAAGGATATTGCCGATTTTTTTTTATGACGAGGTCAAGATCTGGTCAGTTTTCTTCTAATGACGAAATACCTCGTCCATCAAGGTTTGCTCATGGTTTTGCTAATGACGAGATACCTCGTCTATCAAGATCTGCTAATAGTTTTTGATAAGGATGAGATAACTCGTCAAGACAATAATCAGGAGGTTAAAGAGCATTTTCTATTTACATGTAATTTTAAAATTATGTCTTTTTCTAACTAAAACTGACTACTGTTTTCAGAAAAATTGTATTACGGTTGCATAAATGTTGCTTTAAGAAAACCAAAATTATCTCTTTGATGCATAAATTTTCCTAAGTCCAATATTCTTTTAATGTTAGAGTTCTTTTCTTTCATACTGATGTATATAAATCTAATTCTTTAATTTGTATTCACACCTGATATGGAAATCTAATTCTTCAATCCATTTATACTTGACGAATATAAATCTAATTCTCTTTAGTTTGTATTCACATCTGAGATATAAATCTAATTCTTTAGTCTATATAGTTACGCAAGAATTAGGTAATTCAATTTTTGAGGTTTTGATTTTTTGGTTTTCCAAGTCAATTGCCTGTTTTATACACTGCTGGCCACCCAAATTGCAACACCAAGAAAGACAAGAGATATCACAACAAAATTTATTTTGTAGATAACATGTTGACCAAGTATCAAATGATTAAATTTATAAACTTCTGTGAAGTGTGGTTCCTGCCAAAATCAGTAGCCAGAGTAGCCACCATTGTTGGAGATCACCGCTGCCACACGCCTCGGCATTGATTCGAAGAGACTTTGGATGTGTTCTTGGGGTACAGCAGACCAAGCAACTTCCACACGTTTCCAAAGTTGATCTGGTGTGGCAGCTGGGGATGTATTCTGGGTCAATCGTTGAGCAACCATGGACCACATGTTTTCTATCGGCGAAAGATCCGGAGAGCGAGCTGGCCAGGGAAGCAATTCAATCTGGCGATTGACGAAGAACCCTTGGACAATGCGTGCCACGTGTGGTCGCGCATTATCCTGTTGAAATATGGCTGTGGGCAAGCCCTGAAGATAAGGAAGGACAACTGGCTGCAACACCTCGGAGATGTATCGCTGGCTGTTTAAAGTACCGGCAATGCGTACTAGAGGAGTGCGAGAGTGATATCCAATACCGCCCCATACCATAATACCCGGTGCAGGACCAGTGTGGCGGTGCATAACGCAGCTGTTCAGCATCCTCTCTCCACGGTGTCTCCAGACTCGAATCCGACCATCGTGGTGTTGCAGACAGAAGCGTGACTCGTCAGTAAAGACAATTTCATTCCATTCTGCCGTCCACATCCTTCTTTCATCGCACCATTGGCGGCGGAAACGTCTGTGGTTCTGCGTCAAGGGTAGACGAAGCAATGGACGTCTTGCGGACAGACCACTCTGCTGTAAACGGCGTCGAATGGTACGCGCAGACACTGGATGATGCGGTACAGACTGAATGTGCTGTGCTATGGTTCGTGAGATGTGGCTGAGCGATCCGTCACTGCCATACGCACAATATGCCTGTCATCACGTGAAGTGGTGCACTGAGGTGGATGCGATCGAACACGTCGGTCCGTCGTACCCTCCTGCATCCAACGATTACATATCCGCATTACAGTTGTTTGGTTTCGTCCAACACGACTACCGATTTCCCTGAAAGATAATCAACAATCTCGGTAGGCCACTATCCTTCCTCTGTCGAACTCGGATACTTGATCAAAAGATGATCGCTGTTTTCTACGAGGCATAATTGATCGTTTTTTTTGAAAAAACCACAAGAAAAACACAATTGCCGTACTTGAAATCGTCGAAATCTCCAAGCCTTAAATAGCGCTTTGAAGTGGCGCCACAGGCGCGCGTGATGTGCGTCTGAGCTGAAATTCTAATCATTTGCATATCTCACCTCCGCTAATGCATGTTGTAAATTTCATATTATTTGCATGCTTCCTTCAGGGTGTTGCATTTACGGTGGCCAGCAGTGTATATACTTACATTTTCTTAATATACACTTTTTCAATTTACGTAATTCTTTCATTCAGGTGATATATTCTTAAGGAAGACAAAAAGTTATTTCATTAAAATCCTCCTAGTGGTTGTCTCGACGTGGTATCTCGTCATTAGCAAAACCTGAACATATCTTGGAGGACGAGATATCTCGTAATTAGAAGAAAACTGATCAGATCTTGATCTGGAAAAAATTGGCAATTTCTTGATGACGAGATATTTTATCATTAGCAAAATTGGTCAAATCTTGATGGATGAGATATCTCGTCAATGTTTGATTACTGCTATCTGAAGACTTTTGGTGCTGGTGTACTGATAGTTTTTTACTATTTTTACAAAAAGGTTTAAAGACGAGGTAATAAAATTTTACTGTATGAACTTGTGTCAGTCACCCTCTTGGTTGACTCGACGAGATATCTCTCGTCATTAGCAAGACTAACCAGATCTTGATGGACGATATACTAGAAAAACTGAGCAGATCTTGATGGATGAGATATATCGTCAGTAGAAAAAACTGACCAGATCTTGATCCCGTCATCATAACAAAATCGGAAATATCTCGATAACGAGATATCTCGTCATTAACAAAATTGATCAGATCTTGATGGATGGTATATCTCGTCGAAACCATTTCGAGGGTTAAAAAATATTTATGCTACTAGATTCAGTAAATGTACAAGTAAAAACAGTTGTATCCGACATCGCTGCTTTCTTGATGTTACATTAGTACTTTTTCCCTAGATTGAACTCTTATTACTATCTTCTTGATTTCAGCTCCATGGCAGTGCGACGTTAATTAAAAATACCATACACTAGCATACCAGCTCCATGGTTGGACGTCACAATAATCGTTTTGCATCGGTGAGATTGAAGGGGAACAGGTATTTATATAAAACATTTTATAATACTTTACTATGTATAAAAATATGACTTTATCCTTTTAAAAAAAATTCCATACACCAGATAACTGGTTTAACTCTTTGAGGTTAGGTGGGTTAAAAACTGTCCCACCTTTTGCTTTAGCTTTTTATGCATGGTGGGATATTTTTTAACCCACCTCAAAAAGTTGAAATTACTCATAGTCATGCAGTTTAATATTTTATTTAAAGTTTTTCATTGAGTTGGCAATGCTATGAACTAACGCTAAATGTATAAATAACTGAAAACAAAATTTTACACATGTCAAAACGCATTAGTAAGTTGTCGACACTTGTAATTAAGGTTGGTGAATTGTGTGGTGCAGTGAATTCTTTTTCCATTACAGTAATTTTTTTAAAAATTTATTATGAGTGAATAAATCTTTTTATAATAAAAAAACATGTTATTTGATGTTTTATACTAATTTCCAAG
Source organism: Meta bourneti (assembly GCA_933210815.1). NCBI lineage: Eukaryota > Metazoa > Arthropoda > Arachnida > Araneae > Tetragnathidae > Meta > Meta bourneti. The sequence continues at coordinate 82,017,592 of OW119933.1, forward strand.
CTGAATAAGTGAATAAACAATTCTGTGCAACTTGTTTTTTTTCTTTAAAATCGTGTACCTCAGTTGAAAAGAGGTATGAAATAAATACAAAACGCATTTCAGATATTACATAGATTCACACGTGTAGCAAACAATGACGGTAGAGCGACAAGCCAAACCAAATCTTACGAAAAAATTATGTAATGATTTTTAAGTTATGCACTTCACAAATAAAATCTAAAATTACAACTTTTTAAATCTAATACAAATACGTTTTTCCAATTCATCCTCTAATTACAATAAAAAGTTACTTGAAGTTAACATTTTTAAAGATAAAATGTACGGATTGTTGCTCCTTTCACTCAACACTAATTGACTACTTTAAAAACATCTTGCTTCGAAAAAAATTATTATTGGACTAAAAATGAATGGTTGTTTCCGGTTATAATGATTCAACTATGGTTCATTAAGAGCAAAAAAGTGGCCCCGGTAGCCCGGTTGGAAGATTATCGGATTCGCAATCGAGAATTTCGAGTTCGAAACTCGTCCAACCAAAGTTCGTCGTGTACGTGGGGGTTCGTGCACGTTAAATCTATCATGGCCTCAAATGTCACGCCTATAGATCGTTGTGTGGCTCCAGTGTGACGTTAATTCATATAAATACCTATTATAAATTCAATCGTACCAGTACTCATTTTTAAGCAACTTTTCTTAATTCATAAATTTTAATCTCGGAAAGGGGCCGCTGTAGCCTATTTGGAAAAGCATCGAAATAGCAATCGGAGGGTTGTGAGTTCGAAACTCGGTCCAACCAAAGACCGTCGTGTACATGGGGGCTGATGTGCATTAAATCTGTGGTGGGCTCAAATGTCTTCATGTTGGCGTGGTGTAGAAGTTCGGAGAGTGGGGTGCCAGCTCAGGTGTTGATCCCGTCATCTGACCGTGGTTATTTAAGGTTGTTTAAACATCTAAAGAATCTGTTTTTATTGAAATTTACACATTATTGTTATCATCTTTTCAGTTCAACATCTAATTTTGAAAAATATCTTATTTTCTTCTGACGAAATTTATGTATTACTACAACCACCGTATTAGGATGACATCTCTCTAAAACATTTTACATCGAAGTTTATGTATTAATGTAATCAACGTATTAGTATAACATCTATTTTCGAAAATATCTTATTTTTTTCTGATCGAAATTTTTGTATTACCATATAATATCTAATTTTAAAAATTATCTTGTTTCTTTCGAAAAATTATGTATTACTATAATCATAGCATTACCATAAATAAAATTATGAAAATTGCTATATTTTTGCGGGCTGGGGTAGCCTGGTTGGAGGAGTAGCAGATTAGCAGCCGGAGGATCGCGAGTTCGAAACTTGATCCAACCAGCGACCATTGTGTGCGTGAGGGCTGGTGCTCATTAAACCTGTCTTGGCCTCAAATGTCCTCATGCTGGCATGATGTGGATGTTTGAAGTGTGGTGCCAATTCAGGTGTTGACCTCGTCATCTGACCGTGATACAAAATGACGTGTATTGTCCTCGGATCGTTCCCTTTGGGGTTGATCCCGGACCATCACTAATAGTCCGTTTTGTTGCTCCAGTGCGACGTTAATTCCAATACCTACTACCTGTTTTTTAGATAAAAATTTACGAATTACAATAACTAATTTTGAAAAATCTACATAAGGCGTCATACCTACTTTAGCATGAGTTCGCACCGATGAAATAACAGGTTCAGAAAAGAACAGTAACTATCATCGAAAAGAGCAGTAAATCCTCTAAGATTTTCTTTTCTCCCGGCCATAAAATCCACCGCTTTAAGAATTAAATGAAATATTTCGACAGCTCATAGCTTTAAAAAACAGTGATAGCACTCTTGAGAATAAATACTATGTGCATAAATTTACAAAAATACAGCTCCTCCCTCCCCTTTGGAGCTCATAGTACGAGGAATCACATTAAATCGTGCATTTTAATATGAACTCCACCATACAGAAACCTCGATTCCAACTCAATACCAGTAGCTTAAAATAAAACTCATTATGCCACTCGGAAATATTAAAGTTCCCACCAATACAACGGGAACTGTAGCGGATGTAAAATTTGATCCCCGAAATATTTATGAGTTCTCATAAAATAACGTTATAAAATCGGCCCTTTAATGGTTCGTTTTGATCTTACGTTTCATCCGTATCGAGGTGCTACAGTATATACCTCAAGTCTCCGTTTAATTGCTGGAAAATCTGCATTAGTTTCTCTCCCGCTTGTCAGACACCTTGCATTTTTATATTATTTATACCGTTCGTAGGAAAAAAACTATTTGGGGATGGGTCGCTCCTACTTTATACTCATTCGATGCTTTTATTTAAGGCAAAAAAAAGTTTAAAATTACTGGAACGGGGTTTTATTAGGCAGACTCCTTTTACAAGTACAGGATGTGTGCAGAAGAGAAGGATTGTCGAGTTTCTCGTTCGTAAATTTTGGTAACTGTTGCGTATTTTATGCTTTGACAGGGATATAAAGGAGTCCAGGGCTATGCCAGAATACTACTGGCTGTTCTGCTGATTCATACTTTTAAAATGGGAGGAGCGGAAGCTTAACACCACTCTAGGGAAATCAATGGACTTTATGGTATGGTGTGCTTATTATATATTGGAAATTTAAAATCCGTTCTTTGAGAACGGAACAATTAACATTCCTCAAACTTACAACCCTCGGTAGCCGGTTCGAAGAGCAGTGGATTAGCAACCGGAGTGTTGCGATTTCGAATCCAACCAAAGACCGTCGTGTACAAAGGGGGCTGGTGCATGTTAAATCTATCATGGCCTCAAATGTCCTCACGTTTGCATGGTGTGGAAGTTTGGAGAGTGGGGTGCCAGCTCAGGTGTGACCTCGTCATCTGACCGTGGTTCAAAATTACGTGGTGTTGTCCTCGGATCTTTCCGTTTTGGATTGATCCCGGTCCGTTACCAATAGCCCGTTGTGTTGCTTCAGTGTGACGTTAATTAAAAATACAAATATATCAGAGCCAATTTTGTGAATTCCAACTTGAAAATTTGGCACATATTTTCTTAAGACCCTAAAGAATAAAATTACGTGAAAAATATAAAATTTATTTTTTGAATCTCCTTTAAATGTGGGTAATGACTTTGAATGCAGTAGGTGGACTTTTATAAACAACTGGCAGATCCACGAATAGCATCTGTGCTAAAGTTTCTTAATGATTTATATCTATCAACTACAGCGTAATTACTCACATTTTATAACTTATTTAAATCCATTTGCAATCGATATAAGCATCGATATTCACACTTCGTACGTACAAATGAAGTAAAATTTATCAAAAATATAAAGCAGATTTTCGTGTACTTAGAGTAATTAATTCTCATTTCGAATTCTGTACATGGCAAAAAGTACACACCTCAACAATTTACCTCAATTGTTCAAAACGATTTAGTATTTTAACGTCTAAATGCATCTTCACGTTCGCTGGTATTTTCTTTTCTGCGCTGGTTTCTTTTCTTCCAGATTTTGAATTGCCTTCTGAAGTTAGACTGCTAGAAAATTTCATTAGAAAGGGGTTCTTTCGTGTAATTGTAACAATATTGTGTTTTATGTCACATTAAGCATACTTAAACTACGCGGCAAAATTGCCGAATGAATCCCTTAGTGGTTGATTTTATGTTTGTTATATTAGTTTGTTGCATGTAAAATATTGTTACAAATATGGTCCAGTTTGGGGCTATGTGTGTTTGTGAAGTCTACCGTCGGCTTACAAGTGAAACCATTATGTATTGTGAGGTGAAAGCAACAAACTTTGGACCCCCATTCCAAAGTAAAATCATATCTACGCTGCTGATTAAGATAGATTTTTATAAATCGGCGGCTTAATGTGAAACACACAAAGTCAAAATTTTTAAGACATGACTTTTTTACCTTTTCTAGACCAAAATGGTGTGGTCTTTAGACTGATGAAGTCACTAAAGACACTTTCTTTGCATGAAGGTTAGATTTCTTCTTGAGGTAGGTAGTTGAATTTACGTCGTACTGGAACAACACAACAGACTATTGGGTTTCTTCTTGAGAAACACACTTAGTGAGTTTAGATAGTGAGTAGAATTTATTCCCCTTTGTCACAAAAATGTTTTTCGGCTTAGTGTGTTTTACTTGCGAGCCGATGATAAATAGAATTTATTTATACTTCGAATATTTTTCAGATTTATAGCGAATCATAATAAATACACGAATAAGTAGGTCTATAATATAAGACTTAATACGTTTAATTTATTTGCTCTGTGGTATAAATTTCATAAAACTATTCACCCAACCGACACGTATCTGTTCAACAATAAAATTAAGATTGTTGGAATGATCAGATATTTTTAAATTAAAACTTAAAACGACCTCAGTATTTTAGCAATTTCACAGACAATACTTTTAGTTTCAAATATTCATTTTTAAAGAATATTTTCTTGATGATTTCAAACGAAAATTGCTAATATAAGGTCTGTTCGGTTTTCATTTTTTTGGACTCGCTGTATTTATTATTATGAAATTTTTTCATATATGTATAAATATAAATATTTTAAACTTATAAATAGAGACAAGTTACCTCTTTTCAATTGGATATTCATTTTTATAATTAAATGCGAAAATTTCCTACTTTGCATATGTACTATCTTTACAGTTGTATTAATACTCGTAATGGTTGGTTAATTTGTTGTTTTATGGCGCAAGGGCCATATTTGACCATGCTACACATAATGGATGAGGTGTTATTTTTTATAGACTAATATATATATATATATATATATATATATATATATATATATATATATATATATATATATATATATATATATATATATATAAGAGACAATAAGAATAACTTTCTTAATGAATTCTTGTACTAAGTACTCAAAAAATTATCGCACTAAATCATATTGCTTTGAATAGTAAATACATATTTGTATTTTTGTTGAATTCTGCAGATAAGTGCAGCTCACTTCTATGGTTGGATTATCCTAAAAATTTAAATAAAATAATTTGTTCTTTTTTACAGCATTATTATTTTCTAATTAAACTCTTTAAAAATTGAGTTCTACATAATTTGTTATTTTTTACAGCATTATTATTTTTGTTGTTTTACAAAAATTGCGAATGCCTTCAACAAAACATTTTTCTTTCAGTTTACGGAAGAAATTACCAGCATCTAAAGAGAAAAGGATATATGGGGGGATTTCATCTTTAGATTTGCTCAATTTTTCTAAGAATTTATTGAAGAGACAAAGGAATTGAAAGCAATCTAAGAAATCTTTTATGTGCTTTCTCATCGGAGTCTATAGTAGAAAGTAACGTATAAATTTTTGCATGCGTAATAAATATTACTTGTGTATAAAAATGTAAATTGACAAATCAAATCAAACCTAACGTTATTCTTGAAATTTATTACAGCATGGCGTTATTTGTACTGCAGCTTAGACTTGTAATTTTATTTTATTTAAAATCGTTCGACTTTCTTTCAATTTAGTACCTTTTATAATTTAACATTAATATTGAGATGAATTTAATTCGTTAAGCCAAAACTAATTATATTTTGAAGTTTTATTGTTGCATATGCAGGAAGAACTTGATCTCGAGGATTTCTCTAAAAGGTCATAAAACATGGAGAAGCGTAATATACTAAAAACAAATGGTAAAGAATCACAGCTAGAAATTTATATTTTTGACTTGAACTCACGAAAATCTGCATTATATTTGAAAAGTTAAGTGAAAATGAACGGAGAACTCTACATTTTGTGAGAGCACAAAAATATTGAGATATGTGCTTACAGATCCATAAAAACAAATCTTACAATAATTCGATTTCATGATAAAGGAGGTACGTATTTTAATTAACGTCACACTGGAGCAAAACAACGGGCTATTGGTGGCTGTCCGGGATCAATCCCAAAGGGAAAGATCCGAGAATAGCACCACGTAATTTTGAACCACAGTCAGATGACGAGGCAATACCTGAGCTGGCACCCCACTCTCCAAACTTCCACACCATGCCAATGTGAGGAAATTTGAGGCCACGATAGATTTAACGTGCACCTGCCCCTTTGTATACGACAGTCTTTGGTTGGATTTGAACTTGAAACCCTCCGGTTGCTAATCCGTTACTCTTCCAACATTCATGATAAAGGAAGGAGTATTTTTAGATTTATGTGCTGTGACTGCTACTCAAATGCTTCTTTTCTTAAGATGAGATTCATTAAATTGACAGTTTTTCAATATTCTAGGTATTTTATAAATATACTTTTTGGAAATAACTGAACTTGCATATTATACATCTAATTTCTTGCATTATGATTTAGTTCCAGGCTGTTTTATTAAATGTGAAAGAACAAGGCTAAGGTTGAATCAAGCATCATCCGAATCCTGTGAATTTCCCAGTTCACGATGAAGAGTACGAAAATTAACTTGGTAAAGATTGTTTAAATTTACTTTGGTACAGGCAGTGAATGTTCTCATTTTAAAATGAATAGGTTCAAAATATACATATAATGTATAGATATATAAATCTCCTTGTCCAAATTACGACGTAGCTATTTGTGAAAGAACGCTAGGCTCTGTTTGCTACTTTTTAAATATTTATTTTTTATGAATGAGTATCCTCTAGGAATATCATCTGGTTTTGCGTGCAGGATAAACCTATTCGGAGGGCCGTATCTCGGGCTGCGGGCTCGTTCAACCTATTCGTAGGGCCGCATCTCGTCTGCGGGCCAGATATAAATATTTCGAAGCCCGTATCTGGTCCCCGGACCATGAGATCAATTTATTTACTCAACTGATTCACCTCACGCGTCACGTTGGCATGGTGTGAAAGTTTGGAGAGTGGGATGCCAGCTCAGGTGTAACCTCGTCATCTGACCGTGGTTCAAAATTACGTGGTGTTGCCCTCGGAGCTTTCCCTTCGGGTTTGGACCCGGATCGTCGCCAATAGCCCGTTGTGTTGCTTCAGTGCGGTGCTAATTAAAATACCTACCTACCATCTTACGCGTACGGTCCTTTACCTTGCGTATACTTTTTGTGGACTAGCTGATTTAGCCTCGTCCCTAGCTGATTTAGCATCATCATTTGCTAACGAAAACAGTTATTTCTCAAACAGCAAATAATACATATAGGCACCCCTCTAAATACGAATCTGCATTTCTAGCTGTTTTCACCTCCATACTTTTTCTAGACTGTTATTCGATGCTTTTATAGTATGCCAAAGGCACGACTCATATTCGTAACCGAATAATCGATATCTATACCTTCAAAAGCGTTCCTTAACTCTGGGGTTAGGTAGGTTAAAAATTGTCCCACCTTTTGCTTAGCTTTTTATGCATGGTGGGATATTTTTTTAACCCCTCTCAAAAAGTTAAAATTACTCAGAGTCATACAGTTTAATATTTTATTTAAAGTTTTTCATTGAGCTGGCAATGCTATGAACTAACGCTAAATGTGTAAATAACTGAAAACAAAATTTTACACAGGTCAAAACGCATTAGTAAGTTGTCGACACTGTTGTGATTAAGGTTGACGAATTGTGTGGTGCAGTGAATCTTTGTCTTTCATGACGGTAAATGTTTTTTTTCGTAAAAAAATTATGCGTGAATAAATCATTTTGTAATAAAAACAAGTTATTTGATGTTTTATACTAATTTTGAAGTTGAATAAGTGAATAAACAATTCTGTGCAATTTGTTTTTTTCTTTAAAATCATGTGCCTCAGAGTTAATCGTCAAAATATTAAATGCGCTTTTTTTAATGGGTATTTTACAGATACGAGCCTTTGACTTGGTACAAAGATATGAAATTGTATTTTGCTTTAGAACATTGGAGCGTCTAAGATTTATGAAATTCTTTACACTAACCCCTCGATATATCACCTTTCTTGGGGTGTGCGATATACCAAGGAGAGCTATATGGCATGGTCACGAAAACTTGCTGCTTATTAATCATCCTTGTGGTGGTTGTCTCGACGAGATATTTCGTCATTAGCAAAACTGATCAGATCTTGATGGACGAGATAGTTCAAAGGCAGATTATTTATTAAATTATACGTTTTTCAATTAAGATTATGTAAAAAATTATCATTATAACTGCTATATCATTACATAACGTTACGATATATTAAGTTATAGTATTATCTAACGTTACTTATATATTGCGTTATATTATTATATAATTCTGCGGATATATTACCTTATATTACCTTATATTATTATTATATAACGTTACGTATACGTTACGTAATATTATATAACGCATTATTATTGTATAACTATAAAAACTGTATATTGCTGCATAACTATAATTGTTATATTATTGCATAACTAGTATAAACGTAATATATATATATATATTACCTTATATTATTATATAGCGTATTATTATTGTATAACTATAAACTTTATATATTATTGCATAACTATAAACGTTATACGGCAGAACTATAAACGTTATATTGCATAAATATAAAAGTTATATTATTGCATAACTAGTATAAACGTTATATTTTTACAAACTTTACGTTAAGCACAATATCGGTGCTAGAACCTATTAATATGGTAGAATATTGTTGAAAATATATTCATTCTCTTCCACGCTTTTGAGAAGCACCCAAATCTTTTATACAAATTCAATTTAGGACAATTTCATGAAACAAGTAACTCCAAATTCTAAAGAAATAGAACGAGATTTCCTCTGAAGTTCGAAAGCGAAAATTCATTGGGGTACAAGTAAAAAGAGCGGTATAACCGAATGCCCGATAAAACTCGTGACAACTATATACCCGCTTCTTAAAAGTTGACCAAAAATTATTTACATACTTTTATATTTCGTGAGACGTTTTCACTAGTCAAAGAGGAAAACGTATGCTTCTGAAAAATCGATAATACAGAAACTTTAGTTATACAGATAACATGTCCCAGGTAAATATGAAACTATTCATGAAGATTAGTCACATAAGTTTAAATTTTCACCTGCGCAAATACTTGAGAAACTTAATATCTATGAAGGTGAACTACGTAGTTCTTACAATTATTTTTGTAATTTGCTAGTTTTACGTATCTGTATTGCATTGAAAACTCCAATAACTCCATCTTTTAACTAGCAATGTCTTGGTACTTACTCACATGTTCTCAGAGTTTTTTAACATTTATCCTTTTGAACTTTATTATATTCGGAGAAACTTTTTAAATTTTACGCATATTTATAATCACTTGCACATAATCAAAGACAAATTCGCAATTCATCGTCTACTTAATACAAAATCGATGCAATATCAGCATTTTACTGTAATAATACATTTCTCCTTTCTTCCTAATTTGAAATATTTTATAATTATTGTACATAAAGATATTTATGTAGAAAAAATTCAAATCAGACTTGCAAGCATATTGCCGCCTTAAAACAGAAACTCATTTTAACTGACATTTTTTCGGAGACACTGGATGCTTATTTCCCTAATGGTCACATTGGCAAGTTCTAATCTGTTAAAAGATGTAAACACTATCAAATTGATTAAAATTCTTATTTTTTACCTATAAACTAATAGTTAGTTATTATATAGTTGTACAGCAAAAAGTTATATTCGTGAGTTAATGAGTTTCTGTTATAAGCCAACTTTATATGTTTTTCACTTTAACTAATGCTTTTTCAATAAGACTAAAACAATATAATATTTTAAGAGATTGTAAGGTTAAATTTGTGATTTAAATGATAAATGTTTGGTTTATTTTATGATTGTCTTACGAAAATATCGTGATCCAAAATTACAAGTCGTTGTCCTTGCATCTTTCCTTTCGGGATTGACCCCAGACCTTCGCAATATCCCGTTGTGTGGCTCCAGTGCGACGTTAGTTAATTACCTACCTTCTTACAAAGATACATCTGAAACGGTTAAATTAGATCTTGAGTATTCTTTTAATTTTATAAAAATACAATACACACATACCTAAAATAGGAAAGAGGTAAAAGTGGAAACCTGAAAACACAATTTCTAACTTAAGTCGATATTAATTCTTTTAAATCTTCATTTTAAAAATAGCAAAATTGATATACTCGTATGGTTATTATTTTCTTCTAAAATGATAATGAGTTTTGAAAAATTTAATTAAGAAATAGGTTTAAGTTATTCTTTAAAAGTTTTATTTCTCGGACATAAATGATTCTTTTCAAAATAAACGATTGAAATAAATTATTTAAAATACTTCAAACACGGCGTATGTTTTAAAATTATGAAAAAATATGAAGCGGTATTTTAACGCATTTGCTACAGAAAAGTTTATATTTTAATGAATATACCACTTACATTAAATTTAATCAATATGATAAATAAATCTTTGAAGTGAAAGTTTCTTTTGAAATATGAAGCGGTATTTTAATGCTTTTGCATAAGATAATCTCATATTTTAATGAATATGCAACCTACATTAAATTCAATCAATATAATATATAAATATTTGAAGTAAATTTTTTAAAAACTATCCCCTTTGCCAATGCCTTTTTACAGAATAATAGTGTTTCTTTTAACACATTGTTTTTCTTTCAGAAACTGCATTTCGTATAAACTTCAAACTTTGTTATCATCTTGGAAGGAAGAATATCATTATTTATATAAACCGATTCTATCATCGTTCTCTTGAAGAAAACGTGATCCCCTCTACTTATATCTACTTGAAGAAAAAGTAGCTAGCCTTCATTCAATTACCTTCTATTTTTGTCAGAAAAATGGTGAAACAGATGTAAACTATGAAGTATGTAATTCTACATTTGTTATCTGCTCTAACACTTCTGCGTTTTTAGAAAACGAAATAAAATAAAGATTTTGGAGATAATTTTTGTTTTCTTTAATGTTTTGGATATTTTCTTTACCAGCAATTAAAATAATAATTATTCATCCTTATTAAATAAATAAATTCCAACAATCAGCTATCTGTTGACTATTCCAAGTACTATAAACTACTGGTAAATAATACAAACTTCAGGAACAAACTTTAATGTTAAAAATAAACAAAACGTATGCATTCTGTGTACCCTCAAATTTTTAAATTCTGATTATTTACTGAATAATTATTATTTATACTGATAAAATAAATTTTTTATTGCTTGAGAGCGCTTCAAAGTTTTTTAAATTTCGTTATTATTTTCAGGAATATGTTTAAATCCTGCAATAAAGAACGGTTAAACACCACTAACACAAGTAGCGCAAAGCACTGATACTAATTGGATGTTTTATTGACTTTAATACTGCATTTAATTTAAAATGAAAATACGTTTATTTATTTTAAATAAAAATAAATTTTACATTTTGATTTTTTTCACTTTTGGGTAAATTATTTTTTAAATATTGCTTTAGATAAAAAAAAATAGGAATAATAGTTATATATCTATATATTTGGCAATGCACAAGTCTAACCTTGATAACCAACATTTAAAAGATCTGACGATAGGAAATATGTTTGGAATTAAGGGGACAATGAATTTTCACTACAAACTTTTGACGTCATCGTGATTCATTATAAAATTTCCACATATTTGCTTTCTACTAAAAAGCCTATATATATAAAGTTTAGTCAAAAAATATTGAGTTATATGTGGAAGATGTTACTTAAAACGTGGTAAAAAATTTTGATAAATTAACAAACATTGATAGGAATGCACATTAATTTTCCATTATTCTCAAAATTTTAATTCACGTAATAGTTTGTATGCATACAAATCAAATTAGCTCCCTACTAGTAAGTATATTAGTCAAATGTAAAGCAAAAGAATGTGTGCCAAAACACCTACATTTTTGCAAAAAGTAATAAAAAAACTTTGCAAAAAAAAGTATAGGTTTAAGCAACATTTTAAACAAAAATTTCAAAATTTAGAAGCATGATAAATTTTACATTTGCACTTGGATATATAAAACAGATTTCAAGGATTATCCAAAAAAATTTTAATGAAATCAATTCAAACTTGATGCGCAGGGAAAATTTTGCAATCAGAAGAACGGTAAAAATTCTCAGTCGAAGAGAAACGCGTTTTTGTCGTAGTAATTATCTACTATGCTTTAATTTGCTGAATATGTAACTCCATCAAAAATAATCGTAATTGAATAGTTTTCTCTTTTTCGGCTATTCGCAGAATGAGATATTAATTAATATTTAACGCTAAAATTAAAAAATCGATTTTCTATCGATTTTGGGGATTTTGAAAGTTCCCTGTCCATTTAACCATACTACTAGATCTGAGTTAATACAAAGTCATGTCCTTTATTTTTCTCGACCTATCGATCAACACAACGTACTTTTCATAATACAATTTTCTTAGCGTTAACTATTTATTCTGTTTGCAATGTATGACTGGCACAGTTTATCCGTTTCTGAAACTTGCGTCATTAAACCCAACCAACCAACCTACAATATATGACTAAGTGTATTCAGAGTACTTCAATGGGTACCAACAACTTTCTCAATTGCTATTTCTTTTGGTTATTTCTTAGGTTTTTGTGAAACTACTTTCTAAGAAAACGCCACACTAAGAAATCCAATCTTGGCAGTTTAACTTAATAGTGATTCTCAGTTATTTCGAATTTTTCAATCAAAACTTTCACTGAGTTTAATGACTATCTTTTGAATGCAATATCCACTTTCCGAATAATTTCGTTCACTTTTCCTAACACAATTACCCAAGCTCTCAACGATAGAAAATATCACATAAGAATAATAGTTCGTTTTTGAACTAATGTAGACATGCCAAACAAGTCCTATTCAAATTTCTTTGGTATGCCTATTGTATCTCAATATTTTGACACATCTTTAGAGAAACCACAAAGAGATGTTTAGAAAAGTATATATACAGAGGCTGTTCGGACATTTTTTGAACGATTTTGATGAGCTGTAAAAAAATTGTATGCTACGAAAGAATTTTATTTTCATAGCCAGTTAAATAGTTAAAGTATAACTTATCGTCTGCTAACTCAGAGTTTTGTTTACATTCAAAATGGCGCTTTTAAATAAGCAATGGATGGAAGGCTGTTTCCTCTCTTTCCGAAGAGAATTATGCTTATTCAATTATTCAAAAACGCTGTAAAAGTCATGGTTTTTCGAAATCTAAAGGTACGATAAGTAATATTATTAATGAGAAAGGAAAAAAACGTAAAAATGGAAAAATACTTCCAAAAAAAGTATCCAAAAAAGAAAAAATTTCTGAGAATATTTGTAAGGTAAGATCTTTAATTTTAAAAGAGAATCCTCCAAGTCAAAGGATTATAGCAAAGTGAACGTGAGAACTTTCTCTAAGAGATTTATGATTGTTGCCGGTTTTGCATTTAATGGAAAATTAAAAGTAAAAAGAGGGGAAATGTAAATATCAACTCCCACATATTATCAAGACCATATTTTATCCCCAATATTCAAAAAAGAGATACCATATCTTTACCCACAGTGCCAACAATCAGTAGAACTGCATCAGGGTAAAGCAAGCAGCCACACGACTAAATCGACTATTAAATTCTTGGAAAAAAATGGAACAAGAACTGGTATCAAGTCAATACCCTTTACTGATATTCCTGCTAAATCTACAGATGTTTCACCCATGAACTTTTGTGATTTTGGACTTTTAAAAGGGCATTATCGAAACGTCGACCGAAAACCATTCAAGGACTGGTATATCTGTGGAGCAAGAATGGGACAAAATACCATTGTCGATACTACAAATGTCATTATTATCATGGAAATTAAGGTTTAGAAAGATAGTTAACAATAAGGGCTATCAAATGGAACATTTAAAACGCAAAAATTTCATGTAAAAAATTGAGCTTCAGTCCATTAAAATCGTTCAAAAAATGTCCGAACAGCCTCTGTAGAAATACCCTTTATTTAGTTTAAAACGTTATTTAACAAATCAGAATTCCTTTCTCAGAAACAGGATTTAAAATCATTTCCAATCATGAATGTCATGAAACACTTTACAAAAACAAAAGGGTATGCAAAAATTCTAAACTTATTTTCGAATTTATAAACAAAAAGTAACTTAAATCGTAATTTAAATCACATCGAGTATTATTAAAATAATTAGAGCTCTCCGATAGTTTGTTACTAATTTATTAATTTTGTACACAATATTTTGGTTAACAGATATTTTGTTGATACCTGACAGAACCTTAATGAAAACAATAAATCGATTATTTATTTAATTAAACAAGATACGAACAAATAAATAATAACGTCTTTAGTTAGAAATTAAAGTATGTATTGTTTACTGCATACCTTATTTGGAAACCATAATAATTCAATGCACTCTCCAAAACTTCTTAAAATTCATTATTAATACGGGAGGATAAAGAGTAAAATTTTTCTAGAAGTCCTTCCTAATTACAACGGAAATACAAACATTTCCTTCAATAAGTTAATCACTTTGATCTCATGGTCAAGGAATATTTAAAGCTTTCATCACCACTTAAATATATTTAAATTTTCTTGACTATAGCATTTTATATTTTTATTTACATCCTCGAAAGTTCAGAAAATTGACGGAATGAAAGCATTTCCTGTATGCAATAATCAAGTTATGATTTATAATACGTTTCATCGTGAGTTTTCTGGATTTACTATCTCCTAATTGAACAAAGTGTAAAATTAAGTCAATACTTCCTCCTTCAAAAAATCCAAAATTTCTTTAAAGAATTTAAAGAATTCTACTATTCCGATACGATTTCATAACAACAGATGTTAATTGTACACTCGTAAAATAGAAATAATTGCCTAATTATAAACAATTTTTTTTTACTAAATACAAGAACTTCGCAATTTTTGAAAATGACGTTCCGCACATATATCGATAAGAAATGAGCATCGAAAAGTAGTAATTTTTAACTGCATTAGGAATCGAAATCTTGTTTCTCTGCAATCACCGAATTTCCTAATACATGAACAATAGAATTTAAATAGTTGATTAGTTAATCTTGACACCATTTCGCTGTTCGTAAAAATTTTTATTCACGTTCCACACTTTCTTATTTAAATTAAGGGTATTCACTAACATATTTAAAATTCTTTATTTTAGTGTGAAAAGAAAATTGGAGATTAATTGATTTTTAAAAGTTCAGTTGCTTTTAATACTTTCAATGGTTTATCTACATTTTTGAAAATGGATCAACATTTATCTTCTCTGTTATCACCAAATTTTCTAATACATATGCAAGGGAGTTCAAATTGTAGATAAACAATTAGCAGACATTAGTTCAGTGTTCGTAAAACGTTTTTACTTCCGTTTTCCGAATCTAATTTAATCATATTCACTAAGATGCATCAATATTTTAATTTTAGAATGTTAAAAATAAATTGTTAATTAATTTGAATTCAATCACTTTCATTGCTGTCATTGATTTATCTACATTACTGAAAATGAATCGAATCCTGCTTCTTTTTAACAATAAAATTTTATAAAGCATAGGCAATGTATTTAAAACTTTTGAACACCAATTCGTACACCTCAGTTCACATTGCTCGTGAAACCTTTTTTGTTCACTTTTCTCAATTTATTCAAATTAAGCATAGTCTAACGTACTTTAATATTTTAGTGTTAGTTTTATGAGAAATGGTAGATCAATTTTTAAAAATTTGATCGCTATTACGACTTTTATAGTTATCTCAAGGTCGAAAATTCAAAATTTTGAGTATGCTATTTTCTCTGAATTCTCAAAAAAAGTAGTACAAATGGATCATAATTTTGTTTCTCTGTAATCAAAAAATTTTCTTATACATAGGCAACGGTCTTAAAATTGTAGGCAAAAAATTAGCAGACACTAGCTCAGTGTTCGTAAAACTTTTGTTTACTTTTGCGTACCTAAATTAATTCCGCATATTATTCGCTAAGATGTATCAATATTTTAATTTTAGAATGTTAAAAATAAATTGTTAATTAATCTGAATTCAATCACTTTTAATGCTGTCATTGATTTATCTACATTACTGAAAATGAATCGAATATCTTGCTTCTTTTTAACAATTAAATTTTATAAAACTTAGGCAATGTAAATAAAATTTTCGATTACCAATTCGTACACCTCAATTCACATTGCTCGTGAAACCTTTTTGTTTACTTTCCTCAATTAATTTATTCAAATTAAGCATAGTCTAACATACTTTAATATGTTAACGTTAGTTTTAATGAGAAACGGTAGATCAATTTTAAAAAAATTGATCGTTATTACGACTTTTATAGTTATCTGAATGTCGAAAATTCAAAATTTCGAGTATACTATTTTCTCTGAGTAATTACCTCTCAAAAAGGTAGTACAAATGGATCATAATCTTGTTTCTCTGTAATCAAAAAATTTTCTAATACACAGGCAACGGAGTTGAAATTATAAGCAAAAATCAGCAGACATTGGTTCAGGTTTCGTAAAACATTTTTACTTACTTTTCCGTATTTAAATTAATCATATTCACTAAGATGCATCAGTATTTTAATTTTAGAATGTTAAAAATAAATTGTTAATTAATCTGAATTCAATCACTTTTATTGCTGGCGTTGGTTTATCTACATTATTGAAAATGAAACTGAATCTTCCCTCGTTTTATAGGTCTTTGAAGGTCGAAAATTCAAAATTTCGGGTATGCTATTTTCTCAGAATAATTACTTCTCAAAAAGTATTAAAAATACTGCTTTATAAGTGCAAGGGGGAAGCATTGATTTCTCTCGACGAATCAGATTTACCTGCATACCAATTTATTAGTTTTAAAGGGAAGTGACCCTTAGCCATGAGTGAAACTCTCCTTTTATGATTGGCTCTCCAGTGTCCAGTGAGTAGTTCAACACTATACTGCATGTAAGCCTATGGTGAATGGCAAACCAAAACGCCTGGAAGTAAAATGGCTGAAAACATGGCGATATTCGTCCCTTTCTTTTGTCATAAAATTTATAATTTCGTTCACTAGAGACATATCAAGCTGTCTTGTTGACATTTCTTTTAAGCGTTCAATAATCATCAGTTGAAAAGCTAGGCAGAATTCATAGCTTGGAATCTAAAATTCTTCAAATTAACAATTCTCTGTTCATTGTTTATCAACGGTTTCGAATTCTTCTTGATTGGTAGATTTTATTGGTAAGTACACGAAGTAAAAGTAACTTTGTATATAAATATACGTGAATCGGCTAATAAACAATTGTATTCATGTTTGTTAAATTTATTGAATTAGAATTAAAAGTGCAATAATTCTATTATTTTTCCTCGGTGTACTGAATATTTTCATTTATATTGCAGTGGAGTATTTTACTTTTTCATTTCTGTGTTTGCAAAACTTCTAATAGGTCGTATATATATTTTCATTGAAATATTCTCAATTTATTAAACCACAAATCTCATTTATTGACATTGTAAAATCACTTGACTATCTCAGTGCTTTATTAACAGTTTTTGTAGGGTTTGCTATTTAACAATTCACATTAAGCTTCACAATGCGCTTCTGATAATTTATAGTTATTTTTATTTTATTAACTTTAAACCCTCGTAAATAGAAACACATCTGATTTTTTAAATATACGCATTGAAATTATGACTCAGAAAATTAAAGCTTACTAAACAGCTAATTTTCCATTTCTTTATTTAAATAGCTATGTATAGAAGCAGAACACTCACATTGAAATGTTTAATGTAGACAAAATGAAGGATCTGTGTTCATAAACTAAGATTTTGAGTTTGGATTTATATATTGTCATAGTAAAAAATAATTATCTATTTATTATAAACGCACAACTATTTCACTCAGAAATCTTAATTTGTCAACTTTAAATATTTTCTGAAAGTATTCGGCATTTCGATCACACTTAACGCAAGACTTCCTGCAAAATATTTTTATTTAAGGTATTTGTTTAAATATATTTCAAGATACTTAAAAAATACCGTTAGATATTACATCAAATGCACACCACACTTCTCTTTGTAATGTATGTAAATATATTTCTTTGCATGTAAGTATATTTTAGATGCTTGAACAATTACCGCTAGATATTACATCAAATATACACCACACTTCCCTTTGATACAAATGACCATACATATAAGTGAAATAAATCGCAAAGTGTATTTTATTTGTTTAGAATAACGTGTTAATAAAATGCTAGCGTATTGATAAAATTTACTATTTCAATTTTAACAAGAATTGTTTAATCCACAGTAACCAATAAAATAGCTGAAATTAAACTTATGTAAGGATATTTTTATATAACTATCTATCTATTGTTATATATAAAGCAGTATTTTAGGTTAATGTCATTTTTTTGTCTCAGAAAATCTTAAAAAGTACCTGATTATCATTTATTTTGCAACTAATCATTACTCTTAAATATAATCGTATAACTATATTTCAACTGCACACATTTTTGTTTGATTTTAAAGTTACTTGTTAAAAAATCTTAACATTTTTTTCCTTTTTATCACTACCTACAATGGCTTCAAATAATTCTGCTATAGAATCACTGAGAAATGTATTCAATGATTCCTTTTTATGTTGTTTTACAAATGACCGATGCATTTTTCTATACAAATAAACAAATTTGTAATCTAATTATCACGTATCACGAAGATAAAATTGAGTTATACCTTTTTAAATTTAATTACACTTTTGTACTTCAAATAAACAAAAGCTTATTGCAATGACGATTATCTTGGGTGTTAAAAGTTGCTTATTACGCAAGGTGAGCGATATTTATAAGGTAGTAAAGTGTTGTAGGTTGTGCAATAAAAAGAATGAAACACAGCCTTCGTATTAAGTTGTTTTGATATATTTACAGACATCGGCATTCAAAAATTACTCCATTACAGACTGGTTAGTTAATGTAGTAACAAAATCACTGCAGTTAATTGGAACACAATCAATTAAATGTTTACTTCATTGTAAATAAAATTATTAAATAAGTAAATAAATTTGTTACAAGCATATTTATAAAATATACTTGTAATATATTAGGTATATTTATAAAATAGGAAGAAATTTAAACCTATGCGAAGCCGAATATGTACTTTTTTGGGAGCTATAGTACCTCCTATGTTAGAGAGAACCCAAAACCATTTAGCGTCCAATGTAAAATATTTTGATAAATAATATAATAAAGTATAGTAAAATTTTATTTAGTAGGTTATCAGTAAAATATTTTGTGTTTTCTACCAATCAATAATCATTAAATTTCATTTGATGCTGACAGATTTTCTATCGGTTTACGACAGACTGTACGGTTTATCACGGACTGTACAAAATAACTTTTAAAGAATTGACCAAAGGGTAAGTAGTCAGCGATCTTGTTTGGATTATCATATAAAATATGTGGGGTAATTTAATGAATTATTGTGTTAATGTTTTTAGCAAATTCATATTTTCTACAGCAAAGGCTCTTGGAAAAATTATTTGTATATAAATGAAAAGGAATTCAGATTAAC
This sequence comes from Meta bourneti, assembly GCA_933210815.1. Lineage (NCBI taxonomy): Eukaryota > Metazoa > Arthropoda > Arachnida > Araneae > Tetragnathidae > Meta > Meta bourneti. The sequence goes on from OW119933.1 coordinate 82,037,042, forward strand.
AAAGCCACGTAACAAAAACAAGTCTTCCCAAATTACCTAAAGTGAAAATATAATACATTTTCTCATATTATTTAAAAATATTTTGTCGTAACATACTTACCTTACACTTTGTAGTAAAAAGTGAACTTTATGAAATAAAATTACCGGCAAAACATATCGCGAGCTTGAGTCTTCTTTAAGTTGAAGTGATAAAACTGAGAAGTTAACTTTGGTGTTAAAGAATTTATATTCTGTTTTCACTGATATACCTTTAGTACATAGTAAAAAGAGTCATTGAACATAATGCTTCCAACAACCTTGAACTCGGAATATAAAGTAATAATTTTATCTAAAACAAATCTATAAGCACTTTACACTGTTTTCATTTTGTTACAAAGATATCATGAAATCCCTTATCACCACACAGATTTACTGATACCTCGGTGTCACTTGAAGTCTCATTTTGAAGAAAACAATTGTGAAATTTTTCAACATCGACATATTAGAAGCTATAAAAACGATGTATCAAATCAAAACAGAAATAAAAAAAATTTAAAAATCCGTAAAAGTTTGAAGCATTAGTTTCTTTCCTGCCGAACCTAAGAGAAACCAGAGAAGCTATCCTCTTCACAATAAAAACGTATAGCAAGATTGATAGCCGTCAATGCAATTATTTAACCAGCATTACATTTATGGTTTTTAACACTGATTTAAAGTGTTTCAGAATGTGTATTTCGAAAGCCACCACCATCATTAACATAGAATAATGTCAAGATTTTGTTTCTAAATTTAAAAATGTGATTGCGTTTGGTAAGACTTTTAATGCACTGAAACGATGCCTAAATTTATCTGTATTCACACTTAGTCAAATCTGCCTAAAAGTCTAAATATACTTGGTACGCTAATGTAATAATAGAAATATCGTGTGAATTCCAGAGGTGAAATCATGCTTCCTATGTGGCAAGATGTGACCGTATATTTCAGAGCCAATGCCACCAACCTGGAGTACATAAACTCTATCACGGCAAAATATTTACTCACTTTTAACTTTCACTTTTGCTCAGTCAGTCTGACTGTTAATTATATTTCAGATGGTCATCCGTTCAAGTACATTTATATTATTTAAACATTAAATAAAACCTTATTTCTCAAATATTCTTGCGTCTTGTCCTTCTGCTTGTCAGTAAAACCAAACACTGTCAGCTAAAAGGGCTCTCAACACCAAGGATTTTGTTCATTTCTTAGTGTTTCAATACAGTGTAGGTGGGTACATTTCTAAAGACTTTTTTTGCTCAAGATTGTTTGGGATAAGTGATGGTTATTTGATCGCGTTCATGTGAAGTGTGTTTTTTAAATGGGGTGTCGTTTTTCTTTTCCTTTCTTTGTTTATTTCTGAGAAATTTCCATTGACCTAATAAGCTTTCCAGTAGCAAATGCGACCGTAGAGCTACAAACTAACTAATAATGTGATTTAGTCGACTTGTGTGCACAATAAACAACTTTTGATAGGGAAGATTTTCTAGCTTCAAGTTTTAATGAATTTAAAAGGTTTTTCGTAAGAAAAACCATAACTTTGGGGAAAATACTACACATACTTTGAAATATCCCAAAAGTACATATATTTTTAACCCTCTGAGCGTCACGAGATCCGAATAGTGTAGTACTAATTGTAACCCACAATACATTGAATGACTAAGTAACCACATCTACTGGTTGGGTTCTTTAACCCTATAAGTGGTTTCGACGAGATAAAATATCCATCAAGTTCTGACCAATTTTGATAGTGACGAGATATTTCGTCATCAAGATATTGCCAACTGTTTAATGATGATGAGATCAAGATCTGGTCAATTTTCTTCTAATAATGAGATATCTCGTCATCAAGGTATTGCAAATTTTTTTATGATGATGAGATCAAGATCTGGTCAATTTTCATCTAATAATGAGATATATCGTCTATCAAGATCTGATCAGTTTTAATAAAGAAGAGATATCTCGTTGAGCTTCTACCACCAGGAGGGTTAAACCTTTAGAAAATATTTATTGATCCTTTTCTTGGAATATAATCATTTGGGAAGATGTTATTGGTCCATTCTGTAGAATAGAATACTTTGGAAAGATTCTATTGCTCCTTATCATATAATAGATCTCACTTGGAAAGATTCTACTGTTCATTTCTTTGTAATAGAATCCTTTGGGAGCATTCTATTGCTCAAGAAGGTCAAAATTGGTTAGAAGCTATGCAGGGAAGACTGCAGGTTACGAGGTGGAATTATGCGTGCGAACCCCTCAGAGGGTTAAGAAAGGTTTTTAGGACAAGCCCAATTTCCAAAACTAAGGAATTATAATTCATGCGTTCCATCGAAATTTAAAACCGTTTTCCTCTTTATGGCAGAACGTTTCATTCAGTAACGAATCAATGCCAGAACAAAAAAACCCACCCCAATTGAACGTATACCTAATTCTACTATATTGTCAATTTTGGTGTGTACAAAAAGTTTTATTTGTTGTTCTTTTTAATTTCTTTAATATTTAAATAGTTTACTACCAGAAAATAACCTGCAGTTACAAATATTTTTAATTCTTAAAATGAAACTATGCAGAACATTTTTTGGACAGATCGAATTTCGCGTGTACATTTTCCAAGAACATCTTTTTTGCATTGATTATAAATACTTTTAACTCTATTTTTGTTTCAATGATTGATTTGACAAGCTTTGAAAGTTTGGTTTGAAGTATTTGGTGTGCTATCCAATCTTCTGTCAATCGTTTTCCTGCGACTGGACTCGGATCTTTCCATTTGAATTTGATCCCGGACAGCCGTCATTCCTCTTTGGGTGTATTTCTCTCTTCTGTGTCAGTAAAACTTTCATTGTGTGCATGCCTATTACTTGATATTGTATGTGTTGTGTCTGGCGTAGCATTGCCAAATTTGGCCCTTGCGCCATAAAATCCCCAAAGCCAACCAACCCAGGCAGTCTACAATAACCCGTTGTGTTGTTACAGTGCGACGTTAATTTAAATACCTACCTACCATCCTGCGACTGGACGGCTTCTACTTTTCTTTTACCTCTATAATTTACTAACACTAGGGATTGTCGCATGGGCTTTAGGTAGTGAACTGACAACGAAAATTAATTTTTATGACCTGCTACCTAAATACTGTACCACGTTGCGATAAAGTATGAAATAGTTAAGGACGTCATATTGACTGACTTGAGCGTATTTTGGGATATCCTATAACTTCAAAATTAGATCTTACTCTAAACTTATCTCGACAAAAATCATCCAGAATTCCAACACAAAGTAATTAATAATGTTTAATAGTCATTTGACGCGTTTGTTTATTCTAGTATTAGTTGTATGTCTAGTATTGTTGCTGAAAAACGAAAACATTAAAATTTAAGTGTTTGTTTTTAATTAGGCAATTTTTGAATAAAGAATATTTGCATACAAGTAACTGTTAACTCGATTTGATGATAAAAATTCAATTAGAATTTTTATTTCAGAGCAAAAAAAAACAATTTTGTAAAATTATGGCAGTTTTTATATTCTCAGACGTTTTCATGTATGGAATTTTGTAGTTATTTATAAGTATGCAGTTATGTGATTCCACTTGCGCATTCTAATAAATGAGATTCTTAAAAAAAGCGACGCATATTTTAGGCACTCAAATATTTTTTCTTATGAATACGTTTTAACGTATGCAATACGTATTGACCGTAATACGTTAGTATTGTATTGGCCGAAACAAATTCGTTCGGTGTTTAACCCTCCTAGTGGTTGCCTTGACGAGGTATCTCGTCATTGTAAAAACTGACCAGATCTTGTCGGACGAGATATCTCGTCATTAGAAAAAACTGACCAAATCTTGATGGACGAGGTATCTCGTCATTAGGAAAACTGACCAGATATTGATCTCGTCGTCATAAAAAAATCGACAATATCTTGAAGACGAGATACCTCATCATAGAAGCATAAATTGGTCAGATTTTGATGGACGCGATACCTCGTCGAAATCACTTGGAGGATTAAGTAAAAAAGTAACATTTTTCAGTATCATAAATAAGTTTATGTTTGTAAAAAAAGATATTGACCCATTTCGTTCCACAATCTGCTGCTATTTTTCAGGCAATTTCATAATTATTTCTCTCCTCTACTTAGAAATCTTCCGAGAAAATAGTATTAAATTTTTAAAATAGTAATTCCCATCTAAATAAATAAATGGAAATCGGTGCAATGTCTGGTGAATCACAACTTCCCAGCAAAACTGTAACAGTTTCTGTCTGGTCACCAAAGAAACATGTGGTCTGCGTTATCCCGATGAAAGATTGCTGACTAAATCCGAACGCTTTTCGTCAAGTATTGCTTTGAGTTGGTATAATTATAAGCAGTACTTGTCGGAATGAATCGTTTGGTATAGCGGAAAGAGTTCGTAAGTATATATTCCCTTTCAATCCCACCCTAATCACCTTTGGATGAAGACCGGCTTTTGGGGTGATTATTGACGACTCATTTTTCTTGCTCCACAATTTCTCATTTCACATTATTGTAAATTCCCCGTCTGAACGAAACGTTTTCGTTGTGTTTAAATAACTGAGCTTAATTTTTGGCCATGAAGTTTCTTGAGCTTCCTACCTTCCTTCCTAACGATACCCACGATACCAAAAGTGTACCGTGGGAACGCCCCGGAAGATTTTTTGCTCTCAATTGCGACAGACGTATTCAGACAGCGCTCTTCCGCTTTTTCAGTGGCCATCTGAAGAGTCTCATATTTTTCTATGGTCGCAAGATTCATCCTGTTTGCCTTAAATGCCAATCTGACCAGGCCTCTCCAGCACACATTCTCGAGTTCCTGGAGTTGTCCCGAGACGACTTGTTTTCTGAACCTCTTTTGGTGTATGACTTTGTGCGGGTGAATGGACTTGTGGATTTGGTCTAGTTGGAGCTAGACCTGGATATTAGCATAGCAACAACTTTTTGGCCAACCCAAAAATTCCCCCAAATCACCGTTAACTTGTGGATTTGGTCTAGTTGGAGCTAGACCTGGATATTAGCATAGCAACAACTTTTTGGCCAACCCAAAAATTTCCCCAAATCACCGTTAACTTTATACCGTTAACAAAAGTATCGATCACTTCATGCAATGCAATGTCTGAATGAATCGATCAGATTTGTTAGGGTCAAAGCATGGCATGAGATGGTTGATTTTGTGTTTTATGGCGCAAGGGCCATTTTTGAACAAGTTGCGCCAAACACAATTTCAAGTAAAAAATATAACGAAAGGGAAATAGAGGGATTGGGGAATAGAGTAGAGGGATGAAAGCAGGAAAAAATCGTTTGGGTATCCCGAGAGCGCGACCCCGTCTTTACCAAAGACAGCAAACCAGAAAGAAAAGATCACTAGAGTACCTCGGGTCCATGAAGCCAGTAAACACCAAAAGGAGATGTACCTCTGAGGGCTGTGGCACGAGAAACGTCATAGATCACTCTTATAACCAATCGACTAAATATTCATCGGAAGTACACTTCGGAGCATAAACATAATTTTAATCGCTACACAGAAATAACAAATCATTTTGTGTCTTGCTGACGAATTTGAGTTTCGTTTTTTAAGAACCAACGGCATCATTAGGAATAACAAAAGTATATACATAACTCACAAAATATTAATCAGTAAATCGACCTTTTGCAGAATGGTCGTCGAGAAAAAAGTTTAGAGGTTTTTATGTTATAATCCACTTATGGAATCGGTAAGGATGGCATTATACAACGCTTCAATTCAAGGGCTATGGGCAACATAATAATAAGCCACAGAAATATGTACCTTAATGAAAAAAATTAAAACTAAATATTTAAGAACAAAATAATATCTGATTGTTCGAATGAGTATGTAAAACTTGAAATTTAGGTGACATGACCTCTTGAATAGTGAATTTCTTAAAACTTGAAACTGCCTCTTCTGAAATTTTTTTAAAAAACTTGGTTTATCGTTGTCTCCCAAAGCCCTTCAATTTTTCAGGTCAAACCACTTATGTTGCTTCTAGTACCAGTGTTCTCAAAGGCATAAAAACAGTACGAAACAGGATAAACATTTATTATCTAATAGAGAAATTCACTTACTGCAAAGATTTTATAATATTGAAAGGCAAAATCTGGTAAATGCCATATTTTGTTAACCCTCCAAGTCCTTCGACGAGATAATCTCGTCCATCAAGACCTGACCAAGTTTGCTAATCACGAGATACCTTGTCATCAAGAATGCTGATTTAATTCCGAATAATGAAGATATTGTTGCTTTTTGATGATGACTAGATCAAGATCAGGTCTGTTTTTCTAATGACGAGATATCTCGTTTATCCCGATCTGGTCAGTTTTGCTAATGACGAGATACCTCGTCGAGACAACCACCAGGAGGATTAATTGAACTTACGAAAGTTAAAAAGGGGTGAGATCAAATTATTAGAGCCTCACATTGAAAAAATAATAATTTCTGAGTTTGGGGTAGTAATGGATGGCTCTATAAGAGAGATTTTCAGTGTAAACAAATCAGATAGTCTACGAAGACTATTCCTGCTTTCGAAATGCTTTCGCATGATATATATCGGGTTACCTTAAAATGTAGTTTATCGCCGTCTTGGCAACGTTCGGCGTTTAATCTAATTGATGCTGACCAATCAACTATCGTATATCAATTCGGAATTTATTCTTTGGACTCTTTATTGTCTAAGTGCTGAAATCGTATTAAAAACAAGCCAAACGGATGTCATGTTCAGATTTCGTACAGAAAATACGTATCTCCACAGAAACATTACCACCACTTTTATTTATCTTGACAGGTTGGCAGGTAGGTAGTTGAATTAAAGTCGCACTGGAACAACACAACGGGCTATTGGTCGAGAGATAAATCCATGAGGAACCTCGGATCCTGACAACACCTCGTAATTTTGAACCTTGGTCAGATGACTAAGTCAACACCTGATTTAGCTTGACAGGAGATGCCTCTCATATGACTGTTGTGAAATCAACAGTGTTGCCAAGTATTTATTTTTTCATAACTGGCTCAAATGTAAAATCATTCATTTTTTAAGGTGACTCTAGTAATATGATCTCCCACTTGATTGTCATATATTTTATGCTTGTGAAAGACTAAGCTGAACTCAAAAAGGACAAACTTTTATGCATTTAAGAAAGATACATGAAATACTTTGCTTGAACACTTTCCACATACTCATACCAGTAGAAAATAAACGAAATTTGGACCATTTTTCAAAAGAAATACGTACATGTAACTGTTTGGAGGAAAACATGTTAGACAGAAGCTGCTTACAAAACGTTATTAATTTTATGATTGGTAGGGTTTACATTCAAAGATTCCAGTTTAAACTTACAAGGTTGGCTGGTTGGATTTTAGCCCTATGAGGGGGTTCAAATGCATATATCAGTTCTGTAACCAAATCTTCTCTGCATGACTTCTAAACAGTTTTGACTTTATTGATCACTAGAATCTTTCCTGTGATTCTTTCAATCAATATACGTAGTGACATTAAGTGTGTTGAGGGGATAAAGCGAATACTATACCTCTCATACATCTCGTGACGCTGTGAGGGCCCCCTTTAAGTGGTTTCGACGAGATATATTGTCCAAGATCTGACCAATTTTGCTAATGACGAGATATCAGGGTATCAAGATATATATCGCCAATTTTTTATTGTTGACGAGATCAAGATGTGGTCAGTTTTCTTCTAATGGCGAGGTATCTTGTCCATCTAGATCTGGTCAATTTTGCTAATGACGAGATACCTCGTCGAGAGAAAGAACCACCGGGAGGGTTAATGGCGCAAGGGCGCCAAGAGTGGCTAAACTGCACCAAACACAAGATTCAACTTACAAGGAACTCACCCTTAAACGAATGTAAAACGAATTTTATAACGAATATTCAGGGTTTTAGAACTGGTGGTTACCTTGACTAGGTATCTTGTTATTATTAATAGAATATCTCCATGGACGATACATCTCGTCATTAAAGGAAACTGATCAGATCTTGATCTCATCATCATAAAAAAATTGGTACATCTTGATGACGATACATCTCGTCAATAGCAAAATTGGTCAGATCTTGATGGATGAGATATCTCGTCAAAACCACTTGGAGGACTAAATAAAAATATTACTATGTTTTGCAAATCAAATATTATTTGAAATTTTATGACTGTCAGAATGCTCTCGATTCAAAGAGAAATAAAGGGCAAGAGCTTGAGCCTCTGCAACCCCTCCTCTTCATGACCCTGAGCTGAGTTAATTTTTGTCCTTCCAATGCACTTCAGCATGGCAATTAGATAAGAAATCGTGGCGACGAAATTCCTCAATCGAAAATCTAAAAACACAGTAGCAACTGCAGCTCGAAAAATTTACTACTCTAATCCATCGTTAGAGTTAGGCGACTGCGCATCCAAAAAGTATTAGGCTGATAAGGCCTGGTATCTATAAATATTTCCTATACGGCTGAATGCAGGAGCATCATAAATCATTCAGATAACTATTTCAAAACCGTATCGTAATCAGTTTTCTTCCCCGAGTTCCCACCAGTTTTCCCTGCTCTAGTATTCGCAGGACACGGATTCTGCCAAGAGGGCAAACTCAGGAAGATACAAATGACCGATGCTTTTAGAGCCCTTGCTCGGAATACCAATTCCAGTTTGATCGGTGCTCTTGAAGGCGTGGTCTGTTGTGGCCCTGGGACATTATTCGCATTCCTTAGTTTCTGGTTTGCTCCCATTGGATGAGAAAGAATCCAAGAAAGAATAGCATGTCTCCGAAATTCTTTCCATCGGCTTTTATGTTAAGTTATGTCGGGCTTAATGGGATGGTATCACTCTTTGGGAGTGGATCTTTGGTATCGCATCGCGCTTAATGGACGGCAAACTTGATTATATACCAGGTTGGAGGGAATAGTATTAACTTTGTAAGCATAAAAGATTGCCCGGAGCGCCTACTTAGAGAAATGAGAGCGAGCGAGACTTCAATTATTCGGGATAGGTGACCGTTACATTTGAAATCCTCTGAAATCAGGGGTCTAGGATTATAATTAGACTATGGCGTCTTCGGAATTACCGGCCCACTTTAACTAACTTTAATAAGTGATGAAAATCAAGTAAAACAAGCTGATAAATGTTTAAATTTTAAATAGTTGTGTAATTAATAACATTTAAATTTGATCAGTAACTTTAAATTACTTGGAGGTGCTGATAAATATGTATTATTAGGGAAGAAATCTACTCATTGGAAAGCTTTAAAAGTTGATAATTACTGTAGAATCTTGATTATCCGAGGTAATGTGGACCGAAGCCACATTGGATAACCAGAAACTCGGATAAAAAAGACATAGTAACACAAAACAACCTATACGAAATTTAGATAAAATTATTACGTTATACAATATACAACTACTGCTACTGAAAGATTCATAAAGCAAGGATTGACCCTCCAAGTGGTTTCGACGAGATATCTCGTCCAACAACAAGATTTGATCAACTTTGCTAATGACGGCACATCTCCTCATCAAAATATTGCCGATTTTTTATGATTTCAAGATCAAGGTCTGGTCAGTATTTTATGGACGAGGTCAGTTTTTTACAGACTTGATGGGCGAGGTATCTCGTCCATCAATATATGGTTTTACTAATGACGAGATACTTCGTCGAGACAATCACCAGGAGGGTTAAGAATAATCTATACTCGGGTTTGTGTCCCAGTATGTAATTATTGTGATAATTTTACTGAGTCTCACGTTTTGAGAAGCAGCATTCTCAGCAAACATTTTTCCTTATGATGAAACCAAATATCTACTTATAAAGTATCTACTATTGCCAAAGAGTTATAGTAAACTAGTAAAATATTTATCGTCAGCTTATAAATGAAAAACACCGAATCAAAACTGACCAGATGACTAGTAGCAAAACTGATCAGATCTTGATGAACGAGATATCTCGTCATTAGAAGAACACTCACCAGACTTTGATCTCTTCATCATAAGAAAATCGGCAATGTCTTGATGTCAAAATATCTCGCCATTATCAAAATTGCTCAGATCTTGATGGACGAGATATCCCGTCATTATAAAAATTGATCAGATATTGGTGGACGAGATATCTCGTCGAAACTACTCGCAGGGTTAATCTCAGGTTTCAAAGGGAAATGCCTTCTCTCTTATCTGAATATTATAGTTATATCGATGGCTTAGAAGTGAAACACAAAATTAAAATTTTCGAGATATGAGTTTTTTAGCTTTTATAGACCAGACTGGTGATCTTTAGACTAGTGAAGTCATTTTATAAGTAGTACAAAGTCATTTTTTCTTTGCATGATGGTTAGACCTTTCGAGAAACATACTTAGCTCCGGAACTGTATTTTGACTTAATGCGTTTAACTTGTAAGTCGAATATGCCTATAAGACAATAAAATACGATGCAGATTAAAAAAAATAAATCCGTTTTAGTGAATGTCTAAGAATAATAGTCTTGCTTTGTAAAAATACGTTTTACACTTTCTCTGCAGCTTATACCGTTTTCAGGATATACTGAAATTCATGTTCATGCCAAGTTATATATGATATTGCATATTTTCAATATGGTGGTCAATATAGTTGAATTTATGTAGAACTACAGTAACGCAACGGGCTGTTGCCACATACTGCCAAATATTACATAATATTTCTAAGTAACCATGTCTTTCTAAAGAATACATGGATTCTTTTTCAGACTTTAGAAAAAATCTATTAGTCATTTTTTCTTTCATATCAAATCTATCTTTGGAATGATTCCATTGGTCCTTTCCTTGAAACAGAATCTTTCTTTGGAAGGACTCTATTGGCCCATTCCGTAGAATAGAATAATTTGGAATGATTCTATCTCTCTTCCTTGGAAAATAATTCTTCGGTTATTCTATTACTCATTTCCTTTTAATATAATCATGGAAAGACTATTTCTCTTGACTATAATCCTTTCTCTAATCCTTTCTCTTGACTATAATCCTCCTTAATTTCTCTTGACTATCTATTTCCTTTGACTATAATCCTGGAAAGACTATTGCCCATTTCCTAAGAATAGAATCCTTTGGAAAGATTCCACGAAGGTCGAAACTTGTTAGGTATATTCTATTGGTCAAGAAGGTTAATTATTGCTTAGAAGTCATGCAAGTAAGACCGCAGGTTGCAAAGTGGAATTATGCTTGTGAACCCCTCAGAAAGTTAAAGGCAAAACATGACTGAATTCTAACCAGATCATTTTATTATAGGTAGGTAAGTAGTGGAATTTACGTCGCACTGTAGCAACACATGGGGCTCCTACTGAAGGTCTGGGATCAATCCCGAAGTGAAAGATTTGAGAACACCACTTCGTAATTTCCAGAGCTAGCACCCCACTCTTCAATCTTTCCACTACAACAGCGTGAGGACATTTGAGGCCACTACATATTTAGAGTGCACCAGCCCTCACTTACACTACGGTATTAGTTTGGATCGAGTTTGAAACTCGCTACCCCGGTTGGTAATCCGCCACTCTACGAACTCGTATTTTTCGTATTTTCAATAAGAAATAAACTTAGTTGTTGCATTATGCAAATTTTATAGTTTAATATTTGCTCTACTTGTAAATAAGTTTTCATCTAAAAAAGCGAAAATATATATAATTTCACACATTTATCGAACTATCATGTACACCGTTTTCGGTGCACATAACCTCAAAATGATGCTCCAAAATGACTTGACAGAAAACATGTTAACAACACATGCGGCTTGCTTTCAAATTATTTTAACACATTGATTTAAAAAATGAGATGATATGATAAGCAAGTTTGAAAATGGCTATACTTGAAATCAATGGTTTGTCATGGTTTTCGAAGTGTAAAGGTATTTTGTTCTTTAATTTGATGTACTGTATTATATGAGCTTATACTTTATGTTCATCCATATGAACTTATACATTCTCTGAAAAAAATACATCGAATAGAAAATAAATGGAATTAGTTTTAACAATACAATCTGTAAATCATTACTAGAGATATACAATTTCCTCAGATTTTAAGTATATTTGATAGAACTGTCCTGGCCTTTTGAAGATAAAAATATATATAAAATTAGGAACAGATTGTGTTTATATTTTGTAAATCAGATTTATAATAGCAATATTTCGTTTGAATCAGTAAAAAGATGTTTATGTAGACCAAATACAAATTTTCTGGTGTACGAAGTTGAGTTTTTTAAATGTAGATGATAATAACTTCATTGTTAAGATAGAAATTTACTTTTCAGTTCAGAGATAATATTCATAGAAACGCCATAAGATTTGAATAAAAGTGTTTCAATTGATGAATGGATTAGTTATAACATATGTAAAACAAAATGTATTACTTAGAAAAAACTGAATTATTTATAATTCTAAACCTAATATAAATTGCTTTTAAAGCTTGTTTTCATGCTAAAGGCTTTTTCAATGCTCATTGTATATAAGATTTACCAAAAATGTAACTAGATCAAAAGTACAAAGGAATTCCTTAAGAAAAACAGCTTAGTTCCAAAATGCTGTGAAACGTATTAACCTCCAAGTGGTTGTTTTGACGAGGTATCTCGTCATTAGCAAACCTGATAAGATCTGGATAGACGATATATCTCGTCATTAGAAGAAAACTGACCAAATCTGGATGAATGAGATACCTCGTTATTAGAAGAAAACTGACCAAATCTCGATGGATGAGATACCTTGTCATTAGAAGAAAACTGACCAAATCTCAATGGATGAGATACCTTGTCATTAGAAGAAAACTGATCAAATCTGGATGGATGAGATACCTCGTCATTAGGAGAAAACTGACCAAATCTGGATGGATGAGATACCTCGTCATTAGAAGAAAACTGACCAGATCTTGATCTCGTCATCATAAGAAAATCGGCAATACCTTGATGAGGAGGCATCTCGTCGTTAGTAAAATTGGTCAGATCTTGATAGACGAGATATCTCGTCAAAACCACTTGGAGGGTTAATCTAAGAAACACGGATCCATACGAAGAAAAAACACACTCCACTATGGTATCATTAGTCTCAACTAGTTAAAAAAGTTATTTGAATTTATGACAATGAATGGAGACAATAAACTTCAAATATTCAACATTCCATTTCTTATAAAATCATGAACAAGTTATCTCACATTCGTAATGTGTACCTAAATGCAAAACATTATCAGATTGTTTCAACCTAAATAACAGTTGTTGACGTCTTAAAACAATGAAAACGCAAAACTATAAATTAATAACACTTAAATCATCTATTTCCTTCAAAGTACATGATAGTCAGAAGAATTCAATTTTCAGAGAAAACTATAAATACTTTATTCAAAATAAGTTATGTCGCTTAACATCTGTCACTGATTAACATTTCAATTAACACTTATTTTAAATTACTACTGATGTTTCTCTCTAACTTCTAAAAGTTCCTTGTAAGGTCTAAGCGAAATTTCTTGTTAGTCTAATTTTTCAATGATTATGGTGAAATTGGTTAAACATTCCTACTAAATTTCAAACACTTGAAAGACAGAACACATTAAACAGTAAGTTAAACCATCGGATTCAACCACTTGTATAAAGTATGTCTAAGTAAATTGGTTAACTCCTTACTTTAATGTCTACTACCGGAAAAAAGTTTGTACACATTTTAATTTCCATAAGTCATTAAAAGCATATCGACTGAAAAAACAATGGTACTCTTTACTAAGAAAATCTGAATGTTTCTTGTCATGAAGATTGAGAGTTGACATAAAGATGTGTAATCGCATTTATTTAATGCTTACAAAGAAAATTATTTTTGAACATGTGTTACTTAAGAGGAGGGTAGACTTTCAAAACAAACAGTTGTTATTCGATTGCATGAAATTTGCAGACTATTTCTATTCTACTAAAAAGTCTATGTGCAAAGTTTTGTCCAAAATATTGTCATTCATTAACATGGTAAAAATTTTGATAAATTAGCGAAAATTGTTAGGTCCCATGAACCTTAATTTTCCATGTGTAGTCAAAATTTTAATTAAGATGATAGTTTGTATACGTATAAATCAAATTAACAAAATTTGGTGAGTGTATCGCTCAATCGTAAAGAAAAAAATTATCTTGCACAAAAAGATAAAATTTTGCAAAAAGCATGGGTTAAGCAACAGTTTAAACCAAAATTTCAAAATTTGGAGACATGATGAATTTCTCATTTGTACTTCGATATATTCAACAAACTTCAAGGATTATTCAAAAAAATTTCAAGTAAATTAATTGAAACCAGATGCGCAGGCAACATTTTGAAATCAGAATGTCAAAAAATCTCAATCGAAGAAAAACGAGTTTTTGTAGTAGAGTATCAACTGCATTATATTACTTATCTACGTACCTTTGATGTACGAGTATATGTAACTCCATCAAAACTGATAGCAATTAAAATTCTTTTACTTATCCACAGAGATTGATATTAAGTAACTAACGCTAAAATCAAGAAATCTATTTTTCGATTAACTTTGGTGATTTTGAAAGTCTACTGTCCCCATTAAAGCTTTAATCTTACCTTTTACCTTTTTTCAGAACTTTGTCTTCTTCAAGTAACCGATGTAGAGCTTTCATTGATTTTGATAAAGTACAATTATGACTCAATCTTTATCAAGGATGAAAGTCAGAAAACGTTTGGATGGGATTTTGAAGTATGCGACTTTTTATAAATAAACACATCTATTTTTTATGTTGTATAATAATATAGTACTTTGACATTAAATTGGAAGTGACACGTTCAGTTGTAAAGCATAAGTCTTGAATTTTTTATGCTGGGCTTGTTTTAAGTTGATTTTAAAGAAAAAGTAACATGCAACAAAAATAGTTACTATAGGGCATATATCATTCAAGAGATCCGAAGTAAAAATGACATTCTGCTGTAAATTACAAAGAACGAATACTGCACTAAAATATTGATAGAAAGTTAAATTTATAAAAATAAAATTAGTTACATTTAAAGTACCTTATCGAATTAAGTTTATAGATGTTTTCTCTCAGTCATGTTATTTTGCGTTGAATGTACTAATATTTATTTTGATTTTTATTTTGCTTCAAATTGCAACTTCTCAAATGACTTTCAAGGTAAATTTGAAGACACAAATTCAGAATAGGTTGATATTATTAGTTACATCTAAAATCTTGTTAGATGTAAAATATATAAACCAAACTGAACTATTCATTTGTTTCAAGTACTCGGTTTTTTTTTTATATATATATATATATATAAAAAGTGTTAATACATACAAAATTTTTCTTCCATACATAATTCAAAAACATCTCTATGAATTAAGAAGCATTAAAGAATTTCGATATGAATGTTGAAATAATAGTTTGTGAAGGTATTCGTATTCTACATATTGAATTCTCAAAATAATCTTGACTTAACAGTAACTTGACAAGCAATGATTTTGAGTACAGATCTTTCTGTATTGTTTCATAAAATTCATCAGCTATCATATTTAGAATTTAGAAACGTTAACATCAAATCATTCTTGTTTGGCATCAACAAACTTGATCTTCATAAAACATAAATTGTAAAATGCTTTAAAAAATCAGAGAACTAAATCATTGTCTTTAATGCTCTATTATTTAATATTTTAAATAGAACAAGATACTTAATAATAAATTATGTTTCAATAACTAGGTAAATATTCATATATTTTCTTTTACATTGCATAATTTAGATGTAATTTTACATTCGCGGAATATGGTTTTGAATTTTAATAAAGCACAAGCAAATCAACAAGGTTAATTCTATTTGCGAAATTCATATACTTTAAATGATAACTACTTGATGTTTACTAGGGAAACATTAAAAATGAATTATTTAAATTATGAACATTTTGAATTAAATATAAATATTCTATATTTATAACACTTATTGGTAACTATTAGCTAAACTTTACATGGAATTTATTCACGATATTCATCATTCATATTGAAAAAACACCAATAAATACCAAAAACTTGTACATAACATCAAAATTTTTTGTTAGAGTTCATGCATAATTATATCGTCGCTTAGAACAGAAACTCATTAACTGACCATTGCTTTACTATACAGCTATTTAAATACTAATTATTAGTTTTTAGGTTAAAAAAATGGAAATTATAAGCATTTTTCAGTGTTACATATCTTTTAAACAGATTACAATATGACTATGTATTTCTCATCATGAAAATAAGCATTTAGTATCGCCAAAAAAATGTCAGTTAATAAGTTTCTGCTCAAAACGGACGATATGTTTATCGAAATAATAAATCAGGAAGATATCGAAATGCCATTGCAATATTATTTGAGTTAAGGATTTGAATATTCTGTGCGTATTTTCAATTTGAAATACGAATATTTTGGGATATATGTGCTTTCTTCCAATAATAACGATATTTTTTGCCTTTTCCAGTAAACAAAAATTCCCGTGAAAGAGACAACCCCATAACATTTCCGTTATTCATCCCTACTTGTATTAAAAGGACGAATCTGCTACACCTATCTCGTCATAAAGAAGGGAAGCAAAAGATGGAGCATCTTACCTCATTTGCGACACCTTGGCGGTGAGGGATCAAATAAAGACTCGCAAGAAAGACGTCATAATAACTGCAAGGTAAGTGCCGCAGCCATACTGTAAGTGACCTTTCAGCCTACACGGCAGATAACAGGCGGTCGCACAAAAAATGAAACTAAGAGATAGGCATTCCGTTATTTGTGAGGAGTATCTGTGGCCGAATAAGGGGCTAGTTTCGGTCAGCGAAGTAGCTCGTAAACCAGGCAAGCAGCGGTATTCGCTCTTCGACCATAACCCAGTACCGGAAATATGCAGATATTTCTTGTCTTAGACCGCCCTCCACTGTGGGCGCCCTAATGACCTGGAATTGCACTTTTAGTGCTTTTAGCTCCAGGGCAGTGGATGTGGTATTTTACCCGAGGTTGACTTTTCTTTAAAATACTCCCTCCCACAGCCCATTAAAGTCTATTTGCGGTGGCAGGCAGTTTTTCGGGGTAATATCAGATATAAGCCCCGTCATTTCACATCATTCAGATTATGTGCACCAGAAAACTAATTCTGTATACTAAACAATTTGCAAGAGTATTTTTAAAATGTTAACTACCAAATTTATTAATTAAGAACATATAAAATACATGAAAGTGATAAATAGTAATAATAAGTAATGTAGGGAGAAGTTCCGGAATTTGTCATCACTCAGATTCTGTACACCAGAAAACTAATTTTTTCAACTTAACAATTTAAGAGGGTATTTTTAGATTGCACATTAAATACCAGATTGATTAATTACTAATATGTAAAAATTGGAAAGTGGTGAGTTTTGATAATAAGTAACGTACTGAGAGACTCCTGAATTTCTAGTTACTCAGATTCTGTGCACCAGAAAACTAATTCTGTCGACGAAACAATTTAAGAGGGTATTTTTAGGACTGACATTAAATACCAGATTAATTAATTAAGACTATATAAATTGCTGGATAGTAATAAATAGTAATAATAAGTAATGTAGGGAGAAGTTCCGGAATTTCTCATCATTCAGATTCTGTGCAACAACAAACTAATTCTGTGCGTTAAACAATTTAAGAAATCATTTTTAGAATTATTTTTAAATGCAAGATTTACTAAACACATAAAATACTGAGAAGAGATAAATAGTAATAATAAGTAACGGAGGGAGAAGCTCCGCAATTTCTCATTACTCAGATTCTGTGCACCAGAAAACCAATTTGTCGACTAAACAATGTAAGATAGTATTTTTAGAATGTTCATTTAATACCAGAATTATTATTTAAGAATATATAAACTACTGGAAAGTGATAAATAGTAATAAGTAAAGTATGTATGAAATACTGGAAAGAGTGTGATAAATAGTAGTAATAAGTAACGTATGTATAAAATACTGGAAAGTGATAAATTGTAATAAGTAGCGTGGGAGAAGTACCGTAATTTCTCATCACTCAGATTCTGTACACCAGGAAACTAAAAAATTTGCAAGAGTATTTTTAAATGCATATTAACTACCAAATTTATTAATTAAGAACATATAAAATACATGAAAGTGATAAATAGTAATAAGTAACGTAGAGAAAAAGCCCATCATTCTCATTACTCAGATTCTGTGCACCAGAAAACTAATTCTTTCGACTAAACAATTTAAGAGAGTATTTTTAGAATGCACATATTAAATACCAGATTTATTGATTAAGAATACATAAAATACTGGAAATTATAAGTAGTAATAAGCAAAGCAGGAAGCCTATTCGTTTCTCATTACTCGGATTCTGTGCACCAAAGAATTGGTTATGTGCATTTAACATTTTAAGATAGTTATATTTAATATATAAAATATACTGGGGGAAAGTGATAATCAAAGAAAGGTAGAGAAGGTTCGCAATTCTCAGATTCTGCACACAGAAGGATTGATTTTGTGCACTAAACAATTTAAAAGTGCTTCTTATAATGTGCATTAAATATCAGATTTATAAATTAAAAGTATAAAATATTGTAAAGTGATATTCGAAAGTAGGATAATACTCGTATTTTTTCAGAATCTTTGCACCAGTGAAAGAGAAAACTTAAAACTTGCATAAAATACTAAAAAGTGATCATCTAGCGTACGGAGCAGTGCTTACTCATTAATTAGGTCTGTGCACCACAGAATTGATTCTGTGCACTAAACAATTCAAGATAGTATTTTTTAAATGTGCTTTAAATACCAGATGCCTAAATTTAAAATATAAAATACTGGAAAGCGTTAGGAACGTAGAGAGAAGACCCATAATTCTAAGATTATGTGCATTAGGCAAATTAAGATAGTATCTTTAGTATGTACTTTAAATATATATGTACCGGATTTATAAATAAAATATAAAATACCACAATGTATAATCTAACGTACAGAGAAGCTTTGTGCTGTCTCAATAGGGAGATTATGTGCACCAAAGAATTGGTACTGTGCACTAAACAATTCATGAGACTATTTTTTCAATACGCATTAAATACCAGATTAATAAATTAAAAATATAATATACCGAAAGATAATCTAACATAGGGAGAAGTTCTGTAATTTCTCATTTCTCAGATTCTAAGTGCACTAAACAATTTAAGATGGTATTTCGTAGAATGTACGCTAGCCCTCCAAGCGATTTCGACGTAATATCTCGTCCACCAACATCTGACCAATTTTGCTAATGACTGGATACCTCATCATCAAGATAATGACGATTTTTCGATGAGGAAGATATCAAGATTTGGTCAGTTTTCTTCTAATGACGGGATATCTCATCCATCAACATCTGGTCAGTTTTGCTAATGACGAGATACCTCGTTGAGACAGCCACCAGGAGGGTTAGTTGAACTTACGAAAGTTATACAATGGATGATCAAATTATTAGAGCAAAATGCAAAACAGGTTATTTTTTTAGTTTTCGCTAGAAATGAAAGGCGGTTATAAGAAGAACGAGATATCCCGTCCATCAAGATCTGACCAATTTTGCTTATGACACAATATCTTTTCATCAAGATAGGGCCGATTTTTTTTATGACGGGATCAAGATCTGGTCAGTTTTTCTAATGACGAGATCAAGATCTGGTTAGTTTTTCTAATGACGAGATACCTCATCGAGACAACCATCAGGATTATTGAAGCCAATTTTTCAATTAAAAATATGTAATACTAAAAAGTAAAAAATAATAATATTACCATATTGCAAAAACAAATATTCTCAAAAATCGATGTTAGATATCGAATGCAACAAAATATGTTTTCTACAAAACCACATGGATGTTTACCATCTTAAATCGTCTCAGTAGACTTTCTCTTTTTATTTTGTGACGATTACTGCTTCCAAGTTAGAAAAATGCGGAAATTTCTTCAAGCCACAAAATTTTACAAACATAAATTTATAAAAATACCAACTAATATTCAACTCAAATTTTATCAAATCACCAGCTTCAGGACTGTGAAGTTTGATTATTTTTCTTCGATTTGTCATCGTTCTTTCCAGTTTTACTTAACGCTGCTAATGCCAGTTGATTAATTAATAATACCTCTTATAAATTTTTAAGCTAATATTAACTCCCTAGTATTTTACACCAAGTCTCAGAACTTTATATTTAAGGGGGGTTTTCTTTTTCCAGATGAAAAAAAATTATTTTTCTATTTTACGTAATTTTATGGTTAGGTGTCTTAAGAATATGTGCGCCAAATTTATTATGTTGTGCCTAACGGTTAATGTAACCAACATGTGTGTCAATGTAGGTAATAAAACCAATATGTGTGCCTAATACAGATAAACTTCCCTCTTGTCTACGTGAATTAATTATACGCGAAGCCCTTTGGATTTTTTACGTTCTTGCCTTTCGTCACTTTCCTTTTCTTCGTTTGAAAACACATTGCTTCAGAATATTTAAACTGTCAAAGGCAAAGGTTTCTGAACTTTTTACTCTGAAAGAGCCTTTTCAACGAGACAAAATCGATCCTGAATGGCTCGTAATAAATTTGCACGCTAATAATTAACTCTAGTATTTTACATTAGCTTAATATTTAAGGATGGAGGTCTTTTTTGGTTTTAAGGGTCTTAAGAATATGTATGCCCAATTTCAAGTCGAAATTCACAAAATTGGCCGTTATAAGCCATTAACAGAATATGCCTTCAGATGTTGAATTTGGAGAGTGTGCCATTTCATAAAGATGTAAGTCCTATAAACCCAATTTAAAACGATCAAAAGCTCATTACACTTATCTACAACTATCTACACATGTCTACAGCACTGTATGTCATTGGTATAGCAGATTAGTCGGAAAATATCATAAGTACTGAATATGCTTCGGTTAATTGTACTGAAATTTAAAAAGCGTTTTTCTCCAAACACCCTTGTCGCTAGTGGTTGGCAGATATCTATAAATCTGTTGGATTGTTCGACTTGAAATTTTTACAGCATATCGAGAAAACAGCATTTGATCGTTTATCAGAATACCTTCTATATGAATCAGAAAAGCGATTCGTTGTTTCTACATTTCTATAGCAAAACACTCGGTCATTTTTTTATCTAAATCCATTACTTGGATATTGAAAAGTAACCATTTCCTCAAATATTAAAAAAATTGTTGTTTTATTAAACGATAGGTACATGCGTATGAATTAAAAAGGCGTTCATTTTTTGTTTTTTAAGATCACTTGGAGTTGAGGAATATGCCAACCAGTGACAACGAAACTTCGCACTGCGTCGTGGTCGAGGAGTGTTAACAAGTGTGATTCTTATTGAAAATGATTTAACAATTTTTGTAAATACCTGAAATAGTAATAATTAAACCTACAAAGTTTGGAACTTTTTGAATGCATACTTTCGTCAATAACCCCCTCCCCCAAAAGCGGTAATTCTAGCGAAAAAAAGAACATCCCCTAAATGGAGAGTCAAAGAAATGTACATTGTAGATCTACTTAGCAAAAAGGTCAACTCTTACATTATTTCAATTAACAGTTATTAGTGGCTCATGTTGGCTAGGTTTAAAGTTGGAAAGTGCTCAAATACTTTAAATTATGTTTATCCCTTGCAAGTAGAAGTCATACACATTTATCTGTTCTAAAATTAGATTTTTGTAGTAGTATGGAATGAAGGAGATTGGATTGGATGTTTGGATTTTATGACGCAAGGTCCAAACGCGTACAAGCTGTGTCAAGCGTAATATAAAAGAATAAAAATTATATATGGTGTTTTCAAAATTTAAATATTTAAATGTATAAACAACTGTAATAGTAACTGAATAAATAACTATTGTAAAGTATTTATTATTTTTAAGTTAACCCCAAACAAAATTTAAATATTAAGGTCCAAACTTTGGTTGATAGTTTAAAGGGGCACAGTGTCTAAGCATTCATATCAGGAGAAAAACAGACTAATTTTGATTAACTGTATCTCCTAAAGTTTTTTTTTCACGAAACTTTAATCAGTGTTTATGTTACTCTAAGATACACAAAACAGAAAAATTAAGTTGATGTTTCAAAATTAAGTAATAAATTTTATTCGAATTAACATAGACTCCTCAATCTACAAAACAAATATTTACAAGGACATTTTAAGTGCAACTAATCTAAGTCAATCCCTGCGTTGTGCGAAGCGCATTTAAATTTCAAAACTTGATTCTATATTTCAGCGGATTTCGCAAGTCTACAAAAGTATAATCAGTTGAAAATCCAACAACTTGTACTTTCTCTTAGACAATTCGTTGATTTTGTTGGATTTTACGAGTAAGGATCCCTTCCAGAATGTTTTACAGTTTTAAAATATTACCTGTTATCAAATTCTAAAATTTTGAATGTTAGAAAAATTCTACGAATATGGATATCCAATTCATTTCATGGCTATTGAATATCGACTATTTAAAAAGACCCAGATGTCATGCTCTCCAAAATTAAATATTTAAAAGGTACAATAACTATAATAGTTAACTGCATAAATAACTGTTATAAAGCATTTATTATTTTTAACCCTCCTAGTGGTTGTCTCGACGAGGTATTTCGTCTTAGCAAAACTGGCCAGATCTTGTCGGACGAGATATCTCGTCATTAGAAAAACTCACCAGATTTTGGTCTCGTCATAAAAAATCTACAATACCTTGATGACATGATACTTCGCCATTAGCAAAATTGGTTAGATCTTGATGGACGACTTATCTCATCGAAACGACTTGAACGATTAAGTTAACCAAACAAAATTAAAATATTAAGGCTCCCAGCTTTGATTGAAAGTTGAAGTGGATATATTACCTTTCAACATTCATATTAAGAGGGAAAAGCCTAATTTCGATGTACTGTACCTTCTAAATTTTGCTGTGTATCACAGTGAAACTTTAAATAGTATTTATGTACACTATACTATACAAGATAGAAAAATAGGTTAATATTTTAAAATTGAGTAATATTTTATTCGAATTTACATAAATTCAATCTTTAAGACAGATATTTGCAAGGCAATTTGCGCGCAACACTCTGAGTTTGAGTCAACTGCATTTTCTACCAAAATAATGACTGAAATGAGTAACAGTACTTATATTTTAAATTGAAACCAACAAGTGTAACTCAAGTTACACAAAAATATGAAATAATCCATTAATATTTCGCTTAATTGACTTTTAGCAAAATTTCTCACAGATTATAGTCTCATTTTTGAACAAAGCTCTTACTTTTGTGCAAAATTTTGGTTTTATTTTGTAGCTCTAATGGTAATTAGACTTCTTTCCCAGTTTATGTGGAAGCTTAAAAGTTATAGTGCGCGCAGTGAAAATTCTCATTCTGAGAAAAATGCGATTGAAGTTAAACTGAAAGGGTTGAAACTGAAACAGGGGTGCCAGAAAAACCTTAATTGTGAACTAACTAATGCGAGTTATTGAGGTTTTTTGCCAGAATCAGAACATTTTACACTTTCTAAATCAATCAAAATTGAAAAAACGGGTTTTTTTTAGTTTTAAAAATACTGTGCCTTAAAATGAAAGAGTTATACAAATGTTATTTACATATATATATATATATACATGTTAAGATATATATATGGTTAGATGTATACATATTTACTTATATTAGTGTATTGGATAAAGAATTCAATAAACTGTTGTTATTAAACACACCCAAAATTAAATGTGACAAGAATAAGGCATTAAAACTCTGAGCGCCGTGAAATTTCTGAGCTGTATTGATTTTACCCACAACACACTTAATGATTATGTAATCATATCTATTGGTTGAAAGAATCTATGGATTCTTTAACCTTTAGAAAGATTCTATTGGTTTTTCTTTAGAGAGACTTGAACCTTTGTAAAGATTCTAGTTCTCCTTTCCTTAGAATAGAATTCTTTGAAAATATTTCTTACTCCTCTCCTTAAAATGGAGTCCTTTATAAAGATTCCATTGCTCCTTTTCTTAGAATAGAATCCGTTGGAAATATTTCTTACTCCTCTCCTTAAAATAGTCATTTAGAAAGATTTTATGCCTCCTTTTCCTTAGAATAGAATCATTTGGAAAGATTCTATTTCTCCTTTCGCTAGAATAGAATAGTTTGGAAAGATTTATAATTTATTTTATTTGACTAGGATACCTTGGAAAGATTTATTGCTCTTTTCTTCATAACAGAATCCTTTAGAAATATTTATTGCTCATATCCTTAGAGTAGGATTAGAAATTGATTAGAACTCATGCAGGGAAGACTGGAAGCTAATGATCATTTCGATGAAATAGTGGAGCAGTATTGCAATCTAATGAAAAAATCCAGACCTTTTTTTGGTCAGTGATATAGTTCAAAAATATGAATGAAGATGATAAAAAATATAATAAAACTGGTCTATAGCTATTTCGATATATCTAAACGTCCACCATCGTCAGGACCATGAAAAACATGAGGTTTAGTTTTGTTGTCGCTCTACAGTTAATCTTGTATACACTCAACTACGAACAACATGAGTTTAAGAACATCATCTTTGAACCATTTTCCCCCACTGTCTTTTCCACAGAAATAGCTATAGTTTGGTTTCATCATCTTATTTGCA
Organism: Meta bourneti; assembly: GCA_933210815.1. Lineage (NCBI taxonomy): Eukaryota > Metazoa > Arthropoda > Arachnida > Araneae > Tetragnathidae > Meta > Meta bourneti. The sequence continues at coordinate 82,061,646 of OW119933.1, forward strand.
TCATCTTTGATTGCAAATTTTTGAAATCTATACTACGACTAACAATTTGGATAAGGTTTTCATCTTTCTCTCTCCAGACCAACTTTCATCCTTTCCAACTACCTATTTATAAAAGCAATCATTACGATGATAAAATCCAAAGCAAAATAACTTGATAAATCTCAATAATATGAGTTGCGTTGCCAGTCATCAAACCTGACATCAAACTTAACATCAGTGCATAAACGGAGAACATAATGGTTCATTACGCGATAAACGAAAAGGCATTCTAGCACTTAAACTAATCTGAAAACTAATAAAACAATTAAACACTCAATGCATTAGACGATTGTTTTAGTATAGGGCGGGCAACGAAAAAGAAGTTCGTTACTGGATGATGTTGAATATCACGTACTAGTCGACGTGTGATTTTCACATATGGGGAAATTCAAAAGGGAAAGTGTATGCCAACGATCTCAATGCATCAGACAACAGACGAACGGAAAACATTCGGGTTGCCTTAACGGAATATTGATGTCAGTGAGTTGCAATGAGTGTCTTAAAATATGCTACGACATGCACAGAGGTGTATTGATGTTTGACGAGATCATTTTCTGTAAAATGTAGGTGGGGATACCGTACATCTTTAACCCGTCTGACTAAAATATTAATTAAAGGAAATTAGATGTTACAACACTGTAAATAGTCCTTTTTAAGCAAAATTCAAGTCACGAAAATACAAGTATTTTCTGGTAGCTAATCAATTAAAATTTATTAAAAGGAAGATTTATTGATAAATGATTTAGATATAGATTATTAAATTATTAGATAAAAGGCTATACTCTTCTTCATTTCATTATTTAACTATAAAATTAATTAAGCACCCTATCGTTAACAACTGTTTAATTTACTTAATTCAACAGGGAGTTTAACCATTAGATTGTTCATTATAACAGTTACTCCTTTTTACAATTTTATCAGTTAAATTATTAAAAAAGTATTTTAAGAATAAATCATTGTTACAACACATTATGCATTGGGTGTCTCTAGAAGTCTTTCAGAGCTTCCGAAAATAAGAGCTGTAGCATCAGACTAGGAGATATCCAATGAAAATGTTTCGCCATATAACATTGTGACCGGTCCATCATAAATAATAGAAATTGCAAAATAGTATCGAGGTATATAGTGTGTTGGAAAAGTGAAAAAAGTACGGTAATAAGTATTTGGAATAGAAGGTTTCTCTGTAAGTCATCTTTGAGGACAATTATTTTAAATTTCATCTTAATTGACAGTATTATACCAAACAATTAGTATATCGTAGTATATTTCTTAACTCTTTGGGTCGTCGTCTCGACGAGGTATCTCGTTTCTAGCAAAAGAAACCTGATCTTGATGGACGAGATAACTCGTTATTAGAATTTAACTCGTTACTATCTCGTAACTACTCAAACTGATCAGATCCATCGACCTTAAAATGAAATAGACGGAGCAAGTGCCCGCAGCTTCATGTTATTTCTTGCAATTGCTCGGTTTGAAGATCTGTCACGTGGTTGTGGGTAGAAGCATGAATCCTAAATTATTGATTGGTTAAAGTGATTATCCACCGTGATCAAAAACACTAATCTACCCTTCCACAGCCAATCGGCTAAGTCGATTTGGGATTTACCCTTCAGAGATCTTACTACAGCGACTCCTTCCTATTTCATTTTAAGGTCGATGATCGGATCCTGATGTCGTCATCATCAGAAAATTGGCAGTATCTTGATTTATATCCTACAAAAGTGAAATAATTTAATAAGTTTCCATCCAACATTTGCTTGCCTAATCATATGGGGCAGTGGTAACCCCTTGTTGGTACTTTTTTAATGACCCTGCTTATCTATTATAACCATTCCACTCAAAATGGAACAAAGGTATTAAGAAGCCATCGGTCACGTTTAGAGTATCTTAACAGTCAATCAATATCTTTCATAAGTTGTATTTAGAGATCTTGAAAACAGCTGTTTATAGGTATAAATCATAAGGCGGTGATTTCTGGGCTCACGGTTTTCTCTCTTGTTTTCGACAAACATCAGGATTTCTGTTTGCAAAGAATACAGAGATGTTTCGAGTTACACTATTTTCAAAAATGAAACTGTACTGTTCATTCAAACCTCAAACCTTACTTGAATTGAAATTCTGAATATCGTTATATGAGTGTAAGAACATTTAGAATTGCTGTTTTGCTGTTTCATTTAGTTATTTAACCCTCCTGGTGGTTGTCTCGATGAAGTGAGCCGCGGTAGCCCGGTTTGAAGAGTAACGGATTAGCAACCGGAGGGTCCACCCAAAGACCGTATTGTAGTACACGGGGCTGGTGCACGTTAAATATGTCGTGGTCTCAAATGTCCTGACGTTGGCGTGGTGTGGAAGTTTGGAGAGTGGGCTGTCAGCTCAGGTGCTGAAATCGTCATCTGAACGTGGTTCAAAATTACCTTGTCAGTGGTCTTTCCCTTCGGGATTGATCCCGTACCGTCGCCAATAGCCCATTGTGTTGCTTCAGTGTGACGTTAATTTACTACCTACCTACAATCTCGACAAGGTATCTCGTCATTAGCAAATTTGACCAGATTTGGATGGACTAGATATATCGCTATTAATAAAAAACGGACCAGATCTTGATCTCGTCATCATGATAAAACGGCAATAACTTGATGACGTGATATCTCATCATTAGCAAAAGTAGTCAGATCTTGATGGTCGAGATATCTTGGCGAAACCACTTGGAGGGTTCAACCATATTTCGCGCATACAGTAACCAGACCGAGAAGGGATGCTTTTTGTGGCGAACCTTGTGCAATAAATTTCAGAAACACTTGTCCAAAATTATCCAAATATGAATTGCGTTCTGATAATAGAAAAATAATATACCAATTCCTAAATATGCGAAACGTACGTAGACTATTAGACGAATATCTACTTCATCAAATACAGAACCATAATTATATATCAATTTTGTGAACCGTGCAATAAATAAATTTTAAGAACCAAAAATAAAGTTAAGGAATGAATTCGAAGAAAATAATTTTTTTATGAACGAATGATTTACCGTAATCAATAAATTTTACTTGTGGCTTTATTTTCAAACATTTCGTTGCTGCAAAAATTGTTAAAAATGAACTATGATTATAGTAATCAACGACTTCTGCAAAAATTTAACTCCAGTCTCAATTCAAACTGCGGGAATGCTCGATAAAAGACACAAATATCTTTGAACCAGATTTTGCAATATTCTTTGTATAGTTTAATTTATAAAAAAACTTAAACTTTATTCCCCAGATCTTGAATTTAACTCTTTGAGGCACACGATTTTAAATGAAAAAACCCAAGTTGCACAGAATTGTTTATTCACTTATTCAGCTTAGTATAAAGCATGAAATAACATGTTTTTTTATTATAAAACGATTTATTCACTCATAATAAATTTTTACGAAAAAATCATTTACCGTTATGGAAAACAAAAATTCATTGCACCCCACATTTCGCCAACCTTATTCACAACAGTGTCAACAACTTACTAATGCGATTTGACATGTATAAATTTTTGCTTTCAGTTATTTACACATTTAGCATTAGTTCATAGCCTTGCCAACTCAATGAAAAACTTTAAATAAAATATTGAACAGTATGACTATGAGTAATTTCAACTTTTTGAGTTGGGTTAAAAAATATCCCACCATGCATAAAAAGCTAAGCATAAGGTGGGACAGTTTTTAAACTACCTAACCCCAAAGAGTTAAAGAAGCTTTAGCTTAAGTATAAGTAATAATTCAAAAAGACTTAGAATTTGGTCACGTAAAACTAATTACTGTATAAGCATCTTTGTAAACTGGTAGATGGTGACTTATACGTATTCGAAATCAAAATAGTACAAATACTGTGTGTGAATTTGTGAAAATAATTTAGGTCTTTTATAGTAAAGCTTATTGTGGATAAAAATAAATCCTATATAGCTTTGATATGCATTGTTGGTGTTGTATAATAGTGTTAAGTAGGTTTTTATACGATCTCATGTAAGAGGATCCATGAATTCATGTTAGTTTTCCGATGGGAAATTGATATCTAGAATATTAGAAAAGAATCACGTTATGATTGAGAACATATACACTAGAATAATTTATTTTAAATTTCGACATTAAAGATCCAGGGTTTGCAATAGGTCATTGGTTTAAGCTTAAAATTATTACAGTACGAAAAAATCAGACTAAGTCAATCATTAGTTATCTAATTGAAATATAATGAGCCAATTAATGCTTTTAACAGTAATATCTCAAATTCTAATTTGTTCTGAAAGAGATTTCTTGTTGGAAATTATTATCAATATTATTCTTCATGTTTTGATCCTCAATCAAGTCGCTTGAGAAAATAGGTTTTTACAATTTTTTCTCCAAAGACGCATAAAAATCAAGATTTTTTCAAAAAATTTTATGTTTAAAAATCAATTAACAATTCATTTCTTATCTAAACAAACTCTGATTGAGAGTCAAAGCATCTACTGTATTATATAGATTATAATGATACAAAAAATATCATAATAAATCAATTCATTGTTGATTTGGCACTGTTTGAACAAAGCGTCATATTGCAAAAACACAGTTTTTCACAAATTGAGTTTAAAGTATTGGAAACGTGTTTGTACGTGGTAACAATACCTAACGAAAAACCCTTGTAACTAGAAAAATATCCCGATTATTTGCAAGATCTTGGTATCGTTTGAAAGCTAAGGAATGGGAAAATATTTTGAAGCAATAAAAAAATTGATTTTTTGTTGATTTTCGTGATTTCTAGTGCATGTATACACCTTAAACATTTTGGATTACTTAAAACTTATTTTGCACAAATAAAAATAATTTAAGAATCAAAAACTTTTTTCTAAATTTCATATTGTTTAACTCAAGAAAAGATTCTAAATTGCAGAACGGATATATGTGTGTGAACCCTTCTGCGGGTTGAAATTAAAAATGTGTATAGTAAATTTTTAAATGCTTTGCATTTGATAAAAAATTAATCAAATTACGCACACTTGAAAGTAAAGTTTTTATAAGAGTCGAAATGTATTATTGGAGTAACGTTGGTTGGGTTTTTATGGCGCTAGAGCCCTATTTAGCCAAGCTGCTCCAAGCAACTTCAAGTGAATGGACATATATTCATAAGGAAAGCTTTACTGACAAAGATGACCGAATGTAACCAGGTAGGAATCGAACCTGTTAGTGTAAGGAACTATAGAAGAAAATCGTATCTGATCGTGTAAAATATACAATTATTAACGCTAACCGCCTATTTGAAATTTTCCTGTGGGTTTCGAATTTATGTCATCCTGAGTTAAATATAACCATTACTAGAACAATTTAGGTATTCGTCAACGTAAGTGCAATAGGTATGCAATGTTTCTTAATGATTGAAGTAATTCTTCAGTCACGAAATCCAACTTTAAGGTTGGTTGGATTTTATGGCTCAAGGGCCATGTTTGTCCAAGTTGCTCCAAACAACTTCAGGTGATTGGACCTACACACATAAGGAAAGCTTTACTGACACAGAATATAGCCAGGGAGGAATCGAACATATTGGAACTACAGAAGAAAATCGTACCTACACCATATCAGAAGAGGATAAGGCTCGATACTATTTATTACAAGGGCGTTCCTGAATTCCCCATACAATTCCAAATACTTCCTTTTATTGCTCGATCGAAAGTTTTGAGTTGCGCTCTAAAACAAAGTAAAAGCCTGGGCATACATTATGCCAAATGTTTGGAATGGGAATAGAAAACAATCCTGGAAACAATAAATTTTTCCTTCTCCCCTTCACTGTAATACTTCGTTATTGCTATCTGAAATTTCCAAGGCTTAGGGCGTGGAACTTATACGACACCGGCACCACTGGAATCTCAGAAGGATTTTATGACCCAAAAACTTTTTCCATGCTATTGGAACCCCGGGTCATAAAAAGCAAAACTTTCTCAAAAGAACTATTACGTTTGCATCTACGCCATCCGAGGAGTTCAAAAAGTTCTGGGCTTTGCCAGCACCTTGGAGAGGAATAAAACCTTCTAGACATGAAAGTTTGCCCTTATTTTTTGCCACCCGTGTGGGTTTTATAGCCTCCCTCTGTTATATCAAACAACATCCTGCCTCGATAGATTAGGTTTTGGAGAGAAAGTGATGTAAGAGACGTCCAATTTTATTGAAAGTCCGTTTTGCCGTGACCTCGCCACAGCTCAAGATTTTTCACTCGCCGCGCTTTTCTTTTAACTTTTCGGAATATTTCAATTCTAAAGGGGGAAGGCTATCAAATACTCCCTTACAGAGAGCTATATTTTATTCTCTAATAGAGCCTTTCCTTTATTGAGTTGCATTTTGAAATTTTCAGCGAAATATTTTTCATTTTAGAATTTCAAAATATTTTTCACTCGCACAGAATCACTTTTCTTTTAGCTTTTCGAAATATTTCAGTTCTAAAGGAGTCAGACTATCAAATACTCTCGTAGAGAGTAGTAGGCCTTTCTGTAATTGAGTTGTATATCGAAGTTTTCAGCGAAATATTTTTCATTTTAGAATTTCATATTTTTCAATCGAACTGAAGCACTTTTCTTTTAGCTTTTCGGAATATTTCAGTTCAGTAGTGTCCAGTACCTGGTGCATTGAAGGGTTAAAAGTCTAAGTTTTTGACAAAAGATGCTCTTTATTAACATAGTCTCCAAAAAGTAATGCCATATATTTTCGGTTGAATATATATAGAAGTGAAATGCACTAACGAAGGAGAAAACGAATGAGAAAAAAATGTACTCAGTAAGTATATAGTAAAAGAAGACATCAAAACTTCATGCAATGAAAAATTGTCTAAGTAGACCAGAACAAAAATCACCTCATTCTGGTCTAGAAAAACTAAAAAACTCATACCTTGAAAATTTTAATTTAGTGTATCACTTCTAAGCCACCAATATGATAACTATAATATTCAGATAAGACAGAGAAGGCACTTCTCTTTGAAATATGTGATTAACCCTGCGAGTGGTTTCGACGAGAAACCTCGTCCGTCAAGATCTGATCAATTTTGATAATAACGAGATATCTCGTCATCAAGATATTGTCGATTTTCTTATGATGATGAGATCAAGGTCTAGTCAGTTTCCTTCTGATGACGAGATATATCGTCCATCAAGATCTCGTCAGTTTTGCTAATAACGCGACACCTAGTCGAAACAACCATCAGGAGGGTTAAGAAATACACTAAGAGATCATAAATATTTGTTATAATATTGTCAATTAAGAAAAAATTTAAAAAATTGTTTTCAAAGATGACTTACATAACAAGCTTCTATTCCAAATGCTCATTACATTACTTGTTCCATTTTTCCAACACCATGTATACCTGGATCCTATTTTTCAATTGCTATTCGTTATGATCGATCGCAATGTTAGATGGCAAAGCCTTTTCATTGGATATCTCCTAGTCTGATGCTACAGCTCTTATTTTCGGAAGCTGTGAAAGACTTCTAGTGTCACCCAATGCATAATGTGCTGTATCAATGATTTATTCTTAAAATGCTTATTTTTTTAATTTAACTGATAAAATTGTACAAAGGAGTTACTGTTATAATGATAAAAAAAAATCTAATGGGTTAAAATCTCTGTCAAATTAATTTAAGTAAACTGTTGGGGGTTGACGATAGTTAAACGTTGCTTGATTACTCTTATAAGTTAAAATAAGGAAATGCAGAAATATAACCTGTCATATATAAGTCATCTTAATCATTTATCACTAAATCTACCCTTTAATAAATTTGAATTGATCCACTACCAGAAAATGCATTGTCGTCACTTGAATTTTGGTTAAAAAGGACTTTTTTGCAGTGTTGCAAAACCTAACTCACTTTTATTATTATTTAACCCCCAGATTATCATAGTATATATATTTATATATCCTTCATCACAGTAAAAACTAAAATGCTGCTTTTTAAACGAACTTTTTCCCTTTTGTGGAGACTTACGTTTGAGTTGTTTTTTACGATGAATAATAATTCAAATTGTATAAAATTTAGTTACAAATGGAATATATTATATGTATATAAGCCAAATTATATTTGACAAGGAATTTCGGCAGTTTTGCTTTTATAAGTCATTCTTTAAAATTGTTTATTATTCAAGTAATAATGTGCTTAGAGGATATTTTTTCTTCTGTTACTTAAATACAACTTAAACAAAGTAAAAGGAGGTAGTTTATTTTTCATCTATTACGATTCGGATGGCTGCTTTTTATCTTCAAAAATCAGAAAAAATTATAAATCCTATTTTTATTACGACTTACTTTAGTTGTTTAATCTTTTATTTTATCACGAAGAGCAAAATAGATAAACGCTGTCACGAATTCTCTTAAAATTATAACAATATCTTAAAAATATAAAAAAGTAGATTATAATGAATGGTTACAACACACACAAATAACAAAATGTTTGGTAAAAGCTAATCTGGAAATTGGCAAAATATCATAAGTCTGTCATGGCTTAGAATAAATTCATTTTACTTTTAAGAACAGCTATTTCTACACAGTTGGAAAAAATAAATTACTGTACTGAAAAATTAAGGAAATTGACATATCAAGTTTTCTAACTCCAGAATTGTACCATTGTTCATTGATAGAAAAACTATAAGTTATTATTTGTATCGTAATCTTAGGACTAACATTTTGAATTCTCCGTAAGCCAAAAACTGCCGTAATTTATCGAAACAGCTAACCCATGCTAATGGATATGCTTTTACATTATTCTCATTTTACTTCTCTACATGCTAAGTTACACAAAATGAGATACTTCTTTGAAGGGTAGAAGATATGTTTTCAAGGACAAAAGACGGAAGTCTAATCATTAGAACTAGGAACTTGATGCTTTTGGAATTGTTTTTGGCAAAACTGAAATTTACTATTGCAAAAATGTAAGCTGAATATGTATTTTCTCTTTTTCTTTTGTGCCCTATTTGGCATTTTCAAAAGGATTTCCAGCTTGGCAGAAAATTTTAACAAGCTAAATTATGTTTTAAGAGTATTTTCGTTGTAAAGCTGATGTTTTTTGTTATTTCTTGTTTACAAAAAATATATTTTAGGGTCGCTCTTTTGATTTTAACGCAATTTTTGAGTCACTAACGCATTTTTATTGCACATTTCTTGTTTTAAGGGTCATAAATGAATTTTCATTGTACATTTCTTGCAGTATGTTGGGTCATTTATGTATTTTTATTGGTAATTTTCTAGTAATGCTTAGGTTATCCGACTACCAGCCTTTCTAATCCTAAACAGCATGATTGATGTATTTAATTCTCTAAACAATAACACAAATCGTTCACATGTGAACTTATGTTGTTTTTAATATTCAATTAAATTATTTTCAGAAAAAGATTGAGCCCCAGTGGCGAAGAGTTTCAAAAACCCTTCCAAAGTTTTTTCGATCAGACATCTTCAAACGCGTCGCCGCTGATCCTCGCTTGACACGATGCTGCTTCTCTCCATGCACACAATTCTGACCTCCTTTCAGCATAAACAGAGTGGAAATTTTATTACCGACACTCAGGTGGCGGAAAGCAAACAGAGAGGCAACGGACTCAACACGCCGAGCTGCAGAAATAGCGGTATCACTTTCATCTTCTTTTATACAAGCCAACTTCTCCCGTGCTTTCCTCACAAACTTTGCGCAATCAGAGATGAATGACGATAAGACATCTCACGCCGCAGTTGGAGGTCTAGGCTTGGGTGGCCTTATAAACTATTTATTTCCGCAGTTTATACTCGAATGAGATACATTTGTATACATGAACGGCTTATCCGAAAAACGGAAGGATCTCCCTCGAATATAAGACATTCCAGGCACATTTAGTTAAAACCGTTTACTGATTCCGTTCAAAGATCTTCGAGTATAACGCACTTCAAATAGATTTAGTGTTAAGAACGTTACTGTGTGCGTGATACCAAAAATCTCCAAATACATCATACTCTGGTACATTTAGTTGTGAACGTTACTGATTTCAGTCAAGATCTCCGAGTACAACGCACTCTAGGTATATTTAGTTGTGAACGCGCGTTATATATACTGATTACAGTCAAGATCTCCTTCAAGTGTAACGCACCCCTCGAAACATTTAGTTAAAAACATTATATTGATTCTAGTTAAGGTCTTCGAGTATAACGCACTCCAGATAGATTTAGTGTCGGAGAACGTTACTGTATGTGAGAACCAGAAAAGATCTCCGAGTACAACGTACTGTAGGTAAATTTAGTTGTGAACGTTGCTGATTTCAGTCAGGATCTCCGAGTACAACATACTCTAGGTACATTTAGTTGTGAAATTTTACTGATTTCATTCAAGATATCCGAGTACAACACACTCTAGGTACATTTAGTTGTGAAATTTACTGATTCTACTTAAGATCTCCGAGTATAACATAGTCTTTGTACATTCAGTTGTGAATTTAACTGATTTTAGTCAAGATCTCATTCGAGTATAGCGCACTCTAGGAACATTTAGTTAAGAGCCTTACTGATTATAATATAGACAGACAGACAGATAGATAGATAGATAGATAGATAGATAGATAGATAGATAGATAGATAGATAGATAGATAGATAGATAGATAGATAGATAGATAGATAGATAGATAGATAGATAGATAGATAGATAGATTCCAGTCAAGATCTTCGAATACAACGCACTCTAAGAACATTTAGTTAATAACGTTATGATTCTAGTTAAGTTCTTCGAGTAGTTTAAAACATTACTGATTCAATTAAAAAATCTTCGAGTATCGATTTAGTTCACTCCAGATAAATGCAGTTGAAGAACGTTACTGATTCTAGTCAAGACCTCCAGGTACATTTAGTTATGAAGGTTACTGATTCCAGTCAAGATCTCTTTTGAGTATAACGCACTCTAGAAACATTTAATTAAGAATGTTACGATTCAATTCAAATATCTTCGAGTATAACGCACTTCAGATAGATCTACAGTTGGAGAAAGATACTGATTCAATTTAAATATCTCCTACGAGTATAATGTATTCCAGGCAGATTTATCCTAGAATGTTCCTGAATGTTAGATTAACTTGTGAACGCGCTAAATGTAAAATTCGTGGCATTTTGACATTTTTTGGCTTTATTTAATGCTAATATTAATTCCTTTTCGAAAAAGGTAAACAACTAAAATTGAAGAATTATGAACCATGAAATGCATTTATAAAAAAGCGTATTTAATGTCTAAAAATATACAAGCGAAAATGGGTCAGTAAGCGAGTTCTGCATGTTGAAGTGGAAATTATAATAACGAGATCTTCACTTGATTTATGCAAATCTACCTTCCATCACTTTTCAAATTTAATGAATGCAGGGCATTTTAAGGCCGGCCATATTTCAATCCTGACATCTTATGATTCAACATAAGCATTATTTCGCTTAAACATGCGACTAAGTGGATCATTCAAGAATTGAACCAAAGCCTCTTCAATACATAACATGTTTGAAGATGCAAGCAATGCATTTTTACCCTCGCCTACCCATCTGCCTTTTGCTTTTTCTTCCTCCCTCATTGTGTTGTGTCTTGTGTTTGGCCAAATATGTCTCTTGCGCCATAAAACCCGGAACCAACTATTATCCAAGAACAAGGAACAAGGTGTATTAAACGGTTATAAATAATTTGTGCAAGAAAATATACATTTGTATGAAATAAAAAATACTTCTATCTTTACTGTGACAGTTAATGTAATCAACTAATGTTGGAGTCAAATATCAGTATTCCAAAGCTAAACTAATGTCAAATCATTAACTTGCTACCGATTCAGAAGCTTAAAATGTCCCATCTTCGTTTCAATGTGACTATATCCTTTTAAGGCCAGTATACAAATTAAGTACATGGGAGAAAATGTCTGTGATATCTAGAAACAGAATCTGAACAATGCCAAATTTAGTGCATCAGTTATTTTTATAAATAAAAATTTTCAGGTCAGTAGCCCTTTGGTCCATAGTTTCTTTCATCAAATTATAATCAACAATTTCATGCAAACCATTAACCCTCCAAGTGGTTTTGACGAGGTATCTCGTCCATCAAGATCTGACTAATTTTGCTAAAGACGAAATATATCATCATCAAGATATTGCAGATTTTTTTTTATGATGACGAATCAAAATCGGGTCAGCTTTCTTCTAATGACAAGATATTTCGTCCATCAAGATCTGCTAATGGTTTTGCTAATGACGAGATACCTCGTCAAGACAACCACCAAGAGGGTTACACCAGTGCGAAGTATTAAAACATGAAATCAACTCTTGGGGACCATATAATTTTCCTGAGAATCAGAACTTAGACATAAAAGCGGTTGTTTGGTTTATTTGAGTTGGGTATGGTGCAAGGATCTGGTCAAGCTGCGCCAAACAACGTCTAGTAAATAGACATACACTCGCGAGGAAAGTTGTACTGACACAGAAGAAAGAAATACACCCAAGGAGGAATTGAACTAGAAACAAATCTAGCCTGAGCCACCTATAATTTCCAGATCTCAGTGGTCAAATCAACTGAACCACGTTGACCCCGAAGGAAAAGTGGCGTCAACCCTCCAAGTGGTTTTAACGAGATATCTCGTCCATCAAGATCAGAATAATTTTGTTGATTACATGGTATCTAGTCTATCAAGATATTAACGATGTTTTGATGATGACGAGATCCAAGATCCGGTCAGTTTTCTCCTAATTATGTGATATCTAGTCCATCAATATCTAGTCAGTTTCCTTCTAATGACAAGATACCTCGTCATTAAAAGGAACCACCAGGAGGAATAGATTACAAGTATCAAAGATAGCAAGCACCACATAAGCGTGTATGAGTGTGTACTCAATAAAATACTATGTAGTTATAAAGTTCTGAAAATAATAACATACGCCATTATATAAAGAGAATGCAAAATGTAGTTATAATGAATTGTAATCAACTTGTACATCCTTTTCTCAAATTTAAACTATTTCACTTTTTCAGATCGCGCCAGTAAACAGCTACAGTGCGAAGATGGTCGAAATGTGGAAGTTTAGCAGCAACTTAAGAGCTAAGAACTTTTCATCCCTTCAAGAATTCGTTCCCGAAACAGAAAAAAACTACGGATTGAAATGCAGGAAAACACTTTTTACCAATAATCATTTTATCGTGAAGAAACTAAAGGTAATATGTATAGCGAAGAAAACACACAATTTAATGTACTGAGCTCGATAAATGTGCTACATGTTTCTTAATTTCATGTTAATAAGATATAATAAAACATCGTTTGGCGAGGTTTTTCTCCAAGAAACCTTCGTTTCAATTCATTTTCCAGATTTCAGTTATTTATTCCTTTTACTGAATAAGTCCTTGAACTCTCTAAGTGGTTTCGACGAGATATTTCGTCCATAAAGATCTGACCAACTTTGCTAATGACGACATATCTCGTTATCAAGATATAGTTCTATAAATGTCGAGATATCTCGGCCATCAAGATGTGGTAAGTTTTGATAATGACGAAATACCTCGTTGTACAATAACCAGGAGGATTAATGAATGATGGTTAAATAACCTCCATGTCAAGTAAGGTATACTTTTGGTGTTTCAAAGCGAAGTATAATAAAAAATACAAAAAGAGGTATTGTACTTAAAGTCTACAAAAATTTAGAGAACATTACATGTGAAAAGTTCTGCTTTTAATTTTATTTAAGTGAATTTCAAATTATGTTCGTGACAAATTTTGCCACCATAAACGAAAAGACGAAATAAAAACGCGGTAAATTGAAGTTAATTGTAAAATCCATTTCCCATATTCATTTTAATTTTATTGCAAGAATTTCAGTATTCTAAAGCTAGGTAGATATTTTTATTAACGTCGCACTGGAGCAACACAACGGGCTATTGGCGACGGTCCGGGATCAAACCCGAATGGCAACACCACATAATTTTGAAGCACGGTCAGATGACGAGGTCACACATGAGCTGGCACCTCACTCTCCAAACTTACACATCAAGCCAACGTGAGGACATTTGAGGCCACGACAGATTTAACGCGCACCAGTCCCCTTTGTACACGACTGTCTTTGGTTGGATTCGAACTCGCAACCCTCCGATTGCTAATCCGTTATTCTTCCAACCGGGTTACCACGGCCCCAATATTCGAAAGGAATAAATATTTTATAAATAACGATTTTTAATCTTATTCAAGCTTTTATTTAAGTTCTTACTTCTACTACTTAAGTTTATCTACTTACTTATCTTACGTTTCATAAGTGTAGTAATTGATTATTAAATACTAATGTGTGGTTTCCATTCGAGGTATTCTAAAATTAGATGCCTTTTCAAAATAAAAATCGAAAATAAAATATTGCTAAACAATGTGGAAACAAAATGAATAGCAAATAATCATAAACGAAAAATATTGCATTTATTTGCTGCTTTGATCTGACATGGAATTAATTATAAAATCTGGTATTAATGTTTAGATATTTGAAGATGACTAATTTATTATGGACCTAGAAGTACTGAATTCATAGATGGTGTGCCCCATATGTGTTGAACCAATCAAAACAATATCTTTTGCAAAATATACTTAATGAGATACGAAGTTAAAGTTATTAGATGATTTTTTCAAGTAAATTACATTTACAAATACCTGCATGGGTTTCTCGATTCTTTGTCATCAGGTAAAGAAAAGTTCCATAAATCCTTTTTCTACATGATAAACAAATGTACAGAGTACCTTTTAATACACCCATTACCATTCATTATTTATACTGAAAACAAATATTTTATTGTTGTTACAAGCGAAATCCCTTTTTTTGTTAAAATATCAATAAAATATTTAACGTGTTTAGAAATCTATGAGAATCAGAATTAAGAGCTAACAAAGGTTTACAAATTCGTAATATTTCTTTACATATACTATGCCCTTTTACTGCAAAATATATTTAATATAAACTCAAATTAAAGATGTGTTTACACATAAAGTCAACGCTCGTTTTATCATTTTAAAATTCATGTGTAACCTGATAAAAATTGCGATGCTATTTTCATGTTTTTCTAGGCTTCAAAGTTCTAGCAATTTATAATTTTTGACACCCTAATATTTAATAAAACAGAGCTGTGGACCGTATTTAAAATAATATACTATGGGCCGTTTTTAAAAATAAACCGATACATTTATGAGTTATACTTATTCATTGGAAAGATAATATTTATCTTGCTAATATATGATTTTCTTATACATTCGGGGCATCATCTTAAGTACCATGTGAAAAATTGAACAGTTCAATTTATTTTATTTTTATAATTTTATTGTACTTTCCATTTTGTGTACTCTATGTAGATGCTTTGAGCGATTTTTAGCGAAAAGTGAAAAGAGCTCACTATTTTAAAGAAAAGAATACCTGTGGCATTTTGTTATACCTTTTGAGTACGCGAATAGTAGGGGAACATTATCTAAAATGCATTGCAAATGAAAAAATATTCTAACCCATTAAAATAACTGCTAGCTTTTCGAACAGCTTCTTGGACACTGAAAAAGACAATCTTTGCCTCAAGTCACATTTTAGGAATTATTTTGAGCCAGATAGGTTAGGGGAGAGTTGTGATACAATAGGATTGCTACGCCCACCGATAGGTCATCCCCAATAGGTTGACCAAAATTCTTGGACCAAAGGGAGAGGCTTTTGTTTTGCCCTGAGGGTATATCCATCATTATTCACCTGAACCCATGACAACATCTGAAGTTGAAAATCCAAATACAAAGTTGTTGAAACTTATCTTCTTTAATACAAGTATATCAGTTGAAGTTATTCGATAAAGGCGTTAATTACATTATTTTTAATGCCAGCGGTTGATATGTGAATTTAATATTTAAAAAGCTTTAAATTTAATAGAATATAAGTTTTGTTTTTAAATAATTGTAAAAGTGGTAGTCTTTCTTTTGTGTTACCTAAAATATTGTCCGACACCAGTTTATTATTTACCGAATTTTCTGCAAAATTAGCTGTTCATGGTGAGTGACAGTTCTATTAAGCTATAATATTACTTGTAATTTTTATTGTAAAGTGTAATTGGCAACATGCATATTTGTATTTTATCTGGATTTTTCTTTATTCATATGTAATTTGTGTAGAGTTTTGTATTTAATACACATTTCGAATTTATGTACAAATTTTTCAGATTTAATACGAATTATCAAAATAGTTCTAAAGAAATCTGCACATAAGATTTCTTCCACCCTGTACCTTCGGTATTGATCTCGGGTCGTCACGAACAGCCCGTTGTGTTGCTCCAGTGTGACGTTAATTCAACTACCTAACCTGCATAACTTCCACAAAGTACATATTAAAAACCAAGAAAATTTATTGAGAAATAGATACTAGCAATTAAAAACGTTGAAATTATGCTCAAGATTTATTGACGGAGATAAACTGAGATATACTAAGATTAAATTAAAGTAGTCTAGGTTAATCGAAATTTATTTGGGGAATTTTAGCTTTTTAATTTTTGAGAATTTAAATGCCCTTTTAATGCAACTAACACTTTTGTCAAATGTTTAGTGATTATTTCATCAACAATTGTCTCTTCAAATTTCAAAATATTTTACTTCAAGATAATTTAAATGCTGCTCTTGTTGGAAGAATCTTTCGAAAGCGCGTCCTTATTGTAGCTGATGCATTGGACCATCCCAAAATAATACAGATTATTTAAGTTCGTTTTAAAATAGCGCAAAAAACGCAACTTTAATCTAATTTGTATTTGCCACTGTTATTCACAACTTGTTCCCGTCTTAATTTTAGAATTTTAATATTCTGGCAATAGAAACCCTTACATTTTAATCCAAAGAATGAATCGAGATAGCTTCGGACAGCACATTCCGCTTGCAAAATTTTTTCATTAACCCTCCTAGTGGTTTCGACGAGGTATCTCGTCCATCAAGATCTGACCAATTTTGCTAATGACGAGATATCTTGTCACGAAGATATTGCCAATTTTCTTATGATGACGACATCCAGATCGTGTCAGTTTTCTTCTAATGACGAGGTACCTCGTCCATCAAGATCTGGTCAGTTTTCTTCTAATGACGAGATACCACGTCGAGAAAACCACCAAGAGGGTTAAGATGTTTTGAAGGCTTCAAAAAAGGTAATATTGACGGTACTAGATCAGGAGAGTGGTGGATGAGTCCCATTGAAGTTGCTTTAATTTTTTTGCAGCGTTTCTCATACCTTGTGAAGTCGTGCGTTGTCATGAATAAAAGCACGTCCTTTCTGTTAGCTAGTGTATGTCTTTTCGGTAGCTTGCTTTAACCGTGTCAGTTATTAGCAATACAACTCTCTAGTGATGGTTTGACTTTCATGAAACGGTTTGACTTTCATGAAAAGTATAGATAACGTTTGATAACCAATATAACGTCAACTTTTTCACTCTGAAAAGTTTAACCAATATACAATTACTTAAAACATTTTGCTAATTATAATAAAAGATACACATTTTGCGATTAAGCAATAGCTATTAAACATTGAAGCATTTATTATGACCAATAAAAAAAACCGTAATACACACTTGTGATAGCCAATATTACGAACAATTTATAATTATATTTTCATATACAAAACTTAAAAAGCTATAGGAATGGAATGTTTAAAATTTTATTGCTGACTTGTAAAATCTGCGAGATTTCATGTACACACGTCACATAGCATGCAACTATGATTTGTATAGTGCATATATAAGAAATTTGTAACGTACACATTGTAGAAATGCAACCATTTCAATGATAATTTATACTGAATCGCAAACATTGGACTTTATTTGAACGCCTCTTTTATTAATATGTATTTCTTATGCATATAGTGCATGTTAAGACACGCATATGCCATAGAAATAACAGAAAGAAATGTTTCACGTAAACTATTCGCCATTTATATATACTTTTAAATTATGTCAGTTTTACTAGATATTTTTACAAAAAATTTTCTAAATTTGAAGATAATCAAACGTCCAAAAAGTTTGGGAGAAAGTTTCTGCTCATTTGAGTTTCATTGAGATGTGAGAAATTGAGGATTATTTTACTATTTTACTATTTTCTAAATCTAAATGTGTTGAAGAGCTAAGATTTGTCAAGGGATGACTTATTAAATCTTGCAAAAAAGAAATTGTGCTCACTTCAGTAAAGAACATATAGTATAAAAATAATACATTAAGTGTATAAAGTCTTTCGTTCTGGAGAGTCTAAGTTTAAAATGAAAAAGTTTATGGAAAATTTATTGAAAACATCAGTGTGAACTAGATCTCGCTTACGAATTACATATTATCGTTAATTTTTATACAAATGTAATATCCCTGTTAATAGTATCGCCTTACCTGCAATGCTTTTTACACAGATATTACACATTAGTAATGATTTTTTACATAAAAAAATCCTTTATTCGAACATTATTCTTAAGGTATACTACATTAAAGTGTGCTCAAAAGGTTTTAATGTATTTTTCGGAGAAAGAACAATGAATTTCTTACAAGATTTCATACTGCGTATATATTTTCAACGTGTCATTAAATTTAAAGTAGCAAATTTGAACCACAAAATGGGATTTTATGCATTAAATTCAGGCAATCAAATTATTTTAATCAATCTTGTAGGTATTTTAATAAATGTAGTTCGATGCTCAGAAATTGTCTTATTGGAAAGTTTCAGTTGCTACATTGAAAAACCTATGTTACATTCAAAAATCGTATAACAATGAAAATCTTTATATTATGTTTTTACAATTTAAGATGCTTGATTATTTAATTTTATGGCGCAAGGTCCTAAAAAGAACAAGACCAAATAAAAATAGTAAAAACTGAGTAAAGATAAAATGACTGTAAATGTATGGATTTAATTTAATTTTATAATAAAATTTTAAAATAAGTACTTAAAAAAGTGATTTACAGTTATATCTTTCCATGACGCTCGCCTTAAAAATTAAAAACGAATACTTCAGTCGTATCTCAATTTAAGTGAAGTCTTATTCATACGCTAACTGGCCACGCATTTGAAATTGAACGCTTTATATGGAAATGGGCCGCGGTAGCCCAGTTGGAAGAGTAACGGATTAGTAACCGAAAGATTGCGAGTTCGAAGCTCTGTCCAACCAATAACCGTCGTGTATATTGGTGCTGGTGCACGTTAAATCTGTCATGGCCTCAAATGTCCTCACGTTGGCGTGGTGTGGAAGTTTGAAGAGTGTGGTTCCAGCTCTGGTATTCACCTTAACATCTGACAGTGGTTCAAAATTATGAGTTGTCCTTGACTTTCAATTCAGGATTGATCCTGGACCGTCGCCAACAGCCCGTTGTGTTGCTTCAGTGTGACGTTAATTAACTAACTGCCATAAAACTTGGCACGGGAGTATGGGATATTGGATGGTTTTAATTTTTATCAGGCTCGCAGTCCAGAGACGGCCCTCCAAATATTGAGTGTCAATGGATCGAGTGTCGAATTAGCTCCCCTCCGGTTGCTAATCCACTACTCATTCAACCGGGGGCCCTTTAATTATACCGAGACCAACAGCTTGAAGGTTTTAAATTTTATGATTTCGAGACCTACACTAGAAGGTCTGATGCATCTGATGGATAAAAAGAATGTATTTAAAATCAAAATTTTAAAAAATCATGGCATTGCATTATCGTATCGTTGGACGAATGAACTTGTTTCCAGTTAAGGCAATGAACTTAACAAAGGCAACAATTAAAGTAGCTATGTAATGCCCTGAAATACGGGTTGAACATGGACAAAGGTAGCGATATCATTGAGTTTCTTACAAGTTAAATCTTTAAATGTAACAATATCTAAAAATTTAGTGTCTTATTTCCAGGTATACACTCTAATTAGCCCTAGTGGAGTTCTGATGTTTAACTCTTTGAGGGACACGATTTTAAAGATAAAAACTCAAGTTTCACAGAATTGTTTATTCACTTATTCAGCTTCAAAATTAGTATAAAGCATCAAATAACATGTTTTTTATTATAAAACGACTTATTCACTCATAATAAATTTTTACGAAAAAACATTTACCGTTGTGAAAGACAAAAATTCACTGCACCACACAATTCGCCAACTTTAATCACAACAGTGTCAACAACTTACTAATGCGTTTTGACATGTGTAAAATTTGTTTTCAGTTATTTACACATTTAGCGTTAGTTCATAGCATTACCAACTCAATGAAAAACTTTAAATAAAGCATTAAAATGTATGACTATGAGTAATTTCAACTTTTTGAGGTGGGTTAAAAATTACTCACCATGCACAAAAAGCTAAGCAAAAGGTGGGACAGTTTTCAACCCACCTAACCACAATGAGTTAATAGATAAGTTTAGAACAGCAAGTGACGCTGACTAGGAACTATCTGAATTAGGAATGCCTTTCTTCCCAGCCTGTTCAGCATTGTAGTATACAAGGACAATAGAAACCAGAAAAATTTCAAAACTATTGATTGGGAGTTTTGAAATCTATTTTGAGCTCTTTCAATACTTCGTTTCGAGATTGATCCCGGACCGTCGCCAATAGCCTGTTGTGGTACTCCAGTGTGAAATTACTTAACTACCTACCTACCTCAATACTTCGTTTTCGGTTCAATTTTTATTCGAAATTTTAATATAAATAAAACCAATGACAAACTCAACTAAACTCAAATATTAAAATTCGATCTCGGTTTTCTTAAAATGAACACTTCCTACTTTCGAAGTACCTTCCTCTGAGAAACTACTTTAACCTGGTAGGTTGTTGAATCGACGTCACACTGGAGCATTGGCACACCGGGCTATTGGCGAGGGTTTAGGATCCATCCCGAAGGGAAATATCCGAGGACAACACCTTGTCATTTTGAACCACGGTCAGATGACGAACTTTAACCTGGTAAGATTAAAATTATCCTAACATATTCTAAAAGCATCATGGACTGTGCTGAAGGGACCATTTTTGATTTAGGAAGAATAATTATTAACAAATTTTAAAATAAAAAGTACGAAGATTTTTCGGATTTTCTAGACAATTTTATATAAATATATTTTTTTAATTTTACACAATATATAACTAAATTCTCACATCAGTATATACGTAAAGGTTTATTGAGAAAATTAAACATTTTCAAACCGGTATTACCTTTATATTCTGGTTTGTTTTTACGCTCTGCTCTCACTTTTTGCTATACCAGGGCTATTTAGACGTATAGTATATTCTGAGGAAAGGGACAGATAATAGGTAATTAGCATTGTTGGTATTAGAGTTCCAAGCTTGGCTTAAAATTCAGGTCGGGACAAAATACCGTATTAACCCTCCTGGTGATTTTCTTCAAAAGGTATCCCGTCATTAGCTAAAACTGACTAGATCTTGATGGACGAGATATCTTGTCATTAGAAGAAAACTGACCTTATCATCATGAAAAAATCGAAACTATCGTGACGCCAAATTGAACAGATCTCGATGGACGAGATATTTAGTCGAAACCACTAGACGGTTAATAAATTTTTCTCGTGAATACTTCACGTATTTACAGTGAATTTTAAGCAATTTTATCTAATAGGGTGTTACAGGTAGATTTTTGGGTTGATCAAAACTTAGCTAACTAATATAAACTAGTTAAAAACATGTTTTTTTAATTGATTAGGAAAATTTTTAGAGCTTTTTCCTTTCGTGACGTCAAAACTTAGCTAACTAATAAAAGCTAGTTAAAAATATGTTTTTTGATTGATTAGGGAAATTTTTAGAGCATTTTTCCTTTTGTGACGTCCAAACTTATCGAACTGAGATAAGCTAGTTAAAAACATGTTTTTGAATTGATTAGGGAAATTTTTACAGCTTTTTTCCTTTTGTGACGCCAAAACTTATCTAACTAATATAAGCTAGTTAAACACATGTTTTTTTAATTGATTAGGGATATTTTTAGAGCTTTTTTCCTGTTCAGATGTCAAAACTTAGCTAACTAATATAAGCTAGTTAAAAACATGTTTTTTGAATTGATTAGGGAAATTTTTAGAGCTTTTTCCTGTTGTAACATTTAGAGTTCCTTATTTTGTAACGTATAACATTCCCAAAATAATGGGTGGACAGAGATGGTCCAATATCATGTCAGTAAGATCACCGGACATTACCCTTCTTGATTTTTTTGTGGTTACCTTAAGGTTAAAGTGTATGAAGCACCAGTTCCTGATATATTAACTCTCCTGGTGGTCGTTTTAACGAGGCATCTCGTCATTAGAAGAAAACTGTCCAGATCATGATGGGCGAGATATCTCGTTATTCGAAGAAAACTGACCAGATCTGGATCTTATCATCGTCAAACAATCGGCAATATCTTGATGACTAGGTATCTCGTCATTAGCAAAATGTGTCAGATGTTGATGGACGAGATATCTCATCGAGAAACCACTTGAGGGTTGAAACTTTAAGAGAGAATAACTCATGCTTTAGCGACAGTCACTAAAGAGATCTTCGACAAAACATTTGAAGAAGTCGAGGGTCGACTAGATGTTATCCGTGCAATAAAAGGAGTCCATGTTGAACTATACTACAGTGGGTCCTCTATAATCCGGCCCTTCGCCAATCCAGCCCCTCCAGTAGTCCGGCGTTTTGAGAAGGGCTGAGTGATATCTTGGTGTTAAAACGACTTCAAGAAAAAGTGTTAAAAGTGTCATTTCAAGCGAAAAAACAAAAGAAAATTCACACTTTTTAGACCTGATCACGTAAACCTAACACAGGCCTAGTTATTGTTATGTAAACTACAGGAAAATGCAATATCTTGTTTCGTAAATTTTTTACAACACTAATGTTCATTTTAATGTATGTATTTTGCAATATTTTGTGCAATAAACGTAGGTTTTGCTATTAAAATGCGTTTTTTATGAACCTCCACTAATCCGGCGTTTTCGTTAATCCGGCAGTCCTTTGGTCTGATATCTGCCGGGGATTACTGAGGGATTACTGTAGTTGGTTAGGTTGATTCAGGTTTAACGGTGCAAGGTCCAACAATGGACAAGCTACACCAAACACGTCTCAAAAAGATTCAAAACAGATTATTAAAATACCAAATAAACAACCAAACCAACATTAAAAAGTAGATTAAAACATGTAAGTACATGTAAGTACCAAATGAAATGTTAAGCAAAATCATAAGGAATTTTTTTAAAATATATCATAAAAAAGAGTTGAAATAGGACGATGTAATTAGGGAAATGGGGAAGTATGAAACATGAAATAATGCAGGATAGAAAATGAAATGCGTATAAAAAAGGTAGGTCACCCGTGGAAAAAGCAAATTATCAAGGTTAAAATAAAAGATAAGGCGAAACTATAAGATGGGGTATACCTCATCTTACGAGGCCGCGATAGCCCAGTTGGAAGAGTTCAGCCAAAGACCGTCCAGTCAAAGACCGTCACGTACACGGGGGCTGGTGCACGTTAAACTTTTCATGGCCTGAAATGTCCTCACGCTGGCGTGGTGGGGAAGCTTGGAGAGTGAGGTGCCAGCTCAGGTGTTGTCTCGTCATTTGATCTTGGTTCAAAATTATGAGGCGTTGTCCTTGGTTCTTTCCCTTCGGAATTGATCCCGGATCGTCACCAAAATTATTGTAATTTTTAATTACAATCATTTTTATGGAGTTACATATACAACAACATAACGCCTATAGCAGTTAAGTTTGGTAAGTTTGCTACAAAAACGCATTTTTCTCCGATTGAGATTTTTCGACAATCTTCTGATTTCAGTTTTTCCAGCGCATCTGGTTTTAATTGATTTACTTGATTGTTTTTGAACAATCCTTGTAGTCTGTGGGGACCGTCGGGGCTCAGTGGGTGGCATCGTGGCTCACTGCGCTAGCAACCAACCGATTCCTGTCAGGTGTATTCCTCCCTGGGTGTATTTCTCTGTTCTATGTCATTAAAACTTTCATTGTGTGTGTGTCTATTACTTGATATTGTATCTCGTGTCTGGCGCAGCCCCTGGCCAAATATGGCCCTTGCGCCATAAAACCCCAAATCAATCTTGTAACCAATCTTGTAATCTGTCGTATATAACTAAGTGTAAATGTGAGAAGTTCACCATGCTTCCAAGTTTTGAATTTTTGGTTTAAAATGTTTTTTATCCTATGCTTTTATTCCAAATTTTTAGATGCTTTTATGTGAATTTACTTTTTGCTTTACAATTGAGTGATACGCTTACCAAATTGAGAATTAATATTATTTATAGGTATTCAAGCTATTATATGAATTAAAATTTTGACAATGCATGGAAAATTAATTCGCTCATGACCTATCAATTTTTGATAATTTATCAAAAGAATTTCAACCACGTTTTATGTAATAACTTCCACATAACTTAATATTTTTGAACCAAAATATAGGCCTTTTAGTAGAAAAAAGTCTGTGGAAATTTTGTAACAAGAGGATAACTAAAAGTTTGTTTTGAAAGTCGATTGTTCCCTTATGTCACAATTTAAAAAGTATTATGAAATAATAGAAGTAAAAGATGATGGCATTATACATAAAAACCAGTGATGTAAAAGGATAAAAATAATGAATGCAGAGGGTGACTCAACATTTGTGATTGAGCAGGGGATAATTTATTAAAAAAGCTGTGTTGATAAAACGTCTGAGATTAGTGTAGTTAAACTAATACTGATGTCCGGGAAAAACTTATTGAACTCAGATAAACTTTGTAAAGAACTTTCATTGCTATATACGTTATGAATTTTCTTAATCAGGGAAATACTATGGTACTCTGTACTTTGAAACATTACAGAAACTACTCTAACAAAGCAAATTTACTATACTAATGTCCCGCATAAAAACTTTTAAATTCAGGTAAACTTTGTAAAGATTATGTTTCTCGTAGCTTAGTTCTTATGTTTTGAATTTTCCTAACCAGGGAAATACTATGTACACCCTGTACTTCGAAACTTTAGAGCTTGTACTCTAACAAAGCAAATTTACTATACTAATGTATCGGATAAAAACTTTTTAATTCAGGTAAACTTTGTAAAGAAAATTGTTTCTCTAAACGTAATACTTATGTTAAGAATTTTCCGAATCAAGAAAATATTATGTACCCTGTCCTTCGAAACTTAAGTAAGGAGGAGTATCCACTCTAACAAAGCAATTTTAAAAATAAAATTTATAGCTGTCAGACATGCTTACTCAGCAAAGCAAGACTTAGTTCATGTGTTATAAATTTTCCAAATCAAGAAGATACTATGTACTACGAAACTTAAGCAAAGAAGAGTATCTACTCTAACAAAGCGAAACTAAAATTAAAATTTATGGACGTCAGCATGCTTTGAAACGTCCCTTGTTCCCACGGAACCCCTTCTCGAAGGGAGACGGGGGGTTTATCTCTCAAAACCAGATCTGCATTCTGAAGGCGCCATGACATCAAAAGTCCCGACTCAGATTTCCACATTTTTCGTCTCACTGGTTCTCCAGAGAAATTCGAGGCGAATGCAAAATTAGTTGAAACCCCTCCCCTGATCGCATTCCGCCTCTCGATTCGCTAAAGAAACGGCACCGAGGCTCGTAAAAGCGGCAATAAAATGCAAGGACCTCTGTAAATTTGCATGAGACGCTCCTCCCCCCGCAATACAAATTTCATGAAAGCCGGGACAGGGAGAGGGAACCCCGGCAGTAAAAAGTTCCTCCTCCGGAAGCGACTGTAAAAGGCCTGGAGTAAAAGGTCATAACATAAAACAGGTCGATCTCTCAGATAACAGAGAGGAAATTCCCAGGAAATTATTTTCGCTAAAGGGTGAAATCGGAGTAGAGGTTTAGTTGGGGGATTTCGATGGATCCCCACCAAAGGAGTTTCCAAGGACGGGAAACCTCTGAAGGCGCGAGGCCTTCCCTTTTGAAATCAAAGGCCGCCCTCCAGAAGTAAGAAAGAATCAATCTCTATCGTTAAATCGATGAATAAAACATCAAAATCGATCGCAATCAGTGTTTCTGGACTAATTTCAGTAGCGGTGAATTTCCGACGGAAATTCTCCAATATCGGTTTGAAGTTTAGTTTTTTCTTGAGAGAAACTGTGGGTAAGGATAGGATAGTTTAGTGCGTAGGTGTATAATTAACGTCGCACTGGGGCACATGACGGGATATTGCCGATGGTCCGGGATCAATCCCGTGGGAAAGGTCCAAGGGCAATGTCTTGTCATTTTAAACCACGGTCAGATGACGAGAAAAACACCTGGGCTGGCACTCGACAAAAAAATATTCCGTCTCGGTCTGGTTACTGTATGTGGAATATCACGCGAAATATGACAGCCCTCCAAGTGGTTTCGCCGAGATATCTCGTCCATCAAGATTTGACTACTTTTGCTAATCATGAGATATCACATCATCAAGTTATTGCCGTTTTTTATGATGACGAGATCAAGATTTGGTCAGTTTTCCTATTAAGATATCTCGTCCATCAAAATCTGGTCAGTTTTCTTATTGAGATATCTCGTCCATCAAGATCTGGTCAGTTTTCTTATTGAGACATCTCGTCCATCAAGATCTTGTCAGTTTTCTTATTGAGATATCTCGCCCATCAAGATTTGGTCAGTTTTCTTATTGAGACATCTCGCCCATCAAGATCTGGTCAGTTTTCTTATTGAGGTATCTCGTCCATCAAGATCTGGTCAAATTTACTAATGACGAGATACCTTGTCGAGATTGTAGGTAAGTAATTAATTAACGTCGCACTGGAACAACACAATGAGCTATTGGCGACGGTACGGGAACAATCCCGTAGGGAAAGATCAAGGACAACGCCTCGCCATTTTGAACCACGGTCAGATGACAAGAACAACACCTGAGCTGGCACCCCACTCTCTAAACTTCCACACCATGCCAACGTGAGAACATTTGAGGCCACGACAGATTAAACATGCACCAGTCCCCGTGTAACACGACGGTCGTTTGCTGAACCGGGTTTCGAACTCGCAACCGGAAGGTTTGCCGGATACATTGCTCTTCCAACTGGGATAGGATAGGACATGCCACCTTCGGAGTACCTGCTGCAAATCAACTCATATCCACTTCATAAAGAAAAGAAAATTTAAATAAATTTACATAAGGAAGGGAGAAATTTAAATAACAATATAGGTCTACAGCCATACAAGCTGCCTCTAGTGACGCGATGCTTCCCTTTCGGAATCAAAGGTCGCTTCGAGAAACAGGAAAGGTCAATCTCGATTGTTAAATCGGTGAATAAAACATCAAAACCGATCGCAAATGCTATTTCTGGGCTGAATTCAATAGCGGTAAATTGCCGTCAGAAACTCAATAGCGGTTTAAAGTTTAATTTTTCTTTAAAGAAACTGAGTAATGAATAGGATACGACATATCACTTTCGGAGCATCAGCTGCAAGCCAATTCATTGCCAAATCATAGAGAATAACATTTAAATAAATAAATTTACAAAGGGAGGAAGAAACTTAAATAACTATATAGATCTAGGGGGCGTAATAAGCATAAAAATCAGTTAGTGCAAAACTTAAAAAGCACTAATCGAGGGTTGGTTTAATAATGGAAAAAAATCGATGCCTCTTTGTGCATCATTCATAGAGTAAACTCAAATGCACCATTTGAGGACAGGACATATCACTTCCGAAACACCCTCTACAAAACAGCTCATCTCCACATCATAAAGAGGAAAAAATTAATTAAAGAAGTTTACATAAGGGAGGGAGAAATTTAAATTGAAAATATAGATCTAGGGGCGTAATAAGCATAAAAATCAGCTCTTAAAAAGCATTCATCGAATCCCTACTCAGTCAAGATGTCAACAAATTGTAACGCAAGAGGTTATGATCGATACCTCTTTATTTGTGCATCATTCAGAGTAAACTCAAATGCACCATTTGAGGACAGTACAGGACTCATCACTTTCGGACCTACTGCAAAGCAATTCATCTCTACATCATAACGGGAATAAAGTTTGAATAAAGAAATAAATTTTCATAAGGGAGAGAGAAATTTAAATAAATATATAGATTTTGGGGCGTAATAAACATAAAAATAAGTTAGTACGAAACTAAAAAGCACTCGTCGATTCGCAAAGTAGTCAAAAGGTGGTCCTCCCAAATACTGACCGCGACTGCTTAGGCTTTGGTGATCGAGTCTGGATCGGGACTTATAACTCTTTGGGGTTAGGTGGGTTCAAAACTGTCCCACCTTTCGCTTAGCTTTTCATGCATGGTGGGACATTTTTTAGCCCACCTCAAAAAGTTGAAATTACTCATGATCATACAGTTTAATATTTTATTTAAAGTTTTTCATTGAGTTGGCAATGCTATGAACTAACGCTAAATGTAAATAACTGAAAGCAAAATTTACACTCGCCAAAACGCATCAGTAAGTTGTTGACATTGTTGCGAATAAGGTTAGCGAATTGTGTGGTGCAGAGAATTTTTGTCTTTCATAACGGTAAAAGTTTGTTTTTTCTGTAAAAATTTATTATGGGTGAATAAATCGTTTTATAATAAAATACATGTTATTTGATGTTTTATACTAATTTTGAAGCTGGATAAGTGAATAAACAATTCTGTGTAACTTCGGGTTTTTCTTTAAAACTGTGCTTCAAAGAGTTAATACCCTTGCCAGAAGAGCATTAACATTAAATAAAAAAGAGATAGGTAAAAAGTTAATATTTAAGAAAAGTTTACTTTAAAAGTAGTGATACGATTAGAGGTCCTATCATATCCATGGCATTTGTTATTGGTGATCCGAATTTGAGAAAAATGTTATTTTATGAATTAATGAATGGGGGAATTGAAGTCATAAACTTCAGGGTCCATATCAAACACAGCACACCGACGCTTTGGCCGATGTGGGAAGGTGTTAAACTGTTGACGCAGAATAGAGCACGTGAAAACTGGGTAACTGGTAAAACATTGACTGGGAGTGATTATAGGACTTAAATCAGGTATTGATCCCATATCAAATCGACGAAAAAATTCTAAAGGCGAAATATTTTCAATATTTCTATAAATAATTAATTCGTCAAATTTTTCAATGTTGGCACCACAGGCCATTTCCTGCCATTGGTTTCTCTCCCTAGAGACCTCAAATCAATTTGTGTGCTGTTTACAGGAACATCAATCATGACAACATAAGTACTATGAATAATTTAATAGGTAGTTAATTATTCAAAATATTCAAGGATGATCTCCAACCGTTTTCCTCCCATTGGTCTCTCTTCCTAGAGATCTCAAAAGCTTTTTACTTACTGTTTGCATGAGCACCAATCATGACAATATATGTAAAATACTATCAATTTTAAAATAGTCAAAATTTGCAAGACCCAACCGTTTCCTGCCATAGTCTCCCTCCCTAGAGATATCGAGACATTTTGTCCACGGCTTATATGAACACCAATCATGACAATATAAGTACAATATACACACACTGGCCAATGAATTAGAAACCCGTAAATATGAATATAAATGTTGGTTACAGGCGTGGTTAAGCAATATCCGTCTATGACGTGGGTGACACGTAATGAAATTGACGGTATGAGTATGCTGTGATTGTTCATTTCACGAGAAGCGAAACAGAATGGGGAAAAGACACCTTTCACCGTTTAAAAAAGGACTTATTCTTAGGGCCCGTTTAGCAGGAGCCACGATTGCCAAGACAGAACTCACTGGATTCTCTAAAGCTGCGATTTCGAAGGTGTTTAAAGTTGGAAACAGAACCCACAGTAATTGTCACAGAACAAGTAACTGTCCAAAAGATGTAACTGTGGGTCTAGAACAATTAATCAAGACCGTGATCGGGGGCGTCTCAGACGGATTGCACGGCAGAAAAGGAACTCCACTGTTGCTGCAAATGACAGAAACCTTTAACGAAGGCTCCTCCCAACCAATCTCGCAATTCTCTGCACAAAATATGCGGAGAGAATTGCAGAGGATCGGTATAGGCAGTAAGGAAACCTAATTTCTGCGAGGAACGTAAGTTAGCTTACAGTGGTATCGAAAAAGACATAACTGGAGATCTGAGGATATGAAAAAGGTGATGTGGTTAGACGAATCACACTACACCTTGTTTTGCACCGACTGAAGGCGTAGAGTTCGGCAATAACCCCATGAAGCCATGAACCCATCTTGCCTTGTTCGCACACGTCAAGGGTCTGGTGGGAGTATCATGGTGTGGGGCATGTTCTGCTGGTTCGGAACTGGTCCCCTGGTGTTTCTGGAAGGTAGACAATCAGCCATGCAATACTTGGACATCCTGGCAAATCAAGTGCATCCTATAAAGTTACATTTTTATTCTGAAGGTGACGAATCTTTCATGGACGGTAATGCAACCATACATCGCGCGTGCAACGTTCGAGAGTGGTTCATGGTACATCTTCCCTGGCAGTCGCAAAGCCCGGATCTTAACCCTATAGAGAACGTTTTGGACATGTTGAAAAGGTGAATCCGACATCAATCTCCTCTGCCATCCACTTTCAAGGATCTTACGGTCTGTGTATCGAATGCATGGTATTCTCTAGACTTAAATGCAAGTCAGAACCTTGTAGAATCTACTCCTAAACACATACATATTGCTATCCTTGCAAAAGGATGTCCAATAAAATATTGATCCCAGGTTTCTAATTCATTGGCCAGTGTGTGTACTATCAATACTTAAATAAATATTTACTTCATCAAGTTTTTCAATTTTGGCATCCCAACAGTTTCCTGCTATTGGTTTCTCTCCTTAGATACCTCAAGGTATTTTGTACACTGCTTTAATGAGCACCATCATGACAATATAAATACAATACAATCAATATTTAAATAAATAGTTACAACGTCAAATTTTTCAAGGATGGCGCCCCAACCGTTTCCTGCCATGGGTCTCACTTCCTGGACATCTCATGTATTTTGTGTGCTGCTTACATGAGCATCACAATCATGGCAAAATATAAGCACAATAATATTAATACTTAAATAAGTAGATACTTAAATAGTCAATATTTTCAATGATATTTCCCGAACCGTTTCCTGTCATGGGAGCTGTCATCTCTGTATGGAGCTGGATCGACTTTGCTGCACGAAGCGCAACAGGCATGTGACGGTTCCCCCCCCCCACCTTAATATTCCCGAATTATTCTTACGGTATTTTTTTATATTTCTCGTTCCTATAAGGTATTTTAATTAACGTCACAACTGGAGCAACACAACGGGCCGGGCTATTGGTGACGGTCCGGGATCAATCCCAAAGGGAAAGTTCGATGACAACACCACGTAATTTTGAACCACGGTCAGATGACGAGGCAACACCTGAGCTGGCACCCCACTCTCCAAACTTCCACACCACGCCAATGTGAGACCATTTGAAGCCATGACAGATTAACTTGCACCAGTCCCCTTTGTACGCGACGGTCTTTGGTTGGATTCCAATTCACAACCCTCCGGTTGCTAGTCCGTTACTCTTCCAACCGGGCTACCGCGGCTCCGAATGTTTTTTAGGTACCTGCAAGAACTTCTGCAAAGTTTCGGCTCCGTATATAGCTTCGTTGGGGTGCCAGGGCCATTTTAGTGAACTGTCGAATGAAAAAGTGGAAGATCGCAATTGATACGATCCCATAGATTAATGTGGGGGACGCACGGGGCGTTTATAGCGCCATCTGATGGGTGTGAATACATTTCTACTACTCCTGTCACACGGGGTAGCTCTGCTCATCAATCGCGCGCGACGGTCGACCATCCACAACTCAGTCGCGATTCATAAGTCGAGCCACTTCGCTAACCTTTGTTTTCTTACGTGGGCCACACGTGAGGCAACTTGGGTAGCTTGACCCGGATTCGCTTTTTCTTCCTGATAGGGAAAAAGTACGGTTGAATCCCTCGGAGCGATCCACCCATGCCGCGAGCCAAATCGCAACGAAAAGAAGCGAAACCCGGGTCGCGCTTCACAAATCGCCTATTGTGTCACCACCCTAGCAGGGGGATTCAGGCAGTTCGCGGAATTCACCACACATTTTGTACCACATTTTGGGGGCTTATACGTACTTCTACCGAAACGAAATTTCGAGTCCAACGAATTGAAGTGTGCTCTTTTCAATGGCGTCAATTAATATTAAATTGGAGCACTAGGTTCTCAAAGGGGTCAAAAATCGATGATTTTGACTTTTTGAACTTCCGAGAAATCGGTGCTCGTGTCGGACGAAAGCAAGCCGCAGTGATACGAAAATGAAATCGGTGGGTGCAGAAGGGGCGAACTGACCGACGTGATCGATTGCAGCAGCCTCGTCTCGAACGAGAGGACAGACATCTTGTTCTCGTGGCTATTAAGTATCGTACTGCAGCAAGAACCCTAGCTCAAGAATTTGGGTGTGTTGACACAACCTGTATCCTCGTGTACAATTCGACGTCGTCTGCAGCAGCGGGAAAATTTTCAAGACTCCTATTGCGGCGATTAACTTTGACTCTACACCATAAGCGTCTGCGGCTGCAATGGCTCGTAGAACGTCGCATGTTAACAAACGAATGGCATGACTACGTCTTTTCAGATGAATCTCGATTCTGCCTACAGTACAACGATAGTCGCATTCCAGTATGGAAGCAACGTGGCAACAGGTTGCATGATTCTTTCATTGTTACCAATCCTTCACCTGGCTCTATGATACGGATCGCCATTAGATTCTACCCTCGTTCCCACCTAGTACGCGTTGCCCGTACACTCAACAGTAACTGCTACATCTTTGAAATTTTGGAGCCTGTTGTCCTCCCTTATATTCGGAACTTCTCTGATGCCAGTTTTCAACCTTTAAATGCGCGAATGAACATGGCATGCAGAGTACAAGAATCCCTCAATGTCCCCCAAGTTTCACTTCGTCCATGACCCACCCGTTCACCAAATCTGTCCCCAATCAAATGGTCGATGATTGCTCAACGACTGGCACACCACAGACCATCCACGGCTACTCCAGATGAACAATGGCAGCGTATGGAGGCAGCACGGACTGATGTACCCAAACACGCATCCAAAGCCACTTTCAATGCGCGTTGCAGCATTTATTACAGCCTGTGGCGGCTAAACTCAACATCCGTTTGACATGCGGAACGCGAAGGAATCAGGAAAATACTGATTCCTTAACGTTCCGCAAGTCGAACGGAGCTGTTATTTTAATCTTTTCACCCTTGTACCTTACGTTATTTGCATAATAAATATGGCTTTGATGTATCTTGTCCTTCATGGTGTTGCATTTTCAATGGTCAGCAGCGTATTTAGAAGCATAAAAGTAAAAATCGATGATTTTCAGTGATTGATAGTATCTTAAAAAGAAATTTGCTTCGTGTCCACCAGGTTTCACTTCTTCCATGGCCAACCCGTTCACCAGATCTGGAGTATAAAAGTAAAATTCGATGACTTCCAGTCTCTATCGTATCTTAAAAAGAAATTTCCTTCATGATGGATCTTTGCTCTTTACATTACATTGGACTAAGTGATATTTTAACCAAGGGAATCATCAGTTATAACCGTTGGATACAGCAAATATTCAATTTTATATTCAAAAATGCCTTTACGATTTTGTATCGATACAAATACAGCAGTGAAAAATCATTGCACCCCTTTCCATAAGTAGTATATTCCGCAATACAGTCGTACTTTGTAGAAATGTTATGCAACTGACGATGTTTAATGATGGTAAGTAATGCCGGCAACCTTTTGAAATAGTACTCTAGTGATATGAAACATAAAATGACATAAAACGGAAAAATAAAATAAAGATATTCGATTTGTCACTTTATGCAACACTACTGGATATGCATTAGCGAATTGCAGTTATGAGTTTTAATGGCCTATTGCTCCAAACAAGCGTATTGACTGTAGATTGTAGACCGTAGACAAACAAACCAGCTCTCTCTTCTAAAGTCATTGTCATCTCCATTTTTCTCCATAATGAACTTCGGGATTGATCCCTGACCGTCACCAATAGCCCGTCGTGTTGTTCTATTGCAACGTCAATTCAACTACCTACCCCATAGGGAAATCACATAAGCGCAATTTTTTTTCGGCGAAAAAAAATCAATCATATGTTTTTAGTCTATTTTATTCTTTTGAGTCTTAAGAACATGTGTGTCCAAATCGAAATTCGAAAAATTGGCCCAGTTATCAGCCATTAACAGACGCGCAGATGTAGAATTTCGAGTATGCACCACTAGAATCTTTCCAGAAGATTCTATTCTAAGGAGTAACAGAACATTTCCAAAGGCTTCTTTTCTAAAGAAAAAAACAATAAAATATTTCCAAGGGATTCTATTCTGAGAAAAGGAGCAATATTTCCAAATGATTCGATTCTAAAGAAGGACCGATAAAATCCATCAGAGGGATTGTATTCCACATAATAGCCCAACAGAATAATTCCAAAGAATTCCAATCCAAGGAAAGGACCAATAGAATCGTTCCAAAAGATTATTTTCTAAGGAAAGAACTAATGGAATCATCCCACAGGATTCTATTCTAAGGAAAGGATCAATATTTCCAATGAATTCTATTCTAAAGAAAGGACCGAGAGAATCATTTCGAGGGGTTCTATTCCTCAGAAAGGGCCCGCAGAATCGTTTCAAAAAATTCTATTCCCAAGGAAAGGAAATAGAATCGTTCAAAAAAATTATTTTCCAAAGAAATGAGCAATAGAATCTCTCTAAAGGTTGAAGAATTCCTTAGAAAGATGTGGTTATGTAGTCATAAAGTGTGTTGTGGGTTAAAAGTAACAAACACTACTCGGAAATCTCATGAAGTTCAGAGGGTTAATACAATTATATATATTAGTTAATATAATTATATATTAGTTCGTATAATTATACAAGTATTGTTACTATTCTAAATACACGGGGTGTTTCCAAACCTCCTAGTTCAAACTTTAAGTTGAGGTAGGGAACTAACACCAACACACACTCCCGGGTTCTTAGTATCGTAGGACACTTTAACCAGTTTAAATAAGTATGGTTGGAATAAATCGAGCACGCCACCGAGGTGACATGTCTATCCGGAATTTTAAAGCATATTACATCTGTACATCGTTATAGTACATATATATATTGTTACAGTATATCAATACAGTAATTACATCTGTACCCTAATACTACATATATTATACTATGCATACAACATGCAAAAAAAGAGTTAATCTCTTGGGATAATCAAGTCCTGATGAGTCTGAATCTCACCATGCCAATAATTTTGACCCTCAAGCCCTTGTTACTAGCAATGTTCCTGAGCCTTGCGATTTTAAGGTGGTTGGCAGGTGTCCTCATATGCCATGATGCTGTGAGAGGTCCGACTGTGATGCAATGCAGAGATATGCCGATTTCACCACAGGAGCAATTTTCCGAATAGATTTTTTAAGCCTCGTTAGGTAAGATGGGAATGGGCCATGTCCTGTGAAGAAGAGTGTCCTTCCCTGGTCCAACTTGCCGATTTCAGAGACACTCTTGGCAACACATTATGCACTGTCCTACCTGTTCCTCCTTCATACCATTCATTCTGCCACGCACCAAGTAGCCAGCGAGTGGTGTCCCTCCTGAAATGATTTCTGAGCCATTTCACACCTTCATCTACGCATTCCTTTGTAGTTGCCTCTTTTGCTAACCTATCTGCTTCTTCGTTTCCCTCATGACCCGCATGGGCTTTAATCCAGCCTAGACAAATTTCCTTGTTGTTTTCTAATAAGCATTGTATTGCTCGCACCAGTGGACTCGTGCCAGGAGACCAGCTCGGACCAGATCTTGACATTTTTGCCTGCTCTTGCTTCTGCTGCTTTTATGGCTGCTAGAATCCCATAGAGCTCCACCTGCAAAACGGAGTTATTGTCCTGCATCCCAGTGGATCACTGCTGGTTTATACGCCCTTCTTGTATAGAACAAAAAGCACCTTGCCACTCTATTTTCCGTTTTGGAGCCATCGGTAAAATACGAGGGAAAGTCAAGAATTATTCGCATTTTATTTTTCAATCTATTTACACAAATGTAGGGGGTTGAACAAGTTCGCCATTTTCCTACATAGTCTCCTTTCTTCTCGATGCATTTGGTCCTGTGGTACACAATCTTACGCATTCCCTCCAAGAAGAAGGTTTTCGGCGGTGGGTAGCTCAACCATTTATGCACCACTTCCCCCGTTTCTTTATCCGTCTAATCTGCAGAGAACACGCTACATTGTCGATGGTAACTCGCCAGTTTACCGCTTCTCGAGATTGCTGAATCTTCTCGTCAGTGGTGGAGGTTGACGGGCGTCCTGCTCCTTCGTGCATCACACTTGTCCGTCCTCTTTTAAGCTTCTTGATCCACTCATACACACTTCTACGTAGTAGAGCACCGTCCCCGTATTGTGTTGTAAGCCTCTGATGAATTTCAGCCCCTGGCACACCTTCCGACCATAGATATCGGATCACTGCTCTTTATTCCTCTTTGGTGCACACTGCTAGCGGAGCGACCATGTTTATACTGAAGCAGAAGCAAGAAAAATAAAGCTATCAAGGTCAAACTTCGGCAACGTGACCACAGTAGTATCAACTCTAAGCATACATAAGTGTGATAAACCTAAAGATGTGTTATAGCGAAAGTGGGAAAACAATTTTTGACTTACCCTCGTAGTTTATGCCGGAATGAAGTGCTCCCCCAGCTGAGTTTATTCTGGCATTCTGAAAGCGGTTTAGCTGGAGGTATAGACCAACCTATTGCCCTTTCCTCGTAGTCATCTTTGTCATAATCTACATTTCCAAGCTTTGTACTTATTCTCATTCTCATTTTGACGCTGAGGTATGAACACGAAATTAAACCGTATTCCATGGAGATGTATATCCTCAACACTCCTTGGAAGTGCTAGAGCAAGTGGTTACCAAAATATGGTCTGCAGGCCCCACGGGTCCGCGACAATGTTTCAGCGGATCCACAGAAAACATGCAATATTTCACAAGCCAAAATAGAGAACCTTTAAAAATAAACTTTTTCATTGTTTTCTAAATTTATATTACTACTTATTCCATTATTTTCTCAATTTATTCCTTATAAAAATATTCAATTCTTTTAAGTTTTAAGATCTAAAAGGACCGCGGTAGCCCAGTTGGAAGAGTAACTGATTGGAAGAGTAACCGGATGGTTGGGAGTTGGAAACTCGCTCCAACCAAAGACCGTCGTGTACACGATGGCTGGTGCACGTTAAACCCATCGAGGCCTCAAATATCCTCACGTTGGCGTGGTGTAGAAGTTTGGAGAGTATGGTGCCAGCTCAGGTGTTGGCCTTGTCATCTGACCGTGGTTCAAAATTACGTGGTGCTGTCCTCGTGTCTTTCCATTGGGGATTGATCCCGGATCGTTGCCAATAGGCCGTTGTGTTACTCTAGTGGTTAATTAACTACCTACCTGCCATCTAAAATCTAAATTTTAGAATCTAAAACAATTAGTAGGATATTGTAGCATTTATTGATTTGAAAGAGACTTGAAGTTAAAAATGACTCAATATTGAAACTAGCCGACGTTTCCAAACATTTCTGAGCTAACTTAAGGATCAGCTTCATTGTTCACTAAAAGATTAAGGTATAGAGCTTGATATTTGTATTAAAATTTTACAAGAGCCTTTTGATTTTAAGACGTTGTTATTAAATAAGCGCTTGTGTAATATAAACTGTTTATTTTATTTTAGTTTTTCTCTGTTCCACAACTTTAAATTGTCATCATTAATCCTTATTGTTAAGTTTTAATGTTTTATAATTTATTTAATATTATCTGATGATATCTAAATATTTTATTCCCTACATCAAGATGAAAAATAAGAATCTCTATGGTATACAGGTCTCATGCTCCCTATTTAATTTTATACTTTCAAAGGGACTGAGAAAAGTTTTAGTTTTCAATGGGATTTGGACTGAAAAGTTTGAGAACCACTATGTTAAAGGGTGCACTATGGTGCAGAAATCAAAGACAGCAAATATGCGAAAAGTTTTACTAGTCCTAATTTTCAGTTTGACAGTAGCACATTAAGTTTGATTACTAATAGTATCAGTGTTATCGCATGGATTGCAATACAAATTCAAGAATTGATGGATTTTTCGCAGACATTTGCAGCATGATAAATCTGGTGATCGTGGTGGCCAAACGACAGGCCCACCCCGGCCATCCACCGAGCAACGAATGTACCCTAGTCGACATACATCCCTATGTAAATACGGTTTAAAAATTGTTGTGTTCCCTTCCTCTTAAAGTTGTACAGGGAGTTTTGAAACAACCTGTGTAATCATAACGTACGTTGTATATTGCTTTTCACTAAAAGCTTTCCGAACAGCTTTGGCTATAGACGTGATTTATGAGTATGATTCTCTATCATAGTAAAAAAAAATTGTGGCTTCTAGAAGCTTTCGAATTTATTATTGAGGTCATACCTACTGAAAGGTCCTTTCCTAAAACATGACTATCCTGTCCTATACCTATCGTAAGACATGATTAACCTATCCGCTATCCTAAAATATGACTGGAAAAGTCTTTTTGTTGCGAATACTTTAATTTTCAAGTTAAAGTGCAGCGCGCTGAGGTCTCTCAGGCTAGTTTGGAGAACATTAATATATTCATTCCGTCACAATTACCTCATAGTACTTTCTATCTTAACCCCTGAGCGTCAGGAAATTTCCTAGTAATGTAGAATTGCTTTTACTGCACAACACACTTAACGACTAAATAACAACATCCGATTAATTGATAGAATTCATGGATTTTTTCAAACTTTAGAGAGATTCTATCGTTCCTTTCCTCAGAATGAAATTTTTTGGAAAATTTCTATTGATCCTTTGCTAGGAATATAATCCTTTGGAAAGATTCTATTGGTCCTTTCCTTGCAAGAGCATCCTTTGGAAAGATTCTACTGCTCACAACCTACATCCTTAGAATAGAATCCTTTGGAAAGATTTTAATGATCCTTTCCTTTGAATAGAATCCTTTGGAAAGATTCTACTGCTCATTTCCTTCGAATAGGATCCTTTGGAAAGATTCTACTGCTCACTTCCTTAGACTAGAATACTTCGGAAAGATTCTACTGCCCACTTATTTAGAATAGAATCATTTGGAACATTTCTAATGCTCCTTTCCTTGGAATAGAATCCTTTGGAAAGGTTCCACTGCTCATTTCCTTAGAATAGAATCCTTTGGAATGATTCTATTGGTCACGAAGGTCAAAACTAGTTAGAAGTCATGCAGGGAAGACTGCAGGTTTTAAAGTGAAATCATGTGCATGAACCCTTCATAGTAACCCTATTAGATCCCAAGATCGAGAACCAAATTCAGAGTTTGCTCTCCAAAAACGTGGTTTGGTATAAATCAGACTAAAATATCTCGTATGAGGAACAAAAATAATAAAAAAATTTACACAGAAAACGTTTTATGTCACCAATTATAGACATAAGTAGCGTGCTCCAAAAATGACGATAAGTAGACAAGATACTTCAATAGGTATTAGTTTGTTTCTCTGCTGTCGTGTTTTGCTGCATGATGGCATCAGACCAGGACCTACCACTTACAGTAGATTTCGATCCACTAAGAAACATTCATGCCTAGACAGAGAGATTCGAACCCCAGGGGGTGTTCAATTATTTATTATGGATTCTTTAGTTTTTCTGTTACCATCCCAGAATCTTTTGTTTAATTCTTTCAATATGAAATATGGATTCTTTGGAGGTAAGGCGGTAAGTTATATTGTGCGAAGATAATAATTTCTCGTCTAATTTCAGATGGCGAATTGAAGGAACTCGTCTCATTCTAGATTATTCTACACGGGTTTAACTGGATTTAGATCCGGAGATCAAGTTGCCCACTCCGAGCCCGCAGTGGTTTCCTCGTGAAGATTTAATTTCACCAATATATCCCTTTACGAGCAATTTTACATTACCAATGTAAGCATAAACATATAATGTATCGTAAGAATATTTATTGTAAGCTTCGTATAAAGGGGCTAGTAAG
This sequence comes from Meta bourneti, assembly GCA_933210815.1. Lineage (NCBI taxonomy): Eukaryota > Metazoa > Arthropoda > Arachnida > Araneae > Tetragnathidae > Meta > Meta bourneti. The sequence goes on from OW119933.1 coordinate 82,101,630, forward strand.
AGTTCAGGATGCCGTCGCTATTTTCACATTGGTTGTTTGGATTTTATGGCGCAAGGACTATATTTGGTCATGCTGTTCCAAACATAATACAGAAAACGTCAAGTAGCAGACCATACACACACAAAGAAAGTTTTACTGACACAGAAGAGAGAAATACTTCCAGGTAGGAATCGAACCTGCTCCGCTTACAACTCGCATTTTCACTTTGAGGAAGGCAGCGTATAGAAAATGTCTATAAGCTAAACCTCTCGAAAAATATATTGATGGATAATTCTGAGATCTTAGAGGATATATAATTCTCTTATCAAACAATGTCATAATTTATAGTTAGCAAATTTAAACATCCGTCAAACTTACAGTAAATCCACCTAACTGAAAGTATTAAGAGGATATTTCTTGATAAACTTAAAAAGCATTTTGCCATAATTAGTTGTGGGTATGATTAGTGCTTAGTGTCATAAGTAAACAGATAATTTAATCTCAGTCTAGTTGTATACGATATCTGAGATAGATTTATAAATGAGAATGGTACTCATGCAGTCTCTAGACCCGTAATACCCAGGAACATGAGACATATTAATGTACTTGTATGTGCATCAGACATTACATGTACTATTTTAAAAGCTCTTGTTAAAATACAAGTAATGTAGGCATACTTAAAATCGCATTAAGGTGTATGTATGAAAGACTAGAAATCTAGAAATCACGAAAATAGAACCAGAATATCGATTTTGTTTTTATTGCTTCAAAATATTTCCCAATTTCTGAGCTTTTAAACGATACGAAGATCTTGTAAATATTCAGAGTACTTTTCTAGTTACAAGGGTTTTTCGTTGGGTACCAGTACGAATAAGTTTCCAAAACTTTAAACTCAATTTCTGAAGAACTGTTTTTGCAATACGATGCTTTCTTCAAACGGTGATAACTCAACAATGAATTTATTACAATTATTTTGTGTCATTATAATCTATGTAATACAGTGGATGTTCTGAATTTAGATCAGAGCTTTTAGTTAGTAAATTAATTTTTATTTGATTTTAAATATCAAAATTCCTGAAAATTTTGATTTTTTAGACTTGATTGATGAAAACAATTGTAAAAAGTAACTTATTCCCTCTAGCAACTTGATGGAGGTTCAAAACATCAAGAATAGTTCTAGGAATAGTTTCTAACATGAATTGTCTTTCTGAGCAAATTAGAATTGGAGATATCACTGTTCAAAAAACATGCTAATTAGGTGATTATATCTCAATTAGATAATTAATTAGCTTAATCGGATTTTTTCTCACTGAAATGACTTTAAGCATAATCCAATGACTTGTTGGAGAAAAACTGGATTTTTAAAGTCATAATTTGAAAAAAATTATTGTGTATACGTACACCTTAATGCCACTAATTTCATATTTTCAGGAAGTAAATTTCTTACCAAAGAGATCCAAATTCAAATGATGTAAGATTTTTAGACTTTTTCAATCTTTGCTCAGAAATCTATATCCTTTCCATAAAAAAATAAGCTCTAGGAGACTAAAATACAAGACATTTTTTCAGCTTCCATTCACTTTTGTGAGAAACTAAGTTTTATTGACTTTTCTCCAAAAAGTGTTCAAAACATTTTCTCTATTTTTAAATACTATAAATTCTTTGAAGTTCAACGAATTGCAGAAGACCTCTAAGTAAGTCCATAAACATGTGAAAGTAAAACTGCTAATACTATCATATGAAATTCATTCAATACGAAAGCCATAGTAAACGGAATTATAACTAATTTTTAAAAAGGAGAATTACTCCGTCTACAGAAAAAAAATATTATTACTGTTACCTTATTCCATAATATTATTCGTTTAAATTTTTTTAGGTTACTTGACCGTCTTAGCGTCACAATAGATTTCTGAGAAGTGTAATATCGGTATTCTTCCACAACACACGTGATAAACTAACCACATCTATTGGTCGAAGAAATCCAGATTCTTTCAATTTTTAGGTAAATTCTTTTGGTTCTTTCCTTAAATAGAATAGTTTGGAAAGAGATTCTATTACCTTTCCCTTAGAATAGAATCCATTGAAACGATTCTAATGCTCCTTTCCTTAGAATAGAGCCATTTGAAAAGATTTTATTGGTCGAGAAAATCAGAACTGGTTAGAAGTCATGAAGACTGCAGGTTGCAAGGAGGTAGAATTATGCCTGTGAACCTCGAAGAGGGTAAATATAAAAATACTTCTATAAACCTAGGTTAGACAATATTTAAATAAAAAAAGTCCCTCAGAAAAAAGGCCATTTATTTCCTTGATCATGGTTATGGTTCTTTAAATCGTAATCTTTTAATTGTGAAGATGTTATTCTAAAAATGCATTTTCAAAGTTTAAAAATATTTTATAATGTAAATACCGTTGATTTCATAAATCTAGTGCAACGCTTTTGTTAGATTGCATTGCCTACTACAGATTTGCTAGAATGTATTGCCATCTACAGTCAACAATTTAAGCCTAGATTAAATTTAAGATGAAAAGAACTATGGTGGAACATTTTCATTTGATCTTTCCTATTGTTTGTGTTAACAATTTGAGAATTTTAGGAATTTTAGTGAAATTTCCAGGGAAACCTTTGAAAATTTGGAACTTTCATTAATACATGACTCATACCTGGTACACCATGGAACTACACCTCCCGATAAATTAGAAGAATTTTTTTAAAAACAAAAAATCAGTCTTTTAGTTCTAGTCCTAAACTTAACCGTCTTTTATATTAAGAATATTTATTTTTTATATGTATGTAGGTAGGTAGTTAAATAAACGTCAACCCCAGAACGACATAACGGACTATTGGCGATCCGGGATCAATCCCGAATGGAAAGTTTCAAGGACAGCACCTCGTAATTTTGTACTATGGTCAGATGACGAGGTCAAAACTTGAAATGGCACCTCACTCTCCAAATTTCCCCACCATGCCAATTAAATATGTAAATAATATGACTTGGAAAAATATCAATTTGAAGTGAATTAAATGCCTACATTATCACTGATATTTGTATACAGTCAATATTACCATTTCTCGTGTGTTTTTTAATGAAAAAACATTGTTTCGATTTGAAATTTTCACTCGAATTGAGCATAGTTTAAAATTACAATTAAAGTGATTTTTCTAAACACACATTAACATTTAAGGATGTTCTCTCTTTGTCAAGTTTTATAATTATTTTCAAGACTTGCTTTGGTATTTTTTAACTTGCAGGTGTGATAGAAGCAGAGAAAATGTTTGTTGTATTTAATTAAGTTCAGCATGAAAAGATAAGCAAAATCCTGGTTTGAAAAAGTTTTAAAGAAAAACAAATTCTTCAGGCTCCGTTAACTTACTGAAATATTGCAAACAAAGTATTTCACTCCGTTGGAAAATTAAATACGAATCTTTAAACTAATGTGCAGACAACATGGAAAGAAGAAATCCTCTAGAATCCAGAAATCTAGAATCTTCAGAATCTAGAATCACATTTCAAAAATTGTAAATAAATAGATTAGAGAATGTAAACGGGGACATGATAAAATTCATAAACTATATTATTATCCATATTAGTATAAATCTTGTAAATTGACTTCATATCCGCATATAGTATGTTAAAAAACGTTACATTCTTTCTCTGTCTTAATTTTTATACATTATTTACAGTTATTTTTAATTTTTAGCTGCTTTTATTTTTCCTTTCTTTTATAAAACCTGTGCGTGTGGTCCCAGAAAATTTCCATACAATCGAAATAAATTTAATTTTTCTTTATTCATAAAACAAAGTGTAAAAATAATGTGTTTATTTTTCATTTAACATGTCCAAATTCGGGTGTTCAACTTCATTTTTAAAGTAAATCACATCTCACTTTATGCCTATTAACTTGTAAAAGGCATCCAGACAGTGAAAAGTTCTGTATTTCTTAACTGACGTAAGTGGGTTGTATTTCCTTTTTTAGAATAATTTGTTAGCTTAAGGTTTGATAAATTCCCAAATCAAAAGTTTATAATTTAAAATAAAACAAGCTTAAAATACAATTTTTAATTACTGAAGCAACAGTAAAGGTAAGCAAATATTCAGCGTTTTTCACAATGTTTTTCCTTTTCACAGTATTTGACAATATATAAATTTGTCTTTATTAAGGAATGAAACAGAGATGTCAAAATTATTTACGTATTGGTAACACAGTGGAAAAATTCTTTCCAAAAACATCAGCTGTTTTTTTGTTTGTGGTTGAAAATTGTATATCTTTATAAAATAATATTACTGGTTTTAAAATATTTTAATTCTAGGTCCCCACACCTTCACCCTCTGAGCAGCATTTAAAAGAAGTTCCGCTAGATGGCAGCACGATGGACTTCCACTGCTTAATTCAAATGCATCACAACCTGTCTGTTGGTATGCTTGGCAAAAGCAAGAGTAAAATTTTCTAACAGGATTTTTACTCTTGATATTTTTTAAATTTTTGTATTCCCACATATCTGAATGTGTATTTGAAAATATCAACCCTACTTTACCTTGACAATCAATGGAATTGTTGTGTGTGTGTTGGTGGTTTTATAATTATTTTACTGATGCATATTGGTTTCAACTTTAACTACTCTTTTCTACACTATATTTTCGAGATCATCCCAGTATTAAACTATGCACTGTTCAGCAATCTGTCTAAAGTAAATTATATCGCAATATTCGTAGAAATATTTTCTGTAGAAATGACATGAAAGAAAAAGGGACTTTTGGTTTTTTTTCCTTATTTCCGCATATAAAAATTACAATATGCTTGAATATTGTAATTTTTATAAACAAGTCGGGGGGATAGAAAAGTATTGCAGTTTTCAGTTTTATTAACAGACAGTTAACTGACAGTTTTTTTAGCTGTACAGCTGTTTGAAGAACTATTAACTTTTAGGTCAAAACTGAAACTCTTGAGCAGTTGGAGAGTGTTATATACCTTTTCAGCAGATTACCATTTAGTGTAATACCAATAAGCATTTAGTGTTATACCAATAAGCATTTAGTGTCTGAAAAAATGTCAGTTCATATTTTTACGTTTTAAGTCGACGATGTATATATAATTAAAAACTTAGGGATTCAATAATTTGTTCTAAACGTCTATTTTCAATTCCTTTGCATGACTGCACAGGTTCCAATTAATTAATCGACAGACAAGCTTTTTGAATTCTGTCGCATACAATGGGTCACAAAAAAGCATCTGTGACCTCAATTTTCTTTTCGCATTTTATCAAGATATAGGTGAAATTACGATTTATATAGTATAATACGACTGCTTAAAAACTCCATTTATATTTTAGTCTACCATCAAAGGCAATAAAACAAGGAGAAATGTTTCTAAACTATTTAAAGTATATTACCTATATGACGTCGGACACAAAAAATATTCGCTTAATTTTCAATGCGTAAAATTATGATTTTGTAATCACAGGGTATGTTACTACAAATTCCAGGATGACCATGCGAAATATTTATAGGACGGGACCTCTGGTCTAGATTCGTGAAAATTCATTATCTCAAATTTTAAGTTACCAAAAGAGTAGTCGTCATTTGACCGTGATTCAAAATTACGTGGGTTGTCCGCGGATCTTTTGGGGCCGCCGTGGCTCATGGGTATGTCCACTGCGCTAGCAACCTTCGAGTTGTTGGCCGCGCAGGTTCGATTCCTGTTAGGTGCATTCCTCCCTGGGTGTATTTCTATCTTCTGTGTCAGTAAAACTTTCATCGTGTCTATTACTTGATATTGTATGTCTTGCGTCTAGCGCAGCATGGCCAAATATGGCCCTTGTCCATTAAAACCCCAACAAACCAATCTCGGATCTTTCTCTTTGGGATTGATCCCGGACCGTCGCTAATAGCCCGTTGTGTAGCTCCAGTGCAATGTTAATTAAAATACCTACCAAAAGAGCAGGAACGTACCTAATAAATACCTTCCCAAGAATATCGAAATTCTATATTCAATGTGCGAAACGTAAAGAGTACTAATACACTAGAAGCTTTTTTAAATTTTGACTTTAAAATTTAGTTTTTTTAAATAGGTCCTTGGTTTATGTTAAAAATAACTTCAGTGTGAAAAAATGAAATTAAACTAATCATTAATTATCTTATTTAGATATAATTAGCTAATTAGCATGTTTTTAAAAATGATCTCTCAACTTCTAATTTGTTCAGAGAAAGACAATTCCTGTTAGAAATTATTTATATTATTTTTCATGTAATTGACCTTCAATCAAGTTTCTAGAGTGAATAGTTTTACAATTTTTTTCACCAAGAAAGCATAAAAAACTTCAGATTTTTTCAGGAATTTTAGCATTTAAAAATCAACTACAAATTAATTTCTTAACTAATAACTCTAATAGATAATCAAAGTATCAACTGTATTATATAGATTATACTGATACAAAAATAATTATGATAGATCAATTCTTCAGAAATTGAATTTAAAGTTTTGGAAACATGTTTGTATATGGTGACAATACCTAACGAGAAACCCTTATAACTAGAAAAATATTCGGAATATTTATATCTTGGTATTGTTTGAAAGCTAAGTAGCTGGAGAATAAAATGATAAAATTAAAAAAAAACGTAATTCTTGTCGATTTTTGTGATTTCTTAATCATCGTGAAGAATGAAAACTTGTTATGTCCGAGTATGAATCCTGCAGAAAAATAAAAAAAACGGGTTCTTAAGTTAAATAATTTTCTGATAAGAAATAAAGCACGTAAAAAGTTCTCTGCACACCCTGAAGTAGCGTTTATTACGAACGAGTTGCTAGAAAGTCATGCAGCAATAAAAGCAACAGAGGAAAGGATCTGCTTTCACAAGAAGTTAAAAGTCAAAAGTTTACTAATAATAAAGATAAAGTTGTCTGGGAACATGTCACTTATAGTAATGAATCAAAGTCCGTGTTATCAACATCAAACAAGAAAAAACTAAAAAATTATAGTGTTCAGAATCGACCGCAATATAATAATACCACGCGATTCCTTGTCGGATGGGCATCAATAGCCCAATTGGAAGAGCAACGGAACTTGTCCGTCTTGTACACGAGGGCTGGTGTACGTTAAATCTGCCGTGTCCTCTAATGTCCTCACGTTGGCGTGGTGTGGAAGTTTGGAGAGTGGGGTGCCAGCTCGGGTGTTGTTCTCGTCATCTAACAGTGGTTCAAAGTTACCATGCATTGTCTTTGGATCTTTACCTTCGGGATTGGTCCCGGACCGTCGCCAAAAGCCCGTTGTGTTGCTCCAGTGTGAAAACCAACCCGAAGAACGGTCGTTTTCTGATTGGACGTGGCATTTTTGAGATGAATACCTACAGATGAGAGTTTAACGCAGTGTATCCCAAAAAGTGGTTCGCGGACCCTCAGGGGTTCCCAATAGGGTTTCAGGGGGTCCTCGGAAACAATGATTTTTTAGCTAAAATAGAGAATTTCCAAGGGGTTCTGTGGGTGGATCGAGTTTCGAACTCGCAACCCTCCGGTTGCTTCTCCGTGGCCCCAGAACAAAAAGAAAGGTAGAAAAGGATCAAAATCCCTACTGCTTCGAAAGCTCTCGAACTTTCCAATAGAGTGCTTGGATTCCCTCCCCTTGTAAACGCTGGACATTCCAAAATGTGGTCACAGTCCATGTCAGTCATCCCTCTTCACAGGATACATTTCGCGTTACCATAGATGCCATATCCATGTAAATGCTGCTGGACAGCGGTAGCCCAGTTGGAAGAGCAACGGAGAAACGGGCTCCTTCCCTTTCGCCAAAGACCGTCGCGTATACGAGGTCTGATGCACATTAAATCTGTCGCGGCCTCAAATGTCCTCACGTTGGCGCGGTGTTGAAGTTTGGAGAATGGGTTACCAGCTAGGTGTCGTTCTCATCATCTGACTATGGTTCAAAAATTACGAGGCGTTGGTCTTGATCTTTCCCTTTGGGATTGATCCCGGACCGTCGCCAATAGCCCGTTGTTTTGCTCCAGTGCGATGTTAATTAACTACCTACCACGTAAATACTTGGCCAGGGAATCCTACCCTGTCAATAATCTAAACTCCGCTACCGCTATATAGCGAGTACCGGCAAGCATATCACAAATGGATTTCCCCTCTTTTTACGTTTAGTGTTATCAGCCACTCTGGATTTATACCTGTCTTTTAATTTATTCTTCACTAGAACTGCAGATCCCAGGGATATATCTTGTTGGCAAGGTGAAGAATATGTGACCACTTTTTGGCCAGTTGATCAACCATCTCATTTCCATAAATACCACAATAGAATGGGATGCATTGCAGCAGCCTCAGTCCCCCTAGAACAGGGATGGCTAACCTATGGCACGCGTGCCAGAGATCGCACGCACAAAAATTTTGCTGGCACGTCAACGAATTACGGATGATATCATTTTATAAGCTTATAATTTATTCAAAGCTTTATTTTAATTGTTACTATGTACAAGTTTTGCACGAAAGAAATTAACCAACAAATTCAAATCTACGTTAAAAACACTAGCTACGGCTATATTATCAATTTTCTCTACATATGCTTGTGAGTAGTTATTTTCCGAAATGAATTTTATAAAAGATAGTGTAAGAAACAGAAAGACTGATAAAAGTCGTAGGGTCTGTGTATATTTATTACTGTTAAAACGGTACCCGGATTTTTATTAACCCGGGTACCGTTGGGTACCAGTGAAAAAGGGTTCAGAAATTTGCGATTTCCTTCTATGAATATCAATTTTATTCAAGTTTGATAGCAGATGTCGTTTTATGAGAGTGAAGGAAGACCTCCAGGTATATGCACAACAAAAATTGACTTTTACTACATTGATAACATAAAAACAATACACTAAAAGGAAATTGAAATTTGAAAACAAATTAATTCCGGCATTCCCGGTTTAAAAGTGACGAAATATGAACCAGATATGAAGCATTTGGCATCCAATGTACAACAGCAAAAATCTCATTAATTTGTATGACAATATGTATGTTATGGTACGAGTACATCTTTATGAAATTAATGTTAATTTTTAAATTTGTCTCAATAAAATTCTGTGATAATTAATTTTCTATTTTAATCCCTCATTACAAACTGCTTGGCACGTCTGCAACACCATGAATATTTCTAAATCTTTTGCACGCGCACAAAATGGTTCGCCACAACTGACCTATACATTAGGGTCTCGACAATTTCTACACTTTTCTATGGTTACCAGGCTCCGGAGTACCCCAAATGCGGAAATACCCTGTACTGCGGTGGTAGAATCAAACAGGATCACCACTTTCTCAACTTCGTTGCATCTCAGTTAAATATTCAACTGAATCTTTATTGTCTCAATTTCGCCGTCGTAGGGAGTGGTGTTTGGACCAATCGTGATGTACAGAGAGGAAAGATCTGAGAGGATGCCAGCTTCATTTCCTTCTATTGAGGGTAGACCGGTTGGCAGAGTAGCGGATTAGCAACCGGAGGATTGCGAGTTCGAAACTCGATCCAACCAAGACTGTCGTGTACATGAGCGCTGGTGCACATGAAATCTATCGTTGCCTCAATTGTCATGCCAACAGCCCGTTGTGTTGTTCTTGTGCAATGTTAAGGGGACATAGTACCTTAAAAATTACCGAAATGTCTAATTTTTTATTATTATCATTTATTAATTATACAACTTTAATGAATATGTGCGCAAAATTTTACATCGGTAGCTGCATTATTTTCCGAGTTATTGAAGTTTTTCTATCGAATGTAAGGACTGAAACCGAAATCATTTATAACTTAACAGTGCTTTTTCTCAGCTTTTTATTTTTCATGACTACAGTGTACTTAAAATGCTAAGGCCTTTTTTGTAAATGATGTAGAGATCTGAAACTTTTTTGGTTGTTTATAATGGTATATTTGATAACTTTGTGCATGGAATAGGATTTGGAAAAATAGTTATTTTTTCAAAAATTGATGAAGTCAACTATGACTGTCTTTTTTGGTGTTTTTCATAGTGTTTATCAAAAAATATTTGTAAAAAAATAACTAACAATGTTATAGGAAATCCCATGCACAAAATTGTGGGGAACGCTTCATGGAAGGTAAATAAAAAAAATTTGAAAAAAAATTAAATTTCCAGATGGAGTAAGAATTTGAAAATATTGAAATTTTTTATAAAAATTGATTTTTTTAGTTATTGTGAATGAAAAAATTATTTTTTTCTTTTGCAATGTTTAATTAATGTGCATTAGAATAAGGTAACAAAAACATTTTCTTGTGAATATGAAATTTAAAAAAATTGTTCAAAGGGTACCATGTCCCCTTAATTCAACTACCCCTACTTGCCCCATATTATAAATTCAATCTTACTAGTACTCATTTCAAATCAACTTTTCTTAGCTATAAATTTTAATTCCTTGGAGAAAAAGGAGTCCCGGTAGCCCAGTTGGGGGAGTAACGGATTAGCAACCGGGGGGTTACGAGCTCGAATTCAACCAAAGACCGTCGTGTACAGGGGGGCTGATGCACGTTAAATCTGTCGAGGCCTCAAATGTCCTCACGTTGGCGTGGGGTGCCAGCTCAGATGTTGTTCTCGTCACCTGACCGTGGTTCAAAATTACTAGGCGTTGTCCTTGGATCTTCGCTACTAGCCCATTGTGTTGCTCCAGTACGTCGTTAATTAACTACCTACTTACCTATTTTGTATAATGAGAATCCCGGAAGTGATAGGTAGGTAGTTAATAAACGTCACACTGGAGCAACACGAAGAGCTATTGGCGATCGGATGTGATCGGAAGGTCTGTGTTTTTCAACTTTGTAGGTTTTTCTATTAAACTGATTTGAAAAAGTAATCTCTGAGTGAGGTTCTGTTTTTGTGTATACGTTTTTCTAAGGTAGGTAAGTATTTAATTAACGTCGCACTGGAGCAATACAACAGGCTATTGGCAATGTCCAGGACTAAACCCGAAGGGAAAGATCCGAAGGTATGACCACGTCATTTGACTGCGGTTCAGAATTATGAGGTCTTGTCCTCCTATCTATCCCTTCGCCATTGATCCCGGACCATTGCCAATAGCCCGTTGCGCTGCTTCAGTGCGACGTTAATTCAACTACCTACCATATTTTTTCAGATAACACGATGATCAAGCAGGAATGAAGTTTCTAATCTTTGATGCCGGGCCCCGGTATTCTGTTTAAATCAAAACCCTCTACATAAATTATTATCAAACAAACCTTATTGTTTTCCATTCGATTTGTCAACGTGTAAGTCAAATTAACGAAACTTTCACATTTGTTGTAGGTAAGAGAAATAAAGCTGTTTTACTCACGTTGGCATGGTGTGAAGTTTGGAGAGTGGGGTTCCAGTTCAGATGTGACCTCGTCATCCCACCACGGTTCAAAATTACTTGGTGTCCTTGGATCTTTCCCTTTGTGTTTGATGCCGCACCGTCGCCAATAGCCCGTATGTTGTTCTAGAACGATGTTAATTAAATACCTACCTTGGAAAAAAATTTAATTCAAGCACCTAATTTGATTACTGAACAGCTAGGCAGATAGGTAGGTATTTAATTAACGTCGCACTAATGTCTGCGAAATAATTTTAAATTTGGTAAATTTTGCTGCTAAAATTTATCGAATAAATCTTTGTCAGACAACTTATGAAATTTCGAATGCATCGCTATTCTTTACCGCTATGTCTTTTTCATCAAAGACAACGACATATTTATAGCTGATTGTGCTACCAGTGGTTGGTTGGTTGGTTTTGGAGTTTTATGGCGCAAGGGCCATATTTGGCCATGCCACAAATGATGGAATATTCGCATATGCTTTAACTCTTTCAGGGACGGTGAACGTATAAATATTCGAGGTAACTTAAAGCTGGTTAGATATATAAATATTCGAGGAAAATTGAAGCTGCTAAGGGTATGTAGATATTTTAGATATATTAAAACTACTAAGGTATACAAATATTCTAGGTGAATTAAAGCTACTAAGGTATATAAATATTCTAGGTGAATTAAAGCTGGTTAGATATATAAATGTTCGAGGTAAATTAAAGCTGCTAAGGTATATAAATATTTCAAGTGAATTAAAGCTACTAAAGCAAATAAATATTCTAGGTAAATTTAAGCTAAGTTATATAAATATTCTAGGTAAATTTAAGCTAAGTTATATAAATATTCGAGGTAAATTAAAGCTGCTAAGGTACATAAATATTCGAGGTAAACTAAACCTGTTAAGTATATAAATATTCTAGGTATATATTAATGTTTGCTATATACAGTAGATAAATATTCTCTCATTTCATATTCTGGTGCCTTCTAGTGCTCTAGATAGACGATGCGACATAAAGATTTTCATCACCTTTTAAAAAAACAAATTTATTTGAACAAAAGACACTCGTATAAGATGTGTGATAGATCTTCCCTCAGTATATTTTATAAAAAAAAACTTTTTTAACAGTGTTCTTCAGCGTTAAGCGTTTTAACTGTAGAGAATGTGCTTGTTTTGAAATATTCAAACCATATTAAAATAAACCTTTGATAAAACTAATCTTATTTATATTATTGTCTAATTATATTCTACTCTTTAGATTTGACTTGGAATTGTTATACTGCCAACTAATGTAAGAAACTGAAGAAAAGGAGTCTCCCTTATTCCTATGGATGCAAAGGTACCGAACTACAAGTTTTTATTTAAGATTCAAAATCTCATTTCATTTTGAAGTTTCTCAACAGTTGAATTATATCAGGTTAAGAAATTACCTTTTGAAGGATGCAATATTATTCTTGCATAGTTTTTTATTTCGATTTCTGTTACATGGTGGTACCGGTTTGAATTTTTTGTACACTCAATAGACATGTACTAATGTCAAGATTTAGCATTATATTGCATAAGGTTTAAAAAATATTTATATAAAATTCACTAGAAAATGCATGAAATTATTCTGTTTTTCTTTAAAATTCTTGAAAAAATAATTACATATGCAAAAAACGGTTATTTCAATATATTCAATGATGCTTGTAGAACATGTTTGGCAGGTTTTATTTATCATGTTTGGCAGGTTTTATTTATCATGTTTGGCAAGTTTTATTTTTAAAGAAATTTCTTATAAAAGGTACCTCGATGATAGAAAATGTTCATTTTGGATAATCGAATTCTAAATTTTGAATTTATTCAACTGATTATTAAAAAACGAAAATTTATTAGTTGTATTCATATTTTTAGATTATAATAAGAGTTGAAACAAAAATTGAAATACCGAATTTGAGATTTGGATTATCTGTGCGCGCTCTTTCAAATGCTATACACACACTACATTTTTCTTTAAACTCCTATTAGAATTTCTTTAACGCAAATAAAAAATTAATAATAAACTCAAATTTTAAAAAACTCTATTTTTTCCCAAATTAAACAATTTCCATTTTGTGAGATACTTTTGCACAGAAATTACTGTTATCTAGTAAATGACCCTTTCCGAACTCGTTATACGGGCATCATCGGTTATATGTATTGAAGTGACCGTTTCGTTATAAACAGAGTAATTATTTGCTAACGGATTAAAAAAAACCAGATTGTTTGTTGAGTGGGTCTATAGCCATATTTGGCTGAGCTGTTCCAAACACAAGACCCAACGTCAAGTAATGGCAGATATTTAGTTAGGTATTTAATTAACGTCGCACTGGAGCAACACAACGGACTATTGGCGACGGCCCTGGATCAATCCACGAAGGGAAAGATCGAGGACAACACCACGTAATTTTGAACCACAACATTATGGGTATAGGACCTTCCACTTGTCCTTAAATCATTTTTCACAAGATTCGTATCTTTGCAAAGGTCTCGTTTAGTCGCTAACTCGACGAATTATACTTTGATATAAAAGACAACTACAACGTCTTATTCTCGAGTCCAAGTGTGGATATGAAGTGTGAAGTCACCTCAAGTGAAAAATTCTGTCTTTATTGCTTATTGAAGTGAGCAAAGTACGAAGAAATAAACACAACTTTATTGCTTTTTGATAAGAAAGTAAACTTTTATTGAGATCGAGGGTGGATTATGTTACTATCTATTTCAAAGTACACGTAGGAGTAAAACGCGTTTTGTATATTTTCTCGTATCATTACAATACATAATGGACGGTAGCTTTAAATTATATATAGGTGACTTTATACCCTGTACTGACAAAAGTCACCGGACACCTGGAGTAGAAACAAAACATCAAATTTATTTTGATGTCTGACTATAAATTTAAATTTTCAATTTCAGAGTCCACATCCACATGGGTAACTACAGAGCTAACTACTAATGAGTATAGACTGAAATTTAAGGAAGGAATGTCCTATAGAAATGTGCAAATGTTTTATATCCAAATCTAAACACTAAAGTGGCGGTCATTTTATTATCCCTAAATATTCATATTTAGAATGTTAAATACATACCGCCATGAGCATAAGTCCTAGAGGACTGAACCATTTTGGATAGTCAATAATTTTATGAAGGGGCGCTAGCACAGTTCTCAGTCCCTTCGGACTTGTGCTCATGATGGTCGTATTTAACATTCTTAATATGGATATTTAGGGATAATAAAGTGATAAAAGTCTCATTTACACTTGTGCGGCTGTCCAAATTCCCTCTTTGTTTTGGGATCCGTCAAACCAATGAGCAACGAAAATGGGAATGATTGACAGGTTTAATCACTTCCGTTCTTGTCGTTTATTGGTTCGACGGATCCGAATATGGATATTTAGGGATATTAAAGTGACTGCTACTTCAGAGTCTAGATTTGATATAAAACATTTGCACGTTTCTATAGGACATTCCTTCCTTAAATTTCAGTCTATACTCACTAGTAGTTAGCTCTGTAGTTACCCATGTGGATGTGGACTCTGAAATTGAAAATTTAAATTTGTAGTCAGACGCCAAAATAAATGATGTTTTGTTTCTACTCCAGGTGTCCGGTGACTTTTGTCAGTACAGGGTATAAAGTCACCTATATATAATTTAAAGCTACCGTCCATGTATTGTAATGATACGAGAAAAATATAAAAAATGCGTTTTACTCCTACGTGTACTTTGAAATAGATGGTAACACATCAGAACGGTTCTTCTTCATTGGATAAACAGCCCAGTGTGGGCCTTGGGGAATTCTCGATGATTCTGTTCCATCTTGACCTGTTGGCAATAGTTCTCCAGTTCTTAGTTTTGCAAATGCCTGTCCTTGTTAACACATTCAGCCCATCTAAGCTTTGGTCTTCCTCTAGGCCTTACTCCAATTTAAAAGGCCAGATACATTTCATCGGACATTCAAATGATATTCCCAGCCTATCTCATTCTCTGTATTTTATATATTTAACATCTGATTCATTTTATAGACGGCATAACTCGAAATTAAATCTAATTCGTCACACTGCATTTGTCTGTATGCCATCAAATATGACTGTAAATATAAATTTTCGTAACATAACTTGCTACTAATAATTCTTGAGATAAAGGAAAAAAAGAGATTGAACCCAAAATTTTTCTGTAATGTTTGATAAAAAAAATCCTGTGGTAAATTGATTTTGAAAAGTGAAATTAAGTTTTTATTTTAAGTCTGAATTTCTTTATTAGTTCTTCTTCTGCACAATCGCATCATGCGCAGTACTAACTTTCTTATATTAAAATGATATTCGTAGAATGGTTTAATAGTTCGACGATATTCAGTTACTCAATTGATATAAATGCGAATATAATTTTAATCTTTGTACTTAACTTCTTAATATCTGGGATCTGTTTGAGTACAATAAAATAAAAAATATTACCTTCAGAATTTTAAAGTATATTCTTTAATATCTGATGTCCCTGACCCATGGTAGTTATATCCCAAATAGAGTTTATTGGATTTAGCAGCTCAATGGTCATTTTATGCTATACAAGGATTAATTAGACCATCCTAAATTCATAATATACTATGAGAATCCATTTCTTGAAAATTCTCTCCCTTCTCTTTATGTATATATAAAAAAATATAGGGAGACTGAAAATAACTGTAAATCATAAGAATTATAGTTTTAAAATCTAAAAAAATATTTTCGAGGCCCAATGAAATCTTAGAAGATTGATTAAACAACACTTCACTGTAGTTCAAAATTACGTGGTGTTGTCCTCGATCTTTCCCTTCGGGATTGACCCCGGATCGTAGCCACTAACCCGTTGTGTTGCTCAAGTGCGACGTTAATCAAAATACCTACCTATCTACCTCACTCTTACTTTTTACAGAGCAAGAGTTCAGTATTTATGTGATCAAAGGAACTTAACTTGAAATTAAATACATGTTGCATAACCAGGTTCACCTAAATACAGAAACAAGATCTTTTCTAGAAACTGTCGTTCAACCACACAAATGAAAAGACAGAAATTAACTTGACCCTCCAGGTGGTTGTCTCGACGAGGTATGTCATCATTAGTTAAACTGATCTCGTCATCATAAAAAAATCGGAAGCATCTCGATAACATGATATCTCGTCATTAGCAAAATTAATCAGATCTTGATGGACGAGATATCTTGTTGAAACCACTTGGAGGGTTAAAAAATTTTTCTTTATTTATTGAAAAAAATTTATTTTTTTCGTAATTTTATTTTTTAGGGTCTTAAGAATATGTGTGCCAAATTTCAAGTCGCAATTCGCAAAATTGGACCAGTTATAAGCCATTAACAAACGCGTGCAGATGTAGAATTTGGAGCGATCACCACAGCATATAGATGCAAATTCTACAAAGCCGATTTACAATGATTTGTCATCAAAATATGGCGATCAAAATATAATCACGCTGTATGACACTGATATAGCAAATTAGTAGGAAAATACTATAAGTAATGAATATGCTTCCGTTAACTGTACTGAAACGTAAACTCGTTTTTCTCGGAACAACTTTTCCTGGCATGATATCTATAAGATTCGAATTGATTGACTTGAAATATTAGCATGTCGAGCTAGGATCTTTTTATCCTTTGATGAACCAGAAAAGTAATGCTACGTTTTCATATTTTCATAACGAAAACTTGACCAATTGTATTAGATAAATCGATGATTTTGGATTTGATAAGTCACCATTTCCTGAAATATTTCATAAAAGAATTTGGTTTAGTGTATGTATACACAGCTACATGCGTATGAAGTAAACTGCCGTGTAAATTCTTTTGTTTAAGATCCTTTTGAGTTGGGGAAAAATCATGCCTATTAGTGACCACGGAACTTCGAATGGCGTCGTAGTCGAGGAGGCTTAGCAGACGTGGTTCTTCATGAAAAGTATTTTAAAATCTACCTGAAATGATAATGATACAAAGCTTGCAATTATTTGGTTGCAGTTTCATCTGTAAGAAGTCCCTAAATTTAATTTTATCGAAAGAAAAAATAAAATTCCCTTAGGATACCCTACTATTACACGTGTCTTTTTACGTACATACGACATTATCAACCAAATACGCATACAAAATTACAAAATATATATAGAATTTTATTCTCTTCAAAATTCCGGAAGTATCCGTTTTGGTACATTAAAATAACAACTTCAAAGAATTAATTCCTACTATCCCCAATTAGATACATCCAAATAATCTGACTTGTGGGGTAATGTACCCATTTGGAGAAAACTCTAAAAAAAATTTTCAAAAAGTACAATATCTTTATACCATTTCCACCTCTCAAGTAAATGGCCGGTAAAATAAATTTGTGAGAGGGTACGTTAGAGATTACGCATAATTCCTATGCATAAATGATTAGCTTTAATCGCATAGAGTTACTGCATTGTTTTAAATACATACATCTCAGAAACCATCTCTAAAATCTTTAAAAGATAATTCAGTGTATTTTATAAATGAAATAGTCTTTACCTTTGTATCAAATGCCGAGAATCCGAAAGATGTATTCCAATTTGTGAATTCCCTTGGAAATGCAACCCTGATGGCACGTCTTTCACTAAAGAAACCGTATGTCCTCTTATAAGCTGTAAGCTGCAGGCTTCGAAGTCAGACTGAGCTTAGCCATACATGTTAACTTAGTACGAGTGTCCTCCATGAAAAGGAAACAATGTCACCGAAATTGTTATGCGCTCTCCTTAAGTGTTATGACTTGCTTCGTGGACTACCAATCTTTATAACAAACGGGCGTTCAAAAAAGTAGTAAACGCAAATTTAATGGAGTATTATGAATGAACTGTGATCTTGTTATGCTGCGTTAGCCAATGACTGCGAAACATTAAGTGCAAAATATACAGATTATTTATTGCAGGATGTATCTCTTTTAGTGCCTGCTAAAAAGCGCATTAAAAGCCTACACCCAAAATAAAACGACTCGGCCAAAAATAGTCAGCGCCGTCTAAAGAAAAACTAATTACTTCACATGTATGGAATAGCATTTAGTGTCATATCTCAACCATAATGTTTAAGTTATAGTGTGGTTATGGATTTTTCTGAGTTATAAAAATGTAAAGTGGGTAAAGGAACAGGCGTTTGCACACTCGTCAATCCCATAAGCATTTGAACCATTCGGTACTGCGTTGATTTAACAAGATTTACAGTGGCTCCCAAAATTTAGTATACACCATGAAGAGTTTTCTTTAAAAGTTCATAATTCTGTTGCAAATAATAATTTGAACTCAATTTTTATAGAGTTTACTTTGATGAAGTACACGTTCAGAAACATGTGAGACTAAGAAACAATTCCATATTCATGATATTATTTTTAAAGATAGAACTTTGATAGAACGGGTGTTTACACTCTTCAATCCCATAAGACTGAGAAGCATTTGAAGCGTCGGTACTCCTTTCATTTAACAAGATTTACAGTGGCTCCCAGAATTAGGTATCCCGGACCGTCGCCAATAGCCCGTTGTGCTGCTCCAGTGTGACTTTAATTAAGTACCTACCTACCCAAAATTGAGTACACACCTATGAAGAGTTTTCTTTAAAATCCTCCATAACTTCGTAGTAAATAATAATTTAAACTTAGTTTTTAAAGGGGTATTGAAATACACGTTTAGAAACATTAGGCTAAAAAACAGTTCCATATTCATATTATTTTAAAGATAGAATTTGAAAATTCGACGTTTAAAATCTGACACAAAATTGAGTAAACAGAGCAGGAACACAATTGACAGTAACAGACAATCGTACAGAAACACGATAAAACCCAAAATAAATTTCTGTTGTGCATATTTTTGCATATAGAACAGTTTAACCAGTTAACCTGAATATTTTTACCCACTTCTCTCGCAGACTGGTTTTTACAATTTCTGTTCTAAATATCTTGATTTTTAACTACTTCTTACTATTAGAGCCCTAGGGGCAGATCTTCAGGTGTATACGAGCTTGTGCTTGGAGCAGCTTGACCAAATATGTCCCTAGGTCATAAAACTCCAAAACAACCAAGAATCTTACTATTAGGACCACAAATTTTCAAATCTATTGAGGTCCTGAGGTTATTATGGGTTGCATAGTTACTATTTAAGGTGTACTAAAGCTTTAATTTAGCTTTATCTGCTCTGTACGTCTGTGTGGAGACGTTATCTATAGACGCGAAAATTTGAGTAAATCCGAATTTTGAGCTCTATAAAAATAATCGTTCTTCAAAAGAGCTAAGTATTTCACTTTTTCCGTGATTTCATCAATAAAAACTAAATTTCCAATCTTCCCAGTTTCTATAGAAGCCTCAACCAGAGGGTTGCGAGTTCGAAACTCGGTCCAGCCAAAGATCGCCGTGCACGAGGTACTGAGGCACGTTTAATCTGTCATGGCCTCAAATGCCCTGGAATACGATTTCAACGATACAACATGGACAAAGGCAGCCGATATAACAGATATAACAATATCTAAGAATTTAAGTTGAACCGTCTTATTTCCTCGTATGCACTTGGAGCTCTGATGCGTAATAGGTAAGTTTAGAATAGATAAGTGATTCTATCTGAATTGGGAATTCCTTTCTTTCAGCCTGTTTGGCATTGTCGTATACAAGGACATTAGAAACTAGAAAATTTTCAAAACTATTGGTTGGGAGTTTTGACATCTGTTTGAGCAGCGGTGGCCCAGTTGGAAGAGTAACGAATTATCAACCGCGAGTTCGAAACTCAGTGCATCTAAATGCCGTCGTATAGACGGAGATTGGAGCTCGTTAAATCTGTCGTGGCCTCAAATGTGCTCACGTTGGCGTGATGTCGAAGTTTGGAGAGTGGGATGCCGGCTCAGGTGTTGTTCGCGTCATCTGACCGTGGTTCAAAACTACGAAGCGTTGTCCTTGTATCTTTCGGGATCTATCCCGCATCGTCGCCAATAGCCCATCGTGTTGCTCCAGTACAACATTAATTATAATGCCTATCTAATTTTGAGCACTTTATAAAAATAATTGTTCTTCAATAGAGGTAAATATTTCACTTTTCCGTGATTTCGTCAATAAAAACTAAATTTCCAATCTCTCCAGTTTCCATAGAAGCCCCAACCGGAGGGTTGCGAGTTCGAAACTCGGTCCAGCCCAACATCGCCATGTATGCGGAGGCTGAGCCCGTTAATCTGTCGTGGCCTCAAATATCCCCACGTTGGCGTGGTGTGGAAGTTTGGAGAGTGGGGTGCCAGCTCAGGTGTTCTCATCATCTGACCGTGGTTCAAAGTTAAGAGGCGTTGTCTTTGGATCTTTCGCTTTGGGATTGATCCCGAACCGTAGCCAATAGCCCGTTGTGTCGCTTCAGTGCGACGTTAATTAAAATACCTACCTACCAAATTTTGAGCACTTTATAAAAAATAATTAACAGTGAATAATAAGTCAATTTATGAATATCACAATCCAAATATATATCACCGTCTCAGTAATCGTCTCACAAATCTCAGTAATACAGAACTCCAGTAAACTCACGGCTCAAAACGGGGCAGCGGTAGTCCAGTTGGAAGAGCAACGGATTAGCGAAAATCAAAATCTATCCCGGATCATCACAAATAACCCGTTGTATTGCTCCAGTGAGACGTTAATTGAGGCGTTGACATGGAAAATCATGTGTCACAAAACAAAATTTTAAAGGGCAAGCAAGAAACGTTTGAGCCGTTAAAAAGGAATTGTATTTGTATAAACTAAAAGAACTGCAGAAACTAAACTATTTCTTTTAACGACTTACTGACTTTACTATGACACTTGCATGTGTTCTTACTATCTTATCCGCCAAAAAAATAATTTTAAATTTTTGCGTGACTTGCATGCTTTTCCATGTCAACGCCTCAATTAACTACCTACCTTAGAAAATATTTTATTCCTCTCCTTTCCTTAGAATATAAACTTTTGGAAAGATTCAATCGGTCCTGTTTTTAGAAAAGAATCCTTTGGAAATATTCTATTTATCCTTTCCTTAAAATAGGATAATTAACTATCTACCTACCATAGAATTCAATACAAGCACAGAAACGCATACATTCTCGAGAGTAGGCATAGTGTGCTGAAACAGCGATTCACTTTTAAGGTCCTGATAAGCCTATCATCGCCAATCACACATAAAACCATTGAATCTGCTTTCTCAGCTAAATACTGTGTTTTATTTTTGGAGGTGTTGACCGGTGGGTGTTTAACAGAACTCTAAAAGTGAACAGCTTGGTCAGCTCACTATAATAGTTCCCAACCATTAAAAACTTCGGTGCTTTGCATTGCTGGGAGGTTGGAAATTTAATTTCTATTGACGAAATCTCGGAAAATGAAATATTTAACTCTATTGAAGAACAATTACTTCATAAAGTGCTCAAAAATCGGATTTAGTCAAATTTTTGTGTCTACAAAAACGTCTTCATGGAGAGAGAAGAGGTACAAAGTGAAAATAGGTAGTCTCGCCATCAATATTACCCTGATTGAATGCCTAATTATTAAGATTTTACCGTTTTTTGATAACGAGATCAAGATTAGGTTAATTTTTCTAATGACGAGATATCTCGTCCATCAAGATGTTGTCAATTTTGCTAATAACGAGATACCACGTCGAAACAACCACCAGAAAGGTTAATCTAACTATACACCCCATCATAATCTCAGAAACTCAATACTTCAAAATATGTGCTCCTAATAGGAAAAAGTTGATGAAAATCGCGATATTCAACGCAGAGAGCGTAAGAACAGTTCTATGAGAGAAATGGGTAAAAATATTCAGAAAAACAACACAAATTCTTATTTTAGTACCTCTCGGTGTAGAAGCTATTCTACATGCAAAAATATGTGCAACGAAACTAATTTACGTTTTTATTGTGTTTCTGTACGAAATAGGCTGCTTCAATTTTGTGGCCTAGAATTTTACAAATTTGATATTTAAAACCTATCTTCAAAAAAATTATAGCGAATATGGGATTGTTCTTTAGTCTAATATGTATCTAAATGTATGCTTCACGATTCCAACAAAAATTTAAGTTCAAATTATTCTTTATTACAATTTTGGGCTTTTAAAGAAATAATATCATCCGGGCGTATACTCAATTTCGGGAGCCATTGTATTCTACAGGATGGACGAAGTTACAAAAAACGGATTGAAAATTTTCAAAATTAGTTTATATAGAATTTATATTAAAAAATGAGCATTACTTTAAAAATTAGTGTTTATTGTATAGGCAATGTACGATGGTAATCTAGCTTCAGAAATGAATCTGTCATTTTAAAAACATATTTTCGAAATTTTTGAAGAATCAATAGAAACTCCGGGACGAAATCAAATTGATGCGGCAAACCTTCCAACGTGATTGACTAGAAAAACTATTTACTTTCGTTATTGCGAGACTAGATATTTTTAATCGTCATAGTTGTTTTAATTGCTATTATCTGTACAGAATAGTTCTGATGCTTTAAGGTAATTTTGTACTGTGCCTCTGTTGTTCTTTCTATTGTTTATTAGGGATAAGGATTTTGTCTGTAATGCTGTAATGAAAATTAAACAACCTTTTTGTGTTTTTACACCATATTTAGCCATAATTTCAGTCTCCGCGTCAAGTTTGGAAACTTTTAAAGTGTATTAAGTTTAGGTTTATTGAGATTTACTAGCTGTAAAATCCGTTGTATTAGAATACAATGAGCTCTAGAAATCACTTATTATATTCATATGTGTATTGTTATTTTTTGGTGATCGTAAATAACGAACGCTCATATAAACACACCTTTGATATTCTTCATTGTTCATGAATATTTACACTCAAAATACTCAGAGAATGATAAGTCAATTTATGAATATCGCAACCCAAAGTATATCTGTCTCAGTAATAATCTCACAAAATCTCAGTAATACGGAACTCAAGTAAACTCACAGCTCAAAACTGAATCGCGGTAGTCCAGTTGGAAGAGCAACAGATTAGCAACTGGGGGGTTGCACAGTTCGGAACTCAGTCCAGTCAAAGACCGTCGTGTTCACGGGGGCTGGTGCGTGTTAAATCTGTCGTGGCCTCAAATGTCCTCAGGTTGGCGTGGAAGTTTGGAGAGTGGGGTGCCAGCTCAGGTGTTGTCTCGTTATCTGACCGAGATTCAAAATGACGACGCACTGACCTTGGATCTTTCCCTTCGGGATTGATCCCGGATCGTCACCGTTGTGATACTCTAGTGCTACGCTAATTGACTACCTACCTACAACAGCTCAAAACTGCACCTCAATTAATAATTCTAAATAGGACTTACAAATTAAACATACTGGTGTTGCCAGGTATACAAAATTGTATGCTTATTAATAATCTCATTATGCTATCGCCATCCGCGTTTTCATTTAGTTTCTGTATAAATATAGCTTGTTTTTCTACTATTTTATCATAAATGTCATCGCTTGCATTTCTCGTTTCTTACATGTACTGTCATGATTCATTATTTATTTGTTATGCTCGAGCAATTTCCGTGAAAGTATTTAAATGTTTTATTTAACTTTAAATCAACGATAGAGAATATAAAAGTGATCAATGTCGTTTCAAGTCGAACCTTTTATTCAGTGAAATGTTTTTGCAAGAAACGGAAGAAAAGTCAGGAAATACTTATAAAAATAGCCGCTATAATTCAGAAATTAAAAATATAATACTACAAAATAAGTCGATATGAAAATATTTGTCCCAAATTTAAGAAATTTGTGTGATTCACTTAGTCTTCTTTACCATCTGATTCCGCCTTGTTTTCTATGGTATGTCAGCCATGGAATTTTCCGTATTTCTTCATGAAAAATTTTTAAGTTGATATGAAATGTTGTAATCGACTTTTCTTGTACTCGATATTGTTAATCGTCTTTTTATTTATTATTGTTTTATTGGAAGCAAAACCTTGCTTTTATGACAACTATCTGCAAAAGGCTTCAATGAGATGAAACTTTCCTTTGGTTTTTATCCTATTCTAAACTCACATACGAAAATGAAAGTTTTACCTTTTTCTTTAGCAAAACTTTTCCATGTGATTCCGCTGACAAGCATGTTTGACAATATTTTTAGGCCGCTATGATTCAATTACTTAACTCTCTGAGTAGTGTAGTATTGCTTTTACTTCACACACACTAAATGACCAAATAACCACATCTATTAAGTGAAAGAGAGAGAGAGAGAGAGAATCCATGGATTCTTCAATCTTTGGAAAGATTCAATTGCTCCTTTCCTTGGAAATGAATCCTTTGTAAAGATTCAATTGGTCTTTTCCTTACATTAGAATTCTTTGGCAAGATTCTGTAGTTATTTTCCTTATAATAGAATCGTTTAAAAAATATTTGGAAGCGTAACGGATTAACAACCGGAGGGCTGTGAATTCGAAACTCGAAAACTCGTGTACCGGAAGCTGGTGCAAGTAAAATCTGCTGTGGTCTCAAATGTCTTCACGTTATCTTAACCTTCCTGGTGGCTGTCTTGACGAGTTATCTCGTCTTTAGGAAAATCATTAGCAGTTCTTGATGGACGAGAGATACCTCTTCATTAGAAGAACTAACCAGATCTTATTGTCGTCATCATAAAAAATCGTCAATATCTTGACGAAATATCTCGTGATTTGCAAAATTGGTCAGTTTTAATGGACGAGATATCTCGTTGAAACCACTTGGAGGGTTAATATTGCAAATTTACTTTCATTCAAAAACGTTGATATTATTTCTTCGTATTTCGTTTTAACCATATTAAAACGTTATTAGAAACAATATTTCATTCTTTTCAGTCTGTTAGCTGTTTGCTTGCGTCCTTTCTGCCCATATATTCTAACCCTTCTAGGTGCAGTGAAATATCTGGCATCCCACTTTGAGATTGGTTTTGCTTCGTATATACAAATATTCTAGGTATATTTAGGTTGCTAAGGTATATAAAATACTATCTCATTTGTTATTCTGATATCAAGGCGTGCCCTATATGAGGGTTGAGACATAAAAATCCCGTTTCCTCTTAAAAATTCTAAAATTACTAAATATTATGTACAAAATCTATTCATATAAGGTATGGGTCTTTTCCATAATTTGTTTCAACAAAACATTTTGACATAATGCCCTTCAAAAGCTTAAAGCTATTTGGTTTGGAATACGTATTTGGTACGTATACGAATTTGGTACGTAAGTGCTATTAAACGTTGAGTCAAATTTTTATTAATATACATACTGACTGATACTGATAATATATTGACATCGTTTGGAAATAAGATTAACAAAGAACAGAAACATTAAGTTGTTTGTTCTGGAAATTGAATTTTGGTCAAGAAGTTTTGGTTGAATACCTATTTAAGCTTAACCTTTGCAATACCAAATTCGACATTTTTTTATACAGCAAAGAACTTTGGTATTATTCGAACACCACGTTAATCCATATCTTGTATTCCAGGTTCTACATCTGCTGGAATGGTTCTTGCAGATATGTATGAAGCAGATTGAGAGGCGGTCGAAATACCGGATGGACGAAATAAATCAAGTATGTTGTATCTAGATTGCTAAGATACACGAAAACGGGAAACTAAAAGTAAAGAGAAACCTCAAAAAGTCGAGAAAACTGAAAACAACTCCAGAGAAATTCTCAAAAGACGAACAAGCAACTGTAAAGGATACGGATTACGGATAATCTCATAGAACTTAGAAGTATAGCATTCCAATTTAAATTAAAACTACTTACATATCATTCATATTGATTTGAAGCATGCTTGTTGAATTTTACCTTATATATATATATATATATATATATATATATATATATATATATATATATATATATATATATATATATATATATGTTTATTTTCATAATGATGAGCAATGCATTGCCACATTGTAATCTGTTTAAAAGATACATTACTCCATAAAAATGCTTATTTTTATTTTTGAGCCAAAATCGATTAGTTACTCTTTAAACAGCTGTAAAGTAAACATTTTGTTTTGTCAGTTAATGAGTTTCTGCTCTAAGCCGACGATATATGATTACGTTAGATGGTGACGTTAGTGAAAATTTTGCATCTTCGGGATTTCATATATCCTAGAAATTGCATGTTTAGTTTCATAAACTTTTAATTCACCCTACAACGCATTTCATTTTGCTGTTACTAAGTATTATTCCTTTCTAATATTTTATTAGTAAAATATATCAAAATAAGTGCACGGGGTGTGTGGGTCCCCACTGCGTTCTAGCTGTAAAAGGAGCATTCCACTGTCACGTATGGGAGAATCACTCAGATTTTAATCATGAAGATTGCTGTATATTTTATTCTTTATAAAACAAAAGATTGCGAACTTAAATTACTTGAAAAAAATAGCTTTAAAAGGAGCCATTGCACTGTCCCGTATAGGAGCATCAATCAGATTTTAATCAAGAAATTAGCTGTGTATCTTATTCATTGTAAATCAAAAGACTCTGTGAACTTAAACTATATAAAAAACAGCTGTAAAAAGAGCCTTCTACTGTTCCGTATGAGACACTCACTCAGATTTTAATCATGAAAATACCTGTATATTTTACTGTTTATAAATCAAAAGACTTTGTGAACTTAAATTATCTTTCCTTCAAGAAAGCTTATTCCAAATTTTTGGGTATAACATTTTCTGTACAAAAAGAGCTAATATCAAGGCATGAAGTAAGGAAGCTCAATGTAGTCAGATGTGTCCCATACAGGATGGCTTGATATTAGCATTTTGCATATGAAAAAATTAGTTGTACCCAAAAATTTGGGATAAGCTTAATTGAAGAGAAGATAGTTTTCAAAAACTCAAAGTTTGGGATTAACCCTCCAAGTAGTTTCGACGAGATATCTCGTCCATCAAGATCTGGCCAATTTTGCTGATACTTGACGAAATACGTCGTCATCAAGATATTTCCGATTTTTTTATGATTATGAGATCAAGATCTGGTCAGTTTTTAATGACGCGTTATCTCGACCATCAAGATCTGGTCAATTTTGCGCAATGACGAGATACCTCGTTATTATAAAAAATGTGAGACCTGAGACAATCATCAGGAGAGTTAATAAATAATTAGCCATTTTTATGATTAAAATCTGCGTGTGATCGTGAAATACCATACAAAACAGTGGAATTACCGAATAGAACTTTCAATATATATTTATATCAATGATTCAGTAAGAAGTTCTATATTGAAATTTATAAACCAATTCATTGTTCAATAATCAATACGTTAATTCTAATTCTTTACAAACTGTAATTCTATTACACTTTATTTTGTTTTCAAAGCAATGCAACTAATCTACGTCCTGATTCCTTTATTGTTCTCGTAAATTCAAGATAACAAATACTATAAAACAATGTTATAGTTGTTCAGACGTAAAATAATTCATATTATCGCTGACTCTATAAAAGTGGAGATTATATATCACTTTCTAGCAAAGGATTCTCTTTCAACAATGACATTTCCGCCACAGTGGAATTTATGATTTAGCCAGTAACCTTCTTATTGTTATGATTTGTTTTTGCAGTAAGGACTACTTAAACTGATTTTTATTCTCTTCTGAAAGTTTCTGTGCCAAATAACAGGGCAAAGCTCTTAGACTCTCAAGTATGTATGCGTGTGTATATGAAATACGCGAATTATAAATAACCCAAATAAAAAACGAATTATACCGAATCAAACATTAAGTTAACTTGTTTTATTTCTCTTGAACACCAAATAAGTATGCTTTTTATGGAGCATAAGATTCGAACTAATGAGCAATGTGACCATTAATTTTATTGTGTTTATTGATACTTATTCCTTAGATTTTCTTCGCTAAAATTACCGCTTTTGGGAGGGGGATTTTTTACTGAAGAAACTACGGCGATCGAATAATTCCTAATTTTGTACATCTGCTTATTATAAGAGTATCGCTTAATTGTAAAGCAAAAAAAACACATTTTGTAGTAAAACACCTTAAATTTTGCAATAAAAGCAAAGGTTAAGCAACATTTTAAACCAAAATTTCAAAACTTGGAAATGATGAATTTCTCATTTTAGCACTTATTTATATATATTTACAACAGACTCTTCAAGGATTATTCAAAACATTTTTCAAGAAAATCTATTAAAACCGATGATTAGAGAACATTTAGAAATCAGAACAACGTCAAAAAATTGCACCAGTGCGACGCATATTCAACTATCCTACCAACCAAACTCACCTACTATGCATTTTACGTGTGTGTTGCTGTATATCTAAATCCGTCAAAAGTTATTGAAATTGAATTTTTTTCTATCCACAGAATTTGACATCAATTATTTTTGTAACGTTAAAATTAAAAAATCGATTTCGGTGATTTTGAAAGTCCACTGTCACCTTAAATATTGATTTAAATAAAAGAGCAATACCTGAATATGAATTCTGAAGTTCTGTCTAATATGCATGCTTTTTCGTGTTATTTTCTGTCAGCTAAAGTGGAATTGAAAGTCTGTTTTGTTCAAGCATCTGTTTTTACTTTCAGATGTTAAAATTTATCAATTATAGCACATAGTTTGCCATTTTTAACATCACAGGGAACATTAATGTCCACTGCAAAATAAAAGTAATCTTGTAACAAGATTTTTCGAAATTAAATTTTTTGTGGCTAATCAACGTAACTCAAGAAAGAAATGGTCTAGAGATATCATGTTAATAATCAGAGGCGAAGATAGACTAAAAACAAGTATAACTTATCAAGGTCTAAGTTGACGAAAGTAAGCCCATTCAAGAATCTCCTATTCTTAAACTTAAACAAATTCTATGAAATAAATTGATACATGATTTTATAAAATTGCCCAACTACTGACCTCTTTCGTGTTCAACACTACAAGGAGTGAATTAATGGCTATTTAACCCTCCTGGTGGTTGTCTTGATGAGGTATCTCCTCATTAGTAAAACTGACCAGATTTTTAATGGACAAGATGTCTCGTCATTAGAAAAAATTGATCAGATCTTGATGGAAAAGATATCTCGTCGAAACCACTTGGAGGGGAGCACCTAGTGGAGTAAACCACTGTTGCTCCTAGTACGGACAAACATCAAAATCCATGCGCTTACAAACTGAGATTCGAGACCTATTGAGTGGCAGAAAATTTATTAAAAATTGTTGTCATTAACTAACATAAGTCAAATACCAACAGTTAAATTAAAACATTTCACTCCAAGAAGTTTCTATTGAAATACTTTTTGTCTATTTCTGTGATTATACAATAATTTTATCTTCAAAACAAAAATTAATTTATAAGTAATCTAATGTATTTTTGACTATCGCATCCATAATTCCAGTTTCTGTTACATAATTCTCACCATTAAAATCAGAGTGGATTGTAGATTCATTCGTTGCGAAATTCCCATTTAATACAAATACAAAAAGAGTTAAAATATTTGAGATTACAAACATTATGATGCATTATAATGGTAAAACATACATTATTAAACTTAAATTCCTTACATAATTGAATAGTTTGTTGTGTTGCTCCAGTGCAACTTACATTCAAATACCTACCTACTTACCTTACATAATTGTTGCACGACTGGTCTGCTAACCCTCCAAATGGTTTAGACGAGATATCTTATCTATCAAGCCATTTTGCTAATGATATAAAATATATCCGATTTTTTTTATGAGATAAAGATCTGGTCTGTTTTCTTCTAAAGACAAGATATCTCGTCCATCAATAGCTGGTTCAGTTTGCTAATGACGAGATTTTCAACATTGTTATAACCACCAGGTGGGTTAACACGTGTTTTATTCCACTTTTTAAACCTTTCTTTCGACTTTATTACAGTAAACTTCTTTCCAAAACTGAGCATGCTCATCTAATGCATACTTTTAAAATGAATTCCTTAACCCATACAATTCCAAAACTCATTTAAGAATCATCTCTATTTTGCATGAAAAACAATAAAAATCTCGAATTCTATAAAAAATTTAATTTCTCAGTGATCATAATTCTTAAATAACAAAAGCTCTGAGTATTGGTTCCGAGATTTTTCAGTAATCACTCTGTAACGTTAGTTACACAACAGTGTTATTTCGATTACTATTTAACTGAACCATATATTTGAACATACTACCATATAATTAAAATTTTGTGCCATATGTAACGGTCAAAATTAGCCATCGTGTAGCAAAATATCTACTACCAAAGCATAATAATCCAAACAATTCAATCGAATTCACAGCTTAATCATGCTACTTAGATTGAGCCAAATGAACTTGGACAGCACTTAGGAAACAATAAGTTTATTTATAAAAGTAGCTCGAATAATTTATTCTACATTATATTCAGGGGAAATCTATATAATATTATTCAAAAAGAATTTCTTGCATTGGCTAAGCATGTAACAATATCGAGACATTTGAGTGGACGTTAAATTCTCGAAAGAGCTTATGACGTCATGAAAATGCTTCCCCTGTACCCGGGTAAAATATTGAACTTATCAAAGGCCTCCAGGTCTGATTTGCCATTGGTAAGAGCCATTGATGGCCTCAGGTCAAATATTACCCTACAATCAAGGTTGCGCTTCGGGGTACCTATAACGACGAGTCTAGGTAAGATTTTTTAAATCCTGGTAGCTATGATAGTTGGTTTCTGAAGACTTCTTTTAAAGGGCATTTTCTTTAATTCGGCGAAAAAAAATTACTATAATTTTTTTCGTAATTTTATTTTTTAGAGTTTTAAGAACACGTGTGTACCAAATTTCACGTTGAAATTTGCAAAACTGGCCTAGTTGGATTAGGCGTGCAGATGTAGAATTTAGCTCGTGCGCCACTTCATAAAGAAGTAAATTCTATAAATTCGATTTACAACGATTTGTTATCAAATGATGGCAATCAAAAGATCATCACTTATCTACAGTTATCTTTACTTATCTACAGCACTATATGGCACTAGTTTAGAAGATAATCGGAAAAATTCTGTAAGTAAGGAATATGCTCCCGTTAACTGTATTGAAACTTTAAACGCGTTTTTCTCGGACTATCCTTTTTGCAAATGATTGGTATGATATCTATAAAACTATCGGATTGATCGACTTGAAATTTTTACAGAATGTCGAGCAAACATCCTTTTATCGTTTGATGAACTACAAAAGTGACATGTTGCGTTTTTGTATTTTATAGTAAAAATTCGGCCAATTTTTGTAGTTAAATCGATGATTTTGGATTTGATAAGCCACTATACCTTAAATATTTTATAAAAACTTTTTTGTTCGTCAAACGATAGCTACATGCGTGTGTAGTAAACTGCTTTTGAATTTTTTTGTTTAAGATCATTTTTAGATGAGAAATCATGCCAATCAGATTTTCGCACGGCGTCATGGTCCAGAAGCGTTAGCAGACGTGATTCTTCATGAAAATGATTTAAAAAATTTGTTGAATACCAGAAACAATAAAAAATAGACGATCAATGTTTGAAATTATTTGATTGCATAGTTTTGTCAGTAAAAACTCCCCCGAAAAAGCGTAATATTTAGCGAAGCAAAAGAAGAAAATCCCCCTTAAAAGGAGTCAAAAATGACAATATTCATTTATTTAATTTCTATATACCTTTTAGCATAAATCCTGAAGATACCGTATTCAATATTTTTATATAGTCAATAGACATTTAATTATGTACTAAAGTGAGAATTTAGTATTAAACAGCATGAATTTGCTGCTTAGATATATTGTCTTTATTTTTTATTGATTCAGAATTTTTCAGAATATACTAGATACCGGTTTGAATATTTTTATATACTCAATAGACATTTACTCATATACTGAAGTCAGAATTTAGTATTATACAGCATAACATTCAAAAATTTATTAATAAAGAATTGAGTAGAAATCAAAGCTCTGTTTTTTGTTAAAAATTGTAATATGATTACTCGGAATATCTGAACACATTAAAACAGTCGCTTTTTTACAATCTACTGTGCTTATAGAATATGTTGGAAAAGTTTTGATTACCACGTTAAAGTCGATTCTTGGAAAACGTACTTCAAAAATGGAAAATGTTCATTTTTGAAAATAAGAGTTAAAACTTCAAAATTTGATATTTAAATTGAGTCTATTACTAGTTTAATTTATACTTAAACAGAAATGAAGTACTTTTTGAAAGAGCATAGAATAGACTATCCAAATCTCTAAAAATATCAAAACCGATATTTTTCAAAATTTCGGGTTCCAAAGGTCCTTTACTCATTCTTGGTGATTTCCTTTCATTATTGAAATTTTATAACGATTTTGGAAGATTATTTTCAAATAAATGTTTAAAAAAATGTAATGGCATTATTGTGGCGTTAACTTCGATCTGAACGTGTAACAAATGTTATGAACCTGAGAAACAGATTACAGTTATAACTACATCACGTTAAGTACTATTTTTAACAAGAAGAACAAGAAACTATGACATTTTCAGTTAATTTGAATATAAAGATTTCTTATTCCATACGTAATAGATGGTTTTAGTATTTCATAACAAAATTGTTTTTCAGTTGCGAATAAAGTAATTTCCAATTTTTTAAATATTAATTGAGCGAAGCACTGTTCTGAATGAAATCGAATAGTGTCTTCTGAAAAGCAAATATGAGTAATAAATGTAAAATTAATTAACTGAACAAATATATTATGTAGAAAGCATTAACTGATATAATTATTAAATTTTCAGCAAACGAATTCATAATTAATCACTTTGCTTTAATTCCATTTCCACTTGTTATTGATTATCCACAAAGAGGAATTAAAAATTATCTTTGGTTTCATATTGTCCTATAGATATTGCCTATATTAATAAATGATTCAACTTATTTGACATGCGGATTAGGATGAACCCATTCATATACTTAGTGATTGATAACATTTATATATTTTTCACATAAATTGTCAATGAGTTATACAATACTTTGTAGCTCTTAAGGTATCTGACTATGTTGAAAAGTCGATTTTTGACTAAAATTTCACATTTCATTTTATTCCATATTCTTAATATTTAGATTTTTCTTTACGAAACTGCTTCTCTTTTGTCTGTACGGTGAATAGAAGCAGAGGTATAGCAATTTGAATAGATCTTAAGAGCTGTTTTTTAATTCGTTTTCAAATCTTTAAATGCATTTTTCTCTTATTCTGATTT
Organism: Meta bourneti; assembly: GCA_933210815.1. Classification (NCBI taxonomy): domain Eukaryota; kingdom Metazoa; phylum Arthropoda; class Arachnida; order Araneae; family Tetragnathidae; genus Meta; species Meta bourneti. Next base: position 82,135,098 of record OW119933.1, read on the forward strand.
TGAGCTAAATTTTTGCACAACGAACGCGATAACTAAAAATGTACTTTATATTTTTGAGTGAAATTGGGTGTAGTAATTTTTATATTTGTTTTGTAGGGCCTGAACTACGATATAAGAGTTATCTTAAAAGGGAAACTTTGTAGAGATTTCAGTGTTGTGGCGTAAGGAAAAATTTCAAAAATTCATGTTTTCTACATTATTCCTAATATATCTCATGAGTCGAAAAGAATATTGCATATCTTTTAGTTCAGGCCCTAGCTTATAATTTAGGAGACTTAATGCAAAATTTTAGACAAATGTACTCAAGTTTTTCAGTTGTAATATGTTTCGTTAACGTTTCTTTTTACCTAAGTTTTCCAATTTTTTAATAAACTATAATAATTTTTAGTGATTTTTTTGTTTGATAACGTGTATTTATAAGTAGTTCTACCTTAAAAAGAAAATAAATAATTTGAACACTTAAAAACAGGACTCCGAGATGTCAGATACCGTAAACAATACCGTTTTCCTAAGATATTTATTTATTGTAGGATCTCAATTCTACACCGGAAACAAATATCACGAGGAGACTAAAGAATTTTAAAATAGAGTAACCCCTCGATATATCGTGCCACGATATATCGCGCACTGGGCTATATTGATTTTTTCACTTATCCTCCGATGAATTTTCGTTTTGAAAATAACAGATAAATCTCGATCTGCTTCTTTTGAATTGGGAGTTCAAATATCACTTGCTCCAAGCAGTTTTTTAAACGGTAGTGATAAAAGGATCTGGGCGTCTGGAAAGTGTAAATGAGAAGGATTTTCCATTTTCAAAAATACTCTACTATAGAAAGTATTGTTTCAAAAGGTTTAACTGTCGATTTGGGGTTTATCTGTATTTTTGCAATCCGACAAATAAAAAACTCGTTATATTTAAAGTATAATTTGTGTCTTAATTTCTATAAGTTTTGAAGATCCTCGATATATCGCCCCTACGATATATCACTTTTTATTATTTACTCCAAGCGATATATCGAAGAGCTACTGAATTTTAAATATTAAAAAATTGAGACGAAACAATTGGAAATAAAATGCCAAAACACACAATTGTATCCTTAATATGCAAAATCTAGGCTCCAAGGTTTATGTTTATCACATATTGTAGCTATTTTATTGACCAACTCGTATGTTTGCCATCTTATTTTCGTTTTTGAAACTATAAAGCAGAATATGAGCCAATTTCTCTTGTCATCGGCACTATAATACATCAACACCACTTTTGTTTTCTGCCTTTTTTCGACCTTTGTTAGTTTCAAGATTACAGCACGATATTTAGTTTTCCCAAAAAAATTTCTATAATATATGAAATTAACAAATAAAAATATTTTAATTACTTGACTGTAATTTAATTTATCTTTAAGTCGATAGTACCGAAATTCTAAGATTTATGTGTAAAAACGTTTGAAACTTTATTTAAACGGAATAATTTCTATAAATTTACTGAAAATATTCTTTATTTGATATATTTTCATCTGGAATAGAAAAAAAAGGAGATATGCGTGTTTATTTGAAGATTTTTAGTGACTTCGAACACGAAGGGCGCCCAAATCCTTATTTTTGAGTATTTTAGTTATCGCAAATAATTATTAAAAAAGAGTATACATGTTACAAGATCATTAATTTTAGCCCGACTACTCTTTGACCATACCGATATAACGAGCATCCGTTATTAGACTTCATATTCCCCAAGGTGTTTTAATGAGCACTAGTATTAGCAATCACAATCATTACCTATCATATCAGATCTGGTCAAAATCGTTCTTCGGAACACCTTGACGAGCTACAAATATTTCCAGGAGTTACTAAAATAAATGCTTTAACAAATTATGCGTTTTTAACTCTTGTTACATAACTGTTTCACTGCGATGTTTGTTGTTCTTTGTGACCTCAAATGTTTTGTCTACTTCAATGATAGGTTTGAAAACTTTTGTGTTCCCTTGTTGGACTTCATATTCCCCAAGGTGTTTATAATGAGCACTAGTATTAGCAATCACAATAATTACCTACCATATCAGACCTGGCCAATAAAATTCGTTCTTCGGAACACCTTGACGAGCTACAAATTTCCAGCAGGCAACTAAAATAATGTTTTAATAAATTATGTTTTTAACTCGTATAATATAACTGTTTCATTGCAATTTTTGTTGTTCTTTGCGATCTCTAATGTTTTGTGTTTACTTCAATGATCAGTGGATTGTCTTTTCGTTTGAAATTTTTCCGTTATTAAACTTCATATTCCCAAGGTGTTTATAATGAGCAGTAGTATTAGCAATCACAATCATTACCTACCATATCAGACCTGGCCAACAAAAATCGTACTTCGGAACACCTTCTTGTTTCGTTTATAAAACAGAGCTTTTACAATAATTTGCACGTGCATGCAACCGTTGCAGCAACCTTTCGACATCCTTCACATTTAATCTTCATATTTTGGTTTTAGAAGTTTATATCTGTATTATTTTAACACCTCTTCACTTAGTTTATCGCTACAGTTAGGTGACCAATTTTATGTATTCATATGGACTGTTAAATGTCATAATATTTTATCATGATTACTTTTATATGCATCGCTCATACTTTTTATATACATCACTCATTCTTTTTATTTAGTACATCACGTTGTTGTCTAACATGTTTTGAAACAATTTTTCCATACTTCATGTCTTTGATCTTTTACGTTTTATAGTGTTCGTTGGTGTTACTTGTATACATACCATTCTCATTTTGTATCATTTTTATATCAATTTATGTTGAACCAACTCATTATTTGCATGTTTTAGTCGCACAACTAGTGATGTGATTTTAATTTTCATATTGTTGATCAACATGTTTTTTTAAATCTCTCCTTAGTTTATTTTTATATATTTTATTCTATAAAATTATAGCGCTCAATCGCTTTCACTTTCTTTTGATGGTTTTATATTTACATTGGTTTTATTATTTTATGCGCTTGGCACAGCTTATCCATTTTTGGACTTTGGGCCACAAAACCTTAAAAAAACCAACTACAATAATTTGTGAAACATCGTTGTTCTTGAACAACCCTACTCCAATACATAACTGGTATTCCTTACCAGTATATGTTATTTTAGTCTTATTTGTACTAAAGTTATAGGACACGAATAACTTCATTGACTAATGAAGACAATGTACGCAGAGCATATACTTTATTCAGCTTTAGCATCAATTTTTATCCATTTTAATCCCATTCCAATATCATTTTACCAAAGGGTATATGAAGAGAACGATGATATATGAATTAATACATGCTTGGGGCATTTTTAAAATTACAATTTTCAGGTTTACTCCACAGCTGATTATTCAAATAAATGGAACAGTACTGAGCGCATAAAGCAATGCAGGTACAAGAGGTATTGACTAGAAAGATTCAAATATTGAAAGTGCTAGAAGTCTTACATTGTTTGCTCATTAATGATTCTTAGTACAAATAAAATTTTCAGGGTTTTAAAGTATGCCTGACTTTTAGACTGATTACTCTGGGTGAAACTTTTAATTTTTAGTCTGTTACTTGAAGAAACATGTGAATATGAGTGCTTACTTGTTAGTATGAATTCAAATATATAATCAGAATTTTCTTTTTGCACAGATTTTGACTTAAGGCTTAAGTTTATACGAGTACACGTAATTTGTATATCGTGGAAGGAAATTGTTTAAAAGGGGGAAACATAAAATTTTCTGCTTGACTTGATCTTAGAAAAATCCTTCTTACCTCTTTGGGGTTAGGTGGATTAAAAACTGTCCCACACCTTTTGCTTAGCTTTTCATGCATGGTGGGATATTTTTTAACCCACCTAAAAAAGTTAAAATTGCTCAGTATACAGTTTAATTTTTTATTTAAAGTTTTTCATTGAGTTGGCAATGCTACGAACTAACACTAAACGTGTAAATAACTGGAAACAAAAATTTAAACATGGCAAAACGCATTAGTAAGTTGTTGACACTGTTGTGATTAAGGTTGGCGAATTGTGTGGTGCAGTGAATTTTTGTCTTTTATAAATGCAAATGTTCTTTTTCATAAAAATTTATTATGAGTGAATAAATCGTTTTATAATTAAAAAACGCGTTATTTGATGTTATATACTAGTTTTGAAGCCGAATAAGTGAATAGACAAGTCTGTGAAACTTGGGTTTTTTCCTTTAAATTCGTGTGCCTTAAAGAGTTAAGTGCGTTGCGGGTCAACCTTACACTACAGGGAAATCTCGCGACTCATCATCTTTTCACAGAACCTCGAAAATATCTGTAGGTTAAAGCCTAAATAAACAGCTAAACCATGAGTCCGAACATACTCCAAAAGTCTAAAACTAGATCAGGGAGATCAGGACTTTTATAGACATCGTGGCTGTATAATTCATGGATTTAATAGCTTATATGCGAATGATTTCATACTTTGAACGAGACTCTTACTATCATTTGTGGAGTTCATAAATGAAAACACTAGTTCTGTTCTAAGCATTTTAGTTTCTTTTCGTTAAGGTAGGTGATTTTGCAGTTTTTCATACTTCATTACTCTTTATTTTATTTCAACATACATTTTGCGGTTCAAAATTACGTGGTGTTATCCTCGGATCTTTCCATACGGGATTGATCCCGGAGAGCCACCAACAGCCCTTTGTGTTGCTCCAGTGTGACGTTAATTAAATACCTAACCTAACCTCCAACTAACATTTTCGTTTCATTTGTGATAAATTCATTGTGTTAAATTTGACCAGGCGGGTAGATAGCTGAATTTACTCATTGGTGCACAGTGGGTTATTGGCGATGGTCCGGAGTATCAGTCCCGAAGTTGACTAGGCTGGCCGAAACATATAACGTGCTGGTCAGTCCCGTACTAGATCAAAAGGAAATTCATAAAATTCTGAAAAGATTATTAAAATCCAATCTGCTCGAAACTTGAAATTTCCAGATTTCCAGAAAGGCTTCGCTGTGAGAGAAGTAAAAAAGGAATTCCTAACAATAACAGTCTTTTCGGAAAACAATAGAAGCAATCGCCTGCTTCCTCAAGATTTAAAATCCGAGAAAGGAAACCTCAGTACGAGTTTCAGCTGAGAAAGATCTACAGGGGTTACAACATCTTCCGATGCAGAAGAAAGGACGCCGCCGAAACCAACGGGATGCATATGGTAATGAAGCGTAAGAATTAATTATCGTTCTCTCTAGGATATCAGGTTTGGACACCTGTGTTTCTTCCGTTTGAGTGTCAGCGCGTTTTGTACGGATGCCTTATATCTGTGTTTACGAAAACGCACGTTACGGTTACACTTATCTGCGTGCGGACTTCAATCATATTGCTTATGGTTCTACTCATTATCAGAACCATACTTACATACAGAACCATTTCCCACTTGTATTTCCACCCTCTCTGTATCGAAGCAGTAAGTCATGACTCATGAGTATGGTGAGAGATTTCCAAGGGCACTTGGCATGGAAATTTTTGTTCTTAGCGGTGATATCAAAGTTCAATCAAAGGTTCAACAAAATTCAATCAATTATTTTACGTATGGTTCTGAGAACCATCCTTTTCTCACTTATATTTTTGTCTTGTGTATCGAAGCAGTGAGTCATGGGCATGGTGAACAATTTCAAGCGGTGAATAGCCAGGAAATTCCTGGTTCTTAGAAGTGATATCAAAGTTCAATCATATTGTCAACAAAATTCAATCAATTATTTCACGTCCAGTTCTGATAATTATCAGAACCATAATACGTATCGAAGCACTAAGCCATGAGCATGGTAAGCAATTTCCAGTGGCTTATAATCATTTAACACATAATTCTGATAATTATCAAAACCATCCACTTCCATTTGTATTTTCGTCTTGTGTGTCGAAGAAGTAAGACATGAGCTTGGTGAGCAATTTCCGGCGGCGCATGGCCAGGATATTTCTAGTTCTTAGAGGCGATGTCAAAGCTCAATCAGAGGTTCAACAAAATTCAATCAATTATTTCACGTCCAGTTCTGATAATTATCAGAACTATACGTATCGAAGCAGTAAGCCATGAGCATGGTAAGCAATTTCCAGTTCTTATGGCCAGTATATTTATAGTTCTTAGAGGCGATGTCAAAGCTCAATCAGAGGTTCAACAAAATTCAATGAACTATTTTACGAATTAAAGTAAAGAAGTTGATGCTTCTGATTGTCATCAGAGCTGTCCACTTGCCACCTTTATTTCCTCCCAGCTGCATCGAAGCAGTAAGCATGTTGAGTAATGTCCAGAGGTGCTTGGCCCATAAAATGTCTGTTAGTGAGAGACGATATCAAGGCCTATTAATGTCTCAATAGGCTCTAGTTGGCTTCTGCTGGATCCTTAATGACTAAACCACACCTTTCTAAAGAATCGATGGATTCTTTTGACCTTTAGAGAGAAATGTTGTATAGATTCTTTCCCCTTAGAACAGAATTTTTCTTTGGAACGATTCTATTGGTCATTTCCTTAAATTATAATCCATAGGAAAGATTCCATTGCTTTCCTCAAAATAGAATCCTTTGAAAATATTCTATTGCTCATTTCCTTAGAATAGAATCCTTTTAAAAGATTCTATTGGTCATTTCTTTAGAATTGAATCCTTTGAAAATATTCTATTGCTCATTTCCTTGGAATAGACTCCTTTGGCAGGCTATTGGCGACGGTACGGGATCAATCCCGAAGGGAAAAATTCAAGAACAACATTTCGTCATTTTGGACACCAGTCAGATGACGAGGTCAACAACTGAGCTGGCACCCACTCTTCAAACTTCCAAATCACGCCAACATGAGGACATTTGAGATTACGACAAATTGAACGGGCACCAACCCGCAAGTGCACCAGCCCACATGGCCAAATATGGCGCTTGCGCCATAAAACCCCAACCTATGGATTAAGAGTATGGAAATTTTGAAGCTTCTGATGCTAAATTAGTGTCCTCGAGTTATTCGCGTCTTCCCAAGATATTTCCTACCACACCAATTTGTACTATTAAAGAGCCCAAGCAAAATTTATGTAATGTTTTCGATTTAATATAATTTTAGTATGTAATATTGATTATCGAATTAATATTCAAAAAATGGTGAAAATTGGTTTATTTTAAGCCGATACAATTGAATTAATTAAGGTTAACAGTGTACAAAATTAAATCCACAAGTCGTTATAAATCACTACTGGAAATTTTAGTCTAGAAACATTTTGGTAATTAGTAAGTAAATATTTGAGAAATCAAAATAATAAACAAAACGTGTTTTAAGTACACGTCAAATTGATGGATGTGTTAAAATTCGGTATACATTCAACGGGCTAGATGTAATTAATCAGCTTAGTATTTTTGAAAAACGAGTGCAATGTTTCTTATTTAACATAATTTTTAGTATCCAATGTTGATTATACAATTAATATTCGAAAAATATATGGATAGATACCTTTGTATATTTTGATAGAAATTATATTTAAAATGAAAGTGTATTTTGAAACTGGTGTACAAAATTAAATACCCAAGTATTTATAAATCACTACTGGAAATGTTGGTCTAGAAACATGATCCTAATTAATAAATATTTAAGAAATCAAAATAATAATAAATAAAACGTTTTTAAGTAACCTTGGATGTGTTAAAATTAAATTGATGGATGTGTTAAAATTCAGTTTACATTCAACGGGCTAGATGTAATTAATCAGCTGAGTTTTTAAAAAAAACGAGTGCAATGTTTCTTATTTAACATAATTTTTAGTATACAATGTTGACTATACAATTAATATTCGAAAAATATATGGATAGATACCTTCGGTACATTTTGATAGAAATTATATTTAAAATGAAAGTTAATTGAAAATGGTGTACAAAATTAAATACCCAAGTATTTATAAATCACTACTGGAAATGTTGGTCTAGAAACATGATCCTAATTAATAAATATTTAAGAAATCAAAATAATAATAACTAAAACGTTTTTAAGCACCCGTCAAATTGACCGAATGTGGAAAAATTCGGTATACGTTCAACGGACTGGTTGCTCTAATTTCTCAGCTTAGTTTTTTTTTTGAAAAATCTCTTCACTCAATTGGTGTTCCAGCCTAGTCCCCCAAAAAGATGCAAACCATTAAATTCTAGCCTACTGAGGTTATTTACTGGATTGTGTACCAAATGATTAGATCTTCGACCAAACCCATAAAATCTCAGATTGCTTCCAAGAGGTGGTAAAATTCGGTATACATGCAACGGGTTGATTACTCTAATTTCTCAGCTTAGTCTTTTGAAAAAATTCTCTTCACTCAATCAGCGTTTCAGCCTAGTCCCCAAAAAAGATGCAAATCCATTAAAATCCTAGCTCTACTGGAGTTATTAACTGGATTGTGTACCAAATGATTGCAGATCTTCGACCAAACCCAAAAAATCTCAGATTGCTTCCAAGAGGATGAAGTTACTGGAAGAAGTGTGAAAGCGACAAGGCGGAAAACCTTAGGAGACCTAAATCTGGTAAGGAAGGTATTTCCCTTTGCTCGGAGGGGAAACAATAACTCCTTGCCGATCAAAGCTGCCTTATTTATGAACGCAACGCTCAAGTCCAGCAGAGGATAACCATTCAAAACGAACTTTATATCTATTCTGATTTCCAATTTACGTGATGTAGCTCGTAATTGCTGGTAACGACAGAGCAAGACATCAGTACTTGAGCGCGTTCATAGACAGGCGGATTTATTTATTTTTGGCCCACTTTTCTTTTTTGTGTTGCTAGCAGGATGTTGTACACTCGCAGAGGGTGGTCAGGGCCTTGGGGGAACCCCATGGGGTGGCTCACCTACTACATGAATCCCTGTTTTCCACGAATAATTGATTGACAATTCTTTCTTGGAGAGTTCATTTGAATTTCCTTTTCCGAAAACCACCAGCAGAAAGTTTCGTTGAAAGATAAAGATTGCCTTTTTTGCTGATATCGAGTAACGTTGTTAAATATAGAGTTTTTTGGCACAACAGGATAGGTCGAAAATTGTTCAAATTGAGATAAGTAAACGAGTACATATAAAAGAATTATCTTTCATTTGGTCAAATTAGTATAAGTCAACTATGAATAAAAGCAGATATAAATGCGGGTTGGAGTGATTAAATTGATTTACAGTGGATAGTAAAAAATACATTCAATAAAAACTGTCTACATAAAAATTTGGTTTTTTGACATACCATTTGCCCCTAACATGCTAGAAATATTGTTAACACGTTCCCTTCCGAGTCGTTTTTGGCATGGAAGGGAACGTGCATTTGACGTGGAAGGGCATAAATATAGCCCTTGCGCCATAAAACCCCAAAACCAACCAACCAAGCCGTTTATTTTTGAGTACCATTTTCAAGCCATGCGTACCAAAAACGCTTCACGTTAGAGTTCAATAAATATGTATTTTGTTTTTCGAGCTAGAAACATATTATTAGAGCAAATATTGAAACGAAGACACTCCACCTATTGAGGGGGCTATGGGGCTGAAGCCCCTCCCAGATCGTATAAAAAGCAAAAAATATCTTTAATTCATTGATTGCTTATTTAAAAATCGTGAATTAAGGTGTTTTGATATTTTCTCCTTACAGTCAACATATATATATTCATTGCTTTTAGCCCATTTACAAAAGTGCTTCAATTCTTATTTACTGGGGTTGGATAGAATAATTGAAAATTTTAGTATTGTTTATTAAAAGGTTGGTATATATATATATATATATATACTTTTTCCTTTCAATAGTTTCCATTCGTATTGGACTAGTCACTTTAAAGCTGGTCTCTGAGTAACACACTCTAAAACTACTCTAGGTAACTCACGCTAAAACTAGTCTCTAGGTAACACTGAAATTAGTCTCTAGGTAACACACTCAAGTACTAGTCTCTAGGTAGCACATTGTAAAACTGGTCTCTAGGTAACACACCCTAAAGCTAGTCTCTAGGTAACAGACTTTAGCACTAATCTCGAGGTAGCACATTCTAAAAATGGTCTGTAGGTAACGCACCCTAAAACTAGTCTGTAGCTAACACACTCTAAATCTAGTCTCTAGGTAACACATTCGAAAACTAGTCTCCAGGTAACACACTCTAAAACTAGTCTTTGGTAATACATTCTTAAACTAGTTTTTAGGTAACACACTATACGACTAGTCTGTCGGGAACATACTCCAAAATTAGTCTCCAAGTAACATACACTCTGAAACTAGTCTCTTAGTAACACTCTAAAATTGGTCTGTAGGTAACACTAAATCCCCTAGTCTCTTGGTAAGACACTCTTAAAATTAATCTCTAGGATCTCTCCATCTCCCCCGCAGTCTTTGGTTGGGTCGAATCGGTAATCGTGACTCTACCAACAGGGCTACCGCTGCCCCGAGGTGAATAGGAAAACATTTAATACGTCCATTCTCACCAATGATGCATAGAACGTCTTTAAATCACACAAGATTTATATTTAATAGTAATACACGCAAACAATTGATACGAGCACTTTGAATTAGTGTTAATTTATGGTGAATGTTAGTTAGGTAGATAGTTAATTAACGTCACACTGGAGCAACCAAACGGGCTATTGTCGACGGTACGAGGTCAATCCCGAAGGGAAAGATCCGAGGACAACGCCAAGTAATTTTGAATCACGGTCAGATGACGAGGACAACACCTGAGCTGGCACCTCACTCTCGAAACTTTCACACCACGCCAAGGTTGTTAGTGTAAACCACTGTAAGAAAACTAAGATAGTTTTTCGAATACTATGTATGAATCGAGGCTAATTGATAAGTTAGCTGTCCCCAAGATCAAAATTGATGAAAAATATTTATCAGGTCAAGCAAAGTACCCAATGCACGAGCGGCCATTACTCATAACAATCACGACCATACATGCGCTTATAAACCGGGATTCGAACAAGCGGCCTATGGGTGGCAGATAAGCGCTATGACTACTATACCAGTTAGGCTGCAGTGTGTGATACTTGAAAGTTTAAAATAACTTAACGTCTTGAATAGATAAACCATTATAAATAGTAACAAATTTTATGTGACGATGTTTACTTAACATCATTCATGTTTACGAACTTATAAGCAAATTTGGCTCCTTTCATTGTAATCTAAAAGCGAATAACTTACGGTATCTCAGCTTAATTAAAAACTGAATTATATAACAATTCACATTTTTTTTCAAATAATTACTTTGATAACCATGATGTGGTTGTTTAGTTATGTTTGCACATGAATATTTTTTGAAAGATTACTATTACTATGTTTTTAATCTGCTTTTTAATATTGATTCAGTTGCCTCTGATATTTTTAAAACCTGATTTGAATTTCACTTGGACTTGCATTTGGAGTAGCTTGCCGATTGTTGAACCTTGCTCCATTCAACCTTGCTCCAAATCAACCAAAACCGAACCATTCAGGATCTTTATTTATTTGTAGATGCTATAATACATTAAATTATATCAACTTAACCCTCTGAGGGGTTCACACGCATAATTCCGCCTTTCAATCTGCAGTCTTCTCTGCATTACTTCCTACCACTTTTGACCTTCTTGACCAACATAATCTTTCCAGAGGATTCTATCCTAAGGAAATGAGCAATAGACTCTTACCAAAGCATTATATTTTAAGGAAATCAGCAATAGAATAGTTCCAAAGGATTCTATTCTAAATAAAGGTTCAACGGAATCTTTCAAAAAGATTATATAGAAACTTTTCAAAGGATTATATTCGGAGGGAAGAAACGTTATAATATTTTAAAAGAATTACATTTTAACGAAATTAACAATAGAATCGTTCCAAAGTATTATGTTCCAAGGAAACGAGCAATATAATATATTTTCAAAGGATTCTATTCCAATGAAAGGGCCAATAGAATCCTTCCAAAGGATTTATTCTACAGAATGGGCCAATAGAATCATTCCAGAGAATTATTTTCTAATGAAAAAATCAATACATTCTATCCAAAGGATTCAATTCTGCAGAATGGGTCAATAGAGTCGATCCAAAGACTTCTATTCTAAGGAAAGAACCAGCAGAATCTTTCCAAAGGATTTTTAATTCCAAGGAAAAGGGCAATAGAATAATTCCAAAGGATTCCATTCTGCAGAATGGGTCAATAGAATCAGACCAAAGAATTCTATTTTAAAGAAAGAATCAATAGAATCTTTCCAAAGGATTTAATTCCAAGGAAAAGGGCAATAGAATAATTCCAAAGGAATCTATAATAGAGAAAGGAGCAAGAGAATAATTCTAAAGGATTCAATTCTCTTAGGGAAAGAACAATAGAATCTTTCTAAAGGTTGAAAGAATCCATGGATCCTTTCACCCAATAAATGTGGCTATTGGGTAGAAGCAATACTATACTGCTCTGAAATCTGATGACACTCACAGGAATAAAGCATCAACGTAAAATAGGAGAAAAATTCCACACCTAATTTTTTTCATCGCACGTTTCCTCATACTTAATCCATTTGAAGCCTGCTGAGATAAAGCCCAAGTCAGCGATTCAGTTGGATGAATTTATAGGTTTTTCTTATCAACATGTAGTAACTGAGGATTCTAATTATAACTCGATCACGTAATAGTTCTTTCGATACAGAGGAATCGACTTCGCTTTAAGTTTCGCAAGATCTTCATTTCGACATCACTATGCGGTTCGCAAACGAGAGAAGTGGCTTTAGTAGAAGGGGCCCTGTGTTCTTGGCATGTACTGGGAATTTCTTATGTGCTAAATCTTCCCCTGGGGCAGGAAGTACTCTAGAACACTTCGGCAGTTTCTGAATAAATGATGCAAGACTTCTCAAGATTCTACAAGCAAGACTCCGGATTCTCATCTGGTAGTAAATCTGTTTTAGAGACAGTTCTCATACCATCATGACTTCAGATAATTACTATAAATATCTCAACAGTGATCGGCTAAAAGAGGACAGTGGACTTTCAAAACAAACTTTTGCAGTTATCCGATTGTTATGAAATTTGCACTTCGTTTTCTACTAAAACACCAATGCATAAAGTTTGGTTCAAAAATATTAAGTTGTGTGGATGTTCATACATGGACAAAAATTTTGATAGAATAGCAAAAACTGATAGGTTTGTTTTCGGGTTTTATGGTGCAAGAGCCATATTTGGCCATGCTGCACCAGACACAAGACAAACAATATCAAGTAATAGACACACACGATGAAAGTTTTACTGACATAAAAGAAATACACCCAGGTAGGAATGTACCCAAAAAATTGATAGGTCACATGCGTATAATTTTCCATGTATTTTCAAAATTTTAATTCACATAATAGTTTGCAAACATACAAGTCAAATTAAGTCCATTTGGTAAATGTATCGCTCAATTGTAAAGCAAAAATTTCTACTAAATTACTTAAAAGTTTGCAAAAAAGAGGTTAAGTAAGATTTCAAAATTCGGAAGCACGATGAATTTCTCATTTGCACTTAGATACATACAAAAGATTTCAAAAATTGTCCGAAAGTTTTAAGCAAATCAGTTAAAATCAAATACGCGGGGAACATTTTGAAATCAGAATATCAAAAAAAGTCAATCGGAGAAAAAATGCGTTTCGCCCCATAAACCTACTATACTTATCTACTATATCTTTGATGTTGTATATCTAATTCCGTAAAAAATAATCGTAATTAAAAATTTCGTTTCTTCTCTGCAGAATTTTATATTAATTAATTTTTTTTAATTAAAACATTGATCTTTCAATCGATTTGGAAAATCCATGTCCCTCAATGTATTTAAGTGTTTTAGATTTTAGTCGGAGATGGCGCTTTATATATTCAAAAGAGTACTTTTAGTTTTTTAAATACCAAAAAAGTAATTACTTCCTTGAATATGTTTCGTTAACAGATTACAGTAATTCCTCTTTATAGCTCGCCGCGATATATCACTAAATCGGCTATATCGCGTTTTCCCACTTGTTCACCTCAGGAAATCTCTCAACCTATTTATTTAGATTTGGTAACTCAAAGGTACACGTTTGAAGCAGTTATTCTAAACTGAACCTGTAAAAGATTTTAGACCTCGAAAGCGTTGATGGTTTGTTGGGTTTTATGGCACAGGGCCATATTTGGCCATGTCGCGCCAGACACAAGACAGGCAATATCAAGTAATGTTCATATTCACACAAGGAAGGACCGTGGTAGCCAGGTTGGAAGGGTAGCAGATTAACAACGGGAGGTTGCGAATTCGAAACTCCATCCAACCAAAGATTGTTTGGCCCAGATTGGTCGAATATGGCCCTTGCGCCATAAAACCGAACAAAACCTATCAAAACACCAAATGGTGCATTTTAGTTTACTCTATAAATGATGCACGAATAAAGAAGCGTCGATTTTTCCCTCGCAGCTGTAGATCGGTATTTTAATTAACACCGCACTTGGAGCAACGCTATTGGCGACGGTCCGGGATCAAACCCGAAGGGAAAGATCGAGGACAACACCACGTAAATTTGAGCCACGGTCAGATGACGAGGTCTCACCTGAGCTGGCACCCCACTCTCCAAACTTCCAAATCAAGCCAACGTGAAGACATTTGCGCCCACGACCCCGCAGCTGTAGATTTCCCATCGGGAATTTCACTTCGGTCTGCGAACTTCAGAATGAACGCTGTAGCAAATCACTCTCAAGCTAAACGGCCACTCTTAAGACAATGAAAGCGAAGCGCGAAAAAAATCAAAAACCGATGTTCGTAGTAATTCCGTAATTGCGGGCGTCAAGTAACAGAGGATATTTTGAAAAGCGACTTATTGTTCAGCAAGCGATTGCTTTATCGGCCAGCCTTACAATGGTCAAGAACAAAACCTTCTCGGATTCCCTTTGCATGGTCTTTAGGATAATTTTCTGAGACGGCAGAAACTTGAAAAGGAAACTTTTTCGGAAACTGTTTTGGCTGCTCCCTCTGGTAATCTGTTTCAAGTAACGGCACTCTCAAGAGATTCGACCTCCGAATGTGAAAGGAAGCATTGTTTGTAACAGTTGTGGGTAATAAATAACAGATGTTGTAATTCCGTGTATTTTCTTGGAGAATTTTCGATTGGTATCGAGTCATGTTTTCTAATAAGCTATACTATTTATTTATTTGAGTGTTGTTATTAAAAAAGGTTCACATGGCAAACAGGGAATGGAGATAATAAATAAGTCTCCTTACTATCAGCGTTAGAAACTGCATAAGTAAAACGAAATATATCCTACCACTGAAAACACGAAGTCTGTTCATGTATTTTTGGTGTTACTGTTTAACTTGTGTACCGATGATAAAAGTAATTTAGGTTTTAACTTAATTTGACATTTAAAAAGTAGTAAGTTGGTTGAATAACATATCAGAAAACACATTTTTTTAACAATAACTATAGTTCGATAAGTTGGATTGGGGTTTTATGGCGCAAGGGGCCATATTGAGTCAAGCTGCGTGAAACATAACAACGAGGGAGGAAAAGAAGCCAAAAGCAGAAGGGTAGGGGAAGGTAAAACAGAGAAGGCTGATCATTCGGGTACCTCGGGGTTGTGATGCCCGTACACAACTAAAGAAGATATGCCCCTGAGGGCAACTAAAGTTTGGTAGGTAGTTAAATAACATTGCACTGAAGCATCCGGGATCAGTCCCCAAGAGAAAGATCCGAGGACAACACCACGTAATTTTGAGCCACGGTCAGATGACGAGGTCAACACCTGAGCTGGCACCCCACACTCCGAACTTCCACACCACGCCAACATTAGGACGTTTGAAGCCTCGACAGAATTAACGGGTAACCTCGTACACGACGGTCTTTGAACCGAGTTTTGAACGAACACCCCTCCGGTTGTTAATCCGTTACTCTTGCAACCGTTGCCCCCTAAGAAAGGCAGTCTCATTAAAAAAATTATGAATAATTTAAAATAATTGTAAATTAAATGAAAAATAAACGAAAAATTTAATTCTATATAAATTTTAAGACATGGACCGTTTAAAATCTTTATATGGTAAATTTTGAAATTCACTGTTAATAAGCCGATTTAAACCTCTAAACTTTCCAATAAAGCTATGCTTATCGAAATCGATACGCGACTACAATTCTATATAAATTATAAGACATGAACCTTTTAAAATTTCTATATGGTAAATTTTGAGAGTCCTTGCTAATAAGCCAATCTAACCATCGACACTTTCCAATAAGGCTCTGCCTACCTAAAGCGATACGCGGCTGCAACAATTCTATATAAATTTTAAGACATGAACCGTTTTAAAATTTTTATATGGTAAATTTTGAGTCATTGCTAATAAGCAGATTTAAATCTCGACCCTTTCCAATGAGGCTCTGCCTATCTAAAGTGATACGCAGCTGCAATAATTATCTGCAAATGTTAAGACATGGATCGTTTAAATTTTTTATCTGGTAAATTTTGAGTCACTGCTAATAAGCCGATTTAGCACTCAACACTTTCCAATAAGGCTCTGCATATCTAAATCAATACGTGGCTACAATTTTATGCAAATTTTAAGACATGGACCGTTTAAATTTTTTATCTGGTAAATTTTGAGTCACTGCTAATAAGCCGATTTAACACTCAACACTTTCCAATAAAGCTCTGCCTATCTAAATCGATACGCGACTACGAAATGAAGCGGAAACCTGGGCCAGCTGGTTAGAGGGGGTTTTATCTATTGTATCCGAATCTTTCCCGTGCCTGCTTACCTGTCTCAGTATGAGGCTGGACTCGTAAATTTGGGAGTCGAATGGATCGACCCCGCTAGGCTGACAGTACTAATAGCCTGTATCGCAGTAGGGCTGCATCTGGCCCGAACCTATCTCAAACAACACTTTTGGGGTATCTTTTGGTGAAGGGACGGCACCGTTTATTTATGCGATACATGGGAGATTTTCGCTTCTAAAGTTTCCTGCGGCTACCGCTCTTGCGGAGTTGCTTACCTAGCCTTGCTGTCTTTGGCAGAGGTGAAGACTAAAGCGCGACCGATTGTGTCTGGAGAGTCATTCGTAGGTTAATTCGATGGAAAAAATAATCGCAATAAAAGTGAAAATATTTCTTGATAGAAATAGGTGAATATTGTTGGATTTGCTTACCTAGTGATTTCGTCTTTGGCAGAGGTGAATACTAAAGCACTACCTTTCGTATCTGGAGTCAGTCGTTGGCTAATTCTAATGGAAAAATTAATGCAATGCAAGTGAAAATATTTCTTGATAGAAATAGATAAATTGTAAGTAATAGAATAATCTCATACAAAGAAAATCACAATTTGTACTAGAAATGATAGTAATTCCTTACATTTTATATGCAAATTCCTTGCAGGATTTGCTTACCTATCGATTACGTCTTTGGCAGAGGTGAAGACTGAAACGTTATCTTTTATAATATCTGGAGATTCATCTAATTAATTCTTATGAAAAAATTAATTGTTATAAAAATATTTCATGATAGAAATAGCCAAATTATAAGTAAAGGAATAATCCTACACACTCAAAGAAAACAGCAAGTAGTACGAGAACTAATAGGAATTACATTTTACAAGCAAATTCCTTGCTGTATTTGCTTACCTAGCAATTCCGTCTTTGGCAGACGTGAAGACTAAAGCACTACCTTTTGTATCGGGAGAGTCATTTGTTGGAAATTAATTAGAATTAAAGAATTAAATGCTGAAAACAAACCCCAATAACTTTTACCGATGCCAATGCTTTGGAAAAATTCAAGCTCCTATCACAAAAAAATTAAAATAAAACAACCAATTTGTGAAATTAACAGATAGAAAAACCACTACCACAATATCCAGACAGAGAACTGGACATTTTAAAGGCATGAAATTTAACCGTGATGGGATCAGAACGTATAAACATTGTAACTGTCTGGGCGTTGAACTCACTCCTAATCATATATTCACCTGCCCTGCAAGAGGTAGCTGCTCTTCAAACCATCTATTATCATTCTGAAGAACAGCTTTACAACGAGAAAATAATCAACATCACCAAAGCTGTGCAAAATTCACACGAAGACATCTTGTTCAGAAATGGACACAACATTCGTTGGTTAATTCTGATGGAAAAATTAATAGTAATGAAAGTGAGAAAACTTCTTGATAGAAATAGCTAAATTGTAAGTAAAGGAATAATACTATGCAAAGAAAACAACAATTAGTACTAGAAATCATACCAATTCCTTGCATTTAAAGTGCAAATTAGTTGGGAGATTTGTTTACCTAGTGATTGCATCTTTGGCAAGGGTTAAGACTAAAGAGCTCTTTTTCTGTTTCAAAATAGTTTCATTCGCTGGGCAATTTTATGGGAAATAAATCAATGATTAATGTATTGAAAGTAAAAACATTTCTCGATTGAAAATTTCTAAATTTTAAATAAAAGGATATCTTAAACAAAGAAAATCACAATAGTACTACTAATATCGTGCTAGACAAGAAAGGCAGAATCCCAAGTTTGGTCTTAAGAGTTAAAGAATGCTAAAATATTGCGTATATAAATATCTGATGCCTTCCAACCATTTGAAAACAGTAAAAATACACTCAATCTCTCAGCAATTGCTTGACTAATCATACTATTATCTTGCATTGTCAATTATCAGATGCCTATACTGAAGTGACAGAAAAACCTGGTACAGACGAGCCTATGCAAAATATATAGCAACGCCACCTATCCACGTCATTGATTGCGTTTGTCAGTGCATATATAAAGCGATAGACATCTATGGATGTATCTAGATCTGTTTCCGACTTGAGAATGGCAAATTATCACCATTTAAACGATTTTCGATTCGGTTTAATCGTTGGAGCTCGTGAGATGGGTCATAGTATTTCGAAGGTAGAGAAGTTTGGATTTTCACGTATTACCATTTCAAATGGTACCGTGGCTACAAGAATTCTGTCAAAACCTGTAATTTACGACAGCAGTGTAGCCGTAAAAATATTCAGGGTGAACGTGACCAGCACCGGCTGGCAACAATCGTTTTTCAAGGATATGGGGCTTTAGGATCCGATGCCCATCTCGAGTACACTCGACACACAGCTATGCTCCTTGCCTGTGCTCGGGAACACAGCCACCGGACACTTGATGACTGGAAACGAGTAGCATGGTCTTCCCATTGCTTCGGGCAGATGGAAGGATCCGTGTGGAGAAAACCCAAACAAACCATGGATCTCGTATGTCAAGATTGCACAGGCTAGTGGTAGCTCCGTAATGGTATGGGGTTTGTTTAGCTGGTACCCCTGGTACGTCTACAAACGTCTGACAGGTGAACGCTTTGTGTGCATCCTTTCTGACGAGACCCTTTCATGTCCGGCGTTCATTCTGATGGGTTTTGACCTCTTCCAAAGGGACGTAGGCGCCACCAAGCAAGTCTAGATATGCCAAATTACGGTTAGAAGAACACTCATCTGAGTTCGGAGTCTTGTCGTTCCCACCTATGTCACCAGATTTCAACGTTATCTGGGATGCCATGTGACCACAGAAATCCTGCACCGCAAAATACAACAGAATTGTGGACCACTCTGCAGGAAGCAAGGTGTTCAATGCCTACAGAATACTTCGTGGAGTCCATGCCCCTTCGTATATCTACGCACCAGTGTAAGGCCTGCCAAGTAGTAGACCAGTCTTTCTAGCACTTCAATGCATATACACAGCAAGTATATAGATATCTGTCAGGTAAAGGCCTAATATTGTTAACTCGAAAAGGCGAAATCGGTAGGTAGGTAAGCAGTTGAATTTACATCGCACTGGGACAACTCAACGGGCTATTAGCGAAATCCCGGGAGGGATCTGAAGACAACTCCTCATAATTTTGAACCGTGGTCAGATGATGAGGTCAACACCTGAGCTGGCACCCCACTCTCCAAACTTCCACACCCCGCCAATGTGAGGGCATTTGATCCGCGATATATTTAACGAGCACCGGCCTCCACATACACGACGGTCTTTGATTGAACCGACTTTCGAACTCGCCCCCCTCCTGTTGCTAATCCACGACTCTACCAACCGGCCGTCAGCGGAATTGGAGATATGACTAGAACGGTCAGAATAATTCCTTAATATTACATTCAAATTATTTGCAGGTTGATTAGGTTTTATGTCACAAGGCGTCATATTTGGCTAAGCTGTGGCGGGCTCAAGGACAGATAACGTCCAGTAGTGGGCATACACATACGAGGAAAGTTTTAATGACCCAGAAGAGAGAAATACACTCAGGGTCAGTGACGGAAATCAACCCTGTGTCGCATGCAACTAATTACTTACCTAGTAATGCCGTCTTTATCAGAGCTGAAGACTAAAATGAAAACCTTTGTATCTCGAGTCTTTAGATGTGTTCGGGCTTCACGAACCCGAGGTACCCAAGCGATCTTTCCTGCTTTCATCTCACTACTCTATTCACAATCACTTTTTCCGGTTCCGCAACATTTTTTACTTGACGCTGTCTTTTGTTTGGCGCAGCTGGGCTAAATATGGCCTTAGGTTTTATGACGCTGACCTTGCGTCATAGAAACTAAAACTGCCAACCAATCATTAGTTAGTTTTTATGGAGAAAAATAGAAGAGATAAATGAATTACAAGTGAAAATATTCCTTGATTGGAAAGTTAAATTTTAAGTAATAGTGGTAATGGTAAGCTAATTAATTAACGTCCACTGAAGCAACACAGCGGATATTGGCGACGGTCCGGGATCAATCCCCAAGGGAAAGATCCGAAAACAACTCTACGCAATTTTGGATCACAGATTACAAGGTCAATAACTGAGCTGGCAGCCCTCTCCAAACTTCCCCACCACGCCAAAGTGAGGACATTTGAGGCCACGACAAATTTAAAGTGCACCGATACGACGACGGTCTTTGGTTGGACCCAGTTTCGAACTCCAACCCTCCGATTTCTAATACGTTACTCTGCTAGGCTACCGCGGCCCCTTTGTTAAGTAATGGAAAACGGTCTGAAAGAAAATCTGCAATACAATTACTAATGGTGTTTAGTAATGATAATGATCATCCTAATACTACGATTATAAAAGAAATTAAGGTGGCAAGTGTTTCGAGTCTGCACACTAAATATTACGCAGGAGCATTTCAAGCGAGTAGTTTTTGTGAAACAAATTAGTTTCATTAATTCCAGACTGGGTTTCCTGCTATCTTTAAACTAAATGATGCATATAGTTCCTCAGTGGAAACTGATAGTCAGTATGGTAAAGACTCCGCTTTAAATCATTCGTTATATTTACCCTTACAATAAGGAAGAACTGCGTGAAGTGAAGGAATTTTATTTGCAATAAATGAAGTGGTGTGGAACGAAATTATGGATTGTTTGCTTTGATTCTAAAGGATAAATTTCTGTTATTCGTCCCAAAATTACTTGAGTAATAAATGCGCTTAATTATGTTAAACGACGATAAAACTCAGGTTCATTTTCTCAAAATAGAGATGGAGTTTGAAGTGGATTTTTAAACCGAATTTGGAAGCGATCTGAGCTAAGGTTTAGGAAGCTTATTTTTCAAATGACATGACATGGAATATTTTTAATGTAGCTCGCGAATCATCTTTCGTAAGAAATTGAAAATCCTCAAAAATTGGAATATTTAAGAGAGTCTTATAAAACGTTCTTTTCCCCCGGTGTAAAACATTTTGGCAGAATGAATTAATAGATGCGTTGACTAGACGTTTAGGTAGGTAGGTGGTTAATTAATGTGACACTGGAGCAACACAACGGGGTATTGGTGACGGTCCGGGATCAATCCCGAAGAGAAAGTTTCAAGGATACTTCGTAATTTCGAACCACGGTCATATGACGAGGTCAACATCTGAGGTTGCATCCCACTCTCCAAACTTTCACTCAACGTCAACGTGAGAACATTTGATGCCACGACAGATTTAACGTCACCAGTCCCCGCGACGACGGTCTTTGGACCGAGAGTAACAGACTGCACCCCTCAGATTGCTAATCTGTTACTCTTCCATCTGGGCTACCACGGCCATCGGTTTCACAATAGACGTTACGTATAACGGATTTGTTTCTCTCGCCACTGCGATAACATGTGTGTGTATGTGTGTGGGGGTAGACCCAATGGCAGCTGCGCGATAAAAACCTTCGAAATGTATCCTTTCTGGGTCTACAAAGTCTGGAAGCATTTTTGAATCCCATTTGTCTGGAACTCCATTAAGGTCTACATTACATTAGTCATTATTTTCTCCTATATTCTGGAATCTTGCCCTTTGACTGTCAGCTTCAGTCTTGGAATTGGTCAAAAGTCACATGAAACCATGCCTGAGAGTTAACAGAACTGCGAAACATGCTACTTCTCAGACAGGGTTCCAAGTGTATAGCCGTATTTGGCTAAAACATATTCTGGACGAGGTGCAATGTTTAAGCCAAAAAATTGTGGTGAGGGATCTTCCATTCTATACTCCCTGAGTTGTGGTCTTTCATAATAGAACTTTTCGCAAGCGAGGGATATCAATCATCAAGTCGAAAATCAAGGTAATATTCCTTGTTGACAGCTTATTCCTGAACGACGTACTTGGAATAAACTGCACCCTGGTAGTCGAAATTGTGCTTCCACATCACGCCAACGTGAGGACATTTGAGGCCATGACAGATTTGTGGTCTTGAATATCAAATGGCATATTGATATACCTCTGCCTTAATATGCCAAAGCTATCTGGGTCTAATTAGTCTTGGGATAGCAAAGGATGACAGTAGAGTGACTAACAAACCAAAACCAAGAATATTTATATATATACAAGCAACAACCTTTTCAGAAGCTGTGAGATACCAGACACTTGGTTACAAACTTTTTTGTAATAAAATAAATTTATAGCAAACACAGTAATTATGAAAAGATTGTAGCATTTAGCACAAAATACTCTGCAAATTTAAGTTAATTAAGAACTCAAAAAACATACACATGCCCACTATCAAAACATTAACTGCCTAAAATTAATTATTTGATGCTAAACTGAAAAAGCAAATAAAATTGCAACAAACTTACCAGTAAACAGGTCATAAAATCGAGTATTTTATTTTGTTTTAGAAGACCAATTACTTCTCGAGTTCCTTAAGTTTCCATAGAAAAGAAAACCGGTAAAAGTTTGGAGTTCTAAAACCCGAAAGGGATTGAAATCGGTTATGCAAACCCGGAAAATTAAATTCGTAGACTCTAAGGACTAATTTCTTAAAATTTCAGCTCTAAACTTCAAACTGAACTCACTTGAAACTCATCAGAGAAAAAATATACCTTGGTCGGGTTGCATACGGAGCTCCGTTTAGGAGGAATCGTAAAATCGTTTACGACTCTTTCATTTGGACTTGTAGAAATCTAACCTGAAAATCTGATTTACCAAAGGGGTTTCTCGTAATTAAATTAAACAATCGTTTCAAATATTTAAATGCAGCGTCTCAGTCTGCTTAAGTGGGATAAATTAGAGGCAACGTTTACCGATCTTGTCGCATGAAAAAGAATACACCGCTTTCACGTAGATTACGTCTGCTGTTTCTCAAGAGGGAAATTTGTAGATTGCTTTGAAGTTTCGCTGAGGTTGAGGATTTCTCACTACTCCTAAGATGTAAGCATGGCACTTGTGAGTAGGTAGATAGTTGATTAACTTCTCACTGGAGCAACATAACGGGCCATTGGCGACGGTCCAGTATCAATCCCGAAGAGAAAGAAAGATCCAACGCCTCGTAATTTTGAACCACGATCAGATGACGAGAACAACACTTGAGCTGGCACACTACTCCCCAAACTCCCATCCCACGCCAACGTGGGACATATGAGGCCATGAGAGATTTAACGTGCACTCGCCTCCGTGTACACGTCGGTCTTCGGCTGGATCAAGTTTCGAACTCGCAACACTCCGGTTTCTAATTTGTTGCTCTTCCAACTGGGCTACCGTGGTCTGGCACTTGCGGAAGTGTTGAACATTGCTTCACCAACTGAAACGAAAATCACATTCTGCTTGTATATCGGAAAAGATTTATCCTGATTGTCGCAACTGTCAGGGTAACAGCATGACTAGTCCTGACCACGTAATGCAGTGATTCGGAGCTGTCATGGAAGGACTTAAATCCTCCAAGTGGTCTCGACGAGATATCTCGTCCATCAAGTTCTGACCAATTTTTGCTAATGGGGAGATATCTCGTCATCAAGATATTGGCGATTTATTTACGATGACGAGAAGAAAATCTGGTGAGTTTTCTTCTAATGATGAGATATCTCGTTCATCAAGATTCGACAAATTTCGCTAATGACGAGATATCTCATCAAGATAGTGCCAATTTTTTTATATGGCAAGATCAATATCTAGTCAGTTTTCTTGTATGGTAAGATATCTGGTTCATCAAGATCTGCTCAGTTGTCTTCTATTGGCAAGATATCTGATCCATCAAGATCTGCTCAGTTTTCTTCTATTGGCAAGATATCTGGTTCATCAAGATCTGCTCAGTTGTCTTCTATTGACAAGATATATGTTCCATTAAGATCTAATAAGTTTTCTATTGGTAAGATATCTGGTTCATCAAGATCTGCTCAGTTTTTTTCTATAGACAAGATATCTGTTCCATCAAGATCTAATAAGTTTTCTATTGGCAAGATATCTGGTTCATCAAGATCTGGTCAGTTTTGATGACGAAATACCTCGTCGAGACAGCCACCAGGAGGGTTAATGATCCGAGATATTTTTGGATATTTTACGCAGGAAGGACATCATGGAACTGATTTAATTTTAATCCTAGATAAGTGAAAAATCTAATTTGATGAATGATTTCTATATCTTGAGAATGTGTATTACAATTCTTAATATTATTCACTACGTCTAAGATGTCAGCGAAGCACATACAGGAGTGTCAAACATCAATTCAACAACTCATACGAAAATCACGTTCTGTTTATATATTTAAAAGATTTACTCTGATTGTCACAAATGTCAGGTAACAGCATAGCTAGCCCTGACCACGTGTACTAGGGTTTCGTTGTTATCATGGAAAGACCTTTATGATGATTTGACGCAGTTTTGGGATATTTTTCATTGGGAGGACATCATGGAACTGATCTAATTTTGATCCGGAATAAGAAAAAAATCCAACCAAAGACCATCGTGTACATGAGGTCTGATGCACGTTAAATCTGTCGTGGACAGAAATGTCCTCACGTTGGCATGGAAGTTTGGAGAGTGGGGTACCGGCTCAAGTGTTGACCTCATCATCTGACTGTGATTCAAAACTACGAGGGGTTGTCCTCGGTTCTTTTCCTTCGGGATTGATCCGTCGCCAATAACCCATGGTGCTCCAGTTCAACTACTTACCATTCTCCCTTTTTTCTTTGGTGCCGCGGTACCCGGTTGGAAGAGTAACGGGATTAGCAACCAGAGGATAGCTAGTTCGAATTCAACCAAAGACAGTCGTGTACAAAGGGGCCGGTGCACGTTAAATCTGTGATGGCTTCAAATGTCCTCACGTTGGCGTAGTGCGGAAGTTCGGAGAGTGGGATGCCAGCTCAGGTGTGACCTCGTCATCTGACCGTGGTTCAAAATTACGTGGTATTGCCCTCGATTCTTTCCCTTGGGGATTGAGCCCGAACCGTCGCCAATAGTCCGTTGAGTTGCTCCAGTTGTGACATAAATTAAAATACCTATCTATCTATCCTTTTATCTTTATACCAAGGTAACATTGAAAATAAAGCTTTGTTTCGAATGAAGTATTTGGATTATCCTGGGGTAGTTAATTTTGTACAGTGGTTATTCTCTTAATTATCTATTTAATTTCTCTATTCTTCGTTACCCGGCGTGCCATAAAAAGCAACATGCCAAGCCACATGCGGCCCGTGGGCCAGCTCCGGCCTTTCCGCTTCACTCGCTACTCAGGAAGTGCTCGAAAAATTGGCCCACAATATCATTATGTATACGTTACTATTATTTTTGACGCATGCTAAGATCCCCTTAAACTCCTTTCCGTTACAGGTTCATTAAACAGCGGTTCGCCTACCCCTACCTCCAATCTCATTTTAAAAACAGACTTTCTAATCATCACATGCTGGCAGAAACTGGAACGGAAAGAAAGTTGCATACGTTGCTAATTATTAGATCGGAATTCTTGCAAAATGCGCTGTTCTCTGCGTTGCAGATGCGTGTGTTTGCGTTGATGCACTGCACTTACATATGGGCGATTGATACAGGACTGTTTGTTCAGGGAACGTGGCAGTTTAATCTTCCTCTTGAATGGACGTTTTTGAGCGATGATGGTTACCAGGTTACGTTTTCGGTAAATTTGATTTGAGAGCTTCTTTGGTTAACGGAAGCACTTATGAGTGTGCTTCACTTAATTTTTGCACCGTGTGAGCCAAAATAAGAGTAGAGTTTGAGGAGTCAATATATTTTTTATTTATTGAAAAACAAATGTTCATATGCCAGTGGTTTTTCGGTTAACGGAAGCACTTATGAGTGTGCTTCAGTTAATTTTTGAATCGTGTGTGCCAAAATAAGAGTAGTATTTGAGGAGTTAGTACATTTTTTATTTATTGAACCAAATTTTTTTTATATGCCTCTGGTTTTCTCAGTTAACGGAAGCACTTATGAGTGGAATTCACTTAATTTTTGCACAGTATGGTCCAAAATAAGAGCAGTGTTTGAGGAGTCAATAAATTTTTTATTTATTGAACCAAATTTTTTTATATGCCACTGTTTTTTTCGGTTAACGGAAGCACTTATGAGTGCTTCACTTAATTTTTGCCCGTGTGAGCCAAAATCTGAGTAGTATTTAAAGAGTCAATACATTCTTTATTAATGAATCCATTTCGTTGTCATCATATATATGTATATAATTCAATTAAAGAAAACGTTTGGCTTTTGTTTGACTAATGTTTATACCCCGGTTCTTTTGGACTTTTACTTGTTTGCATTTTTTAGCTCTAGCTTTTTAATTGTTTTGCATTTTTGAATTTTTGATTATATATATATATATATATATATATATATATATATATATATATATATATATATATATATATATATATATATATATATATATATATATATATATATATATATATATATATATATATATATATATATATATATATATATATATATATATATATATATATATATATATATATATATATATATATATATATATATATATATATAATTTTAGTTTTGCTTATGACGAAATACCTCGTTGAGCTAACCACCAGGAGGATTTAAGATTCACATCTGCCGAAAAATTAAATTCAATTTCAAAAACAAAACGCAGAGCTAAGTTACGCAACAACTCAAAACGTCTGAGACACGAAAACACATCGAGTTCGTTTCATGCTGAATCACTGAGCCAACTTCCAAAAGGCGACCGGGAAATTTCTCAACATCTCTGCCTCACCCTAGAAAACAGCAATCTGAATACTAAACAATTCTGAACAGTTTATTTGCTTGCATAATGATCGTCTTTTTATTTTTGACATAGATAGGAATATCCTTGCCATCGTTAGGGAGCCGCGGTAGACCAGTTGGAAGATTAACGAATAAGCAACCGGAGGGTTGCGAGTTCGAAACTAGGTCCTGCCAAAGACCGCAGTGTACATGGGGGCTGGTGAACGTTAAATCTGTCGTGGTCTCAAATGTCCTCACGTTGGCGTGGTGTGGAAGCTTGGAGAGTGGGGTGCCAGCTCAGGTGTTGACCTCGTCATCTGACCGTGGTTCAAAATTACGAGGCGTTGTCCTTGGATCTTTCCTTTGGGGATGGATCCCGTACCCATGTAATAGAAAATTAGGGTCTTTTCAAGGCTATTTTTCATTTTTAAGGCTATATTTCATAGATCACAATAGATGAATTAGTGAGTGCATAAGTGAAGAAAGTTTCACGAATGCTAGGTTTAGGTCTCATGAACCCAGTTCTTAAAACCTCAACTTTAAGCGAACCTATAACTCTTGTACCCTTGAATTCAATGACTCTTGACCGTCAACGAGTATCACAATTTTTGTTTTTGAGGTAGGTAGGTATTCTAATTTACGTCACACTGGCGCAACACTACGGGCTATTGGCGATGGTCCGGGATTTTTGTTTTCGAATGCAAATGAAATATGATATTCAGTGTTCTTGAAAATTCAAGGTTTTTAAAATTTCTGACTTTCAGCAAATATTAAGTTTTTAAGGGCCCTTAAAAATAAAAATGAAAAATCAGGCCTTTTAAGGCCCTGTAGGTAGGTATTTTAATTAACGTCGCACTGGAGCAACGCATGGGCTATTGTAGACTGTCCGGGATCAAACCCGAAGGGAGAGACCGAGGACAACGCCACGTAATTTTGAACCAC
The DNA here is from genome assembly GCA_933210815.1 of Meta bourneti. Lineage (NCBI taxonomy): Eukaryota > Metazoa > Arthropoda > Arachnida > Araneae > Tetragnathidae > Meta > Meta bourneti. The sequence goes on from OW119933.1 coordinate 82,163,403, forward strand.
GGTCAGATGACGAGGTCACACCTGAGCCGGCACCCCATTCTCCAAACTTCCACACCACGCTAACGTGAGGACATTTGAGGCCACGACAGATTTAACGTGCACCAGCCCCTTTGTACACGATGGTCTTTGGTTGGTCTCGAACTCGCAACCCTCCGGTTGCTAATCCGTTTCTCTTTTAACCGGGCTACAGCGGTTCCTTGTCTTAGAAGGATTAAGACAGGGAACCTTTTCAAGTTGGAAGCCGCATTAATTTAGCCGTGATCAAACAAGGCCGCTTTCAAGAAACTACTTAGATATACTTAAAAATGAACATTATTTAGTAAAATTCTAACATCTAACTACTACGTACTTATTAATTTCAAGAAATGAAAACTATGCGTTAATTTTAAAGTTAACTCATCTGTTAATGACTTTGTTGTGCCTGCTTTTTCTTGGAAAGCATTCCAATATTTGGTTGCAGCATGGAAGTCCTCAGTTTCAGTTGATCCTCTAAATGAATATCCGCCATTTGACCTTCATGGCGTCTTGATTTGGGTTATGTAGATGAATGTATATTCGTCAGCAATAAGTGGTTGAAAAGTAGTCGATTAGTAGTAAATCATTAGTAGCAGTCGTAAGTTTATCCCTTACGTCTAATGTTCCATTTTTACCGGTCAATCTGGAATGTTTTTCATTCCAGAAGCTTATCTCATTTTATGACATTTTAAATACGTTTGTTTTAAAAAATAAATAACAAAACACGAACAAAAATGTATTAATCAAAATAAAAGTTTGTTCCGTAAAGTTTGAATTCAGTCAAAAGGCTACTTATAGTATGTCTTTGTTGAAAACTGACTAAAATTTCGTAATTAATTTTATTTAATATTCTTAATGTTTACGACATTTTTTCTTTACAAAACTGTTATTTTGTCTGCACGATGAATACAAGCGGAGATATAGCAATTTGAATAGATCTTTACACAGCTGTTTTTTTATTCATTTTCAAATTTTTAAACGCATTATTTTCTGATTGTGATTTTGAATAAACCTTTTGCACGAGAAACGCGATAACTAAAAATGAACTATATATTTTTGAATGAAATTTGGGGTACTGTTTTTTATTTGTTTTGGAGGGCCTGAACTAGGATGTAAAAGTTATCTCGAAAGTAAAACTTTGGAGATTTCAGGGGGGTTGTGGCGCAAGGAAAGAAGTTCAAAAGTTAATGTTTTCTTCTACATTATTCCCAATATCTCATGAGCAGAAAGAAATATTGTATATCTTTTAGTTCAGGCCCTAGCTTATATATTTAGGAGGCTGAAAATCTAGGAAAATGTACTCAAGTTTTCAGTTGTAATGCTCCTATTTTTTTAATTTATAATAGTTTTTAGTGATCTTTTGTTATGTGTTTTTATAAGTTGTTTTACCTTAAAATGAAAGTGTGTTTTGAACATTTTTTAAAAAAGGACTCCGAACGTAATTAGATACCTTTAGGACCTAGTAAGCTAGATGCGGCCTTAAGGTCACAGGTTCACCATCCTAGGATTTGGATATGATTTCCGAAAGTGACAATGTTGTGAATCATGTTAACAAGATCTTTAAAGTAAGGCAAGTTATGAACCATTGAATTTTTGGTGAGATCTAGTTATTTGTGATATGAAAAGTCAAGGAATGAATAGTGAAGGAAATATTCTTAGACTAAGGAATGTACAACACAAGAGTAAGTTACAGATCAACTTTTATTTCCTGATTTCACAACACAGAAATATCACACTCAGGTCGTGATATAATTATGTACATGTATATGAAAATTTGTACAAATATGAAACTTTTAATATTCCCGTGGCATTTAACTGAGTTTAAAATAATTTATCATCTGATTAAACCTATTTCACAACTTCAAAGTTTCCTAATTTCTCCTAAATAAGGTACATTGCACACGACATAAAACAAGAGCAATTTATACAGATACATAACAGTGAATAAATGCCCGTCTTTTCCATGAAAACACATGAACACTAGAAATATTTCCAATCAAGAAAGACATTCTTTACATTTTCTACTTCAATAATAGATTGCACAAATATACTGCGAGCAGTTTTAACGACATTGAACCGAATCAGGTAGATAGATCATAGTATCAGATATTTTCAATTATATTAGGATTTTTTATTAAATTAGTTTTCTCAAATAGTTTTGTAAGGTGTATAACAAAATTTCACCCACTTTAAAATCGCATTTCCTGTTTGAAAGGCTAACCCTTGACGTCTACATTCCTGCAATGCTCCTCTATTTAGGTGCTTTACTAGAATAACCTTTTCACCCTCAAAACGTATATTCATTAATTCCTGCTGTCCCATTTAGTTGCATTCTAATGTTTTGACCCATGGAGATAATGCCCCCAAAATAGGTATGTTACCTATATTACCCCATGGGTATATTACTCATTTGGGTACATCATCCCCATAAAAACCCTTTTCCTACAAAAAATCATTTTTATCATTTCTAAGTCTTAAAGTATCTTAAATCGCCGATTTTTTTTCATTTTGAGTCGTTAACAGCCGATGAAATTAAAAAAAAATTTTAGTTTTAAGGTACCTTAAATGGTTAGTAAAATAATTTTTATCATTTCCTAAAGTATCTTAGATAGTCAAAATAATTGTTATCATTTCCGAGTCTTTAAAAGTACTTTAAAAAGCCGATAAAATATTTTGTATCATTTATGAGTTTTAGAGTATCTTAAATAGTCGATAACAATCTTTATAATTTCTGAGTCTTAAAATACCTTAAATAGCCTTTAAAATAATCTTTTGATGAGTTTCTCGGAACTGAGATTGACTTCACTTCGAACTTCATTGCAATGGCTGCTAGAGTCACATTAAAATTAATTGATTTAACCCACCAACTAGTTTCGACGATATCGTCAAGATCTGATCAATTTGCTTATGACCATGTCTCATCAAGATATTGCCGATTTCTTTATAATGACGAGATCCAAGATCTGGCCAGTTTTCTTCTAATGACAAGATATCTCATCCATCAGATCTGGACAGTTTTGTTAATAACGAGATACCTCGTCAACCCAACCACCAGGAGGGTTAACAACTAAACTGAGAATGATAGCAGTGGCAGTACTCTGTCAAATATCTTAACAATTTAAAATTCAAATTCACGGATATGTCAGTTTACTCGCAGGTTAGTCTGCTATATGGTGTTTCGTTACCAATTCCTATCCTTTAAATCTTGCACGATATATAGTTAATGCAACTAAATTTTATTCTGAATACAGATATAGACCGGCTGAAGGGTTCTTTCTGAAAGGTCATATATTGACTGAAATAGCCTAGACAGTTCCTCTGAAAAACAATTTTGTAAATTCAAAAAAGTAGCTGTTTTCAACATTAAATTATATTTTGAAGCAATTTAAATATTTTCTCAAATCCTGTTAAATCGCTATTCTAATCTCGGTTTAGATAGCTTTATATCATGCAATCCATAGGACGGTCTCCTTATAAATAGTTGCTAAGTGAGGGTATTTCAATCCTCCATTCTGACTGGGACACCGCAGAGATGACCGTCTACAAACTCGAAACTAAATTTCAGAATAATTGGCGTTCAGATTCCCATATTTTAATTCTAAGTACTCTAAGTAAACTCTGAGTGTTTTGTGAGTTAGTCGGAAACAAAAAAAATCCTTTTACTTCCTAGTCACACACTTAACTGTTGCAAAGCCACGTACTCACTATCGAACTGTATCATGAAATGTAAAAGCTTCGGATGTGGATGGTATAGAGCTCGAGTTGGCAGTCTAGCTCTATGCCATCCTGCTCCAGTTGACAGTCGAGTAACGTGGTTTTGAATTAGTCTATTCTTTAAATTAGGTGATATGTTGGAAAGTAAGCAAAGCCCTTCCATAATTGGCGTCTTTAGCGTGGATTTTGATTCTAAGTATATCGTTCGGGTAGAAAGCGATAGCAGTGACAACAACTTGGCAGGAGCAAGGGACAACCACATCGATCCATTCATTCTTTTAGTATAGCTCTAAAGAGCGCTCAAGTGTTGACCTCGTCATCTGACCGTGATTCAGAACTTAAGTGTTGTCCTCGGATCTTTCCCTTCGAGAATGATCCTAGACCTTCGCCAATAGCCTGTTGTATTGCTTAGTGCTACTACCTACCATCCTAACGATCTTTCGCACCTATTCAAAAATCGACTGACCCAAGGTCGACTGCCTTCTCCTTGGAGCCGCATTATACCTTTCTAAAATGGACTCCCTCAAAGTCATCTGCCTTCTCACAAAAGCCACACTGTAGTGAGTATGCAGCTTAAACCATAGCGTGACAAAAGAAATCTTAAATGTTTGGATGCAGAAATGCCTGGCTTTCAAAAAGGAACGGTATTCAGTTTAACAGCTTGTTTTTACTATTCAAAGTTATACAAGGTTCCGAGTCTAGGTTCAAGACTTGTTTCGTGGTAAGGTTGGTCGCTTCTAAATATCATTTAAAACTGCTGCAGGAAACCAAGCCTGATTGCCGGCAGCCCATTATGAGACTTGCACGCTAATACACATACAACATGACGTGAAAACATACAAAATTCAAAACGAAATTTAAAGCTGAAATAAGGAATGGAATCAGATCAAGGTAACTAAAATCATAACAATCATCAGAATTGAGTTATGCAAGGTTCTACATTTTTCTTAAAAAGGACATCTGATACAATTTCATATTTATTGGTTTCAAGTATCACAAATAGTAAAACAAAATCAAATCAAATGAGCAGGCCACGTAAAGTTATGATTTCTAAATAAAAACCTGCAACATATTAGAGTATCAAACAATTACTTTGAAACATTCCGATTTATTTAAAACAATAACATCTTATGCATCAATCAAAACACATGGCATGGCATTCCAATAAAATATCATGTTATAAATTATTCAATTCTTTTGTATACTTATGTAGTTTCACAATCCCCTGATACTGTTAAATAATGTGTTCACACGATTCGCAATTTTGAAAAATCTTGTTAAATTTTTTATTAAGTCAAATCTTCCCAAACCTTTGTTCTAAAAATTGGACTAAAATTTCCACAAAATCAAAATTTAATGTTGTGATTGGTTTGGGGTTTTATGGCGCAAGGATCATATTGGTCAAGCTGCTCCAAACACAAGACAGATAATGTCAAGTGGGAAAAGAAAGATCGCTTGGGCACCTGGGGTCGCGACCCTGTTTACTAGAGGCAACAAACCTATGGGAAAAGATCACTAGGGTACCTCGGGTTCGTGAAGCCCGTACACACCTAAAGATTTGCCCGCGAGGGTAGTATGTTTAGGAAGAAATTAAGTTAAACTTTAGAATGAAATATAACCAGTATCAATAGAAATACGACTCCTTAACTAAAGTTCCTTAAGCAGTAACTATATACTACACGATAAATGTATTACAATTAATTAGAAGAATCGATTTTTCACTAAAGTTTGAAGATATTTGAAATAAATAGTAAAAGCGTGTGTGCAAATATTCATTTCTAGTTAAACCATCATCTCAAATAAGTACATTGTAAAGCTATACTTAGGAGCGAAAATTAAACTTTACGTGTAATTTTGATATAAAAAGTAAATACATATATAACTAGAAAAATAAGAAAACCTCTGAGATTATTTTGTTCTATTTAGTTATTAATATTTCTCGATAAAAACTAAATTTGAAATTAAACTTAATGAAATATAAGCTAAATAAACTTAATAAAATAAAAACAACTATAATAAAATTGTTTAATATTTTAGCTTATTTAGTTATTAATATTTCTGCGCGATAAAACTAAATTTAAAAACTTAATGAAATAAAAACTAAATAAACTTAATGAAATAAAAACAACTATAATAGAATTGTTTAATATTTTAGCTTATTTAGTTATTAATATTTCTGCGCGATAAAACTAAATTTAAAAACTTAATGAAATAAAAACTAAATAAACTTAATGAAATAAAAACAACTATAATAGAATTGTTTAATATTTTAGCTTATTTAGTTATTAATATTTCTGCGCGATAAAACTAAATTTAAAAACTTAATGAAATAAAAACTAAATAAACTTAATGAAATAAAAACAACTATAATAGAATTGTTTAATATTTTAGCTTATTTAGTTATTAATATTTCTGCGCGATAAAACTAAATTTAAAAACTTAATGAAATAAAAACTAAATAAACTTAATGAAATAAAAACAACTATAATAGAATTGTTTAATATTTTAGCTTATTTAGTTATTAATATTTCTGCGCGATAAAACTAAATTTAAAAACTTAATGAAATAAAACTAAATAAACTTAATGAAATAAAAACAATGATAGAATTGTATAATGTTCTTTCAGTTTATTTAGTTATTAATATTTCTGTGATAAAACTAAATTTAAAGCTAAACTTAATAAAATAAAAATTAAATAAATTTAGAGTGAAATCAAACCAACAATAGAATTATTTAATGTCTTTAGCTTATTTAAGTTATTTGCGATAAAACTAAATGTACTGGAAATGCCCTTTATGGAATTAATAAAAATTCCACAAATGTGTCGTTTTCTAATATTAATTTAGAAGTTCGTACTTTACCATAAAAATGTTGTAAAAATCCCCGTTCATTAGCAAAAGAATTGATAATTTATCTTTTTGATATTGCTTTTATAAATAAATATATAACAGAATACACTGAATATTTACAGAGCAGACAATTTTAGAAGAAATAAAAATCCTTTGCTGCTTTTCCTTTCAACTTCACAAAACAAGTTAACATCACAATACAAGTAATAATGCTTCAATTCAAATCTAGTTTAAAATAATGTCCTTTACAAATTTCCATTTATCAGTTTAAAAACATAGTAACACAAAATTAAAAGTACATTTTAATGCAGCTATAAATTTTGCAATGATCATGTTGACTGTCCTGATATTACATTGGAAATGTAAAATAAGTTATATATATATATATATATATATATATATATATAATCAAATCTATCAAAGTTCCTCACAATATCTGGTTTAAGAATTTAATATCTAGATGGCACTATAAAAATATTTTTCCAAGTATTTTTCTTTGAACGCAAGCAGTGTTGGGCGTAATTCAACTCATTTTTTCAATCGATTCATTCGTTAGCTAATATTCAATCATGATTAAAGTTAATCAGATTGAGAAATTAGTCATAATCATAACTAAATCAATTAGTCATTAGTTTTAATCCATGAATACTTTAACTAAATTCCTACGGTAGTGGTGTACAAAATTACTTCGGTGATATTTCTTACTCTCAATTTGCATGGTTTTCTCGCATCGCGAATCGATTCAAGAATTTCATTACTATGAAACAAGCTAGTTTAACCAACATATTTGATCCTTTATTTTAAATCGTTTTAACTTAACTTTTGCTGCGTTGTGAATTTTGTTAAACTGCAGAATATAAATAAATATAATTCCTCATGTTATCCTCTTTTCAATTTACTGTAATTTTCCTCTTCAACATGAAGGTAGGAAGATATTTTGTTGCAAAACTTCACACAGGCATACTATTTTTACTACTGAATAGAGGCACAACTTCATCATTTTCATAATTTTTAGTCATTTTACTTAATTAAAACTCAAACTTAATCAATCATTAGTTAAAAATACGAATGTTTGAAGTTATATTATGGTTTTTAAGTATTTCAATTGAAATAAACCAGTCCATGTTGTCGAAGGCTGCTTTAATGTCAATGGTACAATTTCATAATTTTCATGAGTCATAATTTTCAGTCATTACTTAATTAAAACTCAAGCTAAATCAATCATTAGTTAAAAACTAATATACTCCAAACATTCATATTGTTAAGCATTTCAATTAAAATAAGCCAGTCCATATTGTCAAAGGCGACAAGTATACCGAGTTTGGCTTCCCTGAAGGTGTTGATATTATCAATTATGTTGAGAACCGCCTCCTCAACACAAACAAAAAAAATCACTAGTTAACGTGTAAGGACTAAAACTAATCAATCGTTACTCATTAGCCATGATTAATTTTTTAGTCATTAGTTCTCATTCATTAGTTAGATTAAACTTTGCCCAACACTGAACGTAACGGGATTTCCAAATCATAAATAATTCTACATAACGATTGGAGAAGGTATAACTCAAGATACCCAGACTTATGAGCAGGAATGAACCTTAATCAAGCCCTAAGTCTAGAAAACTTCCGCCGGTAATCCCAGAATTCGTGCCGACTCTCATAGCCTATAAAAACAATGGTAAAATACATACTATACATCTAAAATTTAAAACTCATTTCTTTTCACATAAACTTGAAATACAAAACAAAAACAGCTCAAAACACAATAAATAATGGCCTTCTAAACAAGATTATCAGTCAGTAGTACCCTGCACTTAGAACTGATAATTTTTTGTACATAGAATGTGTTTCGCTTTATACATCAAGTTCAAATGATACACTTATTGACATCACTTTTTTCCTGCGCACTGAATGAAAGCAGTGAACGATTGCAATAGTTCATTCCAGCGTGTGATGCTTCTTTAACATATAAGCTAATGTTTCATGGATATGGGCCCGACAGCAGACACAGAGTTACAATTAAAACTAGCATTGTACTTCGTACGCATTGGGCTGTTGCTTGTGGACCGAAAACATGTGGCTCAGTGACGGATTGGCTCAGGTGATCGGCCCGGGTAATATTACCATCTACCGGCCTCAGGGGTCGAGAACTTCGAAATGCTGAAAGTAAAATGTGTAATTTTAAACCAGTAAGGCCGATTCTTGACTTTTCATATCACTACTGTACGTTCCTATGTTTGGGCTTAGACTTCTTGCGCACCTTGGCAGTTGAATTCGGCAACTATATCAGCATCGTTACCAATTATAAAACAAAACCCTTGCTATTGTCGGTTATGATATAACAGATTTCGTTAACCCTCAAGTGGTTTCGACGAGATATCGCGTCCATCAAGATCTGATCAATTTATCTTCAATGACGAGATATCTCGTCATCAAGATATTGCTGATTTTTTTATGATGACGAGATCAAGATCTGGTGAAATTTTTTTCCAATGACGAGACATCTCGTCGAGACAATCACCTAGACAGTTAATTCTTTTAACATTTTATTGTTTTCTAATTGGAAAAGTCCTTAAAATGACTGCATGAAATAAATTATCCTGTCTAAAACCGCATCATTTTTTAAAGATATTTTTATTGAAAGGCCTGCAGGCCTCCTAGAAGCCACTGCCTTCCCGGAATTTCCCAGTGAGCCTGTCCGTCACTGATGAGGCCTTGCCATGCCTGTCTTCGATGTCTTTCAAAATTAATCATAATTTAGTATGTTTTCTGTTCAGACTAAAAATGAACAAGGTAAAACCGTAGGCTTTTCAGAAAATGTACAAGCTCTTTAATGTGGATAAAAAATTGCCTTTGCTTTTTTAAGTATCATTGGCAATTTTAAAAGTAATAAACTTGTTAAATTTTTAAAATTTAGAGATGCTTACTTTTAGAAGAATACCGCTGTGTTTATCAATTGAAAATTAACAATCTAGTATCTGAATGACTTGCGACTCACATTACTTGTATTAATCATTTTGGGGAGGAAAAAAGGTTAGATTTTTAAACACGTTTCTCCATTTTTGAAGCTTAGTACTTTTTAAAATAATTATTAAAAAAACATATATTAATATATTTATACCAGCTTAAATAGATTCAAATTGTATATAATACTTCAACATAAATAGTGAGAAAAAATTTAGTTAAGGTGCTTGGAATAGAAAACAGTTCTTATTCCGTAAATCATAATAAAAAGTATATATTCCTGATCAGGTTAATAACTACCTATATTATTTAGTAAAAAATATAAAACTTCAAAATAATGACTAATAGAAATTAAAAACTGGAAAAAAATCCCATTTAGTTGGAGTAAAATGTCCATTAGTCTTTACCATTACCTCTCTACCATTAAAGGTAGGTATTTAGTTAACGTCGCACTGGAGCAACACGACGGGTTATTGACGACGATCTGGGATCAAACCCAAAGGGAAAGATCCGAGGACATCACGTAATTTTGAACCATGGTCAGACGACGAGGTCACACCTGCTCTACCGTTAAAGAGCAGGGACTCTATTAGTTGTTATTTTGAAGCTTTGCAAATTTTACTACTAATTTGTTTATGGTTTTCATCTCACTATTATTTAATTTTTATTTATTAAATAGAACACAAGAGAGTTGATCAGTAATTTAAAATAAAATTATAAAAACTACGGAGTGTGTGCTTATAAATTTAATTATTCTATAAATTAATAATCTAAGCTTATAGATTTTAAAATTTTAGCCTATATTAGCCTAAATGTTGAAACGCAATAACAAGCAAAAAGTTAACGGGCATGGGTTTTTTTTATGACCCCCAGCCTACCAACAAGGATTTAAAGCCGAGCACGGTTAAGTCGGCCTCAAGTTCAGTTAATGTAGTTTTTTTTAATTCGTTTTTACGATAAACTAGATTAAAAAAACTCCAGGTTTTACCTTGCCCACAATTTTGAGCTCGTCTATTACATTTTACAAGAGTTCACCTCAATTGATCAGTCATCAATCACTACAAAGATAAATCCATGGCAATTCGCGTTTCATTACACGCTCAGTTTGGCTGCAGCATTGTGTTGTTGACTATTACTGCTGCTATTCGTGGTGTTGGTATTGTTTTGGTTGTTTTCGGCATTCCTCTGACTTGTCTTTTTGCTCTTCATGCGCCGATTCTGGAACCAGATCTTGACTTGGCGTTCAGTGAGGTTCAAGTTTCGAGCCAATTCCCACCTCTTCTGCTTCGAAACATAGGCGTTAAAGAGAAACTCTTTCTCTAATTCAAGTGTTTGAAACTTGGAGTAAGGCTTTCGTTTTTTCCGCACTGTAACAGTCCCCGTCCACTCCAAAGGATTGGTTGTGGTCATTGGTTCACCAACTGAAAAAAGACAAAAACACTCATTAGATCCACTTCTATGAGAGGCTCTTCTCTAAAGTTTAGGACTACATATTTTTGAATGAAATTGGATGTACTGATTTTTATATTTGTTTTGGAGGGCCTGAACTAGGGATGTAAGAGTTACCTTGAAGGAAAAACTTTAGATTTCAGGGTTGTGGCGTAAGAAAAAATTTCAAAAATTCACGTTTTCTTCTACATTATTCCCTATATCTCATAATTAGAAAGGAATATTGCATATCTTTTAGTTCAGGACCTAGCTTGTGTAGACTTTATGCTAAATTTTAGGTTTTATAATGTTTGAAGTAATAATAAATGTTTTTCATTAAGGTAATTTTTTACCTAGTTTCCAATTTTTAACGATTTTTTCAATAAATTATATTAATTTTTCTTGATTTTTGTTTTATGTGTTTTTATAATTTGTTTTACCTTACAAAGGAAAAATAGTATAATTTGAACATTTCTATAAGAGGACTCCTAACGAAGTCAGATCTTAAACGTTTTTATCCTACGCCACACACACATCAACCCTTTCACAATAACATACCAGCCAATATTTCTATTCTGGAAACCTTACAATTTTTACAGGATCATGACATGCATAGATCCGCGAAATGTGTAATATACAATTTAAAGCACCCATTTATACACAATCCCAAATATAGTGATTATTTTGCGTGTTTATAATAGCACCTAATTTTCAGAAGAGATAAGTACTTGCTTGATTCAAATAAAGTAAACTCTTATCTGGAATCTTGTTTTGAAAATTTTAAGACGAGGAAGAAATTGCACGGGGGGGTCAAATGTGTTGATTTTAATACTCCAATGCCTGCATTGTCTTGTTTTGCATAGGAGATCTATATTGTTTAATATTTGGTTTGGTACACTTAGTTCTTTGTTATCTATCGTTAATTATATCTAGACATTGTTTCATATTAACCCTCCTGGTTGGTTTTGAGTTTTGGGCCATATTTGACCAAGCTGCTCCAAACACAAGACAGATGTCCAGTAATTGTGAAAAGAAAGGATGGAAAGGAGAGAAAGATCTCTTGGGCATCCTGGGGTCGCGATCAACCCTCCTGGTGGTTGTCTCGATAAGGTACCTCGTCATTCGCAAAACTGACCAGATCTTGATGGACGAAATATCTAGCTTAGAAAAACTGACCAGATCTTGATCTCGTCATCAAAAAATTTGCAATATCCTGATGACGAGATATCTCGTGGAAACCATTTGGAGGGTTAAGAACCGTCAATTGCAGAACACAACCTTACAGAAATAAGTTTTCAGATCCTTTCAGATTATGCTTCTCGTTAGACACATGGTCTGAGAACACGCCATCTCTTGGATGGAAGGCGATCCTGTACTCACAAAATAGCGAGAAGCAAAACTGAATTTTGGAATGGGAAATTTCTATTTCGTTGGAGAATTTTCGTAGTATGGACTGTTTTTTACTAAAAGAGTAGTTGGGGTCGGCATCTCTATAAACACGTACCGGATCTCTTTAGAAAACAAAATTTGAGATTTAATTGTAAATTTTGCGAAACACTGCCAGTACAACCAAGCTAAAATCCGCACTGCCAAACCGTATAAGTCAAGTTTACAGGTATGCAATAAGTATTTGTCTGACAGCCCAATGTAATCTTGGAGCAAGAAATGAAACCTATCATCAGTATTATTCAATGTAACGTCAGTAAGAACAAGACAATTATTGAGGTAGGTTCCTACCATGTCAAAAAGGGGACAGATAAAGTTCGGCAGCCTGACAGGCCAAGTCGGTAGATGGTTTTGCAGGTAGTCGTATTATTCATGGCATCGTCAGTAGGAACAAGGCAACTATTGAGGTAGGCTCCTGTCATGTTAGAAAGGCGACTGAGGCAAGTTGGACAGCCTGACAGGTCAATTCGGTAGAGATGAAATAAGCTACCACTTCAAGAGCTAAATATAGATGGCGCTACTGGTTTTGTGATAGAACGTGTTTTCTCTAGCCAGTACACACCTAAAGATGAGACCCGTAGGGGCACATTAACAAAGGAAGCACGACACTTTGATAGTTTTTATGCATAGACAGCTAAGAATTATAAACGATTGTGTGCGAACACTAATTTAATTACAAATTAACATGGAGCTAATTACAATATCTTAACCTAGTTATTTAAATATATTTTATCATTTTGAATACGTAAATTTTGTTTTGAACAGATGGGGGTGGTATCCTCATTTGCCAAAGGTCATAATAAGTCTAGCTTCGTCTCTGCTTAAAAAAGCATTGTTTCTTTTGAAATTGTATTGCAATTTAGAAGATTGAGATATTAATGAGAAGTAGGAATATTTTTTATAAATTGTGTTGCAAGTTACTTTTATTTTATTTTCTATTGATGACAGGATTTTTCTAAAAAAATAAGTTATTAACCAATTAATTACTCCATATAAAAATAACTATATAAAGAAATTCTATACATTTTATTTATATGATAAATATATTATGCAAAAAAATATAAAATATATCTGATTTTTGATTAATTTTATACAAATTTATGTGTGGTGTTAGTGGGATCCAGTAACCTTATTTAGCTAGGTCCAAAAAATTTCATGCCCAGGTTATGGGTTAAAATCAAACTAACCTAAGCTGCTCGAGAACCAATTGGGTAGGTATTTTAAGTAACGTCCCTGGAGCAATACAACGGGCTATTGGTGACGGTCCGGAATCAATTCCAAAAAGATCCGAGGACAACACCACGTAATTTTGAACCACGGTCAGATGACGAGGCAACACCTGAGCTGGCACCCCACTCTCCAGACTTCCACACCACGCCAACGTGAGGACATTTGCGGCCACGGCGGATTTAACATGCACCAGCCCCCTTTGCACACGACGGTCTTTGGTTGGATTCAAACTCGCAACCCTCAAGTTGCAAATTCGTTACTCTTCCAACCGGGCTACCGTGGCCCGAGAACCAGATTGGAAAACATTGCTTAGGAATGGCATTTGTTGCGCTGTTCTATTTGCTCTATCATGTGATCAACTTTACTAATTCCTATATTGCATTCTAATCTCAAAAATTTACCCTGCCATGTTTCCTCATACATTAATGATAAATATTAATATTCAACATAAATCAAAACAATCTAGAAACTACACGATTTGCATATCTCATGTGCAAGTTTGAAGTTGTACGGTAATTTTAAGATATCAGTAGTAACCAGATCGAAAAATAAACTCAAAATTACGTCAATCCATAGTGGTGATACTGACATCCATCATAACACATTAAGTAAGGTTGAAGTGAGCTACGAAAATTTATACGACTGTCTGGGCTGAATAAATTGTCTGACGTAAATATTTCTGATAGCTCTTGATAAGATTATTGAATATAAATAAATAAAATTTCGTAACTGGTATTCACTTTATTTAAAAGGAAACTATCATTCAACAAAAAGGGAGTTAATTATTTTATAAATCACAATAAGAATATAATGATAAAGATTTTTTCTGTTATATTTTGTCTGATGAATGCAAACTTCTAAAGAATGTTAATCGTATCGGCAACTTGACTTTTAAGTATAAATATTAAAATCAACATTCCTCAACAAAAAAATTTCATATTTATGATGCATCTTTTAAATGGATTAAAATTGCAAAATCATATTTTTAGAATTTTTGCAACGAATTTACAAGCTGTACATGGCTGGCCATTTTTAAATAAAATGATTTAATGCAGAGCATATTTAAAAATTATCAACTTCAAAGACTTTCTTGTGCAAAAACATTTGATTTTTGCGCTAGGAAAAATCTAGTACAAGTATATTTAGTTAGCATTGCGGTAATAACACAATTTATCTGGTGTTCAAGCATGCAACACATCACGATAAAAGGTAAAATTTTGCCAAAATAGTGTTTACAAAACCAGACTTTTTTAAACACTTAGGGTATATGAAACTTATTGCAGTAGTAAAGTTTACCTTATCATCCAATAAGCAATCAAATATGAAAAAAATTGAACTGTTAAAAAATAAACACAAATGAAGGAAGGAAACAAAGGAATCCTGAAGATAATAATCTTAGGACACCTCGTAATCTTGAACGGTCAGATGACGAGGTTAACATCTGAGCTGGCACCCCACTCTCCAAATTTCCACACCACGCCAACGTGAGGACATTTGAGGCCACGACAAATTTAATTTGCTCCAGCCACACTTACGCAACGGTCTTTAGTTGGATCGAGTTTTGAACTCGTAATCCTCTGGTTTCTAATCCGTTACTCTTCCAAATAGGCTACCGCGACTCAAATTATTCGAAGAGACTGGGACGAAAGAATAGAAGTAGGACGTTTAGAACGTCTGGTTTTTCCAAAACGTAGAATTCTTTTCAGTCTGGAATTCACAGAAGTTAAAAACTTGTTTTTTGTAGGAAGGAATTCTTTTCTGTCCCTCTGAAAAGCTTTTCAACCGCTCCCCTTCCACTGTGAGCTCCCGAACTCGAGGTACCCTAATGGTCTTTTCTTTTCCCTTGGGGTTTACCGCCTCAGGTATACACAGGGGTCGCGACTCCAGTATTCCGTCTTTCTCTACATCCTTTCTGCTACAATTACTTAGCATTGTCGGACTTATGTTTGACGCAGCTTCGCCAAATATGGCCCTTGCACCAAAAACAATCCACTGTGAGCTCCAGTACCAAGTTAGATGATGGGCCTCGATACATAAGATCCCATCATTAAGCAATATGTATAAAGTATTCAGTGTTAACACAATTTTTACAACCAATATAATAAAAATCTATTCTGACCAATTTATACAAGTGATATCAAGCATTGCATTTCGCCAATTCTATTTACGCATTATTCGCTTAAGTCTAGAATGTAAGCTGTTTTTCACTTCAGAATTTTAATTTCCCGTTGACTCATAACAATCAATTTAAATCAGATAATTTGTAAATGTGGCCTTTATATAAGGTAGGTATTTTTAATTAACCTCACACTCTCTACTGGAGCAACACAACAGGCTATTGGCGACGGTCCGGGATCAAACCCGAAGGGAAAGAACCGAGGAAAACACGTAATTCTGAACCACTGTCAGATGACGAGATGACAACTGAGCTGGGGTACCCCACTCTCCAAATTTACACACCACCCTACGTGAGGGTACTTGAAGCTACGCCCCCTCGTACACGACGGTCTTTGGTCGAACACGCAACCCTGATTGCTAATCCATTACTCTTGTATCCGGGCTACCTCGGGCCCTTTGTATTAGGACATGTGTACAATAGGAGATTCAAAATCTCACGCGTTCACATCTCCGCCACATGTCCCTTACTGTATTTACAAAATGGGAAAACAGCACTTATATAAATCAGTTGGTTAAAGCTATTTTTTGTATCCAACATTAATATTTTTAACATTATGAAATTCCAATGAAACATTGGTAAATTTTAACAATAAAAATGTATACTATGTTGATAAAAACAAGCGTTTTTTGTTACAAATAAACGATTAGATTTGAAGAGTCCCAAATGAAATATTTAGTCGAACTGGTCCCATAAAGTTTTGATGGTAGATAGTTAAATTAACATCACACTGAAGCAACGCAACGGACTATTGGCGACGGTTCGAGATCAATCCGAAGGGATAGATCCGAGGACACTATCGTAATTTCGAACGGTCAGATGACGATGTCAACACCTGAACTGGCACCCCACTCCACGGATCCACGCCAACGTGAGAACATTTGTGGCCACGACAGTTAGCCCCTACGTACACGGTCTTTGGTTGCATCGAGTCTCGAACTCGCAACTCTCCAGTTGCTAATCCGCTACTCTTCCAAGCTTATACAGTAATACCTCGAAGTTACGCGATAGGTGGGTCAGACGAAAATCGCTTAAGTCGAATTCGTGTATGTCGGGGTACAACTTTGCATATAAATACATACACATTTTGTTTAATTGGGACCAAGGACTAACAAAAACACTAGTTTAGAAGAAAAATATTTAATAAAATTGCAGTTCTTTATACATATTAATACAAAATTTAAAAAAATAAATGACTTACGTAAAAAGTTATTTCGATGTCGATGGCTTCATAAAATCTAACAAATTCGTCTGACGACACAATGCTTTTTTTCACGCAGAATTTCTTCGTAACAAGCTAATAATTTTTGTATTCCTTGCTTTGTAGCTATAACGCGTGCTTCGTTGTAGTCATAAAATTTGTAATCCCCTTTCAATTGAGCTGAAACACCTGTCAAGATTGCAATTGTCATGTGCTTTTCTGGTGGAACTGGGTCTAAAGTGTCGGATACTTCAGTGACGTTTTGCTCACACATCTCTATGAGCTCATCAATTGTCAGCTCCTGACTATGAATCCAACAGCTCGCAGACATCACCATTGACTTCCAAATCTAATTGCCTCGCAAGATTAACAACTTCTATCACATGAGCGAAGGGCCGCGGTGGCCCGGTTGGAAGAGTAACGAACTAGCAACCGAAGGGTTGCGAGTTCGAATCCAGCCAAACACCGTCGTGTACAAAGGGGGCTGGTGCACGTTAAATCTGTCGTGGCCTCAAATGTCCTCACGTTGGCGTGGTGTGGAAGTTTGGAGAGTGGGGTGCCAGCTCAGGTGTTGCCTCGTCATCTGACCGTGGTTCAAAATTACGTGGTGTTGTCCTCGGATCTTTCCCTTTGGGATTGATCCCGGACCGTCACCAATAGCCCGTTGTGTTGCTCCAGTGTGACGTTAATTGAAATACCCAACCCAACCCACATGAGCGAAATGCGCCCGATTCGTATCACAGAAAGCGGCAGTGTTGCCAAACGAAACATTCAAGAACAGCGTACTCCGAGTTTGCGTAAATCGGGGTATTACTGTATTTTTGTAGAATAATTTGAATGAATAATTTTAAGACCATTTGTCCCTTTAAATAGCCTTGCTCAACGAGAGTCGATAAATTGAGTGATAAATAGCAAATTGAGGAATCTGGTTGTCCTGCTTTCTTCACGCAGCTAAAGCCCGAAGACCCGCCCTACAGCTCTTAGTGGCAAATTTTGATCGATGCTCCGACACCGGAACGCCCTTGCGGCAAAGCCTGAGGACTGAGACAGAAATTCTTGTGTGAACAGTTGACTCTGAATAGATAGGCTCCTCTTGGAACACAAAACCACGATCTAGCCGATAGTCAAAAGTATTTCAAGCCTCTGGCGAAAGCTGCATGTTTCCCACGAGACCGAGTTGGGGTAAAAAGATCGAAAACGTGAAGGCGAATATCTGCTTTTAAAAATATTCTACCGAATTAGAACTATTTATAAAGGATTTACCATTCATATGATGAACTTGTAGTTTTATACAATTTTTAATAAAAAAAATGTAAAATAATTAAATGCTCATTTATGCCTAATATGTCCACTGTAAAGTATGGGACAATCAGAGATATTAGTTGACAGGACTGTCACAGTCAAAGCACTTGTGAAATAGCATTAGTAGCATATCTGTTGATAAGTCTCTTAAGTCCGAAGCCACGGTAGAGCGATTGGAGACTAACGGACTAGCAACCGGAGAGTTGCGAGTTCGAATCCAACCAAAGACCGTCGTGTACAAAGGGGGTTGGTGCATGTTAAATCTGTCATGGCCTCAAATGTCCTCACGTTGGCGGAGTGTGGAAGTTTGGAGAGTGGGGTGCCGGCTCAGGTGTGACCTCGTCATCGACCGTGGTTCAAAATTACGTGGTGTTGTCCTCGATCTCTCCCTTCGTGTTTGATCCCGGACCGTCGCCAATAGCCCGTTGTTGTTCCAGTGCGACGGTAATTAAAATACCTACCTCTTAAACCCTATTTTAGTTGCTCGGACAAAAATCAATCGACTGAAACACAAAATGTGCAATTTAAGTATGAAACACGTTGAAGACCTCACCAAGAAATTAAAAAATTTTAATTACAAATTCGTTTAACCCCTTGGGAACAGATTTATTTGAAAAAATTCTTGCGTTTGGAAAGGATTTAATTTGCTGATGCGCGGAATAGTATATAAAGGCAGTAGTATATCCTAGTTTTAACTAGACGAATTAGACTCGTCATCCGTAACTTAGGCAAAACAAGTGCATGGCGAGTCTCAGTCGTCAAATTTACCCAAGGGGTTAAAGTGTTCATGGAAATCTAACAACCACAGGTTCTGATGTTTTTCTTTCACGGTTGCCACGGCTTGGCGCCAAAACGTCGAAATTGGCGTCCCTTGGAAAATGTTCTACCTAAAGAAAAATCTGAAAAGGTAGATAGTTAATTAACGTCACATTGGAGCAACACAACGGGCAATGGTTTAGGATCAATCCCCAAGGAAAAGATAAGCAATTTTGAGCCACGGTCAGATGAAGAAACGAAAATCCGAAAAACATTTTTTCAGTCCGCTATTAATTAAAAAAAGGGCTGAATTGTCTTTTGTCTTTGGTAAATTTTCAAAAGTCACCAAAATTTTGACGGTTGGATGGGGGGTTTTATGGCGCAAGGGTCATATTTGGCCATGCTGCGCCAGACACAAGATATACAGCATCAAGTAATAGACACACACAATGAAACTTACTGACACAGGAATCGAGCCGCCTACAACTCGACGATTGCCAGCGCAGTGGGTATAATCACTGAGCCACAACGCCCCATTAAAATTTTGAAAATAGTAGCTTTTGAGACAATTTTGCATTAAAAGATAGTCGCCAAGGTTCAAAAATAATAGCAAAAGTCGCCTGTGTGTAATGGAAATAAATACATCTATTGTTTATTAATTAAAAAACTTTTTTGAATTTGCAATCTTCTCTTCGAGTACACTTGTCCCGAATTTGGAGGAATATCTGTTATTTTTCCTATTCAAAAGGGGGCCCGGTTGGTAGAGGAACGGATTACCAACCAGAGGATTGTAAGTTTGAAACTAGGTTCAACCAAAGACTCGTGTACACGGGGGCTTGTGCACGTTAAATCTGTCGTGGACTCAAATGTCCTCATGTTGGCGTGGTGTGGAAGTTTGGAGAGTAGGGTGCCAGCTCAGGTGTTAACCTTGCCACCTGACCGTGGTTCAAAATTACGTGGCGTTGTGCTTGGATCTTTCCCTTCGGGATTGATCCCAGTTGGCTGGTTTTCGGGGTTTTATGGCACAAGGCCATATTTGGCCATGCTACGCCAGACACAATACAATATCAGGTAATTGACGCACATAGTGAAAGCTTTACTGACACAGGAGAGAAATACACCCAGGGAGGAATGCACCTGGCAGGAATAGAAACTGTGCCACCTACAACTCGAAGGTTGCTAGCGCAGTGGGCATACCCTCTGAGCCACGACGGCCCGGGATTGATCCCGGACCGTGGTCAATAGCCCCGTTGTGTTGTGCCGGTGCGACGTTATCTACCTACCTGTTCAATAGGAGCTATTTCAGGCTATCAACACAATGCGACCAGAGATATGGCTGTGAAATGCTTAAGCAAATTTTGTCAGCCTTTGATATATATCTTGGGGACTTTTCCTGTTCCGGTAGTGACTGATTAGTCGGACTCCCCATGAAAAAGCCCTTGCAATATCTCTCCCACAAGTATATTGCGCAAGAAGCTCGAGGGATCACTAATTAAATTCTACCAAGCGAATGTTGGGGAACGAAGCAATGAACCTTTGCGCAACAGTACGAATTATGTGAATTGCCCCCCAAGAAAAGCAGTTGTATCCCCTAATGGGCAGTTGAACTCTCCTCTGCCTCTTCCCCATAATCCGAAGGAAACTGCTTATGATTTAAGAGTGAAGGCTCTTTCCATTCGAGTCACTAATAGTCACCACTCGTAATGATGGTCGCCATTTTCACCGGAGTTATCTAATTATCGAAGCTATCAGTGGACAGAAATGGGTACTAAATACTTTTTTCAGTGATCTTCGATGAAAGAGATTTGACGAAAGGTGAGGAGATTAAGGGATAGTATCTATAAATATGGGTACCCTTGAAAAATCTTCCAGTCTACGTCAAATTCTCATCTCTTGTATTTGAATTTTGGATCCAGGAGTTACATTTTACCCAGAGATGGGCCGAATCGAATATTTGGAATTCGAGTATTTTTAAGTATCGAGTAAGTATTCCAATACATAAACAAAAACGATTAATCGATAGAAAGAATCAGCCAACTGCGATATAAGGCTGTTAAAAAAAATAACACTTCGTTGTTCGGAACTTCGCATTATGGTGGTTAGTGCACCCTTGGAATTGTGATATAGTGGATTAAAGTTCGAACCCACTGCAAGAAGCAACCAGTGGATCGTTGTATTATTTATTCTACATGCAAATGAAAAGTTTTGACACACGATCAACATGGATACAAATACAATGCAACACTGCCACTTTGATATTCAAATACCTAGGATGAATACTTTGATATTCTATTACTTTAACTGCTTCCAAATATGAGGAATACAACGAATACTTTTAAGAATCGAGTACACGAGTACTTATGTATTCGAATATATACTTCCATCTCTAGATTTTTACCACCAAAGCACGACAAAATTAGTGCATTCTTATAAGGTGCTTAAGGGTTAGATGTTTTCAATAATTTTCTCAGATTTTATTATGTATGGCGCTGAAACTCGTTTTCCCATTTCTTAAATATATTTACCCTCAAATAAGACACCTTTTAAGAGATATTACTTAATTCAGGCACAAAACCAAAAATCTAAACAAAATATAACTTCCGAACTCAATAGATAAACTGCTATCATTCATACCAAAGACAAACAGAAAAATTTCTCGAGTCGTGCTTTTAAAAATTATATATATAAACTATTATATAAATCTATCTACATAATTCCACTATTTATCAATTGTTCCTACTACCGCTGAACGTAGTACCTAAGTTTATACATTGTAGACCAATTTTCTATACGATAAAAGAAAGAGAACGAACGGTTCCCGATTAAAAGCACTTATTTATTTGTTTTGTAAAGGACTAAAAGTTTGGTGCATCGATTCAATACAACTACGTTTGTCTGCCTTTAGACCTTGTGCCATAAAACTCCACAACTACCAACCATCAATACAAATACAATACCACTAGAGTTAAAAACCGCACACATTCCGAGAAACAAGCTGGAATGAGTCCAAGCAGGTGGGATCTGATTGGATGCCACTGGACACAAAAAATAACCACTGAAACCAAAGGAAATAATTCTTGGAGTATCGTTGGTCACAAATTTGTTTTGTTAAGTCTTCCTGATATATACCACACATCTTCCTTCCAAAGTCTGGAATTAGTTTATGATCCTAATATTGTAGAGTGAAAAGAAAGACAGGATTAGAGATAAAAATGCGCGTTGGGTAACGTAGAATGATTTCCCCATTCTGGACCGCTAATATTAACTTTCAGTCTGGAGTCGTGTCTGCTGCGGTCTTTTCGTTTTTATTTTGCAAAATTTTTCCTTCAAATTAAGAGTTCGTTCATGCGTTTTCTATTCTTCGACTAAAATTGCCTGGAACTTAGAAGGCCAAAGGTAGTTTCGCAGTTGTGACGAATTCACTTATTCCGTGAAAAATTACCCTGGTTTGGATTTTTTCCGTGATCCTGACGAAAATGCGAAATTGGAATGGATATGCGCTTTCGAGAAGCATAGATCGTCTGTTTAGAGCGGAATCTCATTAACTTATACTATTGCGGGGATGTTTGGTTTGGGGGTTTTATGGAGCAAGGGCCATATTTTGGCCATGCAGCGCCAGACACAAGACATACAATATCAAGTAATAGACATACACACACAATGAAAGTTTTACTGACACGGAAGAGAAATACACCTGACAGATATCGAACTGCTCCTCCTACACCTCGAAGGTTACTGAGCCACGACGGCTCTCATTTTTGCGGGGTAGGTAAGTATTTTAATTAACACCACATTGGAGCAACACAGCGGGCTATTGGCGAAGGTCTAGGATCAAACCCGAAGACATTTTTGAGGGACACTAGGTGCTTATTTCATGATGAGGAATGAAGTCAGTAATTTCTGAAGTCATAGTAGTCTGTTTTAGAGGGTCTCTAAAGCACAGTCTGAAGAGTAACGGATTAGCAATAGGAGGGTTACGAGTTCGAAACTCGGTCCAGCCAAAGACCGTCGAGTTCGTGGGGGCTGGCATACATTTAATCTCTCCTGAACTCAAATGTCCTCAGTTGGCATGGTGTGGAAGTTTGGAGAGTGGGGTGCCAATGCTATTCAAGATGAACGTCTGCCATCTCAGATGTTGACCTCGCCATCTGACTGATTCAAAATTACGAGGTGTTGCATACGGATCTGCCCTTTCGGGTTTGATCCCGGACCGTCACCAATAGCCCGTCGTGTTGCTTAGGAGCGACGTTAATTTCTAACTTACCTACCTTTGGTAAGGTAGTTAGAAATTAACGTCGCACAAGACCCACCCACAAGGGGCTATTGGCGACGGTTCTGGGTCAATACTCAAAGGAAAGATCCGAGGACAATACCACGTAATTTTTAACCGCGGTCAGATGACGAGGTCAACGTCTGGGATGGCACCCCACTCTTCAAATTTCCACACCACGCTCACGGGAGGACATTTGAAGCCAGGAGATTCAACACACACCAGACTCCGTGTACATGACTGTCTGGTTGGACCCAGTTTCGAGCTCGCAACCCACCGAATGCTAATCCGTCGCTTTTCCAACTTGCTACCCGACCCAATTTCGGATCTGACACATCACCATTTCCCAATTATTCTTTAGTTTTTCTGATTCGTTAAACGATAGCTACATGTGTATGAAGTAAACCGCGATTCAATTTTTGTTTAAGATCACTAGGGCCGCGGTGGCCCGGTTGGAAGAGTAACGGACTTGCAACCGAAGGGTTGCGAGTTCGAATCCAGCCAAACACCGTCGTGTACAAAGGGGGCTGGTGCACGTTAAATCTGTCGTGGCCTCAAATGTCCTCACGTTGGCGTGGTGTGGAAGTTTGGAGAGTGGGGTGCCAGCTCAGGTGTTGCCTCGTCATCTGACCGTGGTTCAAAATTACGTGGTGTTGTCCTCGGATCTTTCCCTTTGGGATTGATCCCGGACCGTCACCAATAGCCCATTGTGTTGCACCAGTGTGACGTTAATTGAAATTCCCCCCCTTTAAGATCACTTGGAGTTGAGATTATGTCAATCAGCGACTAGAGCTTCGTGTGGCTTTATAGTCGAGGATGGTTAGCAGACGGGATTCTTCTTGGAAATGATTAAAACAAAAAAGTTTTTTGAATATCTGAAACAATAAATAGATGAATAAGGTTTGGAATTATTTGATTACATGCTCGCCAAAACCACTTGGAGGGTTAAGTACCTTCAATTGCAAAACACAACCCTACGAAAATAGATTTGTCGATCGTTTCGGATGACACTTGCTAGTCACGTGGTCTGAGAACACGCCACCTGTTTGGAGGAAAGCGATTGTGTAATTACACGAAACCGTTGGAAGAAAAAGCTAATTTTGAAATGGAAATTTCATTTTCAGTTGTAAAATTTACGTTGCACGTAATGCGGATGTTTTTGTAGAAACTGCGTAAGTCGTAATTACATCTCTGTAAACATGTATCAGATATCTTCTGAAAACAAATTTGAGATTTATTTGTAAGTTTCACGAAAATCCATACCTTACCATCTGACCATACAATTTAGCCAAAATCAGTAGATCGTAAGGCCAAACAGTATGGATTAGGTATTGGATCTAATGACGCACACACACACACACACACACACACACAAGCAGCTCTATCACAAACAAATATTTTTCTATAAAGTAGTCATGACTAAAGTGTGTCAGTTATGACGGTATTTCGGTCGTTATAAGAGTTTGAACAAATACACGAAGTCGTAAAAATGCTACACTGGGGCGCCTGCACGAGCTAGTTGCTGTCTACATAAGTCCCGGTGACTTCTGCCCATAACAAAGCGAAATCGATTAGGGAGTAGACTATTTGTGAAAATAAATCTAAAATACCACCAAGTACACTTTGAATCGCAACCACGCCTTTTTTCTCGTATGGTTTCTTGGATAAATTTAGCCTTGCGATTTTTTTTATAAAAACGTTTTTATCTTATGTCCATCTCCTGCCATCAGTCGACGAGCAGCCCAATAAAAGTCTGAAGGGATTAAATATGGTTTAAAAACATTATCTACAGTATAATTTGAAATTGTTTTGTCAGAATTTCACTGCAGACCCTTGAGTTGATATCCAATCATTTCATACAGTTCCCAAATGGGGCAGATAGCTGTTCTTGCTACTCCAATACGATGTGTCTGTAGGTAATCTTGCCGGTGAGAAGTCGAAAAGCAAGCGACTTCTACAGCTCTGGACAAAGAACCTGGGATATGAGCTTCATTCCTCAAAAAACACTCCAGTTGATTTCTGTAGACATTTCTTAGCAGATTAAAAGTGTATTACTCCTTACAGTCGAACTCGTAAGCTTCTTGATATTGTGTAGAGACAAAGGGGATTTAGTTTGGGAACTGTGCTCCAGCCTTAGCCAATTGATCAGCTTTACTCCATATACGCTGTACTGACAAGTCACCGGACACCTAGAGTAGAAATTGAATATGGCATTTATTTTGGGGTCTGACTAAACTTAAATTTTCTATTTCAGAGTCCACATCCACGAGGGTAACTGACTGAAATTTAAGAAAGGAATGGTCCCAATGACTGTGTTGGTGGTTTATGGAGCGCATGGTCCCGAAGGGGCCTTAATCTCTGGTGTTGAACTTGAGGCTTGATATTTTGGTTTTGCCCTGGTAGTTAAATAAGAAAATTGGGTGAAATAATTGGTCATTGGGGTCTAATTCTTAGTGTTGATATCAGCAACACATTGCAGAAAAGCAATGAAAGTAATCGGAAGTTAAATAATTCAAGATTAAAATTAAAAATTTGAAATATGAAAGTGGGTTTTCAGCTGGCCAGGAGGGTTCTTCGTGGTCTGTTCTTATTTTGAGGGAGGGTCGGATCATATTTCAATTTCTCGAACAGCTGCGTTGTTATTGTTCTCAATTTGATTGAAGAAATTTTGTGACAATTTTTTAATGAAGAGTTGGATAGAAGCTACTTTGAGGGAATTTGAAATATCTTTATTGCGGTAAAACCATCTGGATTTGGAGATTTGCCTGCTAATGAGATTTGGCAGCTGTTCTATTTTTTAACATTTGTTTCATTAGTATCCCGAAAAAAAAATTGGGCAAGCATGTTGACTGGTCTTACGAAGTATAAATAAATGAGTTTTTTGTTGTAGATTCATAGTGTTGAGCTCCGAGAAGTGAGTGGTACAACACGAAGGAAACTTTCCGAAATTTGTCTTGTAAATACTGTATGTGTGGCTTCCAGTTAAATTGAGTTTCTACGGTAAGTCCTAAGTTTTGGTCTGTAGGGAGTAAGGGATGGTTTGTCCGTAAAGTTTGAGTGAGGGTAGTTTGGTTGGATCTTTACGGTGGAACAGGATAGCCGTTGTCTTTTCTACATTAAGTTTTATTTTCCACTTTACAAGCAAGGAATGGTCCTACAGAAACATGCAACCTTTTATATCAAAATCTAAACACTGAAATAGCAGTCACTTTATTATCCCTAAATATCCATATTCGAATCCGTCGAACCAATGAACGACGAGAACGGAAGTGATTAAACCTGTCAATCATTCCCATTTTCGTTGCTCATTGGTTTGGCGGATCCCAAAAAAAAGATAATTTGAAAAGCCGCAAATGTAAATGAGCCTTTAATCAAGAGTACTGAACCTAAAAACCCAGTACGGTTTTGAACAAAAAGTTCTTGGATTCAGTTTAGTCCTGAATAACTGAATTTGACTTTTACGTTGGCGTGGAAGTTTGGAGAGTGGGGTGCCAGTCCACAGGTGTGACCTCGTCATCTGACCGTGATTCAAAATTACGTGATATTGTCCTCGGATCTTTCCCTTCGGGTTTGATCCTGGACCATCGCGAATAGCCCGTTCGTGTGTCGAATCGCGTTCCAGTGCGACGTTAATTTAACTACCTTCCCACCAGTAATTTTTAAACATAAAAGGTTTAGATGTTAAATTAACCTGTGATTATACCTTTTATGCCCCATTGGATATAACCCGACACACAATAACCCGATTTCTGACTGGTCACGGTTGTTTGGCTTAACCCCCCACCGCCTAAAACTTCTGCATAGCTCCTACTGCTATTCCTTTGTCCTAAATCTCAATAAATGGATATCCGTCAAATGCAAATTTGTACTGCGTCCTCTAGTCTGGACCTATGAAGCCGATACTGGGATTAGAGGACGGATGGGCAGTTCATTTTTCTATTTCGCTTGTCTTACCTTTTTTTATCAATTTTTGTGCGTACTTTTGTTACTACCTTTGTATTGTGTATTTTATTTTCTTACCAGTCATTGTATCCGTCGTGGATATGGCCACTGTGCTAGCAACCTGGGAGTTGTAGGCGGTGCAGGTTCGATCCTTATCTGGGTATATTTCGCTCTTCTGTGTTAGTAAAATTTTCATTATGTGGCATGTCTATTACTTGACGTTGACACAGCGCAGCATGGCCAAATATGGCCCTTGCGCCATAAAACCCCATTACCCGCCATTGGAAATTTAAAAAACATGTTAATTGACACGAAAAAAATTATATCTAATTTTGTCCTCCGAAATAAAATGTTGACAACGTTACTACTGCTTTTGGTAATATTTGGTCGTAAGAATAATGCAATTACTTTAAATATTTGTTTTAATTATGTTTTATTGACAAACTCGGGTTTTTTAGTCACTGATTTACGTATAGGCAAAGAGATCAAAATGTTTCAAAATGGCCGATCTAAACCATTTGCTGGTCTCGAAGTCTTGAGACAGGCTAATTGAGGATCGACGCCATGCATTGTAAACATCGGAAAACTTGAATTCCGAGAAACTGCACTATCCCATTCATCGAAAACACAAATTGGTTCTCTACCCGTTTGAGCAAAGAAAGATTAATAATGTCCTCGGGTAACTTTCAGGCCAACAAAAGAAAAGCTCTGTGGATTTTTCACTCCTTTCAAGGACATCCATTTAGTAAAAGCATCGGTTCCACAAAGAAAAGGGTCGAAGCTGGTCCACCAATTAATTCCAGGAGGTCCGAAATGCGGAAAGTGTGAAGAAAGAAACCAAACACCTGGAACAATTCTATCGTCCCTCCGCTGGTCAAGAAACTGACCTTCCCATCCATTGCCTAAGGTTTGGGCAATAAGCCTGAGCTTGATTCTCTTCGCAATTGCTTCTTCAATCGAGGTGCGAGTCAAGAAAGAGTGCCGTAAGGGGGGGAATTCTTTTCAGTTGTCGAGTTTTCAGAAGAGGAGACGATATCAGTTTCTCGTAAAAACAGGGAAGAAATAAGATTCTCTTGCGCTCCTGCAGGCTGCCTTCAGGCTGGGATTCTCTCCTTTCAGAGCTTTCTACCCCAGATAAAGCTTCTGTGACTAGCTAGCCATTTGACCCAGCTGGGAACATTTTTCTCCGAAAACGCGTTTTTTGAAATTGCAGATTGTGTTGATACTTAGGAGGAATTTATCTCTTTGCGATTGAGTCTTGAAAAGAGACTGATCTGGAAAATCTGTTTAAAGAAACGTGTCATTGTTTCGTTTGCAAAGGTGTAGTAAGTCAACATCGAGATTTTGATAAGTTGCTGCGCTATTTATGTTATTTCCTGTCTGTTTTGCTGATCGATTGGCTAAGCTGGAACAGTTGCCTAAACCTAAATCCCCTTTGCCTCTGCGTAACATAAGAGGCTTATCTGCTAGTCTATCAAGTCTAATAGATTTTCAAGATACAAAGAGATGTCTACAGGTTGGTTGATTTGGATTTTATGGATCAAGATCCAAAAGAGGATAAGCTGCATCAAACACAAAACAGTAAAATTTGGAAATTGACTTAAAAGAATAAACTAGTAACCAGGTCAACATTAAAACAGAAATTCAATGGATAAAAACCAAATGAGATACATAAAAATTAAATATGAAGGTAAAATTTTAACCACAAGAAATATAAACTATTTTTTCCATCTTAGTTGATAAAACTTTATGGAAATCAATTTAAAATCTTATTATATAAGTGATAAAAATCCTGAATGATGAAGAAATCTAAAATGTAGTTGATAGGAGGTTGACCCAACAGGTCTAATAAAATTAGTAATGAAGTTTTTTTAAAAAATGTCGATAAAAATGTCTAAGACCTGTACAAGAAGTTAAAATATGATGGATGGAAAGGGATTCTTGTCAATTCTGGCACTATGGAGCGATTTCCCCGACCAGTAAAAATCTGTGACAGATGTCTACAGGAAAGGACAGGAATGTTTTATTGAAAGATGAGGCTTGTTACTGTTGGAGTCGCTTGTTTTCAACTTTTTACCGGACATGACTATAGTCCGAGTATAGATAAACTATCAAGAATCTAATAGATTTTCAAGAGCTTCAAAGAAATGTCTACAGGAAAGAACAGGAATGTTTTATTGAGAATAAAGCCTGTTGCTGTTGGAGTCGCTTTTCGACTTCTCGGCCGAATTTTGGTGTTAGCTGATCACAAAATACTAGCAGTTAATATCGCTATCGCAAATTAGAAGTAACCGTTAGCATTGTTGTAAAATAAACGCTTTACCCATCTCTAATTTAGAATAGTCCGGATTTGGCGAGTTGGCATTTGAGTCACGTGGTTTCGAGCGAGTCTATTAGTTAAATTAGGGGACTGGTAGTACAGAAACAAATCCCTTCCACAATTGGCATCTTTAGTACGGAGTTCTAAAAATGCCAATTGTGTCTACCCGAACGATAAAGTTTATCGTTCAGGTAGGTATTTTAATTAACGTCACACTGGAGCGTTTATCGTTCAGAGCCAAAAGGATTGAAAGATTGTTTGCTGAGCAATAGCATTGATAATGAGTTGACAGGGGGAAACATTCACGATGATTTCCATTTATGCTTTAGCGTACGGCAGCCTTCTAAAGCGCTTTAACTCCTATTCAGAAGTCAACTGCCCAAGGTCGATTACATTCTACCTGGAGCGGTACTATACCCATAAAGGCACTTACATCGTATCCCCCAGGAGTAGCGAAATCAACTCATCTGTCTTCTTTGCGAACTGGACGAAATGACTCGAGACCCCCTCAAGGAAATGACTGGAGACCCCCTCAAGGACTACCCTAAAATTCTTGACAATACAGTGTTGTAAATATTGTAGACAGTGCTGTTAAAAGATACCTCAATACTTCACCTCTATTGGGTTGTCGACTGATATCAAAGTGATCTAAGATGCGCGTAGAGAAAAAATACTTTGTTTCACGTACTTAAACATCTGATACTTATATACGTATATGAATGTACCTGAAAAAGAAAAAAGCGCAATTGAGTAAGTGTTAAGGAGTATTTATATTAACAGTGCACAACTACCAACTATTTGTTATTAACAGTGTAACTCAAATTTCCTGGTTTCTTTTCTAGCAAGATAAGACAGGATATTTTTCTAAGGGATTGGGCTTGAAGTTATTGTAATCGTACTTAAGATTAACGTTGATGTTTTTTATATTACGTGGAAAGTCACGAACGCGGTGTAACGTAAAGTCAATGTAATGAGGAGAAAGTTGTGAAAATTTTAACCCAGTTACTTCATGATTTTTTTTAATAAAAAAGCAGCATGGACGCATTGCATAAACTTAAAGGTTACAAGATGATGTTCTTAAACAGTGTTGATTGATAGTTTTGATAGTATAAACTGCTCAATCTCAATGTGTTTCACGAAAAAAATATTTACTCTTAAAAAAATTAAGATGACTTTTGAAGAATAAAACTAGTTTCCTACGAAATATATTTAAACAGTTGCGATGGAACTATTTAAATGACCAAATATTTACTAATCAATAATGGTTAAAATAGCCCATACTAATTAATAGACTTTTAATTAGTATGGGCTATTTTAACCATTATTGATTAGTAAATATTTGGTCATTTAAATAGTTCCATCGCAACTGTTTAAATATATTTCGTAGGAAACTAGTTTTATTCTTCAAAAGTCATCTTAATTTTAACTTAATGCTAATTAATAGACTTTTAATTAGTATGGGCTATTTAAAAAACAGCTTAAGTAACGTAGTAAACAAGATGCTTTTAACAAGTTCCACTCTTAAGAATTCCACTTCATAATTAGTAGATTAGATATTAGATATTTAATCCATCATAAGTTACATGTGCACATATGTCCAAAAATTAAGGATAATTCTGAATTCGTATCAAACAAGGTCACCTGATCTAAATCCAATAGAGCATGCTTAGGATGCTCTCTGGCATCGCATTTCAGTCTACACACCACCACCAAGGACCACACAAGAGCAAAGTCTTAATCTAGTGTGAGAATGGGACTCCTTATGACAGGAACTCTTGGAGAGCCTCGTGGAAAGCTTGTCTGCACGTTATGAGTCCTGCCATTGGGTTAGAGGCTAACACATTCACGATAGTTAAACATCATCTGCGAAGGTCTAATGCTAAACGATGATACTCTATCCTTTATGAGATAAGAGGACTTTTCTGGCATTTTGTATAAAAAGTTCTTGATAGGTGTTAATTTATTTATATCAAAATATTAAACCTTCCCCTTTACCCGTTGATTTTTATTAATGTCAGATACATTTTAATCAAGAAATGTCCCCATTTCTACATGTCTTAAATTGTGCGATTTTTCTCCTATTAAATAGCAATCAGCCTAAAAGAGCACACGAATAATATTATGTAAGTAGAGTTCCTTATTTGAAATTGTATGTTCTTAACTTTGTTTCTATATTTTGATTTCATACGAACTTTTCCATCTCAAAATGTAAAGTACCACAGTGAGGCTTCGGTAATACGGCAGTTGACCTTGGGAAAGTTCATTCGTACAAAGGTGGTAAGGCTCTAGGGAAAGGGCTGTCATACTCAAAATTTATGATGATCGCCAAAATTGATTACTTGTTTCGCCGACTCGTAATCACTGCTACGGCTTCCGGCATCTAAATATAAACTCGGAACCAGAAACTATTCTAAGGACGCCAATTGTGGGGCGCATTGTTTACATTTAACCTGCCCCCTAATTCAACCCAGACTCTCCCACAACCACGCGACTCAAATGCCAACAAGTCGGACTGTTTCAACAGAAAAGAGTTATCTCAAACTGAAATAAGTGCGATAAAGGTACAGGGAATTTTTTTAAGTATGAAAGAGGGGGACCGCGTTAAGGTGTGAAATATTTCACATTAAAGCCACACAAAACGAGTTAATGAAAAACATCTCGGGCTTATATAAGCGCACGCAACCTATATTAGAGCGATGCCAAAAGCCGATTTCCTTGCAAAGGGCGCATTGTTTACGTTTAACCTGCGCCCTAATTCAAACCATACTCCCAAAACCACGTGACTCAAATGCCAACTAGTTATCTCAAACTGAAATAAGTGCGATAAAGGTACAGGGAAATTTTTAAGTATGAAAGATGGGGACCGTGTTAAAGGTGTGAAATACTTCACAATAAAGCCACACAAAACGAGTTAATGAAAAATATCTTGGACTTATATAAGCGCACGCTACCTATATTAGAGCGATGTCAAAAGCCGATTTCCTTACAAAGAACCGTTTCCTGTTCAAACGGCAGTGTTGTTTGTAGATTACCTGACAGGGCGAGCCCAGAATCCCAATGACTTAGATCCGCTCTGAGATATATACGAGTAGGAGAAAAACGTGACTGGACTTAAAAACTCCTGAATTTAAATAGTGTTCTGCTACATATTGTTTAAAAGCATTCTCATAACTCAGGGAAGGAGCTGGCTTAATCATACACGAGTGCGTTTTGAAAGTTTAACTAGATATGAATTTATAAAAATAAATACAATGAAGTTCTTTACGGAGGGTCAATGTCGTAACTTTTGTTGAGGTGATTCGTAGGAATACATGAGACAATTTATGAGCCACGGGACAGACCGAAGAAATCTTACTTTTTTGTATTGAAATTTCAATTGAAGGGCTCCGGGCTACAGTGATGAGCCACAAAAATAGGTCCCGTAATGATAATAGATGACAGAATTTATGAGCCAAGGGACAAACCGACGAAATCTCACTTTTTTGTATTGAAATTTCAATTAAAGAGCTCAGGGTTACATAGTGATAAGCCACAGAAATAAGTTCCGTAATGAAAAAATTTAAGTTGTCAAGAGGATCAAAAGAATTTGATTGTTTGAGTAAGATTGATTCTGGAAAATTAAAGATAACGTGACCTGGAATAGTGGACAAGCCATTGCTATTTTGGGGGTTTTTAAACTTGAAAATGGCTAGCCTTTAGAATTTGAAAAGTACCTTATCATTCACAACGTTGCTCGAAGCCCTTCGCTTATTCAATTAATCTCACGTGTGTGATATTCATTTCAACACTATTTGATGTTGGCAAGTTTAACTCTCCTAGTGGTTTCGATAAGATATCTCGTCCATCAAAATCTGACCAATTTTGCTAATGACGAGATATCTCGTCATCAAGATATTGCCGATTTTTTTTATGACGAGATCAAGATCTGGTCGGGTTTTTTCTAATGACGAGATATCTCGTCCATAAATATCTGGGTCAGTTTTGCTAATGACAAGATACCTTGTTGAGATAACCACCAGGAGGGTTAACCGATTTTCAAATACTATTTCAGTATGATTTAAGATTCATAAAAACCATAACTAAATCCCAAGAACTTCAAGCATCTGCAATATTTTGCTGTATCGTTGGGGCCACATTAAATATGACAGAAACCCATATTAAATTCGATTTCTTATTTCACAAGCTATACAAATCGCTTCTCATACGAATTTACACTGTAAATGACGCACCACAGCACGCTCCATTTGAAAAAATGATTGTGGTCAGATTTTATATTCTCGGAAAGCGTCAGTTATTATAATAAAAATGAAGTATATTCGTACATTGCTGATCAGAATACAGAAAGAAAACAGTTCATTCATTGTGCAGCACAAGCAGATAACTGAAATTGGTAAGATATTAAAATAAGTCGCTACAATCGTATATGTATAATTTCAGCAAGGGAGTTTTAAAAATGCTCTATATTGATCATGCTTTTTGGGTGAGGACCCCTCTGACCGAAAGTGACCTCCCACTCCCCCGAAAGTGTTGGTTTATTTCCATGATATGCCTTCATAAATTAAACATTTTAAATGTGTGCGTGCGCAGAATCCGTTTGTAACATTCTTAAAATATGATAACTAATAAATTAAGAGTTCGTGAAATTCTAAAGGTCACGGAAATGTTTTTTTTCGCTGAAATTTAACCATCTCGCTTATTTTTATATCGCATTAATGCTTCAACGAAGTGAATTTCTAGAAACGCGATTTGACTATTCTTTATTTATTGTCATCACAAAATTTGGCAAACACTGCAAAGGGATTTTTATACTCGGATCAATGGTTTTTATGGTTTATATTTAACCAAGCTGAGCCAATGTCGAATAACCAACATGCACGCAAGGAAAGTTTTACTGACAAAGATAGAAATGCACCCGGGGGAGATCGAATCTGCACCGTCTATAACTCGGTGGTTGCCAGCATAGTGGGAAAACACTGAGCCACGAGGACCCCTCTTAGATCAATCCTCTCCAAAAATGAAATTCTGGGCACGCTACTGATGAGTTTCATCCAACTTTTAGAATTACCTACCGTACTTACGGAAAGTTACAAATGTTAAAAAGGTTATGGGTAGTCTTGAGCCAGCGCCGTATTTTCGATCAGTCCTTGGCACTGAAATACTTAAGGACTCCTTCTGACACAATGATAGCTGCCATTTCAAAAGCTATTTCTAAGTTTTGGCTCCATTGCAATGATTCTAGTTAAGCTACTGGTCAAATAAGATCAAGACTCCCGCTAAACTTATTTGTTAAATGCAATATTTCCCAGATCTCTGGTATAAAAAACTACTTCAGTTTGGGCCCCATCCGAAAAGAAACTGGCCCCGCTGCAAAAGAAAGCTCAAGGCAGCTAGCGCGTATTTTCGATCGAGATAGTCTGAACATAGCATGCTTCAAAGGCCCCTTTCGGCGCAAGATGGAACGCTGTCTTTTCAGACGGGTGACTAACCTTCGGGGGATGGTGACCACCCCTCAACTCCTCGGGGCAGCTTGAACCCACCCCTGTTCGAATTTACGACATCCCACTGTTGTAGTTGTCACGCGGTGCAGATTCTCCGAAATAGTGCGGAGCGGCCATGACGTAAATTTATAGAGATGCCGGAACTACTCTGGTGCGGAGAGACGGTGAAATGATCTAATTTTCATGTTCGTTCTGATGGATAGTCGGTAGTTGTACCCAGTAGCGGCGTGAACAGGATTTTATTTCGGAGGGCGGTCCAAACTTCGAAATTTAGTTTTATGCGAAGTTGAGATCTTATTCCGGTTATTTTAAGCCATTTTATGTTATTTTTGGTTATGCACTGAAAGGATTAATGTAAGCATATATATAAAAGTGATCCATCTCAGCTGTACAATGGTTGTTCCAAAAATATTTACATGAGATAGCGTTATAAGTACTTTAAATAGTATTAACCCTCCTGGTGATTGTCTCGACGAGGTATCTTGTCATTAGAAAACTGACCAGACCTTGATGGACGAGATATTTCGTCATTAGATGAAAACTGACCAGATCTTGATCTCGTCAAAAATCGGAACATCTTGATGACGACATGTCGTCAAGACATAGTTGTTGAGAAATTGGTCAGATCTTGATGGATGAGATATCTCGTCGAAACCACTTGGAGGATTAACCAACTATTCAAACTTGTTAATGGAAATTCACTTTTTGCTTTTGTGTCACTGTTGGGAGTTGGTTGCGTTTTATGGCGCATGTT
Organism: Meta bourneti; assembly: GCA_933210815.1. NCBI lineage: Eukaryota > Metazoa > Arthropoda > Arachnida > Araneae > Tetragnathidae > Meta > Meta bourneti. Next base: position 82,199,267 of record OW119933.1, read on the forward strand.
TACCCAAGCTGCGCCAAACAACTTCAGGTAAATGGACACACAAGGAAAGTTTACTGACACTAAGATAGGATTACACCTATGGTAAGTTACAGAAATCAAACCTGCGCCGCCTACAACTTGCCCAATACGCTATCAAAGGGCAAACCCACTGTGACTCCGTCACTGTTGAGGAATTGAAGCAATGGATTTGTGAATATGTGAAAAGTTGGTTAAGTTAACGCAGAAATTCAGTCATTGCATTCGTATTTCGTAATGAAGATCGAGTCATTAAACTATTATATTACACAATGAATAGTAATTCATAAAATACTCAATTTAATGGGAAAAATAACTCGTATTATAGGAAGAATATAAAAAGTATAACATGCATTTAGTATTTCATTTGTGGAGATATTTTAAAAATTACAAACCGAAACTTTTTGGGAGTCGGGCCACGAAGCAACTGGTACCAACCATTGGCAATTTATTATATTTCTAACTATTGGTATAAATTTATCTTGTTCTAGTTCGTCTATGCATTTAGAAGTATTAGCTAAGAAAGAATAAGATCAAAATTTTTACTGGAGGTTTTATTCCTTTAGGTAGATCTTAAAAATTCTAGTTTCAATGTTTAAAGTCCTAGTAACTATTTAGGAGCTGCAACAACTTTAAAAAGTTTCTAGTTCTGCTAGTGACAAACCACTTAAATTTCTTCAACTATGCAGATTAGATGTAGATCCAATTAGTCTCGTAAAATTTAGAGTGCGATAAGATTGAAACATTAATCTACATAGTCGTATTTCAAATTAGCAATTATGTAAAATACCAAATCAATAAAAATAATTCTTACATGTATATACATGTTTAGACGAGTTGAAAACACATTTGAAATTTTTTGCGTAAAAGGTCGATAATAAATTATAATAATGAACGAATTCTCCGGATCAAGCTTTTAGTTTGAATTTCAATAGTTAAAAACCCTCTTTTAATTAAAATTGCACAAATTCCTATGTAGTTATTTGAAAAGGATTTCAAAACAGATCAGTTAAACTTTTGCATGATTCAGACAAAACTTGTTTTAGATAACGCTAAGTTTTAGTCTAAATTTCAGTACTTAAAAAAAAAACGTAGTTTTACTCAGTCTTATTGACAACAGTCATATTAGTGTCAGTTTATTTTCTAATGGTGCAAACTTATATGCGTGGCCACTAGTTTAGAATTGCTGTAACCCTCCAAGTGGTTTCGACGAGATATCTCGTCCATCAAGATCTGACGATATTTCATCAAGACGTTGCCGATTTTTTGATGGTGACGAGGGTCAGTTTTCTTCTAATGACGAGATATCTCATCCGTCAATATCTGGTCAGTTTTGCTAATGACGAGATGCATCATCGAGACAACCATCAGGAGAGTAAAAATCAACCAAACTACTCAAATTAAAAAGCATGAGAAACAGTTTGAATATCGAGACTTCGAAGAATTTCATTTTATTTGAAAAATATTTTACTATATATATTTTATAAATTTTTATTTGACAAATATTTTAGCGAAAAATATTTCCTGCAAAAGCAAATTCAATGCAATTACTTTAAGATTATCTTATCCCAATGCATAAGCGAATTCCTTTAAGTGAATCATTAAGATTTATATATAGGATTCCCTTATTTGTATGCTAGTCATCTAAATTTGAATACGAATCTTGTTTGCAACTGAATGTTAGTGAAAGCCATTCTTACATCTTCAAATATACTACACATTAAAGTTTTAATAACACATTAATTCTAATATCTGGATTCTATTGGTAAAAAATGGATCAGTTTTGAAACATTTAGACAGAGGAATCAATCTGAAGAAATAAATATGTATTTTTGATTATAGACAAGTGTGTATGAAATTGGAAACTTATTTTAACCAACTTACGTTAAAAAATCAAGTCCATTTCAATAAATACTTTATTGGGTTTATGAAAACATCAACTACATTTACATGTTATGATTACTGTTACTTAAATATACATTGTTTTCTTTAATTACTGAATATATTAAATATAATGTATCAGTCAAAATTAGACTTACTTGTGTTTTCTTCAGATTTAGGCCCCATTGTCTAATGATCCAAAGCCAAAATTTACATTCAGCGGGAAAGATTAAAATTAAATGTTTAAATTATATTTTAAAATTATTTAGGGAGAAATAAGTTTAAACTACGTTTTAGGTAAGCGTGCATGTGTTAAATGCAATGTATTTTTAAGGTATGAAATTATAAACACGTTCAAGTACTCATACTAAGCTGATATCGTTAGATTTGAATGGCAGAAACATATTTATCAGATAACTTTATTCATACTTGTGTAGTTTTAATTGATAACAATATACATCGTTCTGATTGGCTAAATAGGCCTCGGTAAACTGATTCTTAATCATTTTTAAAGCTGCAGCAAGTTTTTTTCATCTTTAGAAAGTAATAAATATCAATTATAAACATATTTTTATAAGTAAGCTGAATTTTAAATTTTAAAATAATCCTTTGACAAAACTTTATTTTCAACAAATGTATAACAAAACCAAATGTGTTTATTTCCGAAACATTCTGTCACCTTACTCATTAAAATTTGAATGCGAGATACAAAATGCTTTTTTCTAAAACTTTAAATTGTTTTCGAAATAAAATTTTTAGATTTCTATTTTTTTTTGTTTTTGTTACATATTCATCGAACAAATTTACTGGTTTTCAAATAGTCTAGATACATAAAGATCCCGATACCTTCTGTTTAGCTGTCATACAGACTCAGTTATGTTCTACCATTGACGCCTTTTACGACAAAAACTCATTATTATTCCCATTTTTATGACTACGGCGTTTCATGCATTTATGGTTGGTTTTATTAAGCAATAGTTGGCCATTAAATTTGAAATTATCGTCACTATTACGTGTTAAATGTTATTTAAAGGCCCAACATTTGGAACAGTTGGCTTATCTTAAATAATGCGGGCTTACCCCGACTACTATTCATGACATTTAGGGTTCGAAAAAGTTTTAACACCTTTAAAAAGTTCTAACCTAAACAAATGGGCATCATTTTTAATGTTGATATTTCGTACTCGTATGCCAGTATGGTAATGAGAACGCGAGTAAGCATTAAAGTTAGGAAGAAAACTACCAACTTGTAAATTTGGTCCATAATGGATGTTTCCAATTAAATGTGCTTAATTAAAAGTTATATTATGAAATGGTTAGTAAAATGCATCTAGATAATAAATTAGAAACAGGAGTATTGGTATTTTACACACTAACTTAATAAAAATACCAACTTGCAAATTTGTTCCATGATGGATATTTTCAATTTATGTGTGCTATGCGACTAAAAAAGTTGTAAAAAGTTACTACAAAATGGTTAATAAAGTGCATCTAGATGATAAATAATAAACATAGGAAGTATTGATGTTTTACACACTAACTTAAGAAAACTATCAACTTGCAAATTTGTTCAACGATGGATGTTTTCAATTTGCGTGCTTTGCGACTAAACAAATTGTATAAAGTTATACTACTTTGAGAGTCATTAAAATGCATCAGATGATAAAGAAATAAAGGAAGCATTGGTGTTTTACATGCTATTTTTACTGTTTCTTTAACTTACAACATTGAACAGTGTTATTAACTCATAATAAGTTAGTAACACACAAAAATTTACCAGGCTTCTTATCAATAAACGCGCTCAGAAAACTGCTTTGAAATCAAGCGTGCATAAATAATCATTACCTACCTACATTAACTTCTGCATTCTTTAATACAACCCCCTACTGATTCAAATCTGTTTTGGCTGTCTAAAAATATCTAGTCTAAGTCTAAAAATATCTAACATTTCCATCTCTACAGGGATGTTATGTGAAGGTAGTTTATACTCACAATATAGTAGAAATACAAGCTTTAAATTTAACGATGTTGAAGTAACTTGTAATACAATTCGTGTAAATAAAAGTCTCGATTTTAATTATGTGGAGATGAACAGATTGGTTTTGAAATGAACAGATTATGGGAAATATTGGAATTGGTCTGAGTGGTATACGTGGATTTCTTTTAATTCCCAATTATACGACTACCCTTGTCGAAAAATAACTAATTAAATATGGGTATGTTAAGGACTGCATTAAAGCAGTAAACATGGATGTTTAGGACTGCAGTGACAGCATTAAATATGGGTTTGTTTGGAACTGCATCAATAGCATAAATATGGGCATGTTTTGGAATTCATTGACAGTATTAAATATGGGTATGTTCAGAACAGCGCTGATAGTATAAATATGGGTATGTTTAGAACAACATTGATAGAATAAATATGGGTATGTTTTGAACTACACTGACATAATTACGTATGAGCATGTTTTGGAATGCATTGATGCATATTGATAAATTTGGGACAATGATAACAGCAAATATGGATGTTTTGACAACACTGACAGATTAAATATGGGCATGATTAGGACTGCTTGTACATAGCATAAATAAGAATATCTTTTGGACAACATTGACAGCATTAAATATAGCTGTTTTGAACTGCATGGATATAGCATAAATATGGGTATCTTTTGGGCAACATTGACGGCATTAAATATGGATATAGCATAAATATGGGTATCTTTTGGGCAACATTGACGGCATTAAATATGAATATAACATAAATATGGGTATCTTTTGGACTACAATGACAGCATTAAATATGTAAATCTTTTGGACCACATTGACATAAGTAATAAATATGGGAATGTCTTGGACTAGATTGCAGAAGTAAGGAGAAACATGAAATGGTCACTTACCTGAACCAGACTGGACGAAGGTTGTTGGGCAGTGAACCTCGGTGGGAAAACTCCTGAGTCCATATGCATCTGTCTGTGGGTAACTTTCCATGGAGCCGGGGATCCTGGGTCGATCCTCAGCGGCGGGAAAGTAGGACACGGGCTGCGGTGTATGCGGTTCCATATGTCCTGGATGTACCCTAGTACTCGAGTACGGGGAGTAATTGCACCATGTCTGCGGGGCGAACGACTGGCAGGAGTCCGCAGGTACTGGGGTGACAGTACTAGGTCCCGCGTCGTACGAGTTCGGCCAGAACTTGATAGAGGAAGTCTGTGGGGGCTTTCTGTCTATCGCAGCATTGTAATAGTAGCCAGCGACGCTGTCTCGGACGTTGCACAGGGGTTGGTGGTTGTACTGGGGCACGTGGTGTGCGTCCACGAAAGCCGAATGCCCGTCGGGGGAGTAGGCGGCGCCCCAGCCGGGCTGGCCTCCATGCCGGATGACGCCGGCCGCCGCAGAGGGGTCGCCGCCGCAGTCCGTCGAGGGGTACGGGGCGGCCAAGTTGCCGCCGGTCGGGGTCAGCCGCTTGGCCGGGATGTGCAGGGGCTGAAGGGCCGTCCCGTTGCTGGCCGCCTCCGCGCTGGCACGGCTGTTGTTAGACTCCTCGTACAGGCCGCCGTTCATGTCTCCGCCGAGCAGCAGCGAAGGCCTGATCTCGCTCACCGTCTGGAATTCCTCTTCCTCCGAGAACCTACGGCATCGGCAGGGAAGGGAAATCACGTCATCAGAACACATCGACAACAAATACATGCAAAGCTCGAGTAGATCACATTATCCGAACACATCGCTTCAATTAACACTTACGAAAGCCAAGCTCAACAGCTTCAATGGAATCGAGTCTGCCACAAAAACACAAGTGTTATCAATGCATCACTTCAAAATCAAAAACTTAAAATAACCACGAGTAGTCAGTTATAAACAGGTTCAAAGATAGTCCCCATACCACAAAAATATGGCACATTACAATACATGTTATCAACACATCATTCAAAACCGAAATTCCTTCCGTAAACACTTGAAAGAAGTCGTCAATTAGCTTCAATGAAAAGGAGTCTTCCACAAAAATACGAGTACATGTATTACCAGTGTATCACTTCAAAATGGAAACTACTTCCGTTAACACTTGGGAGAATCAAGATCACATGGGAAAAACGAATAAATTAAAAAAGTTACAATGTTAAAGTTACAAAAAGTTACCATTAAAATACATATTATCATTACACCATCACACTTGTTGACAGAAACTCCTTCCGTTCTTAAAAGAACCACTATCGGTTAAAAACAGCTTCAACGAAAACGAGTGTGCCACAAAACTAGCATTGCAATGCTTCATAATACTTAAAAGAACCAAGATCACACTTGCGTGTGTGTTAACAATTTGTAAATTTAAAAAAACTTCAATTCAAACAAGTATGCCAAAAAAAACTATCAGACACTGCAATACTTCATCTAAACTCCTTCAGATAACACTTGAAAGAACCAAGATCACTTGTATAAACAATTTGTAAATTAAAAACAACTTCAACTGAAACGAGTGGATGCCATAAACTCAGTCATTACAATATTTCACTTGAAAACCGAAACTCCTTCACTTCAAAGAACCAAGATCATAAGTGCATTAACAATTTGTAAATTAAAAACAACTCAAACGAGTGTCTGCTACGAAATTATCAGACAGTGCCAATACTTCATAAAACCGAAACTCCAGATAACACCTGAAAGAACCAAGATCACACGTGTTGTAGCAAGTCGTCAGTTAAAAACAACTTCAACTCAAACTAGTGTCAATGCCACAAAACTATCAGATATTGCAAAAAAAAAAACGAAACTCCTTCACTTCAAAGAACCAAGATCACAAGTGCATTAACAATTTGTAAATTAAAAACAACTTCAACTCAAACGAGTGTCTGCCACAAAACTATCAAACAGTGCCAATACTTCATAAAACCGAAACTCCAGATAATACTTGAAAGAGCCAAGATCACACGTGGTAATTAAAAACAACTTCAACTCAAACGAGTGTCAATGCCACCCCCAAAACTATCCGACATTGCAATACCTCACTTGAAAACTGAAACTCCTTCAGATAACACTTGAAAGAACCAAGATCACACGTGTAATTAGCAAGTCGTCAATTAAAAACAGCTTCAACTCAAACGAGTGTCAGTGCCACAAAACCAACCACACAAATCAAGTGTCACCAAATAATTCAAAGGACCTCACCAGTTTATTTTCATCTTCTCCCCTTAGGATTCTTTTCCTCACTTTCGAGTCCCGTCGGGCAGTGGTCCATTGAGTCCTCACCCGGGTCTCTCCATCAGAGTAGCACGTTTCTAATTCGCGTTGTTATTTAGATGAGAGCCGTGATTGAACTAGTCAGCGAGAACCCAGCTGCAAGCTTGCAAGATCTGCTCTCAGAGTAGTCGGTGGAGCCGCATGCGAAGGGACAGGTTGCAGTGTGGAAGCCATCGGCTCAATTCCGCGTGTTTTTACGCTGAAAGGGATTCTTGTATGAAAGGCACATGCATGGGGGTTTCTACGAGACTCGTTGGGTGGGGGGAGGAGAGATCCAGGAAGGGGGAGCGCCGGACTTTCGTTCGTTCTCGGTTTGCCTCGGCTCACCAAACAGAAGAAACGATAGGAGAAAGCGTCTCCGAGAGTTTCCATTGGTCGGGTCGGGTCACGTGATACAGCTGGCGTTGTTCGGTGCCAGGGGATGTAAATATTATTTGCCTTTGCGGAGTGTGTAGGAAAACAGGGTTTTGAAATATCGGGGAATATTTTTAATAAAACTCTCGAAACTGGGAGCGAGAAAAGGGCTGGGATCAAAAGAGTCAACCCTGGAAATAAAGAAATGGCTCAGCAGATTTCGAAGAATGGCATTTAGACCTCCTGATGGGTATCTGGATGGGTACCTGTCTCGTCGTTAGCAAAACTGACCAGATCTGTATGGACGAGATATCTCGCCGTTAGGAGAACACTGACCAGATCTCGATTCGTCATCATAAAAAAATCAGTAATATCTTGATTACGAGATATCTCGTCATTAGCAATCTTGATTGATGAGGCATCTCTTCGAAATCACTTGGATGGTTAATTCAAATGACAGCGTGGGGAAAACATCTTTTCAAACCTAAACTGGAAGCTCAAACCCAAATAAGGAGATTGAGATTTTCCTTGTGGTCAGTCAGTTTCCAAAGAAAATAAGCAACAAAATTACTGGCAGCAAAACATTTTCCCAAATTTCTTTGGCTTTCTATGTTTAAAAGAGCCAAGCAATGTTTTGCAGTCGTTAGGAGAACAAATGGATAAATGGATATAAGCTCACGAGATCACACGTTCTCAAGATCAGGGTTAATATTTGTACTGTAATTTGCAGATCGATCCGCTTTTCAGCATAGATCTGGAAATTATGTTTGATTTGTTGAAAAAATAATATCGCTCAATTTCATAGAATGAGATAATCAACTCAATGTGTGCCGTGATCAGTTTGAGTAATTTTTCTCTCAAATGCACTCTTATTCTGGTCTAGTAAAAAAATTTCAACATAACAAAATTCCAAAATTCATGAAAAACTTACATTTTACCAGAATAAATCTACATTCAGTCCAAATTTAAAAAATACTAGTACTTAGGCCAGGACAGAGCCAAAAATGCTGTATCTCTAACACCTGAGGCAATATCAACTAAATTTTTCTAGAATAACAGACGACGTTTCACTTCCACACACTGAAAGTTAAAGCAAACAGGCCTCGAAAACCCTCAAAAGGTGATGCTGCTGCCATCTAGTGAGAAAACATGAAACCCTTCTGAAACGTTTTATAAAATTGTTTTTAAAGTAAAATGTATCAAATAATTACAATATGATTATTAAATGAAAAGTCATAAAAGTTATTTAAATTATTTATGAATTATAATATTAATGAATGGTGTGTAAATAAGAGTAAATTTTGTCAACTAGTATATATACGGTGTCTAAAGTTTTTAGGTAAACTTAATCATTTGTCCTTTATTACCCAGTTATCCAAATAAAGTTACGTACTTTGAAAAAGGAATGCAATATTGCAATGCTTTCTAATAATGTATTCATATAAGATACAATTATAAAACTGTATTAGTAAAACATGTGAAGATTTTATTTTTTATTCTATTTAAGTTTTAGTTCTTTTATTAATTTGTCATTCATAACTTAAATTTCTCAAGAAATTGGTGTCATAGTGCAATAAAAATATATCTTCTAACTACTATTAATAAATGAATTGACATTTAATAATTTAAAAAAATTATAAGTACGATCAAACTGGGTATTGTTACCAACTTTTGTTTACCAAGTTTTAAATAGCTCTAAAGGAACCTAAATCATATAACTCGTCAAAATATGTACGAATGTTTTGCTCAAAACAATATTTTACTTGTAATTACTTCCTGATTACTGAAATTTCGTTCTCAATAAAGATTGAATGGATAGAAGAAAAACTTCGTATTAACATGACTTTTGCAATACATTAATTGAGACTTCAACTTTTTAATAGATTCATCTTAAAGATTATTGAATACTTAACTAAAATCTATACGTCATAACATTAAAGTTTGATCATTTGATCGAAGCAATAAGTCATTACTCAAAGAAAAGGTATAGTATTTGAGCAGGAATAACTATGTTGAGCAATTAACTAGCAATATTTTTAAAAACACTTTTAATTTTCTATTAAAATTAAAAACACAAGGTTAAATTCTAAATAATTTGTGCAGTGAAATTAATGTCTTAGATGTATATACGATAGGTAGGTAGTTAATTAACGTCGCACTGGAGCAGCACAACGGGCTATTGGCGACGGAACGGGATCAAACCCGTAGGGAAAGATCCAAGGACAACGCCTCGCCATTTTGAACCACGGTCAGATGACGAGAACAACACCTAAGCTGGCACCCCACTCTCTAAACTTCCACGCCAAAGAGTGAGGACATTTGAGGCCACGGTAGATTTAACGTGCACCAGCCCCGTATACACGACGATCTTTGGCTGGACCGAGCTTCGTACTCGCAATCTTCCTATTGCTAATCCATTGCTCTTCCAACTGGGCTACCGCAGTCCTGATGTATATACGAATACATCTTCTAAACCCGAATAACTTAGATTGGACTAACAAGAGAATTATGTTAATGAACTAATATCAATTCATCTGAGTAACTGTAATACAAAAAGAATAATGAAATAAAACAAGCTGTAAAAATATCAGTTGTAAATCATCAACATAAATAAATAAGTATAGACAGCACTTATGGAAATGAATTTGTCTGTCTTTTCAGGAATATTATTATCCAAAAAAGGAATTTTCCAGACTAAATTATATTTTGCGATGATTTATGGGGAAATTTTATTACTTATGTGTGCTCTCTTTTTATTTATCTAGCTAAGAATTTTAACAGTTTAAACCTCAAACGCAATTTTTTCAAGGAATAATTTTCAAAATCTATACAATAAAAAATTTCAGCAAAATTCTTTTTTTACTCCTTTAAACTCAAATGCTTTGATTTTACAATACAATGATATTCCTTGGATAAATTTACTAATGCCTTTCAATAAGTGTATTTGTTGTAAATCAGCGAAAATATATTATGATGAAATTCCAAACTGAGGCTTGAAACATTTTTAAAAATTTAATTTAACTCACTATCAGGGGTTGGAACTCTACATAATATAGAAATTAGCGTGTTTCAATTAAACATTTTTTCTCCTACTTATGTCGAGTGATCGCAGTGGCTCAGTGGGTTTGCTCACTGCGCTATCAACCTGCGAGATGTAGGGGACGCAGGTTTGATTCCTCTTTGGATATATTTCTCTCTTCTGGGCAATAAAAATTTCCTTGTATGTATTTGTCTATTTACTTGAAGTTGTCTGTCTTTCCTTTGGCGTAGCTTGGCCAAATATGGAACTTGCGCCATGCAACTCAACCAACCAACTTATGTTGGAGCCAGTATTTCTCAAAATAAACAACATTAACCCTCTGAGGGGTTCACCCGCATAATTCCACCTTGAAACCTGCAGTCCTCCGTGCATAACTTCTAACCAGTTTTGGCCTTCGTGACCAATAGAATTTTTCCAAAGGATCTTTTCTAAGGAAAGCAGCAATATAATCCTTCCAAAGGATTCTATTACAAGGAAGGGAGCAATATAATCGTTCCAAAGAATTCAAATATAAACAAATGATCAATAGAATCTTACTAAAGAATTCCATTCTAAGGAAAGGACTTAAGGAATCTTTCCAAAGGATTCACTTACAAGGAAACAAGCAGTAGAATAATTCCACAGGATTCTATTCTAGGAAAATGAGCACTTGAATAATTTCAAAGGCTTCTATTATAAGGAAAGGATCAGTTGAATAGTTCCAAAGGATTCTATCCCTTAGGAAAGAAACAATAGAATCTTTCAAAGGGATTCTATTTTAGGATAAGAAGTAACAGAATCTTTCAAAAGGATTCTATTTTAGGATAAGAAGTAACAGAATCTTTCGAATATATTTTATTCTAAAGAAAATAATCTTTCTAAATCCATTAGAATCTTTCTAAAGGTTGAAAGAATCCACGGATTCTTTCATCCAACAGATGAGGTTGTTTAGTCCCTAAATGTGTGTGTTGTGGGGTGAAAACAACACTACACTGAAACCTCGTGGCGTTCAGAGTTAACAAGACTTTAAGTCTGGACCGATAATTCTTTTCTCAATTTTACATACATGGAGTAAATTTTGACTCCTTTGCACAGATAAATACATATCATGTACTGTACAACAATACATTTTTGCTACGGAATCTGAAGAGGAATAGTTCAGAAGAAAGGAAACTGAAAACTGCAATTCATGAAAATTCTCAGTCGAAACGCATCGAAACAGGCTCTCATTTGAATTCTGCACCCGGCTTCCTGAGACTACTTTGATTATACACGTTGGAGTACATCTGGCCTCAGGAAAAGATACTTTTTCAAAAACCCGTGTTTTGATAAGAGCTATCGCACATTTCTAAGCTTCTTCCCAAAGGTACGCTCTGCGAACTGGAATCGCTAAACGCTTATCTTTCCATTAGCTTAAGTGGGGAGGCTCTCAGGCCCTGCCTAAAGCTTTTATCTCTTACGAAAAGTTCATCTTATTTAGAATGCTAAACACAAATTATAATTTTGAACTTGGATATTTCTTATCGAAACTTTTTATCACAAAACTGTTCGGTACTTTTGGTGTTTTACTTAGAGTGTGCTTAATGTAGCCTGTAGTCTAGAAGGGATGGAGTTTTGGGATGGAGTGAAAAACCCAAAACCCAAAAACTCTATTCCTGTGGTTCTATGGTCGTTCTAGGATAAATTTGACTTGGCTGGTTCAGCTCTAATGGTACAAGGTTCAATAATAGACAAGTTATAAGTTATTATTTATATCTCGTCCTTAGAAAAACCTGACGAGATCTTAATTTCGTCATCATCCAAAAATCGTCATTGTATTGATGACGAAATATCTCGTCTTTAGCAGAATTGGTTAGAAATTGACCAAGTGAAAATTCGCTAAGTGGTTTCGACGCGTTTTTCTGATGCTGTGCTATAAAGCTATTATGGCGTATTAAATTGTATTATAAGTACAGTAACATTTCTTGTGGGAAAAAATGATGAAAATACAATTTAAAGAATCAGTAGGTATGCAAGTTGGTTGGTTTGTTTTGGAGTTTTATGGCGCAAGGTCCATATTTGGCCATGATGCGCCAGACACAAGACATAAAATATCAAGTAATAGACATACACACACAATAAAAGTTTTACTGACACAGAAGAGAGAAGTACACACAGGGAATGCACCTGACAGGAATCGAACCTGCGCCTCCTACAACTCGAAGGTTGCTAGCGCACTGGGCATACCGTAGCTATGCAAGAAACTTCCTATAGGAGTAAATGCCTTATACCGCTTGTACGATAAATATGGTAGGTCTCAGTCTAGTTAGCCCTCGTTTAGTAAAATATGACCGTAGATCGACAAACCAAATCGCGATAAAAATGATGCAATCGAAATTCGATAATGTGTCGCATGTTTTCACACTTATCAAGTCAATTGTATGGTCAAAACTAAACACACGGGGTAAAAATTAACATGGTTTAAATTTGAACAATTTTACTACTTGCGTTCAGGTCAATGCTTCTCAGAATAAACATTAAAAAGGTAATAGTTTGGTAAAAGCTCTGTAGTGGTTACGCTTTACCCATTTCGTCTTTGGAGGACTACTAACCTTACTAAAATTATTAATAAAAATATTAAGCGCTATTTTAGTAAAATATTTAAAAGGTGAACATGAAAACGAAAAAAAAATCCGAGCTTCTGTGCGCTTGGTTATCCATTAAAACAAACCATTTTTTCATTATTCTTTGAAATTATACCTTCTGTCAGTCAACAATGAATTAAATGAAAGTCATGTATTCTATCAACGTATATTTATAAATTTTTGCTTCGAATTATCAGGTAGTTGGGTGGAGTTCTGAGACCTCCAGAACCTCCCATCATGACTCTATAGATACACCACTGTAATCACATTTCACATTTCTTTTTGAAATATCGAAAATTATTCTTTAAAAATTCAATGAAGTTACTACCCCTTTATCGTTTTCAATTCAGTACTTCCAATAACTTTCTGTTTTTCATCTCATCTTATAAACCTCCTTCAACTGGGACACTGTCAGTGAAGTAATGTAAGATTAAAACAACTCCAATTAATAAAAAGTATTTTAAGTAATAAGAGTATTTCTACCACTTAAAAATTATAATTTTATGTTGATGTCCTTTGAAAGCATTGGTCAAAAAAATTGTTTCTTCTCGCTGTGATAGTTTTTGAAATTTCTTATAGAGAAGTATATAGAAACAAACTAAGTGAATTTGTTTTTCAGTATTTTAATATCCCATTATTTGTTTTGCTGTATAGAATTGGTTATTTATCATCATCGTGTTTTATGCTCTCTTATCTGGACTCTTGCAATTATCAGAAGAGAACGAACGATTTTTAATGGGATGTTAGAGAGAATATCTGTAAATATATTTTTCACGAAACAAAGGGCATGGTGAAATCGCTTCGAACTAGTGAAATACGGTGCAATGTTCTGACTTTTTTTTGTCAAAATATGAAAAATTATTTAACTCAAGAAATTAAACGAAAACCCAGGCCTCAAAATGTGCTGCCATCTATTGCTGTAAGAATGAAAAAGAAACTAAGTTAATTTTTCGAAGATAATCTTTTTCAATAGAAGTGACTGTAAAGATACAGAATTGCGGAATTTAAGCAACAATTAAAAATTCATGCGACCCATGGTTTATTTATATCGTTACCACCACCCACAGTACCAAATTATCTCGGATTCACAGTACCAGGTCTGACGACGGGATCCTCTTGAAATACAAACATGTATCTCAGTACTCATAGTTCAACTTGACCAATAACATGATTTTTCTTCTATTCTTTTGCACTTATAGCATAGCTTTATTTTCTAAACAAGTAAGACGAGTAAAAATTGAAAATATTGAGAAGTTAATTTTGTTTTCATTTACAATCACATGTTTAAAAATACTTACATGCAAATATACACTATTATATTTAGTTATACTGCACAAAAATATGACATAGCTATGATTTCTTTTCTTTTGGTAATAAAATTACCATTGGATAAGGTATAAGCCTATGGTACGCGAGAGTAGCCTCACTTCAAAAAACGATACTTTTTTCATTAATTCGGGATTTTGTTACAGGAATCCCAAACCTTTAAGTTTGCGCAACTTCAGAATGATCTAAGCCAGAGAGTATTCCCGTTAGATGCTACATATTGACCATAACAAATTGAAACATCGTTTTGAAACTACGACCGGGAAGCGCTCTTTCGCTTTCTGAAACTGAAAACTTCATGCGAGTTTCAGACAGATAGAACGTGCTGCCATCTATTGATAACAAGAGTAACTCCTTCGATTGATGCCGATTTGTGTCGCCATCTATGCTATATGAGAGTAACTAATTAAACCTGATATTTACTATTAACATAAATATGTCCTCATAAAATCTCACTTCATGCATGTTAAGAGCCAGTGTTTTGTTACATTTCTTAGGGTATATCGAGGTGAAAAGTAAGTTTTAAAATATTGAATTCAAAAAATAAGAAAAGAAACTTTGACGAAGGAATATAATATAGTCATTAAAAGCAATAGTCATTAAAAGCAATAGTTATAGACAAATGCCGGTCTTTTGGCCATTAGACCATTAACCCTCCAAGTGGTTTCAACGAGATATCTCGTCCACCAAGGTATGACCAATTTGCCAATGACGGGATATATCCTCCATCAAGATCTAACTAGTTTTGCTTATGATGAGATACCTCGTCGACAAGGTTAATGGAACATTAACAAGTTGTCCAATTCCCTATACCCTCCATAGTCGGGATTCTGTGAGAGCTGTGATGTCAGTGGACGACCGGAAGTTAGAATACTTGTTTTGTTCTAATGAGAAGTGGGTCTTAGAACTGCACT
Source organism: Meta bourneti (assembly GCA_933210815.1). Classification (NCBI taxonomy): domain Eukaryota; kingdom Metazoa; phylum Arthropoda; class Arachnida; order Araneae; family Tetragnathidae; genus Meta; species Meta bourneti. The sequence continues at coordinate 82,214,635 of OW119933.1, forward strand.
AACTATCCAGATTACACTCCAAACAAATGAGTAGCACATATAACGCAAGGCATTGAGAAAGACAAGATTAATTAATTTGACTTCTTATCCATGTTTCAATCTTCATTTTCATTCATTCAAAAATATACCATCATTCGGATAAGAACTTCTTAATTTATATATTTTATCATTTATATAAAAAAAGTCTTATTGACAATGTACTATCACTCAGATAAGAATTTTGGTGTACATATTCGAGTACGAATCACACAGTAATGAATTTTTTATCAACAATGTGTGTTTCATTTTTCTAAAGAATTAAAAGCTTTCCCGATGACGGGAATAAGATGTACTTGTGCAACACGTTCTGTGAGAATGAAGCAGAATTCAGAAACTTCGCATATTTATATAACATAAATTTCTGAAGAATGCTCGCATAAGGAAACAGTGGTTTGGGACACAGGGCTGCATCAGCTTTATTTATCCCAGGTCCCAAAAAGTCTAGGTGTAACTAAGATTATGAAAGTCGCATCTTCAAATGTGAAAGAAAAGATAAATTTACTGTTCTTCAATTCGATTAAATGAAGTTAAAAACTTTCTATGAGCATGGTGAGAAACTAGATCAAGTGCTGGACCCGTTTTCGCAAATGCAAGTTGTTATGGTTAGAGCAGTGGTTCTTAACCTGGGGTATGTGCAAACCTGGGGGTGCGAGTAAGCATTTCCAGGGGTGCGAGAGAAGTTTCGATGGACGACAGCAATTTAATAAAAGACGATCTTATTGAAGTACGAGTCAATACACGTATTCAAATGGAATTTGAAAAACTGGACTTAGAACAATTCTGGTGTACACAGTTAGAACCTTATACACAGCTGGCAAAGGCAGCATTGCAAACTCTTTTACCATTTGACACCACCTACCTGTATGAAATGGGATTTTCATCACTTTTGCACATAAAAACAAAAGCCAGAAATCACTTCAATGCAGGTGATGACTTACGCGTGGCTCTTTTAAAAAAGGAGCCTCACTTCAAAGGTATTACTATGAATAAACAACAACGTAGCCATTAAAAATTAAGATATTCTTTTGTATGTATATGTAAATGTATGTGTTTATTTTTCAATAAATAAATTATCTTGCAATATAGAAGTAATTTCCTAAATAAAGAAATAGAAACACATTTTTCAAGGGGTGCGATAACTTATTTTTAGGTTCAAGGGGGATGCCGATCACTAAAAAGGTTAAGAACCACTGGGTTAGAGGACTAATATAAATTGAAAACAGTTAAATTTCGTATACTGATTTTTAAATGAATGAAGATATATTATTTTCAATTATTGAACAACTTAGCGTTGTTGGCCTAACCGTTGTAGCATGTCCCTCTAATATGAGTGGAAGCAGTAGAGGGTTATATGGAAAAACTGGGAGTTAATGAAAATCATTCCTGGTGTAAAAATCCCTTTGACAAAAGTCGTAATACCTGTTTTTTTCCCGATGCTCCACATCTTCTGAGACTTCTGGTTTCAGAAGAAAAATTGGTTTTTTGGAACTGGTTATTCTGAGTAAAAATTCCAATACTTTGCAAAACAATCCGAACCCATTAAGTCAAGAAACGATTGCGGAATGCTACGAGACTACTAAGTGGTACAAGTAGGTATTAGTCAGAAATCAAAACTCGAATGCGTCACCAACTGAAAACATTAACGCAAGTGGAACTGAAAACAATACATGAAATAATCATTAATTATTTTTTACTCCTGCAGAAAATTCTGCGCAAGACAATCTCTGTGGGTCGCTATGAAATATAACAGTACCCGATTTAGGATTTTATAGTTATCAAACGAAATATCTTCTAAAACCGAAAATGTGGACGGTTGGTTTGGAGTTTTATCGCGCAAGGGGCACAGGACATACAACATCAAGTAATAGACACACACAATGAAAGTTTTACTGGCACAGAAGAGAGAAATACACCCAGGGAGGAATGCACCTGGCAGGAATCGAACCTGCGCCACCTACAACTCGAAGGTTGCTAGCACAGTGGACATACCCACTGAGCCACGACGACTCCGAAAATGTGGATGGAGCGGTTATCTTACGGTTACTATATCCTCGTCTAAGTCAGCAAAGTAATAGCATCAACCTTTTAATGAAATAGACGGAGCATGTGAGCGGAGTCGCTGTCCTAAGATCTCTGAAGGGTTAATTATGTGGACTTGCGAATTGACAAAGCCGATTGGCTGTCGAATTGCTGACTAGTGTTTTTGATCATGGTGGATAATCACTTTAACCAATCAATAATTTAGGATTCATACTTTAAACACAACCTCGTGACAGATCTTCAAACGGAGCAACTGTAAGAAATAACATGAAACCGCGGGCACATGCTCCGTCTATTTCATTAGAAGGTCGATGAGTAATAGAGGATGAGCTCATTCGATTTCACCCTCCAGAAGATTTGCATACAAGCCAGGAAATCGTAAAGGTTTTGACAGAATAAGTTTCTTTCATGTTTTCGGGAATAGCCAAAGTGATAAAACTTATATCAAAATGAGAACTATCATCCGAATAAAGTATTTAAACAGGAAAATCAGCGATAAAAGAAATCGAATATAGAAAATTTAGACGATAACAGAGAGATAAAAGAAAATTTATGAAAATAGTACGTAAAGTAAGTGTGAATATATATTTTTAAAATTCTACCTTCATTTTTTCATATAATTTTTAAGTAATATATTAATTGCACAGGAAGTGTATCAAATTTAGTCAATTAAAACTTATATTGAACACTCGAAAATATTTGAAAATCGTTTCAGAATACCGCATTTTATTCAGTACCAATGTATTGGTTTCGGCTTCTCTGAACAATGGATCGTCTAGTGACGTCACGCCACGGACGAAAAATCCGACACGTTTTCTCCAGGAATACACAATTTTCTCCCTTCTATAACCCTTGAGTTATGACAGCCCCTCCCGAAGACAAATTCTAGGAGCGTTCTTGAATAGTTAAGGGGGAACTTCCAAAACGTCTCATAAAAGATATTTGAATTAGAAAATACGTCTGTGTGGATATTTTTGGAAGGACCGTTCGTCCACCATGGTCAGGACCAAAATGACCACTAAGAAAACTCAGGTGTTCATGAACCCATGGAAGGTAAGGAAAATACAATAGAAGGTATAGTCCGTCTCCGGCGAGAACTCAAATTATGTGGTTTGAGCGAATCTATTCTTTAAATAAGGAGATGGTCTGGAACGTAAACAAAGCGCTTCCACAACTGGTGTCTTTAGCGCTGATTCTGGTTCTAATTTTATCGTTCGGTGGCGTTAGCGATAGTAGTGATGCGTTGGTGCAGGGGAACCACAGACAACGATCACCATTTATGCTTTTGCTTATGGTAGTCCTCTTATAGGCCTTTCACACTTTTCAAAAATCGAGGTCGACAGCCTTCTCGGAGCAGCACTATAACACCGAATCGCAGAACAACAAAATTAAAATCATTGCAACCAACTTGATGAACTTATCGGGAGGGAGAGACAAGAAGGATCCCAAATGCTTCATGTGTCTGTGTGTGTTTTGTTTACACAGATCGTCACTAACATTACAGTATGTTTGTAATACTCTCTCTTCCCTGGGGGTCTCGACAGCAAACATAAAAACGAGGGCAAGGGGTTTGGACCCTTGCATTGAGACCCTTGGTAAAATAAAATTTTCCAGACAGGTTAAGTTTAATTTACCCTTGCCTAAGGCAATTCTTCTAAACCTTGGGCAAAAGAAATTTGTCGGGAGCCTCTAATCATCCTTTCTCAGGAACAAAATGTAAGTAATTAAGCTGACTGTACTGAAAGCCACCTGCAGCACGATCTAACAACCGAAATGGCGTCAAATTTGGTAGGGGAGCTAATGAAGGCATGGGATGGATTCCCAAGAAAATAACAGTTTCAAAAGTCGCCTATAGGGGAAATGTGAAGCTCTGCGATGTAAAAGAGTTTGTGAGATGTAGCAAATGAGAACCCACATCTTCAAATTCAATCAACCAACTACTACTCTATTCCAGTAATTTTTAAAATTTTCGTATTTTTATCATGCTTATCAGGCTTAAACATTCCTCCGTATAAACAATAACGGAAAGACATTGGAAGGTGATGCTGGAAAGAGGCTTCGAAGAAAGAGAAATCTGAGCTTGACTGGCAAGAAGAAATCGGTTTCGTGAAGCATTCGAAGTCTGCATATATTACAAAAGGAACTTTATACGAGTTTTGTATATTTTTAAATTTAAGCCATTTACATTGCGGCATTTCGACTCCAACTGCCTCTTTTTGTGAGCACAGTTCTTAATGCTTGGTGAGACTAATTTCTGTCTGAAAAGACAAGACATCTTCTACAGATGTAGCAGTGACTGTTGTGCTTGCTGTGCTGTTTGCTCAATAACTAATTATTGAGACTTTTAATCCAGCAGTAATGTGATGATTTACCATTTTTTAAAACCATCAAATCAAGACGAGTGCTCTTTTCTTCCTCCGTAATCATTAATGGGTAAATTTTATAGTCGTCGGCCAAAAAATATACATTAATAAAGATATTATTTAATTTTTCAAACTTGGGAATTTCTGTGATTGATATCGGAAAAACTATATAGTTTTGAGTTTGATTGTTTATTATATATATAATAAACAATCAAACTCAAAAATATTAAAAATCGAACATTAATACGTAAAGTAACATAAATACAGACCAGCAAAACGCCAAAAGATCGAAAATGCAGACAAGCAAAAGCCAAATGGCTAAAATGCCAAATGGCTAAAAATCCAAAATACCAGGGTATAAAAATAGTCAAACAGAAGCCAGAAAGCAGAACTGTCCATGTATGCGCGCTGAAGCTGCAGACATAGCATGGATAGCAATATAATTCAATATTACAAAACAAAATAAAGGGAAATTTAGGAATTTAAGCTTAAGAATACCAAGAAAATTTTAAAAAAAAATGAAGAAGTGTTGGGGGATCAGGCCGTCGTCAGGGAGGAGCCTGACCCAGTCAACACAATATGGTGTTTGTGCGTGTGGGTGGCAGTTTACCAAAAGTAGCCCACACACCCCTCCAAACACCATAAGCAGAAATGCAAAATTAGAAAATCAAAATCAGAAAATCAAAACCGGAGATATCCAAGGACACACACCAAAGACAAGTACAATACAAAACTGAAGAATAGAATACAAATTTACTCACATTAATAAACCTCTGCTCGACAACAACCCGCCGCAACCTATATGAGGACCGCCAGCAAATGCCATTCATAGCGCCCAAAAATCATATACATCACAGTTGAGATTCGGAACTGGAATTCCGATTCCGACTCGGAATTCCGAATCGGTTTATCGGAACCCGAAAAGATAGTGTTCAAATCCAGTCGTAATAAATTAATAGTCCTATTATAATTAGTATATCAAATAGAATTGATAGTCAACAGGAAAGTCTCCAAAATAAGCCATTATGGTTCATCAGTTAAATAATATTTGTATTTTTGAATCTTTCTAAAATAATCTTATAAAAAGAGTGAGGATATTTATTATTAAGAAGTGGGTTAATGAGATTAATACATTGCAAAGGAAAGTTAGATTTAGTGTTACAAATTTTATTGAAACGTACCAGTTGACTAACAATTGTATTATAATATATTCTTTTAGAAATATTTGAATTCCAATATATTAATTCAAAAACCGGAAATTCAAAATAATCTCTCTTGTAAATATTATAATATCACTTTTATTATTTAAAGTGGATATATTCAAGTCTAGAAAGACGGCTTTATTATTTTCTGAATTGGTTTTAATACATATAATTCATCTGGGTATATTAAATCATCAATATATCTAAGGACGGAATTAATTTGCAGGCAAAATTTTTTCATAATAATGTAGAAATAAATTAGCAAGAATGGATGAAAAATTGCTGATGATTAAACATAATGACTTGGAGATTTTTTTGGAGACTTTTCTGTTAACTATCAATTCTATTTGATATACTAATTATAATAGGACTGTTAATTTATTAAAAGACTGGATTTGAATACTATCTTTTCGGATTCCAGTTCCGCATTCTCAACTGTGATGTGTAATATGATTTTTGGGCGCTATGAATGGCATTTGCTGTCGGTCCTCATGTAGGTTGCGGCGAGTTGTTGTCGAGTTGAGGTTTATTAATGTGGGTAAGTTTGTATTCTCTTCTACAGTTTGTATTGTACTTGTCTTTGTGTGTGTCCTTGGATGTACCCGGTTTTGATTTTCTAATTTTGTCTTTCTGCTTATGGTGTTTGGAGGGGTGTGTAGGCTACTTTTGGTTAACTGCCGCCCACACGCAGACAACACCATATTGTGTTGACTGCGTCAGGCTCCTCCCTGATGACGCCCTGATCCACCAACACTTCGTCATTTTTTCGAAATTTTCTTAGTATTAAGTTTCAATTCCTAAATTTCTCTTTGTTTTGTAATATTGAATTATATTGCTATCCATGCTGTCTACAGCTTCAGCGCGCATACATAGACAGTTCTGCTTTCTGGCTTCTGTTTTTTTTATACCCGGTTTTTTGGCTTTTGCTTGTCTGCATTTTTCACCTTTTGGCGTTTGGTTGATCTGCATTTCTGTTACTTTACGTTTTACTATTTGTATGTATGATTTTTAATATTTTGTAAGTTTGATTGTCTATTATATATATATATACACTACCTGACATTGAAAATGCAACACCAAGAAGGAGTTGGCAGAAAGTGATGAAATTTGGCAAACAGAGAGAGACAGCAACGAGCAATAAGTGATCTTTATTGCAACATTACACACCTTGCCACTGAGCAGCAAGAACGTCTGATCAGTAGGTTGTATGACCACCGCGAGCGGCGATACAGGCAGCAACACGTCTAGGTACAGACGCAATGAGCGTGCGGATGGTGTCCTGAGGGATGGCTGCCCATTCCCTGTCAACCATTTGCCAGAGTTCGTCTTCTGAACGTGCCGGTGGCAACGCATGTAAGCGACGTTCAATGACGTCCCAGAAATGTTCGATAGGTGAGAGATCAGGGGAGACAGCTAGCCAGGGAAGCACCTGGGTACCTTGCAGGGCATGTTGGCTGATGTGTGCCGTGTGCGGCCGGGCGTTATCCTGCTGGAAAATGGCATTGGGCACCCCCTGAAGGAAAGGTAGTGTCACCGGCTGCAGCACGTCATCCACGTATCGTTGGGCCGTCATAGTGCCCTGAATACGGACCAGAGGTGACCTGCTATCGTAGGCGATGGCGCCCCAAACCATTATACCGCGTTGTCTCGCGGTATGGCGTTCCACAGATGCGGCCGGATTGGCCCTGTCACCACGTCGGCGCCAGACTCGTACACGGCGACTGTCATTGCTAAAACAGAAGCGTGACTCGTCTGAGAACACCACCCTGTGCCATTCCGTCGTCCACGTGGCTCTATCCCGACACCATTGCAAACGGAGACGTCTGTGCTGTTGGGTCAATGTTAGTCGTCTCAACGGGAGCCATGAGTGCAGGCCGCCAGCGATCAATCGGCGGCTAATGGTCCTGGACGATATGGGAGCATCAAGGGTGTCCTGCACATGCTGCAAAAGGGCGACAGACGTGGCTTGCGGGGCCGCCGATGCTTGCCTGCAGATGCGTCGGTCCACGCGTGCTGACGTCACTCTGGCTGCACTGGAACCCCTCAAACGTGCCACATTCCCTTGGTCCAACCATCTGTGCCACAACCGGTGCACCGTAGACGCGTGTAGGTGGGTATCTGCTGAGATTTGACGTATGGACCAACCTGCCCTTCTGAGGCCAATCACCATACCCCTCGTGAAGTCGTCTGTTTGCTGGAACTGTCTTGATTGACGGCGTCCTGGCATTCTCCGCTACTAGACGTTTCCTCTGAGACACAAAAACAAATTGCAACTTGATTTACCTGGCAAACAGAGCGGCGCGAAACTGACCACATTTGCAGGTTCCTTCCCTGGTTTTTCTCTCGCCGTGCGCGGGACAGCTGCGCAGTTTGCATCATTTACATATCTCGGTGAGCTGCGTCTACCCTGTAAATTTCATCCAGTTCTGCGCACTCCTTCTGGGTGTTGCATTTTCAATGTCGGGTAGTGTGTGTGTGTATATATATATATATATATATATATATATATATATATATATATATATACGCGATTAAAATTCTCAAACAGGCTCTTACCCTTAACGAGATTTAAAGTTTCTTATTGGAATATTTCCTTATATATTATGTTATATAATATTAATTGTTTCTTTCGATTCGGCTTATTTCGGTAATTTATTAATAATGCAGTGCAACAATTTTAAAATTTCTTCAACTGCAAAAAAGTCGAAAGATCTATTAAATAAAATAGCCAACTGTCCTTTATCTTAAATATAGAGGTGCAATGTTCCCCAGTACCACTATTCATTTAAAGACACATGTATGGACACAGCAATTTTGACAATAATATGGGCATATCACATTTTCACATCTGATTAGATTTAATCGTCAACGATGTATGGCAAAGCAGTGCTTACAAACAGACTTAAATGGTAGTATAAAATACACACTCATGTCCAAATTTATCTTTGCATACACAAAAATAATGATATTTCACGAAATTTCCAATCGATGTAATCCATTTTTGCCGGGAATGTGTGAAAGACAAACCTAATTAGCATTATCTAATCAAAAGTGATCAAACGGTTTCTGATATGCAAATCAGGGCGTTACGTCATCCGACGGTGAATCAAGCGCTTTGCGCAAAGTGAATATCTGAGTGAATTTCTGCAATACAGCGTTTGATTTCAGTGTGTAAGGACTCAAAACGGTTTGTTATGGCTCCGAAGTATCATTTGGAAGAATCTGTGAAGTGGTGAATTATCGGCCGTTTAGAAGCAAGGCAGATAATCATGGAAACAGCGAGATGTGCGAATATTTCAAGACAGTCTCTACGCTATGGAAACAATTTCAGAACTCTGGAACTGTTATAAGGAGGCCTGAACAAGGTCGTAAACGAATAACAACTGCTTCTCAAGATCGATATCTGGCAATAACTGCCCGTCGTAACAGAAAGTCTACTGCTCGGCAGTTAAGTTCAGAGGTTGCAGTCGCCACTGGAACTGTTGTATCACGGCAAACTGTATACAGAAGGCTTAATGAAAAAGGCCTTTATGTCAGAAAGCCAAGGGTATGTGTTTCACTGTCTTCACAACAAAAGAGGGATCGCTTTAATTGGTGCAAAGAACATCAGAACTGGAGTGAATACCAATGGATCCATGTTCTCTTTACTGGTGAATCGACGTTTAGTTTAACATCTGATTCTAAACGTGTTTACATCTGGAGGTAGTCAGGAACGCGAAATATTCCTTCGAACATTATGGAACGTGACCGTTTCGGTAGTGCAGGTGTGATGGTATGGGGTGGAATAATGATCGATCGACGTACTTCCCTACACGTTTTCAACAGCGGATCTGTGACCGGCCAGAGATATCGGGATGATGTCTTAGAGCCTTATATAAGACTTTTCAGAGGTGCTTATGGATCTGACTTTTTATTTATGGACGATAATGCTCGTTCACATCGAGCAAACCTCATTGACGAATTCCTTGAACGTGAAGCCATTGAGCGAATACCGACGCCAGCAAAATCTCCTGATCTGAACCCGATAGAGAACTTATGGGACTACCTTGTAAAAGCAGTTGCACGGAGACATCCTCTTCCTAGAGATATAAATGCCCTGACCGCATTGCTGGAGGAGTGGAAATTAATTCCCCAAAATGTGGTTAACAACATTATTGCCAGCATTAAAACATGTTGTGATATGAGTGTACACGTCAGGGGAGATCACATTCTATATTAAATTCATAAGCCTTAATTTTTTTCTGAGTTATTCTTTTTTTTTCCTGAACTCCCTTGTCACATAATTTTGCCATTTTTATTGTTTCACGCTACATATAATATCATATGCAGTGCTCTTACATTTTTTTCCTTTGTATTTATGTGTTATGATGTTATGTATCATTTCACACAAATTCATAAAATTATAGTTCACAGTTTCTGAGAAATCCGTGATTTTATGCATGTAAAGATAATTTTGGACATGAGTGTATTTTACATTCGGCATTTGTATGCCAATAGTGGGAAATGTTGATGTGATAGAAACAACTGTAGCAGAATTAGATATATTTTATTCATTGAAGCAATATACTTGTCAACAAATCCCTGTAGATGATGAACGATCATTTATTAAAAAAATTCTTTGCATGTAAAGATAATTTTTTTTTACATGAGTGTATATTAAAGTAAGTAAAGCTTACCTTTTAACCCGCGAAAAATAATCGAGAACCAAAAATGCGAACTGTTAAAAAAATAAGCGTACAATTGCGAGACAACTGGAACTCAGTGAAACTGAACTAGATGAGAAGAGACTCCAGCTATGGTACAAACCAGGGTTTATGTAAGGGGACAAACATGTACTTAAAGTAATGGGGGCAGGTTTGGATAATCAACTGGATAATTACAACGTATGAGTGAGGATAAATCATTGAGGTTCCTAACATGTTTTTCGGTGTTGATGAAGCACGACTTAGTTGATTAACTTCAATGACTTGATCAATGACTATAATGGTTTATACTTGGTCTTCAAATATAACTAATCATTAGTATACCTTTTAGATCAATTTCTTCTTTACAATCTATTTGTTACTAATGTATAACATCTTTGCACCTGTGTGGTAGTAAATTCATGCGGCCATTAACACAGTAGGAATCTTTAGGACTTTTTTATGAAAAAGATCTTATACCTTCCACTTTAGATTGAAATAATTGAGATCATCCGGTACTTGCGTGCCCTTAATCACTGCTCGGTGGGAGGGATGGGCTTGGGGACATTTCCTCTTGAAAATGCTCTTTCTCTATTCAAACTCTTATCTAGACGGCATGTGATCTTTTCCGTATCATTATACTCACTACATTAACAATGAAAAACGCCTAATAAATCCCCATAAAAGTAACTATCACTCATATACCGTGAAGTGAGAAGAGAAGATGCCTCCCCCTCTTCTTTTTATTTTTACTATGTACACTACGGTGGGTCATTTTATTTTTTTTCTCCTTTTCTAAGGGACACAGCGATAAAAAGGTGCTAAATGGTCTCAAAATAACATGTGTGAACTATTACATTCTGATAAGTCTAACAGCCTCCGGATTAATATCAAAGTTTCGGGTTTTTTCGAGGTAAGTTCCAATTAGGGTACCAACCAATAAACGTTACTTTCTTCATACATGGACAATGCGTCATGATTGCAGGTGTGAGGGGTGGGTCGAGTGGGGGAGAGTCGAGCTCCGCGCGTGCCCCGCCCACGATTCCAGTATAGCTCCGGCTGCAATAAGGTGAGGTTGTGTTGCACTCGTTTGCGCCATTTTTATCATAGATCGTGCTCGTTCAGAGTGGAAATGTCCGTTGTTTGGTGATACAAGTGATATTATATGCAATATGTTACCAACCTACGAAGAGGTTATGAAGTTCTATGAGTGGAACCGGCATAAGATAGAACGTGATAATGAAACTAATAAAGAACCCACGTATAAGGAAATAGAGGATATTGTCGTGGCAAAAATTGAAGAAATATGGTCAAGAGCTTCCATTCCCTACTGTCCAACATAAACGAGTGAAAGCGATGTTGAAGTCGTATCATCTGAAGTGCAAAAATCTTTTAAAATCTCATCATAAAATACCGAAGAAAAAATTAGAAGAGTTTCGCCGTACCAGTAAAGTATTGTTTGACATTTCATCCTGCAAGTGTAAGAACATCGATGAGTGCATTTGTTCCAGACACAAAAAATTACCTGTCAGAAGAAAAAGCTTCCTAATCGACCAACGAACCACTAGAAGAATGGTGATCGGAACCGCAGATATTGTTACAACGTATAAAATAACGAACACTTTGAAAAGGAAAATACTAAGGCAAAAATCACAGTTTCAGCCTCAAAAAGAAAGCACAGAGAAGCTTAATGTGTCGACTTCATCTGAATCTAGTCAATCGGACAGTGACGATGTATTCCAGCCACAGTCACAAGCCTCAACGTCGGCGGCTCCTGTTGATAAGCCTACCGCTACAAACAGTAGGGGAGAGTGGGGAAAGACGGGGTAATTGAGCTGCTGGTTCACTTGGGGCTGTAATCGAGCTGACAATGTTAGTGCTAGTGGTAGAGGTGGAGAAGAAGCCTTTGTGTAAGCAGCAGCCATTTTGATTGAGTCGTTTGGCTTGTGCAAAAGTTTTTCAAAGAAGTGGTCTGGTTTCTCTTGGATAGTTTATTTGCATCGTTGCAGTTTGGTGCTGAATGAAAGTAACTTATACTTATTTACTTATAACTTCATATATACTAGTAAAAAATGTAGTCCTTACGATTAATTTACATACTTTATAAATACTCTTGGTGAAAACTAACCAACAACGAGCATTAATCACCCATTAACGCGTCGGTGGGGCAAGACGGGGTTTTTCTGTGGGGCATGATGGGGTAGTAACCCATCTTACCCCACTCTTTCTAAAGTCGTCCTTTTTTCTTCGTAGAACAACGGAGATGGTTCGGACGCATAAAAGGAAGTCTGATCGAGGAGGAAGGGATCCGGAATCGATGAAAAATGCAATTGAATCTGTTATTAAGGGGGAAATGGGATACAAAAAAGCAGCTGACTCCTCTCAAGTTCCCCAGTCAACACTTGAAAGGAGAGTAAAACTCACTCGGGAACAATCAGGAAAAACTGAAAAAAACTTACTGTATCTAAAAGTGGTACTGTATATACAGGTCAAATAAATACAATTCTCGTACAGAGTCTAGGCCCATTAAAAACTGTCTTTACTATTGAGGAAGAAAATTGTTGGTTAACTATTTGTTAAAAATGGAGAAAAGATTATTTGGACTCACATCTTACGCCCTGAGAGTGCTTGCTTATCAATGGGCAGATAAACTGAGTAAACCACACCTTTTCTGAGACAAAACAAGTAGCCGGTAAAGACTGGCTGTTTGGGTTCAGATCCAGACATCCCCAGCTAAGTTTGAGGAAACCGGAAGCCACAAGTGCGGCAAGGGCAACAGCATTTAACAAAGTATCACCAAGTTTTATGATTTGCTAAGTTGTCGACGAATACAAATTTACTGCTGCCAAAATTTATAATTGCGACGAGACTGGGGTAACCGTAGTACCTAAGCATAGGACAAAATTCTGAAAATAAATATTAAAAAAGAGAAAGAAGTGGGAAAAAAGGAAAAGGCTAAAAAAATTGGCAATGGGTTTTTGTGAAAAAATCGGGGAAAAGGTAAAAAAGACAACAAGAATTTGTAACGTAAGATTGTTCATAGCAAGGAAAAACAAAGAAAAAGTAAACAAATGAACAAGACAAATCGAAAACGGTCACATTCCTTTTCATCAGAGGCTTCTGATGCTGAATGTCTTTAAGGGGGTCCGGGACTCAAAATTCTAAAATCTTCAATTTTAAAGTTTTTGTTCTGAAATTTTTTCTGTAGGTATACATTGTATTTTGCAATTACAATAACTATTTTATATTTTCAAAACTTCAAAAATTTTTTATTAAAATTAAAAAATCATAAAATTTTGACGTTGGGCAAAATTGATATATCTTAAAATATTTTATAACAAATCACTTCATTTTTGCACTAATTGACTCCTAAAAGTTCATACTTTAAACTGTCTTCGTGATTTTTGGTTAAAACAGTTATAAATTTTTTTTAAAAATATGTTGTTCAAAAACTACATAAAACACATAGTATACAAAGTTCGAAAAATTATAGAAAAAATAATAATATATATATACACAATTGCTGAAGACAAATTAAAGAAATATATTTGAAAAGTAAGTGTAGAAAATTTCATTCATTTATGACAAGTAGTTTTTAAGTTATATCCATTTTTCACTATCGAAATCCCATTTAACAGAAAAGGAGAAAAAGAGAGTTGAAAATTATGAAAATATTCAAGTTATTAAAAAGCACTTTTGCATACATTATGTTTGTTTAAAATCTTCCTGGATAGTATTGTGTATTACTTCTTAGTTTTACTGCTTCATTTAATTTAATTTGAGCAAGTTGGACCTTTTTCCTATGCCTTTGTATGTATTTGTAGACTTCATCGTCGCTTTCCTGAACCGCCTACAGTCCTTTATGGAAAGCGTTATTGAAGTATATTGAGAGTACAGAAAATTCGAAAACGTGCAAATTCAACAATAAAAACAGTGAGAATATTATACGATAATCAATTAAGATAACTTCAAAAGTGTTCGTAGCGTAGTTTATTTGAGTTAGAAAAAAATAGAGCTGAAACAGTAGAAAGTAGACTCCAAAACAGTTTGTTTACATTATCTGATGGGTGAGGCTCGTTTGATTTGCAGCTGTCATGTTATAAAAAGCCAAATATTTCCGGTTCTACTGATGGTAGAGACAAAATGTAGGTGTTATTTTATTCAGAAATATCTATATTATTTTTTAAGTTAATAAAAAATTTTTTGACTTTTTTTCATATTTTGAGTCCCAGACCCCCTTAATGTGGTTATTTATAATCTACTGAGGGCTGGATCCAGTGTTGGAAGTGTAAACGATGGGCTCGTTGCACATGTGCAGGTGAAGAAGACGAAGATGATGAATCAATTCATCTTTGTGCATTATGCCAAGATTAGCCCCATCATGCCCCACCAGGTGAGGCAAGATAAAGTTTTGTTTTTCAATCGAAAAATGTTTTTTATAATTAATTAAAAATAGAAAATAAGTTCATTTGTATATCATTATAAACATTAGTCATGTACATTAAAATGTAGTTTTTTTCAAAAACTTCCAAGATTAATTGTTGATTTTATAAACTCAAATGCACTAGGAACCCCGTCTTGCCCCACTCTCCCCTACAGTAGACTACGCTTTACTTTCAAGAACGTATGATAGATACGGAGTATCAGGCAGAGCATCTATAGCTTCAGCAGTTCTTCACTCTTCCACTTCGGAAATTATTGATAAAAATAAGCTTCGCCGGAAACGCAAGATAGCACGAAAATTGTTCACGGAAGAAGATAAAGTTCTACAAATACCTGCTTTATACTTCAACGGACGGAAAGATAAAACTTTAATTATATCAGAAAAGGACGGAATAATATATAGACAGAGCATTCTTGAAAAGCATATTTCATTGATAATGGAACCAGAGTCGAAGTTCTTGGGTTATATTGCACCAGCTTTTAGCACATCTGAATGTATAGAACAAACAATCACCGATTTCTTCCTGGAATCAGAAATATCTATGGAGTCTGGTGGCAGTTTGGTGTGATGGAACTAACGTGAACGTTAGTAAATATGGAGGTGTACGTCTGCTTGAAAAAAGGTTAGATAAACCGTTA
The DNA here is from genome assembly GCA_933210815.1 of Meta bourneti. NCBI lineage: Eukaryota > Metazoa > Arthropoda > Arachnida > Araneae > Tetragnathidae > Meta > Meta bourneti. The sequence goes on from OW119933.1 coordinate 82,230,043, forward strand.
CAGTGTATTATCTGCCTACTGCATATGAACGAATTACCCTTCCGACACTTGTTTCTATATATTGATGGCAGCACATGGGGACTCAAGATATTTTCAGGGAGAATAGGCAAAGATCTAGAAATGTGTGAAAAAAAGGCCCGTTGTTCGGTTTCACAGTATTTCAACAGAGTTACCCGAGTTTTCTGTTCAAGGTATTAGCACAGACCAAGCATATTTGTACAAAATAGTCTCAGCGGTTTCAACAGGCATATTTCCTAAGGATTTAATAAACAATCGCCAGGCAAAATGTCTCATGCCCGATGGCTAACTCGTGCTAATCGAATTCTACGTTTGTACTTTCGATGGAATCTCCTTCTGAAAACTTAGTAGTTCTTGCAACGTATGTCGTCAAGGTTTACGCTCCAACCTGGTTTGCTATCGAAATTCACCCTTCCTGTAAAGATGGAGCACGGCACCTGTTCAAACTCATAGTTGCAACTAGATATTTGCCCACAGAACTGAAAGCCAAAATAGACGCGTAATTCAAAGAAACAGTTACTTCGCACACCCTGAAAATTTATTGATCGCAATGCTGACAGACTGAACCGCACATCCGTGAACTGGCAGCCCGTCGCATTTTGAAAGCCCGCAGCGTTCAGGAAAATAGACTCCGACTGTTTCAATTTCCTACTGTAAAATTTGATGCATCATCTTACACCGATCACATTAACTGGCAGGAGAATATATCTGATCCACCAATATTGAAATCCATACCTGACGAAGACATCCAACTGTTTGTTGCCCAAAAAGCAGAACTGTCTTTACTACGCCTGCCATGTCACACACAGGATGTTGAAAGGGCAGTCAAGACTGACAGAAGCTTCAGCCATATTGTGTAAAAAAAATCTGAGAGAGAAAGCTTCATAAAAACCAAATAGTCTTGAAAAGCCATGCCGAAATTCGATAGCAAGAAGGATTTTCGCGCTATTTGAAATATTATAAATGTCATTTTTATAAACTTTTTCTTGTGATAAATAAATGTTACTTTTACAATTTCAATTTGTTTTATAGACACACGTTTTTAAAGTTTTTTTAATCTTGCTGTAACAACTCATCAAAAAGAAGTTTTTTCCAAAATATGTGTTCTCAAAAGTCAATCCGGTGGCAGAAGATGATATCCCATTCTAATCAAATTTTATATGAGCTAAAAACATCATTTAGCACCCTTTTCTTGCTGTGCCGAATAGAAATCAGAACTTTTTTCTCCATACAACGGTGACCCACCCTAATGTACACCCATCATACCGTTCAGGAACGGTCTGAATCAATTATCACTTTAAAATCCGAAGAAAGATAAATATTTGTAGGTTTCGAGCGTCTAAAGCAGGGGCCTCCAAACTTTTTCACTTGAGGGCCAGATTGGAAAATCCTGGAAGTCAGGTGGGCCAACAATACACACACATAAATAAATAAATAATATCCTGTATAGTATATGGATATATACATATATATTCACATACATGTGTGTGTATGTGTGGGGGGATGGACATTGGGTCAACGTCAATTTTTTAAAGCTTACGAAATAAAGTTAATAAAATCGGTGTTTAAATAAAAATGTAGATTTATACAAATAAATCGTATTTATTCCAAATAATGTAAATGTACATATAAGTTGGCCTAAGGAAAAAATAACATTCAACAATATTCTCATGTATCATTCTTTGGCTTTCTTATGTACGTATGGGACGTGTGGAGTTGCTTCTGGTATATGTCTGTCCATTTTGGGTCAAATTTCGATGATCCTATCACTAGAATAGATTTCAAGTGTTCGTCTGACAAGTTAGCCCTGGCAAGTTTCGAAGTGGTCCAAAATAGTCTTTCCCACTTGGTTTTCAAAAAAAAGCAAGTTTTGTTCTAAAAACTTTCCCGTGTCGTTTACAAAGAACTTTTCGCCTTGAAGTTTCAAATTTAAAAAATTAAGATGAGTGGTAATATCAACAGCAAATGCAAGCTTCCACAGCCACTGATGATCTGAAAGCTCTTCTACAAGCTTATCCTGTTCAATCATGAAAATGTCAATAGCTTGGCTCAGCTCAAAAAAAACCTTTGGAGCATCTTTTCTCTACTTAGCCAACGTACCTCACAATGATATGGGATATCTGGATACTGACTTTCGCTATCCGAAAGAAAATTCTTAAGCTGCCGGTGTTTAAGAGAGTGCGATCGGATCGGATGTAATTTACTGTCTTAACAATAACCTGCATTACTTCCGACACATTTATGTTTTTCCCACACAAGGATTGTTGATGGATAATGCAATGAAAAACCATTGGTTTCTCACCTCCAGAATTTTGAATAGCATTGCATACATGCCCACTAATCCTGTGTTACCGCCACACATACTTTTACCTCCATCTGTGGTAACGCCTTTTAGTTTTTTAAATCTAATTGAAGTTTAGAAAGGGTTTCATTTACCTTAGTAAATAACGTAAGGCAAACGCTCTAATGAGAAGCGGAAAGCGTTATTAAATTGAGGCTCTCAGTAACGAAAGTCATTTATTAACCCTCTCGCTGCGTAATTTATTTATCAAAATAGGTTCAAAAATTGCGTAATTTTTTTATTACATATTTCAAATCTACATATATTTTAGTCAAAATATACAAAAATTGTTTGTAAAAGAGTTTTTTCAATATAGAATTAGATCATAAAAAAAGGTTGTCGGAATATTGAAATTGAAGAATAATCATATAAAAGCAAAATTTTGAAAATTAATCTTGTTTAAATTATGATTTATTTTATGAAATACAAAGGTAAAACGTATGTACTAATGAAAATATGCAAAATACTTACAAAACATTTATTAGAAATGAAGAATTATTAGAAATCACTATCCGCAGAGGAATCCGAGAAATTCTCATCAGTTTCGTTATAACTATCTTCAATATACTTGAAATCAGAGTCAGAACTGCTATCAGTGTCGGAAATATTGTCAGGAATGTAGGTTCTATCACTCGCGAAACGCTTCCTACCAGACATCTTTGAGCTTTGAAAAGAGCGCGCAAAATGCTGTAAAAAATGCTTGTATATTTCGCAGAAATGTGGACATCTAACGCCATTTGTTAACCCAGATTTGAATAAACAAATAAACATCACAGAAAAGCCAAAATGAAACCATGAATGGGGAAAGAGTGGGTTGCACAGTTAAATAGACGGCAAAAATGCATCCCCGCGGAAATCGCGGGCTGCGTAAATTTTGCTACTTCTACTTTGCCCGCGGGATGCGCAGCGAGAGGGTTAATATTTTGTAATAGTTTATTTTCCATAAAACCGGCTCGAATTACACGGAACCTCGAACCTAGACTCGAATTACCGCGACTCTACTGAATTTGAATTATTTTTACGAAAAATTGCATGCTGCATCGGCCGGGTTTCCACGGGCCGTAGTTTGGAGACCCCTGTTCTAAAGCATGCATGTCTGCCAGAACGAACGGGAACGATAGCCCCATTATCGTGACGTCAAAGCGGCCGCAGCCCGACCCTTCACGATGACCTCGGGCTCACGGGACACTGTGCTGCAATCCGCTTTTATCCCCGTCTAATAATTCTGATAAAAAGTGCAATATTTCTGGAGAATTACTTCGCATTATTTTCTCATGCTCGTTTAAGTTTCGATTTTGCTCTATAATTTTTTGTTTTTGAATTCAAATTCTAATAAAACAAAAAGGAAGTAAAAAACACATACAACACTCTTCTATTTCTAAATAGGATATTTTAAGATAAAAAGAAAGTTTACATTGAAAATTCGCCCTTTCGATTCTAACGTTCGTGATAATTTGCCCTGCGAATGAACTCTATCACAGAAACGGAAAAAAAGAGTAACTCATTCAATTAAATAATAAAGGAAATATTTCACAATAAACCATTTAGTTTTTAATATGGAGCCCGAAACTTAAACCCTTGGAACAAATTTGATCGTTAAGGTGTTATTAAGAGACTTTTTATAACAGGCGAATCGAAATCGAAACTTTATGATATTAAATACTACTTTCAAGACATAAGTAAAATCAGTAATTAACTACACCACAGGTGACTAGCCACACAAACTCAAAAGGATTAAAGAGTATTTACAGTATTTGGGCAGAAATTTACCTTGCTTCATCTTCCATAAGACGGAATAAAAATATTAATCACAGTAAAAATATTAGTACCGAAGCAGATATTTATCAAAATAAGTTTTTGGTTTATTGAAATAATTAGAAAGTAATAATTAAATTTAAAACTGTTTAAAAGTAGACTTACTTATTGCAGACTCAAAAGTAGACCTGCAGGCAATTGCCATGGAAGAATAATGACGCATAGGTGAAAAATGTTCAACGAATGAGCACGGTTTTACTCTTATTTGTTTGAATTTACCACCTTTTGGTTATTTCCTAGTAAATGATTAATTTAATAGACTTAATTAATCTAAAACTTATTCTATCACAAAAGGATTCTATACATTTTTAATACATTATTCGTAAAAAGCTATGATTAGCATTTTCAGGAGACTTGGCTCCCCTGTCTACGTCCCTGCGAAAATGTGCCGGTACAGAGGTAAATAATTAACGTCGCACTGAAGCAACTCAACGCGACGGTTCGGGATCAATCCCAAAGAGAAAGATACAAGTACTGATCCTCATAATTTTGAACCACAGTTAGATGATGAGAACAACACCTTGAGCTCTGACTCCCCACTCTCCAAGCCTCCACACCACTCCAACGTGAGGTCGTTTGAGGGCACGACAGATTTAACTTACACCAGCCTCCGTTATATACGACTGTCGTTGGCTAGTCCGAGTTTCGAACTCGCAACCCTCTTGTTGCTAATCCGATGCTCCTCCAACTGGGCTACCGTGGCCCGAAAAAATGTGCCGGAATTCACTATGTTTTAAATATCATGCAACTGCAATAATATACTTACTTCCATTGTTTATCTTTGCAGGACACTTAATTAAGCTTGTTAATTTTATCACCCTTAATTATTTACAGATTGGTAATAATTAAGGTTATTAAAATTAGTAATAATTAAGTATTGGTATTTTGGTATTTTCAATTAACGTCACACTGGAGCAACACAACGGGCTATTGGTGACGGTCCGGGATCAATCCCAGAGGGAAAGATCCGAGGACAGCACCACGTAATTTTGAACCACGGTCAGATGACGAGGCAACACCTGAGCTGGCACCCCACTCTCCAAACTTCCACACCACGCCAACGTGAGGACATTTGAGGCCACGACAGATTTAACGTGCACCAGCCCCCTTTGTACACGACGGTGTTTGGCTGGATTCGAACTCGCAACCCTTCGGTTGCAAGTCCGTTACTCTTCCAACCGGGCCACCGCGGCCCCTAATAATTAAGTAATACTAAATTAGTTAAGTAATAATTAGTAATTATTACCCTTAATTAGTAATAATTAAGGGTGATAATTATCTTCATGCTTTTGTTCCTAGTAAATAATTAATTTAATAGGCCTAATTAAACTGAAACTTATTTTTAGTCTATCATGAAAGGTAGGTAGGCAGTTAATTAACGTCGCACTGATGCAACACAACGGGCTATTGGCGACTGTCCAAAGGGATCCAAGGACGACGCCTCGTCATTTGGAAGCGCGTTCAGTTGACGAGGTCAACACCTTAGCTGGCAACCCACTCTCCAAACTTCCACACCGCGACAACGTGTGGACATTTAAGTCCACGACAGAATTACCGTGCACCAGCTCCCTTTGTACACGACGGTCTTTGGCTGGATTCGAACTCGCAACCCTCCGATTGCTAGTACGTTACGCTTCCAACCGGGCTACCGCGGCCCGTTCTTCCAACTGTGAACCGCGGCCCTATCATAAAATGATATGCCAGTATCAATATACGGCAATATCTCCTTGTCGGGAGGTAGGTAGCTGAATTCACGTCTCACTGTAGCAACACAATGGGCTATTACCGACGGTCCGGGATCAATCCCGAAGGGAAAGACCTGAGAACAACACCTCGTCATTTTGAACCACTGTCAGATGACGAGGTCAGCACCTGCCTGATGGGGGACGTAAATACACGAAATCAAAATACGTTTTTCACAAAGGGTCTTATGCATACACTTCTAGTATAGGCAATTAAAAATTCTTGTTTAAAAAAGTTTTTTTTGCTTAATATTCTTTGCGAAATTTCGAGGGCCTGGCGGGAGTCTAAATATAATTTAATTTTAAAATAAATTTACAAACGTTTAAAACCAATGAATAACTCTTCCCGCCATAAGCGATTTCGATTTAACCCTCCAAGTGGTTTCCTCGAGATATCTCGTCCATCAAGATCTAACCAATTTTGATAACGACGAGATATATCGTTATCAAGATCCAACCAGTTTTGATGACAACGAGATATCTCGTCATCAAAATCCAACCAATTTTGATAACGACGAGATATCTCGTTATCAAGATCCAACCAATTTTGATAACAACGAGATATCTCGTCATTAAGATGTAACCAATTTTGATAACGGCGAGATATCTCGTCATCAAGATCTAACCAACTTTGATAACGACGAGATATCTCGTCATCAAGATATTGCCGATTCTTTTGCGATGACGAGACCAGGATCTGAGCAGCTTTCCTCTAAGGACGCGATACCTCGTCCATCAGGATCTGGTCAGTTTTGCTAATGACGAGATACCTCGTGGAGCAACCACCAAGGAGGGTTAAAAATGTTAAAAAACGATCCACCTTAGTATCAATGTAGTTATTTCGAGGAATTTCTTTTCCCTCAAACTTTACAATCGGTCCACTCTAGCTCAATTATTCTTCCTCCTGCTTTGGGCAAGGTGAATGAGTTATGAGAAATTAAAAAATTAAACTGATTTGTACAATTATAAACACTTTATAATAGATAACTTTGAAATTCGGTCTGGAATTTTAACAGACATTTTTATTTGTTTTAGACTGGCGACGTTAAGGTAGGTAGGTATGGGTAGGTATTGTAATCAACGTCGCGCTGGAGCAACACAACGGGATATTGGTGACTGTCCGGGATCAAACCCGAAGGGAAAGACCTGAAGACAACTCCACGTAATTTTGATCACGAGAACAGCACCCCACTCTCCAAACTTCCACACCACGCAAACGTGAGGACATTTCAGGCCACGGCAGATTTAATGTTCACCAGCCTCGGTATACACGACGGTCTTTGGCTGAACCGAACTTCGAACTCGCAACCCTCCGATTGTTAATCCGTTGCCGGCCAACTGGGCTACCGCGATCCTGATGTATATATGAATGCATCTACTAAAACCGAATAACGATCCGGGATCTATCCCGAAGGGAAAGACCGAGGACAACACCTCGTCATTTTGAAGCGCGAGATTCCCCGTTGTTCTACTCCAATGCGACAGAAATTCAACTACCTACCTGCCATTAATTTTACAGGTTATAACCTCAAAATAAACGAAACCTCTGGCGATTTGCATAACCGAGGATGTTCAGTAGAAAACTGGTGCATATTCCATTTTCGGAATCGTGAAATCAGAGGCTCTAACATATGAAGGGGTTCTGCTATTACAAGAACTCATCAGCTACCTCATTTCCCTTTATGCAACGTGGTGCAAGGCCTGCATCAGTATTGGAGGTCATACATTCTACAAAGGACCACCTCCTCTAATTTTTTAGTTTTCAGTTACCCTTGTCTCATGGCACCAAGTACAATGTCATCACTTTAGTTCAAAGATTTTTTTACTGTTCTTCAGTTCGTCTTGTCATTTTGTTTTTACTCATCGGTTCGGCATAGTCCGGCTCCCGCGAGAAGGCAGTCAAGAAACGTAGTTTTGGACGAGTCTATTCTTTAAATAAGGTTAGTAAGCTTGGTCGATGAGGGCCACGTTTGGCCTTATGTTCAATGTTAGGTAAATGCCAAAAGGAGGGTGAAAAGTAGAGAAACATCTCTTGGGCATCCTGGAGTCGCGACCCCCCTGTTTACCAGAGGCCGTAAGTGGCTTCAGCATCTGTTTTTGATAGCTGTTTAAGTCCAAAATCTTTCCGAGAAAAAATTAAACCCTCAGGGCTCTTCTCAAAATATCCCTACCCATGAGATGAGTTCATTTTGAGAAGAAAAAGACTAAAAGCTTGGACGAGAAAAGAAAAAGACTTTGAGACTAAAGAAAATTAAGAACAAAATATACAAATTCCAAGGTATCTTCTATTAGAATCGCAGAAAGAACCTAAAAGACCGAACGCGAATAAAATGAATAACATCGAAAAATATATTGCTGGGAATGTTTATTTAAGGTTCGAGGTATATTGAGCCGGACTTTTGGCAGCCCCTCCTCTCCGACTAGCTGAAGCCACTACGGATGTATGGAAGACCCGAGGAAAATTCGACAAAGTTACAATTACGACAAGTTACTTGCCATAATCATTTCTCCTATGATTGTAAAAACGAAAATCAGAAAGAGATACATCGCCTGGCGACCGCAGGCTGAAAATATTCACACAGTGTTCATATGTAACATGAGGTAGATGAACTTCAGGTCAACCTTACATGGACTATAATTGGTGTCTTTGATAAGGGGACGGATAGAGCCTTATCCCTATTTTCAGTCCTACCATTTATAGCCTAGCTAAGGCTTGAGCTTGTAGGGCTTGGATGAAATTTCCACGTAGGCATCTATGTCTTGTTTCAGTGTCCTTCATAATTCGACTTACCTGAACCTACCCACCTTGTCATGGTTCTGATGCCTGAACCATTCTCCGAACCCTTGGAGTGGGTTTGGAGTTGTTTGCCACACAAATTTACCCAAACGGCTTCCCGACCCTCGCCTCTCCAACTCACCAAATGGTTTAGAGTTTTATATCGAGAGAGGCGGAGAAAAATACACTGCTGGCCACCCAAATTGCAACACCAAGAAAGACAAGAGATATCACAACAAAATTTATTTTGTAGATAACATGTTGACCAAGTATCAAATGATTAAATTTATAGACTTCTGTGAAGTGTGGTTCCTGCCAAAATCAGTAGCCAGAGTAGCCGCCATTGTTGGAGATCACCGCTGCCACACGCCTCGGCATTGATTCAAAGAGACTTTGGATGTGTTCTTGGGGTACAGCAGACCAAGCAGCTGCCACACGTTGCCAAAGTTGATCTGGTGTGGCAGCTGGGGATGTATTCTGGGTCAATCGTTGAGCAACCATGGACCACATGTTTTCTATCGGCGAAAGATCCGGAAAGCGAGCTGGCCAGGGAAGCAATTCAATCTGGCGATGACGAAGAACCCTTGGACAATGCGTGCCACGTGTGGTCGCGCATTATCCTGTTGAAATATGGCTGTGGGCAAGCCCTGAAGGTAAGGAAGGACAACTGGCTCCAACACCTCGGAGATGTAGCGCTGGCTGTTTAAAGTACCGGCAATGCGTACTAGAGGAGTGCGAGAGTGATATCCAATACTGCCCCATACCATAATACCCGGTGCAGGACCAGTGTGGCGGTGCATAACGCAGCTGTTCAGCATCCTCTCTCCACGGTGTCTCCAGACTCGAATCCGACCATCGTGGTGTTGCAGACAGAAGCGTGACTCGTCAGTAAAGACAATTTCATTCCATTCTGCCGTCCACATCCTTCTTTCATCGCACCATTGGCGGCGGAAACGTATGTGGTTCTGCGTCAAGGGTAGACGAAGCAATGGACGTCTTGCGGACAGACCACTCTGCTGTAAACGGCGTCGAATGGTATGCGCAGACACTGGATGATGCGGTACAGACTGAATGTGCTGTGCTATGGTTCGTGATGTGGCTGAGCGATCCGTCACTGCCATATGCACAATATGCCTGTCATCACGTGAAGTGGTGCACTGAGGTGGATGCGATCGAACACGTCGGTCCGTCGTACCCTCCTGCATCCAACGATCACATATCCGCATTACAGTTGTTTGGTTTCGTCCAACACGACTACCGATTTCCCTGAAAGGTAATCCACAATCTCGGTAGGCCACTATCCTTCCTCTGTCGAACTCGGATACTTGATCAAAAGATGATCGCTGTTTTCTACGAGGCATAATTGATCGTTTTTTTGAAAAACCACAAGAAAAACACAATTGCCGTACTTGAAATCGTCGAAATCTCCAAGCCTTAAATAGCGCTTTGAAGTGGCGCCACAGGCGCGCGTGATGGGCGTCTGCGCTGAAATTCTAATCATTTGCATATCTCACCTCCGCTAATGCATGTTGTAAATTTCATATTATTTGCATGCTTCCTTCAGGGTGTTGCATTTACGGTGGCCAGCAGTGTACATCTCCAGTACCAAGAGGCCTGACCAGGAAACCCGACCCGACAGGCAGAGGAAGAGCACGTCCTCCCACAGTGGGCACCTGTGGCTTTTATTTAACCATTAAAATATGCATCTCTGCATCTCTTATACAGCGGCACCATAACAAGGTGGGCCCCATAATTCCGCATTTAGGAACATCAAAAACCCCTTTTAAATCAAAAGAAAGTCAAACCAAACAGCTTATCACTAGGAGACACTTCGGGTGATGCTTAATGTCACTGGGTTGATGTCTACTGAATTCAAGTCCTTCTCGGAGGTGCTTGCAAGCCCGCAGTCTAGCACGCAGTGAAGAGAATCACCTACTTCACATAAACAGGTGTCAGACGTCGGTTATCCCAACCTTGGAACTTTCCTCCTTTATTAACCTTGAGTTATCCCATGCTGAAAAAGTACTCCGGGAACTTTCCGTGTTTGGTGAGGATCTGGTTTTCAGAGGGGTCGTATAGATGCATTTTGAGATCTGGTTTTGGGAAGAATTGGAAACGTTCTTCAAGCCCAGCACACCACTCAGGATCGGCCCTGATTTCTGAATAAGGATGAAATTGTCTCCATTATTTCAGTAGCTCTCGAAGTTCTTCAATATGTGATGATGATAGTTATCCCAACAGTCTTATTTCTGTTTCTGAAAGCAGCACTGTCGTTTTAAACTACATCTCAAGTCGATAATTGTCTTACACTGCGTGATCAAAACAAATGTCACTCATATTAATATAACGTTGGATCACCTCACGCACGAATTGCAGCACGCATTCGTAGTGGCATTGTGTCTGAGTTTATGCAATGTCTCAACACATATTTTTGGCCAGATTTGAATTAACATTTCTCCAATATCCTTTGTTGGTGTGGGGCCGTCGTGGCTCAGTGGGCATGCCCACTGCGCTAGCAACCGTCGAGTTGTAGGCGGCGCAGATTTGATTCCTGTCAAGTGCATTCCTCCCTTGGTGTATTTCTCTCTTCTGAGTCAGTAAAACTTTCATTGTATGTGTATTACATGATATTGAATGTCTTGTGTCTGGCGCAGCATGGCCAAATATGGCCCTTGCGCCATAAAAAAAAACCCAATACCAATACCTTTGTTGATGTCGTAAGAGTGGCATTACTCCTTATGTGTTCAAGTTGGCGTGGTGTGGAAGTTTGGAGAGTGAGGTGCCTGCTCAGATGTTTATCACGTCATCTGACCGTGATTCAAACGTACGAGGTGTTGTCCTCGAATCTTTCCCTTCGGGGTTGATCCAGGAGCGTCGTCAATAGCCCGTTGTGTTGCTCCAGTGCGACTTTAATTCAACTACCCCCAGTAATCTACCTACCTACCTTATATGCTTCTCTTGAAAATCACACATGCCCTCAAAGGGATTGAGGTCAGGACTTTGGGGTGGTTAATTTAAGTTCCTTTCACAATTTTAGATCTAAGAATCACGGCATTGTCCTCCTGGAATATGCTATTGTCTTCAAGAAAGAAAAATTCCACTGATAGATAAAGCTGATCATTCAGTATCTAGGATACTCAGATGACTTCATTTTATTATTGGTAAGTGTTGCTGAACCTACATCAGAAAAACTGAAGCAACCCCAGATCATAACATTTCCTTCTGAGACTTGTACAGTGGGTGCAATACATGAAGAGTCCAGTGCTTCATGTGGTTCCCTTTTAATCCTGATGCGTCCATTATGTTAAAAGTGAGTAACCCTGAACTCATCGAATCACATGACTTTATCACACTGCTCAGCAGTTAGCATCTTTATGTTCCAAGGTAAATTGTAGTCTCTTTTTCCGATTAGTCTCTCTATCCAGTGGTTTCTTTTTTGCAATACAGCTATTTAATCCCACTCCTTTGAGTTCTCGTCACATAGTGCTATTGTAAATGATCTTGCTTCCACTATTGAACATTGTTGTAAATTCTAGGGTTGATTTTTTGCGATTAGATATCACTAAACGTCTTAATGATCTTCGGTCACGATTTTTCAGAACTGCTTTTTGACCACAAATTTTTGAAGTTTATGGTTCACCGCCATCTTCTCAAGTCTTAATGCTCTGGACAGATCGTAATCCGGTGATAGTAATTTCAGCCATCTCTGCAAGATTTCTGCCCTTGATGCAGGCCAATAAAATTTGGCCCTTTCTGAACACTGCAACATCTTTTCCAAGATCGCGTGTTAACGACTTCAGCCATGCTTGCATTGAAATTATCAACTGCACGTCAATCCAGAAACAGTTAGAGGTTGTATTGCCAGCAAAATTTTATTCACATTTTCCTAAATGCTTAACCATTCATTCCCTCCTCAGTATTTGCTTGCCTAACCCCCTGGTGATTGTTTCGACGAGGTTTCTGGTCATTAGCAAAACTGACAAGATCCTTGATGGATGAGATACCTCGTCCATCAAGATCTCGTCGTTTCTTGTCATTAGAAGAAAACTGACCAGATCTTGATTTCGTCATAAAAAATCGGCAATATTTTGATTAAGATATCTCATCATTAGCAAAATTGGTCAGATCTTGATGGACGAGATATCTCCTCGAAGTCATTTGGAGAGTTAAATTCGCAACACGATTTTTTTGCCATTCTTTGCTGTCTGAATTCGAAGTTGCTAGGTCACCAGTCTCTGCCGTGACGTTAATCATGGCCCGCTCCGCTTTCCGCTTGCACCAAAGAGAAGCGTTCAGTGATCCGTATTTTGTGGTCCAAACGCCGTATCAGAGACCGAAATCTATCACAACTTTCAGCATAATACAGGAGCGGTCTTTTACCGAAACGGAGCGTCTGCGAATCGATCGAAAAGTTCATAAATCGTAGCACAAGTGTTACACATGAAGGAACCGGACGCTTGTCTACTGCCGCAACGAACGACATCGGTGACAGTGCATTTGATATGGTTCTGTTAAACAAACATGTAGTGACGGACTGGCACAAATGATCCGTCCAGGAAAATGTAGGCATCTGTCGGCCTCAGGTAGGGCAGACATCGAATTGTTAAAACTAAAATATGCAGTTTTAAACAATCATGCTATAATTTTAGCAACATTAATACAAGGAAATAGCAACTTTTCCGCTGTCACAGTGTGAAAAAAATTTTTATTTGCTTTTGTCTGATTCAACATAAGCAAAATCCATTACAATTAGATTTTTCAACTAAATTATTAAATGAGGATTATTTCGAAGAAACAGCCATGGCCTTTACTTTTGAACCAAAGGTATGGCATATCTTTCTGTATAATACTAATATGGTAGGGATTTTTCACATCATTACCATCTCTTTCTGGACAGAGGCCTCAGGAATTTTAGAGTCGTTTGACTGTTTGATTTAATCACGATCAGCCTTGCCTTGAAGTACAACAGGAAACTAAAGCTACGTTATTTTTATACTATACAGATTATTTTTATTATTGTAGGTAGGTATATATTTAATTAACGTCGCACTGGAACAACACAACGGGTTATTGGCGACGATCCGAGATTCATACCCAAGGGAAGAATCCGAGGACAACACCACGTAATTTTGAACCATGCTCAGATGACGAAGTCACACGTGAGCTGGCACCCTACTCTCCAAACTTCCACACCACGCCAACGAGAGGACATTTGAGGCCACGACAGATTTAACGTATACCAGCCCCCTTTGTATACGATGGTCTTTGGTTTGATTCGAACTCGCAACCCTCCGGTTGCTAATCCGTTACTCTTTCAACCGGGCTATTGCTGCTCGCTAATCGCCAGAACGAAGAGAAGGGGGGGGATTTCAATTAACGTCACACTGGAGCAACACAATGGGCTATTGGTGACGGTCCGGGATCACTCCCAAAGGGAAAGATCCGAGGACAACACCACGTAATTTTGAACCACGGTCAGATGACGAGGCAACACCTGAGCTGGCACCCCACTCTCCAAACTTCCACACCACGCCAACGTGAGGACATTTGAGGCCACGACAGATTTAACGTGCACCAGCCCCCTTTGTACACGACGGTGTTTGGCTGGATTCGAACTCGCAACCCTTCGGTTGCAAGTCCGTTACTCTTCCAACCGGGCCACCGCGGCCCACGAAGAGAAGGAACTTCTTGTCTTGTTTTGCCTTCGTTTTTGATTAGACAAATGTAATCTTTGTTTCCCTCTCTTTTCTGGGGAGGCGTCTGATTACGAGGCTTTGTCCTTGAATTTTTCCCTTCGGGAATGATCCCGGATAGTCGCCAATAGCCCGTTTTGTTGCTCCAGTGCGACGTTAATTCAACTACCTACCTACCCTAGAAACGACTTTTTAATAAATATTTCTGAAATATTTATTTCAGAAATATTTTTCGTGCAGGTTTTAGTTACCATTCTCCCAACAAAAATTGCTGCGTGTATTTAAAAAAATGGTTAAAAATGGTTTAAAAAAATGGTTTATGTATGGAGTGTACATATAAAATGACTCAAAAGTCTTTCTCCAATAACAAAACCAGGTCCCTTTTTATTACATTTCAGCCCCATGCCTTTAACCCAGGGCTTTTTCTGAGGTGCGAGCGATCCTTTCAAACCTCGACAAGCGCCCTCCCTTTAAACCATTTGATTTCTAAAAGGAAGAACGCCCTTTGTCAAGCACGTATTCAAAAAATTATTTTATGTCGTCTTATTTTTAGCCTGAAGTCAGATGGTCTATTTTGATTGTATTCAGATTATTGACGAATTCAGACGTATATTTTACCTGTAATGAAGAAAACGTCGTTATTCTGTGATATAACTAGCTTCAACACGTGATTTCGATAGCTTTTTAATTCCAAAATTGTTTCGAAAAAGGTTCGAACTCCATGGGCTCTCCCACTGAAAACATCTCTGCCCTTGAAGAGTGCCGCAATTTTTCTAGCTATGTGCAAGTACGTGCCAAACATACCACTCAGAAACGGCCCTGATTTAACCACCTACGGTATTGTGCTGAATTACGAGCAAATATACATCTTTATTAGCATTTCATCATTATGTTTCTCCAGTACGACGTAAATTCAATTACCTACCTATCGGACCTATTAGCTCCAATTTCAAGGAAATGGTCTAAAAGCAATGGTGTCATCTAGTAAATAAGAAATAAACAGTATTAATCTACTAGAAGGTACACAATCTTGTGTAAATTTCTCAAGAAAAGGTCTCTAAATCACGTGGTCAATCGGCAGGCTTGGGCATGAAGAAAACATCAATCATGAGTTTAAGGATTTGTATACTATTTAATTTAAAACTCCTTCTACTAGTCATTTCTAACTGATTGCGATTGATCCCAGATCGTCACCAATAGCCCGTTGTATTGTTTCAGTGCGACGTAAATTCAACTGCCAATCCTCTGACTGATTGTGCATTTATTCTTTGCAATAATCGACAGTAAAATTCTAGTTAAAGGACTGGGACAGAAAAATAAGAAATTAAAGGATAAAAAAAGACAGAAAATAAGATGGGTTCCAAAGTCTCCTCTTTGGTCAAACAAACGAGGCTTCTTCCCTAGTCCATAAGATGAAACCTGTACAGACACTTGAGGAACAATGTGACCCAATCTGACTGTCTGCAAAAGTGACAATTGGCCGAGAGACCCTCCCAACCCTCCTGGTCGTTATCTCGACGAGGTACTAGTCATTAGCAAAACTGACCAGATCTTGATGGACGAGATATATCTTGTCATTAGAAGAAAATTGACTAGATTCTTGATGGATGAGATATCTCGTCATTAGAAGAAAATTGACTAGATCCTTGATGGATGAGATATCTCGTCATTAGAAGAAAATTGACTAGATCCTTGATGGATGAGATATCTCGTCATTAGAAGAAAATTGACCAGATCTTGATATCGCCATCATGAAAAAATCGGCAATATATTGATGACGAGATATCTCGTCATTAGTAAAATTGATCAGATCTTGATGGACGAGATATCTCGTCCAAGCCAATTGGAGGGTTAAAGTGCACAAGATCGTTAGGTTCCTTTACAAATTTAAAAAAGCGACTTGAATCCGTGTTGCACTACATGGTAGTATCCGCACTACATGGTAGAATCCGCACTACATGGTAGTGTGATTCCTGGAGCAACACGGAATCGCACTACCTCCGTCTGATTTCGTTCTTGATCTTACTCAAACTCCAGGTACGTGGTGTTGTCCTCGGATCTTTCCCTTTGGGATTGATCCCGGACCGTCACCAATAGCCCATTGTGTAGCTCTAGTGTGACGTTAATGGAAATATCCCCCCCCCCCAAACTCCAGGTGAGAATGACCTGTGGCAAAGGAACAGGCCTAGGCAATGAAGACAACTTGGCCAACCCATCCGACAATTCGTTTCCACTGATACTGCAATGAGCGAGAACCCAGATGATGTCCCAGTCCTTTAATTGGACATCATCTGACCGTGATTCAAAATTACGAGGCGTTGTCCTTGAATATTTCACTTAGGAATTGATCCCGGACCGTCTCCAATAGCCCATTGTGTTGCTCCAGTGTGACGTTAATTAAAAACCTACCTGCCATCCTTTGGGACCGTCGTGGCTCTGTGGATATGGCCACTGTGCTAGCAACCTGTGAGTTGTAGGGAGTGCAGGTTCCATTCCTACATGGGTGTATTTCTCTCTTCTGTGTTAGTAAAACTCTCATTGTGTGTATGTCTATTACAGTGGCGCGGTATGCCTAAATATGGCCCTCGCGCCAAAAAAACCCAACTAACCTACCTGCCATTGGGGAAAAAGGATGTCAAATTGGCACGAAAAAATTTGTATCTAATTTTGTCCCCCTCCGAAATAAAATGTTGGCAACGCTACTGCTGCTTAGAGATTGGTCCCGGATCGTTCACCAATAGCCCGTTGTGTTGCTCCACTGCGATGTTAATTAACTACCTACCTACCTCTAATTCGAAATTTATTGTCAATTATTGTAAAACATAAATGGCGAAATCAGTTGGAAATAACTAATAAAATGAGTTTTAGGTTAAACAGTATAAATCCTTCAACTTATGCTTGCTGTCTCCTTCGTTCCCACGCCTCCCAACTCACCAAGTTGTTTAACCCTCTGCATACGTCGGGGCAGAATATCGTTTCCTTCTTTGGTTACAGCAGCCGGCCCAACGGCTCTACAGGCAACTTACTGAAACCGGCCGAAACGGCCTTTACGATGCTTTCTCCCAGGAGAGGGAATATGTGTCGTCCCATTATCACCTAATGGGCCGGTTTCTATTGTCGGGTCGTGGGTATACCTAGAAGGGACAGATTTTTCCCGGGTAAACTGAAAGGGCGGCGGTGACTTTCTAAATGTATCTCTTTTCATTTACTCAACCTCTCACAGACTAGATGCTCGAGGATAAACAATTTGCGAGGCTCCCCGTCGATAACCCTGACATTTTTGTCAACGGGGAGATAAGGCGCGCGCCCTAGACACTACCCCTATTCACGCGCGGGTCTCTTTGTAGCACAGTAAAATAGGGGATGGAAATTGTAATGGGCTTCGGCGATTCTTCAGGAGTTTGAGGTCCGAAAGAATCCGAGCCTTTCATAACGAGGGGGCTCGAAACTTTCGGGACAACCTCCTTAATTTTGAATCATTTCAAATGAGGAAGTCAACTCCTGAGCTCTCCAAACTTCCACACCATACCACGTGAGGACATTTGAGACCACGACAGATTTAAAGTGCACCAGCCCCGCATACAAGACGGTGTTTGGTTGGATCGAGTTTCGAACTCGCAATCCTCAGGTTGATAATCCGATACCCCTCCAACCGGGCTACCGCCGCCCTCAAGGGGAGCCGAAAAGATAAAATTGAGTCCATGCAAATCTATATCGAGACGTATTATCTATGGCCGGTCTGCCACATCTAGTCACATGCAGACACGTCTTGTGTCCTTAGAGGCACATCTCCTTTTGGTGTGTACAGGCTTCACGAACCCGACATACCCTAGTGAGTTTTTCTTTTCCCATGGGTAGGTAGTTAATTTTCGTCGCACTGGAGCAACACACGGGCTATTGGATTCGGTCCGGGATCAATCCCCAAGTGAAAGATCGAGGACAACTCTTAATTTTGAACTACGGTCAGATGACGCGGTTGACACCTGAACTTTCACACCACTCCAACGTGAGTACATTCGGGGCCACGACAGATTTAAAGTGCACCAGCCCCGTGTACAGGACGATCTTTGGCTGGACCTAGTTTCGAACTCGCAACCCTCCGATTTCTAATCCGTTGTTCTTCCAACTTGGTTACCGAAGCCCTTTTCCCATGGGATTTACTGTCTTTAGCAAACACAGGGGTCGCTCTCCCGAGATACCCAATCCCTCTTTTTCCCACTTTCACGACATCTTTTTACTTCACGTTGCCTTGCGTTTGGCGCAGCTTGGCCAAATATGTGTGGCCCTTATGCTAGAATACCCCAAAACAACCAAGCAGACAAATCTCGATTTTAAATCTTCGATGGTTTGTTTTTAATAACACAATCGCCAAAGACCATCTGTACGCGGGTGCTGGTGCAAGTTAAATCTGTCGCGGATTCAAATATCCTTACGTTGGCGTGGTGTGGAAGTTTGGAGAGTGGGGTGCCAGCTCAGGTGTTCTCGTCCTCTGACCGTGGTTCAAAATTACGAGGCGTTGTCTTTGGATATCTCCCCGGGATTGATCCCGAAGGGAAAGGTTCAAGGATTCGGGATTGATCCCGGACCGTCGCCAATAGCCCTATGTCTTGCTCCAGAACGATGTTAATTAACTACCTACCTGAATAACATTATCAAGCCAAGTAGATCATGGTGTCATCTGTTGGCTTAGTAATGTAATGATTTTTGGTGTGGACGCAATTGAATAGGGGTATTTCAATTAACGTCACACTGGAGCAACACAACGGGCTATTGGTGACGGTCCGGGATCAATCCCAAAGGGAAAGATCCGAGGACAACACCACGTAATTTTGAACCACGGTCAGATGACGAGGCAACACCTGAGCTGGCACCCCACTCTCCAAACTTCCACACCACGCCAACGTGAGGACATTTGAGGCCACGACAGATTTAACGTGCACCAGCCCCCTTTGTACACGACGGTGTTTGGCTGGATTCGAACTCGCAACCCTTCGGTTGCGAGTCCGTTACTCTTCCAACCGGGCCACCGCGGCCCATTGAATGAAGGAACCATGATCCGTGATAGACTATACTAAAAGTATGTAAAGAAGTGATCAAGGTCCACTAAGGGGATATGTTTTTTTGTACATTCGCCCCCTTGGGAGCTGGCATAATAACCTTTCCACTGCCGTATTAAGTCCAGTTTTAATACTCACTGTAGATATGAGTAAAATTACGGGAAAATATCCAACCTCTCGCCACAAACCGAAGCAAGTTTCTAAAAGTGGTAAATCACCTCGTTCCCGTGCAGACTGGTATGAGCCTTCACCCAGCGTAGTTCAAAACAGTGTCTATAACTTTGTGCATATTGTTTTATTTCCTTCCAAAAATGAATAAGCTGCGCCAAATGCAAGAGCAAATAAAGATCTATGAAAGCATAAAAATTGACTACGTTGAAAAGTCGATTTTTGACTAAAATTTTGAACTTCATTTTATTCAGTGTTCTTAATATTTCGACTGTTTTCTTTAGAGACTTTTCATTTTGTCTGCACGGTGAATAGAAGCGGAGATATATCAATTTGAATAGATCTAGAGAGCTGTTTTTAAATTCGTTTTCAAATATTTAAATGCATTTTTCCCTGATTGTGAATTTGAGCAAAATGTTTGCACGAGAAAAGCGATAACTAAAAATGTACAATATACAGTAGTCTCGCTTATCTGACATAAGTAGGCCGGCAGAACGTCGGATAAGCGTAAATGTCGGATAACAGGGAGGAATTAGAAAAAATCCTAATAAACGTCAAACTACGCTATAATTTTACAAATTAAGCACATAAACATCACGTTTTACGACAAATCAACAGAAAAATAATTCAATACACGATAACGTCATATAGTAATTTATTTACAAATTAGCACCAAAACATCGTACTGTATTGAAACGTATTGAAGTTGTATTGAAGTAAACGTTAAAAATTGACTACAAATAAATATAGAATTGCATAAAAAGAACTTACACTAACAGCATTGTCGGAAGTTAAATCCATAAAAAGTTCAGTCCTGTGATGATTTAAAAAATTTGTGATCCTAGTCTGCTTTCCCGACGATTGCCATTTCTTCGCTGCCAAGTCTCGCCATCTTTGCAGCATCATTACGTCGATCCCCATAGCTTCTTGTTGCTCAACGTATTTCATGGCGATTTCTAGAGCCTTAACTCCATCGTTATGCGAGATTCTGAGGCTCAGCACTTGATGCTTGATCATCAATTTCGCTGTCATCGCTATTAACAAGAGTTGTGTTAAAATGCCTCACGCTCGCAAACAAGCGGCACACTTTTCTCGTTTCCGATTTATATGGTTTTTTTTGGAGGCGTCGGATAAGACGGAATGTCGGATGAGCGAAGGTCGGTTAAACGAGACTCTACTGTATTTTTGAATGAAACTGGGTGTAATGATTTTTATACATTTTTTGGTGGGGGACTGAACTAAGGAACTAAGGGTCTGGGATAGAAAACTTTTTAGATTTCAGTGTTGTGGCGCAAGGAAAATTTTCAAAACTTCATGTTTTCGTTTTCTTCTACATTTATTCGATATCTCATGAGTGGAAAGAAATATTGCATATCTTTAATTCAGGCCCTATCTTATATATTTAGGAGACTCAAATGCAAAATTTTAGGCAAATGCACTCATAATTTTTATTTGTAATTTTTTTAGTTAACTTCATTCTTTATCTAAAATTTTCAATTTTGTAATGAATTATAATAATTTTTAGTGAGTTTTTGTCTTAAATGTGTTTCTATTAATCTTATTGGTTGGATGGGGTTGATTTGAGTTTTGTGTTGCACAATCATAAACGGATAAGCTGCGCCAAATGCAAGAGCAAATAAAAATCTATGAAAGCATGAAATTTCAAGAAAGACAGCCAAACTAACAATAAAATGTTGATTAAAAACCAGGTACTTGTAGGTACACAACATGGGAACAAAAATGTAATTTAAACTGCAATTAAAATTATGAGAACAGTGAATATTAAAATTTACCGTCATAAACATGAAGTATAGTAAAATGGTAGTTTGAAATATGTTGACGGTTTAAAAATGGTGGAAATGTTGAAAGATGAATAGGGATGCGATGTAAAAACATACGAGACATCGAATTTAAAAATACATTAGCTATGTAAAATTTTTAAAAAGATTTGAATGGGTTATGCCCAAGCAAATATTGCAAATCTTTAATCTTATTGAAATTATTAAATACAAGCAGTATTTCCGATTAAGCTGCAAAATACGTTTTGGTTTGGTCAAAAATGAAATCCAAACAAATTTCGTTTGGGTAGATTTCTTATTCAAATACATACATACACATCATTAAGGCTAGAAATTTAATAACTTAAAATGTGCTAGAAAATGTCTACTAAAAACTCATTTATGACACACACCCAAAAAAACTGCAAAATGCCCTAAATTAACAAAATAAACCGAAAAATTAGATTTCTCAAAACATTTTGTAACACATCGAAATGAATCTTAACTTCTCCCTTATGACAAAACATGCTTTAAGTTAACAATGTAATTTCTCTGCCAATTTGAATGTCTTTACTTTGTTACTGAGAAATGAGCCTTGCAAAAGAAAATGGGGTAAAAAAGTGAGGTTTGGGGGAAATTCATTCAACAAATCTTTTTCCTGGAAAGCACCAGGGAAATAAAAAATAATGACTCGAAAATAACAAAAAATACTTAAAATGACTGAAAAACCTAAAAATTGACGTTCAACGTTAAAATAATAAAAAAATGCATGAAAATTCCCTAACAAAGGCACTTAAGTCAGCCTAGTGTTTTTTGTAAAAAAATTCTATTCACTCGAATAACGTTTTAGTCTGTCCAAAAATGATGCAAATTCATCAAAATCTTAGCCCTATATATCACCTTTTGTATATTTCAATAGAAATAACCCACAGATGTTATAATATACTTGTGTTTAAATCATTTATATTTAAGTATTCATCTTTGTCTACTATCCTTTTTAATGACTTCTGCTTCTTTTTATTCATTAATAGGCCAATGATTTTGATAGTATCTTGTTTTCTTGTTTTCAGCAAAACTGAAATTTTATTCGAGTAAATAGAAATGTGTTTTATGAAAAGCTAATCTGGTTTAAACATCTTTGTAGGGCATTTTCATGCATTTTTCATGACTTCTACGGAACTGGTACTTTTTCAGATTTTTTAGTCGTCATTTTAAGGCATTCTATGATATTTTTAACATTCATCTGGGCATTATTTTACATATTTTGGTGCTTTTAAAAGGCATTTTGATTGAATTTTTTAACACTATTTGTCACTCCTATCGTAGAAAAACGTTTCCTTTTATGAAATTTCGGAAGACTCAACAAAGTGACTGTTGTTAGTGACTTGTAGAAAATCATTCTTATTTGAAAATTTGCACGTGTTTTTTCCTTTTAACCAATTTAAAAGTAGACTTAACTAAGACTTGTAAAATTGCAATTCCAGATTTATCCATGAATATTGTTACATACTAAGGGTAAATATTTTTATTAAAGGATAAATGCAATGAAGACATAAACTAGAAAAATTAGTAAATAAAATTAGTGGTCTTATATAAATATTTAAAAAAAATCGCTAGTTATTATTTTAAGCCATCACAAGCATCCTAATGATTTTTGTGATTTGGTTTGATGCTCTACTGTAGATTTTTGCTACCCGTGAGCTAATTATACCGGGCCTACACTAAGTATCCTAATGAAAACATAATTTGTCGAGAGTATAAAATATAAATGCTTTGATTTGATATTCGTATGTCGCACTTAAAGAAAAAATCATTAGAATTTAAAAAGGCAGTTGGATTTCACTTTCTTCTAATTGATAGATTTGCGTCAACATAATATACGATTAGATTATATTACTCAGAAAGACAATTTGAAATTTAACTTGAAAAACCTTAAACCTGAAAAATCCCCCTAGATGTTATTAAAACCTTATCTCAACTTTTAAAATAATTTTTAAAGTTATGAATTTTTCACATTAGAAATGAATGAAGGTAGGTAGGTAGGTAGGTATTTTAATTAAAGTCACACTGGAGCAACACAACGGGCTATTAGAAATGAATGAAAGAAATTTTCATTTAAAAAATACTCTTAAAATTCCAATCCCTATATATTTGAATTGAAATGAAGCACAAGTGCAATGTCTTGCAGAAAGCTATTTAGTTTGAGGGGCTGAAAAGATAAAAAATGGAAAATTATTTTTTAGGTGAAAGGAAAAGATTCCTTAAATATTTGTTTGCGTATACGACTCATACAATCCATCGTCGCTTATGATAAATAAAAATGGACTTTTGAAGCAATTTTTGAGTTCAAAATCAAAGATTCCAGTTTCAACTTATATGGAACTCATTAAACTTTGAATAAAATAATTCTATAATATCTATTGAAGACTAAAGAAAGATATTGCTGGATATTTTGTAAATTATACAAATCATTTCACCCAATTTAATGATAACGACATACTTGCAAAACAGCACTTTTGAATAATGGCTTAGCCAGAAGGGTGCACCTGAGAGCCCAAGGCCCCACCAGGGCGGGCTTTACGAAGTGCAGAGCCCAATTCGATCAATCTCTGAGAGGGCCCCACAAAATATTATAAAGAAAACATTTTAATTTAATGACGCTTTTTGAATGAAATTAATATTTGTAGCTAACTAATTTAGGGATAAAATTATATGCATATTTTTCCAATCCCATTTATGACAGGGCCTCTTGGAAGGTGGAGGCCCCATTTACGGGTATAGATGGAATCGGCTTAGGGACTGCCCTGGCCCCCTTGAGGGTCTTGGCACTTATTTTCATCTCTTTACAAGCTAAATATCATTTCACGGAACATTTTTGTGATATTCTTTACATAAAGAAATGGTTATTAAATTAATTAATATTTAATAAATCAATCAACCAAGAAAATAATGAAAATAAGAAATTTTTATTCTTTGACACAGATGTATTATGTATTCCACATCCACATGTCGTATCAAAAGTAACAGAGAAGTATAAAATGAATTTCGAGATTCAAAATTTGAATGTTTTCTTCATTGTGTTGTTAAATTATTTAATTGTTCTAAATATTTGGCGAACACAACCATTGTGAAATGATTTCTATACTCGAATAAAGCGATATAAGTCACTATATTAGCTCGCTTACAGTAATTCCTAACTGTTGAGATCAAATATAATCTATAAATACCTAGACGAAACTTAAAATCTGCCACGATATTCCACAGAAAAATCTCACAACGCACTCGACAAGTTCAAATCTACGGCCAACAAATACCCTGGACCACACCAACAAAATATCTACGAATTACCCCAGATACACTCTTAAATTGGTCTAAACATAAAATCCATACAGGATAAATTTATGCAAAAAGACAATTTTTCTCACTACTTGCTCGTAGTGCAACACTTTCCAACACAACAAACTCTTAATATCGCCTACTATATCCGCTCAGTTTTAACATGCTTCCTCTATCTGGAGAGGAGCCGCAGTCAAAACCAACGTCTAAATTAAAGAAAAACTGCAACCAACATCATCAGAAACATTGCAAAAGCAAGATGGTTTTACAGAAATAAGATATCCTCAATGACCTCCAAATTCACACAATACGAAACGTCAAATTACACCCCTCAAAAATGTTCTTCGACTCATTTCCCCTTTTTAATAGCCCATCTATAAAAGAAATTCAAACCAACGACCTCACACTCCAAAATAAATGAGCCACGATGGAAACTGAAATCCTTATTCCATCCCCAAAAGAAACTGACGGGACACCAACTTTGAAACTACTCTTCCTGAGATCTACAAACGTAAGAAATAAATTCAAACATGTAAATCGATAAACTAATATACGCTTCCAATTAAAATGAAAAACAAAATTGTAATAAAAGTAATTATTTATCAAAATAAAGTAACTCAGACTCTACCCACTAAAATAGAATATAACTAAGCAAGAAAGCAAGGGCAATTCTATCTCGACCTTCTGTCGACTGGAGATCAAGGCCCTTTCGGAGCCATGCCTGGTTGTTTGGGGTTTTATGGAGCAAGAGCCATATCTGTCCAAGCTGCACCAAACGCAGGAAACGTCAATCTTCGGAGCCACACATGAGTTCCAATAATACCAATTAACCCAAAAAAGAAACCTAATATTCAATAACTCTCAGATCTTCATTTGGCATACAAATTCTATTTCTGACATCGGGCCCCTCCGAAACGAAATCCTAGCAACACTACTACTTTTGACCCAAAAAGAAAAGAACAGGGGCTTGAGCCCCTGTAGTCCACCCCCTCTGGACTGAAAGGGAAGGTAAAAATATTCTAAACTTACTTATCTCGAGTATGTTTCTTCACCCCGTGGAAGCATTTCATAAAGGAAGCGTACATTGCGCTGGACAGAAGACCGATGAGCTCTGAGGATGTCTTATAAATGCATCGACACCGACTTTATATAATCCGAACCCTTCCCCGAAAATTTATTCTGACCACCGACTCTCTAGCACAACCCCTCTCCTTGTGTGTTTATTATTAGATTATATCCACCCGGGCAATGTCCCAACCCTCTTGCATTCTCGGAGTCGTAAACCCCCTCCAATCAGAAACGTTATAGCTGATGGGAAAGGGTATGCTCGGATTTTATCACCAAATGCGATTCATATTTCTACCAGAAAATGATTCCTTCGGAGTTTATGGATTTGCTAATACCTCTTATATGACCAAGGATTTAATTTCTCGTGTCATTATTTTTGTGCCGCGGATGTGTTTTAACGATATTTGGTGGATTATTTTATATTCGGGATGAATTCTCTTTTCTAAAGATGATGAAAAGGATGGAGTGGGCTGGAGAGATTTCATTGCGCTTGCGTCCGAAGGCAGCCAATCAAGAAAGAGGAATGTTATGCGTGCCTTCGAATATTCAGTGAATGTCTGATTGGCTGGTTGTAGAGAAGGCATAAACTCCTGACTTGCGTGAAATGGTTTTAAAAAGGGAAAAACGTGAACACTATGTCTGTCTCTAATTTCTGTAATTCTCCATGTTGTGAGATATACAATTAAGGGAGAAATGGAATAATAACAAAATATAATGGAATAATAATATTTCCAAAGTTGTGAGACATATATTATTAGGAAAGAAAGCAATAATAGCAATATTTCTCTCGTGTGAGATGTATTATTAGATGAGAAATGATATAATGAACAATATTTCTCTACTCTGTGATGTATTATTAGGAGAGAAATGATGTAATGAACAATGTTTCTCTACTCTGAGATGCACTTTTTGGAGAGAATGCCAGATTATGTTAAGTATAGATAACTCCCAATTAAGGGGTAGGTAGATGGGTATTTAAATTAACGTCACACTGGAGCAACACAACGGGCTATTGGTGACGGTCCCATAAGGAAAGATCCGAGAACAACATCACGTAAATTTGAACCACGGTCAGATGACGAGGTCACACCTGAGCTGGCACCCCACTCTCCAAACTTCCACACCACGCCAACGTGAGGACATCTGAGGCCACGATTGATTTAACGTGCACCAGCCCCCTTTGTACGCGGCGGTCTTTGGTTGGATTCGAACTCGCAACCCTCTGATTGCTAATCCGTTACTCTTCCAACCGGGCTACCGCGGTCCGTCCAAATTAAGGGGAGCTGGAACCAAAATTTTCAAAATTATCGAATTTGAGATTTTTAGATTGGAATAATCCATTTATGCTCTTTCAAATCACACTTTGCTTTTTTTTCCAACTCTTATTAGAAGTTTTAAAATTTTAAATAAAACTAATAATGAACTTAAATTTTGAACTTAAAACTTTGATTTTCTCAAAATAAACTGTTGAGATTGCTTAACTTTAAGTAAGTAAAACTTTCCTAACAAGTTCTACAAGCATATTCAACAAGATTATACGGAGCTACAGTTTTGCTATAAGTATAGAATAATTGTATTTTATAAATCTTTAAGAATAAAAAGGGAAATTTTTGTGCTTTTATAGTTAATTTTATATAAATGTTTTTGATTTTATACAAAAAATACCAAATTCTCTTTTTTCAGTAAAATAGCTGTCTGATGAGCAGTTCAAATAAAAAAAGTTCAAATCAGTCTATTCTGAGATAAAATACATAGAAATTATGAAAATTAACGCTGTCTTTTGGACCTTTCAACTCCCCTTAAATGAATTATTCACCAGGAAAATGATCGATTCAGGCATGAAGTGTTTGAGACTTCGAAATAGTAACGCAATCGACAAATAATATATTTAGTGAATGGTAATTTCTATGGATTTCATAAAATGCTGTTTGATAGTAGAAAGTATAGGATTTTAGCGTTCAGTACATACGAAAGATTTTAAACCGGTGAGAAGCAAGAATGGCCTTGATATTCCTTACGGGTGGTAAAATGTTTTAAATTGTATAAAATTTATTTCAGTTCAAGGGGTTAGTTTTGAGTTCACAAATTACTTCAAATAACACTCATAAATAATTTTGAGTATTGTTCCGTTTTACAAAGTATCATAAATAAATTTATTGAAAAATATTTTTTAAAAGCCACTTTGAATCAAAAAGGAGATATGTAGTTACTATTATTTTTTGTAAATTAATCAAAACTATACCTATATTTTCGTCAGATTGACAAAATATATTTTTTTGGTGTGCCGTAGAATTTTTATAATTAGTTTATGTGTGCCGTGAGATGAAAAAGTTTAAAAAATCGCTAGTCTACTAAAATTCTTCGCAGTTGTTGCTAAAAATTTGTCAAATCTTTAGATTCTATCATGACAAGATTTTTTTATATTGATCTTAAAATTTATTTTTAAGCGAAGTGATAGATTGAAAATGTAAGCAGAAAATGTTCCCCTAAACGAATTAATGTAAAAACAGATTCAATATTATGAGCTTGGCTTGGTATGGAAGTTTGGAGACTGGGGTGCCAGATCAGGTGTTGATCTCGTCATCTGACGGTGGTTCGAAATTACGAGGTGTTGTCCTCGGATCTTTCCCTTCGGGATTGATAACGAACGTCGCCAATTTCCCGTTGTGTTGCTCCAGTGAATCCGTGAAATGAAGTTTCGGGAATAACACAGGAAAAGCAGATGCAAACATGTCTGAAAACTTCCCTGTTAGGAAGTAAAAGTCTCCTTGTGTGTCATTCACCTTAGTCGTAACAAACTTTACGCATTTTTAGCGACTTGCCGTCAATCCAACAAATGTTCATGGAATGGATGATATTGAACGAAACAATTTACTTTGATATAATACAAATAATAACTGAATTACCAGGCGTTGCTAGGGTTGAATTGTTTATAATTCATCGTAATATACTCAATATTATTCCTATGGAGATTTCGAATTGTTTTTAGCCGGAGAGGCGAACGGGGTTAATATATAGCCTATGTGTCCCTCAGAATTCTACAGGATGAATGTACCAAATTTAGTGTGGATTGGTCTGACATTGATCGTATAAATATTCCTAATAATTGCTTTCGAATTGTAATGTACCCTGTACCATATAGACCATCGTGCATACAGATATTTACACGGCTGCCTTATCAGACATCCTTTTTAGAAAGTAATCAGATAGCCTTGCTTATTGCCCCAAGAGAAGAAGCTGTGCGATCTCTCTCACACTGTTGCCATTCTTAGGAAACCAAATAATACAAAAATATGCCAATAAATAAATCAAAAAATTTCTAGATTAAATTTTAAAATTCGGGCTTCGAGGTACATTCAGTCACCTTTAGGACTACCTGTGTGCCAAATTTCATGGCTGTAAGTGCTATAGATTCGGATACCACACATACAGATACACAAACACTTCCTTTTATAATAGTAGAGATGCAGGTCATAATATAAAATAAAAATTTACAAATTTGCATGTTTCTTAGTCTAACCTATTTGTATTCGTCCAGTGATGCTGCACAACTGAGCAAGTTTTCATCATGTGCAAATTTCAAAAGCTCTTTTCAATAGTCAATTAATTGTTGCCATTAGCTCTGGCTTAATTAGTTCTAAGCTGCTTTGATTTCTCTGATCAGTCCATTTATTGCTCATCAGTAAAGAAATTTTTCAGCATGAGCACTTGAGTCTGGGATGATTAAAACGAAGCCCAAGATCTTATGATGGTTTGGCACATCAATTCGTTTCTTAAATCATTGAAAACATTGAACCAACTTAGTCCTATACTTCCTGTTTACAATCCGGAAACGCATATTCTGCTCTTGATTAGATATTCTAAATCTTCTATCGATTATTATAGGTAATTTTTCGATATTTATAGATGAGTACCTCTAAGTCTAAACTTTCGATAATAATGACAGTTTATATCGGAATGTATTTGGCGGGAACAATATATAATTATCTAGATTGCAAAGTGGGCATCTTAGGAGCATGAAATTCCTGAATGGTAAAACAAATGGACAAGTCTATCCTAAGTGCAAAAATGAATACCGCCTCTAGTGGTCACATTCTTTCCTGTATTGGAATGAGCCCTTTCCTGGAACGTTTTCCCAGAATCCTGAGGACATTATAATTTCTTTGAGGACGAATGACTTGTACTTGGTCTAGTAGGTGGTTAGACCAGGAGGAATAAGAAACAGCAATATGTAATTTTAATTTCGTGATCTTGATTATTAATGGAAAAATGGGAGAAATAGGAGCCGGGAGGATCCAAAAAAATATCTCTTATTCGGGAGTTCACGAGAAATACAGGATAGTTGATCACTATAATAAAAACAGTCAGAAAATAATTAAACTCAACATTAGGGCAATTTGATTGGAGTAGGAAACCGATATTATTTTATAACAAATTTAATTATTCAAATAAATTAAAATTATAAATAACAATAACATTTCATTTAAATTTTGCGATTTTGATTGTTAATGGAAAAATGGGAGGAATAGAAAATCAATACACAGGAGCAGGGAGGATCCAAAAAATTATCTCCTATTCGGGAGTTCCGGAGAAATACGGGATAATTGATCCCTACTGAAAACAGTCGAGAAACTAATTAAACTCGACATTAGGGCAATTTGATTAAAATAGGAAACTCAAATTATTTTCTGCCTGCACCTTTGTTTATCATGGAGATGAAAAAATTAATTAAAAACCCATAAAAAGTAATGTTTCACCCTTGTACTCCTTTGGATATCACACAAAAATATCAAGAAAACAAAAACATCACGAAAAGCGAGAGAGAACGGTGTTTTATAGCTTCAAATAAAAATCAAATGCAACGACAGGGACGAGATGGTATAGCATTTGCCAGAATCGGTTGTTTGAGGCCCATTCCGTGGTTACAAGAAACGTGGGCTGTATTTTATACGGCAGATTACTGTCCATAAACGACAGGATCAAATATCATGAGCAAGTGTTAAAAACTCTCTTTATAGCAATCCGAATACTTTACGGTAGCATTCCGTGGACCATTATGAGCTTTATTGGGCTTCAAACGCAAACCGTAAGTGTAACATTCATTCCGATAGGTATGGAAACACGGACATTACGAACCACTAAGACACCTTCTCACTGCATAAAATGCCTGTTACTTGCTTAACGAACTTGTTACGTGAAAATAATGACGATACTGAGCTCAAATGGACTCGAACATTGATTATTATTACATTGTATCATATTGAGTTTCGGAGTTTGGCATGATTTATAACTCATAAGGTTCGAGTTCTTGAAAATGATTTGTAAGAAATATGGGAATTCTCTGGAAATATTATTTCTTGAAAATGTGATAAGTGAAATCAAGGTTGGTATTGATAATTGGTATTGGTTGGTAGGTAATAGTTGTAGTAGGTAGGTTGTTGATTTTACGTCGGTACAGCAGAACAATGGGCTAATGAAGGTATAGTTGAATTCACGGGCAACACAACGGGCTTTTGCAATGGTTAAGGGTCAGTCCTAAAAAGAAAAATTCGAAGTAAATTAAGAAAGTTTATTTTATTGTTTCTGATCATTTGATGTAATTCAACGAATGTTTCAAACTTAATTTTTTATCTGAAATTTCAGTTCTAACTTCACTTTTATATATTTTATTTTAAATCTCTGGTTTTTAAATATATCACAATAAAATTATGGCAAGATATCCTGCCACAAAACTAGGATGTATATCCCGAAACCCTATAGTACGAAGCCCTCATTTCAAGTTTTCCAAACTCGCCAACAAATTAAAAACAAACCAGACAGAAAACGGAGATCTTACTTCAGCTATTCAAATGCTCTCGCGTGATACCTTGGGGTTCCCTTAAAATATAATTTATCGCCATTTTGGTGACAGTCCGTTTTCATACTATCAATTTGTATTGGTTTGGATTTGGGGGTTTTATGGCCCAAGGTCCAAAAGCGGACAAATTGCGCCTACTATCAATTTGGAATTCATTTATTGGAATATTTATTGGCTACGTGCTAAAGTCATATTCGAAAAACAAGCCAAGTGACATCACGTCTAGAATACGCACAGGAAGTAAGTTCCATCGAAAACATTAGCGCCACCTACATCTAGCGGGGTGCGGTAGCCCGGTTGGAAGAGTAACGGATTAGCAACCGGGGGGTTGCGAGTGCGAATCCAGCCAAAGACCGTCGTGTACAAAGGAGGCTGATGCACGTTAAATCTGTCGTGGCCTCAAATGTCCTCACGTTGGCGTGGTGTGGAAGTTTGGAGTGCCAGCTCAGGTGTTACCTCGTCATCTGACCGTAGTTCAAATTATGTGGTGTTGTCCTTGATCTTTCCCTTCGGGTTTGATCCCGGACCGTCGCCAATAGCCCGTGTGTTGCTTTAGAGCGACGTTAATTCAAATACCTACCTGCCAGATACCTAATGTAAATAGCAATTTTTGAATTTAATTTAAATACCCCAGTAAAGGAAATGCAAGATTTTCGACTAGAAAATATTATTTTCTTACTTTTTAGAAATATCTTTTCGTGATTTGTGTCAAAAAGGGTGACTATTTAAATTAAAAAATAATTCCAGCTATCTCTTTGCTTTGATTTTGAATTTGTCATATGCGGGTCTTGGAGTCCCTTCCGAAATAAAATTCTGGCTAAGCTACTGGGAAGTATTTGGCGACGGTTTTTGGTTTTATTTCTTTAACCCTCCAGGTGGTTGTCTCGACGAGGTATCTCTGAGCTTTAGCAAAACTTAGGAGATATTGATGAACGAGATGTATTGTCATTAGAAAAACAGATCAGATCTTGACCTCATCATCATAAAAAAATCGGTAATATTTTGATGACGATATACATATGTAGTCACTAGAAATTGGTCAGATCCTGGTGGAAAAGATATCTCGTCGAAACCACTTGGAGGGTTAATCAGTAATTCCTCCTTTTACAGCTGGGAGGCTTTTAGAAAGTAATTATGATGTTTATAAATATTCTGACAAGGAATTGTGGAAATCACGTAACTTGTGAAATTCTGGTACTATTGCAAGTTTCTTCAGGTACTATGTAATTTATATCAGCAAATATTCGTGAAAAGTAGAGAAGCTGTAAGTTTTTACTTTGAACGGAAGCTATTCAAATATTATTTTTTAAATCGAAGTATATCAGATCAAAATTCGTTTGCTTTTCAAATTTGACGCTGAAACTATATCCCCGAGAGTTCTCAAGGTATACTGCATACAGACACACCATCATGACAATATTTGTATGGCGACATACAGTCGAGACCTACTTTTTTTAATCCAAAGTGTATGTGTAAACAGCAAAGAGAAAGCTGGAATTATTTTTTACCTTAAATAGTTACCCTTTTTGACACAAATCATGAAAAGATATTTCTAAAAAATAAGAAATTAGTATTTTCTAGTCGAAAATCTAGCATTTCCTTACTGGCATTTAACTTTAATTCAAATAGTAACCCTTAAAAATTGCTGTTTACAATAAATTTCTGGAAGCAGCATATCTCATACTAACAGATTTTGCCTCTGCAGACGTCATGTACGATATCTGATCAAAATTATCCGATTTTAGATCAGAAAAATAAAACTTCTTGACATTTCTGTACAGTGGTAGAAAAGGGCCAATTTACAAATTCCCTGGCCCTCAAGGGCACATCTACAGGTGTGCATGGGCATCACAACCCCGAGGTACTCGAGTGATCTGTCCTCCCTTCTGTTTTACTTTCGCCTACCCTTCTACTTTTTGCCTTTTTTCCCTCCCTCGTTGTCTTGTGTTTGGCTCAGCTGGGCCAAATATGGCCCTTACTCCATAAAACCCCAAAACAATAACCAAATTCGCTGCTTTTGAGTTTTGTCTACAAATCACTTCAAGACAATGAATGTTGTGCAATTCATTATGAAAGCAGCAAAACATTGGACAGTATTTTTTGTATGCTGTACAAAATGAAATAAAAATTACTAAATCAGCTGTCACCAAAAACTTGCAAAATGGACCTTGGCTCTTTTTCTCCAAAGTACAGATTTAATTCAAACCTCGTTCCCTTTAAAATGAACCCTGTCTGAATGAACACACTTCTCCCATTGTTTCTACTGCTGGAAGCATTTCCCCCTCTCTTTTGAATCTCCATCAGGTGCTGTCGAAATTATTCTTTATTTCTTCTGTGTGCTGCCCCAATCTAAATCCCCTTTACCTCTATATAACATCAAGAGGCTTATATGCTCGTCTATAAAGACTAATAGACTCAATCTACAAAGAGATGTTTACAGGAAAGAACTGCAATGTTTTATTGAGGAATAAAGCACATATCCCAGGTTCCTTGCCCAGAGTTGAAGCAGTCGCTTGCCTCTGACTTCTTACCGGACATGACTACCTACAAAGACACTCACACTGTGTTGGAGTAGAGAGATCAGCTATCTGTCCCCTTTATGAACTGGACAAAATGACTGGAGACCACCTCCAGAACTGCCCTAAAATTCCTTACAATGATTGCAGATTCTAATACTGTTGATAGTGTTTTTAAATCATATCTTTTCACTTCAGAACTCTATTGGGCTGATCGTCAATTGATGGCCCATAGGCCGGGGACAGGCGTAGGAAAAATAAATTCTGTGTTCCTAAATCTTCTCCTTTGAGTGTCCGCTTTAGCCTGGGAATTGGCCAAAAGTTGCTTAGAATTATGTTTGGGAAGTCGAAGGAGGCCAAAGTAATTGTAAGTGAGGTGCGATGCGTGGGCAAAATTGTGGTGAGGGATCTTCCAGTCACCGCTCTCTGTGAGTTCTTTTAGCTTTCATCTATAACTTCTTGTAGACGATGGATAACAGGTAATTAATGTTCCTTGTTGATAGTCTGTTCCTAAGGAGCGTACTCGTGACAAATTAAGCCTTATGGACGTAAAATTGTTAGCGGGAGCTTTACATTGCCTTAGCAAATGCGACGAGAACCGAATACTTGTGAAACTAACGGCTTCCCAGCAGCGACAGAATCGCACCGTCTAGCAAAAAGTCACACATGTTCATAGGAATATTTCAACGATAAATATCATTCTTGGACCTTGTGCTTGAATTCAATTTCATGATACAAATCTAACAATACTTAAAATTCAAAACTAAAAAATAAACATTTTATTTAGAGATAACATTTTAAATTTAATAAATTTTATAAATCATAATAATTAACTCAATTTCAATTTTCGGCCTTTTCATTACCCAACTTAGTTTTAAGTGTAAAAACTGTAAGTTAATTCTAACTGTTTAGTTGAAAATACTCTTTCTACAAATACAGAAGTAGGCAAGGGGAAAACTGTGAATGTCTTTCTAGTCATCTACACAAACATTAAAATCTAAATGAGTTTCCCCATTCCAAAGGAGATATCTACGACAGGGTGTGGAAAAATTGTGATACTTTTTAAAGTTTTTTATAATCGGATTTATTTTATTCAAATCGTATTTTATGAGTACTTAATTCATTTCCCTGTGTTTTTGGAGCAGTTTCTCCGTGTTTGGACCTTTCGCCATAAAACCTCAACATCTAATCCAATCCCCTGTGTTTAAAACTTGTTAGACATGCAAATCACTAATTTCTAGATAGTATTGAATTGTGTTAAACATGTCTGAGGGCCTAGGAATTTCAGTTTCCTTTATCAGAAATATCAAATTCCTTCTTGAAAGGGCATCAGTTTGTCTAACCAGCCTTTCCATGGGAAGATTATGTCAAAATTACCCAAAACATTTTGAAAAATGATGGGATGGTCTCAAATGTATGAAACTCATCATCTGATGGTAAACAGATTTGCGAGTGACACTTGTTTATGGTAAGCAAAAGAGAAGGTTAAGGAGTTAATTCACGTCGCACTGGAGCAACACAACGGGCTATTTTGTGAGCAAAAGAGAAATATCTGTGGGTCAGTTGTCATTATCATCCCAACAAGAGCGCTGACCCCTTGGGGCCGAACCTCTTTAGTCCCCAAACAGGAGAGGTAAACATTTCGAATGAAAACCCAAATTTGTTTAATAAAACACTTATATACGAGTAACCAAATATGTAGTGATTCGACCTTAGGTCACTTATCAGGATTGCAAAGTTCTAGGGAACCGGAACTCTTCAGTCCTAATATTTTTATGGTTGGGGCACAGCCCCCTTTTAATATGATATAAGTATTATAAACATACTGATGATATTGATAATGATTAATACAAACGAAGTAGAGTTCCAAAACATTTTTATATAAAGCAAAAAAAATTCCAAGTTGGTGTCCCCCACCGCATCTAAATCAATATAATTATCTTTAGTGCCCTCAAAGTAGGGAAACCAATTATTGTCAGTTTTAAAAAGGGTCATTCTTGGGGTGTTACAGAGCAGAAGCAAATTTTTAAACTTATTTGTAATATGCATTCTGTCCCAGGCTATTTGATTTTCAGTATCATTAAACTCGAGAAAAAAAGAAAATTTCAAATGATTTAAATCATACTTTTAAAAATAAAAATCAGTTGTCTAAATCACGATTAAAATCGTGATTTAAATCAAGCTGATTCAAATCGGTGTACCCTGGTTACAAAGTATTGTACTAGATTGTTATATACTCAGAAAAATTATTATTGAAGACGACCTTGCCTCGAGTTTTGAACTCATTTAAGTTTGTTTGTCATTGCAACAGAAGTAGTATACGGGTGCCTATAGGCGGCGGAAGTGACGTCATACCACGTGACCGGAAGTGGGCGGGGTCAAGTGACGTCATACCACGTGATCGGAAGTGGGCGTGGCCAAGTGACGTCATACCACGTGACCGGAAGTGGGCAGGGCCAAGTGACGTCATACCACGTGACCGGAAGTGGGCGGGGCCAAGTGACGTCATACCACGTGACTGGAAGTGGGCGTGTCTGAATGACGTGACGTATTGTTTGTTTACATTTTGGACTTGGAATTTTTTTTTGTCATCGTGCAGGCGTTGAGTTGTTTCAAGATGGCGTCGTTTCGTTGCCATGGTGATGAAGCACTCGCGTAGTGCCATCTGGTGGAGATATTCGAAACCCTATTATTTTTAATTAAAAAGCAATTTCGTGGATTCGAACCGAGGACCATAGGATCCGAAGTCAAGTGCGCTATCCGTTAGGCTGTAAGAGAGTTAACTATGGGCGGTGAATTAATGTAGTGTTGGATTTTTTTTTTCTCTTTTGGACTTGTATTTTTTCTTAGTATTAGGAATGGGTTATTTTTAGAAAATGGTTTGAATAATTGCATAGGGGTTTTAATAAATGCTTTTTCAAAATGACTTATGGCGCCATCTAGTGATTTTAAAAGTAATTAATCTAAGGAACGAATTGATTTCTTAATGGTTTTACTTTATTCATGACCAGTGACGTCCGTGTGTTTACGTTTGGGGCTTCGATTTTTTTCCTTCTGAGATTTCGATGGTGACGTCACAAGTCCATCAAGTCTGAACTTGAAAAAGCCAAGTCTGAACTTGAAAAACCTACTCACAGTACATTTTCTACGCAGGTTACGCGGAGGAATACATGAAATGGACCAATAGGAGGACAGGAATGTGACGTCATTACCGTTTCGTCGAATCGGAGTAGCGGATAGCTTTTAGTGAATCACAACACCGTATGATTACAACATGAATTAGAATTAGTTACTGTGCTATACCAGTCAATCTATACAGTTCTGTCGTCGAGCCCGAGTGCACACACACACACACATCGTGTCCATTTTAATTGTGATATTTGCTGTTTGCTTCCTTGACTTTTCGTAAAATGACCACAACTAGCCATAATAAGAAACGAAATCTTACAGAAAATATGCCGACTGAAGAAAGCCACAAGAGAATTAAGAATGCACATAAAGTAAGTAATAGTCTTGATTTGTTATGATTTTTAAAATTTAATCTTTATGAATTTTTACTTGTTTCACATGTAATTGATATCTTATTATTTTAATCTTATTTTGCAGGGTGGAATCTTTACAGAAGATGGAATTCCAGAAGAGATGTTTCATATCGGAGATTCCATATTCGTTTATCCAAATACTTTTCGAGGAAACGTATTGGTGCACATCAGACGGTTTACAAAGTATGGATCAACTTTTTATCCTACGAAAGAAGGTGTGACACTCTACCCTGGATGGATTGAATTCATCATGAAACCTGGTGCTTTACCACAAGAACCCCGTGATCTGAGAGGAAGTTTTTTCTTACCCGAAGATGAATTCAAAGTTGATAGTGTGGACTTCGAGAACTTTACATTCACTCGATTCCAAACTACACAATGTGGTGATACCTTCAAAAAAAGCATAACTATCTCTTCTTCTCAGTGGACTGAAATGAAACAGCAGTATAATTTTATTGCTGCGAGTGTCTTGGATCATGTTTATGGCGCTATGGACCTTTTGAGTGCCTACAAGACTTTCGAACAATGTGTGAACATCGACGAAAGTTTACCGGACTCTTTAGATGTTAGTCTTGGGACTCAATGCCTGATAGAACTGCTGAAAGATTCATTGAGCCATTGCCTAAAAGAAAGGGGTTTGAAAGAACCCGAATTATTATCTGAGGAACTATGGGCCAATAGGGTTGAGAGTTTTAATTCTGCAGCATTTTCTTTGGAAGTTACTGAAATCGTCGATTCTTTTTACCACAGATTGTGGGAACATAAAGACTTTTTGTGCTTGTCAAAACCTGCAATGTATGTTACATCACAATTTTTAAAGGACATTCGATTAAAAGATGTTCTGAGAGAGGTAAGAAATGTGCTATGTCCTCCATATACGTTTGAATATTTTGACGATTGTAACTGATTCATTGTATTTTTTTCTGTGCACAATTTGTTTAAATAAATAATTGTACTAGCATTTCTCTTTGGTGTTTTATTTTCTCATAACTGATTGTCTTAATATTTGTGTACTTGATTATTCAGTTTTAATATCTTAAAAGGAAAAAAACTTTATTTCCTTTTGTACTTAGTAGTGGAGATTGTCATGAGGAGTATATAAATACTGTATTTCTTAAAATTTTAACAGTCATTATGAATATCAGCTTTAGGTTAGACCACAACCGCTGCTGCAATGGAAGAAATTCTGAATCAGACATATCGGAATCCCAAACTTCCCGGCAGCTTTGGTGGTATCAATGCTTTACAGCGTGCTTTAAAAGGTCGCGTGAAAAGAAAACAGATAAAGAATTGGCTACAAACGAAAGATTCGTATACTTTACACAAGCCTTTACGGCACAAATTCCAGAGAAATCGTGTAATAGTAGGAGGATTAAACGATCAGTTTCAATCTGATTTAGTGGACATGCAATCTCTCGCCCCTCATAACGACGGGTATAAGTATTTACTTACTTGTATTGATATTTTGTCTAAATATGCATGGGCCATTCCTCTGTTAGATAAAAAATCTGCAACTATATTGAGCGCTTTTGAAAAAATATTTTCCGAACGTACTCCTCAATCCTTACAGACAGATGCTGGGAAAGAGTTTACCAATAAACTAGTGCAAAATTTCTTAAAAAAGAAGAAAGTTCATTTCTTTACCACACATAATTCAACAAAAGCTTCAATCGTTGAACGCTTTAATCGTACCCTTAAAACTAAAATGTGGAAATACTTTACTGAAATAAATACGAAAAGATATATTGACGTCATAGACCAATTGATGCATAGTTATAACCATACTTGGCATCGTAGTATTAAAACAGAGCCTTCATTAGTCACATTACAAAATGAAGGAAAAGTATGGGATACATTATACGGTCAGCAAACTGTTGCAAAACAGAGCAGTTCAGAGTTAAAGGTTGACGATACTGTTCGTATTAGTCGGGAGAAAATGCACTTTGAAAAAGGATACGAACAAAACTGGACAAAAGAAATTTTTACTATCGATAAAATAATACATCGGATACCTGTTGTGTATAAACTGAAAGATTTAGCAGGGGAAGTGATACAAGGAAGTTTTTACAAAGAGGAATTGCAAAAGATCTCGGATTCCGGATTTTATCCAGTAGAAAAAGTTTTAAAGAAAAGAAAGCGTCAGGGGAAAACGGAATACTTTGTGAAATTTCAGGGTTATCCTGAAAAATTTAATGCTTGGGTTGAGAATGTCAAAATGATATAAATAGAGCTGTCACCGTACTTACCTTTTCATTTTCACTGTACGATGTCGTTCTACATTACACTTCCCAGCGATAGCTCTATCGAGTTTTATCCTGGCAACACAATGTCTCACTTCTACACGAAACTCCCTAAACGTCTGGAACTCTCAGGTGAATGGGAAGTAGGATTAGTTGAAATGATTTATCCCAGAATGTGGAATAACATCATTGATGGTGAAAATTCTTTCGAATATGATTTAGGAAACGGAGTAAAAGTTAATGGAAAAATAGCGTGCGGATTTTATGATTCTCCGATCGATATTTTAAATGCATTTCCAAAGCACATAAAAATTCAAATGAAATATAACAAACACACTAAAAGGGTGATGGTGCAGCTCACTAACGGTGCAACGGTGAAATTATCCAAGGGATTAGCTGAAAACTTAGGTTTTGAACCTAATAAAGTGATTGGAGAAAATTTTATTCCAGGAAATGGAGGCCCAGATACAGTAATCACTGAGAGTCCTTTTGTTGCGGATCCTAATGTTGATTTACATTTGTTGTACGTTTACACCGACATCATTCAGCCTGAATTTGTTGGTGGGATCTTAGCTCCTCTTTTACGAACTCTGACAGTGAAGGGAAGAGATGGTGATATGATTCAGGAACAATTTGAGAGACCTCATTATTTACCAGTTTCCAGAAAAAATTTTGACTCGATTGAAATCATTATAAGGACGCACACTGGTCGTTACGTCTCATTTGAACGCGGAAAGTTGATAGTGAAATTACATTTTCGCTTGAAACAAATCATATAAAAGAGTGTTCCTTTCTGAATTGATTCATTTTTTATTTTCGCATTCAAGAAAGAAGTAACAAAATGTTGGTTCCTTACACGTGTTGTAGTAAAAAGTTTGAAGATTATTATTCAGAGCAAATTGGAAATGGCTTACCCTACTATAAAGGAGTTGTTTTTCAGAAAGGGCACGGAATAGGAGGATTTTTTGCAAAACTATTTCGCAGAGCATTACCTTTTTTGATTAGTGGTGCAAAAACGATTGGAAAAGAAGCTTTACGGACAGGAACAATGGTTGCTAATGACGTGTTATCAGGCGAAAATTTCAAAACATCAGTTAAAACGCGTGCAAAAGAAACTGGGAAAAAATTAGCAAGAAAGGCGGTTAAGAAAGCAGATGAGATGATTGGTCATGGAAAGCTTAAAAGGAAGCGCAAACCCTCGAAACGTGTCATTTCATCTAAAGTCAGGAAGCTACAAGGACGTGATATTTTCGACTCGTAACACCATGGCTTTTCTACTAAAAGATTCTCCAGAATGTGTGAAATCAGAACTAGAATTATTCTCTTTACCTCCAACACAAACTGTCATCGAGAGAGGTCAGTGGGTTGAATTTCACCCCCTAGCCAATGTTTCTGGTGGAAGCCCTATCGAATTCAATGTCTCTGGAAGCGGAGACGAATACCTCGATTTGTCACAGACCCAATTATATGTTAAAGTTAAAATTTTAAAAAGTGACGGCAAACCAATCACAACTGAAAGTAAAGTAGGCCCTGTAAATCTCTTTCTGCATTCCATGTTTTCTCAGGTGGATATCAGTCTAAACGAAAGACTCGTTTCCTCCAGTAATAACACTTATCCATACCGAGCCATGATAGAAAAATTACTGAATCATGGTTATGATACTAAAACTTCTCAATTGTCTTCAGAACTGTTTTTTAAAGATACCGCCGGTCGTATGAATGTTTTTGATACTGCAGATGCTCAACCTAACGATGGATTCAATAAACGGGCTGAAATGTTTAAGCTAGGTGCATCGGTGGATATGATTGGCCGTTTGCACTTGGATATGTTTCATCAAGAGAGACTCCTTTTAAATATGGTGGATGTGAAAATTAAGCTTATACGCAGTAAACCGGAATTTTGTTTGTTGGGAGACGGGGAATTTAAAGTTTTGTTGGAATATGCTTCCTTGTTTGTTCGTAAAGTCAGAGTGAGCCCCGGTGTTGTTATAGGACATGCAAAAGGTTTGGAAAAAACAGCAGCTAAATACCCCATTAACAGAGTACTGTGTAAAGCTTATTCCATTCCGGCTGGTAATATGAGTTTTGTTCAAGATAACATTTTTACGGGACAGATGCCTAACCGTATTGTGATTGCCTGTGTCGATAACGACGCGTTCAACGGACACTATAAGAAGTCTCCCTTTGAGTTCAAACATTACAATATTAATTTTATAGGAGTCTATGTGGATGGTCAGCCCGTGCCTCATAACCCACTCCAACCAAATTTTGAAAAAGATCAATTTGTAAGAGCATATCAGAACTTATTTACGAATGCTGAAAATAGAGGCCTGTACCTCTCAAGGTCAGAATTTTCGAAAGGTTATTCTTTATTTTGCTTTGATTTATCCCCAGATTTGTGCGATGGTTCACATTTAAATCTTGTTCGACACAGTAACTTAAGAATAGAAATAAAATTTGGAACTACGTTACAGCAAACAATTTCATTGTTGGTGTATGCTGAGTTTGAAAATCTAATCGAAATCAACAAAGCTCGTAATATACTTTATGATTTTGGGAACTAATGAATTCATCACAGATTCATAGAATCTTATCTCGTGATTCTATTTCGGCGAGATATTATGGTGGTGTTTATCCCTCAGATAAAATACCAACTATTGAAAAGTTTCCCTCTGCTATAGTGCTCAATACTGATAAACACGATGAGACGGGTTCTCATTGGCTTGCTGTGTACGTTCAAGATAACAAGACTATTGAATTTTTTGATTCCTATGGATTGCCTCCCGACGCATTTGGAAAAGACATTGCAAAATTTGTCAAGGAATTTCAATACGTTCAATGGAACAAGGTTCCACTTCAAAGCTTAACGTCTAATGTATGTGGACACTATTGCATTTATTTTATTGTTAAACGATGTCAAGGATTTTGTATGAAATTTATTATCAATCAGTTAGCAGGAAAGAAGAATGATTTTAGAATATTTCAATTTGTCAAAAAAAGATACGGTGTAACCATGATTTTTAAAAAATAATAAAATTGTTTTATTGCCAGATATTGACTCATTTTTATTTACTTTTTGATACTGTTTAGATGTGTTTTATTTTTTTCTGACAAATGGTTTTTTGGGGTAAAATCCAAGAGTTTAAAAGGGTTGACGTAGGAAAAAGAAAACACTTTGTTAAAAATATTCACCAGAGTAAGTCGTACAAAAATGGAAAGCACAAAAAGTCAAATAATATTAGTTACAGTACTTATTTTTTCCTATGTTTGTTTTTCTGTTTTTGTTATCTGGAGCTGTTTTTTTATCGGACTAAAGATCAA
Source organism: Meta bourneti (assembly GCA_933210815.1). Lineage (NCBI taxonomy): Eukaryota > Metazoa > Arthropoda > Arachnida > Araneae > Tetragnathidae > Meta > Meta bourneti. Next base: position 82,273,311 of record OW119933.1, read on the forward strand.
TCACACATCTTGTTTCAGAATGAAACGACACTTGACATATATAAAATATATCAAAGCATTGATTCAGTTGGATACATCAAATGCAACGAATTTTCCAACCTTTATTTCAACAACTCCGATTGTGGGAAAGAAATATGTGATTGCGTTAAAAATTCTTTAAATGTCTTTGAAAACCACTGTTTAGAATTTACTCAAAACATTGTTGATTCGTTCAGCGAGTGTCGTCTCGTAGCAAACACAATTAAAGGATGCACAGACATGTTCTGCAAACTATAAAAGTGGAAACCTCAGCAATAAATTTATTATTATAGAATATGGAACTCCCCCGGTTAGTTCATCCTTCGACATGCCTCCTCAGTGGGCCTACAGGATCAGGAAAAACTGTTTTCGTAAAGAAACTGATAGATCACAAAATGTTCCATCCAATGCCTACACATATTGTCTACTGCTACGGAAGTTACCAATCTATTTTTAATTCTATGAAAAATGTTAATTTTGAAGAAGGTTTGCCCTCCAACCTCAGCTCCATTCGAGATGCTTTAATTATCATAGATGATTTGATGGTAGAGTTATCAAGTGATACTCGCTTAAGCAATCTTTTTACAAAAGGTAGTCATCACCGAAATCTTTCAATCATTTTTATTACGCAAAACTTTTTTCATCAAGGCAAAGAAATGAGAAATGTTCATTTAAATTCGCATTATGTAGTTCTATACAAAAATCCTAGAGATAAAAGTCAAATAACGCATCTAGCTAAACAAATGTTCCCCAGAAAAATCAAGGCTTTTCAAGAAATATTTGACGATGCTACCTCAACGCCCTTTAGTTATTTGCTCATTGACTTAAGACCGGAGACGACTGAACGGTTACGGTTACGTACAGGGATATTTCCTGGTGATAAGCATTTCGTGTATGAACCTCGATAGGGTCATTAAAGCGGGTACCTTCGAAACCTATATAAAACAAAGTGAAAAAGCAGAAAAAAATCATTTCTATTTTAGAATGCCTTCTCAGAAGGATGTGATATGTCTGAAACTCTTACAGAAAAGCAGGAGAAAAACAACTGTATTGAAAAATTGTCCAAACAGTCTCATTAAATCAGTTTGTGAATGTGCACTGAATTTATTAAAGGGGAATCTTCCTATCAGTAAGCGTGCTAAAAATCAACTCATTCCTTTCAAAAAAACTTTGAGAATACTGGCTGCGAAAAGAGTACCTCTCTATAGAAAAAGACGACTTTTAGTACAAAAAGGTGAAGGATTTTTATCCTTTCTTATTCCAGCTGCAATAACCGTCTTATCATCTCTTATACATGGAACACAGTAAAAAGTTTGCACTGGTACCGTTAGACCGTATGCAAGAATTGGAACAGGATCATCTGAGTGAAATAGATGCACAGATTCAATACATCTTGAAAAAGAAATTAAGTGACGATGAAAAAGTGAAGTTGTACAATCAAGTTTTACAAAAATATGTCACGTTCCCAAACGTTAATAGAACTAAACCACTCGACGAGAAGTCTCCCGATAAAGACCTTGAAAACAATTTTGATATAGAAAATGAAGTTCTTGGATCCGTTCCAGTGAAACATAAAGAAACTGCAGTGAAAATTATGGAGTTCTTAAAACACCATAAAATTTCCTGGAGTCAGAACAAAGAAGTCAAAGTGAACGATGAGATTATTCCAGGCTCAAATATTATTCAATTCATCAATTTTCTTTTGAGAAACAGAATTCGAAGACCATCGGCCTTTGAACAGTTTGAGAAAATACTGACATTAAATAATTTTCCTCAAGAATTTGTGAAAAATACTTATTTAACTGATGTGAAAACTATGTATGCCAAACCTAAAAAATCCATAAAGAGACTGTCTTCAAGGAAATGGTTGCAGTTATGAAAAGCAACTTTGTAATTTTTTCTTGAAAGTTATGAATAAAATACTTTTTCCATTACCTACTTGTGAATTTCATTTTAAAGTTAAATATTCATAAAATTTAATAGTTTGGTCAGTTTTATTTTTTACACAATAAATTAACTTTTTTACTTTAAAATTTTAACAAAAGAAAAAATATTAGAAAAGGTCATATAAAAGATACTCGTTTTTGAAAAGTGAAAAAACAACATTTATTTGACACGATATGTAACATTTTTTTTACACCATTTTACAAATAATTGCAACGCGTATTTAATTAATATCCGTATGGAAGAGTGGAAAAATTGTCTTGCCTTACTCTTTTTGTATATACAGTTTTGTATGTTTTATTTTCTTCCTTATTGATAACTTTTCGTCGTTTGCCTTCACGGACAATTTTCTGTGGGTTGCATAGTGTGATGGAGGCTGTAGGATCCATACTCTGCACCAGATCTTTCATAGAGTTGAAGTTCAGCACGGCGTCATTCCTATAGTTCAGAGTAAAGCCCCGGACTTTGCAGCATGTTTTTCCAGTTGCCGTTTTGTATGCGTAATTCTTTGGACCACCTGCAATAACATAAAAAGAAAAAAAAACACTAAATTAAAAAGTTTTAAAATTCCAAGAATAAAAAAACAATTTCATTTTGAAGAACGTACAAAAAAGTAATCATTTCATTTAATAGTGCATCGCCTTGAAAACAATAAAAAAATTCAGTACTAACCAGATACGAATGTTGCAATCTCGTCCCCTCCTAATTCATCGGTAAAATCTCCTAGGAAGTTTCCTAGAGGTGGGTCGTTGACTCCATTGGTGGCGTAGATTATGGAGTCCGTGTCGTGATAAAGGACAGCTTGGCCCAACTTGTCCATTTCTGCGTACAATTTCATTCTTGCATACGCTGTCGTGAAGGCAGCCAGAAAAACATTCGTTGCACAGTCTTGAGCTACAAACTCTTTCGCTAGATCGAAATGCACCGCAACTGTGTCTTCGGTGCAGAAGTATATGTCTTTAACCTACAGGGAAAGGTGATGTTAGCCACATTCATTTAAAATGGACAAAAATAAGTTGAATATCAAAGGTAAAAGAAAGCGTACATTTTTCGTTTGATCCACTAGAAGTTTGTTAAAGTCCGTCACAGAGTTTATATATTTCAGCTGAATTTTATTTATGTTCATTCCCCACCTGTAAAAAAAAAAAAACGGAATAAACTTACCTACTCAAACTATTGGTATGGAATCTTTTTTTAAATGGAAAAAAAAAGTTTACCTTCCCCAGAAACTATTCAGTGCCAATTTCGCTACCTGCCGCCTTCCAGCATTATATGCAATCTTAGAAGCATCCAACACCACTCCCTCACGCTCTTTATACTCTTTGATATATTGGTCACGTTCTTCGTGTGTACAACACTCAGAAGGCCATCCACTGCTCTCCTGCTTGATCTTCAAAAATAGATCAATGTATGATCTGAACAGAGAGTCAGAGGATTCCTTGAAATTATATACTTCGAAGATCTAGATAAAAGCAAAACAAAATGCATATTGGTATTTCTAAAACAATATTCAGCAATGAAAGAAATATATAGATAACTTACATCCGTGACCTTATACCCTTTTTGAACTGCTAGTTTCAGTTCTTCTGAGACCCAGGTCCCAATGAGAGAGCGTTCTTCGTCAGAGTGTTCACAGGGAATTTGCTGCATGAGTTCGGCACAAGTCCGACAAAGGGGAAAGAACAGCTTAGCATTACACCGCACCGGAAGAACTGGAAGGTATAACCCTCTAGGAGGAACAATCTTGCATTTTACAATGCCAAAGTAACCTTGGACATCCCCAAAATTTTCGGTGATTATTTCAGGGTGTCCGACAGGGTACCGACAATATTTATTCACCTACAAATAAGCATGTATCAGAAAAATGTAAAAATCAGAAAGGAAAAACAAAGTTAAAAACCATAAAAAACTGGAATAGTTACCCAGGGATAGAGGGATGTGAAATCCACGTATTTTGCTTTGCCCTCATAGTAGAGGGTTAAAGCGTTAGTCCGACCGCCAAAAAATGCGTCCCTGGCATTCAATCTGCCTTGAAGTGGATGTTTTGATATAAAATCTCTCAAAGACACGTCTTCTTTTAGTTGTACTTTGAACTCATGCTCCCATTTCTCAATGACTATAAGTCCCTTAGACCGAAGAAAAGCAGTGTTATTTTCAGTCTTTTCTTTTAGGTTGCCCATGGTAACTGACATCAGTGGATTTATGGTGTCGGCATCATAACACTTAGAGCATCCGTGAAAAAAGCATCCCTAAAGGAATTGTTAATGTATATATATGAGAACTTATACTTTTATATTTATGTAAACATTGAATTAAAACTAAATAAGTCAAACATACGTGAAACTGATAAACGGTATTCGAATCAGCACAATAGCCGTCCACAAAAATTCCATGCATCTTTTTTTCTCCATTTCCATTTAAGGCATGCTGAATGGAAATGCCTTCAGACCTGGCTATATGATCCAACCACCAGATGCTCTCGCTACTAAAGTTTATGTGACTATGATATCCACTTGCCGGAATCATCGCAATGGTGCCTTCTTTAATGTGATTGGCCCTGTAAATAGCCATGCACGTGGATGCAATCGTCACATAACTGAAAAAAAGAAAATTAAGGGTAACTGTGACCGAAATGTATATGGTAAATACATGCATATAGGTAGTGTTGGAAAATGTGTAAAACAAATATCAACGTACCAAAATGGATCAACTCCGGCAACGTCCAATAATTGGCTTCTAAATTCCAGGCAACACCTTCTGAGAATATCAACGTCCGACCTTGAATGAAAAAGTATATTTACATAACTCAAGTCATTACATATCGATACTTCATTTCCAAAGGGTAACTCAAAGTGAAGTAATTACATGAAAATTCACATACCTACAGTAGGACAACATTTCCTGTTGAAAATCAAAAGTGTCCCTCTCGTGCTCTCTATGCCACATAAGAAATGTTGATCGGGCAGGCGGTGACATGGTATCCGGGCTATAATGGTGTACTTCAGGTAATACTCCCACATAATCCTGGTGGTCAGGGGTGTTGAAAAGATGCGGAAAGTACCCTTTTTTCAGTTCTTTCAAACCGAAACAGGCAGGCAACTTCGACAGTGCCATTGGCAAGAAGTTGAAAGAGTCGATTACTCTTAAATTGAGTGTCTTGCTGGTGATTGCCATAACCTTTGAACCATTGGGGATCACTTCTGGAGGCGTGCCCTGTTCTAAAAGCCATGCCATAATAAACTGGCCGTCGAATCTAGAAAAAAAGAAATTTTAGCTGCATATTAAAAGGGTTAACTAATTAATCAGGATACAAACATCTATAAGAAAAAATAGTTTTCATTTTATTAAATAAATAATTTAAGAAAATCAATTACGTAAGCTTACCCTTGCATGTTATGTGCGATGGCTGTGTAGTCTTTGTGATGTTTGGTAAAAAGCCATGTACAAAAATCTTGGCAAGCTGAATACCCCTTAAAAACTTTTTCTCGCCCATCGGCATACTGCGCGACCGCAAAATTCACCAAGTGCACTCCCGATGACTGGTCCGTCTCAAAATCAAAGAAAATGAGACGGTCCGAGGGTGTTTTAGCCTCTTTGACTGGCAGATAGCAACGATGCTCCGTAGCGTCCACATATTTGCCACATGCCGGGCATTTAGTGGTCCCACAACGATGGTACTCCATGGGACATTGACGTCGCAAAATTACTCGGCAACAGTCTCTGCATTGATACATCTGAGCATAGAAAAAACGATAGTTTTAATAACAAAAGTAATCCTCTTTTACAACGAAACAATGATAATACTAATAATAATACTAACTTTTTCGCACAGTGAAAGTTGTTGTTGCCCTGTTTTCGACTTGTGAGCACGGAAGCAATCCTCAGATTGGCAGAGTCTGCTGCATTCCACACATCTCACTGGTCCATCTTTTTTGCAACCTTGCCTTAAACAAACGTGACAAGCTTCGGGACACCTGTGATCTTGCACATTCCTATAAGGTTTCTCACACCGCTCACAGTAATACATGGAGCCGTAAAATCCAGTCAAGCTTTTAATGACATCATAATGTGTATCATGAAGCCATAGATTTACTCGCTTTTGTTGAGCGGGTCCCTTATAGGAGATCTAGGAGAAAAAATAAGACATGACGTAACAGCATATATCTTTACTATGCAAAATCTGAAACTAGGAAACGTCTGTTTTATTTAGGTAAACATAATAAGCCTTGAAAAAATATTAAGAACTAGTATTAACAAACACAAAAAGTTAAGAAATAAAAAATAATGCGAAGCCTAAATAGAACAGCATTTTTAGAAAACAAATAACATGATTAATCAGCAAAGAATTTCGAAAAAAATAGTCCGAAACCTGAAAAAAATAAAGTCATTGCTACAAAAATTTAGGAAAATTTTTTTAAAGTTGGGTTTAAAACTTTTTTTACCTTATTTAGATTTTGAGCAGAAAACACAGCCACTTGAATTTTGAGGTGTTGTTCAAAGATGGCTATCTCTCTAAATGTGCACGGGCCAACAGGTACGCCTGCCTCCTCGTGTAATTCCCGAGCTTTTTTTAAAAGCGCAGGCCTTCTTCTGTCTCTCATGGACTTAATCAAGGACTTGTTTTCCTCTAGATGGGCCAAAGCATAAACAATTGCCTTGGCACAACATAACCCTTCATCATCTTGAGGAATTGCTAATACTGACCTTTTCTGCAATCTGTCTATTGAAATGTTCGTAATTTTTCTTGCTCCACCGCCGCCCATTTCTCTCCTGACAGTGATGACATCAATATTGAAACCTGAATCTAGGGCAATTTCCTCCTTGGACTGCAGGACTTTCATGACTGAAGTCATTACTTTCTCCACTGTTAAATCGGAAACAGGCATCAAATTCGTGGAGATGGGTTTGTCAAGACCCTCAGCTTGGATGCAAAAGCGTACCAGGTCAGAGGAAGCTAACCCCTCAGTTGTCCGACGAATTAATGTAGCAAAAAGCTCGCGAACAGCATCCACGATCGCCGCCAAGGGTACACCTCGCACACCTTCTGAAAGCCTTTCTGGATCCACATGGGCACTGTACGTAATTTCTTCTGCCTGGTATTTGTTATTTCTCCGCCGCGATCGCTCGACGAGTATCACCGCACTTTCCATCTGTAAGAAACGAGGAATAAAATAAAACAGAATAAGAACATACAGGATAATAATATATATAAATTAGTACTTAAAAAATGTGGGCAAATTATGTAATTACACTAGAAACCTCGTCATCAGCAATATTCCTGGGAAACACTTCAGATGACTTGCTGCGGCCAGTCTATAAACGAAAACAATTAGTAAAAGTACACTTTTCCATAGGATCAGGGGTTCAAACAAAAAAAAATGTAAATTACCTCAAATCCTGAACCCACTTGGTAATACAAGGGAATAGACATTGGGTTTTCCAGAAAAATCTGAGACGTTTCATCTAATAACTAAAAAAGGACATTAGAAATAGGCCAAATAAACTCAATAAAAGAAATATATATTACAGGAAAATCAACTTACATCATCATCTGAATCCCTCATGGGAAAATCAGGGTCTTCAAATAAAATCTACAAGAATAAGGGCAAAAAAAAAAATGGAGCATACTAGCATGGCATCATTAAAATATTCACATACTGTATTTTCAATGTTAAAAAAAAAATGAGGTATAAAAATAAGAGAGTTTAAAGAAAATATCTAGGAAATTCCATTTAAAAAAATATTTTTAAATGTTTCTAATTAATCTAAACAAGGTTATTCAAAAAAAATTTAAAAGTACTGGGGACTTACCATATTGGTGTCATCCATAGATCGCTTCATTTTTTCAAAGTAAAAATCCCGTTGTATAAACACGCGAAAACTAGCAACGAGTTGCAACGTAGTTCAAAGCGTTGTGATTCACTGAAATCGTGATACTAAGAAAATCCCTCCTATCTGATCTTCAACATAGCAACATTCCTACCCCCATAACTGGTATGATTGCATCAGCTTGCCCCTCGCATTCATGTTCTAACGTGTAATCTAATGTCATTCATAAAGTCGAACCCCGGCTTGTATTCCTCCGCGCTTACTTGCGATGAAAATCGCTGTGATTAGACATTTTCGTGTTCTAACATGTAATCTGACGTCACATCGAAATCTCAGAAGGAAAAAAATCGAAGCCCCAAACGTAAACACACGGACGTCACTGGTCATGAATAAAGTAAAACCATTAAGAAATCAATTCGTTCCTTAGATTAATTACTTTTAAAATCACTAGATGGCGCCATGTCATTTTGAAAAAGCATTTATTAAAACCCCTATGCAATTATTCAAACCATTTTCTAAAAATAACCCATTCCTAATACTAAGAAAAAATACAAGTCCAAAAGAGAAAAAAAAAAAAAACACTACATTAATTCACCGCCCATAGTTAACTCTCTTACAGCCTAACGGATAGCGCACTTGACTTCGGATCCTATGGTCCTCGGTTCGAATCCACGAAATTGCTTTTTAATTAAAAATAATAGGGTTTCGAATATCTCCACCAGATGGCACTACGCGAGTGCTTCATCACCATGGCAACGAAACGACGCCATCTTGAAACAACTCAACGCCTGCACGATGACAAAAAAAAATTCCAAGTCCAAAATGTAAGCAAACAATACGTCACGTCATTCAGACACGCCCACTTCCAGTCACGTGGTATGACGTCACTTGGCCCCGCCCACTTCCGGTCACGTGGTATGACGTCACTTGGCCCCGCCCACTTCCGGTCACGTGGTATGACGTCACTTCCGCCGCCTATAGGCACCCGTATACTACTAACAGATTTTACGTTTTCAGAAAAATATGTCTTAGTCTAAATTTCTCACAAGTTAATTAATTTTTTTCCTTCTTATAATTCACCTGTACCCAGGCCCTTTTTCTTCTGTGTCAGTAAAACTTTCCTTGTGTGTGCAGTTCATTTACTTGACGTTGTGTCTTGTGTTTGACTCAGCTTTACCAAATAGATCTTTCTTCAGAATCAGTCCTTTCTTTAAAATATAATCCTTTGTAAGATTCGATTACTCATTTCCTTAGAATAGAATCCTTTTTAAAGATCGACTGCTCATTTTTATAGAATAGAATCCTATGGAAGATTCGGTTGCTCATTTCCCCAGAATATAATTATTTGGAAAGATTCTATAGGACAAGAAGTTCAAAATTCCCTAGGAAATCATGCAGAGTGAAATTATAAGTGTGAATCCCTCAGAGGGTTAAGACTGCAATGGCATGCATCCTTGCTTTTATATACCTTATTGTCAATGGACTTTACTCGTAATACATCCGACGGTGACAGCTGTAAATCCCGCGGAAGCTCTCGAAATTATTAATGCGGCCCTCCGTACTGGAAGGTTGAAGACCCAAATTGTATTTTCCTCTCTGAAAATATTAATAAGGGAGATTTATTTTCAAGAGAACAGTGTGTTTATGGTGCAACATGTTCCTTTTAGGGGAAATTGTGCGAAGGGGCTAACAAAAATCCCGAGAGGCTATACGCAATCTCATTCGCTATATCTAGAAGATGAGCATAGTTTTATGACTGCACTCGTAGTAAATTCTCGGGGCAGGAATCCAATAAAATTTCGACTCGGAACATTTACTGTTTTTACGATTGTGTTGTTTATCATCTTCCAATAGAAGAGGACCTAGATTAGATGAACCGTTTCGGAAAATCAATATTTTCTATGAGAGATAGCATTCATGTGAGAGAGATGAATAGAAACTGAAAATACACTTTTACTTTTGAATAAAAAGCCTGCCTAGTTTGATTTTCATTCTCTGTACTTGATTTTGATTCCATGTACTGTTGATATTAGTACCAACAGTTAACAATTGTTTTTACGTTCGTTTAAAAGGTTTACTTTATTCTATATACTATTACTATAGTATTAATATTGGTTTTTATATAGTATTAATATTGGTTTTTCTAAAGTATAAATATTGGTTTTTCTATAGCATTAATATTAAACATATTTTTTCAGCGAATATTTAATTTATAATTATTTCCGTACACACTCGGGGCTATAATTAACCATTGTGATGAACATAGTATAAAATTATATTTTACTGTATCACATGAACAATATTTAAGAAACTTCATTTTAAATTTTAAGTAAATTTTTACGTATTGTTCAGTTTATTATAAATGTAATCATAAAAAATTCTATACTTTTTAATCATTTAGTATAGAGATGTTCCGCAAATAGTAATAAATGTTTGCCAAAATTTGCATACCGTTAAAAATTTTAGTTTGTCTATGATATAGCCTCTATGAAAAATATTTTACTAGCGGCACTGGAATAAATTTAGCTTTCATGATTGAGGCAGAATTTTCGCTACGGTGATTTGAAAAATGCCAGCAGTTTTTATTGCTGACAAGGTTGTTGCAAAATGTTTGTTTAAGTATCTGGATATTTAAAAGGTATTGAAACAAAATTGGGAAGAAGCTATAAAATCAGTAGTTTTTCACAATATTGAGTTCGAATGATTGATTGGTTGCTTTGGGTCTTATGACACAAGATCCATAAACGGACAAGCTGAGTCAAAACTCAAGACAGAATATGACTAAACGAAAATAGATAAAATATCCAAATTACCTAACCAACAATAGAAAGTAGATTTAAACTAGTACATAGCATATATAAAACATATGGTAAAACTATTTAAACATTTGATCAGATAAATAATTCAAGGTAAATCCAGGACTATCATCGTGAGAGCAACATAAAAATAGTGAATAATAGTTTATAAGTTTTGTTGTCTGATCACATAAATCAGAAATGATGCAGTTTGCAAAACATGGCAGATAAAAACACTATATGGAATTAGAAATTTAATGCTATGTAAAAATTTCAAAAGATTTTATTGGATTTTCCACGATCAAATCTTACAAGTTTAAAATTGCGCAACGAAAAAGTATATACGATGACGACTTAAAACTGGACAGTCGATTGAAATGTGACGAATAGTAAAAGGAATGTAACGCACGGGCACCCTCTACTAAAAAAATATGCCTGTGAGAAAGACGTGTGTATCCGATTCGGAGACAAGTTTGAAGTAAATTGGAGTGACGTATAAACAAGATAGGTAATTAATCACAATCAAATGACTTTGCAGATGTTGTAGAGTTTGTTGTAACCTTCATTGTTTCAGTTGTTCCGCCAGCTTTGTTGTTCCAGTTATCTCGGACAGTTTGTCCGAGACCATCGTAAGAGTTCCAATGATGCCAACTGCAAACCCTTTTGAATCAAAATTATTCTTACGCTTTGAAATGTTGCAAAGGTAGTGATTTTTCTTCTGAAAATCGATTGATTTATAAATATTCAAAAGTAAGTAAAACTACAGAACATGATACTGAAACCAAAAATAGAATTCAAGAGCAAACGCTAAATTGAAAGCTTATTCAGATTGTATAATTTTAAAATTTCAAAGCAAATGACTTTGTGATTTATTATAATTTATAACTTTTAATAGTAGTAAGAATAAGTAGCAATGTAATAATTTGGTATTGATATATTAATTCAACTTATTCAATAGAAATGTCAAGTTTTAATTTCGGTAACATACTTTCATTGCAATGAATACATTGAATTTTAATTTTAATGTTTCGTATGAGATCTCTTTTTCGAAGGCATGTTAACAGTTTGAACACAATTGTATCAACTCAACACTCTAACGGTTATTGGGGATTTTTAGTTCTGTATCTTGAAGAAAGAAAGAAAAAAATTACTTTTTTTACGAGAAACATTTTACAAATTTTACTTTCGATTTCATCTACTTTTAAATCCTACCAGTTATGTATTAATCATGTATCTCTTTCGCTGCATAACATATTTGTGTTTTCAATTGTCGCAAACCTCTGCTCTGTTTGATTAAAATTATTATTTAACAATTCATTACCGCTATGTTTGATTAAAGAAGATATTATTTTACAATTTTTTTGCTGATCTGTTTGATTAAAGATTACTTTATTTAACAATTTACTCCCAAACAAGATCACCCCTTGAAAATTTCAAACTAATTATCTCAAATGTGATGACATTTTTGCACCTCATTTACCCTATCAATGTTTCAAATAGGAAAAGTGTTGCTTTGCATTAAGATAATATTTACATTTTACAAGATTTACTCTTGACGTGTTGCTTTGCTTTAAGATAATATTTACATTTTTACAAGATTTACTCTTGACGTGTTGCTTTAGGATAATATTTATTCACCCAGTATTATATAATTGCTTTTAAAACCAAATAGACTTTTCTTCAAAACTCTTTTAGATCTTAAACTTGAAAAAAAAAATTTTCACAAGTTTAAGATCTAAAAAGTTTTGAGAATGGATTTGAGTAGAAGGGTAATCAGTAACGGGAAATTAATGTGTTTTATTAAAAAATACATATAATTAACATTTGAAATATTTACTTGTCCACCTTCGTTCTATATCGTTTAAAACTTGAGTGATTGATGAAAGACTTTCGCTGATTAAACATTTATTTCTGCAATAGCAAAATGTTCAAACAATACTGGTCTTTCAAGTAATGAACCACAAGTGAAACATGTAATAATGTCTCGTTTAGAAGTGAAATAAAATCCATGTTTAGCATACTCCTCAGGTGAAATCACTTTTAAAGGGAAATTTTTAAAACTTTCTAATCGTTTATCAAAATCTCTCATATGTGAGTCTAAATCACAATATTGATAAACATCTCTTTCAAACTTAATTCGACCGTCTTCGGTAAGAGTAGTGTTCATGTACATATAATAATTTTTAGAAATTTCTTTTCATACTTCTTCGATTAAAAATATACTTAAAGCTACATTACAATACCATTCGCAACCTTCGCAGTCTAAATAACAAATTGGATATCCAGTTGAGAGTACCATTTTCCACAAGGGTTGGTCAACATAAATAACTTTAAAATGACGTTGTAATAAAATTAGTTTCTTTTATCAAATCTAAAGAATTTAGGATTTGATCTGCTATGTCCCCATTACCCTCAGACAGTAACATTTCAATCACTTCGTTAGTAGTTTGAATTTGAGTAGATTTCATAATTTGATAATATTTTTTCACATAAGGATCCCAAACAAAATCATTTATCCAGATCAGTTCATTACCATCTTCATTTGTTAATAGAGCTAATTGTTTAGATGCAACACGTAAATGAACCCATGCTTTGCTCACAATGGGAACCATAGGTTTATTTATTTTCTTTTTCAAAATTACTTTACCTCTTTTCACTCGGCAATAATCAAAATGCTCCAATGAATTCCTTTTTTCAAGTATTCTACCACAAACAAAACAGGATATAATGTCTCGCTTAGCAGAATAATAAAATCCATTGTTAGCAAACTCTTGAATTGAAATATCTTCTGGATGGAAATATATCATGCGATTAGCTACAATTATCTGATCCACATCGTAGTAGTAGAATTTCTTTCATTTTTAATTTGGTAGTCACTGATAAGAGTAATTAATAATTTAATTTTACCCAATTCAAAACTCTTGCCATCTAAATAACAAATTGGATATCCAGTCGAGAAGAGTACAATTTTCCACTTTGATTTTTACCATGGTATAGATATTGTAATGAAGTTACAGTATCTTCAATCACATCTATAAAATTTATGATTTTTTCAGCCATTTCTTGATAGCCACACAAACGTAACATCTTCATCATTTCGTCGGTAGTTTGATTTTGACGAATACTATAACCATAATTATAGTTTGAATCCCAGATTAATTTTTTATTATTCATGGATACAGCTAAGCATTTTCCAGGTTCAATTTCAAAATTAAACCACATTTCGGATGATTGCGCTAAAATTTTCTTATTCATTGTTGTTTCTGCTCTGTTTGATTAAAGATTATTTCATTTAACAATTCTTTTGCTGCTGTGTTTAATTAAAGATATTATTTAACAATTCTTTGCTTATTAATAGTATCTCTTTAACTGCACAACTAACCCCATAAATGGTTCCCATAATGGTTCCCAAATATTTATCTCTTTAGCTACACAACTAAACTATAATGACGGTATCTTTCATGAGTACAAGTAAGCGTATTTATCGTCCCATTCCGATTTTGTAAAATACAGAATCATACGTCACTTGAAACATTTCGGATGACATGATGAAAATCTAATCAACATCAACAATTTACACTTTTTGGAAATAATATAAACAAGTGCTTAAGTTGTGTTTTTATATACGGTTTACAAGTAAAAATTTTGAAGCAAACTTAAAAAAAAATTTTAAGTTTGTTTCAAAATTTTTACTTCCAACTATGGGCTTTATGAAATCGAATCTTACCAAATATTATTCTCTTATCTGTTTAATGTTTATAACTGGAAGATGTATTTGACAAGATTTACTCTTGACGTCTTGCTTTGCATTAAGATAATATTTACATTTTACAAGATTTACTCTTGACGTCTTGCTTTGCTTTAAGATAATATTTACATTTGACAAGATTAATAAAGATATTTATTTTTCAACGTTTCAAGCAGAACATCATTATGATTAATAAGGATTGTTAAAAAAAAGCAATTATTATCCTCCATTGATTTTCAATTCGTCAGGATGATAATCTTGTAGAAGTTAAAACAGACGCTCTGCATCCACTAGCTGATTAATATTCAACAGGTCTTTTATTGTCATTCCTGAACTGTTGGGAGAGAACCAAAGAGACTTTCTTCATATCTACCAAGAGATTATATGATTCTAGATTTGATAATAATAATAAAAGCCGATAAACCGAAATTTCAAGCAAAGTTAATGCAACTCACCACTTGATTCAGTTTTTTGCAGAGATAAAGTCGTTCTACGTCATATGATTCTAGAGTTGATAACAATAAAAACCGATAAACTGAAATTTCAAGCAACGTTAATGAACTCGCCTTTATCTCTTGGTTAAGTTGAAGCTTTATTGAAAACGTGTACCTCAAAGTTCTGAAAATGATGCGTTTTACAAATCGACCCAAAGTGTGTGAAAGAATGTATTTCAACGATCAGGTGTTTCCAAGGGAAAGCTTAAGTTTGACGATGCAATCACTTCCTGACAATGTGTTTCACCTTGGTGACTATTTATTCGTGCTAATCAATAACTTCAACGGTTCCACACGTGTCCACATACGTAAATTTGCTTTGCATGAAAACAATGTCTTGAAACCAACGAAAGACTGTGTTTCCCTGCATCCAAAAACATGGTACATTCTAATGCAAAAGTTGAGCACATTTTTCGCTTTTGCAACTGCCTCCAACGTTAAAGTTATAGAAAAAGAAGTCTGCCTTTCTAAAGTGTTTGATGTGGGGGAAATGCACTTAGTTTTACAACGTGTATTTCAGAAAAGAAATTATACTTTTCAGTTCTCGCCCAACTGTGTGTTTATGAATTCTGATCAGTATTTTAAACTGTGTGAAATCTATGGCAATGTGTTAGATGTATTGAAGATATCGCTTTTGACGTATTTGTTGCCATATTATGTGAAACTGGAAATCAAAAAAAAAATGTTTTCCTGGTGAAAGTTACAAACCTTACTGCAGTGATACCATTAAATCTGATTGTTGGAGAGAAGTCATAGCTTCTCTCTCTGCAAGTGCCTAAAGGATATTGTGTCAAAAAATATAAATATTCTTTTTGACTGTTTAGGTTGTAAGAATGAAATTGTCAATCAATCTGTACATAAATGTATGACGATGAGCGTTGACGAACGCTTTTGCGAATTTTTCGCCCTTGCTTTATGTGTTGTTAACTGGAAAGAGTTTGCTATTAATTTTGTAAGACAGAGCAATAAACTGTTAAACTTTTATTACATAATAATGGAGGAAAATGTTTTTGAGAATTTGAATACCACAGATATTTTCAATACTGTTAGAGAGATGTATGTAAAAGACCTGTAAGATATGTTGTTACAAATATATATATAAACTGTTGATTCTTTTTTCAATAAATGATTTTTTTTCTTCAATTCAGTGTTTTCAAAAAATATTCTACACAACAAATATACTAATTTTGTATGACAATGTTTATTCAACAACAAAAAAAGGCAAAGGTAAAAAATTATAAGAAAATATTTTTAAAAATGTTTTTTTTTAATTTGGTGTTTACTATTCTAGATGGTTACTTTTCCTTTCTTTTTGTTTTAAGATTTAAAAGTACGAAAGGTTTAATTTAGAAAATAAACAATACACCAAGATGATTGATAAGTACTAAAAATAATAGCTAGATGAATATTTATTTCAAGCGTTCTTTTTCTTGCATTAAAGTACATTTACACATTTTTCCTAAAGCATTTAGTAACTCCTTTTTTAAGGCATTTTAAAATTCCTCTTTAGTAAATAGGTTTAACATGTAATGAACAAACAAATAATAATAAAAATAGTCAATATATTTATAAGGGGTAAAAAGGTCTTTCCTACAAGATTTTTTCCACAAGTCCTTGATAAAAGTCTTATGCTTTTTAGAAAAGTCTTAAACTTCCTTATTAGTCTTTTTTGCTGTAGTACGAGTGTTAATTTCATGACATTTAACTCAAAACCACCCTTTTACAATTCTTCCACACTGTGTTCAATAAATCACTTGAAATTGCATCTACTACATGTACTAATAAATAGACTGTTTAGTAACAAATGTACGTTTTAATTTTACGTAAAATATTGGTTCGGCACATAGGACACGTTGAGAGACTCTTCGTACATCTCATGCATGTAACCAAATGACCGCAAGGCTGTAAAGTAGCATCCATTTCTGATTCCATGCAAATTTTACAAAGTCGTTCGTCCTTGTCATTGTATGAGCAGTAAAGTTTTACATCAGGTTTTATAAAAACATTGGCATTATTGTTTGTTTCATCCAACACCTGTACAATTTCATCTATGGGTGTTCCTTTTAATCTAGGGTCAACAATCGGTCCTTGTTGGGCTACCAAACATTTTGGATAAAACTTTATGTGTTCGTGTCTGACTATATCCTCCTTTTGCCAATTTTCAAGCCCTCCTCCACACCAATAACACCTAACCCCGTCCGAGACACCCGTATAATACAATCCATTTTCGGCCAAGTCCCTAATGTCAACATCTGTGCGTGGCCAATCTCTAAACGTAGATAGGCGTTTATTGAGCATAGACATGCTTGGAACTTTAGGCTTCAAATTTGCATACTGATTACTCATTTTCCTTAAAATTATATTATGCTCTGTTACTCTTAAGTGTAAAATTATAGTACAGATTGTGTTGAAAAGTTTCTCTTCGTCATTTTTTTTAAAATCTGATACTTGTCTAAGATACTAGTGGTAGAGTAAAAAGAAAAATCACATGCACATTTAAGTATATCCTTTCGTTAAAATCTTCTTGCATTACAACACACAATTTTACTTGGCGCATTATCACAAGCACATGTTTTCTGAGTACATTCTTCACTTATGCGCTCATAGTTACTCACAAAAGATAAGACTAAGATAAATTTTAACTTTACTGATTAGTAAGTGTATGGTGTTATTCACTGATTAGTAAGTGTATATAGTCCAGTTCTTCGTGCCTCTAGTTTACAATTCTTTTTCCAAGAACAGCTAGCACATTTCAATAGCAATGTTTAATATTTGTGCAATTGTGGATTTTGACGGATTTCAGACTCAAGAGGGTTCCTTAGTACGTGAATACGGATACATCGCCATAAAATCGCAAGTAGCTTCAAGTATTCGTTTTAACTTATCGCCTTATAAGCATAAACTGAGTGCAAAAGATAAAAAACTGTTCGATATGTTGAAAATTACATATGTGGTCTCCCTTTCTGTCCCGTGGCATGGGAAAGTGTGTCTCCTTTAGAAAGTTTAGACTCTAAGCTTTTAGAATTGTACGAACAGACCAAGAGTGCCACTCAGTACCTAGTTGCTTACAAAGGTGGTTGTGTGGAAAAGAAACGCCTAGATGCATTGAATATTCCGAATATCAACTTGGAACAATACGGGTGTCCCAAATTCGATGTACTATGTGCACTAAGTAGCAACAAAAAGATCCAAAAACTATCATGTGGTCATCACAAAAATAATTTGCATTGCCCCAAAGCTGAGGTGATGGCATTTAATAATTGGCTCGTCGTAAACATGTGTCTCTTAAAAAATGCAAGTATGTAAAAATAAGTTTTTTTTTACTACAATGTATTAGTTTTGTAAAATATATGAATCAATGTTTTTTTCTATTAAAAAGTGTTCTAATTTACTTTGTTTCCATGTGACTTCCTTCAATCTGTTTAAGAAGTGTCTCTGTTTTTTCTTGCATTGTTGTTTTGAGAATACATAGAATTCAGATTTAATCCAATATGTCAGCAATATTTGTTCATTTTAAAATTCACACTAATATTTAAAATTTCAGTTATTATTTAATTTTACTCATGTGTAAAACTATCAGCGGTGTGCGTAAATATTTAGATTATGCATTAAATATCAAGAAAAGGCAGAAGTTAATTTGCTTAGCAGTACAGATGTGCACACATTATTTTTAAAAACAGAAAACTCACATGCTATCCACTTTAACGTAGTAATGAATTAGATGTAAATTAAGAGAACAATATGAAATATCTTGTAAAATACTTTATAGCTTCGTACAGTATTGGAATTTTGCTCTGCAATTTAAACTGCACAATATGCATAAGGTTTTCAAATAAAAGGAAGTTCATATTTAGTAAAATGTGTGGTTTGCAAAAGCATAAAAGAAAAAGGACATTTAATTTAGAACTTCAAGGACAAATGGTTTTAATAAACTATTTTTCACGACTTCAAATGTGCAAGGAAACATGGTATGGGTCTTGCAAAGTTCCAAATTAATGTATAAAATATTTTTACTCTTACATGTTTTTTAGTATTGTTTTTTTTTTTTTACTATGCATAAAACACACTTTAAGAATCAAACTTTTAAAAAATGTCTTAATTGTAAAATTAAAAATAAAAAGCAAATTGCATTTAAATGTTTGTAATAATATTTAAAGTATATATATTTTTTCAATTGTTAAACGTTTTTTAAAAATCTTCAATGTAATAATAATATGTGTAATAGTATCTAATATATAATTAAGAGTAAAAGCATCTAATTTTTAAAAATATAAATCCTTATATTTCAACCAAAAACAGTTTGTAAATCTGTATAATAAAAATTAAATCACTAAAATTTAGGAAGATTTATTTAAAAAAAATATGCAAGGAAAGATTAATTAAAAAATAACAGTTGGTTTGGATTTTATAGCATAAATGATTTCAATACAATTACAACTTATTCAAAATGTGTACGTTCATAGTACGGGTCTTGTAAAGTTTTCAAAAGTTTACTCTTACTTAAGTGTGTACAATACTTAAAACAAAATTTCTGCATTGAAAATATGTGCTATAACATCTAATGTATAATTAATTTTTGAGTAAAAACATCTAACTTAAAAACATAAATCTTTATAGCAAAGAAAAATTTCATTTCAGATCTTGCATTTTAAAAACAATTTATAAAATTATGTAATAAAAAAGTCCTAAATACAGAATATGTGAGTAGTATGCAGAGGTGTATCAGAGGCGGAAGTGACGTCATACCACGTGACCGGAAGTGGGCGTGTCCGAATGACGTGACGTATCGTTTGTTTACATTTTGGACTTGGAATTTTTTTTTGTCATCGACTTCGTGCAGGCGTTGAGTTGTTTCAAGATGGCGTCGTTTCGTTGCCATGGTGATGAATCACTCGTAGTGCCATCTGGTGGAGAAATTCGAAACCCTATTATTTTGAATTAAAAAGGAATTTCTTGGATTCGAACCGAGGACCATAGGATCCGAAGTCAAGTGCGTTACCACGGGGCTATTGGTAAGTTAGCAATGGGTGATGAATTATTGTAGTGTTTCTCTCTCTTTTGGACTTTTTTTTTTCTTAGTATTAGGAATGCGTTATTTTTAGAAAATGGTTTGAATAATTGCATAGGGGTTTTAATAAATGCTTTTTCAAAATGACTTATGGCGCCATCTGGTGATTTTAAAAGTAATTAATCTAAGGAACGAATTGATTTCTTAATGTTTTTACTTTATTCATGATTAGTGACGTCAGTGTGTTTACGTTTGGGACTTGGATTTTTTTTTCCTTCTGAGATTTCGATGTGACGTCACGATTATGTCCATCGAGAAAGTCTGAACTTGAAAAAGTCTACTCACAATTCTTTATGTTATGAGTATGGTAAATTGTTTACAGATCGTGAAGGCTAGGCATATTTCCGTCGATTGGAAAACGAATTAACGTATTAAAAAAAGACGAAATTTAGAAATTTAGGTCAAAAATATACTGTGCCTTGTCAACTTGTAGCATACGAAGACGAAGGAATAAGCTATACTTTTAGCGGGTCTTCTATTACAGCCAAGCCTTGATCTCCTAAAGTATTGGAAATAAAGGGAGAAATGGAGCGAATAATTGGTGCAAGATTTAATTTTGAGTTGGTGAAGCGTTATAAAGATGGTAAGGACTGCATAGTTGCGCCAATAAAAACAACGAGAAGGACTTGGAACTTTATGCACCCATAGCGTCTGTTTCATTTGGACAGAAAAGGCAATTTGTGTTTTCTAGAAAGAACTACAATTCTTTAAAAATTGTTCTGGAAAATGGAAGCTTGCTTGAGATGAAGTATCAAACAAACCAATTTTGGTTTCACAGCTTGCCCCGTGCATTATGCCCTAGAATAAATTTAACGTTTCGTAAAATTCTTGTATAAAGCAGCGATAAACCATTTATGTGCCCCCGAACTAGAACTCAGTGTCGTACACTAGACGATATTTGGACAAAGTTGCAATTGATCTTTGCCTTTCAGAATAGTATTTTTATAAATGCTTACATCTCGTTTTTAAATAAATTTTTAGCGTGTCTTACCACATATACTGTATTTTGGATTATTTGGTTTTTTTATTACATGGTTTCATAAATTTTCTTTTAAAATGCAAGATCTGAAATGAAATTTTTCTTTGCTATATAGATTTATGTTTTTTTTTTAAGTTAGATGTATTTACTCAAAAATTAATTATACATTAGATGCTATAACACCTATTTTATAGCAGAAATTTTGTTTTAAATAATATACACTTAAGTAAGAGTAAAATTTTTGAAACTTTACGAGACAAATACTATGAATATGTTTTCTTGTACATTTGAAGAAGTTATAATAGTATAAAAAAAACCATTTATTCTATAAATCTAAATTAAAATGTTATTTTTTAATTAATCTTTCCTTGCATATTATTTTTACTTTGAATAAATCTTCATAAATTTTAGTGATTTAATTTATATTATATAGATTTACAAACCTGTTTTTGGATGAAATATAAGGATTTAATATTTTAAAAATTAATGTTTTTACTTAAAATTAATTATATATTAAATACTATTACACATATTTTTAATGTTGAAGATTTTTAGAAAACATTTTACAATTGAAACATATACATTAAATATTATGACAAACACTTAAATGCAGATCCATAAGGGAATATTGGAAATATTTTTAATGCTTACACCTTTTCTATTCTAAATAAACTTTTGCTTGTCTTACCACATACACTGTATTTTGGATTATTTGGTTTTTTTTTATTACATGGTCTTATAAATTTTCTTTTTAAAATGCAAGATCTGAAATGAAATTTTCGTTGATTTTAAGATTTATGTTTTACTCAAAAATTAATTATACATTAGATGCTATAGCACATATTTTATTGCAGAATTTTTTAATATTATACACATAAGTGAGCGTAAAATTTGTGAAACTTTACAAGACCCATATTATGAACATGTTTCCTTACACATTTGAAGTAGTGAAAAATAGTATTAAAACCCTTTATCCTGTAAAATATAAATTAAATATTATTTTTAATTAATTTTTCCTTCCATATTATTGTTTACTTTAAATAAATTTTCATTCATTTTAGTGATTTTTAGAAAACGTTTAACAATTGAGAGAGAGAAATATATACTTTAAATATTATTACAAACATTTAAATGCAATTTGCTTTCTATTTTTTAATTTTACAATTGAGACATTTTTAAAAGTTTGGTTCTTAAAGTGCGTTTTATGCATAGTAAAAAAAATTATTATAAAAACCTGTAAGAGTAAAAAGAATTTTATACATTAATTTGAAACTTTACAAGACCCATACCATGTTTCCTTGCACATTTGAAGTAGTGAAATATAGAATTAAAAAACCATTTGTCCTTGAAGATCTAAATTAAAAGTTCTTTTTCTTTAATGCTTTTGCAAACCACACATTTTACTAAATATGAACTTCCTTTTATTTATTTGAAATCCTTATGCACATCGTACAATTTAAATTGCACAGCAAAATACCAATACTGTACGAAGCTATGAAGTATTTTACAAGATACTTTGTACTGTTTTCTTAATTTTAAGTGTTCTACATTGCTATATTAAATGGATAGTAAGTGGGTTTTCTGTTTTTGAAAATAATGTGTGCACATCTGTGCTGCTAAGCAAATTAACTTTTGCCCTTTTCTTGATATTAAATGCATAATCTAAATATTTACTCACACCGCTGATAGTTTTACCTATGAGTAAAATTAAATAATAGCTGAAAATTTTAAGTATTAATGTGAATTTTAAAATGAACAAAAATTATTGAAATAATGGATTAAATCTGAATTCTATGTATTCTTAAAACAATCTCTGCAAATCCAGCAGACAATTCTTAAACAGATTGAAGGAAGCTACATGGAAACAAGGTAAATTATAACACTTTTTAATAGTAAAAACATTATGATTAATATTTTTTACAAAAATAATACATTGTAGTAAAAAAAAGGAACTTATTTTTACATACTTGCATTTTTTTTTAAGAGACACATATTTCCGACAAGCCAATTATTCAATGCCATCACCTCAGCTATGGGGCAATGCAAATTATTTTTGTGATGACCACATTATAGTTTTTGGATATCTTTGTTGCTACTTAGAGCACATAATGCATAGAATTTGGGACACCCATATTGTTCCAAGTTGATATTCGGAATATTCAATGCATCTAAGCGTTTCTTTTCCACACAACCACCTTTGTAAGCAATTAGGTACTGAGTGGCCCTCTTGGTCTGCTCGTACAATTCTAAAAGCTTAGTCTAGACTTTCTAAGGGAGCACAATTTGCTATGTCATGGAAATGAAGTGCACATACGTAATTTTTAACATATCACAGTTGTACGATTTTGGCACTAAGTTTACGCTCAGACGATAAGTGAAAACGAATACTTGAAGCTACTTGCGATTTTTACAGCATTGTATACGTATTTACATACTAAGAAACTTTTCTTGAGTCTGAAATCCATCAAAATCCACAATTGCACAAATATTAAGCATTGCTATTGAAAAGCGTTAGCTGTTCTTGGAAAAATAATTGTAAACTGGAGGCCACGAAGAACTGGACTATATAACACCATACACTTACTAATCATACTAATCAGTAAAGTTAAAATTTATCTTTTGTGTTCCATTGTTACTCACAAAAGATAAGACTAAGTGAAGAATGTACATACTCAGAAAACATGTGTTTGTGATAATGCACGAAATAAAATTTTATGTTGTAATACAAGATTTTAACGAAAGGATATACTTAAATGTGCGTGTGATTTTTTTTTTTACTCTACCACGTTTATGCGCTCTGAATGCAATTCAATTCTACGACTAAACTTGAGCAAGAAAAAAAACATAACCAAATATAATTTATAAGATAAACGTATTTTGACTTTCTTTAAAATGAGAATTTTGAAGTATACTGAATTCCCTTAATTCTGCAGTTTTATTTTTTCTAAAATTACATCAACAAATTGAATTATTTATTTGTGGGCACACACAAGTCTTTGCCTTTGTTGAAAGGAAACTAGTATCTCTGACAAGTATCAGATTTTTAAAAATTGAGTAAAAGAACCTTTTTTCATGGGATTTAACTCAATCTGCTCCATAATTTTATACTTAAAAGTAATAGAGCATAATATAGTTAAGGAAAATGAATAACCATTATGCAAATTTGAAGCCAAAAGTTCCAAGAATGTCTATGCGTCTATCTACGTTTAGAGATTGGCCAACGCACAGACGTTGACATTAGGGACCTAGCCAAAAACGGACTGTATTATACCTGTGTCTTGGACGTGATCAGGTGCTATTGGTATGGCGAAGGGCTTGAAAAATTGGTAAAAAGAAGATGTAGTGAGATACAAACCCAAAGTTTTATCCAAAATGTTTGGTAGCCCATAGATGAAATTGTACAGGTGCTGGATGAAATCAACAATAATATCAATGGTTTTATAAAAAAACGATGTATAGCTTTACCCCTTATACAACGACAAGGACGAACGACTGTAAAATTTGCAAGGAATCGGAAAATGAATGCTACTTTACAGCCTTGCGGTCATCTGGTGACATGCATGAGATGTACGAAGAGTCTTTCAACGTGTCCTATGTGCCGAACCAATATTTTACATAAAATTAAAACGTACATTTGTCACTAAACTGTCTATTTATTAGTACATGTAGTAGATGCAATTTCAAGTGATATACTGAACATGGTGAGGAAGAAAATTCAATTGTAAAAGGGTGGTATTGAGTTGAAAATTGTTAAATTGGCACAAGTGCTTCAGTAAAAAGATTAGTAAGGAAGTTTGAGACTCTAAAACCTTAAGACTCTTTATTAAGGAAAAAAAATCGTGTAGGAAAGACTTATACACCTTATAAATATATTGACTATTTTAATTATTAGTCGTTTGTGGATTACATGTTAAACCTATTTACTAAAGAATTTTAAAGAGTGCCTTAAACAGGAGTTACTAAATGCTTTAGGAAAGATGTGTAAATGTACTCTGTAATGCAAGAAAGAATACTTGAATTAAATATTCATTTTGAGTGTTTCTTTCTTTTAGGGGGCTTATTAAAACTTTTGTTAAAAGCATTTTAAAATAATGTTTATTAATTTTTTAAAACTTTTTTACTTTACTGCTTAACTTTTTTTATTGTTACTGTTAAACTATGTTTTACTGCTTAACTTTTTTACTGTTTAACTCTTTCTGTTTAACTTTTTTAGTGTTTAACTTTTTCTCTTTAACTTTTTTTATTGTTTAATTTTTTTTCTGTTTAACTTTTTTTTCCTGTTTAACTTTTTTCACTGTTTAACTTTTTTTATTGGTTAATTTTTTCTATTTAACTTTTTTTTTAGGTTTCCTGCCTCATAATCGACCATGTACTGTTTCCTCCCATCCTCCTGTTTTCTGGTCTTATTATCCTCCTTATCCAATCCTCGGTGTTTTCGAATTCTCACTTTTCTAAATCAAAATATATTTTACCTAAGTTTCGAATAATGAATCCAAGGAGAAATAATCATAGAACATAGATATACACACAAATGATATTTTATTTAAAATTACTATATTGTAATCCAGGCATTCTTTTCAGCAAACATTTTTGTAACATTCATTTTCACAAGAATTTTCGAAATATCCTGAATAATCTGATAGACCTATTTTTATAGTAGAAAAAAAACATTAAGCAGTAAAAAACCAATTGAAAAAGTTAAACATTAAAAAAATTTAAATAGAAAAAATTAACCAATAAAAAAAGTTCAGTGAAAAAAGTTAAACAGGAAAAAAAAGTTAAACAGAAAAAAAATTAAACAATAAAAAAAAGTTAAACAGAAAAAAATTTAAACAATAAAAAAAGTTAAAGAGAAAAAGTTAAACACTAAAAAAGTTAAACAGAAAGAGTTAAACAGTAAAAAAGTTAAGCAGTAAAACATAGTTCAACAGTAACAATAAAAAAAGTTAAGCAGTAAAGTAAAAAAGTTTTAAAAAATTAATAAACATTATTTTAAAATGCTTTTAACAAAAGTTTTAATAAGCCCCCTAAAAGAAAGAAACACTCAAAATGAATATTTAATTCAAGTATTCTTTCTTGCATTACAGAGTACATTTACACATCTTTCCTAAAGCATTTAGTAACTCCTGTTTAAGGCACTCTTTAAAATTCTTTAGTAAATAGGTTTAACATGTAATCCACAAACGACTAATAATTAAAATAGTCAATATATTTATAAGGTGTATAAGTCTTTCCTACACGATTTTTTTTCCTTAATAAAGAGTCTTAAGGTTTTAGAGTCTCAAACTTCCTTACTAATCTTTTTACTGAAGCACTTGTGCCAATTTAACAATTTTCAACTCAATACCACCCTTTTACAATTGAATTTTCTTCCTCACCATGTTCAGTATATCACTTGAAATTGCATCTACTACATGTACTAATAAATAGACAGTTTAGTGACAAATGTACGTTTTAATTTTATGTAAAATATTGGTTCGGCACATAGGACACGTTGAAAGACTCTTCGTACATCTCATGCATGTCACCAGATGACCGCAAGGCTGTAAAGTAGCATTCATTTTCCGATTCCTTGCAAATTTTACAGTCGTTCGTCCTTGTCGTTGTATAAGGGGTAAAGCTATACATCGTTTTTTTATAAAACCATTGATATTATTGTTGATTTCATCCAGCACCTGTACAATTTCATCTATGGGCTACCAAACATTTTGGATAAAACTTTGGGTTTGTATCTCACTACATCTTCTTTTTACCAATTTTTCAAGCCCTTCGCCATACCAATAGCACCTGATCACGTCCAAGACACAGGTATAATACAGTCCGTTTTTGGCTAGGTCCCTAATGTCAACGTCTGTGCGTTGGCCAATCTCTAAACGTAGATAGACGCATAGACATTCTTGGAACTTTTGGCTTCAAATTTGCATAATGGTTATTCATTTTCCTTAACTATATTATGCTCTATTACTTTTAAGTATAAAATTATGGAGCAGATTGAGTTAAATCCCATGAAAAAAGGTTCTTTTACTCAATTTTTAAAAATCTGATACTTGTCAGAGATACTAGTTTCCTTTCAACAAAGGCAAAGACTTGTGTGTGCCCACAAATAAATAATTCAATTTGTTGATGTAATTTTAGAAAAAATAAAACTGCAGAATTAAGGGAATTCAGTATACTTCAAAATTCTCATTTTAAAGAAAGTCAAAATACGTTTATCTTATAAATTATATTTGGTTATGTTTTTTTTCTTGCTCAAGTTTAGTCGTAGAATTGAATTGCATTCAGAGCGCATAAACGTGGTAGAGTAAAAAAAAAATCACACGCACATTTAAGTATATCCTTTCGTTAAAATCTTGTATTACAACATAAAATTTTATTTCGTGCATTATCACAAACACATGTTTTCTGAGTATGTACATTCTTCACTTAGTCTTATCTTTTGTGAGTAACAATGGAACACAAAAGATAAATTTTAACTTTACTGATTAGTATGATTAGTAAGTGTATGGTGTTATATAGTCCAGTTCTTCGTGGCCTCCAGTTTACAATTATTTTTCCAAGAACAGCTAACGCTTTTCAATAGCAATGCTTAATATTTGTGCAATTGTGGATTTTGATGGATTTCAGACTCAAGAAAAGTTTCTTAGTATGTAAATACGTATACAATGCTGTAAAAATCGCAAGTAGCTTCAAGTATTCGTTTTCACTTATCGTCTGAGCGTAAACTTAGTGCCAAAATCGTACAACTGTGATATGTTAAAAATTACGTATGTGCACTTCATTTCCATGACATAGCAAATTGTGCTCCCTTAGAAAGTCTAGACTAAGCTTTTAGAATTGTACGAGCAGACCAAGAGGGCCACTCAGTACCTAATTGCTTACAAAGGTGGTTGTGTGGAAAAGAAACGCTTAGATGCATTGAATATTCCGAATATCAACTTGGAACAATATGGGTGTCCCAAATTCTATGCATTATGTGCTCTAAGTAGCAACAAAGATATCCAAAAACTATAATGTGGTCATCACAAAAATAATTTGCATTGCCCCATAGCTGAGGTGATGGCATTGAATAATTGGCTTGTCGGAAATATGTGTCTCTTAAAAAAAAATGCAAGTATGTAAAAATAAGTTCCTTTTTTTTACTACAATGTATTATTTTTGTAAAAAATATTAATCATAATGTTTTTACTATTAAAAAGTGTTATAATTTACCTTGTTTCCATGTAGCTTCCTTCAATCTGTTTAAGAATTGTCTGCTGGATTTGCAGAGATTGTTTTAAGAATACATAGAATTCAGATTTAATCCATTATTTCAATAATTTTTGTTCATTTTAAAATTCACATTAATACTTAAAATTTTCAGCTATTATTTAATTTTACTCATAGGTAAAACTATCAGCGGTGTGAGTAAATATTTAGATTATGCATTTAATATCAAGAAAAGGGCAAAAGTTAATTTGCTTAGCAGCACAGATGTGCACACATTATTTTCAAAAACAGAAAACCCACTTACTATCCATTTAATATAGCAATGTAGAACACTTAAAATTAAGAAAACAGTACAAAGTATCTTGTAAAATACTTCATAGCTTCGTACAGTATTGGTATTTTGCTGTGCAATTTAAATTGTACGATGTGCATAAGGATTTCAAATAAATAAAAGGAAGTTCATATTTAGTAAAATGTGTGGTTTGCAAAAGCATTAAAGAAAAAGAACTTTTAATTTAGATCTTCAAGGACAAATGGTTTTTTAATTCTATATTTCACTACTTCAAATGTGCAAGGAAACATGGTATGGGTCTTGTAAAGTTTCAAATTAATGTATAAAATTCTTTTTACTCTTACAGGTTTTTATAATAATTTTTTTTACTATGCATAAAACGCACTTTAAGAACCAAACTTTTAAAAATGTCTCAATTGTAAAATTAAAAAATAGAAAGCAAATTGCATTTAAATGTTTGTAATAATATTTAAAGTATATATTTCTCTCTCTCAATTGTTAAACGTTTTCTAAAAATCACTAAAATGAATGAAAATTTATTTAAAGTAAACAATAATATGGAAGGAAAAATTAATTAAAAATAATATTTAATTTATATTTTACAGGATAAAGGGTTTTAATACTATTTTTCACTACTTCAAATGTGTAAGGAAACATGTTCATAATATGGGTCTTGTAAAGTTTCACAAATTTTACGCTCACTTATGTGTATAATATTAAAAAATTCTGCAATAAAATATGTGCTATAGCATCTAATGTATAATTAATTTTTGAGTAAAACATAAATCTTAAAATCAACGAAAATTTCATTTCAGATCTTGCATTTTAAAAAGAAAATTTATAAGACCATGTAATAAAAAAAAACCAAATAATCCAAAATACAGTGTATGTGGTAAGACAAGCAAAAGTTTATTTAGAATAGAAAAGGTGTAAGCATTAAAAATATTTCCAATATTCCCTTATGGATCTGCATTTAAGTGTTTGTCATAATATTTAATGTATATGTTTCAATTGTAAAATGTTTTCTAAAAATCTTCAACATTAAAAATATGTGTAATAGTATTTAATATATAATTAATTTTAAGTAAAAACATTAATTTTTAAAATATTAAATCCTTATATTTCATCCAAAAACAGGTTTGTAAATCTATATAATATAAATTAAATCACTAAAATTTATGAAGATTTATTCAAAGTAAAAATAATATGCAAGGAAAGATTAATTAAAAAATAACATTTTAATTTAGATTTATAGAATAAATGGTTTTTTTTATACTATTATAACTTCTTCAAATGTACAAGAAAACATATTCATAGTATTTGTCTCGTAAAGTTTCAAAAATTTTACTCTTACTTAAGTGTATATTATTTAAAACAAAATTTCTGCTATAAAATAGGTGTTATAGCATCTAATGTATAATTAATTTTTGAGTAAATACATCTAACTTAAAAAAAAAACATAAATCTATATAGCAAAGAAAAATTTCATTTCAGATCTTGCATTTTAAAAGAAAATTTATGAAACCATGTAATAAAAAAACCAAATAATCCAAAATACAGTATATGTGGTAAGACACGCTAAAAATTTATTTAAAAACGAGATGTAAGCATTTATAAAAATACTATTCTGAAAGGCAAAGATCAATTGCAACTTTGTCCAAATATCGTCTAGTGTACGACACTGAGTTCTAGTTCGGGGGCACATAAGTGGTTTATCGCTGCTTTATACAAGAATTTTACGAAACGTTAAATTTATTCTAGGGCATAATGCACGGGGCAAGCTGTGAAACCAAAATTGGTTTGTTTGATACTTCATCTCAAGCAAGCTTCCATTTTCCAGAACAATTTTTAAAGAATTGTAGTTCTTTCTAGAAAACACAAATTGCCTTTTCTGTCCAAATGAAACAGACGCTATGGGTGCATAAAGTTCCAAGTCCTTCTCGTTGTTTTTATTGGCGCAACTATGCAGTCCTTACCATCTTTATAACGCTTCACCAACTCAAAATTAAATCTTGCACCAATTATTCGCTCCATTTCTCCCTTTATTTCCAATACTTTAGGAGATCAAGGCTTGGCTGTAATAGAAGACCCGCTAAAAGTATAGCTTATTCCTTCGTCTTCGTATGCTACAAGTTGACAAGGCACAGTATATTTTTGACCTAAATTTCTAAATTTCGTCTTTTTTTAATACGTTAATTCGTTTTCCAATCGACGGAAATATGCCTAGCCTTCACGATCTGTAAACAATTTACCATACTCATAACATAAAGAATTGTGAGTAGACTTTTTCAAGTTCAGACTTTCTCGATGGACATAATCGTGACGTCACATCGAAATCTCAGAAGGAAAAAAAAATCCAAGTCCCAAACGTAAACACACTGACGTCACTAATCATGAATAAAGTAAAAACATTAAGAAATCAATTCGTTCCTTAGATTAATTAATTTTAAAATCACCAGATGGCGCCATAAGTCATTTTGAAAAAGCATTTATTAAAACCCCTATGCAATTATTCAAACCATTTTCTAAAAATAACGCATTCCTAATACTAAGAAAAAAAAAGTCCAAAAGAGAGAGAAACACTACAATAATTCATCACCCATTGCTAACTTACCAATAGCCCCGTGGTAACGCACTTGACTTCGGATCCTATGGTCCTCGGTTCGAATCCAAGAAATTCCTTTTTAATTCAAAATAATAGGGTTTCGAATTTCTCCACCAGATGGCACTACGAGTGATTCATCACCATGGCAACGAAACGACGCCATCTTGAAACAACTCAACGCCTGCACGAAGTCGATGACAAAAAAAATTCCAAGTCCAAAATGTAAACAAACGATACGTCACGTCATTCGGACACGCCCACTTCCGGTCACGTGGTATGACGTCACTTCCGCCTCTGATACACCTCTGCATACTACTTATGTGGTAAGACACGCTAAAAAATTTATTTAAAAACAACAAGATGTAAGCATTTATAAAAATACTATTCAGAAAGACAAAGATAAATTGCAACGTTGTCCAAATATCGTCTAGTGTACGACACTGAGTTCTAGTTCGGGGGCACATAAGTGGTTTATCGCTGCTTTATACAAGAATTTTACGAAACGTTAAGTTTATTCTAGGCCATAATGCATCCCCACGGGGCAAGCTGTGAAACCAAAATTGGTTTGTTGGATACTTCATCACAAGCAAGCAAGCTTCCATTTTCCAGAACAATTTTTAGAGAATTGTAGTTCTTTCTAGAAAACACAAATTGCCTTTTCTGTCCAAATGAAACAGACGCTATGGGTGCATTAAGATCCTTCTCATTGTCTTTATGGGCACCTATACAGTCCTTACCATCTTTATAACGGTTCACCAACACAAAATTAAATCTTGTGCCAATTATTCGTTCCACTTCTGCCTTTATTTCCAATAGTAAAGGAGACCAAGGCTTGGCTGCAATACAAGATCCGCTAAAGGCATAGCTTATTCCTACGTCTCCGTATGCTACAAGTTGCCGAGGCACAGTACATTTTTTACCATAAATTTCAATAGTAGTTTCCTCTTTCTTTAAGTACGTTAATTCGTTTTCCAATCGACAAAAATATGCCCAGCCTTCACGATCTGTAAACAGTTTAGCATACTCATAACATAAAGAATCTTTACAATATTTCTGCAAACACAGTTCTTTGTCTGCACGCATTTTCTTTGCAGGTCTAATGTCCTTAGAATCCATGATTTATTTAAAAACAGTAAAAAAGGGCAGAAAAACCCCAAAACAAGATGCAAAGTAATTCAAAGACCCAAGATGCTCCAACTATGCTTTAAAAAGCCTCTTATTATCAAATAGTTTCTATCGTTATCTGTGACTCGGTGTTTAACTCCGTTCCTTCTGTTATCTTAATTAACTTACACGTGCAAAAACAATATCCTTAGTCATATTCTCACAAGTTCCAGAGGCTTCTAATAATATCAATCTTATACGGTTCCTTGCCATCGCTTATAATATGTATACTATAAATCTTTGGTTAGTTACTTCTTATTTACCTAAAAATGTAATGTTTCATACACCGTTATGCCTGTGTGTCCTATTCATATCTCAAAGTCCTCCCCTCAAATTGTAATAATAATAATTTTCCCTACAAAACATTCACCCTTAAACATTCACATTTTCTTCAAGCTCATGTTGTATATAAATTCATTAAAATATAAAAAAGGTTTCCGTATTATAAATTCTATCTTACATGTAGTGTTCATACGCTTAAAATCTTCGCATATATTGGTTGGCCTCAATTACTTATGTTCCGAGTTCCAACGTTAGAGTATTAAGATAATCCCTTCGTCACTATTTCATAGCTAAAACCCCTATAGAAAGTTCCAGTTCGGGCATGTCATATGTGATTCATTGGCATGATGTAGTTTCATTTGCTTTTCTCACAATCAGAAAAACAACACCATTCTCCTAAATAGCAATGCGTTTAAAAGCTTTCTCATTTACTTAAGCTTGTATCCTATCGGTGACTACGTGTTTAACTCCTTCTGTTATCTTAATTAACCTACACATAAATCCTTAGTCATATTGTCACAAGTTCCAGAGTCTTCTATATTCTGATACTTTTCCTGTCATTACATACAATTCGCATACTTTAAAATCTTGGTAATAAACTTGTTATATAGCTAAGGTTTATAAATTCAACTTTATTTGTTTTTATATTCATATTCATTCTTCATAAGGGCACTATTCTCAAGAAAAAAACACATACTTTCACTGCCTTAAGCTGTAAATTCACGAGCTAGTATTCTATATGTATTCTAAAAAGTAGGTGATCGAACGGTTAAAGTGCTTGTGTAAAACGGGCGGCCGCGATTACCTTTTTCTGAGTTCAAATCTGTCTTTATAAAATTTTCTTAAAAAAAATTCTCCAGTCTAAAGTATCAAGCTACAAGTCTACAGCTAGAAAATAAATCTTTTTTGTTACTTCTTCCACCTGGCTGACATGTCTTTTAAAAGAATTATTAAACCCCACCACAATTGTTCAAACCATTTTCTAAAAATAGCACATTCCCAGAATGAATGACAAAAATAAGAAAGTTCCTTAGATTAACTTCTTTTAAAATCACTAGATGGCATCACCAGTCCAACACACTTACAACTAATTGGAAAATAAAAATTAATTATTCATCAAATAAAACCAAGTCCCATAACGCATTCCTAGTATTAAGAAAAAGCAAACACTACATTAATTCACCACCTATAGCTAACTCTCTTACAGCCTAACGGATAGCGCACTGGACTACAGATCCCATGGTCCCCAGTTCGAATCCACGAAATTCCTTTTTAATTCAAAATAATAGGGTTTCTCATTTCCCCACCAGATGGAGCTACTTTTGATTCATTACCATGGCAACACAACAACGCCATCTTTACAATGACGTCACCACCTCAAAGCCCACTTATCAGCAATTCTCCCCAACTCCTTATCAGCAGTCAACTCCTTATCAAACGGCGGCCATCTTGGATTTGACGGTATAGAGGCCCACATACTACTCTCGACATACCAAATGTTTTGAAACGCTCCAATTAAATTAGCGCAATCATCAACTGAAGGATATTTCAACATTTGTACAAATGCTGATTTACCTATTTCAACATATGAAGCTTGTACCTCAAATAGATAATGCACAATGATTTATTGAATTATCTTTTTTCTAAATCTTTATCGTACAAACGCAGCAATTTCTTTTTCTTGAAAATAAATCTTGACGTACAGATTTATAAAGACGTTTTCAAATGGAAAGAAACAAATATTTTTCTTTTCTTTCCATTTGAAAGTCGGTATGAAAGGTTTGGTAACCTTAAAAAAATTATTATATCTTTTGGTAAGAGATTTGCCAAAGTTTATTCAAATTGTTTTACAACAACGATGGACTACTATTATAGTTTAGCAGAACATTTGTTTTCTCCTGAATTGGATATTATTGAACAGGGTTTATGCACTGAATCCTTGAAAATTATATTAAAAACTTATATAATGGAATTTTATGACTTGAAGGCTATAACCAACGATGGAAATTT
This sequence comes from Meta bourneti, assembly GCA_933210815.1. NCBI lineage: Eukaryota > Metazoa > Arthropoda > Arachnida > Araneae > Tetragnathidae > Meta > Meta bourneti. Next base: position 82,307,745 of record OW119933.1, read on the forward strand.
TTTTAAAATTGATTACATTTGTGAGGATTGGTTTTATGAAGATGATGATAATTTTAAAGTTAAAATATCCATTGATAGTATTGATTCAAGTCTTCTTAATCATTTACCATCGCCTGGAATTTGTTGGACCTATGTACTTAGAGATAGAATGCTTACTTGAAGATGATGATTATTATGTCATTCGTGGATGAGAAAGAAATGGTAAAAGATTAAAAAGAGTTGAATAAATAACTCTTTGCTGCTGCGTTTAATTAAAGTTATCAAAAAAATATTTATCATGTACTCTTTGCTGCTGTGTTAATTAAAGTTTTCAAAAATATATTTATCATGTAACATTAACTCTTTGCTGCTGTGTTTAAGAAAAACCTATTTCTCTTCCTTCAACTTTTGCAGGGGGGGAAATGAATAAGTCCGACGAGTCAGACTTATTCATTTTTCCCCCTGCAAAAGTTAAAGGAAGAGAAATAGGTGTTAGTTTGCTGCTTTACAAATGTACACTGGTTTTTTAAAATTGGACATGGAATAATTTAAAAATTTACTATTTCTATATTGTAATAAATATATTATGTAACAAACTCTTTGCTGCTGTGTTTAATTAAAAAAGTTATAAAAAAATAACAATACATTTAAATTCAACAACAAATTCTATTTTATTTATATATAGATATATACATAATTATTTACATACATTTAAATTCAACAGAAAATGTATTTTATTTATACATACATTTAAATTCAATATATACATGATTATTTACATAGAAAAACGGTGGCTTTCACGTTTAATCTGTAAGAGATGAATACTTTCAACAATAAACATTTTTATTATAGTATAACGTCTTTCATCAATTAAGCAAAATTTACGTAAATACAATATTATGATTATTAGTTTAAAAGCAAAATTATTTACATCAGTGTAATCATCACCTTCAAACACTTTCTTGTTAATTAAGTGCCATTGGCACATGGCTACATTCATATTAGTCCATGAAATATCTTGTGAAATAATAATTCCATTGTCAATAAAATATGACCAATATTCTTCTTCAATAAGTATATGTTTTCTTGGATCTACTAAACGTGCACATATTATTTTCATGCATTTATAGCTTGCGATGGTATTTAGAGCTATTAATCTCATAAACTTCAGCATGTAGAGTTGTAATACATATACCCAGCAGTCAGGATAATTGTTGACATCTGTTGAAAAGGAAGTATCTTTCAATATAGAATTTGCTTCATCTTCCCAAATACGAAAGGGCCGCGGTGGCCCGGTTGGAAGAATAACGGACTAGCAACCGAAGGGTTGCGAGTTCGAATCCAGCCAAACACCGTCGTGTACAAAGGGGGCTGGTGCACGTTAAATCTGTCGTGGCCTCAAATGTCCTCACGTTGGCGTGGTGTGGAAGTTTGGAGAGTGGGGTGCCAGCTCAGGTGTTGCCTCGTCATCTGACCGCGGTTCAAAATTACGTGGTGTTGTCCTCGGACTTTCCCTCTGGGATTGATCCCGGACCGTCACCAATAGCCCGTTGTGTTGCTCCAGTGTGACGTTAATTGAAAATACCAAAAATACCCAAATACGAAAGGGCTTGCTTGTAAATAAATTACGCGGATCTTCCATGATGATAAATACTGTCAGCAAAGCAACTGCAAGAGAAGACACAAGTATGAGTACAGTCTTTATATATAGTATATAACATCGAGCAAATATATTTATTAAAGTAATTTTTTATGCTTTTTAATAATGAATTCTTTAGAAAGGTTTCAACTGTTCGATTATATTTTTGGTTAAGTGTAGGTAGGTTTTTAATTAATGTCGCACTGGAGCAACACAACGGACTATTGGCGACGGTCCGGGATCAAAACCCGAAGGGCAGGTCCGAGGACAACACCACGTAATTTTGAACCACGGTTAGATGACGAGATCACACCTGAGCTGGCACCCCACCTCCAAACTTCCACACCAAGCCAACGTGAGGACATTTGAGGCCATGACAGATTTAACGTGCACCAGCCCCCTTTGTACACAACGGTCTTTGGTTGGATTCGAACTCGCAACCCTCCTGTTGCTAGTCCGTTACTCTTCCCATCGGGCTACTGCGGCCCGAAGTCCATTTGAAAAAAAAAGAGTTAAACTCGCAGGGGAAAGGGCTGCCCTACTCAAAACCAAGTTTGGCGATTGCAATAGATGATTGTTTTTCCAGCTCGTATCACACACTGCTATGGTTTCCGGCATGGGTCAATTAACTCAGAACCAGAAACTACGTTAAAGACACCAATTGTAGGATCGCATTTTTGTACTCAACATGCCTCTAATTTATCGAATGGGCCGCGGTGGCCCGGTTGGAAGAATAACGGATAAGCAACCGGAGGGTTACTTATCTGTCGTGATCTCAATCGTGACCTCAAATGTCCCCTCGATGGCGTGGTGTGGAAGTTTGGAGAGTGGGGTGCCAGCTCAGGTGTTGCCTCGTCATCTGATCATGGTTCAAAATTACGTGGTGTTTTCCTCGGATCTTTCGCTTTGGGATTGTTACCGGACCGTCACCAATAGCCCGTTGTGATGCTCCAGTGTGACTTTAATTAAAATACTTACCTAAAAAACTTAACTCCGGGGCGCTATAGTCCTCGAAGAACCATGGCCGGCGGTGCCATCCCGCTTACGAGACCTTGTAGGCTGTGGGGTGCCGAGTGGCATTTTTGGTCCTTGTCAGGTGGTCGGCCTGAAGCGCCCCAGTGTTTAGTTCCCAAGCACGCTTGGTGCTCATTTTATCGACCCTCAAAGGGATGAAAGGCTGAATCGACTTTGCCCAGCCCGAGGATCGAACCCCGGACGTGTGACTAGCTCCTGCGGGTCAGGTCTGTGCAAATCGTCAGCCTTTTGTGATTGGTTGAGAAATTTCCTTATCGTAACGACTAAAAATCCCCAAGCAATAATTTCTCGCCAACTGCTACCTTACCAACCTCGAATCGCTAACGCATAGGGCTATTTTTTTCACTTTCATTTCACACCCGTAGAACGTGAATGGATGTGAGGAATGTCGGTAGCACTGTAAAGCTATGTACCTGTCCTGTTTCTGCATTGGAATCCGTTCCAAAAGTAAAATATTCGTTTCAATTTAAATTTAAGTATGTTGTTCTTGCCAACAGCGCTGCACAATAAAATGGAACATTTTGTTGAATCAGCTTTTTATTTAATAGCTATTCAATGAGATCGTCTCTTTGGTATGCAGCTAATTTATCCTCGAATGTAAATTTTGAAATGATTTTAACAATTTTTCTTCAAAATGCAATTCAGTAACTCTTGTCATTTGTATCACGTATCGTGTCCAGCTTTAAAATAACATTTCTAAATGTTCTTTTTTCTGAGCAATAAATATTGGTGCTATATTTGGATAATTTTTCTTTTTTCGCTTGCGAGAAGAGAGTAATGCTAATTTTAAATTCCGAGTGAAGGAATGTAACTGAAAACTAAATTTTGTTGAGTTAGCTTGTCATTTAGCAATACTCAATCTGGCTTACTTTTGGGTTGATTCCTTCCCTTAATGTTAGTCACGAACTAAAATGTTTATATGATGTGTGTGTGGTTAAAGTGATGCCTGGTGAAACAAACTAGCTGGATTGTAAGGCTTAGGCCTAAAGGAAATGGTTTTAACAAAGTATGTGTTGTCTTCCCTAAACACATTAAACTGCTCTTTACTCTTAAAAATATGTGTGTTTTTGAATTATGCATTGCTATGTTGTCTCTTCCTAGGCTCTATTTATTTCATCAGAATGTCGATATAGCACAGTAAATCTATCCACCTGTAATTTTTTGCATTGGAATCCGTTCCAAAAGTAAAGTAGTATTTGTTTCAACATGAATTTAAGCATGTTGTTTTTTGCAAACTGCTGCACAACTAAATGGAAGATTTTGTCGAGTCAGCTTTTTAATTTATGGCGATTCAATAAAATCGACTTTTTGGTATGCAGCTAATTATCCTCTAATGTAAGTTTTGAAATGATTTTAGCAATTTATATTTAATATGCAATTCAGTAACTCTTAACATTGGTATAACTTATTCTTCTGCATTAAAATGACATTTCTAAATGTTCTTTTTTTGTGGGCAATAAATATTGGTGCTATAGTTGAATAATTCTTCCCTTTTTGTATGCGAGAAGAGAGTATTGCTATTTTTAAACTCCCGAAGAGGAATGTATAACTGAAAACTAAATTTTGTTGAGGGGTTAGCTTGTCACTTATCAATAATCAATCTGGTTTACTTTTGGGTTTATTCCTTCCCTTAATGTTAGTTACGAACTAAAATAGTTTATATAATGTGTGTGCATGGTTTAAGTGAAGCCTGGTGAAACAAATTAGCTGGATTGTAAGGCTTGGGCCTAAAGGAATTGGTTTCCAGCGAACTAAGCTTCGTCTTCCCTAAACACATTAAAACTACACTTTACTCTAAAAAATGTGTTTTTTTATTTATACATCATTCTCTTGCTATGTTTTCACTTCCTATGAGCCTTACTGAATTCTATTTTCTCATTTTATACCCACAATTTTCCCTATCTTTATGAGCATTCTAATTGAAAAATATTAAAGGCAAAATATATATACACTATAGGTCAATTGTCCTGATTATTCTCAGATTTGTACCAAAATATATTCAGAGATGTACCTAAAGAGAGGACAATGGTCAGTGGCACTGAGGACCCTTACTCACTTTTGGTGAAATACTTTTCATCTTATCCTTATTAAAGTTTCAGCTGCAAAGAGGTTATGAAAATTGAAAATAGTATTTAAGTCTTTCTGTGTATTACATAATTACTATTTTTAACACCTAATATTTTTTATTACATGCACTTCTCCCAAGACATTTCTAAATGCTGAACTTTGTTGTGTCATCTTGCCATTTGATAGCAAAACTTGATTTTGTTGGGATTCATTCCCTATTAAGTATTCTATAGTTATGAAGTCAAATTTTGTTTATGAAATGTGTTTTGTGATTTGCTTAATGTGAAGTATGGTGGAAAAAACCTAGATTGTGTAAGGCATAGGCTTAATGGAATTTTTTTATGAAAGTAACATTTTCTTTCCCTCGACATGCATTAAAATTGCTCTGTATTTGAATATTTTGTATTTAACTTGTTCATCATTCTTCTAATTATAATTGTATTGTAAATGTATATATAGGCTACTGTAAGATTTTCTTTCTGAACTTTATCAATTGTGAAATATTGACTTGCTTTTCCTTGTATTTTGATTATTTGTTTCGATTTCAGAGATGAAAGAGAATGATCTTTGGGAAGAATGTGCGAGTCCTTAATCGTACTGCTCTGTTTGAAGTGCATATTCTGCTGTGCTATTTAATAATTTAATTAAAGGGGGGCGTTTGAATCTGTTTTTGTGGTTTAAAAGTAAATAAATATGAAATATTCTTTTGGATATAGTATATTAACTAATCCCTTGTATTAAATTAAGTTAGATTGAAAAAGTGTAAATTTTTTAAACTTACCTTCCCTGTCATCTTAAATATGGTAGAAAATCCAACTCACTAGTTATGCAACATGCTTGCATTATTAACTGCAACACAACTTGTGATAAATCAAATAAGGAAATAAAAAAACTGTTCACTAGATATCAATGAGTATAAGTATTGACATGATTATTTTTTGATTACACAACTTTATTATTACACAACATGATTATTTTACACAACATGATTTGATTACACAACATGATTATTTTTTGATTACATGATTACACAACTTGTGATAAATCAAATAAGGAAATAAAAAAACTGTTCACTAGATATCAATGAGTATAAGTATTGACATGATTATTTTTTGGAACAAGCACTTGTTTCAAAGAGTCTTAAATGGTGAACTTTGTTGTGTCAGCTTGTCATTTGATAGCCACTCAATAAAGTTTACTTTTTAGATTTTGTTGTGGATTCATTCTTTGTAAAGTATTTTATAGTTATGTAGTCAAATTGTGTATATGTTTGTAAAATTGTCAGCTTGTCATTTGATAGCCACTCAATAAAGTTTACTTTTTAGATTTTGTTGTGGATTCATTCTTTGTAAAGTATTTTATAGTTATGTAGTCAAATTGTGTATATGTTTGTAAAATTGTATTTTGTAATTTGTTTAACTAGTGAGCTAGATTGTAAGGCATAGGCCCATTGAAATTTTTTTCTGAAATGAAATTTTTCCTCCCTTCAGACACATTAGAATTGATCTTTGGTTATTTCAGAGTAACTGATGCACCATTCTCCCAGTTTTAAATCTAGTCAATTTATTTATAGGCTGCTGAGATTATTTCTTTCTGAATTTACAATTTTGAATTTTAAGTATTTTAATTACCGAGTGGCATGAAAGTGAAATTTAGAAATTGTATAAAGTGTATTTAATTTTACTTTTTATTACTGCAGGGTAGGAATTTATATAAATCAGATTTTTATGATTTTAATTTGTTTTCCCTATGGGTTTAAGCATGTTAGAGAGACATGTAAATCACAGTGCAGTTTCTAGATAAGTGATTTATGTTTAACATTATACATGGGGATTAGAAAATGTAGCAAAACAAATGTTGGGAAGATTTCAACTAAAATTATTCTTTGGGCCTTGTTGCTTTCATTCTATCGCTTGTATTCTATTTCGTAATAGAAATCCATAATACTTAAAATTCTAAATTAAAAATAAACATTGTAATAAGGAGAAAATTGAATTTCAAACTTTTATAAATCATAATTAAATTAATTTTTATTTCCATCTTTCATTACCTAACTTGTTTCAAGTGTAAAAACATAAGTTGAAAATATTCTTTCTAAAAGCACAGAAGTACTTGTGGGTTAAGACAACTTTATGAATGGCTTTTCTTGTCTTTTTACACAATTACTAAAATATAAATGAATTTACCCTATTGCAAAAGATATCTGGGATGCAATGTTTTCACAAAGAGAAAATATAAAAACTCTACTTTCCCTTGAATTTTCGTAATTGCAGGAATGATACTAGATGAATATTTTGCCTTTGCAAATATTAAGAAGTTCTTTATGTTAAAACTCAGTTGATTTTCGTCTGAAAGGCTTTTTAAATAAGCTAGTGAGGGACATCCAAGTACTCATTTGTAATTTACTGAAAACATGTTAATCAGTTCTGATTCCTTAATCAGAAACACTAAATTCCCTCATGAAAGGGCATTAATTCAAGTCTATCACACCCTACCATGGGTAAGAGTAGATCGGAATTAACCGAAAGCACTGGAATGTGTTGACTGGTCCCATATGTATGAAACTCAGCCTCTATTGAACAGATAGATTTATGATACACTTTCAGTGAGCAAAAAGAAACATTTGCGATCAGTTGTCATTGTCCCTAACAGACACCAACTCTTAGAGGCCATTACTCTTGGTCTCCAAATGGGAGGGAAATATTTTTAATGAGAAACTAAATTTGTTAAAAAAACAAATATCTATACCAACCATGCCAGTCCCCTTTGAATCATTTTTATGGTAGAGCTCTCAAACGTAAGGGATAAATAGTATGAATAACCAAATTTGCAGTGATTCGATCTCGTTTATCAGAAGGGGTACATAGTTGTGGTAATCCAAACTCTTTGGGTCTGAATCTGAAAGCTGGCAAAATACCCTACTTGTGTGTGTGTGGATAGTCATTCCCCTTGGAGTTAAAGCACAGGCGACAGTAATTCACAAACTCATTTGTTCCTTCCCCCAGCTGCCATGAAGTTCCTCTCCCCTGGATACCTCAGGCATGTAGTGAACAGCCGACCCTTAACCCTTAGGAACATTTGAGGTTTTCTTTATCAAGTTGTGAATTTACAATTGTTGATTTTTATTTCAGGAAAGTCACTTGACAGATCCTCCCTGATCTGTTCAATCGGTTGAATTTTCCTGTAGAGCGGTTTTTGGAAATCTAAGAGATACAACGTTCTTTGTATGCCTTATTTTGAGAGTTTAAGGGGAAATGGTTATTGTTACAACACATGAGAACCACAAGCAAAAATGCTCAGAAGCGTGAGGGCCCAGCAAAGCTGTTTTTAAAAGCCTTTTCAAACAACTTCCATGCCTGCTCAATCAAACGAAAATCACCTCTCAATCAGGTCATTAGGAAAGAGGCACTCGCGAAACTCATTAGCGGCTCACCTTTGATATTTTTCGAAAGGGATCAAACGACAAGCCTCGCAGTGAAACCTGCAGGTTATCTCTCCGTAGCCTCGTCATTAGCAAAATAGGGCAGTTTTCATCTCCAGCGTGTTGGAGGAAACCGTTTGGAGTGTTAAGAACTTGCCATTTTTTCACACCAGATCAAACTTTAAAACTGCGGTACTGCAAATTAAGACAATGTATACACCACGTTGTACCTTCTGAATAATCTGAAAAATAATATGTGCTTAATATAATATTTATAATAATAATATAATTATAATTGTTTACTTTCCTGTCTCGTTCTATTCTATTCTATTTTAGTTATATTTATCTTCGCTATGGGATAAGCATTTTAAGATATTTTCAGGAACAGTTAATCATTACGAGTATATGACTGAATGTCCTGGGTTTATTGTTTCAGGACAAAGTTTTGATTGGAGAACTTTTAGAATACGTAAAATCTTAAACTGATCCGAAATTCCAGGAAGACGATCTTGGATTGGTTAAAAGTTGATGAGAAAGTTCCAGTCGTAAATCATTTGAAAGATTCAGATACCACATGCATTTTTTATCAAGAGAAGCAGATGGAACTAACGATCGGAATGACGGAAAATAGGAAGGGTTTCATTAGACTCATGTATAGCATTCAGTAAACAATTAATTTTCTCACTTAAAAAGTTGTATATCGACGCAGGAAATTTAACAACTTTTCTGTTGAAAGACAAATTGATAAGAGCACTTAAAGCAATTGAAATTAACAGATGTTTAGTAAATCATAAAGCGAACACGTACTTTACATTAAATATGTACTACTTAAACTGTTTTAAATTTATGTCAAGAGCATTTTGATTGTGTCATCGCATTATATTTTGTAATTCGTAAAATGTTAATAAATATTTAGTTTCTTACAGAGGGCTTTTATTTATTTGTATTTATAAGACTAGACTCGGAGTTTTTTTGTAAATTTGACCTGTTACGTGTATCTTTACGTAACGTCTCTTAGGCAATTTTTGGGTAGCTTCAGATATCCGGAACTGCTCTGGTCCCGGATTTTTGAGGTTTTACTGCATTTCGGTTATAAGTAAAAGACATTATATACATATGTAATGACTTTTCCTTTCCCACTCCATTAAACTTGGCAATTAACTTTTTATTTCGTGTTGGAACTCCTCTACTTGATGCCTCATTAATTATCTAGACTAATTGGAGTCTTAATTTTTTAGACTGCAGTCTAAAAAATTCAATGTTTTTCGAGATGATGGGCTTATCAGATTCCTAAAAGTGAATCTCTTCCGCAACACTATATACCCACTCTCATCTCTCAATGGATGTGTTTGGGGACTTGTATGACATTGCATCCTAGCTGGAGAGGTTGGAAATTTAGTTTTTATTGGATGAAATCATGCAAAAGAAAAATATTAAACTTTATTGAACTACTATTCAAAAGAAATTCCTCAAAATTTGGATTTAGAGTCAAATTTGTATGTCTAGAAAACGTCTCCATAATGAGACGAGGTACAGAGCAAAAATAGGAAATCAATGTTGCTGACCACCAACAAAATTTCAGGAGCTTGAAAATTTGTAATCCCTATTAGGAAAAGTGGTTAAAAATCAGATATTCACAGCACAGAACAAAAACGTTTAGAGAATTGAGCAAAAAACACAAATTATTAATTCATATCTGGCCTGTCTTAAGAATAGCGGAGCCTGATTCTATCAATCCCTAAGAGACCCTAAAATTTCAATTAGTTGAAAATCTTTTCACAATTATGGAAAGATTTTGTTTTTTACATTAGGTAGTTTATTTGAGTTTTTATTGGTCAGCTATTTTTGTGAAAAATTGCCAGTAATGCACCAATTACATATCTAATGCGCAAACTAGCTTTTGAAATTCTTGCTTTAAGAAGACTTGGCACCCAAAGAGCTAATTTCTCAAATATGAGTTATTTGTTAATATTGTAAGTTACAATTTATCTCCTTGAATTAAATAAAGGTTTTCCAGAAGAATTTTTTTTTAATTATCTCCCGCTTAAAAATAATAATTTCGTGAATTTTTTAACACATTTTAAAATGCTACTCTTTCAATGTGCGATATTTTGGTTTGATATTTTTTAAACATACTCGGATTGGATTGAATGTTGGGGTTTTATGGCGCAAGGTTTAAACATACCCATAAAACCGTTCTCATGACTTTTAAGGATGGGATTTTGGATACCTCAAATAGTTATTGAATTAAAGTTTCGAGGTAAAATATTCCCGAAAAAACATGACAATTTAACCTCTTCGAAAGTTTAATTTTAATAAAAAATTTCTGTTCATTTTATTAAAAATCCCATTCTTAGTTTCATTACTCTGATCCTTGTATACGTCTCTTAAAAATTTTCAGGTTATTTGAAGCGTTACTAAAAAAGCCTTAGCATTTTAATCATGGCAGCACGTGAAAAATCGAAACAGAAAAATCAATTTAAAGATTTTATATTCGTACAAAACGTTTGAAAATGTAATAAAACAATTGATTATTTTTCTCGAATTACTATAACCCATGTGTGTTTGTCTATCATCTTTTTAAGGAAACAACGAACATTTTACTTTTATATAATTGAAGTTAAAGGTGGCTATTACATCGCAAAATATGGAGAAAATGAATTTTTGGTACAAACATTCATTAGAATGAATGATTATTCACATCAGTAAACTAATAAAAATCATTTTAAATCTTTAAACAATGATTTACTATGTTCAAAATTAATGTTCAAATCACTTCAGACAAAAATATTAATTTCTATCATGAGCAAAAGTCGAAATTCTAATTGACAATTAAGAGCAGAAATTTCTCAGAATACTCTGCCTTTGTAAATCATGATTTTACCCTTTTATCGGCCAGTATTTGTTTTTTACTAGCAATTTAAGTAGCTGTTTAACATTCCGAAATGTCGATGGTCATGTGATTTGTAAAAACACTTTTCTTCTAACCAAAATGCTCACAGTTTGTGGTTTACATTTTCATTGTTCTTTCCTAAAGTGCTTATGGTTTACATTTTCATTGTTCTTTCCTAAAGTGCTTTGCTATTCTGAATGTTTTGGGCATTCCAAAACTAAGCCTAAACTTAAAGAATAAAGCATAAATACTTGGAAATACAAATATTTCTTTTGGAAACTTCTAACTATTACGAGGAGACTCGTTACCTATGTGGATTTCACATTGAAGACATTTATTCAAAATATCATCTCATGCCAATCTTTGATATCCATCCAGAATATATGGAAAAATAACCTCATTAATTGATTTTTCACACACTATGGGACCATGGCATTTAAAAAACATGACCCTAAAAGGTTTCGTTGATAAATTTTGGTATGTAACAGCATTTTAGTGAGTAGCGAGCGGTGAGAGAGAAAAACCTCAAATTTCTGAGTCAGTAAAATTTAAAAAATATCCTAGAATTGTCACAGGGACATAAAACTTTGCAGAAACATTCTTCAGTGTATCAAGTGTAATTTGGGACAAAAACAAAAATCGATGTTGATGTTTTTTGGGGTGCCGAGTCCTCTTAAAAACTAAAATTTCCGAGAGGGTCCAACACAGTGGTGGATCATCCATTAGGCGTAAACCTAAGGATGTTTTTTTATAGAAGGTATAATAGGAAAATGTAGCAAAATAAGTTCTCAGCAAATAGAGAAGGTTAAAGAAAATAGAGCTTTGACAGGAGTTAGGTTACTTTTACTTTTGCGTTAAATCTAGACTATGACGTCATTGGGCCTTGTTTGGGATGTAGGGAACAACAAGAATGAAAGGTTTAGAAGTTATAGGATTAATAATTAAAATTGAATTATAAATTCTTTCAACTATAATTGATTATAAATTATTGTACTTGAATTATTTAATAACTTATAATGACCCTTTTCTTTTAAAATAGTTATAACCAATCACTTTGAATTAAAATTAATGTAATTCCTTCTATATCATCAAATATAGTGGTTATTTGTTGAACATTTTCAGACACCGTATATAAGATAATTTCATTGCATTCGAAATATTTCTGGCGGTACTACAATATTCAGTGTATGTTTGTTAAAAACATTTAGTAATTTTTCCTAATATCTGATAACCTTTGAGTTCATTTGTGTTTATAACACACAAAATCTATAGTTAATTATTTTCTATTTATCAGAGTTACTACTGAAAATGTGTGTACAAATAACATTAAAACAGGTTAATTCTTTAAACTCAAAAGGAACAATTGTGTAAACGTTTTTTTTGGTAATTTCTATAAATGCACAAATCCTTGCAGCATTGTTCTGAAGTATAATTTAGAAAATCAGCAGTTGTTCCTCATAACAGACAAACATGTTCTTAAAACAAACATTTACAGAATGTAATGGTAGTAGGTGGTTAATTAACGTCGCACTGGAGCAGTGATTCTTAACCTTTTTAGTCATCGGCATCCCCCTTGAATCTAAAATTAAGTTCTCGCACCCCCCTTGAAAAATGTGTTTTTATTTCTTTATTTAAGAAATTACTTCTATTTCAAAATAATTCATGAATTGAAAAATAAACACAAACATTTACAATATACATACAAAACAATATCTCAATTTTTAATGGCTACGATTTATTCATAATAATTCATGAAGCGTGGCTCTTTTTGAAAGAGCCACGAGTAAGTCATCACTTGCATTTAAGCAATTTCTGGCTTTTGTTTTTATGGGCAAAAGTGATGAAAATCCCATTTCCCACAGGTAGGTGGTGGCAAATGGTAAAAGTGTTTGCAATGCTGCTCTTGCCAGCTGTGGATAAAGTTCTTTGTTCCAAGTCCAATTTTTCGAATTCCATTTGAATACGTGTATCGGCTCGTATTTCAACACGATCGTGTTTTATTAAATCGCTCTCGTCTATCAAAACTTCTCTCGCACCCCTGGAAATGCTTTCTCGTACTCCTAGGGGTGCACACACCACAGTTTAAAAACCACTTCACTGAAGCAACACAAAGGGCTATTGGCAACGGTCCGGAATCAATCACTATGGGAAATATCCTAGGACAATGCCTCGTAATTTCAAACCACGATCAGATGACGAAGTCACACCTGAGCTGGCACCCCACTCTCCAAACTTCCATACCACGCCAACGTGAGGACATTTGCAACCATGACAAATTTAACGTGCACCAGCCCCCGTGTACATGACAGTCTGTGGCTGGACCGAGTTTCGAACTCGCAATCCTCTGGTTGCTAATCCGTTGCTCTTCCAACTGGGTTACCGCAACCCCAAAATTTAATTGGAAAATAAGAGTGTCGGCTAAGTGTTACTCAAACCTATAAAATTGATTTTAGGTAAGAATAAAATTACTGTAATATGCCATTAATCATTTGAATTTTTACGGTATTCTCATAATTAGGGCTAAAATGAAATTCTTAACTAATTATTGTTAATATATTTAAAACACAAGCAATGAAAAAGGTGTCTTCGAAATTATTTGTAATGCGTTCTTCGAATAAAATAGTAAAATATTTGTGTATAAAATCATGTAAGGTAACATTTTCACACACATTCTCAGCTCCTTCCCCTAAGAAATTCTGGAGCAGTAATCCTTACTATTTCTTGTTGGTTCGTATTTTCCTTTAAGGACCACATTTTTACTAATGAATATCAACTAAGTGATAAGTTAAGTGACCTGTCACTTAAATTACAGTGATCAACACAATAAGAATCTGGATTACTGAAAAAACAGAATGACTATCCATCCATCTCACTGATTGAGGTGATTTAGCTGCGAGAATCAGCACACCAAGAATCTTTCGTTCATTGGAACCTTTCCTATTGATATGGGGGTAGAGAATTCCCAGAAAGTTTCTTACAGGGAGTCCTTTTATCTAGGTTGCCGTCTTTGGACACCCCCTTTGGCGATTTCTGGTTTTTCTTGTATGTGAAAAACACATTCTCTCACGCGTCGTTTGTACCAACTGTTCGAATCGAAGGGGACCATACAAAAATAATAACCTTTAAAATATAAAGGACGGAAACCTTAAAATTGTGAAAATCCTTTGTATATTTTGGGGTTGATATAATTTGAGCTATAGAAACTCAGAATGTTGCATGGGCTCTTCTTAATGAATAATTTTTCAATGAACTTAAGTTTGCATAATACATTTGCACCTGATATTACTGTAAATACGAACGCAATAAGAATCATGTAAATATATTAGGCATGGGATATTAGAGCGTATTTTTTTTGATTATTTGACATTTTGATTATTAAACCACCATAATTTCCCATAGCATAGTTTCAGGGTATTTAAGAATCCTTCCCTCGCTAAAGATCACGCAGTAGCACGGAAATGTCCCCCTCGTGTATAAACAGAAACCCTGCAGAGCTCAAACCTTAAAGTTTCTCTCTCGTTACGAGCCCGCTCGTTCCCAGGTGCAAGACAGAATTTTAATACGTATCTATTCCACGTATTGAATTCTGAAGATGAAAAGAAGGGCTGTAAAAGCATTCTCACGGCTATCGGAGAGGATTTGTAAGGAGACTTATCTGATATCTTGGAAGTCTGGATAACATCTAGGAATGGTTCAAATGATTTTCAAACATTGGAATTAAAATAAAGAAGGAGTAAAATTCAAATACTTCCCAGTGGTCAATTCAAGTACTTTTAGAAAGAAAAAAAATAATGTTAAGAACTTTCAACTCGTGGTACATTGTAGAAGTAATGAATACTAATTTGAGTAGTTTTGTTATCTTTCATTCAGGATACTGAAAATGAAATTACCTTGAGAGAAACATTTTAATGAACAAGGCATGATGATCATTTTAAACCAAGAATGAAGCCGCTGAAGAAACAATTAAAAACATTTGATATTCGTAAATTATTCGTAATATAGAGAAATGAATAAGGATGGGAAATCTGTAATATAGACATGATTCTGGATCTGCTGGGAAAAGAGAAAGAATCATATTAACATTAAAGTTCTACCAAAGGATGCATAATCTCTGACGCATTTGGTACTTTACGCTCAAATTAAGCAGTTCAATCCAGTTTTATATTCGATAAACTGGAGAACAATATATTTAATCCGAAATGATTTAAGGCGTCGTGTACGAGAGACAGCATTTTTAACTTGTCTTGCAAATATCAATTAAGTAACTGATGTATCTTTTAAATTGCTTTTATTGCTTTGAAAACTATTACGATCTATTAGATTTTAAGTTGGTTTCTCAGTTTTCATAAAACAAAATATGGAACTCTCATTAAAACTTGAGATATTGGATGAGGTCCCCACTTTCTTTTATGAACTAACCATATGAAATCCTTTAATTCTTCAACACCTTACATTTTTTATTCATTCCAGAATCACTTTTAGACATTCAAATAACAGTTTTACAAACACCCAGAAATAATAAACGAAAATTAGGTTCTTTGGTCTTAACGTTTGACTTGAATTGAACTTTATAAAGTATTCAGAGATTTTTTACGAGCGAAAAGCATTCTTTTAGGTCATTTTAAAATTGCTTGTGTGAAAAACCGCTTGGCTGGAGCGATTGAAAACAGTGTGATGTGAAAAGGCCAAAAAGTCAGAATTTGAAACTTGAGCCTTCAGTCTCTTCACCAAAATATTAAATTTGAAAAACAAATTTAATCTGTTCTTCTGAGGTAGACTAACTTTTTGCACTATTACAACCTACCGACTTGGAATCAATGTTGCAGCTGAAAGCAGTTGAGAAACTAACGCCAACCCCACCCCTGTACTAAAAGTTCTAATACCTTTTACAAGTTAATTCTGAGAGTACTACAATTGGACATAAGTGGCTAGCAGGGACTTTAGTTTTGCGAACTAGTAAAATAATAATGATTTATTTCAAAACTAACAAAGCATCAAAAGAAATGCCCATTTTTGGAACTACACACAAATTTCTACCTTCAATTTTACTAACAATCGAGGACGTTTTACAATATCATTTGTTTGTTATACACGAACTAAAATACCAACATTCAAACAAAGAATCCAGTATTTGTGAGGCATTAGAAGTAGCAGCTGAAAATATGGAGAAAAGCTTCCATGCCAATGGTTTACTGAAAGTGTTACAAATGATACATAAGATCATTAGCAAATAATTATTTTAAGATATCCTAAAGTAAAACGTAATACTAACTATGATTTGAAAGCAAAAGCTCGTTAAGACTTGTTTGACATTGAGTCACGTAAAGGTGTACTATTTTCTACATGTTATTGTAAGGGGGTTCAAAAGGTACTACTTAAAGACTACTTCAGTCTTTAAATTTCTCAGCTGCACAAACTTTTCAGTTTCTTCGATACCCTTGTCACACAACTGGTCGAAAGATGCGTCATGATGCATATGAGAGAGTCAATCTATCATTGTACCAGAAAAACGAAATGGCTTCTTCCGATTTAAGATAAAATCACTGTAAATTGTGATGATAAGAAACGGTATGAACTAGCTTCATTAAAAAATCATATTTATATCCAGTATTCTATATTTATAGATGTAAAAATGACGCCCTGGCGTACATGTGTGGTTGCTCATACATTCAAATAATGAAACAACTTTGATACTTTAATAAAGGTTACATATCAAGATATTTGACCTGAGAAATCTCGCTTTCAGATACTTTTAGTGCAAGATTTTCGTGATTACATGCAAATTTAAAATGCATAACGTTGCTTTAAATAGTTTTGATCTTTCCACAAAACAATAAAAGAGAGCTGCATACTTATATCGGACATTTTAACTTTTTGTAGGTAGAACCAGTCTTGGATGTGGTGCATGAATCATCGCAGTCTAAAGAAATAGGCAAATGTCCGAAAAATGCATGTACATTGTGCAAGAAGATATTTTCAAATGCCTTCAGTTGCAGAAGGCATATGAAAATATGCGTTCCTAATCTGAGCAAAAACAAAAAATGTTCAGAATGTTTGCTATCATTTAGAAAGAGACCTGAATTCATAGATCATATCAGTACTGATCATATTGATATTGTTTTACAAGAAGAAACATTTTTTTCCAATCAGATGCAGACTTTAAAATATGGAAAGCAAGTAAAGAAAAAGCCACAGCATCATTCTTTAGGAAACAGAATGAACAAACCACTTCTGTGTCAAAATCGGAATATTACACCTGCCATAGGAGTGGGAAGTTTGTAAGTAGGGGTAATGGAAAACGCCACTTAAAGTTACTAGGCTCAAATAAATGTGGGTATTACTGCCCAGCTAAAATTGCGAAGAAAACAGTAAACAATATAATTACTGTGAAATTTATGTCCACACACATGGGGCATTCTTGTGAGGTGGGTAGATTAAATTTGTCGCGAAAAGAAAAGGATAAAATAGCTGGTCAACTTCTAAGTGGCGTTCCTATACCTGATGTATTGCACAATATTTCAGAAACCGCCAGTCCCACAGAAAGATTGGTTTTAACAACAAGCAAGGACATAAAAAATATAGCTGTCAGCTACAGGGCGACTGAAGAAGCGGTTCGACATAAAGAAGATATCTTATCAGTTGATTCTTGGGTCAAAAGCATGATGGCCGAAAATAACCCAATACTGATGTATAAATGTTGTGGAGTAATCGATGGCAATTTACCATACTTGAGTTCTGAAGATTTTGTCTTGGGTTTCATGAATCATGCCCAAGAAGAAATACTAAGATTATATGGAAACGAGGTGATTTCCATCGATTCCACTCACGGTACCAATAAATATGGTATGGTTTGATGGTCAAGGACAACAACTGGCAAGGGTTTCCAGTGGCCTTTTTGTGGACTAACAGACAGTCGGAGGATGTGGTAGCAACTTTTTTTAAGGCAATAAAGGAACGCCTGTGTGATATTAAAAGTAGGACTTTTATGTCCGATGACTATCCTGCTTATTACAATGCATGGTGTAAAGTATTTGGACCTGTACAATTTCATTTGCTTTGTGACTGGCACGTGAAGAGAGCATGGGCCAAAAATGCTTCATCAGGTCCTAACTCTATAAAAAATATAGCCAGGAGAACTGAAATCATAAAAATTTTATATTCAATGTCAAATGAATTAGATATCGAAATATTTCAATGCTCCATGGCAATAAATGTCTCCTCTTGGCTTGACGATTCGGATACTGTTTCATTTGCGACATACTTCAAGTCCAATTATGCAAACAGGGCAAATCTTTGGGCAGCATGTCATCGAATTGGTGCGAATATAAATATGACAGTTGAAAGATGGCATAAAGACCTGAAGTACAACAGCGACTTAAAAGGAAAATGTGACTTGATCGTGCTATTCATAGCCTTATGAAGTCGCTGCGCAAGAAACTAATGGATCGACTCACATCTTTAACAAGGGGAAAGCTAACCAAAAAGTTAACTGAAATCAGGAAGCGCCACAGATTGGCAAAAGATGCTTGTGCAGAAATTAACATCTCTCTTGATAAATTTGACGAGAATGTGTGGATTGTGCCATCATTAACGCAGGAGGGAGTGAAATACAAAGTCAAGCGATTAGATGTCAGCCTTCACAAATGTAACTTGCACTGCACGGAATGCTCAAAATGTTTGCATCAGTATTGCTGCAATTGTCCTGACTCAGCAATAAGATTCAACTTTTGCAAGCATATGCATATTGTTTGCATGAATCAAACCTCACAAGAACATTCAAATATTATCAATGATGGAAGTATGCGTGAAGATAAAGAAAAACATGCCATAGGTCAAATGTTGAAAACAAACGGCACAAATTATCAGCAAGAGGCACGTACTGCCTTTCTTGGATTTGTGCCTTATCTGGACAAATTCAACACCAATGACTGTTGTAAAGAAATCGTTCGAACAGTAACAATTTTGAAAAGCAAATGTGAAGCTTTGCTAGAGCAAAGTAAACACCTTCCTCTTGTGGTGGAACATAATATTCAAAGGAGAATTAAGCCCCAACGACGACAGTTTTCCTAGGAAGAGTTAAAACTGAAATTTACTAAATGGTCTCAGAAAGAGTCAAATAATATAAATGAGACGGTGCTGTGCACGTGTAATTAAAAGCGAAAATGATTTTCGATTTCAATTAACTGCCTCTTCCATCATTAAATAAAGTCTAATGTATTCATAGATGTTTGTTATTGCAATTATCTTGCACCACACTACTATGGAAACTTTACATTAATCAGTTTATTAACTCCTGAGAAAACAAAACACAAGCTTCGATAAAATTTAAAAGAATACATAAGGGTATGTGAGAAATTTTGTAATTTTTTTAAAGTGTAAAAGTGGTGTCTAACTTAATTTTGTTACAATCAAAAATATTGTAATAAAATACAACCAGTCTATAAAAAGAAAGATAAATTGTCATGAATATATTACATATAGTTGAAAGTAAAAATATAAATGTATTTTATATAATTAAATAATTTTCAGTCAAAAAGTAGTAAATTAGGATTCCCATGTTTTTAGATAGATGGCTTATTTTGTGCAAGATTTTGAGTTCACGAAATATTTTAGATACAAAATTTATAAAATTGCTTATTCATAGAACTT
Organism: Meta bourneti; assembly: GCA_933210815.1. Taxonomy (NCBI): domain Eukaryota; kingdom Metazoa; phylum Arthropoda; class Arachnida; order Araneae; family Tetragnathidae; genus Meta; species Meta bourneti. The sequence continues at coordinate 82,327,428 of OW119933.1, forward strand.
TCCAGTTACAGAATAGTGAACTATGATAATTTTATCACTATAAATAATCACATAACACTGCTAAATTTATTTAAAGTAAATATAAATGTCTTAAAAATATTTTTAGAGTATAAAAATCTTATAAAATTCTGAAAAATTATATAAAATTCTGAACATTAGGTAAATTTAAAATATTGGGGCTTTTATATATGAAATTTAATACATCCTTTCCTTATAATATATCCTTATTTAATTTATGAACAATGTTTATTCAAATATCGGGATACAAAGCATTGTTAAAACAAAATTACAGCTACAATTCTCTTAGTTTTTCAATTTACTTCGTTCTTTACAAGTGTCCTATGTAAATTGTTTAAAACTAAATTTTATACTTTATCTAACTTACGATTAATACCAATTGGACTGAAGTCATCTATCACCAACGACTGTATAACTGTAAATGTGCAATAAAGTTGAAAAACAAAACAATTATAAAAAGTCGATTTCTTAAATGAACTGAGTAAAATAGAGGAATATATAATTCTAACATATAATCTAAGGATTATTATGGTACCTTCTTACTGGGAATTCACAATGGATGTGTATTTTCAAAGAATTTATTCAACGAGAAGCTTGTTGAATTGTATGTAAAGACGTATGTGAACATGTTGACATGTATGTAAAGACGTATGTGAACATGTTGACATGTATGTAAAGACGTATGTGAACATGTTGACATGTATGTAAAGACGAGTATATGGAACACCTGGTTTTAAAAAATTGCCAAAAGCGAAGGAACGGCCGATCTTAATCAGCAGTGTCAATCATACTTCGCCACATGATTTTTACAAGTACAGCTTGATTTATGTGCAAGAAATATAATAACACAGTATACCTAAACTACATAATATATTATTCAATAATGTACAGTAGAATCTATATTACTAAAAGGCAATGCATGTGTGCGTGTGGAATCCTCAGAAGAAACTACTGGACAGTCTTAACACCTTGGATATATTTCAGAGAGGAAGATCACCCACTAGGCTTGCTAGGATGCATTTTCGAGATCTCACTTTGGAAAAGTATTGTTAATAAGCATGTCTTATATTTCCAGCAAAATAGAAAATGTTTCTTTGTAAATTTTACTATTCCTCGAAATTACTACTTTCCTAGGATTATAGCAGTCGCGTCGTCTTTTTTTTGCCCCCTCTCTAATGATCGGGACCTATTGACGCGACAAAAAGGTGTTTTCCTTTGACCCTCCACTGAGAAAAACTCATTAATCTGAATAAAAAAAACCAGACATCTTAAATGGGTTGTCCACTGCTATGCAGATAAGAGAAGGTTGTGAGTTGAGAGAAGGTTGAGTGAAAGATGTCCCTCCGGGGACCGAGTATCATTGATACAATCACCAACCATTTCTTTCACCTCCTTTTACGATCTATTTTACACATCATCGGGGGACCCCACTCCCCTTTTGTCTTGATAGGGGGGGTCGTACATAAAGTGCTCTTTTCAACTTGTAAGTCGAATTTTGGAAATTTTCGTGTTTGCTGATGTCTGGCATCAAAAGCATAGCATTTTTTAAACTTGCAAAGAAAAAACATTAATCAAAAGAAATGGTTAGAAAACAATTTTATCTCTACTAAGATGAACGACTAAGTAAGAGAACTTTCCTTTGATGAAGTATAGCGTAAAATTAAAACAATAGAAATAGAAATAATAGAACTAGGAAAACATTTTTCAATTTTGAATCAAACACATTACAAATTGAGTTTTAAATTAATTTGTTTTCAATAAATGTTTTAAAAGAGCAATTTCTTTTATTTATTTCTCCAATGTATTTAAGTAGCCCGGTTGGAAGAGTAACGGATTAGCAACCGGAGGTTTGCGAGTTCGAATCCAACCAAAGACCGTCGTGTACAAAAGGGGCTGGTGCACGTTAAATCTGTCGTTGCCTCAAATGTCCTCATGTTGGCGTGGTGTGGAAGTTTGGAGGGTGGAGTGCCATCTCAGGTGTTAACTCGTCATCTGACCGTGGTTCAATATTACGCGGTGTTGTCCTTGGATCTTTCCCTTCGGGATTGTTCCCGGACCGTCGCCAATCTCAAAACTGTGAATTTTTTGATAATGGTTTTCTTTTCCAATTGTAGACCCAAAACATCAATGGCTTGCACAAGAATCACGGTCCAATTATATCCCTAAAATAGAGACTGACTGTTTGGTTGCACTTTTCAATATCTCTTCCTAAAGACACTAAGATAGGCACACTTTTAAGTACGAAAATGACAGAGCAATACTTCACTGTATTGCACTTTAAGGTGGGAGGTATAAAGCCGACATGCGAAAACCAATTGCTTATTAGAAGTCTTACATTATTATTACCACCCTAATTAATTTCGCGATTAATAGCTGTCGCTAATTAATTGCGAAATTAATATTTCTAGACCGCTAATCTTTAGACAATATATCATTTTCAGCAACTGTTATAAATACGTAGGCACAAAAAATATAGAATTAAATGTGAAAAAAAGAAAAGCGAAACATGCTTCAGTCAAATTCTGTGTTGAAAGCGATGATCATGTGTACGTTAAAGTAGTTCATTCAAATTCAATGATAAAAATTTCTTCCAACAGGAATTAAAATACTGACGTATGAATCGAAATAGGATTAAATTCATTTTATAGTTTTTCATTAAAACTTTGTTTTTAGTCCTCTTTCTTATGAACATCTTATTTTAATTCTAAGGCTCTCACCAAAAGTGAGTAAGTATCCTCAGCGCCGCTGACCATTGTCCTCTCTTTAGGTACATCTCGGAATATATTTTGGTATAAATCTGAGAATAATCAGGACAATTGACTTTAGTGTATATATATAGTACACAAAGCACAGTAAAAATATATATATGTGAGTGACTCCAGTGTTTACTAAAAATATAAATCCCATAGGAGAACAGATCACTAAAGCACCTTGGGTCCTTGAAGCCCGTATACACCTCAAGGAGATGAGCCCCTGAGGGGGTGCAAACACACGAGTACAAATAAGTACTCAAACAATTAATGCTCTTCCCAAATATTCTTTTACGATCCCTTTTAAATTTATACAGTTAAACAAACTAAAAGGAAAGCAAAAATCAATATTTTGTAATTGAAAATTCAGAAAGAAAAAAGTTATAACTGGGAGAATGTTGAACAAGTTAAATACAAAATATCCAAATAAAGGACATTTTAATACATGTCTTGAGGGAAAGAAAACGGTACTTTCATAAAAAATTCCATTAAACATTTGCCTTACAATCTAGATTTATTTCCACCATACTTTACATTAAGCAGATCACTAAATACACACAAAGTTTTACTTCATAACTAGGAAATACTTAACAGGGAATGAATCCACAATAAAATCTAAAAAGTTAACTTTTTTGAGTGGCTATAAAATGGCAAGCTGACACAATAAAGTTCAGCATTTACAACTGTCTTTGGGAGAAGTGCATGTAACAAAAACATTTCAATACTTTTTTACATTCAAGTTCTTTAAATTGTTTTACGAATGTACCAGTTCTGTATTAATCAATAGTGTAGAGCATGCTTGCAAACCAAGGTTAATTGGCTTCTTTATACTTCATCAAAATGACAACTAGGTGTTAAAAATAGTAATTATGTAATACACAGAAAGACTTAAATACTATTTTCAATTTTCATAACCTCTTTGCAGCTGAAACTTTAATTGGGATAAGATGAAAAGTATTTCACCAAAAGTTGAGTAAGGGTCCTCAGTGCCACTGACCATTGTCCTCTCTTTAGGTACATCTCTGAATATATTTTGGTACAAATCTGAGACCTATAGTGTATATATATTTTGCCTTTAATATTTTTCAATTAGAATGCTCATAAAAATATTGAAAATTGGGTATAAAATGAGAAAATAGAATTCAGTAAGGCTCATAGGAAGTGAAAACATAGCAAGAGAATGATGTATAAATAAAAAACACATTTTTTAGAGTAAAGTGTAGTTTTAATGTGTTTAGGGAAGACGAAGCTTAGTTCGCTGAAAACCAATTCCTTTAGGCCCAAGCCTTACAATCCAGCTAATTTGTTTCACCAGGCTTCACTTAAACCATGCACACACATTATATAAACTATTTTAGTTCGTAACTAACATTAAGAGAAGGAATAAACCCAAAAGTAAACCAGATTGATTATTGATAAATGACAAGCTAACTCAACAAAATTTAGTTTTCAGTTATACATTCCTCTTCGGGAGTTTAAAAATAGCAATACTCTCTTCTCGCATACAAAAAGGGAAGAATTATTCAACTATAGCACCAATATTTATTGCCCACAAAAAAAGAACATTTAGAAATGTCATTTTAATGCAGAAGAATAAGTGATACAAATGTTAAGAGTTACTGAATTGCATATTAAATATAAATTGTTAAAATCATTTCAAAACTTACATTAGAGGATAATTAGCTGCATACCAAAAAGTCGATTTTATTGAATCGCCATAAATTAAAAAGCTGACTCGACAAAATCTTCCATTTAGTTGTGCAGCACAGTTCGCAAAAAACAACATGCTTAAATTCATGTTGAAACAAATTCAAAGCAATGCATAATTCAAAAACACACATATTTTTAAGAGTAAAGAGCAGTTTAATGTGTTTAGGGAAGACAACGCATACTTTGTTAAAACAATTTCCTTTAGGCCTAAGCCTTACAATCCAGCTAGTTTGTTTCACCAGGCATCATTTAAACAATTTTAGTTCGTGACTAACATTAAGAGAAGGAATCAACCCACAAAGTAAACCAGATTGAGTATTGCTAAATGACAAGCTAACTCAACAAAATTTAGTTTTCAGTTACATTCCTTCACTCGGAATTTAAAATTAGCATTACTCTCTTCTCGCAAGCGAAAAAAGAAAAATTATCCAAATATAGCACCAATATTTATTGCTCAGAAAAAAGAACATTTAGAAATGTTATTTTAAAGCAGGACACGATACGTGATACAAATGACAAGAGTTACTGAATTGCATTTTGAAGAAAAATTGTTAAAATCATTTCAAAATTTACATTCGAGGATAAATTAGCTGCATACCAAAGAGACGATCTCATTGAATAGCTATTAAATAAAAAGCTGATTCAACAAAATGTTCCATTTTATTGTGCAGCGCTGTTGGCAAGAACAACATACTTAAATTTAAATTGAAACGAATATTTTACTTTTGGAACGGATTCCAATGCAGAAACAGGACAGGTACATAGCTTTACAGTGCTACCGACATTCCTCACATCCATTCACGTTCTACGGGTGTGAAATGAAAGTGAAAAAAATAGCCCTATGCGTTAGCGATTCGAGGTTGGTAAGGTAGCAGTTGGCGAGAAATTATTGCTTGGGGATTTTTAGTCGTTACGATAAGGAAATTTCTCAACCAATCACAAAAGGCTGACGATTTGCACAGACCTGACCCGCAGGAGCTAGTGGACGTGTGTGGCACCGCGAACCGCTACCACTAGGTAGGTTTGGTATTTTTAATTAACGTCCCACTGGAGCAATACAACGGGCTATTGGTGACGGTCCGGGATCAATCCCAAAGGGAAATTCCGGTGCTACCTCTAGACTACCGGGCATAAAATACTACCTACCTACCTAATTTATCGAATAGACTTGTCCAAAACCACGTGACTCAAATGCCGTCTGGGACGGACTGTAATTTGATTTATCGCCTGTTTCAATTGGAGTATCATGCCAAGTTACACCTTTAGTTACGAAAGAGGATGAGCCCTTTTAACTTTAAAGGGTGTGGTTGAATTAATATCGTACTGTAGCAAACCAACGAACGGGCTATTGACGACGGTTCGGGAACAGTCCCGAAGTTTAACTTTACAGGAAAATCTCAAATGATGAAATAGCAAGTAAACGAAACCACGTGACTTTATTTGCAGCTACTGCTCTCTAGCGGTGAAGTTTTTCTAACCATGTAACCAATGTTTATATGATCTCTATTTTTTGCATATAGTTTCACTGTTGTTGTTCTAGGTCATCCATGTGCTTTTGACTATGTTCAGAATCAATTCATTTTCCATTTATGGCTTTGGCTGGTATACGTGGGTTTAAAAACTACGGCGCTACACCTGCTGTGTTTTTACTTGTTTAAGCCCTGTCACATTTTATTTTGAGTAAGTAGATTGACTAGTTTTACTTTTTTCGCTTTAATTGTGTTCGTTTAATTTTTAAAACTTAGAATAAACATATCTGCTGCAGTTTTTCTTTTCAATAAGATTGGAGAACATCGGTAAATTCGAATGTTATAGCATATGGTTGAGAAAAATGTAATTGAAGTTATTGTTTGATTTCTTACAAAATTTCTTGTTTCCTAATACTTGATTTCCCAAGTTCTCGTAAGTTTCAGTTAATTTTCCTGTTTTGATTTTTTTCAACTCCGTGAACTGTACGAGCCGTTTTTAAAGTTTAAGGTAATGTTTGATGCTTTAAATAATGCTTTTGTTGCTCAAATCATTCTTGTTAAACTACCAGAATGCAATCTAAGTTTACTAAAGCGAAACTAAATTTGGCGTTTAATTGTTAAAGAGTACTTTCTATTTTATTTCACGGAGTGAATTAAAGGAACAGCTGCAGTATAGACCCCCCTCCATTTGGCGACTTTATACGTCGCCAACCCTCGATTGCAATTGATGTTTTTTCCACTCCATTCTAGCAACCCTACAGGTTGTACCGTTTCAATCTTATTGGAATTTCATCTTATTTTTTAGTTAGTATTTTTATTTGTTAGTCATGTCCGTTCAAACTACTGTTTCAAAGTTTCAAGAGTGAGTTGGGAGTAAATTTAATTTTAAATTTACTAATATGAGACATACTTTTGGTAGGCCTGGCTAATCGAATTTTTCTTATACATTTGTGCCAGGAAAAAAAATGGTGTTGGATTTTTGGGAACGATTTTTGGATGGAGGCGCACTTGATTGCTAATAAGATGATTTGTTCCAAGTGCAATTCTGAAATGAAGCTTAAACCGATATTCAACTTATGTACATTTTTTTTTGTAATACGTCTGTTAAAAAATGTCGCCAAGTAACGTCAAGGTTGGCGACAAAAAAAGTCGCCAAATGGAGGGGGGGTCTATACTGCAGCTGTTCCGAATTAAATGTACAACCGGTTAAGCACTCCTGTTTCCTGTTGAATGATCGCAATCTTTCTCACAGCTGATGAAACAAATGACTGTTCCCAAATGACAAATTTCAGTTTCTTTGATAATTTTCTTAAATTCTTTGGCTGCCTGCAAAATTTTGATTCAAAATTGCAAAATCATGAGCAAAATATTCTCAGGAATTTTTAGAAAAACCATTCAATGTTTATCTAAACTTATTGAAACGAGAGTAAATGATTATTTAAATTTCCATCGAATATTGTATTCAATTCGATTTGTAAAAAGTACACAAGTTCTACAATTTTATTAAAAGAGATTGTCTGACTTATTTATGGTTTTAGCTACCATATGGGGGCTTTGCCAGACCATTGAATTTATAATAGTACTGTTCAAGAAGTATACTAAAAAAAGTAGAGAAACATATTTGTGTACTTAGAAAAATGAATACAAATTTAAGTATTTCTTTAGGGCCTGTCATTTAACCTGGTACTGGGGCCCCGAGTGCAAATGTGGGGACCCTTGGGGTGTGGCCTGATTATTCTAAATCTTTGCTTTAAAATTAAAACATTAAGAATTCTTCAAAAACAGGAAATCAATTTAGCTCCTTTTATACATATGAATTCAGTTTAGTGTAGAATGTAATTTTTATATCTGAAATAGGTAATTTTTGTGACAAATGTGAAAACCCATATGTGCCTTCTATTGTTGAATTTTAATACATATTTCCAAAATTTAATTATTTCATAAGATGCAAGTTATTTTTTATCTAATAAATGTGTGTGGCATCTACTTTAAGAATGTCTTTATAAAACTTTTAGGTGATACTGGTTTTTGTAAAATGCAATGAAAACTACAGCTGTGAAATAATTCTAAATTTTCCCTAGACCATATTTCAAGTTTCTAAATTTAGGGTTGCTAAACAATTGTAAATTGCTATAAAAACTGTAATTCAATTATTTATATACAGTTATTATTTATAATTTTGAATTGGCAGTATTCTTTTATGAGATTTGTTGCATGAACAGTTTTTTAACACATGAAACATTTATTTCATTGTTCTCAATTCTAATGTGTGCTTTTATTTATTTGTGTATTCGTTTTTCAAATTTCAAATTTTGTAGATATGGAGGACATTTTTCACTGGTGTCGTGAAGGCAATGCATTTCAAGTTCGAGTCTGGTTAGATGACACAGAGCATGATATGAACCAAGGGTAGGTTCTAAAATTTTTTCATTTTTTTAAATACACAATTGTATTTTTAATTTTCATAAAGTAATAGACATGCATAAGGGACACCTTCATTTATCTCCAGTTTCTATACAAAATTTATACAGATGCATAGTTTGTAAGTTATGTACTTCAGTGTGAGAAAGCAAATTTTGTATAAATTGAACTTAAATGAATGCTTAACACTTCACTCCCTGTGAGCCGATATATTTTAGAAAGGTATTTTCCACCATAGCTTATTGACTGGCAGCCTATACATGGGGTTTTCATTGGTAGCACTTAAAATTATTTTGTCTGTTCCATTATTTCATAAAAGTTTAAGCATGTGTAAGATGTAATTAGTTCCATTATTGTTGCATCCATTAATTCGTAAGCAGTATTTAAAGTGCTAATAAACTTTTGTAGTACATATATGACTGAAGTATACAAAAATCAACTAATCCTTCAAGTGATTTCAAGAAGATATCTTATCCATTTAGATCTTGTTAATTTTAACGATGAGATACCTCATCAAGACAAATCGAAACCCAAAACTGGTGACAATTTCGAATAGGTTTTTTATCAGAGGCTGGCCTCTAATGGGGTAAATTTTAATATAAACCACCAAGAGGGTTAAAAGTATAAACCCAAGTCACATTAACTCTGACTGCCGAGGTTAATAGACTACTGCCACCCTAAAACATTTCTATTTTTATCTGCTCAATATTAGCTATAATAGACTAAAGGGTACTTACGTATTAACCGCATGCCATTGGCGAATATCAGCCAAGTTTTGTTTGCCATTGGCGAATATCAGCCAAGTTTTGTTTGCCATTGGCGAATATCAGCTAAGTTTTGTTTCGGGCAGAAAATGTTTAGCAATTGCCCTTAGGATGGCATCAAACATATCATTATAAACTCTGCTATATAAGGACTCGAGGTGGTGGCAAGATGTTCCTCGATGTTTTTTATTTCGCCATTTTTCACTTCCCCAGATGCGTTCTATATTCTGTGTGTGCGTGCCAGTTTCAGAATCAATGAAATTGTATTTGTGATTCACTTAGCAGTCTAAATAACCAGATTGTTCCAGTTCTTCCGTCGTATACCCCTTCCAAAAGTCGGAAAAAATGGTCGATCCATCTTTAATGTGTTTTATTTATTTCGTTCATGTTTCGCAACAAATGCCCCCAAATATGCATTGGGATGGGAATATTCTTCCAGCATTATTCTGTAACGATCAAGCGTTATGTAAAAATTTACTTTGACTAAAAAACAGAAAATAAAACGAGAGTATCTAATGCAATTACGCACTGAACTGTGGTTTTAAAAAAAGTTTTGCGAAACAATCAGAATCAATGAAATTGTATTTGTGGTTCACTTGGTAGTGAATATAACCAGATTGTTCCAGTTCTTCCGTCTTATACCCCTTCCAACTGATTTGACGATTAATCGCTGGCATGCGGTTAATATGTACAGATTTGGTGATTAATCGCTGGCATGCGGTTAATACGTAAGTACCGACTAAAGTTTTCACCTAAAGCTTGAAAAAGGTAATTAGGAATATCACTTAATAAGCAGTTCCTTGGTGGGACATTGACAAAGACGTGATTATTTTCTTTGTACCTAGTGGATCACAACACAGCAAGCTCATTTTAGGCAGCACAGACTGATATCAGAGGAGCTGAAAATAATATGGACCTCTTCAGCTTAAAAAGAAACGTTGCCTGCATTGTTGTGATCCCAACACATGGAAAAAGTTCCTGACTGTATTCGCTGACTTTAAAGTTTGAACAATGAATCATCAGATTTTGTTGTGCAGTAATATTCAAAGTTTTTACATACGTAAATGCATTGAATACTTTTAATGTTTTACAAGGTGTTATGCATTTTTGGTAATTCTTTTCTTAATTATTGATAGAAAGATAACTTGTTCATGCTATTAATTTTCGCTTCATTTATTTATGAGAAAAGTATGTCAATTAAGAAATGTGTGGAACTAAATATATGTATCAAAAGATTGTTTCTGTTATTAAATTGTGTATGGAACCATGTGCTTGATACATTGAAATCTGACTGCATGTTTTTTAGTATTAGGTAAAACTATGATATATGATAGTATTTAATCTTTTATTTCGCAGTGATGACCATGGGTTTAGTCCTTTACATTGGGCTGCCAGAGAGGGGAGAGCAAACATTGTTGAGATGCTGATTGTGAAGGGATCCAGAGTTAATGCTACTAATTTGGGTGATGATATGCCTTTGCATTTAGCTTCTGCTCATGGTCACAGAGATATAGTTCATATGGTTTGTAACATTTTAAAACTTATGTAACTTTGATAACAATAGTTCTAAGCAGTTTTTAACACTGTTATACATGCTAATTTTCTTATGTATAAATCATAAAAGGAATTGAAAAAATATAATCAATTATTCTATCAAGAGAAAAAGAATTGATGTCTCAAAGTTTATAAATAGTTCTATAAGTTTCTAGGTGACTGCAGACAGGAAACTATTAAAAAATCAAAAAGTAATTAGACCTACTATTTTGCTAAGAAATGCCTTTGTACAAAAAATGCATTTAATTTTAAATTCATGCAAATATTTTGAGTTAATTTTTTAATGAAAATTCCACATAAATGACTCCATAAATGAGTGAAATGTTTCTCTACTCAACAAATTAAAAATTATGTTTTTGAAAAATGATGCTCTCAGGGACACATCTCCTTTATGTGGAACTGGATTATGTGGAACTGTACTGTACCCATTCATTTTTTTCATGGAAACAAGACTCTTTAAAAGGTGATCAAATCTAATTCTGCTTGTCTAGACTGTTGCATATCTCTTCATATTTTGTTATACATATATTTATTTAAATTTGATCAGTTTTTGAACAATTTGTCATGAATTTGCAACAAGTCCCATCTTGAAATTGCCATTTATTGAGATATCTCTTGAATGCTTTCTTGGAGTTGTATATGACAAAAATGTAGACAGCACTCACTGAATTTCAACAGTTTATCACCTTTTATTATGAGTAACTAATATTCAAATTTGCAATTTTAAGAAGAGTTTTAAATCAACAGAAATCTATATCGTTATTTTATCCTCTGTATGAAGAAATACTTTACTTCCACATTTTTCTTATCTATTCAGTTTTAGAAACGTTTCATGAGAATTAAGATACATTTTGTTGTATTAGTTTGAATGCTGTCAAAAATGTTTTGCTATAGTTATAGGAATTTATTAACATTTGTCTAGTATTTTATATATGGCTTTTACTACTCTGTTTCTTTGTATCAAAATGTTTAAATTCAAATTTCTAAATACTTTTTAATGTGTGTGTATTTTAACCCTTCAAGTGGTTTTGACAGGATATCTCGTCCATCAAGATCTAGCCAATTTCGCTACTGGCAAGATATCTTGTCATCAAGATATTGCGAATTTTTTTATGAGATCATGTCAATTTTTCTAACGGTTAGATATCTCATCAATCAAGATCTGGTCAGTTTTGCTGATGACGAGATGCCTTGTTGAGACAACCACCGAGGCTGTTAAATTTATTTTGTAACGAGTTGAGTTTAATATTCTGATTTGTTTATTAATTTCTGTGTGCATGTGTAATGTATAATTTTGTGTTTGATCATTTAGTCAAATATAGTAAATTGTAATTCATATTCAATTAGCATTATGTAAAAAAAAATTTCAAGCAAATACAGAACAAATTTCCCACTGGAAATTGAAAGGAACTCCTGATAAAATATAAGGATTTTGAGAAACTTTTCATCCCCTTAATAGAAATTTGATATACACTTTGGGATTTTTTCTATTTTGAAAGATTTTGATGATACTTCATTATTTTCTGATCACTTGATTTTCACATCAGTAATATCACAAAATAATTTTTATTAACTTAACTACACCAAAACTCCAAAAATGTTCATATGCACTGATAACTTATTAATATAAGAACTGGGAGAAAAATAATCAGTTTAAAAAAAATGGCTTTTTTAGAAAAATTTTTAATTGAAACTTTTAGGCTTTAAACTATTTTCTAGTAAGTCGAGCTTACATTTTAAAAATAATTTCTTATTTGATTTTTTTAATTTTGAAAATGAACTTGTGATGTTTAAAGCCTCTTCCCAGCTGTGGCATTGCAATCAATTGCATTCTAACAGAAAACTTTAAGATTTTGCATATTTATATGAAGATTGATGTAATATTGAAAAATCTTAGTAACAAATAACAGTTTTAACTAAAGTAACAGACTCCAGATTTGGAAGCTTACAATTTCTTTCTGTACCAATGTGAGGTCAAGTAAGTGGTGGTTGCTAAGCATTGGGAAATATATAAGTAACCAATGATTTCCTGGAAGGATATTTATTGTAGAAGTTCAAGAGTTTGCACATGAAATATCTTAATAGGATTCCTTGCTAGTGTTTTTCTACTCGGAAGCCCAATAGTGTCTGAATGCATAAACTTGGGAAATGTCCAAAATATTGACAGCACTTTTTGATGCTGAAACTTATTCAGTAATGTGTCCAACAAAGCTTGAAATACCTTTTCATAGGAAGTGTAGTGCTTGCTGATAGAATTCGTTAGCTCAATTGAAACCCTTCACACTTTTTGTTTTGTCCTGCTCCACACTTTTTGTTTTGACCTATCCATCATATTGTGCAGTAAATTCAAAGATCTGCATTGTTGAAGCATAAGACTGCATCCCAAAGTGAATTATCTTGTGAAGATGTTTTTTAAACATAGTTCCTATGTTTAAACTGGACAGATCTTGTGATGTTTTTCTGATGGTGTTTTGAGATTCCTTACATTCCTAATTATTTTTACTGTAACTCCTGGGTTCCTTGGGTAATCTCTTGGGATTGTTTCTTAATTTCAGTTTTGACCATTGTAATGTAATAGCTCTGTTTAAGGCTTGTGCTTTTTAGTAAATTAAATTTTGTGAGTATCACCATAGAGTTCTGCTCATCAAAGTAGAGGTACACCTTCAGAGAATATTTCAAAACATTTGGGTGTTGTTTTTTGAGTCACTGCTTCTAATAAATATATTTTATACAGTTCTGTGCTTATAATAGTTGTTTTTTAGCTTTTGAGAAACAGGGCTGAAATAAATGCTATAAATGAGCATGGAAATACTCCTCTACATTATGCATGTTTTTGGAGTTATCAAGCCATAGCTGAGGTAAGTATAGGTTAATTAAACTTTCACATGACTGAAATATATTACTATATTTCATATATATGAATACATGTACATATTTAAGCAAAATTTTGTTTTTGTTTAAGAGAAAATATACACAGCAAACTTTAATCTGCAGCATAACATAACCGTTGAAGCAGGTGAAATTTATTTAGAAAGGAATACTTTTTAAAGGGTTAAGTATTGAAAAAGATAATGATAATGCCAGTCTCTCAGTATTAGCCCTAGAACTCATGCAGTCGAAAAATGCAAAAGTAATTTTCCAAGGATACATCACTTTAAAATTTTGAATTTAACCAAAAAATAATGTTGCCAATAATACATGGTACCCCTAGCCTCTTAAGTAATGTATATAAAAAATTTTATTCTATAACAGAAATTTATTCTACAGAAGAAAATTACAAGTAACAGTCTACTATTTAAACTTTTATTTTATTCCACAACTAATTTTGTGGTTTAGTAGGACAGCCAATAAAGCCATTCACACAAAAGTTGGCTGCCATGCATTCATCGTAATCCAGTGTTCTACCTTGCAGCTTTCAAGAAACTTAACTTTGTCGTTACAATCTGTTCTAGTGTTGTCAGCCTGGTGGAAAAATTTCATAATTTCAATGAAACGATCTAAGTGCATCACATTGTATACTAGGTCATCAAAGAACCAATGCATTTGTCTTTTGTCAGGAACAATATTGTACCCACTAAGAATGAGGATTCCAATGAAAACTTTCATCTTCCCTGAATCTACCTTAGGATCAGGTTTATTTGTTAACAGAGTATTCTAGTTAAGAGAGATATTATCACATCCAAAAACCGTCTCAAATATACAAGAGCAGATTTCCCGTACAGAATGAATTATCTGCTTGATTGAATACAGAATTTATTGTTCCAATTTATCCATAACCCAACTTTGCTGCTTGCTAAATGTATAAATCATGGATGTTATTTTTCGAGTGTCTTTTGCACTTTCTTTGCAGCAAATGTGCCTTCTATGGTGGGTGCAGTTATATTATTAGAATGAAATTTATCCTCTTTATCTGAATCATCATTGATTTTCCACTTGCTTTTTTGTGAAATTTCAGCTTGAGCACACATAATTGGCATCCAGACAAATTATCCATAAGGCAACCTTTACTCTCTTACTTGTCCAATATTACAGTGGCATCAGGAGGCTCAATGTAGATATCGTCTATCTCTGAATCTAATTGAGTTCATCAAATAATTGAAACAATCCTGAGCATTAAACTCCTGAAAAATGAAACTGTTTAATATGATTTGATGTCAACCTTATTTCTCATGAAGAAAGCTGATTGAGGAAAAGGAATTGAGTCGAAAATCACAACAAAGGCATTAAAATTTACAATCAAAAAGGCATTTTTAACTAGTTTTGTTTTTTAATGTGCAACTCCCTCTCCCATTCCACAAGCTATACCATGTTATGCCTACAGTACATTCTAATCAAAGTATATATAGGGAGATTTGTTCATTGACCTTTTCAGCATATTTTTTTCTACTGCAAGAATATAAAACTAAGACACTAGAAGACTCAGTACCAAATGGTACCACTGATATTCAAATGGAAAAATTGTTTATCTAATATTTTTTTAATCCTGATGTATGAATACTTTGGTCATAAGATAAATATTGCACCATAGATGAATTTCTAATTATATAAGATAACTCTTCATATAAGATAACTCTTGCTGGTAAACAAATATCCTTTGTTAAAATGGATCTTTAAAAATGAAAAAAATTGAAAAAACAAGTATATGATACAAGTAGTATTTTCAGTAATTCTTCCTAAATAAAATTTCAAAACAGCATCAAATTTTTGGTTATCATTTCCCCTTACAATAGTACATAAAAAAGTCCTGGTACATCTATGAAATGTCACTAAAATCATGTCCTAATTATGATTTTAGTGACATTTCGTAGATGTTTTCATTATGTTTTGGAAACATAATTGGGTGGTCAGAGAGAACTTTTTCAGTTTGCATCTTTTCCTGAAAACGCTAGAATAGGCCTTTGAAGTCTAATGTGGCAAGATAATACAGTAACCCGTCACCATATCACGAATAAAAAAAAGTGCAACGTAACCAGAGCCCAGAAAAACTTGCTTCTAAGAAATAGAAAGGCACTCACCATATGTTAAATTACTTTTTGGACTCAATTACGTAAAACCACAAGTTACATACAAAGTATCAATGCTTAAATCAGATAAAATACAATTATTTTAAAATTTTCTCATCCATGCTTCAGACACAAATCTTTTCAATACTTTAATTTAGTCTTTCTGCAGATACTCCTATACATGCTGTTTCATAACTAAATGTCTTGCTAGTATTCTAGCCATTTCTTGAGGTATTCTTGGCTACCAGTAGAGGAAAGTGGTTTTGTAAGTAAGAGGAGCCAACATCTATTCAAGGTCAACTGTTCACTCAAGAATCTTTGTCGCAATCCTCAACTGTAATTTACATAAACAGCAGCTCTGGGTCTTATCAGTTACACAACTGAAAAAGACAGGGCAAAACAAATCAGTTGAACCTTTCACTGCCAACTGCACCATATTGTGCACCCTATTTTCTTTAATAAATGAGACCTTTATCTGCACTCCCCTCATCTGTTTTCCATGGCAACAATAGTTTGCATTCAACCTCAAGCAGTGAGGACGATCTTACTTCAAATAGAGGTCATTTATGATTTTCTTGCCTTTTGTTCATGGTTCTATATTTTCAAGCTAAGGAATTTGATGCAAACATAATAAAGAAACAAGTGTAGATCAAAGTCAACCAAGTAACACCTGATAATAATTTAACACCTTTGGGTAACTTAAGTGGTGATTGAAAGTCATTGTAGAGTCAGGAAGACTGATAACACTCCCCATGAATAGGAGGGGAAGAAATGCTGATAATGATTTTGGGCAGTTGCCAGGTTTGCATATAGATCCAGTTATTTTGGCCATTATGGGATTCAGAGGATAAATCTTGCATGCTTACTAAGCTATTGATCATACTAAGTCTAAAACATCTTAAAAAAGCTGCTCCATTGATTTTATTAGTTTTAGAACATTGATTTGTTGTATAGTGTAACCTGTACCAAAATATTTTCACATTTGTTTTAGGATTTGATTAACAATGGGGCAATAGTTGCCATCAGCAATAAGTATGGTGAAACTCCATTGGAAAAATGTAAAGGACAAATGACTCAGAAGCTACTTGGTATGCTAGTATTTCTGGGAACTGAACCAGCTATGGTTTTACATATTTATTTTTTTTGTGTGCCAATTTTTACTTTTCTGTGTAATGCCTATTCATCAATGACGGGTTGGATTTCAAGAAGATATGTTAAATAACGAAAAATGCTTAAGTATAAAAACTGTATGACTTGACTAAAGTTGAGGGTGTCCATTTTTGAACATTTTTTAAATCACCAAGTGGGCAGTAATGGGCCAAATCCTGTAACTTTTCAACCTTGCTTATTGTTACCTTCATGCTGTTTAAATTTTTAGCTGTGATTCACTCATTTTACTGTTGACTCAAGACTTTTCTCCATTTTGTTTTCATTCAGATTTTTATTTTCGGAATATAAATCAGAATTGAATCCATAATGGCTGCTTTAGGTATAAGTGGTATCCTCTATACAAAAGTTTGTATCCTCATAAAACACAGGATGAAGGCAATACATCAATTCTATAACTAATTCTATATTTGTATAGTGTGCTTTGATTTAACAATAATTTTTATAAACAAACAAATCGTTTATACTTTTGCTCGTCTGCCATCAGCAGATTAGCAGGTGAAGAACTCGCTATGAGCTGATAAGATTTTAGAAATAGGCAAGGGAGCTTCTCTGCTCTTTAGGAACATCAGACTATATACAAGTTACAGAATAAAACAGCTGTTCAAAAACAGTTTCATTATTTGAACGTATTTTTTCAAAATGCACAGCTATATTTTCTGTACAACAGATTATTTTTTTAATATTTTTGTTAGAGCTGAAGATGAATTAATGCTTACTGATGTAATCAAAGTTAGCAAACTTTTTCCAACTAATGTCACTTGAAGTTTGCCCTACTGCTTTATACCAATTCTTGTTTGTTTTTAGAGTTCCATTTTCTTATGAATTTTTTTTAGCCAATACCATAAAAATTCTCATTAACAGAATGGGAAATACAAAATCATCCATGCATCAGTTTACAAAACTAAAAACAATTTATTTCTACCAAACATTTCAAATATGAAACCTTCATCTAAATATCCTATAAAAGTGTGCACAAATTATTAAAAAATGCATCAAATTCTTCTGTGTTTGTGCAATGGACTCTTGGCACTGGAAATATCTTTCCTTTCTCTTTGTTCCTATATTATCCTTATAATTACAGATAGAGATAAATAAAACAACTGAAACATAAATGGTTTAATCTGGTTAGTGTATTTGATAATGCTTTTTTTCCTAAACCTTCTAAGAAATGGAGTCCTTAATATAGAGCCACCACCGAAAATTTATAAAAGTAAAAGTGGTCATAAATTTCAAACAGATAAAAACATTTTTATGCTCTGTTGATCTTAAAATTCAAAAATTTTACTAACTGCTTTTTTTTAATTTATGCCTTTATTCAATCAACAGAAATTTGTGTAGTTTCATGATATCCTTAAGTATACAGATTTATGTGTGTATGAAGCTTGAGTGAAATTCAATTAAAGAACTTCACAACTTAACCCAATTTTTCCTTTAAAGATTGCAAGACTGTTTTAAAACTAAGTGAACTGCATGAATTTATCTGTTATTTTAGTTAATAATTAAATACAGATATAGGTACTGAAGTTTTGTGAGTTAAGCTGTTTCCTTATTTTAAAAATTTGTTATATACTAATATGACTTATATACTAATGAGGTTCTATGAATTTTTGTAATAGAAATGTGTTTTTTTGCAGACGATATTGTGGTTGTAAAACTCATTATTTATCATTCATTTTTAGTGCTTTCCTAAATTTCACATCTGGTGTATAATGAATAAAAAATATCAACTCAAGTTTCAGGAGGATTTGAAATTGATCGTGATGTGCATAGAAAGCATGTAAAAGGGCTTGAAAATGCTGCATGTTGTCTAAATAATCTCTAATACAATATATCCCTATTAACAGGTAATGCTCATGAAAGTAATTTAGCTGTATTTGATTATAATACTTCTTGCTTCATTAGTGCTTAACTTCATACAACTTAAATATTACTAACACGAAAACGTTCTGGCTTGTAGAAATAGATTATACAGGAAGTTTTGCAAGCTCTAGCTTCTTGGTAAATGGTTTAATTTTTAGCAAGACATGGTCTAAAAGACTGCAACTTTTTCTACCAAAAAGTACTTCATGGTGGACTTGGGTTACACTGCTATATAAACTATTGTATTGTAAGTTAGTTTTTGTAGTAGTGGCTAAGTTCGCCACAAATTCAATCACTGATTGTTTTAACTACTTTTTTATAAATAATCAGTGATTTAAAATAATGTTGACTGTTTTATCCTACATATATTTTGTTTCTTTCACTCTTTAAAGGAAATAAGCTATTTTATACATTAACAATATCAAGGATCTGGGATCTAAAACTGGATTATATCGACATACGAAATATGAAAGATTTTTTAAAAAATTGTATGGTATAAATATTGTGGTACTTGAGGCATTTGAAGTATTATTTTTGTTGTACAAAAAACATGAAGGCTACTGAAATACATAAAGGATTGCTTTAGACTTTAAAAAAGACAGATAATTTTATAAACAAAAATTACAAATAGAATATTTGATAAATGGAATTACAACACCAGTAACATTCAAGTTGAAATATAAAATTAAATTGCTCATCTTGGTTATGTTTTTATACTTGACTTACACTCTTTTCCAAATTGACAATAACCAGAAGAAATGAAATTATGTATCGTAATAGTTTCAGAATTTTGTTACATTGTCAAACTTGTTCTTTTTTCACATAAATGACGTTGCATAAAAGCTTGCATTTATTCTAATTCCTAATTTTTTGTTAAAATCCTGAAAATTTTTTTAACATTTTGTTTAAGGAATTTGAAAAGTACTGAAACTATGTTATACTTACATAAGAGGGCATGCAAGAATCAAACTATCCTAATATGTAATTATAAAGCTATCTGAATTCATTATGTTATGTAGAAGCATGTTTATACCACAATAGTATCCTTATATTTATAACTTAGTTTTTATTTACTTGTTTAAACTTATTCAACTGCCAAAATTTACTTACCTGGAATCACATACCTCACCATGATACAGAAACTCATGAATAACGGAAACTCGTGTTTATTTTAGTCAATACTCCTTTCTCACTTAATATATATTTTCAGAATTGGCAGTTCAACTTGGGCAAGACACAAAGCCAATATCTTATAAAGATCAAAATTCATTAGGAACTAAAACACGCTCTCGTAAGTTTTAAATATCTTATAGCAAGCTCTATTTTTAATTCTTATTTTATTGCCTTTACTATTGTTTTCTTGTTTGTTTCCAGGTGATGCTACCTTATCACGGCATTCTGGAATAAGCCTGAAAGAATTAAGTTTTAATACAAAATTAGCTGTCAGGCCTTCTGGAGAAGTAATACTTTTTATGATACTGTTAGTTATCTAATTGACACTGATCTTAGATTTTTTAGTCAGAAAGGCATTTTTATGAATGTTTGTCAAGTCAGAAAGACATTTTTTTAATGTTACCTTTCTCAATCAATATAAATTTCCTTAATTTTCAACTATGCAAAAATTCACTCAACAATATTTTGTTAATGAAATAAGTTTTTAATCTCAAGAATATTTTCTTTTACCAAAAATGAATGATGAAAAGTGAAAGTGAATAAATTTGAAGTTCTACTTGCTATTTATCATTCAGTTTTGTGATTTTCTGTATTTAATGAATGTTTTTTGTGGGATGTTGATTTATTTATTTCCAACTAAAAACATCTTCAATCAGCTAAGTATATTCTCTATTTAACAAAGGTTTTCATTACACATTTTCAAGGCTGTTCCTGTAAAACCTTGGATCTTTCCCTATGGGATTGATCCCAGACCGTCACCAATAGCCCATTGTGTTGCTCCAGTGTGACGCTAATTAAATATCTCCCTCCCTGTAAAACCTTTGGACAATTACAGTTGTTTTTTCTTAAAAACTACAAATAGATTTTTATTTCGTCTTGCTTGGCACAGCTTGCCCAATACTGGACCTTGTGCCATAAAACCCAAATCAACCAACCTTAAAAACTACACTTGTTGAATCTGGTCAATTACATTACATAACATAAGAATATAAAATATTTATTTTACAAATTTGTTACGATCTGAAAAAGTACTCTGTTAATTATTTGGTATTGATGTATAATATGTTGAGATAAAAGGCTATTATTACTCAGAAATATACATGGTGTCCTAAAAGTCCATATATATTTCATAAAATCTGGAAAATTGGTCATTTTTGAGGGCCACATGCATGTATGTTTTTGTCAACCTGCAGTCTTCTAATTAGTTTTGACCTTGCCCAATTGAATGTTCCAAGAATTCCTTCAGCCAATGGAATAGGTTATTTATTCATTAAATGTTATGATGTGGGATAAAAGCTACACTAGAGTCGAAAACCACATGATGCTCAGGGTTAAAGTGCAGTTTGTATGAAAAGGATATTTAAGGAGGGAAATTTGCTTAGGACTAAAAATAAAATTAAGTTCAAAATTTATTCATATACCATATATTTCATGTGTTAGACATACAAATGACAAAGTAAAGGTAAAATAATCAATTGACAAACTGGTAAATTGTTGAAAGTTCAAAAAACAATTTGTTACAGATGTTAAAAATGCAAAAATTGTCTTTGATCATTTTAAAAAGATTATACACCCACCACCACCATCAGGCCCGAAATAATCATGAGTGGAAAACTCAAGTTTATATAAAGGTTCATCCAGTATTGCCAACTCTGACCATACTGTACAAGTTTTGAAAAATGGTGTCATATTCGTTATTCCTGTTGAAATCCCTATTTCATTGTAAATATTTCAATTTTTTGTGTAAAATGGTCTAATTTTTTTGTTCTCTTAATAAACAAAGTTTTTAAAATTAAATTCCAATATGAAAGAATTCTAAAAACCACAGGATGTTTTTGGTTCCATAGTTTATTCATCAGAAGGGGCAAGTTTGTTGCATGATTGTTACGTCATGACTACAGAGAAATGGCTTCTTGATAGCACTTCTGTTGATGCTTCTAATCATAGATAGATATACAAAATGTAGATTTTGGGGTTTTTAGTTATGAATAAGTATTAGTAGTTTACTGTGAAGCATTTATAAATGTCAAAGGGAGGTGAGTTTACAAATTTTGAAAGTCAAACCTCTATAGAAAACATCTGTTTTGCAAATTTATGTATTAAGCTAATATTTTGTGGGATGCTGAACTATTTTCCCTTCAGTTCACAAAGTATATTTTCTATTTAATGTAAATTTTTCTCCTGTTTTAAACCTTTTCAAAGCCATTCCTATAAAATCTTTGGAATGTTGCAAATTTTTTTCATGCAAATTAGGTATGTGGAAACATGTCAATTGTATGACACGATGAATTAAAAGAACTGTCAATCCCTACAATACACAACAATAATTTTAATATACCTCTGTAAGAGTGTTGGACTGTTGATAATGCTCAATGATAACCAAATCGTCTGATCTATAGGGATATGCCCAAACCGATATCTATTTCTACAAAAGATGTAGATGTTGATAAAATGATAGCATTGTACATATGTCCGCTGCTATAATATTATATTGATGGCATTCAATGATATTTTTTACATCAATTAATGCAAAGATCGTTGTCTGAAAGTCATCTACACAATTTCAAAACAGGCACTTCTAAAATCCCTGGGACTCAGGCTCTTAGAAGAGTACATGAATCAAAGATGTAAACAATTAATACTTTTATTGAAAATGATCATGAACCATATACAAAAAAGTAAACTATGCACAGGAGGGGCCAAAACTCCCATGAACATTAAAAATATCTGCATGGAGCATGTATTCAATCTAAAATGCACAAAATAAATGTAAGTACAATATTTTTAATTCTTTAAATGTATTTGAAAATGGTTTTCAATTTACTCAAAAATTATTTGACATTTAAAGCGACAAATGATTCTAGGATACCCGACACCTTCTCGTATTCATAGTTTTGTCGTGCCTTGCAGATTAAGAACCTACTCAAGATCAGTTTTTGTCATTTTGTCCTGTGTAAAAAGTTGCTACAATTCAACAGTAGATATGAGGAACATGTAAATTTACATGTTTCTCATATCTACTGTTGAATTGTTGCAAGACAAAGTTATAAGGGTTTCCTCAAGGTTTCAAGCTGTTGCCATTCAGGTTTGCTTCAAATACATTCATTGTAAAAGCAATGATGAATGCATTTGAGGCAATATAATGTCATTTTTATAGGCATTAAGATATAAAACCCAAAAGGGTTTTTGCCTTACCAATAGTAAAAAAACTGTTTCAAACAGTCCAGGGGGCCGCGGTGGCCCGGTTGGAAGAGTAACGAACTAGCAACCGAAGGGTTGCGAGTTCGAATCCAGCCAAACACCGTCGTGTACAAAGGGGGCTGGTGCACGTTAAATCTGTCGTGGCCTCAAATGTCCTCACGTTGGCGTGGTGTGGAAGTTTGGAGAGTGGGGTGCCAGCTCAGGTGTTGCCTCGTCATCTGACCATGGTTCAAAATTACGTGGTGTTGTCCTCGGATCTTTCCCTTTGGGATTGATCCCGGACCGTCACCAATAGCCCGTTGTGTTGCTCCAGTGTGACGTTAATTGAAATACCCCCCCCCCTCAAACAGTCCAGACAAAATAATTACTTTTATCCATTGTGCTGTTTGGATGCTCAAGTATGTTTGTGCATAAATAAATATTTTATATACTTTTTATAATTAAAATTTCGTTTAGTATACGTAAAATTATATGTTGCATGATGGCCTAGTTTCTAGAAAATTCATTGAAACAGTAATTTGACATTTGTTCAATGCAATGATTTTTCCACTTGAGACCTTTTGGTACAATCTTGTGACTTCGTTTAATAGAATAGAGGTTCGACTGCTTTTTACTTTTATTTGAGAATAGTTGAATTTGTTTCTCTGGGAGCTATGGAGAAGGAAAGACCAGGTGTTGGCAAGTATGTTTTCCTTGTACAAGCTTGCATTAAAATTTGTTGATTTATTTCAGAATTAAAGACTTGTTTTCTATAATTTCATTTGTCTTGCTTTCAATAACATGCTTCAATGCAAAACATCAATAAATCGTATACTTTCACTCATAAGCTCTTTGTGTAACTATATTACCATATAAACAAATGCCTAATGTCAATATTTTATATTTATAGTCGGTTTTCTTTTCAGACATGGCGAGGAATATGGCAAAAGAATGATATTGTTGCTAAACTATTGAATGTAAGAGATGTAACTGCTAGAGTTATTCGGGATTTCAATGATGAATATCCCAAGTTACGTATTTTTTCCAATCCTAATGTTCTACCTGTGATTGGATGCTGTTGCCAACCACCAACGCTCATCGTCATCAGCCAGTATATGCCTTACGGATCATTGTACACTGTTCTCCATGAAGGAACTGGTATGACAAACACTTGTTTTTCAGAATATGTTACTATATGTACATGCAAGCATACATCATCTTTAATTGGTCCAGAACAGTTATAAGTGATGTATTAAATAAGCAAAAAAGTTATTACACTGTTAATTCTAAATTTTGAATGGAGTCATGAAAACCTTTGGTGCTTGAATTAAGACAAAGGTCATTCATTCCTTAATAGATTAAAACATTTATGTAACTTTTTAAATGAAATTTATAAAAGAATTTTTACTGATTATTCAGATATAAATTTGCCTTTTTTATGAACCTAGTATTTTTTAAAATTTGGTTAGAAGGGAGTTTGGAAATGCTGGTCGGAAAGTTTCAAAGATTTTACTATGAATTACTTTGAGTTATGATTTTAATTCATTATTTTTAAATTTTACTCTATTGATATAGTGATAGACATATATATCAAAACTCAAAAATATCACAATTCACTGTATTGACAATATCAATATTTAAAAGATAATTAAAGTATTTGAACTTCCTCTATTCTGCACATCAAATTATAATTTGTGTTCTTTAGAAAACATTTACTACAGAGCCAAACATTAAGAAATCAGTTGAAATAAAATTTAGCCTTTATCTGGTCTGATTGATCCTGCATTTTCAGCGATTCTGATAACTTTGGTATACAAAGCCAAACGTTTGATAATAGAATTTAAAGGTAAATTGGTGGTCACCTTTAGGGGGCTGTATAAGCAGTTGTACTGCATTTGTTTTTCTTGTTACCAAGTTCAACTGGAAATATTTTTGTGTAAACTAAACCAGTGAGATTTTCTACTAATGTTATATACACATCAAGTTAAATTTAATGTTTCGAAGTTTCCCATACTCAATTTTGTCAAATCTCAGACCTCAACAAATCATAATTTTGTTTGTATTTCATTCATTTTCCAAATTTCAATGTTCACATTACTTCTCTATATTTTCATGCTATTTAGATATCACACAGAAAATACCAAGTATTAGTGCTGATTAGTAAATTTTCCATTTCCTTTTGAGTTAGCTTTGAAGGAACTGTTTGAAAAAGTTTTCTGTGAAGCCACTTTTGATTAAATTTAGGTTATTTTGCAATTGACATATTAAATAAGTATTTTATGCACTAATTAAGTAAACATGTGGTAGTTTTCATTAGTGTTTTTGACTGGAAAATATGGTTGCAAAAACAAACGGAATTCCAACCGAATTCCTCTTTGCTGTGGTGAATTTCATAAAAGTACCAAGCTTTTAGATCAAAAGTAATTTCAATTGTTAAAACAAATCCCTGGAAATGCTACATGAAAGCTGGAAGTGGCTGTAACTGAGTAAAACTTAAGTCCAATAAACCAAACTACTGTATATTTCAACTAGAATAGTTTTTCATTTTTTTTATTTTGGTACTTCATAAAACAAAATTTTAAAAATATATAACTTAAGCAGGAAAAAGTGTAGCTCGTATAATGCTATTCCGTTAAAAAAAATTACTTTGAATAGCCTTTGGAGTTTATGGTATTGATGATGCACTTAAGATTATTACAACTTATGGGAAATGGTACTTTAGAAAGAATATTGGGAAACATGGAACTAAAACGTATCCCATGGATAAAGCCATTTTAAAGATTTCCTTAATGGTAACACTAAACCATAATTGATCCTCTTTATGCCTGCAGATGCATAAATTGACGCAACTCACAGGTTTTTATTTTATAGTTTTCACATCATTTGTAACTGAAAGTACATAATTCTGCAAATCAGATTTTTCAATATCACTATGATCATTAAATGTTTTTTAACATTACAGTTTGGAAAAAACTAAATTTGAAAATGCTTTTGATTTGGTAAACCAAAATGTACAAGTAATTTGATATAATATGTTTGCTTTATACAAAACAATTTTCACAGAAACATCTGTATATTTTCTTCAAATATAATTCATTAAGATCATTGCAAAACGTAAATAGCATTTTATTGGAAAATCTGAGATTGAAACAGGAAAATGAATCAAAGTCCAACTGAAGTTCTCTAGTCCATTCATTATAACTTAATTCATCACATTCATCATTTGTTTTAAAATTAGCAAACTTAAAAACAAATCATGTTTAATTTGCGAGCATTTTAGTGATACTTAATGCTACCTTTTACTGAGTTCATAAATTATCTTTGTTTCTCATTTGTTTATCTCTACGATTTTTGGGATAAAATTTGAAGTCTAAATTCTGATATTCATAGAACTTAATACTAAATTAACGAGGTTTAAGATGTTTAAAAATTTCATCTAATGTCAACAATTCACGTTTATATTTCTCAAGAGGATATTTTTCTGACTCAAACTATTAGTCTTTTGTATAATATTCAGGATGGCTTGTATATATGAAGTCTATATGGCGATGTTTCTTGCTCTGAGTGAACAAAATTTGCCCAAAGAATATCTGATATATTGTTTTTAGAAAAAAACTAGTAGAAAAATTTTGATGCTGCATACAATGAAAAGGAAAATTTAATTCAAATTTATTAAACACTACTGTTGATAAAAATATAACAAGCTATTAATTTCGCAATACTTTCGCCAAAGAACTTTGTTATTTATGTAAGGGTGCATTTATTTTATCCAGGTTCTTGTGCAAGTTTTATACACTGTTCATTTGGTTGGTTTAAATATAGAAATCCTCAAACCACCTGGTAGCAACATAGCTTTGATATTTTCTAAAGGTGCTCCACTCATGAATTTGTGCAAGATGGTCATTTTGAGTACCTTATAATGTAAGCATAAAGTAAGGTGAATACACCAAAGTTGAGAAGGATTTCCTTTCACTGCATGTAACATCAATTTCTATATTTGTTCTCACAAGCAATGGGTTGTTGAGATATAGTTCTTTAAGCAAATTTTATCTCTTAGCACAAGGGAATATTGTTATGCAGGTTTATACAATATTTACAAGAAATCTTGTATAATGCTGATAATTCATATTTCAGGAATAGTAGTTGACACAGCACAAGCTTTGAAATTTGCCCTTGATATTTCTAGAGGAATGGCTTTTCTGCACTCCCTTGATCCTTTGATATCCCGGTTATATTTAAGTAGCAAACACGTAATGGTAAGATGATTATTAAACTATTTATATTGTTTTCATGATACAAAAGAATGTTCTAAATGCTTGCGTTTTCCTTTATCTTAAGTTATGATTTTAATATATTATGCAGACTTTTCAAAGATTGTGAACTCTAGGTGGATAACTTTTCTCTGACTGGATTTGTGTAGATAATCTTCCTGTTAGAATTTTTCTTTCACCTTATATTTTTGATGATGAATTATTTTGCGAATTGAATAACTTTTTTATCTATTCATATAATGTTATTACTAAATCGGATAAAATTGGGCTATTATTGTAGATGTTTCATATTCAAAAACTGAATCATTATTCATTTCGGTTGAAAACTATAATTTGAAATAATAATAAAGAGTTTAAACTTAAAAATATGCCTTCAAAAGGAAATTATCAGCAAGTTACCAGGTTAATAATGCAAAACAAAATAAAGCTGAGGTATATTTATTATCACCATAGAAGCTTGTATATTTTTACTATTATAATTTTTGCTTTTTGACTTTTCTGATTTGGCATACTGCAAGATGTGTAACAAATTTGTTCCAGGGATAAACATAAGTAAGTTTAAAATGGCTTGGGAAAATAAATACCTTCTTTCCTGTTTCCAAACAATTGAATGAGCAAGGGAAATATCGAAATTAAACAAATAGTAAAGGATTGAAGAGAAAAACGGGTTTTCACTATGAGTAAAGTACTATAAAGATTTTATCTGAAAACAGTTGCTCTTTTGGTGACTGGCAGCTCTAGAGAATTGCTTTGTAGATATCCTGTGACATGATTTATGTCAGATACTGGTACTTCTGAGGAGTTGTAACTCTTAGTTGATCATGTCTAGTTGTCAATAAAATTTTATAAGCCAGAATAAAAATGCAAAATCATAAACTTAATAATATAATAATGAATTGTTTCAAAAGTGAATAAATTTGAAAGTCATACGTATTAAATGAAAAATATGATATGAGCAATGTAGCTTGTATATTCTTGTACTAAATGAAGTAAACAGACATGGTGAAAATGCTACTGTCGATATCTAAAGAAATCTGTTTAAACATATTGTTTTATTATTTCAATATCTTTACAGATCGATGATGATCTCACAGCCAGAATAAATATGGCTGATGCTAAACTTTCTTTTCAAGAAAAGGGGAAAATGTATAGCCCAGCATGGATGTCACCTGAAGGTAAACTATACACACAAATCATGAACAGTTTTATGCAATTTTTATTCATTTTAAGAAACACAGAAAGCATTTATCTTTGCAAACAATTTATTGAATATATATATTTCTAATTCTGTATTATATTAGAAATTACAGTCATTGCTCTATGCCAAGGATTTGCAGAATACATTGATTAAGCCATTTGATTGTATGAGTTAGACAGTTGACAAAGTTTTATCTTACTGAAAGAAATTAAGTACCATGCATAAAAAATTACATGTATGTAGATAATGAAACCTGAACTACTGATATGTACATATTAAAATAATTTCTGCTAATTTATCTTGTAAGATATAGTAGGTTTGCAGCCCTAAAATCAGTTGTACACTTATTTTTGAATTTCCAGAAGTCTGGTACTTAAAATGGATTTTCAAAATTATGGTTAAAGAATTAATCATACTCGGATATATAGAGTTATGATATCAGATAATCCATTAGATACCAGCTTTACCATTCATCTGTATCCACTCAAATAGTATACAAATAATCACAAAAATTTTTTTATTTAAGTATAAAATTTTAAAATAAGTAAAATATAAAGTTGTAAAATGTGTTTTCCTTGCCATTTTTCATTGAACTAAAATAGCCTTATAGTCATTTATTACTAACATTTTAGGCTTAATTTTAAGATCTTGAAAAATTCAATCATGCTTATAGTATGGTATGCCACATGAGAATTTTACGACTATCAGCTGTCAGCAAGTGAAGTTGAAAGTGTCTGACCTTAATTCAGGAACAAATTTTAGTTGCTCAATTTGCTATTATATTTAGTTAATATCACTCATCAACTAAATTTAAAGACACACAATACATTTGAAAAGTATACAGTTTAAAATTTTTGGTTTCTGCAGCAACAAGTGTATCATTAAATTTTTAATCAATGAATGGTATATTTACCATGTCTATCCATACTATCACATTTTTTACATAACCTCTCATATCTTTGTATACTCAAAATCCTTATACCTTCTACACATTGTTTTACTGAAGTAATCTGAGGCCTCCCAAACCCTTTGATAATTTAAACCTAATTATAATTAATTTAATCTGTTGTGTTTGTTTTTAATGTCCTTGAAATTTTTGAGATTTCTATCAACAATATAAAAATAGCTCCAGTTTCAGAAAATAATTGAATTGATTGGTAATTTCAATGTTGTATTTATACCATTACAGTTACATTCTTATCAAACTATCAGTATTAATCTTTTATTTTATAAATAGTCCCAATACAACTTTATTTTTTCTTATTAATTAAAGGACTGTCGTGGCTTAGTGGGTATGCCCACTGCGCTAGCAACCTTCGAGTTGTAGGCGACGCAGGTTCGATTCCTGTCAGGTGCATTCCTCCCTGGGTGTATTTCTCTCTTCTGTGTCAGTAAAACTTTCCTTGTGTGTGTCTATTACTTGATATTGTATGTCTTGTATCTGGCGCATCATGGCCAAATATGGCCCTTGTGCCATAAAACCCCAATACCAACCAATCTTATTAATTTTAAGACTTAATCAACTTGGAACTTTTCTCTCTGTTTATGAAGGAACAATTGTGATCAAAAGGGTTTCACACTTCTGCAAATTTTTTCTGGAAACTTTTGAAGGTTATAAGTTTAGCTTTACAAAATGCGAAAATTGAGCAGTTTTCTCCAAATGTTTGTTCAGAATTCCATTTAACTGAAACACAGTATATTGGTGGATTATTTTTCCTAATGTTTTGGGATTTATTAAATTAAATTTCTGCTTTTAATAATTTGGTTCCTTCCCAAATATGGGTTTAAAAGGATACTTTTGTGATGGGAATAAATGTCTAAACATAGTATTTTGTAATTTAAAACACGTTTTTAATCCAAATGAATAAAGAACTTATTACATAAGAATATTGTTTGTTATAGCTCTGCAGAAAAAGCAGGATGAAATAAATGTAAAAGCTGCAGATATGTGGAGTTATGCTATACTATTGTGGGAATTATCGACTCGTGAAGTACCTTTTGCTAATTTGTCCCCTATGGAAACTGGAATGCAGGTAAGAATTAGAATGCAAAACTTTATAACCCTTCCAATTCAAAAACTTTTTATTTAAAATTAGCTCAGTTAACTTATGACAGTAATACTAAATTAGCAATAATAAAGGAAAACAATACTAAAGCAAATAAGTAAATTTATTGTTAATTCAATTTGAAATTAAAAAAATTAGGAATTGAAATGCACATAAACTTCTGTAGTCAATTCAGCTGTCTCAATGATACACAACATTTCAAATTAATATCTTTCGCTAATTATTGAATTAACTCACTATTTTTCCCCTATTGGCTGTAAATATTTTTTCAATGTGAAGCTCTTCAGACCTTTCTAAGGAATTCATTGTGAATAGAGGGACTTAAGGAAAAAAATTGTATTTCCATAATGAGTAGATGTCTTATTTCTGAGTTAAACTTAACCTCTTTAATTACAATGTCTTTATTATTACCCTTTATTTTACAATGGTGATTTTAGTGTCTGTTTTTAAAGATACAATTATCAAAATTCAAAACGTTTGCTGGGTTATGTGTGTGACTTTAACATCATAACTACAGAGAGAGGAAGTCCAAATGTTGACAGGTATGCAGTTGAAAGAATGTCTAACCAAAGTTTTTAGATACGTAAGAGACTAATCATTAGGACATTATCTAGGGATTAGGGACTATTCTTTGAGATATAAAGTTGTCTTTTAAAAATGATACATCAAACTAATAAAAAGAGTAATCACTATTACTGCCATTTGCAAGCTCACTATTGACTAGAAAAATTTCGAGTTTTTTGCCAATTGAAATGAAAGTTTTTGTTAATTTAAAAATTGTCACAAACTCGAATATTAAACTAAGTAAGAAATTTTGATTATGTTTAAAAAAATTCCAGACCTATATATATATATATAACTGATTGCAAGGTTACTTTAAAACCATAAAAAAATATTCACTATTTTAAAGACAATGAAATTCAATATTTTTAAATCACTAGATTTATTAATCACTATCAGTCAGATAGTACTAATTATTTATGCTTTGATCTGAAATCCTCCAAAAAGGATATTTTATTACATATATTCATAATTTATTCTTATTAATTCAGTAATGTATTTGTAATATTTTAGATTGCCTGCGAAGGATTGAGGGTTACAATTCCACTCGGAATCGCACCTCATATGTCACGGCTAATTCGTATATGCATGAATGAAGATGCTGGGAAACGACCCACTTTTGATATGATACTGCCCATTTTAGATAAGATGAAACAGCAGTAAATATTGAAGAATTGTTGGACTCTTTAATGTACTTAACATAGATCTTACTTACAACTACATGTGCTTTCACATTATTTTAAGTTATATTTAACACTGAAAGATATTTTTATTTTAGATTGTTGTGTTTATTAAAATTTTATTTCTAATATTTTTGTTTTCTGTAACCAAATTGTAATATTACTGATTGTTAATTTAAATTAGGATTAAATAAAATGTTACACTAGTTATCTGTTATTTTGTTAATTCTTCAGTCAAATTTAACTGAACATCTTAAAAATGTTACAACCTTTATGTTATAGCAGTTTATGTAAAATATATATTTAGTTTAACAAAATACCCCTTTCCTTTTATTTTCCAATCCATTCAGATTATAGAATAATTTTTTGAAAAAATTTGTTTTTGCTCTTTTATTTCAAAATTTGGGGATATAACTATTCATTTATTCAAGCAAAAAGTTTCGTTTAAAAGTTTTTTTATTTAATCTATCTGGTAATAATTTTTTTACGTTAGCGACACAAATTGCAAGGTTTTGACTAGCCTTATGGCCTGATTTCCCATTTTGATTTTTAGGAGCCCTTAAAAAGCCTTAACTTTTTAAATGCCTTAATTCTTTACAAGAACACTACATTCACTTGTCACCTGCATTCAAAAGCAAAGATCAGTGATACTTAACCAAATGTGATTGATTTTGGTTTTAATAGGTGTAATCTGTCGAGGGAAGGGAATTCCTATGGAGTAGGAATAAAAAATATATACACTTGTTCTTTTAGATGGGATAAAGCCTTTAAAACCACTCAGTTCATTTGTGTACTTCTGTGAAAATGCATTACTTTTGAAGTATATCAATAAATTTGGAGTACGAAAAGAAAGTCTTGCCACGAAAACTCAACCTTTATTAACACAATTTTATTAAATGTTATAACAACCAGATAATGTGCTTTTAGGAACATAAGTACTTGTAGTAAAACCTGCTGCATTTAGAAGTTTTATTTCATCAATAAATAGGAAAATGAGTATGAAAGGACTTCTGCACATAGATCCTAAAATTGTATCAATTTAGGTCTTCCATCATTTGGCATTGCAACAATGCAGTCTGAATCATGTTTTAAATTTTTTCAAGTGTGACAGGTGTAAAATGCAACAGTATTTGTTGCTGGATTGATTTCAAATTTTTTAAATGTATTATAAAATAATTAGGCATAAAATTTCAACTAATTAATTATAATTTAATTTAATATACTCTCTTCCAAAAGTTATGAGAGCACCTCGTGGGTTTGCCCACTGCTCTAGTAACCTATGAGTTGTAGGCGGCACAGTTTCGATTCCTGATTAAGGTTCGATTCCTCCCTGAGTGTATTTCTCTTTTCTGTGTCAGTAAAACTTTCTTTGTATGTCTAACTTGACAGTATCTGCCTTTTGTTTGGTGCAGCATGGCCAAATATGGCCCTTGCACCATAAAACACAACCAACCAGAAATTTTGATCAAACGATTGTGCTATAATTTACAAAAGGAACATGAAATTTGGCACATGTTTAGATAACAATGGTTATTGTATTTGACATTTTGTATGGTTGAAATTTTTTTTGAAAAACTAATAAAGGAAATATAAAAAGCCTTTTATAAAAGTAACTGATGAAATAAATCATGGTCATGTCTAATGTATCCATGTAATGCAAGTGGGCATGTTCTATATCAGGTATCCCCTCCATGCTATCATTTAGGTCCAAATTGCAGTGTCTGACAACCTATCACTTTTATTCTAGCTCATAATGATCTCGGAGAGAGCAGGGATTTCTGTCCAATTGAGTGGTGCATTCAATGTCATGACTGATGAACTTCAGCTATACCCAAAGCAACAGAAAGATTAAATGTTCATCGACTTGATTTTTTTCTGTTGGTGTTTAGATTTACTAAAAAGCTCTACTGAAAGGTTGGATTCATGGAAAAAGTTAGTTTAATCCTCTGAGTGTCACAAGATTTCTGAGTTATGTAGTATTGCTTTTACCCCACAACACATAATGACTAAATAATCACATATTGGTTGAAATATTCCATTGATGAAGGGCAAAACTGATTTGAAGTCATGCAAGTAAAACTACATATTGTAACATAAAATTATGATGTGAACATCTCAGGGTTAGACAATGCTACATTAGTTTCTCTAACTATTCAATAAATATACCAGCAAAATTCTGATAGAAATAATAAAGTGATTTCTGAATAAATCAACATCAAAATTTTAATATTCCTAAAATAGATGAATTTCTAAAAGCTGCACTACATAAAATTTAAGAAACTTGCATCATCTCACTGGTTAAAAGTGTCCTTGGATCTTTTCCTTCTGGATTGATCCTGAACTGTCGCCAATAGTCTGTTGCATTGCTCCAGTGTGACATTAATTCAACTATCTACCTAAGAAACTTGAAGTTTCAGGAATCAATTTGATATTAGATAAGAATTGTCAGAATCACAATTTGTACATGTTTCACTGAAAGCTCAATGTACAAAATATATTTTTGTAAGGTAATTATAATGGGATTCAAAATTTCAATTTGCAAGTGCAATTTTAAGTAACTGAAATTTCAGTATCCTTCAACAGGTTTTAAATGTAAAAATACCTATTTTATGATTCTAGGAAAACCAAATTTCTTTTAAAAATCACTTACTCTTCAATTACTTATTGACGAATTTATAAATGACTAAATTAACCTGCAATCAACTTATTTTCTTTTTGATCATAGAAGGGGGATACTGTCTTTTAATCATTCGCTAGCAGAAATTGAATTGATTATTTGCAAATATTTCTATTGTGTTCGTTTTGGTGTATTTTCAAAATATTTAGCTTAGTCACATTTTCATTGCATTCAATAATTAATTTGTTCTAATAATTAAATCAATAAACCGATCTCAATTTGTTGTATTTAATTTAATTATAAAGCTAAGACTGAAGTCACTACAAATTATGAAGGCTGTCTCACCATAATCAGCTAAAACGAATTTCACGTTTTAGATTAAAAACTTGAATACAAAATTAACAATTCTATTTTCATTTCTTTATGTATTTATCATTTTATATGTCCTTTTAGAAAAAACTCCAATTATAAACGTTTCAAGAGTTGAATCCTCAATTGAACATAAGAAGCTTGTGAAAATTTGACTTGCACTCTATTTTTTCTTTGCAGATGTTTATATCTCAGCATATTTAACGGTGCCATGCTAGGGTTAATTCAAGTAGTAAGTCAGTGAAAACTGGTCATGGGAGAAATGAAATAGGTTAAAATAGTTGTAAACTCGGAACAACTAAAAATAAAAAAATTCTACACTAAATTAAAGGTAATTTGTTTCTCTGTTTAATTCCGTATTACCTCAAGAAAACAGCCCAGGGCATTTCTAAGTGCGAAAGATAAACGAATTTTATTTACAGTAGGCGGATTGTATGCTCTTATACTTTTTGATACATAAAAGTCATCGATTCAACTAATTTTTACGATAAGCAAATCCAGTCGGTCAAAAAAGTATTCGGGCACCTTGTTATTCTTGTCCATGTAGTACAAACCAAGTATCATTAGACATGGGGTCTATCATAACTGCATTTCAATTGTATAAAGATCCTTCAATTTAATTTGTATCAACTCAATTTTCTTTAAAGACAACCCACATTTTTTTTTATTAGATTCTAATTTTCTAGATGAAATATCCAAAATACATTTATTTTTGTCGCATCTGATAAGTGGTTGAAATTCAGAGCTCTTAATATTAATCAGTCCTTATGCCTTCTAATATAATCAACTGTTCAAAGAATAGCCCGTTGTGTTGCTCCAGCGCGACGAATTGAAAAAGGCATGAATTGCGTGTGCAATGACTCAGCGATGTTTCAAACTTAGGTGTACTTTTTTATTCTATTTCCTTTCAGTAGCTTTTGAGTTAATCCTTTATTCAAAGCTCATTTTGACTTGTATTAAGGCCGTCCCAAAATAATTTTGAATTCATTTGGAAATAGATTTTCTATACGAATTTTGTGACATAATTCCAATGCTCATCTGCGTAGGCGTCAATGCCAAGCGAGTAAGACTGCTAAAAGGCCAAGTTTTTAGGACTTAACGAATCGGGTTGAAACTTCAGACAAATTAGCCAGGGAAGTTAGTAACTCAATAGTTCTTTTGTGGGTGCAAAAGTGAATATATCTATTACTAAAATGCCAAAATGTATGCGTATATTTAAAAATTTTAGTTTGGTTAATTAAACATTGTGATCAAACTTTTACGCCTCAAGGCCCAATGAATATTAGAAGTCAACATCGTAGTGGAGGACCAAAGCACGCGTAGGGTTGTGTCGATGTTTGCAAGGAATCCCACTTGTAGCCTAAAACTGCAGCAGACTTCAACCCAATAGAAAATCTTTATGCAGTAATCAAATCGCATTTTCATTTGACCGGAATTACCTCTGATAGTCAGCTGTGGGCATCAGCTTGTGCTGTACAATTAAAATGACGTCATTTAGAGCTTGTGTTTGATTCTATACCACTGCGAATCCGAAAAGTAATAAAAACGACTACTAATTCATTATTTGTAAAATGACTAAAATATTACATAAATTTATTAATCGAAGTAAATTTTTTTATCTTTGTTGCGTAGCATTTTAGTTATTCTTTAGTTTAAAGTAATGGTCAATCCGAGCACTTGAAATTTCGTTCTATATTTAATCGGAAGATTCATTTGTACAATCATCCATTTTTAACATTGAACTAAATAATATTAAATAACATTTTGTGTGTTTAAGTTTGTTATTTTTCAGATATAAATCTCTCTAGTAACACCCAATTTATTCTGAGCGAAGTCCCATGAAACAAAATGATTGTTGAATGATCTCCCAAGAGTACCTCTTTGGAGTTGAAACCCTTTCTGGGTCAGCAAGTGAAACAGATATCTCCTATTGAGCAAGTCTGAGATATGCAAGGCGGTGAATTGTACCACCCTCGGAGAAAAGGAATCTGGAGCAGTAATGGTAAAACTGATATAATTTGCCACATGTAATGCAGGATAGCATAAGGGTTTTGTTTGACTCCATGCCACGGCATATATCGCTACAAGAGGGGGCTTTACAACTTCCTAATCTATTACCTTTCTGATGTAATTCTACAATAAAGGGTCCTTTAAATTTGTCATCGTGATAATTTCTTTATCTCTTCATGTACAGTCACGGGAAAAAACGAACCACTCCTCTTCATTCAAACAATTTTAACAGTAGAACAAATTCAAAGATGGCATTCGACAGGGAATAACGTTTTCAGTGAATTCATATGTATAAAATTTGCGTAAGGGGCGTTGTCGTATTAGGGATTCAATCACCCTACAGATGGCGCTAAAAGCACCATCAGATTTTGTTAAGTAAGATAGAACAATATAATATTCAGATGGAGTGATCGTGTAGGACGCTCCTTGGTAAATTGTAAATATTTTGTTATATAATAAATGTTTGTGCTGTCTGCATTGCCTGAGATTTCACTGATAACCCATTAAATAGAACCAGATACGACATTGGCGCAGTCGGCAGGATTTTAATGAGGAAATATGCTTTCGTTTTCATGGTGAGTCCTGCTCTGTTGTGAACTTTTATATTTGTTTCCTGCTAAATACTACTTTTAGAAGAATGGTGTAAAGATTTTTTTGTTGAAATGCTTCAAGGTGAATTTTGAATTTGATTTTCGGAACTTTATTGTGGAACTTTCGTTTTAAATCGAACACTTGTTTCGTGATCCCATTATGGCGTTCTCGGCGAAGGAAGATCTAAAGACTGTTGCTACCGAAATGGGGATATCAAATACCGAAAACATGGTTGTAATTGAGCTAAAGAAAGTTATAACCGAAAATAAAAATTATGACGAACCGTTCGTGAAGGAACTCTTAAATACTATTATAGAAGAAAGAAGGAGAAAGGAAGAATTCGAAATTCAAGAAAGACGAAGGAGAGAAGTTGAAGAAAGACGAAGGAAAGAAGAATTAGAAGTTGAAGAAAGACGAAGGAAAGAAGAAATGGAATTCGAGCTGCAGAAGATGCGTCTAGAACAGTGGTGCGCAAACTGTGGGTCGCGACCCCTCTGGGGGTCGCTTGAAAATTTTTGTGGGTCGTCAAATTCAAAGAAATTTATTTGACAATAAAAAATATAAGGCTTTTCTTCAACAGGTACCAGTAAAGTAGTGAAATGAGATAATATTATTTATAAAAAAAGAACTATATTTTTTTACGAAAACAATTGTCTGTATTAGTATATAATACCTATATAACCGGCAGGCGAACAGACAGTGATAAAAGATAATTGTCAATTTGAGATGCCCTTTACCTGCTCTCCGGTGTGATTCATATGAAACTTGGGTCGGTCTGACGTTTAGCAGTGACCATCTTTACTACAGCTCTTTCAATCTAGGTGTGCAACCCTGCTATTTAGTCTTTATACTGTGATCACAGATAGGACCGTGCAGTTCTTTCCGTCTGTGCCTCAGTAGTTCGATTTTGCTGCTTCTTACGTTCATTCAAGTGCATTCTGTAAATTCTGTTTATATACTGCTTTTGCTAATTTTAAGTAA
The DNA here is from genome assembly GCA_933210815.1 of Meta bourneti. Lineage (NCBI taxonomy): Eukaryota > Metazoa > Arthropoda > Arachnida > Araneae > Tetragnathidae > Meta > Meta bourneti. The sequence goes on from OW119933.1 coordinate 82,365,844, forward strand.
AATTTGCAATCGGGTATGTACATAACATATTTTCTAAGTATAGGACAGTTCAGTAGGGTGCTCGGAGGACAATAATAAACAATTAATTTAAAAAATCATTGAAATGTTTATAAAGAAAAACTGTTTTTTAAAAAATATTTTGTATTATTTTTTCGTTTTTGATTTTTTCGAAAATCAATTATTCTACTCGGATATTTCCTTGGAAACGCTACCAGGGTGGTTACTATTTTAAAACGTAAGGAAACAGTTAGTTCTGTTTTTGGATTACAGATTGCGGCGCACTAAAGAAAGCCTGCTTTTGCAGTTTAAGTGCGTGTCAAAATTTAAGATCATAGTAAGATGAATTTTGAAAAATAAGCTCTAATTGTAATTTTTAAATATATATTTTCCCATCTTTGGAGTAAGTAATGTTAAACATAATTATATTAAATCACTATAATTAATTTTGTACTTGTTTTGTATTTTTTAAGTAAGCTCCAATATTTGTATGTTATGATTCACTGTAACTTCTGGGTACAATATAGATGTGTGTTCGACTGGCAACACCAGTTGAGATATTTACTTGCCTCGCTTACAATGTGTAAATTTTTACTTCAGCGTTGTATTTTTTATTTTAAGTAGCGAGTATGTGTAATTGGTATAAAGAGATGTTTCTCTTATAATTAAGTTTTCTTTTCTTTAATTCTCGTCTGAATAAGCTACAAATAAACATGATTTATACAGAGTAATCCCGGACTTTATTTTCTTCCCACGTGGTAGCCGTACGTGACTGAATAAACCAAAGAAATAAAATATTGTATATTTATAATTTTGTTTAGTTTTAGTTTTAATACCCTCATGATAGATAAATGGCTAAAAATTGGTACCCAACGTCCAGAAAATGAAAAGAATGACAATACAAATGAGAATGATGGACCAACATCCGATGAACTTAGAAAAACTGTGAATGAATCCAATAGCACTGTTTTGTTTCTACATAAAAAATATCGAACGAAATGTGCTATCTAATAAAAAAATTGAGAAAATATCGAGAATAATTTATTAAATATGGATTTATATATTGCGTTATTAATGGGAAAGAACATCCGGTGTGTGTTAATTACAGGGATAAATTAGCAAATGAAAGTATGAAACCTGCTAAATTAAAAAGACATTTGGAAACCAAGCATAAAGAATTAGCAAATAAATCTGAAACATTTTTAGAAAACGAGCTGAAAGTATGAAAAATTAAATGTATTTTTGAAAAAATACACAATTCCTGAGAAGGCTTTACGGGCATCCTTAGAAGTTTCATATTTAATAGGGAAAATTTTGAAACCACATACAATTGGGGAATCACTCATTCTTCCTTCAGCAATTAAAATGACATCAATTATGCATGGAGAAAAATATGACAACGATTTAAAAACGATACCATTATCAAGAGATACCGTTTCTCGCCGAATTTCCGCCATATCACGTAATATAGAATCAGTTCTGTTAAATCGATTACAAAACTCTCCTGCATTTGCTCTACAACTTGACGAAACTACTGACATTTCTAAACTGTCTCAATTAATTGTTTATGTGAGATACGTTTATGAAGAAGACATATCAGAAGATTTTTTTATATTGTAAAAAATTGGAAGGAGAAACAAATGGAGAGAAAATATTTGAAATTATTAATAGATATTTTGAAACAACTGACCTTACCTGGACACACTCTGTCGCGGTTTGCACTGATGGTGCTGCAGCATTAACAGGTAGTAATAAAGGACTAAGAGGGTTAATAAAGAAAATTGCTCACCATATGTATTCAACCATTGCATGATACATAGACAAGCTCTTGTTGCAAAAGACATTGATGAAGAATTGCACAAGATATTACAGGATGTTGTTGTTGCAATTAATTACATTAAAAGCAACAGCGCCCTAAACAGTCGTCTCTTGTCAATACTCTGTAATGAGATGGGTTCTGTGTATAAGACATTATTACTACATACCGAAGTCAGATGGCTCTCACACGGCAAAATACTGCGACGTATTTTCGATTTGAGAAACGAAACTTACATTTTTTGGTAGAAAAGAAACATATATTGGCAAGTTCATTCATTAATGAAGATTGGCTCGGAAAACTCAGTTACATGGTTGACATTTTCAAAAAACTTAACGATTTGAATTTAAGTCAATAGGGAGAGAATATAAACATATTTTAACATAGAGCAGTAAAATTGAAGCTTTTAAGAATAAGCTGATACTTTGGCAAGGAGAATTGAACAAAAACAACACGGACATGTTCCTGTGCTTTTCAAAATTTACTAAAGAAAAGAATATAGATTTCTTGATATTTGAAAACACCATTTCCCGCCATATGATAAAATTTGGAGAAAACTTTTCGAAAAATTTCCAGATAATGAATTAGGTTGGATACGTGATCCATTTTCGTTTGATATTTTTAAATCCAATACATCTTTAAATGAAAAAGAACAGTTAATTGATGTTTCAAGCGCTGCGCTTGAAACACTGGGCATTCAATTTAAGTCTCTGACTTGCCAAAATTTTTGGTTATCGATTGGAAACGAATATGCCGATTTGAAGAAAAAGGCAATTAATATTTTGATTCAGTTTGCATCGACCTACTTATGTGAAACCGGCTTTTCAAAATTAGTTGCCATTAAAACGAAATATCGATCTCGATTGGATCCAGAGGATTTCCAATACAGATCCGAGCATAGAAGCAATCATGAGCTCTTTGCAAGCGCTTACCTCACATTGAATTTTTATGTTGTAAGTTTTTTTAAAGTATTTTCCATTAAAAAATATTTATACCCATATGCATAAATAAAACCATTGCTTCGTAAAATTATGTGTTTCATTCAGACTTCTAATAAGGCACAAACATAAGCGCAAATCCCCAAAAGAATTCAACTTTAACTACGTCTATTGTCTATCTAGGGGTCGCGGCAAAATAGTACACAAAATTGGGGGGCCGGAAGTGAAAATAGTTTGCGCACCACTGGTCTAGAAAACGAAAGATTGAGGAATGGGTCTGAAAGTCAACAAACCGATGTAAACATGAAGCCGAGGTTTGACTTGCAAAGTATTTTACAGAAGTTTGATCCCAAAACTAACGATATAAGCCTCTACTTAGTTCTCTTCGAGCGTCAAGTGAAACGAACGGAAATCAAGAAAGAAAATTGGATGTCATAGCTAATAGGATTCCTACCCTATGACGTTGCGCAAATAATTGCCAGAGAAAACGAAGTAGTGACGGATGATTATGAAAAAGTGAAAGAACTCTTACTAAAAAGATATAAAACTTATTCCCGAAAGATTCCGCCAATTGTTTACGAAACACTACAAGAGACCCGAAATTACGTGGTGCGACTTCACCTATGAACTTAAAAATTATTATCAAGAATGGATAAGAGGACTGGATGTAAAGACTTTTGAAGAACTGTCTAATTTAATTATTACTGATCAGATTAAGCGTAAAGTGCCATCGGAAATCCGTGATAATTGCATCGACGAATGATCCTGATTCAAAATACCAGAAGAAATTACAAATAAACTAGATGATTACAAAAACGTTCGAATTTGCGTAAACAAAAAAGTGAAGGAAACATTTTGGAAGGAGAATCAAGCGAACACGTTTAAACATCAGAATTTTAATTACAACAGAGAAGAGACGAAAAATCCCATAGACCGGAAATATGCACCCCCTCACATCAGAGAACATCGATTCAAGACGAAAGATTACCAAAGCACGAGAAACACAACTTCACAGGAATGCTACATATGTGGTTTATCGCACTTTGCAAGAGATTGTCCTAAAAGATACAGCAGATCAACAAATATTAGCAAGAAAGAAAGGAAACCAGAAGATGAAATATTGACTGCTGAAATACGATCGGAGCATCTGGTGAAAGAAAAAATAAATGTTCCTATGAACTCTTCAATACGTAAACATTCTAGTAGATAATCGAGAATTGAAAAGCCTAATCGATTCTGGAGCTCAAATCCCAGTTTTCAATTCAAATTTTATTTCCGAATCAAAAACTAAAAAGGGAAAAATAATTTTAACTAGTGCATTCGGAGAAAAAATTGAAGTTGGATTGGTAAAATTCCATTAAAAAACGAAGATGAAAATAAACTTTGCCGTCCGATTGAAATACAGGTAACCCTCCTATAACACGGTAGATAGGTTCCTAGAAAATGCCGTGTTGTGTGAAACCGTGTTATATGAGACCCAAAGCCAGTACAAAAAGGGGGGTTACGTTCCGAAAACCTATCAAAAACAAACATTTTTTAAATTCCATATAAGCAACTTAATTTTTATTAAAAATATAAATGTATGTATAACACAAAACGAAAAAAAATTTACTATTTTCATTTAATGTAACCTTAATTTAATAAATTTCTTCATCACTACTCAATACAATCAAACGAGAACGTTTTTTCGGTTGAACGATATCACCTTCACTTTCTGAACCTTTATTTAGATTTTTTGCACTTTCTATCCTCTTTAAAAAATCTGTAATTTTGATTTGTTTGCTGGTTCTTACAAGGTCATTGTAGATTTCATGGTATAAAGATAGACAATTTTGCAGCTCCCGTTTGAATTTTCGGCTTCTTTCAGCGAAAGGGTCTATTCAAGAAAAATGATTCAAGATTTTCAGCTAAGCTTAGGTCTAATTTTTTTAATGTTAAATTATTAACTTCACAATCGTCATCAGTGCTATTGTCCTCGGAATCGATTTGATTTCCAACTTCGGATGCCATTTCCATCAAATCCGCTTCGTCAACTTCTTCCACTAAGTCTTGAACGTCCTCAATAGCCATATCCACAAAACCTTCGCTCCGATAGATTCAGCAAGTTCTAATATGCCACCAATTTCATTTTCTGACGATTCAAGCACGTTTTCTATTTCAACTGAAGATGGCCATATCTTCCAACATGCATTTAACGTTGATGTTTTTATTTCTTTCAGCGACAAAGATATGATGTTGATGCAGTGCTTAATTGAAAATTGCTTCCATTACATTAATTGATTTCGAATCGGTTACGTCTAAAATGCACAGTAATGTTCTTATGTAATAAGTTTTAAAGGTATAAATAATACCGTAATCCAATAGTTGGAGAAACGAAGTAGTGTTAGGTGGTAGGAATACTATTTTGACATTGGAATGACTCAAATCTTGAGGGTGACATGGAGCATTATCTAATAGTAATAGCGCCTTGAAGCTCAAATTTTTCCGTTTTAAATAATTTTCAACGTTTGGCACAAAACAATTTAAAAACTAATCTTTAAATAAATTTCCAGTCACCCAAGCTCTTGGATTTGCTTTCCAATATATCGGTAAAGTGTTTTTATTTACGCCTTTAAGTGCACGGGGATTTAAAGATCTGTAAACTAGCAAGGGTTTTGTCATAAAGTCCCACGACACATTACTGCACAAAAGTAGCGTTATACGATCTTTAGACACCTTAAATCTGGGTGCAATTTTTTCTTTTTTCGATATCAAGGTTCTATTGGGCATTTTTTCCACCAAAGCCCAGTTTCATCGGCATTGAAAACTTGATGTGCTGTGTATCCCTGTGTATCCGTCCTGGCAGCTTCATGATCAGCCGACGCAGTTTGTCCTTGAATTTTTATGCTATGAATTGCAATGCGCTTTTTGAATTTTTCGAACCAACTTTTACTTGCCTCAAAATCTGGGTTGACAGAAGATTCTCCGTGTTCTTTAAGGTATTTGTAAATTTTAAGTGCTTTTTGCTTAATGATGTTACCATCCAATGGAATTATTTTTTGACAGCTATCATCAATCCAAATGCTGAGTGCCTTTTCCATTTTTTCAATTATTGGCGCCAAGGGACCAGCTGCATATTTTGCGGATATCGAAGATCCTGCAGCAACTGCACTTCTTATTTCTTTTTCATTTTTCTTAATAGTCCGGACTGTTGCTTCATTTAAATTAAGACTTTCCAATGCGAGATGCTTTTTCTCCTTTTAAAAGACGATCCAAGGTTTGTATCTTTACTTCTAAAGAAATAAATTTGCTCTTAAACGTCGTTTTTTTATCTTTATCAGACATGGCTTGGGACTGAAACTTGATTTTCCAAATACACTACCTGACATTGAAAATGCAACACCCAGAAGGAGTGCGCAGAACTGGATGAAATTTACAGGGTAGACGCAGCTCACCGAGATATGTAAATGATGCAAACTGCGCAGCTATCCCGCGCACGGCGAGTGAAAAACCAGGGAAGGAGCCTGCAAAAGTGGTCAGTTTCGCGCCGCTTTGTTTGCCAGGTAAATCAAGTTGCAATTTGTTTTTTTGTGTCTCAGAGGAAACGTCTAGTAGCGGAGAATGCCAGGACGCCGCCAATCAAGACAGTTCCAGCAAACAGACGACTTCACGAGGGGTATGGTGATTGGCCTCAGAAGGGCAGGTTGGTCCATACGTCAAATCTCAGCAGATACCCACCTACACGCGTCCACGGTGCACCGGTTGTGGCACAGATGGTTAGACCAAGGGAATGTGGCACGTTTGAGGGGTTCCGGTGCAGCCAGAGTGACGTCAGCACGCGTGGACCGACGCATCTGCTGGCAAGCATCGGCGGCCCGCAAGCCACGTCTGTCGCCCTTTCGCAGCATGTGCAGGACACCCTTGATGCTCCCATATCGTCCAGGACCATTAGCCGCCGATTGATCGCTGGCGGCCTGCACTCATGGCGCCCGTTGAGATGACTACCATTGACCCAACAGCACAGACGTCTCCGTTTGCAATGGTGTCGGGATAGAGCCACGTGGACGACAGAATGGCACAGGGTGGTGTTCTTAGACGAGTCACGCTTCTGTTTTAGCAATGACAGTCGCCGTGTACGAGTCTGGCGCCGACGTGGTGACAGGGCCAATCCGGCCGCATCTGTGGAACGCCATACCGCGAGACAACGCGGTATAATGGTTTGGGGCGCCATCGCCTACGATAGCAGGTCACCTCTGGTCCGTATTCAAGCACTATGACGGCCCAAAGATACGTGGATGACGTGCTGCAGCCGGTGACACTACCTTTCCTTCAGGGGGTGCCCAATGCCATTTTCCAGCAGGATAACGCCCGGCCGCACACGGCACGCATCAGCCAACATGCCCTGCAAGGTACCCAGGTGCTTCCCTGGCCAGCTGTCTCCCCTGATCTCTCACCTATCGAACATTTCTGGGACGTCATTGGACGCCGCTTGCATGCGTTGCCACCGGCACGTTCAGAAGACGAACTCTGGCAAATGGTTGACAGGGAACGGGCAGCATCCCTCAGGACACATCCGCACGCTCATTGCGTCTGTACCTAGACGTGTTGCTGCCTGTATCGCCGCTCGCGGTGGTCATACAACCTACTGATCAGACGTTCTTGCTGCTCAGTGGCAAGGTGTATAATGTTGCAATAAAGATCACTTATTGCTCGTTGCTGTCTCTCTGTTTGCCAAATTTCATCACTTTCTGCCAACTCCTTGGTGTTACATTTTCAATGTCAGGTAGTGTATTTAGTCTTGAAGACGAAAAAGACACTCTTTAACATATCGTGGCTTGACGCAGACTGCCGACCAGCCGCTTAAGACACTTTGTCTCCAAACCACGGAAATAAAAAGAAACAAAAAAGGGCCTGCCATTCACGGGCCCTCGGCTTATATCGCATTTCACAACAGATCGATACAATACGACGATGTCGCATTGCACTTTATCCTTTTAGATACGGCGGGACTTTCCGCAATACTCTATCTCTGAGACGGCAAGTCTCGCCGCTGATGGCGTATAAACTGTGCATGACGCTTTCCGTTATAACATCGGAATAGAGTTATAAATGAGTAAATTATAATTTCTTTATACATTTTAAGGCACTTAGTTCATTATTCCTTCCCGTCATTATTTTAAGGTAATTTAGTTTTTAAATATGTTAAACAAAAATCATGTTATCCAGTACTGTAGTACAGTGTTGTACAAAGGTTTTCGCAATTTTCTTATCGTGTTAGAGCGAAACCGTGTTGTAGGATGCCATGTTGTAGGAGGGCTACTTGTACTTGCAGCAGTAACGGACAAAGTTCAAGGTCAGTGCATTCTACCCCCAAATATTTATGAATTACTAAAATGCTCAACAGAAAATGGAAAAGAAGCATGTATTCCTAAATGTAAGAGATTGGATTGTGTTTTTCCAGTGAAAGAAAAAGATTATTTAGTCTGCGCTGAAACCGGAAATGATGAATCAGAACAAGAATCACCAGAAAAAGGAATACTATGGTGCAAAAGTGAAAGCTTTCGACTTCGTGAAGAATAAAACAGCTGTGATACATTAAAAGAAGTAAGAAAAAATTTATCACTTCGAAAGGGAAATTTCTTTTAGCGATGGATTAATATTCCACAAAGATAAAATATCAGGAGAGACCGTTCAGCAACTGGTTTTACCGCAAAAGATAAGAGCTCAAGTTTTAAAATTAGCTCATGAATCTGTTTTTGGAAGTCATGGGAATGAAAAAAACGAATGAAAGAATACGATATAGTTTTTATTGGCCTCACATGACTATTGAAATCGCCGAATTTTGTAACTCCAAAACCCAGAGAAAATAACTGATAAAATTAGACCGGAATTACCATTTGAATGTGTTAATGTGGACATTATAGGCCCTATCGAGCCTCCTTCAGCTCGTCGTCATAAATATGTGTTATGTTTAGTTGATCAACATTCTCGCTGGCCGGAAGCAATTCCTTTGCGTTCCTTAACTGCTAAGGCGACATGTGATGCACTGTTGGAAATTTTCATGAGAGCTGGAATACCAAATACTATAGCAAGTGATCAAAGTACGAACTTTATATCGAAACTTACTCAAGAATTCATGAATAGCTTAGGATCCTCTCCCAGATTTTCGATACCAGGATATGCAGCCCGTAATGGACTTGTAGAAAGATATAATCAAGTTCTTAAAAATGCACTTCATCATGTTATCCGAACAGATCCTAGTAATTGGGATAAATACATTCCGTTTCTGTTGTTTGCTTATAGAGAAGTTTCTAACTGTACTACCGGAGTATCTCCGTTCAAGTTGATGTATGGCCGAGAAGCAAGAGGTCCGCTGAGTGTGTTGAAGTCTAGCTGGTGTGGAGAAATTCCTATACTTTTGAATATGGACAAATCAGTCGTAGATTATCTCCAGGAACTCAAAATAAATCTCGAACGAGCAACCGACCAAGCTTTACTTATCGCATCGGGAAAACAACATGCCTACGCGGATTATTTTAATCGCCGCACAAGATCCTGACGGAAAAGTACGACACTGCCATGTAAATAAGATAAGGAGGTATTACCCAAGAGTGAATGTTGTTGGTATTGTTTTTGAAGATGATGAAGAATTTGGTGAAATTCATGTTTCTCCTAGAACTGTGCATCAACAAGAACTGTCTGATAAAATTTAGAAAATAAATTTATATGATCTACATGAGAAAGAAAGAAATCAACTGATTCAGATATTACAAAAGCATAAAGATTTATTTAGTGGAAAATTGAAAGTTGCACAAGTTGGTGAACACAAAATAAGACTTGAAGGCAAAGAAAGGACAAAACCATATGTTTATAGGATACCAGAGTCTTTGAAATCACAAGTAGATACCCAAATTGAAGAGCTACTTGAGTTGGACTTAATAGAAGAAAGTTCTGCAGAAATCGATCATCCTGTTGTGTGTGTAAACAAAAGGAATGGAGGCATGCGTTTATGTGTTGATTATATCGATCTCTCAATGCTGTCACCAAGGCTGATGATTTTCCTATGGAAGATGCCATTCAATTACTTCACAGCACAGGGAAAGCAAATGTTATTTCTACACTCGACTTGTTGAAGGGATATTGGGCTATACAATGGAAGAAGAATGTCGTGATTTTACTTCTTTGAAGATTCACATAGTATAGATTCAAAGTAATGCCATTCGGTTTGAGAAATGCTGCTGCGACTTTTCAACGAGAAATGAACAAAGCGTTAGCACCATACAGAGATTTCAGTCGTGCGTATATTGACGACATAGCTATATTTTCTAACATGAGTGATCATCTAAAACACTTGGATCTTATTCTTTCAAAACTAGAACTACAGTTTACTGTGAATTTACACAAATGTGCATTTGCAAGACCTGAAATATTTAAGTCATGTTATCGGATCTGGAAGGCATCAAGCAGATCCTGACAAAATAAAAGCAATTGCTCAAATACCTGTACCTGAGACCAAGAAACAACTTAGAAGCATGCTCGGGTTGTGCAATTATTATCGGGAATGTATACCTTGCTATGCAGAGATCGCCTTACCTTACGGAATTAACAAAAAGAGGATTTCTGAAAATTTACCTTGGCTGGATATACACGAAATTGCCTTTAACAAACTGAAATCTGCTCTAATGAAAGCTCCAGCTTTGCACACTCTAGTTATGAGTGAACTGTTCATAATGCACAGTGATGCACCCTAGTATGGTATCGCCGCTTGTCTGTCCCAAGGAATCGAAGGATTACTCCGACATATTGCATATGTGAATCAGAAGTTGAATAAAACTCAACAAGCTTGGTCTACAATGGAGAGAGAAGCGTACGCTATTGTGTGGAGGTTGAAGAAGTTTGAAACTCTAGTTTCGGGTCCAAAATAGAACTGTACACTGATCACAACCCTTTGTCATACCTTACAAAATGTACCCCACAATCTTCAAAGATATAACTTAACAATAAAATATTGTCCAGGAGTCAAAATGCCTCATGCTGATGCATTATTCAGACTATTTTCCGAAGAGAAGTATTTTGCATTTTTTTGCTCTTAATATGGTGTGATAATATTTTAGGTGATTGAATCCTTAATATTTAAATTCAGATCTGTGTTTATGTTTTAAGAAAACCCCAAACCCATATCTTGCGGGGGAGATGTCGTATTAGGGATTCAATCACCCTACAGATGGCGCTAAAAGCACCATCAGATTGTGTTAAGTAAGATAGAACAATATAATATTCGGATGGAGTGGTCGTGTAGAACGCTCCTTGGTAAATTGTAAATATTTTGTCATATAATAAATGTTTGTGCTGTCTGCATTGCCTGGGATTTCACTGATAACCCATTAAATAGAACCAGATACGACAGGCGTCTTCATATTAAATTGAGCACCAACTTCATAATTTCCAATAGCAACCCCCTATTTTGACACAAAATTTTGAATCTATATCATAATTTAACTTCAGGTACCAAGTTTTACCTCATTCATGAATACAGCAAATTTGGAGCTCCTAATACTAAATCAGTTTTCCAGACTTTTTGGGGATATCTTCCTAAATAATATTCCTATAGCGCTAATATTTTGTAGCATGCTGCTAAGGTATCCAAACAAAATATACATGTTTTAGTTTTTGAATAACTTTTAGTTTTCAATATTAATTATTAAATAATCAACAAAATTATGAATAGGAACCTTGATATATTTTGACAGAAATCGATTCAGAAAGACTTAATATTACCATACAAAATTTCAGCTCTTTCTAGTGGATAGTTTTTGTGCTACACTTAAATTTTCGTCACAACGGTGATTTTAGGGGGTATCCAAAAGGTGAAAAAAATTATGACAAACCTGAGGAATGTAAATTTTTGAAAAAAATTTGGAAACATCATTTATGTAATATAACGAACATTGTGCCTTTTTCCTTTCATGTGTGGTACAGCTGAACAATGATCAATCTAATAGAGATGGGCAAAACTGACTTTACGATAACAGTCGTAACGGCTATTGCTAACTTGCGATAACAGTTATTAACTGTTATAAAAGAAAGCTCATTTAGTAGTTACTAAAATAGGCAGTTTGTAAATAAGTTGAACAGTATCATTAACTGTAAAAATTGAAGTTGATGATAAAATTAAACAGTAAATATTAAATATCGTTTTTTCCAAATTTCTCGTCCAAAATCTGGTCAATTTTGCTAATGACGAGATACCTCATCGAGACAACCTCCAGGAGGGATAAGGTTCTTTGGTAATCTTTTAGTCAAGCAACAAATGCAGTTACTTATTAACTAGAAATAATACAACTAGCGACTTTCAATATGGAGATGATCCCTGAAATGGACAACGGCTTTAACATTGAATATCTCCGGATATAACTAGTAAATTTATGAAATTCATATTTAGACTAATTTGACGATGTAGAATATGATTAAGATATCAAAACACGTGTAGCTATTGGAAATTTGTTTACGCAAAATTTAATGTGAAGACGGCCCTTATATGTTTTTGCATTTGAATTTGTAGAGGACATTATTTCCTATTGAATGCCTTTGAATTTGCTCTACAATAAATAGTGCTCGAAATAACGGGGGTGGTTCCTTTATTTATTCCGCGACTGTACATTACATGCTCTGATTGAATACTGGGTTTAGGGTGTTTAGATTATTTGATAGTGTATGAAGGGAAAAGGGTATTACCACACTAGAAGGAATAAAAAATCTTAAATGTTCTGATAAGACATTGAGATAGCCATGTAGATGGAACCGCCTGAAGCATTCCAAAATGTTACATATATATGAGAAAATGACCTTGGATTTGTTTATTGATCAACTCATTTCAACATGAAAATGCATTAGCGTGTCACAGTTACATTAATCTTTGCAATAGAAATGACATTTAGAGTTAGTCACTTATAGGGCGTAGTCAGGTGAGTTGGCGTTCCAATCACTTGGTTTTGAATGAGTGTTGAATTAGGATGAAGCATAAACAATTCATTCCTGCAATTGGTGGCTTCAGTGTGGATTCTGGCTCCAGGCTATTGGTCAGTGATTACGAGTTGGTGAAACAATTACCTATGGCAGTCGCCATACTTGATTTCTCGTATGGCCAGCTTTCCCCCTTTATTCTCATAGCATCTTTGTAGAAATAAGCTTCTCCAAGGTCATCTGCCTTCTCTGTGGAGCCATACTACAATTCTTTTGCCTATATTCAGGTTTTGTCTAAGGGTGTGGAATCATTTGCAACACAAAGAATTTTGAAATTGGATATTCGAGATCTGATAACGTAAAGTTGTCTTTAGATAGTGACAATTAATTTGTGCTTTTTATGAAACACTCTAAAATGCAAGTTATTGGGAAAGGAAAACTAGTAGCAAATCATAAATCAAATATCCTACCTTAGTTACGTGGTTCAAAATTACGTGTTGTCCTCGATATTTCCCTTTGGGATTGATCCGACCATCGCAACTAGCCCGTTGTATTGTTCCAGGGCGACGTAAATTAAAATACCTCCCTAGTACCATAAAATGATCAAGCAAGTAATACCAAAGCATTTAAATTTTGTTCAGGGCTGAAAAGTTACGAAGTGTCAAACTGATCAGGGTATGCCGATTTAAATCAGCTTGATTTAAATCGTGATTTTTATTTAAAAAATCATTGATTTAAATCAAAATTTTAAATTTCATTTTTCTGTTAATATTTAATAATATTGGAAATGAAATAACTGAACAAGATGAGTTATTTTATTCAAATAAGTTAAAGAACTTCGCTCATACTAAGTTCACCCCAAAATTATACTGAAAACTATCCTCCCTTTGAAGATACTAAATAACAGTATTTGCTGATTGGGATCATAATTACCAGACAAGTATTTTCATCTTGGGCCATTGACCAATTGACACCTATTAGCTATCACTCACAAGCTTGCTCATCAGTATTGATTTTGTTTTAAACATTCTGCGTGACTATAAATCGCCATGACCAATTTTAAACCATTCATCATGTGACGAGTGAAGATGCTCGAAATATATTCATTAAAATTGTAGTAACTTGCTTTCTTTTTTTAAGATGTTCTAGTCATTTATTTAGTATTGTAGTCTGTTCATAAAAAATGTAGACAACGAAAAGATTTTCTGCAGTATCACAAAAGCAAATTCCAATTTTACACATAAATCTTTATAATTGGCAATTTTAATAGTTTCATTTTGTGTAATATATTAATTTTTATTTCACTTCATTGGGAAATTTTATGCATTGATCCCTTAGAATTCTTTACACTGCTAGAATAACTATTCAATACTTATGGAATTGAAATTTAGAATGTAAAAGTTAATTCTCTCATCTGATAATTGAGTACGGTGAGAAAAGATTTTGGTTGAAGCAGAGAGAAAGCTATATTGGAATTGATAAATTTTTTATTGCAAGCTCAAAATTCCACTGAATTGGCATGTTCTGGGGGATGCTATTACACTTGTTCTATGCTGTTCAGAGAAAAGCTTCATTTTTAGTTTTTTATATAAACCCTTTGTGTGCTTCGAATATACCTATGAAATACTTGTGAATGATAAATAAAATAGACATATTTTCATGTCTCATTTTTTAGTGTTAAATTACAAAAAACAATTTTTTCACCAATAAGTTATTTGTGCAAGCTAAAAAATTAATGAAAAGTAGCAATTTTTTCAAGATGTGAGTTCCATTTATTTTATTTTCTATTGGTGACATTTTTCTCAAATGCAAGTCTTGAACCAATTATTTTACATGAAAATAATTGTAGTAATTCAAAACATTTTATTTATATATGATAAATATATAATGCAAAAGAATTCTGAAATTTGTATGATTTAAAAAATTTATAATATGGTGGTGGGATTCGGCAAACTTATTTATCTGGGTCCAAAACATTCATGTCACTCATTAGGAGTTAAACTCGAAGTAATCTAAACCGCTTGAGAACCAGATGGAAAAACATTGCTCATGCTTGGCATTTGGGGCACTGCTATATTTACTCTACCATGTGATTTACTTTGCTAATTCCTGTCACGTTTTAATCTTTCAAAAATTTACCCAGCATTATTTCCTTATACATTAATGTTTTACATAAAAAATATTAATGTTTAAATAAATCAAAACTAAACTACACTGTGATTTGAGTGTCTCATGTCCAACAAATTTAAACTTGTATGGGCAAGGAATTAATTAAAATCATAAAAATCCGATTTAAATTAAATAAATCCAATGTTTTTGATTTTTTTAAAAAAAATCATGATTTTTTCATACCCTGATACTGATTACTTTGAAAATACGATCTCAAGAATGTGTTCAATGAAGAAATCTGAACACTTTCAGTCTGAAAAAAGAGCCAAAAGTATATTAAAAATATTTATTAGAATACAGTTAACATATATTTAGAAACAATAGTTATTCATTTATATAACTCAAGACTAGAAATAAATGTTGCAAAAGATAAAAGGTATATTTCATTAGTGTATTTGACTAGTTTATATACAATAATATATACACATTATCATAAAATACATTTTTAAAATAAAAATTCAATCACATTTTGAATTTTGTTTATTATGAATCTCAGTACAGGTATGAAAGACATCAATAGATGCATACCAGATGCAAAATCTGTCTGACACAAATGTGTTCGGTCATATATTTTGGCATAAAGAAAAATAAATTAAAAGTCTAACCTTAGAATGAAACTTTCTTGGGGGCTCAATGCACTCAAGTAAATCATTCCCCAAACTATACATTAGCTGCAATGACTCTTTTGATGCATTTCTTATGTACATTACTTCAAAAACATTAATACAAAATGTGACAAAAGTAAATTTGATACAATATTGATGATTTTAACTGAAAATGGTTTTAGGAACTGAATTATACACAAAAAATGTGAATGGCATACAGGGCAATGAATGGCATACAGGGTTGTGTTTTGAAAATGAAAATTAAGTGCTTTTAACCATTTCATGGGTGGCGGAAGTCCCCACTGCTCAGGAAAGAGTTAAAATAAGTTTATTTTGCTCATTATTGGCTATATTTAAAGCAAAAATGTGCAAACACTTCAAAGGGGACAAATAAAGAAATGTGATCAGACCAGCTAGTTTAATAAAAAAGTAGAAATGTTGGAATGTTAGGGGTTTGAATTACTTTGATAATGCAGCATTTATATATAACTGCAACTCTAAAGGTCCAGCAAATTTTGTGCAGCACCAAACAATGTTGATGCTCAATATGAGCATATATAAAAGCTTGGTCTTTAAATCAATGCACATGATGTTGAGATTGAACTGACTGCAAAACCAAATATCTTAATTATCAGGATAATAACTGTTATGATCAGGACCAAGATTTTTGTGCTATAAAAATTGCCACAAAATACACTGTAAAAACATTTGACCTAAAACATCGAAAAATGCCCTTTGAGATAAATGTTCCATTCTTTTTGCTTCCTTACAATGCTAATTAAAGAGCTAATTATAACAAAAAAGAACATAAAAATTGTGATAATCTACAGCTGTGTCAACTGTTTTACTTCCCAATAAATGATGTAAAACAAAACAATGAAATACAACTTTAGTGTTTTATTATTTTGGGGCAAAAAACAATTGTTGGCCTCAACGTACCCTATCAGACAAAGTACTCCTAAAATTACACAACCATTTTCTGACAGTTCTAAGTGCAAGTTGTAGGCAGCACAGGTTTGATTCCTTTCTCCTATGTCAGTAAAACTTTCTATGTCTTCCCATTACTTGATATTGTCTGTTTTGTGTCTGGCCAAATATGGTCTTTGCCATAAAAACTCAACAACCACCTGACAGTTCTAGGATTAGAAATTAGGAGCCGAAAGTCAGGCATCAATGGCTAACATTTCTCTTAACTAAACATTATTTCTCAGTTGCTAAAATGTTCTACTTGGATACAATTCTAAATAATTTTGTTTTCGTGGATGTGCTTAAACACAATGTAATAGCTCGGGCCTAGAAATTGGACTTTGATCCGCATATTAAATGGTAAGGGTAGATGGAAGAATAAACAGTATTCATCATAATTTGCTGTTAGTGATTTGCTAAAAGCGCGTCATTACTTTTGACTATCTGAATGCCATATCCGAAATTTCCCATTAGAACTCATAGAAAGAAATACAAAAATTAAGTTTCAGAAACTGACAAAAAATGTCAAAGGCTACAGCAAAGAACATATTTGGGTGTTTAATAGTGTTAAAGGAAAATTTTAAAAATAATTGGCCATATAATATACTTTAAATAGACAATACATTCAGATTACCATAAACTTTACCACTTCCTACAGAATGTTTCAAAAAAGATCTTTCCGAAATGAAAGCAAAATTTTTAAGTACCTAA
This sequence comes from Meta bourneti, assembly GCA_933210815.1. Classification (NCBI taxonomy): domain Eukaryota; kingdom Metazoa; phylum Arthropoda; class Arachnida; order Araneae; family Tetragnathidae; genus Meta; species Meta bourneti. Next base: position 82,382,988 of record OW119933.1, read on the forward strand.
TTTCTGACAAAAAAATGAAAAATCCTTAACCTTTGGACGAAAAAAATTAAAAAGTGCCGAATTTGTGACAAATAAGGAAGTATTTCGTGCCAGAAAAAGAAAACCTACTCATGGTGTTGTACTCTTGCACAGGGATGAGATATAACAACTCAAAAGTCAATTTTTAGTTTATGAATGCCCTGTCTTACATATCCTGAAAGATTTTCAAACTAACTTTTCGTGAGGTGTCAAATCTATGGCAAATATGAATCTAGCACTCAGTTTTTCTGGCTTCAATACTTTAAATGATTCACCAGAAAAAACACTTTTAGTTGTAGCACTTTTACAGATGGTGTGCGATTTGCTTTGTTTGAACTCAGTGTAACTGATTTGGTGAAACTTTAAGGAATAACGGCGAAATTTGCTGTCTTTTGAAAATTTCCTCAGATGGGAAAAAATCCAGAATATTTTCACTTGATAGAAGACCAGGAAAATCGAGAAAAGTTAGCAGTCATGCCATTGGTAAACTGAGAAAAACGTGAGTCAGAGTTGATTTTTTAAAATTAAGAACTTAAGAACCTAACATAAAAAATTAGCACTTTTCAGGGTTCTTAGTCTTCAAAATAAAAATAATAAACACTTTAAAGAAATGTACAAACCTTGGCATATCACCCAAAAGTACTTCTTTTAGTGGCCTTTTGTTAATTTTTAATACTTCAAAAAATTCTATATTATTCAAAATAAATTGCTTGTTTTCAAGTTTTATGGCACAAGGGTCATATTTGGCCAATCTGCACCAAACACAAGAGACATCAAATAATAGACATTCACACAAGAAAAGTTTTACTAACACAAAAGAGAGAAATACACCCAGAATAAATTACAGGAACCAAACCTGTGTTAGAAACCCACAAGTTGCTAGTGCAAAGGATAAACCCATGGCAGCCCATGTTCAAATAAAAACATCTTTTATTCTGACTAAAATTCCACTAATTCCTCATTTTCACAACAAATTTTGTTCGATTATTTTCCAGTGTATTAAGGCATATTAAGAAAAACCTAAAAGATCATGGGCATAACCAATAATGAATTTTTTACACATCTACGATTCTGTTTTGCATGGGTTTAACTAAAAATTATAACTTTTGTAAGCTTCTATGAACAATTTCAGGCGATTAACCATTCAATTATGCAGTTGCCATTTATGAAGTTCTAAATTATGTAAATTACATATTATTTTATCTAAAAAAACACAAATATATATAAAAACCCTAAAATAATTCAAAACATCTAAATATTAACTTTAAATAATACTCTTGTTCAACTAAAAATAAAGATCTGGTTACAAAACTCAATTTGCATTTAATGATCAGTGAATATTAGAAGATCTTAATGAACATATTTCAACCACAAGGAAGACTGAAATGAGTATTTAAGCATGATATAATAATAAAATCACATAAAGAATAAGGAATGCTTTGAAGTAAGTTTCTATAAAAATATACAAATCAATACATTTATAAAGCATAATATGAAATAAATCACTACAATGAACAGTATATGATAATATTAATCATATGAAGCTGAATTATTTCAAGTATTTTTAGAAAACATAAGATAAAGTATAATTTTTTAATACCTTACTTTCCATTAAAAATATTTGAAAGCTACATTTCACATTACTTTCAATTTATTGTAGAAATCATTATGAAGTCTAGCTTTTGGTAAAAACACATAATTTTACTTATTGTTCACTGCTTTCAATCAATTTCCTTCATTGAAATTAGATTACTTGAAACATAGTATCAAAGGTTAATTAGTGAAACTGGGTTAACTCTAAATGTCAGGTAAAATTTTATTAAGTTTTAATTTTTACTGAACTCATCATTTCATGGCCGAAAAATCACGATTTGATGGAAAAATTCTTATATAGGTTTGGGATTGTGAGATATAAAGCAGGTTAGGAGTTATGTAAAGAATATTACAAGTTGCTATGGAATTAACTGTTCAGAAAGGCAATAAATATGAAAAGTGACTATCTATTAAACATAAGGCATACATAATAATTCAGGACTGAGTATAAATTTTAGGCTAATAAGCATCGGTTGCAAATAAGAGTAATGCTTTATTTCAATGTGCAAAGTGTAATCACAATTTCATACTAGACAACACTAGGGTCTTACCCTTTGCAGTCATGACATAAAAGTCACATGATATGATGTCCGTTGTGTCATAGCTTAGTGTTATAAATAATTGTCGAAATCTTGATGTGCATTTCAAAAGTTTTTCCAAAAAACACTTGAAGGAAAAAATTGAGTATAAGATTGAAATGAAGCAAAAACAAGCTCCCATTCAATTTGTCTATGACTAGAATAATACCATCATTGATGGTAAGAAAAACTGTTAAATCTTAAAATAGTGTTTTCCCATTTCTGGATTTTTCAATTTCATTCAACAAATAAAAGATAAAACTAAATGAAGGATAAAAACAATGGAAACAGCTTTTCAGTGTACAGAGTATTAAAATTTCATAGAATCAGATGTTAATATGATTATTTGTAGTTTGGGCTATGCTGCCCATAAATCTGCTATTCACCATTAGCAACTATAGAAACTGTGCATTTGCATAGTAGTTGGCAAGTATGTAAATCAAATATCATTCCTCCTTCAAAATGTTTTGAAATTCAATAATGGTCATGAATATACAGACACAAGTACAATAAATTATGAGTATACTGACAAAGTGCAATTCCAATGTATAGAATGAAATAAAAATAGTGCTGGTCTGCATCAAAAAGTTGACCTTTCAGATAATTCACACAACTATATTTTCCGAAAACAAAGAACTAATATTTTAACACAACCATAATACTAAACCAGTTGAAGTTGTATTTTAATAAGAAATAATGCTTAGGAATAAGAAAAAAAAACAACATTCACACATTTAATACGTAAATAGCAGCCCCAGCACCTGGTTTTGTTACGAATAAGGCATCATTAACAGAAATTCCTGGACAATTCTGTGATCTTTCTTCATAAAAATTCTCCTTCATAGTATTCAAAAACTGCTCCAAGTTATTTTTCTTCACCAAAGAAACACAGCATCCTCCCCATCTTTAAAAACACATTTTTATCTTAGAATAGATAAATCAAAATAATATGGAATATAAATATTTTGAAAAAATATTTTTTTTAGTTTGGAGCAGGTAGAAGTGTTTGGCACAGATTGGTTGGATTGTATGAGTATGGGTTGTAAACCCACTGATCTATGGCACCCTGCAGCATGGCCCCTTGCTATATTACATTTAATGACTAATTAACTACATCTATTGGCTAAAATAATCCTTGGAAACATTCAGCTGGTCATGATCCAAACTGGTCAGAGTGCACATTGCCGAACGTTTATGTGTGTGCACCCCTCAGAGTTAAATATAACTTTTGTTTTGATTGTATAGAATTGATTTCTTCCTAATTTAACATTTGATAAATAATTGAACAAAAATATTAGTTTCTAATGAAAAAATATTTACCATAAATTACCTTAACCAATTATGTTTAAAGCAATCCATAATATAAAATTGAATTTACTTTTGTTGTGCCTTTTGAGGTTTGAAAAATATAAAAGAATAAGGAGAAATTTATTGCATTGTATTACAAATAAAATAAATTTATAAAAACATAATTTTTTAAAGATAAATTTTAAATTGACTTCTTTGTTTACATCAATTTTGAAGGGGAAAATGAATATTTCCAACATTTTCAACAGAGGCAAATAACAAATTTTCAAAGAGCTTCAAAATTATAAGGAAATCATGTAACATTTTGCAATTTTAAAACTGATAATTTCATATAGAAATAGGATGGAAGAGAAAATCTGAATTCAGAACAGAAATAAAATTTATTTACCTACCCAGCCCCTGTTAACCTTGATCCAAGAGCTCCACCATCTAAAGCAGTTTTAACTAACTTATCTAGTATAGGATGACTGCATTCATAAAGATCTCTACAGCTAATGTGACTTTCATTCATAAGTTGACCAAGCTTTGCTGAAGCATTGTTATTTTCTTCACAAGTTAGTTTAAACTTTATCACACGAGAAGCTTCTTCAAACACATGGGTAGCTCGATTACATAGCTAAATTTAAAAAAAGAAACACTCACTGAAAGAATTACAACAAAATGAGAATTTAATAAACTAATTCTATATCATATTTGACTTTTTTTAACAAAAATGATAACCAAGGATTATCATATATTTTAGTATTATTTAAGAAATATGAAGAAATAAATAAAATCACAGGAATAATCAATGCAGAATATTTACCTAGGTTGTCCAAAATTTTAAATGACTTATCAAATACACTGTTCTTGAAAATGCAACACCAAACTATAGAGGCATTAAAACCCATTTTTAAACGAAGCAAGGAAGCTCCATGAGCCATAGAATGCAGAAAGAATAATTTAAATTAAAATCCATTTAATACATCTATGTACAAGTTATCTACACAATGAATCAGGGTATTGTGAGCCTCCAGAGGCTTCATGATATTCATGGCAGCTTTCAAAAACGTGTCTGGTTTTTCACTTTTCAGAAAAAAATGTAAATAACACCGGATTCCTTCATAATGGGTGTTAGTTAAAAGCAACAAGCAATCTACATCTAACCCAGTGGCTCTTCATCAATTTGAATAAATCTAAAAATGCATGTTCAATACATAAAATACAAAGAATTATAACTTTTAACTATTTAAACAGTGAAATAAACAAATAATAAATTCCAACAAATACAATCCTAATAATTACACATAACACAATTTTAACTTACAAATTATATAATTGCTACACAGGACATAAGTGTTCCACTACTAGATTTCACTGCATTTTATTTGTCACCACCCAGCTTCCAAATCAGCCTTTTCAACCTATCATCACTAATTAGACCTGTTGTTATCACACTGTTCATTTTAAATTAAGCAGATAGTCTACACAGGGCATGACAATTTAATCAACTTTATTTAAATTAAGTGATTTTTGTTGAAAACAATGATTTAAATCAAGCTTTAAATTTTCTTTTTTCTTACTTGAAGTCAAATAACAATATCGAGAAAACGAAATAACCAGGGACAAAATGCATGTTATTTCATACAAATGAGTTGAAAACTCTTGAAGAATGACTTTTTCTAATTGAAAATAACTGGACTTCCGAAAAAGAGATAATGGTAGTATCGATTGGAATACATGGAGAAATCGTTGGGGAAGTAAAATACCAATTGCTTCATATATAAAGGTGTTTTGGAACTTTCTTTTGTTCATATAAACAATTACTGATATTATTGGCATACTTGCAATATTTATCCCAAAGGGTTTGGGTACCTAGAACTTTGTGCCCCTTCTAATAGTGATCTATTGAGATCGAAACACTGAATATTTGGTTATTCATACTATTCATAATTTTATCTCCTGTTTGAGGGTCCTGTGTACTACCATATAATTTTAAAGGGTTTTAAGAGGTTGATTGGTTTGGGGTTTTATGGCACAAGGACCATATTTGGCCAAGCTGTGCCAAACACAAGACAGACAATGTCAAGTACTTTGAAAAGAAAGGATGGAGAGAAGTAGAGAAAGATTACTTGGGCATCCTGGAGTTTCAAGAGGATTAGGTTCCTAGGGCACGCTGAGTTTAGGTGTTTTATGAAACAATTTTTTGGTCTCATTGGAAATATTTACCTCTCCTGTTTGTTGGGACATGAGGGGTTTGGACTCCTAGGAATTGGCATGTGTCTTGGGATGACAATGGCAGTTGACCAAATATTTCTTTTTTCTCAGTCAAAACATGCAGACATACAAGGCCAGTTTGTACAGTGCTTTCCATTAATTCTGAGTCTTCCTCATAGAAAGGTTGCATGTGCTTGAACTAATGCCCTTTCAAGAGGGAATTTTCTATTTCCGATAAAGGTGTTAACACTGTTTAACATGTTTTCAGTATGTTAAAAAAGTATGGGTGCCCCTCACTTCCTAGCTTATTTAATAAAGCCTTTGGGAAAAAACCAACTGAGCTGAAGAAAGAGCCTCTTAATATTTGAAAAAGCAAAATATTCATCTAGTATTATGCCTATAATTAAGAAAATTCAAGTTTTTTATTTCCTCTTTACAAAAACATAATATTCCAAATATCTCCTTTTGAAAGAGGGAAGTTAATTTAGATTGTACTGTTTATGTAGGAGACAAGATATTCACAAAGTCATCTTACCCCCACAGCTACTTCTGTATTTGTAGAAAGAATATTTTTAACTTAACTTATACTTGAAACAAGTTGGGTAAAAATACAGCCGGAAAATTAAAATTTATTTAACTTTTCTGTTGTAATTTATAAAAATTTTAAACTAAAACTTATAACCCCTTACTAAAACAATTATTTTTAATGTAGTTTTAAGAACAGATTTGTATCATGAAATAGAATTCAAATGACGGAATAAAAGCAACAAGGCCAAATGATAATTTTAAATGTTTTAATCTAAAAAAATTTGCCCTGCTATATTTTCTGAACCCTCATATACATTAATGATTAACATAAATACTAGCCAGAAACTATACTGTCATTAGCATGTCTCATGTCTAACAATTTTAAACAAATAGGGGTAATGGATTAAGATAATAAAAATCTTATTTAAATTTTAAAAAAATCCCGATTTTTTCATACCCTGAGTCTGAGTCATGCGTTCCAAAGTTATTTGACAGAGCCCATTTTTCCTTTCTATAGGTGTTCCAGATCCCTCACAAAGATGCATAGGACCTTCTGTCTATTGTCACCAAGTATGCCCAATTGTACTAGCATTTTGCCCAATGCATGTAGCAATATCACAATGACAAACTGCCTTTTCTCAACCCAACAATTCTTCCTCTCTCAAACTACATCAACTGTTCATAATGTCTCATTCTGTGATATGGCATGTTTATGAATGTACTAGCAGAGCAATACCAGGTTCAATTTGCTGTTTGAGGCCTTTTTTATATCTTATGAGGTCACATGTCAGCCTGTATTGAGACTATTCTATTTGCATACACAAATGATATATTAGCTATATGCATTTGCTTCATAAACTACTGATCAGTCAAATTTCCTCTATCCAACAATTCTTGATATTGCATTTTCAATTACCAGCAGTGTATAATTAACCCATTAGTATAATCATACAAATATAAATAAATATAATCATCCAATGTAAATATTTTCTAGTATTTAGCTTTACTCAACAAATCAATTTAATCTATAGGTGCAAAAATATTACATTTTCTATTATAAATAATGATGAATATGAATGAAACAAATGCCATGCACTTGACTCTACATCATTCACCATATAGTGATAAATATACAATTACAAATGTTTGAATAAAATATTGATAAAAATAAAACTTAATGATCTAGACTTTTAGAATTAAAAATTTTCAGGGTAGGTATTTGAATTAAAGTTGCACAGGAGCAACGCAAAGGGCTATTGGCAATGGTCCAGGATCAGTCCCCAAGGAAAAGATCTGAGGGGACACCTAGTCATTTTTAACCACGGTCACATGATGAGGTCAACACCTGAGCTAGCACTCCACTCCAAATTTCAACACCACGCAAACATGAGGACATTTGAGGCCATGACAGATTTAAAGAGCACCAGTGTACACGATGGTCTTTGGTGGGATTGAGTTTTGAAGTTGCAACCCTCCAGTCGCTAATCCGCTACTCTTCCAAAAGGGCTATTGCGACTGAAAATTTTCAAAATTATAAAATTTTCTCCCTTCAGGTTATAAAATTAAACGGGGCATATGTACCCATATAAGATCATAATGATCTTAATTTTTCACCTTAATATGGAGGTAAAATGTTTAGATCTGTTAAATAGATTATAAAACATTAAAAAATTTCACATTATGGATTAGTGAGGACAATTTAAAGTTCTAAAACCTAGAAAAACTAGTCCTGAAATAAAATAAACAGTAAATATTCTGCACTCTTATTTATAAATTAAAATGTATTAAAATAAGAGGCTCTAAACTCGCAAAATTTTAATATTCATAAGACCAAAAAACCTTGAATCTTAATGTGAACAATGAAGGATGTTTTTACCAATTAGTTCAGCAATGCTGGTTTAATATGATAATTTCAACATTAAGTCACTAAAAACTTACTCTTAAAAAATCTATTTTGTAACTTAGATTCAAATACATGAGCTGGAGAATGAAGCTCTCATAAGTTATGGAAAACACAGTTAAGTTCTACAAAGCCTTTCTTGCAAGTTCAGGATAGTCAGTCATTACTAAGCAGCCCCGGATTCTTAGGTTTGTACCTATTTTGTTCTACACCTCAATTACAAATCTGTTAATATAATTTTGCGATTTGAGATATCCAGAATAAAATATGTAAATCTTATAGCACTTAAAAATACCTAATTCAAGGTTTAGGACCTAAAAAAACCAAAACCGATCTTTTGCACCTAGGACCTAAAAACCACCTTTGAAATTCAAAAAAGACATTTTTCCAGTAATTTTCTCTTCAAATGTATTTTGAATGTTTTTATTCAAAATAAAGCGGTGTGCTAAGTCATTTCTGGTAACCCAAGTATACTTTCTTGCTACAAAGAAACAGCAACAGCAAAATTTCAGTCAGTCAATAATAACTCACAATCCATTTGGGTTTCTATATCATGGTATTTTCATTCAGTTTTAAATATTTGTCTTGGTTAACAATTTGAATAGGAATGTACCTAATATTTCGGAGGGGACTGATTTTAAAGATGCCATTAAGTTCATAAGCCTAGAAGCACAATGCTGGATTCAAGGAGATTAGAATGGAGATGGTATGGTCATTTTTTGATAAGCATGTGAGAAGTGGATATAATGTACCTTTTTTATGTGTAATACTAGGTTATACTTAACTTTGAATTAAGCTTGGAATACATACCCAGATCTTACCCATTACTAAAAATAAATGCTAGACATTATGTGAAGTTTACCATTTATTCTGTGAAAAGCAGAAACGCATGGTCCTTCCAAACAGTTTTATTTTAATTGAACTAAATTACTGTTACTCATTAAAATAAGAAAACTTCAGGACAATAACTAATCTAAGATAAGACATAAACAATTCCATCTACAAGCTTACGATCGTAAACTGATATTTTTGTTAAAACCTATAAAAACCTAATCTAAGATTTTAAAAACATAAAATTCAGGACTTAATCAATACAAATAACCAAATATCAGTTGAACATGTGAAAATTTTAATTTTAATAAAATGTCAGTTGAAAGATCTGACAAAAATCTTGTAGCATAAGAGAGGTTGGTTAATAGCCCATCAGCAAACAAATTCATTATCCATATATGTATCGCACCCTAGCTGCAATACTGCCATAAGTTTAAAAAAAATTTAGCTTTGTGTAGAAAGACTAAATTCACTGGCCTCCAAAAGTTAAGCACACAATGGTAAAATCAACAAAATGCAAAAATAAAGCTTTGATTTACACAAAATTTCACATGAAGGTAGCAAATGTGTTTATGCATTAAAGAAAACAAGAATTATGTACAAAAATGAAAAATATTTAATTTTCGTAAGTTATATGATGGTTGGGGTTATTAACAAAATTATGTTTAAAGCCAAGCAAACCAAACAAAACTTACATTAATAAGGGATGTGACCACCTCGAACCTTCACAAACTTTACAACGATTTTCCATTGAAACATTTTGTCTATTCAGGGGATAGATAATTAATGTGATGCTTTTAAACATCCACATGAAACAAATTAAACTTTCACAAGCACTTTTGATGACAGATTACACCAGTATTGAATGGAATATTTTAAAATTGTATGTTTAAAAGGAAACTCACATTTTAAAAATATAGGATTAAACAAACATTTCATGATTGTGAAAGTATATTTACCTGGAAATTTTCTAAATCAAGAGTGTTTTCACTCAACATCTTTACAAATTCACTATCTGATATTTCAAAAAGAGAACACAACTCAGATCTTTTATAGACCTTTTGTGTAAATGTTTTGGAAAGGATCGGTTTCATATCGCAAACATCTTGCTTCAGTAAAATTGGTATTTCAGCAAGCTTTTGAACATTTTTCCAATCAAACCCATGTTTTTTTGCTAAAACCTAAAATGTAACACAAATAAAATGTAAATATGTTACCCAAACTGGTGCATTATAATATTAGCTTTAATTTCTCATTAATTACTCAAAATTCTCTACAGTAATCTATACTTTTCCGATGAGATATGAGATATCAGTTAATAAATATCATTTACTTAAAGTATTTTATTTCCACATAAATTGAAAATAGTGATAGACCATGATTTACAAAAACTCTATAATTTACTTTGGCTGCTAGTCTGCATTCAACAACACGTATATTAAACTGGGATGATGCTGCCTTGTTCATTGAAACACAACTGTTAGCAATAACAAATACAACATCATCTGGTAATGGCACATCTGATGTTTTCAAAGGATTAAACTCAATCAACTTAGCTGTACCTGTAAACATGCAAAATAATATTTTTCAGAGGAAATATTTTTATATAATACACATGAAATAACTAAAAATAAGTACACTTAATAGGCATTAGGTTATGGAGATACAATTTTATTGTACCTTTAAAATCAATTTATGAAATATTTTTCTAGAAATAGAAGTAGAGTAAATATAGAATAGGATTAACTTATGAGACTTATTGTGGTAATAGTACAGAGATACTACCGGACTCAGCTAAAAATCCAATTGCCTGGTCCATACCACCACCCTCGGTTCCAATAAAACGTTCAGAAACTGCACACAATGCAGCAATTTCAGTTTTACTCGAGAAAATCCTACATTAAAAAAGATAATTTGTTGAAAGAGAAAAGTATATTTAATGGAAAGTCAATATATCTTTAAGCATAATTTAGAATCTTTGCGAAAATAGCACTTTTCAAAATTTTGATTGTGCAAAATAATTTCAAAAGCATCCTTGTAAACATTAGATAAAGACAGGGAAATATTCATATATCTGAATTCGATTTCATATAAAACAGGATATGAAATAATCAGATTTTCATGATTTAAATTAATTCGTTGTCTTTGTAAATTCAAACCTGCTATGCAACTTATTAGTGCAGTCTAACTTATTTTTCTGCATTTGTGTAACCTAACTTATTTCAATAGTAAATCAAGTCAATTATATTTCCACAGATGAAATGTAGCTACAGTAGTAAGCAACTGTTTATGGGTTTAAAAAGACTATTGCCTGCTGCTACACAATCACCAGAATCTTGAGTTTCCACCATTTCCAGAGATATCTGGGTGAGTAAATCAAATGTTTTATAGTCATGCATAAAAATGCAGGTTAGTGACTTTTGGCACCTTTCACTAGAGTTAAGAGGTTGCTGGTTTTTCCAAGTAAAGAAAACATGCCAAAAAGTTTTATATGCTAAAAAACCTAGCTCAATGTAGGCAGTTCCTTGACCCAGCTTGCTTTCTGAATAGTATTGTCAGTATACTTTAAGTAGAGTATTACTCCTGGTTGTTTACTTGAATTTTGATGAGAAATTTATTTTTTATTTTGAAACACTCTATGTACTTCTGAGTTGGGTTTAAAATAAAAAAAAATGAAATTTGTTTTAAATAAAGCAAATGGTTTATATTCACATGAATTTAAAGTTATAACATTTGTAAGCAAATTAAAACTAAGACAACTTTTTGGAAATTTTTAGTTTTGCTAAAATGACCGTTAAAGTACCGAATTATTGTTTCATTTTTAAATCACACACCCATGTAATAATGAAAATTTCTTGCATTAATGCAAACAATGCTCATAAGTATACATGCTTAATTTTCAGAAGACCATGCTACAGAAATATATTTCTTAGAGTATTAAAATAAAAGCTTTACTCATGTATATTACATACTATGAAATAAATGTAAATTTAGAGAATACAGAATAATAGTAAAACTGAATTTAATTTTTTTCAAATTTAAAAGAATTTTTCTTTTAAAAGCATTTTTCTAACTATTTTAAATTTGGAAATGAAGGTCATAAAGGAGTAGAACAGTATAATTTTTAAATATTTCTAATTATGTATTCTTTCAAGCAGGCTACAAATTACAATCTTATTGCTTTCAGTTAACAGATTTTGTATACATAATACGAATTACAAAACACTCAATTTAATAAAGAGCTAAACTTATTCATCCACAAACTGAATTTTCTACTGAGCATTTGGGTTTCTTACTGTTCTAGATTAATCTTGGTAGCTTTTAAAACATTTTAATTTGAAGTAAGCAAAGTAGCAAAAACCAGTGCATTAAGAAACAACTTTTATAGAAAAATAGATAAAATATGCAATATCCTCTTCCATATACTTAATATCAAAATTAGCTTTGTTTATTCATGAATGCCAAATTTTCAACAAAATAAGCAGTTCTTTATTCATGCATTTATTATTTATTAGGTTCAGAGGTGACAGCCCAATGTTTATACTACGGAAGGTTATTTTTATTGCATGGGGATACAAAGACAAATCTAATGGCAAAAAAAGGGATTACTAGGAAACTTTTGGTAATGCCCATTTGAATGGGGATGCTTTCTGCCCTTTCTACTCCTCTGATGCAACAGTTCAACTTCTCTGGAGAAAAATATCAACTATAACCTCCTTGAAAAATACAAATTTCTGTACAGTATATTTCTGTCAAATCCTGACATTAAAGAATATTTGCCTGCCCATTTACCGAGATCATTATACGAAATACCCTATTTGGAAAGCAGAACTTTCTTTGTATTTAAATTTTTTTAAATTTATAGCATAATCACAATTGCTCACAATTAATGAGATAAAACATTTTTAAAGACATATTTTTACAAGTTACTTGAAAAATCAACCTATTTCCAATCATGAAGATCAAATAGTTTATGAAGCCTGGACATTGTTTTTGAGTCTCAAATTTTAAAAAAATTTTATCACGACAAAAACTATAATTTTTTATTGTTTCATTCCTTGGTACATTTTCATGTGTTTTATTCTTGTTTGTCTGTTTTTGCATTGTACTGTCTTTCTGTTATATTTATTGCTTCTTTCCCACTGTCATAAATTAAATTGGCCCCAAACATGTCCCCATATGCATAGACCAAGCCTTTGCTGATAAACAAATTTGTGATTTTCCACTCTTCAGGCAAACGAAAAATGAAGGCCTTTTTCAAGGCAATATTGATTGATATGATTAAGAAACAATGAAATGAAATACCTGCTGTACAAAAGTTGAGGAACAAAATGTTTTACAGACATTTTGGAAAATAAGAATGCAAAACACAACAGAAGTCTACTAATGAATAAAAAACAATTGATGACAGCTATTCTTTTGTAAAACTAATAGGTACTTCAACTTTGAACAGTTGAGTCCTGGCAAATTGTTCCTTAAATGTGTTGATTTCTGAAGTCTTAGTAGATTGTATTGAAGTAGTTACATTGAAACTGTCTTAAATATTAAAAAACGGTGTCTCAAAGGAATCGTTTCCTTGATTCTTTTAAAAAGCAAGCAGTTGGCCGAATGGAAATGGGCCTGTCATTAGCTGAACCAAGACAGTTGTTAAATGTTAGTTATCAGGGGTACCCATAAATAATGTAGTTTTTTATCGTACGATGTAAATTTAGTATATTATTTTTAAAAGCAGCATTTAATCAACTATAATTTTCAATGATTTCCCCCATCTGATAATCAAGTTTTCGATCCCAGCTTTAAAAAAGTCTGGGGTTTTGGAGTCAAAATATTCAACTAATGCGTTTTTAACCTCTTCATAAAAATTGAATTTTTTCCCATCAAGGAAGTGCTGTAAGGATCCGAAAAGATGATAATCAGATAGGGAAAGGTCAGGTGAGTATGAAGGATGGGGAGAACTTCCCATTCAAGTCCCTAATTTTTTGTTGAGTGATCCTCACAACATGTGGTCTTGTGTTATCATTTTGGAGGATAGCACCTTTCCTGTTGATCAAAATAGGATGTTTTCCTGCAATGCTGCTTTCAATCGGTCAAGTTGACCACAATAAATGTCTGCAGTAACAGTTTCTCCAACATTAAGTAGCCCAAAGTGAACCACACCATGAATGTTCCACCAAACACATAGGAGAATCTTGCTTCCATAGATATTGTGCTTTGGAATTTTTCTCAGTGGTTCTCCAGTGCAAAGCCAATGTTTTTTCATCACTGGGTTAGAGAACCCATTTCTTGTATCCTATTATGATACGGTCAAAAAGTTTCTTTTTTATGGCAGTTCATGCGCAAGTTGTATATGAAGGACCTTTGCAATTTGTTGTCATCACTGAGCATATGGGATACCCAATACTGGTATGTTGAAACTTCCCAATGGATTTCAAGTGGCATTGAACTGTTGACCAAGATTTATCCTTTCTGAAATGTCCTCAATTATTCAGTGAGGATCTTCCACAATAGCCCTAAAAGCATCTTCATCAAATTGAGCTGTACGACTACTTCTTGGGGCATCTTCAAGGTCAAAGATGCTGCTACAAAATCTGCTGAACCATCGTTGGCACTTGCAAATGTCTAAACAATTTGCATACATTGCATTGATATTCATAGTTGCCGCAGTTGCATTATGACAGCAATTAAACTGAAAGAGCAAACACTGCCTAATATGAGCTTCTCCAGGCTTACTGTTATTCAATTCGTAAAGGATATTTGACTCTAAAAAACCTCATCTAAATAATCTCTCAAAAATACATTCCTGAAAGGAAAACACATTCAAGTTTTTATCAACATATCTCCCCTTTTGATAGTAATCGAGTTCCTATACTTTACTCTTAACACATTGCTGACTAGCAATTTCATGCAAAAACTAATGTCTTCGGCTATTAAATTGAATATCAAAATGCATAAATCAAAATAAATTTCTATAATTTTATTTGTGGATTATGTATGTAGATGAAACTTGGTACATATCTTATGCCTTTTAATGCTTTTATCAAGTATCAGACTGCTTTCTTAAACAGCATACTCTATCTACACACTTTTTACACTTGTGGATACTGTTTTTCTAAGACATGATAATTTAGTTTTCCTGAGTTTGAAAGGTGAACATCAGAGGTGCCAGGTTCTATATTCAGCATTCATTCTCTTGACAAATGCAGTTAGACCAAGTGTCAATATATGCTTCACGAAATGTTCTTCCTTATTAAAAATATGAAATGTGTTGCTTTAAAAAACTAAAATCATGATTAAAATGTGAAGAATCTAAAAAATATTATAATTTAAAAAATACAATCAAAAATACTTATAATGAAAACCTACAGTTTATTAAGCTAATGCACATGCAAACTTGAATCAATTATTAACCGTTCAACACATCAACACATAGAAAACAAATTTACTTGTAACAGGTCAGCAATGTGTTAAAAATAGATGCATGAACTAGAAGCACCACTTAAAATATAAAAACTTAATTTAAGTGAAGTTTTGTTACCTGTTGGCAAAACATGTAGCTAATGCACTTGCACATACTAAAGCACTGGAGCTTGAAAGGCCAGAGGATGGTGGCACTGTACCTTTCACAAGAACATCTAAACTTTTTTCTTTCAGTTCAAATTTTTCTGCAACACCTCTATATCCACAAATAAAATAATGATACCATTTAGGTGAGGATTTATCAATAGATAAATCATGAACTAATGAAGAAAAATTCTTGTAATTCTTTGAATCAAGGTTCCTCAAATTTAGAGTGTCACCTTGATTTACTCGTACAGCCATAATAATATCTTGTTCAATGGCCATAGGTAGCACAGAAAATCCACAGTAATCTATATGCTCACCAATCAGATTGACCCTACCTGGAACTCTAACAAAAAAGCTTGGAAAGGAACCATAACAAGATTCAAAGTATCTTCCTATTTCCAGACATATTTCTTTCTGATCACTGTCCTCCAAAGATATAACAGGTGGGCTATCCATGTTATAATCTGGAAGAAAAAAAGAGGAAATGAATTGAGGGAAAAACCAAGTCTGCAGCATCGTTTTGCAAGCAGAGAAAATATTACTCTTGTTTGTGTTAAACTATTGACTTCCTGAATTTAAGTGGCTTTTGAATAATTTCCAATTGCTGAGCATTTTAGCAGTTGAACACATTTATGTAAAACATGCCGTGGCTTTAAATTACTGTTGTACCTGTTTTTAATGCATCCCTACAACTAGCTATACTAAAATTTGAAGGTAAATGGAAATCCAATATAAACTATTAATGCTAAAATTTTATATGTTAATGCAATTAACTCATTCAAGGATGAAAAGTTCAGAATTGTCTACCCAAAAGGATAGATATGAACTAAAATTCGTTACAAAAACAACTAAGCTACAGAATTTAATATGCACATTGTGTACTATAGGAATCCACATGTTTTTTATTTCAACCCATTTTTAATGCTTTACTAACTTTTTGAACTTTTCAGTGTTTTTATAACACTAAACAAATATTGAAACATTACTTTGAATCAATTGTTAAAGTATTATAATTCAGAATTAAAGATGTTTAGATTATACAAAACAAACTTTAGAGTACTCAATCATATTTCAGTACTATTCATTAATATTTAAGATTATCGTTTGAAAAATATATTTAAAAAATAAAAATATTTAGCATTTTTGACTTCAGAGAAAGAAACTTTATCTTGCAACTTTTTTAATGCATTGATTCTAAGGGAGTTAACTCTAATAAATGGAACATTTTTTATTTAAAAGCTCCAAGTCCAAAGATTTTTGAAATACAGTGAAACCTTGAAAATCCTGCATTTTTTTCAGATATTTCGGGATTTTAATTATTTTATTTGTTAGACATTTAAAATTGTTTATTTTTTCTTCAAGTTTTTACATTTTTTATGAACAAATATCTTTCAACACAAGTTCTTTTGTTTCACTCTGGTGCATACAAGTTGTCTTTCACAGCAGATGGCAAACGCTTTCCATAAAACATCTCAAAATTGAATTTCTGTACTCTCTCACACAGAATACAAATCAATCCCTCAAACTCTCAATGCAAAAAAAGTTGTCCCTGGGAAGACTCGAAAGAAAAATTAACAATTCTTACGTGTGCAAATGCTGCTGAGATAAGTGAAAATTTTTCATAAGCACGAAAAGCGTACATCCACATGCCTTTATAGGTGTGAAAGTGTTCCCTGTTTTTTCAAAGTCAACCATGTGTGGATGACATCTGATACAATGAGAGTTTGATTTTTACACATGCTTCACAAAGAAGCACGAAAGCACTGTGACTACACAACTTCAAAATAATTTTGCTTTGAGATAACTGCAGCATGCCTGCAATCATTGATGAAAGATAAAGTATAGGTTCTATTTTTACACTTAAATTGTACATCAATCATACTGCTGATGAACCAAGGATTTTAAAGTATGTAAAATGTCATTATAAAACTGTTTATGAAATGACTTCTAGATGCATACAATGATGGTATTGGCGTCTGGTCGTTTAAGAAAGCCATTAATACTAAAGATGCAATATGGGCAATAGTGATTGTGGAATAAAATTTAGCACTCCACTTTAGTTAATATCTAGCATAATTTATGACAGCATGAATGTTCGATGCAAGCAATGATTTTGATTGTACTGGGTTTATTGTTGCATGACAAAGTTTTGAGAGTGGAGAAAACTTTTAGAACATACAAAATCTTCTACACTGCTCGGAAATTTCAGGAAGACAATCTTCAGGAATATTCGAGTGTTGATGAGAATATGCCATTTCATTTAACTGCCATACATCATTTAACTGATTCAGAAATTGCTTCCATAGTTTCAAACAATAGCAAAGCAGATGAAGAGCAATTGATAAGACTCAATGTAGGACTTATGTGTTTAACTGCCTACATTAGTTATTATGGCGAGTGACACAATATCACTAAGAATGCATCCCAATGATTTTACCTATGGAAGAATTTTAGGGAAATTGGAAGGATGTTCAAAGCAAGATGTAACCAATGAGTTCAGAGTGAGGCAAAGCATAATCGCAAGGCTGTAGAAACAATTTTCTGAAAGTGGAACTGCTGCCAGATGGTATAGCAGTGTGGTTGACAACCCAGCAGAAGATCGTTATATGACAGAAATGCAGAAACGATGTCACAGCATAACTGCTAGAAGGTTAGTATGAGAGCTTCAGGCACAAGTATGAGGACCATAATATTACACTAGACCTTGTCCAAGCGATTGAACCATGTTGGTTTGCATGCCTGCAAACCAGTATGTTGTGTTCGTTTGACTACATCACATAAAGCACATAGGTTTCAATGGTATTATGAACATGTCAACTGGACTGACGAGCAATGGGTTAATGTCCTGGTCACGGACTAAAGTAGATTTTGTTCTCCATCCAATTCGAGGTGCCAATACATTTGTCTTGAACCTTGCACTGCCTATTCTTCCAACATCCTCATAGTAGACCATAACAGAGGTAGTGCAGTGATGGTCTGGGCCGGTATCATTATGAATGGATGTACCGAGCTTTATGTGTTAGAAATGGAACCATGAATGCTCAGCTGTATTGTCAGAATGTTATTATTCCTCATGTACGCAATTTTTGTGGTGCTCTTGGAAATTCCTTCATTATTATGGATGATAATGCCCATCCATCAGTCTGTGTTGATGAACTACTGAACTCTGAAGTAGACCGAATGGAGTGGCCAGAGTATTGCCCTGACCTCCAGCACATAGAACATGTATGAGTTGCTTTTAGGAGACACATGACAGTACAAAATCCCCCACAGCATACAAAAAAGTCTGGTTATTGTGCTGAAACAGGAATGGCGAAAAATAACTCAAGATTTACTAGACTATCTTGTGAAGAGTATGTACAACTGATACCATTCATGCATTACAGTGAGGGGTGGACATGTACCCTATTAAATTTTGACAGGGGACAGTATTCGAAAAGTCATGGACATTTTATTTCTGCTTCGCCAAACAAAAATGGTACATTTTGTAGCATGTATTATAGGTACATTCATGTTTGTTTCCTTATGTGTAAATCTCAGTGAAGTCTATCTGTATTTCTAATTATATTTATCATCGTCCTCCTTTCAAAATCTTGTTTTTCTCTAAAAATATAACTGACCCTTAATTTATGGACACCAGTGTATAACATGCGATGAGGACAGGATTACGGATGCTGCATTATTTTTGAAGGTAGGTAGGTATTTCAATTAACGTTGCACTGGAGCAATACAAGGAGCTATTGGTGACAGTCCAGGATCAAATCCGAAGGGAAAGATCCAAGAACACCACCACGTAATTTTGAACCACTGTCACATGATGAGGTCACACATGAGCTGGCACCCCACTCTCCAAACTTCCAAACCACACCAACGTGGTCAAATATGAGGCCACAACAGATTTAACGGACACGAGCCCCTTTGTACACGACGGTCTTTGGTTGGATTCAAACTCGCAACTGTCTGGTTGCTAATCCGATACTCTTCCAACTGGGTTCCTGCGGCCACATTATTTTTGAAAATTTTGCAATGATTTAATTTTGAAATGATATCAGATGTCTGCAGCGAGATGGTACTATAGAATCAATTTCGGAATTTGATGCGTAGTAGGATCTGTATGCTAATCAAGACTCACCCAAGGCAGAATCATAACATAATAGAAAGGCTCAAGGAAACACATCTCCTGCTGAGCCACATGATCCGAGTTACTAAGTCAAATTTGGACTGCATCCAGTACTCCCGTACCTGTTCATACAGTTTAAGCTGATAAATAGTCCATCCAAGATCAGACTTTGTAACTTGGAGGAAGGGGTGTTATATGAATTATTTTTCCTATGCATGTGCAAACTGCTATTAGTGTTGTATCTCAATTTGATACCTACTACTGCACATACAAGCTGCTACGACTATAATCAGTTACCTATATACTCATGAAAGCATTTTAAATTATTCTTTAACTACAACTATAACATTGAAAGAGAAGTACTCACATTTTCGACGCAGAGAAAAATAGTTTTTCGATTGAGTTACTCGTTTGTATATTTTTGAGTGATCTGTCTATACTTCATATAAAATTAAATTATGATTGGTTGTTTTTGGAGTGTTATGGCGCAAGGGCCATATTTGGCCAAGCTGTGCCAACTACAAGACAGACAACACAATGATGGAGGAAGAAAAAGCAAAAGAGCAGAAGGGTAAAAATGAAAGGAAGACATCACTCAGGTACCCCACAGTTGTGATGCTCATACATATCTAAAGATGATGTGCACAAGGGCAATTAATTATGCAAGTGTTAAATAAACATACTATGATAATAGTAAGAATGACTCGAAAAATTGCCAATGTGAAGACTAATTAGTATAAAGGCGAACTGCCTAGATGCTGATGATGGTAGGAAAGAGATGGTCCGGTGGATATTATGAAACTTGTTGCTCTGTTTACTCGACTTGGGAAAAAATTAGAAAAATTGTGGTAAGGGTAGTTCAAATTGAGATTTCTTTCAAAAGTTCAAAACTTTGTAAAATCCTGATTAGCCCCTTTCCATAATTTAAAGGAAAATTTCAATAGGACTGGGATTGAACATAATCAATTTGAAAAGACTGTAATTTTTTTCTAAAAACCCTTAATATTAGTTTGAAATATTTAACCATATCTGCGGACTTATTTCACCAAATGATTGATAATCGTACCAGAGGACTGCAAAAGTAACCCTATTGTCCACTGCTTTCATAAGCTTGGATGCAGTTGGTGTTTGATTTAGCAATACTTCATGGCAAAATGACACCAAATGCATACATCTGAAATTTTTTAACTTGATTTTACATATTAATTTATGAAAATTTTTCTTACGTAATTTTTGACTTAGAATAGATTTTTCAGAATATCTGAAGAAAAGTAAAACAGATTTCATAAGGCAGCTTATTTTATGTATACCTCTAAAAGAAAATAAAAGTACAGTATGTGAAAGATTGGGGGTATAAATGGAATTTCTCCAAAACAGGAAAGAAAACAAACATCCATACCCCTGATTGGGATTCGAACTTTCAGCCTGCTTTTACCAATTCAACACGAGAAAGTCACATTCTGAAACATCGTTGTACATTTTATACTTCAAAAACATTTTTAGTAATTCTGAAATGAAGTTTGATTTGATAATTTAAATATCGTTCACAAAACAAAATGTAAGATTTGGTGATGAGTTCTTGCTGTAAAAAATTGAAGCACTATTTTGTTGCCCTGGTTACATCTTCATCATGTAATTATTGAAATTGTAAGTTAAGAATATTTTACATCACGATCCAAGAACATTTTCACATTAAGGATCGTATTAAATTTTGAACAGATTCAGCCAAAATTCAGGATTTCGAAACCACGAATGGCGATGTTTTATCTGTAGTTGACAATCTCGATTACCTGTGTAAAATGTGAATTTTTTTGCACACAAAAATGATTTTCCAAGATACATCAAAACGTCTTTCAATTTTAGACATTGTGGAAAAAAGTAAAACAGCTTTATTTCCCTTACCTACAACAAATGTAAAAGTTTCGTTAATTTAACTTACACGTTGACAAATCGAATGGAAAACAATAAGGTTTGTTTGATAACAATTTATGTAGAGGGTTTTGATTTAAACAGATAACCGGGGCCCGGCTTGAAAGATTAGAAACTTCATTCCTGCTTGATAGTCGTGCTATCTGAAAAAATTTGGTAGGTAGGAAGTTGAATTAACGTCACACTGAAGCAACGAAACGGGTTATTGGTAATGGTCCAGAATCAATGGCGAAGCGATAGATAGGAGGACAAGACCTCATAATTCTGAACCGCAGTTGAATGACGAGTTCATACTTCGGATCTTTCCCTTCGGGATTAATCCTGGACATTGTCAATAGACTGTTGTATTGCTCTAGTGTGACGTTAATTAAATACCTACCTTAGAAAAATGCATACACAAAAACAGAACCTCACTAAGAAATTACTTTTTCAAATCTAAAGTTTAATAGAAAAACATACAAAGTTGAAAAACACAGCCCTTCCGATCGCCAATAGCCCTCGTGTTGCTCCAGTGTGATGTTTATTAACTACCTACCTATCACTTCCGGGATTCTCATAATACAAAATAGGTAAGTAGGTAGTTAATTAACGACATACTGGAGCAACACAATGGACAAAAACGAAGATCCAAGGACAACGCCTCGTAATTTGAACCATGGTCAGATGACGAGAACAACACCTGAGCAGACACCCCACACTCCAAACTTCCACACCACACCAACGTGAGGTCATTTGAGGCCACGACAGATTTAACGGCACCAGCCCCTGTGTACATGGCTGTCTTTGGCAGGACCGAGTTTCCAACTCGCAACCCTCCGGTTGCTAATCCGTTCCTCTTCCCAACTGGTCTACCTCGGCCCTGCACAAAACAGGTAGGTAGGTATTCCTCGAGCTGGAGGAATACAACGGGCTATTGGAGACGGTCCGGGATGAATCCCGAAGCGAAAGATCCGAATACTACACAAAACAGGAAATCATGAAAGAATAACAAAATATAAAAAGAAAACCAACACAAAATTGAATGAAGCGAATAATATCTTTTTCCCAGAAAAGAGTGTCGACCGCGGTAGCCCCGTTGGAAGAGTGGAGGATAAGCAAACGGAGGGATGCGAGTTCGAAACTCGATCTAACCAAAGACCTTCGTGTATGCGAGGGCTGGTTCACGCGATATAGTTGTAGATTGGCGATTTAAACTTTTGTGTACCTACTCTATAGAAATGCGCATTCACACACTTACCTTGTCATAAGATGTTATATCGCCAAACGAGGCGGTGAGATGCCAAATCGGCCAACCAAGGCAATTTTTCAAAGCAGCACGTGACTACTAGTCGACATGTTGGTCACACTTATTGAAGTTCCTCTCAATTGCTATGCCGTCTCCTTTTTTTACGTCTATGGACGGCACTCGTCTCATTCGCATCACGCTTGGATATATGGTTCACGATGAGTAGTTGAATTGCCAATGCGATGCTAATCACTTTCAATAACTGTCTGAAGCCCTGTGTGATAACAGACAATGATCCTATTCTCTACCACAGCTTCACTATTAGTTGCTGCTCAGCCTCATTTCAATAAACTGCCGTCTACACTCGCACTCGGCTAATGAAAGTAAAATAAGACAATCTAAGATCGCAATTTTCCATTGCTTGACCACGCATACGGAAGTACACCCGTGAACTTCATACAGTTCTCACTGTCTCACTTTCAATTACTGGTTACAACGCTTTTAAATTCTAGAGGGAGAGGATTGAGGTAAATTAAGCCACTACTACAAAAATCAACTTACAATAGAATAGTATATAAATTAGTGTAACCAAACTCCACTACTAAATTCTGTATTTTATCCTATTTATGTATATTCCCTTTTTACAGTGCATTTAGAGACACTTCCTTTAACTTCCCTCTCTTATAGAAATTTTAAATGTATTAAATTGTCTTATTAATTATGATGTGGAGGTAAGCAGTCATCTGCCAAGTACTCCGTAATTGATAGGTCCGTTCCTTTCCATTAAGTACTTTTTGGTAGACAAAATTGCACCGCCTTCCTCACGTCTTGCTAAAAAGGAAAACACAAAACCGATGGATAAACTTTACAAATTTATTTTTAAACTAGCAAACTTACCCGACCTCACTCGGGTTGAATTGCTTAACTACTCATATAACTGATTAACTGATTGACAGCCACCAGAATAATCACTTTCCTCTTTCGTAGAAAAATGCCAAATCATTTAAGTATGAGTAAAATAATTTTTTAACACCTCTTTTCGACATTTTCCTAATTTCTACAACATACTTTGGACACAAATCCTATACATACATATCCATCCATGTAATACATTTCACATATATCGCACCCCTACTATAGGTAGTCGTGGAAAAAAACCGAACCACCCTCTTTATTTCGAGCACTATTTATAGTAGAGCAAATTCAAACATATCATTCAATAGGGAATAACGTCCTCTACAAATTCAAATGCAAAAAATGCATAAAAGAACGTCTTTATATCAAATTTTGCACAAACGAAATTTCCAATGGAAACACCCTGTTTTAATGCTTTAATCAGATTCTGCATCGTTAAATTAGTCTAAATATGAAATTTCATGACTTTACTATCTTTATATCCGAGGATATTCAATATTAAAGTTACTGTCAATTTCAGGGATCATCTCCACATTTAAAATCGCTATTCGTAGATCAAGATTAATTGTAGTTATAACTACCTTAATTTCAAATTTGAACACTATTTCAAACGTATTTGCCAGAGCGTAGAAACGATCCGAGAATTATCATATTTGTTATGCAAGTGCAAACGATCCGAGAATTATTATATTTATGTATTATATTATAAGCTCAGACGATAATATTGCGAATTGTAACCATGATTAAAATGTGATAAAAGGATTTTGGAATTGAAAACAATTCAAAACAAAGAAAGTGTTGATTGATGTTCAGTATAATTTTGTATAGTCTTCAGTGTTCTTAATAAAATTAACTTTTTTAATTAGCTTTCGCTTCTATGTATTGTAGTGATTCTCTGGGTAGCGTGGTAGATTCAAATCTACAGAGAACAGTCTGGCTTAAATAACAAACGATAATTTTATTTAAAACAATTTCTTGACTATATTAGAATCTATTTACACGACACTTTCACGAATTTCTATGCCTCTGCTAACTGGATGCGACAGGGTGTCGAAATCTCAGGACGTACGAAAGTCTCTGAGTTGGAGAAAGGTATCTCAACAGTCTCTAGATGAAACTCTACTCGTCGGGTGACGATTTCACAAGATCAGCACTGGATCCTCACTGGACGACGGGACAAGGCAGGTTCACTGCCGGACGAGAAGTCGGTACCGAACTCTCCGCAGGTCGTCGGTTCGGCACAATCAGGGATCGGCTCCACTGGGGTCGTCGGGTCAGTACAAGACAGCACGGCTCCGCTGGGGTCGTCGGATCGGCACAAGACAGGCACGGCTCCGCTGGGGTCGCTGGTTCAAGTCTCGAACGAGAAATAAGCAGGAACTCGAGATAGGCAGCCTACGCCAGGCTACAAGAACGCGTCCTCTCAGGGTGAGAGAACCGTCTTCCAAATTATTAAGAGCTCCTTAATGGGGTTGACCGCTCAAAGGGTCACTGAGCTAAGACGCTAGCTCGGGAAACAAACAAGACTCGAAATGGGCAGCCTACGCCGGCTACAAGAACGCGTCCTCTCAGGTTGAGAGAACCGTCTTCAAAAAATATATTTTCTCCCTAAGGAGTGACCGCTCAAAGGGTCGCTGAGTTAAGCTGATCGATCGAGATCACAAGCAAGAACTGACGATTCGACTCCCTGCTTTTCCTTTTGAAACCTCCCAGCCTTTGTTCGCTGGTGGTTCTCGATTCGTTCGTTCTTGATTGGTTCCTACTTTTAATTGGTTCGTTTTTACTTTGCTCATTTTTGAGGTTGCTGATTCGGTAGAGACTCTCTGACGTAAAATGGGATCAGCTGCTTAGCGCAGGTGGCTTGATTACCTAGCAGGTGGACTTAATCACCTGGCAGGTGCACTCCTAAACACCTGGGCTCTTTCCGGAACGAATCCCCTTTTGTCCTCTTCGATCCAAGTCCCGACCGTCTGGCGCCAGAGAGATGGACATGTATTGTCCGGCTCTTTTACGACCTGTCGGCGAGTTTGCCTTTGGGAGGGATAATTGAGGGGTCCATGAATGAATCCTCACAGTATGCAACCAAAAAGCCTACCTACAATTATTTAATACAATGGAACTGATATTCCGATCATCCAAAAAGTAAATAGAGTGAGTCATTCAATTGATCATTTATTAGTAGAGTTCATCTGTACGACACATGAAGGTAATGTATTTTAGATTAAAAACATAAATGAAATTTCCAACATTTCTCATGTTTGTTAGACGTTTTTTAAACTTTTGGTTGCCTCTTAAAATCGTCATAATGAGGAAAATTTAATGTAACGCAAAAAATAATAATTGGAATAAGATGAAATTTTGCATGGTCATATTAGAAGTCTGTCTGAATCGATTCCCATCAAAATATAATGAAGTTCCAATTCATAATTTTTTCAAACATTAATTTAATAATTATTATTACATTCTAAAAACTATTTTTAAAATAAAATATTAGGTGGATTTTGTTTGGGTTGCTTAAAAGTAACATGGTACATAATATCAGCGCTATAGAAATATAATTTAGGAAGATGTCCATAAAAGTCTGAGAAACTGATTTAACATTAGGCGCTCCAATCTTTCTGTACTCATAACTTTGAAACGGTAAGACCTAATGACATGAAATTTGGTATCAGAAGTTAAATTTTGATATAGATCTGAAATTGTGTGCCGAAATAGGGGTTTTCCATTGGAAATTATGAAGTTGGTGCTCAGTTTGATATGAAGACGGCGCCTTATGTAAATTTTATGTATTTGAATTTATAGAAGACGTTAGTTCCTGTCGAACCCATCTTTGAATTTTCTCTACTGTTAAAATTGTTTGAATGAAGAGGGGTGGTTCGTTTTTTATACGCGACTGTACAAACTGACGAAAGGGGACAGACATTAAGGTAACTAACTACTACAAAAGACAATTTTGCGGGAAGATTAGGAATTCCCTTTCTTAAGTTCTTTTCCTGTAAAAATGCTCAACTCAATTCGTAAAAATGGAGAATACTCTTGCACTCACAGTTTACCTACCAATATTTTTGTTGACTTGTGACATTCTTAAACCAAGGGGCTTGCAACTTTTTCGAACTTCATCCTTAAGGGAAAGGCGACACATTAATTTGATAAGATATTTATCACTAAATTTGCTTTAAAAGCAAAAGCGTATTTTCTTGAAAATTCCGTTTTGTTGCACGTGTATAGTAAAAGAACTTGTTTTAAAGTTGAATATCTTCAGCACTACAAAGCAAAGGTAACCTATTACCAATTTTTAAAAATGGCAAATCGATTTGACAGTGTTTCTTCTAAAGAAAATCATTGTTTTAAACAAACTTTCCTTGTATAAGTAGCTTAAATATAGCTTCAATTCGTAAAATAAGCCATCTTGATCTTCTGTTACCATGACAAAGAATTTGTAATGCTTCAAAAAAGTAATAGCTCGGATTTTTTAAACACGTTCTTTCAGTAATGGCAAAATTCCACTTAAAATTTGCTTTATTCTAACTTACATACCTCTTTAAATATAATACTTTGTGGTGTTGCGTGTGATGAAAAGGAAATGCAATTTATTAAAATAATAAATATTTAAAACAGAAAATTAAAAATTAGACAAAATTTAAAAATACGAAATTAATTCCAGCGAAAGAAACAGAAAATACAACTGCACGTGCAAACTAATAACACGAGTTTCCGTTTCATTGCAAAATATCGTCTGTCTCAAATATTCGGAAAAAGTTTATATTTAACAAAGAAAATAAATAAGGCTCAAAATGCAGATGTATTAGAATTTAAATTCCGCAAAAATAGTTTTTGGAAAAATAATTGATTTTTCAGCAGTACTGGTAAAACAATTCAAGTAATTGCATGCTCAATATACCTTCCAGCTACTCAAAAACTTCCAAATTATAGTTGATTTAATTTGTTACTCAGATGTTTTAGCGTGAAACTTGCCTAAATATGTAAGCAAAGGAATTTTAAATAGTGTATTCACTAAACTAAAATATGATTTATCAAGCTTAGAACATTGCATTATAATGTGTTGAATAAATTTTATGTGATACTTGTACAAACACAGACACAAAATCGAACATAGAACGGGAAGACGGACAAACCAAGTTCAGTCACTAAATAAAAGTACTTACACAGTATGCAAAACTTCATGACAGTATATTTAAGAGTTTGGACGTAGTACGGGCACACACAACATACAGACAGACACCAAACGCACAAGAGACACATTTTGCATAAGGGCCCAAAATGGATAGAAAACTTGAAACGGGTCGAAAATATTCAATGTACAAACACTCCAATTTTACTTATATAGATGTGGTAAAATATTTTTAAATCAATCGCTTCTTCTCAATTGTGCCTGCGATGCACCCAGATCTTTTTCAATTCAATGTAGTCTTTTTACGAGGGCTGGTTGGGATTTTATGACGCACGGGCCATGTTTGGCCACGATGCGCCAGACACAAGAAATACATTAATAGGCATACACACACAAGGAAAGTTTAACTGACACAGAAGAGAGAAGCACCCACGGAGGAATCGAACCAGCACCGCCTACAACTCTTTGCTAGCGCAGTGGGCATACCCACTGAGCCACGACAGCCCTTTTCAGGAGGATAGGATACCATGTTGCCTCATAACTTATGTTCTCAACATGTGCCCGGAATGCTTTTGGCTACTTGTTTTGTAGAGCTGATCCATCAATTATCTATTCAAAATCAATTGTTTATTAAAGACTGTCTTAGCTCTCGGATCTAAACTTCCTGTTCGCCTTCCTGTCTCTCTCAAATATTGGAACTAGTTTTTTGAATGAGGTAGAACTGAAACAATAAAATATTTATTTATTTCAGTTAAAATTTCAAGATCAGTCGAACTCTTTGCTATTGAGTACGCACACTTCCCTTTAACCCTCCTGGTATTTTTAGGTATTTTGAATTAACGTCCGCTTTTATCAATCTCAAAGGAAAAGTTCCGAAGACAACACCACGTAATTTCGAACCACGGTCAGATGACGAGGCAACACCTGAGCTGGCACCCCACTCTCCAAACTTCCACACCATGCCAACGTGAGGACATTTAAGACCACGGCGGATTTAATATGCACCAGCCCCGGTCTTTGGTTGGATTCGAACTCGCAACCCTCCGGTTGCTAATCCGTTACTCTTCCAACAGGGCTACCGCGGCCCTCTTTAACTTCATGATGGTTTATCTTCGTGTCAAAAACTGCTCTGTAGTGACCAACTTCTGGTGCAAAAACCTATTCCAAACTGTCATCAGTTCTAGGCAAGGAGCAATTTGTTTTTACTACTTGGACCTTTCATTCCATTGGAGTAATACGGCAGTTTTGTCTCGACGAGGTATCTCGTCAATAGCAAAAGTGATCAGATCTTGGGTGAGATATCTCGTCGAAACCACCAGGAGGGTTAATTGGTGTAACCCTTATTTGCAGTTTTCTGCATTTTTCTTGGGAAAAATAGCACATTTTCGTCGCCAAGAGTCACTTTGAATAGAGGTCATTTGCAATTGTCATTGCAAATGACCTCTTAAATTTCTTTCAGTCTGAAAATGGACCTCGATACTCTAACTTGGCGATATTAGTGGATACCCCACTTAGTAGTGACCCGAGCCATGTGAAAAGGTTAACTGCTTGAAACCCTAACTGTCATTTCGAAGAGAGACTAGCTTCTCATATGTATTAAGTTACATACAAAATTATAGTTCTAAAAATGCTTCTTTGTCTTGAAATTTTTTAGACATATCTGGTTTTGCTGTGCATTTTTATATTGAATGCAAATGTTGATATTTTTTATATATAACGTGAAAATTACTAGCTGCTGAATGTTAATTGTCAGTAAGT
This sequence comes from Meta bourneti, assembly GCA_933210815.1. Taxonomy (NCBI): domain Eukaryota; kingdom Metazoa; phylum Arthropoda; class Arachnida; order Araneae; family Tetragnathidae; genus Meta; species Meta bourneti. The sequence goes on from OW119933.1 coordinate 82,412,583, forward strand.
GGAATTAAAAAATAATTATTACAAATGAATACAATAATTTCAGGTAACAGAATTGTTATGTATAGACGACACAACTTAAATTTATATTTGAAAATAATGTTGCAACATTTTATTTTATGTAAAAGAAATACTGTTATAATATATTTAAAATATAAAATCACGATAGTCTACTGTTTCTTCAACTTCAAATACAATATGTGCAATGTGTACATCCAATCAAATTTATTTAACAGTGATAATGTTTATTTACACATATTATTTAATCTAAAGTATTTCTGCTATTGCATTTAATAGATAATTAGGCGCTATTATCACAACATTTTTCTTGGAAATGTCAACACAATTTAAGTTTTCATACGTATGCTTCATAAAATTATTTAGAAATTTTGAATTATAGTTTAAAAAATAATTATGTAACAGGGTATCCTTACTTATATATTTGATATTTTTATATGAATTTCTAATATCCCAGTTAAGTGTGAAATTATTGATAATTTTAGAAAATCATTTATGGTGCAATATTTTTCCTTCAGATGGCAGCACAATTTTATCTATATTTCAAGTTTCGGGCCCAACTTGAAAAGGTCCAGAATGACTCGAAACGTGTTGAATGGTTACGTAGTTGGTGTGTGTGTGTGACGTAGCGTCTGTAAAATCATTCACTGACGCGAAACAATTGCCTATCTTGATTTGAATGATTTAGCATCTTTTTTTAGCGAGGTTCGAAACATTCGAGAGAATAGAAATGTGCTTCATTAAAACCTAAGATTTTTGTTAGAGGGACTGCATATTTCATGACTTTTACTCAAAATGTCACAATTTTTTAAGGTTTTCGATTACTTTATCGATTTAACTTATTATGTTTGAGATTTTACATATTTTGGAGTTTTCAAAAAGACATTTTTGGATGAATTTCCTCTTCGAACCTCATTTTCAGTTGTCGGGGAAAGCTTTTCTCTTGGAGGAGTGATGTTCATTTAGTGTGCTCCCGTGTGATTTTAAAGTTAAAAGGACCTTTTCAATTTTTGAAACTTTGTTGGCATACAGTTGAGAATAATTTTCCTTCGAAAACCTGCAAGTACCTTAGTTCTGCTTTAAAATTATAGGTGGATGAAATAAAATCTTTTTGTCTGTGATGACCAACTAAAGATAATTAATTAAATATTTTTGTTAGCAAAATTCAAACTCTATACACAATAACTGTTGGTATTTGTACGTTTTCTTGGTCTTTTTTCATAGGACCAATTTTTATTAACAAAATGAAGATTTCTGGCAAAATGATTATTTTACAATTCACACGTAACAAAATAACTACTAAGCCATTTCATTTAAAAGGATAGTGAACTTTTAAAACAAACTTTTGCAGTATTCCAACCAATTTAAGCAAACCAAAAACTTTCTTCATGGAAGGATTGAAAAAATGGATAGCGCGTATGGAAAAATACGTAGCAGTACATGTTGACTCTAGAAAAATAAGGTTAAAAATTCAAGAGAAATAAATTCTTTCCATTTTGATATAAATTTCCTTATTTTCATTATTTATCATTTCATGGCGACAATCAGGGATCAATCCCAAGGGAAAAATCCAAGGACAACGCCTCGTAACTTTGAACCACTGTCAGTTGACGAGGACAACACCTGAACTGGCATCCCACTCTCCGAACTTCCACACCATGCCAACGTGAGGACATTTGAGGCCACGGCAAATTTAACGTGCAACAACACCCGTGTACACGACGGTCTTTGGCTGGACCAAGTTTCGAACTCGCAACCCTCTTGTTGCTAATCCGTTGCTCTTCCAACTGGGCTACCGCAGCTCTCGTTAGTGATATAAGTAGTCTAGCTACCTAAAATAGCGATAAAATATTTTTTTGAGATGGTTTTTCACTGGTCTGAAGAGGAATGAAAGCATCATAATAACGTTATTGATCGATAATGCGTTTTTATGTAGGATTCTTTTAAACCAGAGTTTAGTGACCATGTAAAAAACAATGATCTATCAGAGAAACTGCCACAACCATTACGGGAAACATATCTTCCACCTTAGAAGTTATTAAAATCGATCTCGACATCACTGTTGAGCAAAGCTTAATCTGTCTAATGATTGAAAACTACCCACTAAAAATTAATCATGACTAATGAGTAACGATTGATTAGTTTTAGACCCCTCCCCTTCCACGTTTACTAATGATTGATTTAGTTTTAGTTTTAATTAAATCAATATGCATCAAAATTATGATTAAAATCGTGTCTCCATTCAACATTCTGAATCTAATAAAAATAATATGTGCCGATGTAAAGTTTTGCAACTAAAACCTTCCTACCCACATGTTGAAGAGGAAAATTACAATAAAATGAAAAACAGAATAGCATAAGATTATTTATGATTAATATTTTACCAGCACAAGAAATTCACGTAACAACGAAAAATCAAATTAAAAGAATAAATCAAATATGTTGGTTAAATTACTTGTTTAATAGCACTGAAGTCATTTCTTGAAATAATTTAAATTGTTTTTCATAACTCGTTCGCAGACATATCGGATATATTATGAGATTTCGAAAGATTGTGTGGTCATTTTTACAAAGGAAAACATTCTCTCTAAGGGCCCAGATGACGGCATAGGTAATTTGAAAAAATCATAAGCTGAGAATAAAAAATATCTCGCCAAAGTAATTTCTTTACCTCTACCATAGGAATATAGTTAACCACAACTAAAACGAATTATTGAATAATTAATGTTTAGTCATGTGAAATTTTAGTTAACTAAGCAATGGATTGAAAAATTAGATTGCGCCCAACATTGTGCAAGATACCCATACCCAAACCCTGAAGCCACAGGTTCGGCACCCTTCACCACCTACCGAGACGTTCTAGTCAGAAAAGCTTTGTTCTCTTATTTACGTGTTTATTTTTCCAGGGTGGTCACAGGTTCATAGGTTCAGTTAGTGGATACTGACATCCCTTGCAGAGAAACAGAAGACATCCCGCTGCTACAGGGTATTTATGAATGGTTTAAATCTTGGAAAAGTCGTTCACAATAGCCGTTTATACATCCGGAACACGAAGGCAGGCAATGAGCTGATTTATTGAATTCGTGCGACTTCGATGAATGTTTCTGAAGTAGTTGGAAGCGGAAGATCTTTTGAAACACGATAGTAGTCAGAAGCGCCGTACTCACTAGCAGATTGTAACGCGTTAAAATCATAAATCTTTTATACCATGGATGTTTCTGAAGATTCCAAGAGTGGTTGGTAATGGAGGATCTTTTTGAAACACAATAGTAGTCCGAAACCGCGTACTAACTAGCGAATTGTTACTTGTAATGTATCATGCTCTCACGAATTGTAACGTATAATGTATCATAAACCTCTCAAGCCATGGATGTTTCTGAAACTGGAGAGGGTGGTTGGTAATGGAGGAACGTTTTGAAACACGATATTAATTTGAAGCCGCGTACTCACTAGCGAATTGTAACGTGTAATGTATCATGCTCTCATGAATTGTAACACGTAATGTATCACAAATCTATCAAAACATGGATGTTTCTGAAATTGCCGAGGGTATTGATAGAGGAGGATCCTTTTGCAAAACACGCTAGTTGTCAGATGCCACGTACACAGTAGTGTATTGTAACTTGTAATATATCATGCTCTCACGAATTGTAACGTGCAATGTATCATAAACCTTTCATACCATGGATGTTTCTGAGAGTGGTTGGTAACGGAGGATCATTTGAAACACGATAGTAATCAGAAGGCCCGTACTCACTAGTTGATTGTAACGTGTAATGTATAATGTTCTCACGAATTGTAACGTGTAATGTATCATAAATCTTTCATATCACGGAGGTTTCTGAAGATTCCAAGGGTGGTTGTAATGGAGGATCTTTTTGAAACACGATAGAGTAGTCAGAAGCCGCGTACTCACTAGCGTATTGTAAAGTGTAATGTGCATAAACCTCTCAAACCATGGATGTTTCTGAAATTGCCGAGGGTTTTGGTAGCGGAAAATATTTTATAAAAACTTTCTGGTTCGTCAAACGATGGCTTCATGTGTAAGTAAACCGTCTTTCAATTCTTTTTGTTTAAGATAACTTGGAGTTGGGGAAGACATGTTAATCAGCGACCAAGGAACTTCGCGCGGCATCATGGTCGAGGAGGGTTAGCAGGCGTGATTCTTCATGAAAATCATTAACAAATTTATTTCAATTCCTGGAATAATATGAAATAGACGTAGAGTTGAAAATTATTTTATTGCAGTTTTGTCAGTAAAAAATACCAAAAAGCGGTAATTTAGCAAGAAAAAGAAAATCCCCTCGAGTTCAAAAAGAGCACCAAAGGTACAATTGTACACAATTGTGACAACTCTACAGCAGTCAAACGCTGTCTTAGAGCTTGATGGCAGTCTTATAAAGGCGTGAAAATGAGGAGAGTATGAGAGATCATGCGCATATTATCCGGACTGGATTCTAGCTTCAGACTTAACCCTCCTAGTGGTTTTCTCAACGAGGTATTTTGAAGCTAGAAAAAGATTGCCCAGATCTTGATGGACGAGATATCCCGTCATTAGAAGAAGCTGACCAGATCTTGATCTCACCATCATACGCAAACCGGCAATATCTTAATGACGATATATCTCGTCATTAGCAAAATTTGTCAGATCTTGGTGGACGAGATATCTCGTCGAAACCACTTGGAGGGTTATACATGTTAGAGAGAAGAGTCTGTACTGAAGGTACCCATTAAGCATAACAAAAACCATAAACTAATCGTAGTAAAAAACCATTTGAGGCTGAAAGGAATTGGCATCCTTATTCCATGGTTGGCTTTTTGCGGTGAAAATTCAATACGTTAAAACAGAAACTAACGTATCACTGAGATATACGTTGAAATAAATCGTCGTTTTTGTTTCAGGTTTTATCAAATTTTATTATTTGTCACCGAATTAAAAAAAGGAAATGCTGTACTTCTGGTCTTCCATGGACGATACTCCACTGCTATCCATATTATATGTATTGGGTTGATACAAAAGTTCGAACCGTTTTTTTTAACAAAAATTGAAGAAAAATCATTTTATTTACTAATGATTACATTTAATCAATGTGGTATGTGCCATTCTGTTCGATGACCTTTCTCCATCTCTCCGGTAGCTGTATAAACTCGCGCTCATAGAAGTTCTGAGGTTTCGAGCTAAAGAACTTAACCAAGTGACGAAACTTTCTGAACCACTTTACGGCATATGGAATCGTCTCAACTGCACCCCTCACCATACACAATACATATCTTTTGCGTCTGTGAAGTATTCTTGCCTGTTCGGTAATAAAAAAGCATAATATGTCGATCATGCTCCTTATTTTCTGCCATTTTTAATGCTTATCAAAATTTAACAACACTACCAAATAGCACATTATCCTCCAAATACTCGTTGAAATACCTTCCTTCAAACAACATCAAAACTATACACGTATGAAGTGGATAACACTTCAGTTCTGCGGTGCAATGTCATTTAGCGCCAAAAACGGTACGAACTTTTGTATCAAGCCAATATATTTGTGTGGTAGAAGTCTTTCATGCATTCGAGGAGGGGCAGCTATAAAAATACTAGAGGGCCAAGGGATTCACGTTCCCAGGAGTTTGCGTCCATGTTTTAAGAAATAGACTATTAAGTCTAGTGGTGTAACCTAGCATGTTTGGTAACTTAATGCTAAAAGTAGATTTGTAGCATTTATCCCTGGTGAGTTGGAAGGTCTCTCTCTCGCACACGCAAGCACACACACATAATTTTCAGGGGCCACTTTGAACTTGGAGCCACTCGTGTAGATTTTCTGTTGAAACAACTTATTTAGTACTCATTGGAAAATGTTTAATAATTCCCACATGCGTTTTAAGGGAGGGGAACTTTTCATAAAAGTATTTGGAGAGCCCGATGGGTTCGGGTCCCCAGAAGTTGGCAACCGTGTTGCTTGTTGAGTTGGTTGGTAGGGTTCTGTGGCACAAGGACCATATTTTGGACAAGCTGGGCCAAAATATGGTCCATGTACCACAGACCACGACATACAAAACAGACAGCGTCAAGAAAGTATTTACACAAACAAGGAAAGTTTTACTGACACAGAAGAGAGAAATACATCCCAGCCAGTCCAGGATATGTCCAGGATAAATTACAGCTGATATTAGTCATTTTATATTATTGGATTTTGAACGGACCAAGAATAAATTGATAGATTGATGACATTCTGTCTGCTGAATTGGTTTGCCGCTAATGCGATTTTAATAATTTGTAGACCCTGTCATAAAATTTAAAAATGTGAACACGTTTGTCAAAGATATTGGCGGTTATAATTTTTCAGACATACAACTCAACCAATTATCATCAACATATATATATATATATATATATATATATATTACCACTTCTAAGAAGAGTGATAATTTTTATATTTATATTTATTGAACCAATGAGCAGCGAGAAATGGAATGATTGACAGGTTCAATCTTTCTCGTTTTCACCACTCATTCGTTTGACGGATACGGATAGTGGATTCGGTAGGTAGGTAGGTATTAAATTAACGTCCCACTGGAGCAACACAACGGGCTATTGGCGACGGTCCGTGATCAATCCCCGAAGGGAAAAATCCAAGGACAACACCACGTAATTTTGAACCATGGTCAAATGACGAGCTCACACCCGAGCTGGGACCCAATTCTCCAAACTTCCTCACCACGCCAACGTGAGGACATTTGAGGCCACGACAGATTAACGTGCCCCAGCCCCTTTGTACACGACGGTCTTTGGTAGGATTCGAACTCACAACCTTCCGGTTACTAATCCGTTACTTTTCCAACCGGGCTACCGCGGCCCGGATAATGGATTCGGATTGACGTACAAGTGTAAAAGGGCCTTCAGAGAGACTCCAGCTCCGATAGCCCACCACCTCTGACATTACGATTAAATATGGAGAAATTTAAATAGAAATGAGGTAAATAAACATTGTCGGCATTGGACCTTCCAACTAACTTTAAGCCCTACTCAGAGTAACCCTCTGAGGTCAAGATATTTAAGAGCAGTGTAATGTTGCTTTTACACAACACTCTTAATGACTAAATAACCACATCTTTATAAAAAATTCATGGATTCCATCAATCTTCAGAAAGATTATATTGGTCCGTTCCTTAGAATAGAGTGGGGTGTCAGCTCAAATGTTGTTCTCTTCATCTAACACAGTGGTTCAAAATTACGAGGCGTTGTCCTTGGATCTTTCCCTTCGGGAAGGATCCCTCACCGTCGCCAATAGCCGCTGTGTTGCTCAAGTGCGACGTTAATTAACCACCTACCTATCTTAGAATAGAATCCTTCGGATCTATTTCTCCTTTTGTTATTATAGACTCCTTTGAAAAGATCCCTTTGGTCAAGAAGGTCAATGCTGGTTAGAAGTCATGCAGGGAGGACTGCAGCTTGGTGGAATCATGCACGCGAACCCCTCAGAGGGTTGAAACAAGCAGCGAATTTAATTATTTAATTATTTTCTAATGTCACGACTGGTATAATTGCTGAGAACTTGTCTTTATAGCCATCAATTCAGTCTCCTCTTTCTTTACTGCAGGGATAATGTATTGCGTTGGCAATTAAGGGTTATCTGCAGGACTGGGAAAGCCGATAAACGAAGTAGAAAATGAAAGGGAACTGGGAAAAAAATGAGTTCTCATCTTTCACCACCCGCTGATACCTTTAGTATTAGCATGTCTAATGGAGGGAGGTAAACGTCGACGAGGAAGCAAGAGGTCTGTGCGTTTCTTGGTGGTCCGAGATCGTTAGCCAAAAGCGGTACCCCCCGTCGATCCTTCTTCTTCAAGGGACGTCCCGCTGTCCAGACTCGGAATTAATAAACGATACACGAGCCAACCTTCTCATACCCACCCTCAACTGGGCTTAACTTTGCAGGTAGGCAGTTTTTTTAATAACGCTGCGCCAGCCAAGTAGACTACATTACAGAGGAGGAACGGAGGCTGGCTTATGACATTTCATAAACAATCTCGATTACAGGGATGAAGGGAATGTTTTTTTTTCTGGGAGTGAAATTCTCCGTGGCTGAAAAGTGAAGACAGGCAACTTTAACTATCGAGGCCTTGTTACTTTTTACGAAGTAACCAGTCAGTGCGGACTCCGTTGGACATTTTAAATAATTTTGTAGAGGTGGCCGCCCCTCCAACACTTGCATATCCGGTTACATTACATGTAACAATTCGATAGCGAGTGCGTGGCTTAATGTCGTTGAAAATGGAGACATAATAGTTTGATTGATGGAGAATGTTAATTAACTTTTTATCAGAACTACATTTTTTACACAAGGGCCAGCCCTTAGGACCTCCTAAATAATTTTATTGAGAAGGGCACTTGCATATCTGGTTACATAACATGATACAGTTCGATAGAGAGTACGTGATTTAATGTCGTTGAAAATGGTGACCTATAGTTGGATTTATGGAGAACGTTTCAGAACTGCACTTTTTACACAGCCGCCAACCTTTCGGACCTCCTAAGTAATTTTATGGAGGTCACCACTCAACACTTACATGTTACAATTCGATAGTGTACGTAGCTTAATGTCGTTGAAAATGATGACTTAATAATTAGATTAACGGAGAATGTTAATTAATTTTTTATCAGAACTTCACTTTGGCGCCAACCTCCTAAATAATTTTATGGAGGAATGCGTCCCTCCAAAACACTTGAATATAGTACATGTAACATGTTGTATATTACATGCTGCAGTTCGATACCGAGTACGTGGCTTAATGTCCTCGAAAATGGTGACCTAATAGTTTGATTAATGGAGAATGTTAATTACTTTTCATCAGAACTTCACTATTCGTACCGCCAACCCTTCGGACCTCTTAAATAATTTTATGGAGGGCACCACGGAACACTTTCATGTTACAGTTCGATAGCGAGTACGTAGCTTTATGTCGTTGAAAATGGTGACATAATAGTTTGATTAATGGAGAAACTTAATTATTTATCAGAACTTCTCTTTCTACACCGACGCCAACCCTATGTACTTCCTATATAATTTATAGAGGAGGGCGTCCCTTCCAAACACTTCCACATCTAGATATATTACATGTTACAGTTCGATAGCGAGCACGAGGCTTAATGTTCATATTAATAGAGAATGTTAATTATTTTTTTTATCGGAACTGCATCTTGTTCAATGTCGCCTCTCAGACCTCCTAAATAATTTTATGGAAGAGGGCGCCCCTTCCCCAAACAGGAGGGGTACCAGTAAATTTTATCAATGAGTGGCCATATAAGTTGTTTCAAAAAACATCCACACCACCAAGGCAAATTCTAGGAGCGGCTAAAGTCCTCTTTTTGTCATCGATGTATAAATGCTACTTTGTAGCAAATAATTTGGTTCTAGAATTTGAGCAAGATGTGAAAAAAAACCCATAATTATTTGATGTTAAATGTGTAAATGTTTTTTAATCACTGGTTGGGATGACTATAATGTACAATTCGAAGTTTTTAATTTTTAGCTGATTACTTATGGCTGCGTTTTATTACGGGTATAATGTATATTATGCGAACAACCAGATAAGCATACAATTAATTTCGAAGTCAGTTAACAAATATAGAAAAATGTGTGTATCAGTGAATAATCAAAATTTACAAAAACGTAAAACAAGGCAATTATTAAAATTTGAATCGCAACTTACATTTTATGTTTTACGCTACGATATATTTATATTGAATACTGCTCTTGAAATAGGTAATTAGCCTGAGGTTTGTTAATTTCCATGTAAGCCATTACCAAAGTAGGGCAAAAGATATATTAGAAGCTTACTATCAATTTTAGAAAATTTTCGCTTTCATGCCTATTCAATCAACGAAGTAAGCCTAAATAGAGTATACGTCTGTGAATTGACAGCTTACCAAAATAAGATGGTATTGCATGTTTCAATTAATCTAAAATTTTTCATTAGACTGAAATATGGACTATAGTTAGGTTTCTCCTCTAAAGTCCAGTCATACAGTGGGTAAAAAGTAGACATCCTTCTCTTTTTTGTCACCTTCCCTTAGAAACAAGAAATATTGAATGCATCAACCACTAGACTTCATTATGGTCCACAGTCAGGTCCCTCCTCTAAAGTGCAGTCACAGTGGGTGAAAAAAGTAGACATTCCTCTTTTTTTGTCGACTTTCCCTTGGAAACAAGAAATCTAAAATCCGTCAACCACTAGACTTCATTAAAATCCACAGTCATGTCCTCTCCTCTAAAGTCCGATCACACAGTGGGTAAAAAAGTAGACATCCCTCTTCGTCAACTTTCCTTCTAGAAACACGAAACCTATAATCCATCTTATCGTTTTTGACTTTGACTTCCCTAATTCGATATAGTATATATAAAACTACCCATACTACAACTGCCGAAGTTATAGTTCCCGTCTGACAGTATCCAAATCGTCAATTCATCAGAAACTTAGAGGTATGTTTCTTTAAAAAGCAAGCTTAAAGAGTACTGTTTAGAGTAAGAGACTTGAGAAAATTTTTTTAATGGGTCATTAAAAATTGTATAATTTGACCATTTTGTAATGCATTATTTCAATGGCCTGGACATGTCAACTTTTTGTTAGCCCTTCGTAGACAATACTCGTTTAGGCAAATTCCCTTCGTAATATTCCGATAGTAGATAGGCAATTTCTTAGGAAATTCTTCGGTATTCTGGCTCTTTTTAAGAATTTCGAGAATCTTTCTGGTCACTTCCCGAGATATTTAGGACATTTTGGTCATTTATCAAGTTTTCAGCATAACATTAAGTTGAATATGCCCTGGGTTTTAATCAAATTTTTGTTAAAGCATGCCCTAGATGTAATGTCATTTGCTGTTTCATTTGTACTACAAAAAAAAATTACAACCGTCTCATCTGTCAACTTCTGATGCCAAAGAAATCCTTCACATCCTTCAGCGTAAAATAGAATCTTTTATATGCTTTTCTATAAGTGGGTTGGTTAGATTTTTAATACGGCGCAGGGGCCAGATTTGGCCAAGCTGCGCCTACGTCAAATAAATGAACATACACACACAGGGAAAGCTTTACTGACACAGGAGAGAGAAATACACATAGGGAGGAATCGAATCTGCGCCTGCAACTCTCAGGTTGCTAGCGCAGCGGGCGAACCCGCTGAGCCATGGCGACTCCCCCCCTTAGGTCTTTAGATTTGCTGTTTTGTTACACGCTGGGTTTGGGCAGGTCACTGAATAGTTATATCGTAAGTCAAACTGTCATAACATGTAAGCAAATATAAAACAAAAATATTCGTTGATATTCATAAAATATCAGTTTAATGCTAATTAAACAGTAATAACATGGTTAATACTGGTAATTTACATTATTTAAAGTAATTTATACGAATTGGCATAGCTTTTTCTACTGAACACTTTTTATTCTTTTTTCCTATCTAAATACTCCTAAAAACATGTATCTATAGATGTAGTGGAAATATGTTGTTTATATCTATAACTAATAGATAAATATACAAATAGCATATATCGCCGGTTTACAAATGAAAAACACTTTATCAAAAAACATAGTTCGTAGAAAACAAAGGGGAAAATATTCTACTCACCAAGGGCTAAACTCACAAAGTGTGTTTCTCAAGAAAAATCTGACCTTCATGCAAATAAAAAATGACCTAATAGACTTCACCAGTCTAACATCACCACAATCTGGTCTAGAAAAGCTAAAAAACTCATATATTGAAAATTATAACTTAGTTTCACTTGTACATTCAGTCTCTTGCATTGCTTACAGCAGCACGAGAGGCTTTGAATATATATGCTTCATTAATGGACACGACAGAGCTAACGGATTAATAATCTTTTGTGACTCAAAGATTGCCCTTGAGATAATGCAACAGGGGTGCTCCAGATTAACGCAAAATATTCACCATCTTTTTGATAGAATAAACCAGTTGGGGAAGATCTGCATTTTACAGCGGATGCCAGCAAATGTGGAATGGTAGGAAATAAATCTACAAACAAATTGGCCAAAGCCAGACTTCTCAACAGTGACACATCGAATCTCGTATGCCTCTATGATTCTCATGTCGTGGCAAAGTACAGGCCGACAATACGATAAATCAATTAAAAAGAGTAATCAAATCTGAAATAATACCCACAGAGCAATAAAAACTATTACTAGATTAAGAGATCAATATCTTAGAGGAAGGAAAATAAACAGAGATGGGGAACGAGATCTTTCAAACCTGTAGAAATTATCCTGAAACTGTAAACTTACCCCGGAACATATTTTCACATGGCCAGTCATTTTGACTGCTTTGCAGAATATAGATGAATTTCCTCGGGAAAAGCTTTATTCCAATGGGATTCTACAAATAGCCTAAGCGGTATCTATTCATGGTTTAATTTGACTCCGTGGTGGACACACCAACCATTCGACTTATTGTTAGAAATATTGAACATAGTTTAAATCTTTATTACAGAAAAAATTCACATCTTTGAATTTGCTCTGCAGTGAACGATACACTCATAAAGATAGATGGTTTATTTTCACTGTGTAGTAAATAATTCAGATTAATGATTATTTATACATTTCTTTTCGTACTCGTATAAAAATAAAATATATTAAAATACAGTAGCAATATAAATAAAATATTAACATATTTAAAACCATAATCGTCAATAAAGCATTTAAACACGAGCATTCACACTTGAAAAAACACTAGTATAATATATCTGTACAACACTTAAACATATCAGAAAAAAATGCCCCGAAATTATAAAAGTTTTTATTGAAAAACTTTTGATACTATTATTGTCTTTACCGAAGGACACATACAGCAATATATCTTTGAGTGTAATAGTTGCACTCGCGTTGCGTTAAATATCTATGAAATATCATTTGCTAATTAATATGAATAATTAGCTAATGATTGACTTAAAATTAAAAGTTGCTTGCTTTTTACAATTCAAAGAATTCGAAAAATAAAGTAAAATAGTTCATTTGCCTGTATTAAAATTTCCATTCGTCAACCTCAGCTCCTTAGGCTTAGTCGCGTCTAAAGTATTTTTTCATTTGAAATTATACATTTTCATAGTACCAAGTGAAACGATTCTTGTCGTTACCGAAGGTCACGTACAGCAATATATCTTTGAGCATAATAGTTGACTTCGCGATGTGTTAAATATGTATGAAATATCATATGTTAATTAATATGAATAATTAGCTAATGGTTGGCTTGAAATTAAAAGTTGCTTGCTTTTTTAATAATTCAAAGAATTCGAAAAATAAAGTAACTTGTATTAAAATCTCCATTCATCAACCGTTAGTGTCTTAAACAGCACTTAGGCTTAGCCGCGTCTAAAGCAATTAGCGATTCCAAACTTCGTGACTAACATATGACCTTCTGTGAACTCAATCTAATGAAGACATGAGACAGAATATTGGAGAAAAAATGCTTTAAGCTTTTGTGATTTTTATTTTATTCATTACGAAGCAGCAGGAGAATTCCGTTTCGTTTCATTACCTCCTCCTTTGAAAAGTATCATTGAACCATTCAACTCCCCGATCAACGAGAAGCCCTACTTCGAGTGACAAGTCTCTAATTTGCAGAAAGAAAGCAGGTTTCCCCTTGTCAAAATCGCGATAGATAAGTAGCAATTTGCTCAAACAAAATTTGAGTTAGCCTTCTTATCAGGCGATTCGGTGAAGGGAACAGTTTTGACTCCTACTTTCAGAGCTGCCCATCTAATTATCCGTAACATTTTTATTTGACTAAAGTTATTGACAGACACGAAGTGCTTTTGACATTTTAATGCCGATGTTCCAAACTAATCGCAACCCGCTGGCTGCCTTTTCTTCGAGAAATCTATGACAAATATTCTGATTACTTCTGATTGTAAGTTGATAAGCCTGGTGACTTCGTGATCATACAAATTAAGATGTTCCCATTTTTGAAATTGCACATCGGCGATGTTTTAGGTTCTTGCGATGCAAACAGGGCAATGAACATTTGCAGCACAAACGAAATGTAAGGATGAATCAGAGAGCCCTGTAGAGGGCTACACGAATGATATAATAGTGAAATTTAATGAAAGACTGTGCATGTTTTTTCAAAATACAAGGTGATTCGAAATTCCCTGGCCAAAATTTTAAGAGAACTTTCTTTTTTTCGGCCAAAAAAAAATTTAATTTTGTATTTTTCACGTAATTTTATTTTTAAGGGTCTTAATAATATGTGTGTCAAGCCGAAATTTGTAAAATTGTTACAAGTTACAAGCCATTAACCCTCCAAGCGGTTACGACGAGATATCTCGTTCATGGAGATTTGACCAACTTTGTTAATGACGATATATATCGTCATCAGGATATTCGAAATTTTTTGATGACGATCTGGTCAGTTTTTACTGATGACGAAATATCTCGTCCCTCAAGATCTGCTCAGTTTTGCAAATGACGAGATACCTCGTCGAGACAGCCACCAGGTGAATTAATATAGGCGCAAATAACCCGCTGTGTTGCTACAGAGCGACTTTAGTTAACTACCTACCAACTAACAAAGGCCCAAGATGTAGAATTTAAAAGCGTTTTTTTCGGAACAGCTTTTTGTGAATGGTTGGCATGATATCTATAAAACTATTCGATTGATCGACTTGAAATTTTTACAGAAAGTCTAGCAAACACCCTTTTATTGTTTGATGTTCCAGAAAAGTGACATGTTATGTTTTATATTTTTATAGCAAAATACTCGGTCAACGTTTTGGGGTAAATCAGTGATTTGGGATTTGACAAGTCACCATTTCCTCAAATATTTTATTAAAAAAATTTCTGGTTCATTAAACGATAGCCACATGTGTATAAACAAAATACCGTTCAATTTGTTTGTTTAAGATTACTTGGAGTTGAGAAATCATACCAACCAGTGAGATATATCGACCACGGAACTGAGCACTAAGTCATGGTGGCGGAAGGTTAGCAAGCGTGATTATTAATGAAATAAATTCCACAATATATCGCTAATTTGTCATGAACAATCATTGATTTTATCGTAAATAAAAAAATTGTAAATGTTGGTTTTGAATATTCTCTTACATCTGAAGAAACTAAAACTTAAATCATAGTACAAATTAAGAAAAAATTATTAAATGACGACCATTATTAACAGTTAAAATATTAAGGAGTTCCCGCCCTAAGCCGACGATATACGAACAACTCTAAAATACGAAAGAACCCAAAATGACATAACTAGTTACACTAATTATTATCGATCACGATTAAATGTAATTATTAAAACTAGTGACGTTCGTTTCAGTGCGAGGGGAGCCATATAATCTTTGTTTCACGCAGACGTCTCATTCATTTTAATAATTCATTTCTTCCAAATGAGATACTCTTGGATACCATTACTTAATGATTAATGAAATTCATTAATATTCAACAGAGAATGGCTTACAGGTGTCTTAATCGTATAATTATAGCATCTATGAACATTGAGATGCACAATCTCTTAGGAGACATTGCATTAACCCTTCCAGAAGCGGTGGAACGTCCCACCTTCAAGTGGTTAACCCTCCGACATGGTTAACCCTCCTAACAAGATTTTTGAGGAATTTAGGATTACTTTACCCCACAACACACTTAACGCGACTAAATAACCCCATCTTTCTAAAGTATCCATGGATTCTTCACCCCTTTAGAAGATTCTATTGGTAATTTCTTTAGAATAGAATCTTTCTCTAGAACGATTCTATGGCTCATTCTGTAGAATAGAATCCTTTGGAAATATTCTATTGGATCTTTTCTTGAAATAGAATCATTTTGAAAATTTCTTTTGCTATTTTCCTAGAATGGAATTCTTTGGAAAGATTCTATTGCTCATTTCGTTAGAATGGAATTCTTTGGAAACGTTCTATTGCTCGTTTCCTCTGAATAGAACTCATTGGAAAGATTCCATTGCTAGTTTTCTTAGAATGGAATTAGTTGGAAAGATTCTATTGGTCAGGAAGTTCAAAATTGGTTAGAAGTCATGCAGCGAAGATTATAAGCAGTACAGTGGAATTAAGCGTATGAACCCCTCAGAGGGTTGAGGCTAGGTGCACAAAGATACTAAGTTTAGAAAGGTTGCTTAAAGGTTTATAAACGTTCTCTCATTTGATATTCTGATGTCTGAATGAACGAGAAGTCTCACAACCCCTTAAGAAAACCTCGATTGTTTTCTATGCGCAAAACGCACGCATATAAGGTGTAAGCCTAAACCATCGATTTTTCAACAGGTGTGCAGCAAGAATGGCACTGGTGTATCTTACGCATGGCGAAACTGTTTAAAATGTGTTAGATTTATTTGAACAGTTTAGTTTTGAACTTTCGACCAGTGTGTTAGCAAATAATTTAGAAACCACTCAGAGTGTTAAGCGCCTCAAGTCTCACAGGCTAATGGTAAATTATCGTAAGCTGTAATCTGTTTTTGTCAATATGTCAAGTTTAAGATAAGTAACAACGCAAAGAGTTAATATTTCACTGGGACCCTTCAGAACGTGTTCAACAAAATGTGTTTATTTTCAGTTTTCCTTGATACCACATCCATTTGATCCAAAAATTATCTAAATTATTAGCAAATAATTTAGAAACCACTCAGTGTTAAGCGCCTCCAATCTCACAGGCATGAGATTTGAGGCTCTAAGGTAAAATATCGTAATGGTATGTCGCTTTGGTAAAATATCATAAGCTGTAATTCGTTTTTGTCAATATGTCAAGTGTGAGATAAGTAACAACGCAAAGGGTTAATATTTCACTGGGACACTTCAGAACGTGTTCAACAAAATGTGTTAATTTTCAAAGTTTTCCTTGATACCACATCCATTTGATCCAAAAGTTATCTAAATTATTGGCAAATAATTTAGAAACCACTCAGAGTGTTAAGCGCCTCAAATCTCGCAAGCTAATGGTAAAATATCGTAAGCTGCAATTTGTTTTTGTCAATATGTCAAGTGTAAGTTAAGTAACAACGCAAAGGTTTAATATTTCACTGGGACACTTCAGAACGTGTTCAACAAAATGTGTTTATTTTCAAAGTTTTCCTTGATACCACATCCATTTGATCCAAAAATTCAATTTTTAATAAACTCGTCTCTTCCTCTAACGAACGATTAATTCATGTACCACCTGCAGGAACTTTCAAATCGAGATAAAATTCGTTTCCATGGCTTCATTTCAACCCGGGTTGTGTAGGTTCGATAACTGCATACATTAGAGCAGTGGTTCTTAACCTGGGGTGTGTGCACCCCCGGGGGTGCGAGAGACGTTTCTAAATTTTCGATGGAAACTACCGCCTGTGAGAAACTAGCGAACGCTACCGTCGATTTTTGGGATCCCACTCCTACCCTCTCTACCTTTGCCTCAGCCACTGAGGTATATAAACTGGAGTAAGCGATGCTGCTTCGAAGACGGCACCAAAATGCACCAGGCTAGAAAAACCATTTATTGATCAATATTTTACTCTGCAGTAATAAATACTTCTCTTTTGAATAAATAATCGCATTTTTAGATTGTATTAATTATTTCTTCCACGAATAAAATGCAAAATTATATTTTTAATGGAATTATCATCAGGGTAGCATTTTTTCTGCCTTTCAGACTGAATTTGTAACGCCTGAGTAGTTGCCAGACAAAATTTAAGGGGGAAAGAAAACACCACTTTTTCACACAAAACAAAAGCCAGAAATCGCTTAAATGGAAGTGATGACTTATGCGTGGCTCTTTCAACAACGAGCCTCGCTTCGTTAGTATACGAGCTTCAAAAGTATTATCCTGAATAAACAACAACGTAGCCATTAAAAATTGAGATATTGTTTCGTATGTGAATGTAAATGAATGTGTTTATTTTTCAATAAGCAAATTATTTTGCAATAGATGACATTTCCTAAATAAATAAATAGAAACCCATTTTCAAAGGGGTGCGAGAACTTATTTTTAGATTCAAGGGAGTGCCGATCACTAGAAAGGTTAATAACCACTGCATTAGAGGCACGGCAGAAGAAACTAAACACCATGTTTATTTTAATTAAACGAAATATTAAAAAGAAAGATTGCAGGCTGAACAGTGAGTCTCCCGTATTAATATTTCATGGAAGTTTGATAATCCAATGGATAGTTTCGAATACATTCCCCAGGATCAATACCTCTACTTTATCACTGGAAATCAGACGAAATACTCACCTTCTAATTGAGATACAGTTGGGAGAGAAAAAGTTGGTATAGCGCCATCCGATGTTGGAGTCAGTGTAGTTGCTGGCAAATGGCCAAGATCAGACATCTCAATAATGACTCATTAAAAAACGTTCTTTTCAATGATTGCCAATGAGAAGGTTCATTCCTGAGTGGGCGTATACTTATATTGGCGCCAAAAGACATGCGCTGTATCCCTCCAAAACAGTTTCCTTCAACAGTCTCGGTAGACCGATCGGAAAAGCAACGGATTAGCAACCGGTTGGTTGGTTTGTTGGGGTTTAATGGCGCAAGAGCCATATTTGGCCATGCTGTGGATTAGCAACCGCAAGGTTGAGAGTTCGAAACTAGGTCCAGCCAGAGACTATCGTGTACACGGGGGCTGGTGCACGTTAAATCTATCGTGGTCTCAAATGTCCTCCCATTGGTGTGATGTGCAAGTTTGGAGAGTGGAGTGCCAGCTCAGGTGATGTTCTGATCATCTGACCGTGGTTCCAAAAGACCAGGCGTTGTCCTTGGATCTTTCCTTTCGGGATTGATCCCGGACCGTCACCAATAGCCCGTTGTGGTGCTCCAGTGTGACGTTAATTGAAATACCCCCCCAAAGCATCTGACCATGGTTAAAAATGACCAGGCATCGTCCTTGGATCTTTCCTTTCGGGACTGATCCCGGACCGTCGCCAATAACCCGTTGTGTTGCTCCAGAGCATCTGACCGTGGTTCAAAATGACCAGGCGTTGTCCTTGGATCACTCCTTTCGGGATTGATCCCGGACCGTCACCAATAGCCCGTTGTGTTGCTCCACAGCATCTGACCATGGTTCAAAATTACCAGGCATCGTCCTTGGATCTTTCCTTTCGGGACTGATCCCGGACCGTCGCCAATAGCCCGTTGTGTTGCTCCAGAGTATCTGACCGTGGTTCAAAATGACCAGGCATCGTCCTTGGATCTTTCCTTTCGGGACTGATCCCGGAGCGTCGCCAATAGCCCGTTGTGTTGCTCCAGAGCATCTGACCGTGGTTCAAAATGACCAGGCGTTGTCCTTGGATCTTTTCTTTCGGATTGATCCCGGACCGTCGCCAATAGCCCGTTGTGTTGCTCCACAGCATCTGACCATGGTTCAAAATTACCAGGCATCGTCCTTGGATCTTTCCTTTCGGGACTGATCCCGGACCGTCGCCAATAGCCCGTTGTGTTGCTCCAGAGTATCTGACCGTGGTTCAAAATGACCAGGCATCGCGTCCTTGGATCTTTCCTTTCGGGACTGATCCCGGAGCGTCGCCAATAGCCCGTTGTGTTGCTCCAGAGCATCTGACCGTGGTTCAAAATGACCAGGCGTTGTCCTTGGATCTTTTCTTTCGGATTGATCCCGGACCGTCGCCAATAGCCCGTTGTGTTGTTCCAGAGCAACGCTAATTAACTACCTATCTACCTGTCAGCCTTAAATAAAAATGTTCAGCAATAAGTTTCCCGATATTCATTCCTTGTAGTATCTCCTGACGATTGTAATAATAGTGATACTTGTGAATCTGCATATTCTCTAATTAAAATTTAAATATTAAAAAACACTAATAGGTAGGTATTTCAATTAACGTCGCACTGGAGCAATACAACGGGCTATTGGCGACGGTCCGGGATCTATCCCAAAGGGAAAGAACTGAGGACATCACGCAATTTTGAACCATGGGCAGATGACGAGGCAACACATGAGCTGGAACTCCACTCTCCAAAGTTCCACACCATGCCTAAAAACACTCATAAAGGTCAGGGATGTATTTAGCTGAAAAAGCACACGGGGATCGAAACCTTTGAAAAATGGTACTCAGGGGCACATCTCCTTTAGGTGTGTATGGGCTTCACGGACCGAGCTACTCTAGACATCTTTTCCTTTCCCATGGTGTTTACTGTCTTTAGTAAACACGGATGCCGCTCTCTCGATGTACCCAAATGATCTTTTTCTACTTTCATCATTCCCCAATACCTCTTTTTTTCCTTTCACATTTTATCTTGACACTGTCTCGTGTTTGTCGCAGCTTGGCCAGATATGGCCCTTTCGCCATAAATCGCCCCAAACAACCTTCCCAAAATGATTTCGGAACTAAAAAGCTGTCAAAAGTGCATGCTAGCTATATCACAGAAAATCAAAGTTTCATATGTCATACAGGTAAGATATGCGTCTGAATACGTAAAATATCTGAAAACAGTCGGGAAAATATCTCATGGGCGATGTCTAATCATCTATGAAAAATTGATTTTGAATTCATCCTTTGGAATTTTTAGTCCTGAAATCGTATTCGTGAAACAAGGCAAGGTAGGTATTTAATTAACGTCACACTTGGAGCAACACAACGGGCTATTGGTGACGGTCCGGGATCAATCCCGAAGGGAAAGATCCAAAGACAATGCCTGGTAATTTTGAACCACGGTTAGATGACGAGAACAACACCTGAACTGGCAACCCACTCTCCAAATTTTCACACCACGCCAACGTTGAGGACATTTGAAGCACACTAAAAGACACTAAAGGTTACACTAAAAGAATTACTTTTTTACCCCTTAACTCTCAAAGTGGCTTCGACGAGATATCTCGTTATTCAATCGAGATCAATCTTGATAACGAAGAGATATCTCGTCATCAAGATAATACCAATTTTTTTATGATGACGAGAGAAAGATCTGGTCAGTTTTTCTAATGACACATCTCGTCCTTCAAGGCCTGGTCAGTTTTTCTAATGGCACATCTCGTCTTTCAAGACCTGGTCAGTTTTGCTAATGACGAGAAATATTTTGTCTAGACAACCACCAGGAGAGTTAAAATGTTAGTTTTCATTTCCAACGCAGCGGTCTATTACAGACACAAATCCTTCAGTCGAAAGTAATATGAAACAATAGACCAACCTCTCGTGGTGCACCATGGGTAACGTCAGTGGTCTATCAGTGAGCAGCAAGTGCACATTTTGTTTTCTTTGTTTCTTTCAGTTTGTCTTGAAATGAGAATGCATGGGCAGTGTAGTATATTCATCAATTCCCGATGTCACTATTCAGCTAAATTCTAATGTTCTGACCCATGGGGTAATGTCCACATATGAGCAATGTACCCATATATGAACATTACATCATGGGAGAGTCTTTCTTTTCAAAAAGTAAAATTTTTTAAAAACAGTTTTGAGTGTCGAAGTAGTTTAAGAAGCCGAAGAAATGATTTTTTGAAATGAGAGTTTTTCTCGAGAATGTGTGTTAAAAGGTTAAATCATTATAGAAATCTAGAAATGCTGCAAATGAAGAAAACATTTCACTGTGAAATCTAAATTTACGTAGACCCACTATTGATATTCCAGTTATCTTGTTCTCTAAAAGAGAGAAACACTAGTTTCAGCTCTATGGCAGTAAACGGCGAGTAAGTAGCCTATAAAATAATTTTTTGAAAGGATGATTTTTCTCGAGAATGAAGTGATTAAATCATTATATAAATCAAGAAAAATGAAGAAAATATTTCAATTTAAATTTCATCGTTTAATCTTAATTTATGTAGACTCGCTGTTGGTATTCCAGTTATCTTGCACTCCATTAGAGAGAAACATTAGATTCAGCTCTATGGCAGTAAGCGGCGAGTCTGAATTACGTCGCCAAGTGTAAATAGATAGGGAAATCTAATACCCGAATATTATGTCCTCCGAAACTCACGGAAGTTCTGCATCGCTGATATATACGAAGCAATGTCTTCCAATCTTTTCCAACCTAGTCGTAACTGCCTCTTCAGGTTGATGTATGAGAGGCAAACATAGGAGAGACTATAAATTATAGGGTGGAGAAGAGAGCGCCAGCAGCACTCTATTCTTTTTATTGATAAAGAAAGAAAAAAAGCTTTGCTGACACGAGAGGCCCGACAGGCCTACCCCGCCTATTATGAATGACTGACACATCCGACGTGTTTTAAACTTAAGGGTACCTAAGTCTGTTTATTTAGTATACCTGCTGCAAGTGCTTGCGTATAGGTGGTAAAAGTGAGCCGGTGATTGATAGCATTTCGGCTGCAGCTATTTTTCATCGCGCTATAGAATGCTATTTGTCCGCGCGCGCCAGTTATATTTGCGATTTATATGAGAATACCGAAGGTGCTTTGCTTGGTAAGATTTGAATTTCGAATAGCAAACCGTTTAGGTATTCCGTATTTTGCATCTTAACCTCTCAGTCGCGAGAAAAAGCCCTCTCCTCACGAAATTATTTTACCGGCAATTTAAGGTACTTTGAGACTCAGAAGTGGTAGCAAAATTTATTTACGTTACGTATAAAAACCGAATCCACATTAGGTAAGGTGTCCTCTCGCACGAGCAATATTTGTGATTTATATGAGGATACCGAAGGGGTGCTATGCCTGATAAGATTTGAATTTCGAATATCAAACCGTTTGGGTATTCCGTTTTTGTATCTTAACTTCTCAGTCCAGAGAAACCCTCTCAAGAAATTGTTTTACCGGCAATTTAACGTGCTTTGAGACTCAGAAGTGGTAACAAAATTTATTTACGTACGTATAAAGTGAATCCACTGGAGGGATAAGGTGTCCTCTCGCGCGATCGATATGAGAATACCGCAGGTGCTTCGATTGATACGATTTTAATTTCGAATAGAGAACCGTTTGGGTATTGCATTTTTTTGTATCTTAACCTCTCAGTTCAGAGAAACTCTCTCAAGAAATTATTTTACCGGCAATTTAAGGTACTTTGAGACTCAGAAATGGTAACATTTATTTATTTTATGTTACGTTTAAAAGTGAATCCACAGGAAGTAAGGTGTCCTCTCGCGCGATCTATATTTGCGATTTTTTTAGAATACCGAAGGTGCTTTGCTTGATAAGGTTTGAATTTCGAATAGCAAACCATTTGGATATTCCGTTTTTTATATCTTAATCTCTCAGTCCCGTGAGAAACCCTCATGAAATTATTTTACCGGCAATTTAATATACTTTGAGACTCAGAAATTGTAAAAAAATATATTTACGTTACGTTTAAAAAGTGAATCCACTGGAGGTAAGGTGTCCTCTCGCATGATCTATATTTGTAATTTATATGAGAATACCGAAGGGTGCTTTGCTTGATAAGATTTGAATTTGGAATAGCGAACCGTTTGGGCATTCCTTTTTTTTGTATTTTAACCTCTCAGTCTGGAGAAAAACCCTCTCCTCAAGAAATTATTTTACCGGCAATTTAAGGTACTTCGAGACTAAGAAATGATAAAAAAAATTTAAGCTTTTAAAAGTGAATCCACAGTACGGTAATGTTCCCAAATGGTTAATGAGTATGGGGGTGTTAAGAGGGTTTTCTTAATTGAGGGCACAGTCCCTTCGTAGGGACAGCAGCTTATGAGAATACCAAAGGTGCTTCACTTGATAAGATTTGAATTTTAATGACCAAACCATTTGGGTATTTCTTTTTGTTTGATATTAACCCCTATGACCTGAGGAAAACCTTGTCATCAAGGAATTAATTTGCCAGCTATTTAAGGTACTTTGAGTCTCAGAAATGGTAAAAAAATGTATTTACGTTTTTGGAGAAAGTGGGTCCACAGGGTGGTAATGTCCCCTAGTGGTTAATGAGTATGGTTAAGGGGGTTAGATGGGTAAGGGGCTCAAGTTTACTTATACTTTTGATTTATGCAGCTTACGAAATTACCAAAGGTGATTTACTTGATAAGATTTGAATTTTAAATACCTTTTCATTTGGGTATTCCTTTTAGTTTTTATCTTAACCTCTCAGTCACTGAGATAAACGCTCTCCAAGAAATTATTTTCCGTTAATTTAAGGTACTTTGAGACTAAGAAATGGTAAAAAAATATTTTCGTTTATGAAAATTGCGTCCACGGGGTAGGTAGTTGAATTTACATTGCATTGGAGCAATACATCGGGCTGTTGGTGATGGTCCGGGATCAATTCAGAAGGGAACAATGTCCTCAAATGGGTAATGACTATGGGTAAGCGGTGTTATATTTGTGATTTATGCAGCTTGTGAGACACCAATGGTGCTTTACTTAATAAGATTTAAATTTTCAATATCAAACCATTTGGTATTTCGTTTTGTACCTCAGTCCTAAGAAAAACGCCCTCCACAAGAAATTATTTTGCCAGCTTTTTAAGGTACTTTGTGACTCAGAAATGATAAATTTTTTTTTGAAAAATGAGTCTTTATGGTGGTACTGTACCCATTTGGGCACATTTCCTCCACGGGGCAAAACGTTTGGATGTAGTTAAATGGGGACAGCAAGAATTAATGAAAGAATGATAATGTTTTGACACCAAAAAAACCCTATTATTTCAATGTAACCAAACGAGTACTCTAGAAATGAAGTTAATGAGAAAATTGTATAATCGCCAACACCAATCATTGTTCAGAGTGACGTTCTTAACTCTATTACAGGGCCGCGGTGGCCCGGTTGGAAGAGTAACGAACTAGCAACCGAAGGGTTGCGAGTTCGAATCCAGCCAAACACCGTCGTGTACAAAGGGGGCTGGTGCACGTTAAATCTGTCGTGGCCTCAAATGTCATCACGTTGGCGTGGTGTGGAAGTTTGGAGAGTGGGGTGCCAGCTCAGGTGTTGCCTCGTCATCTGACCGTGGTTCAAAATTACGTGGTGTTGTCCTCGGATCTTTGCCTTTGGGATTGATCCCGGACCGTCACCAATAGCCCATTGTGTTGCTCCAGTGTGACGTTAATTGAAATAAAAATAAAAATAAAAAAAAAATAACTCTATTACTTCAAATTCATTATTAATTTAAGTTAATTTTTCAAAGATTTGGTGCCAGGGTTCAAAAAGGTTAAAGCACAATAAGTTTCTACATTTTTCAATAGTAAATTAATCTTCTAATCTAAGTAAATCTAACTTCAATTAATCTTAGATTTATTTTAAACTGATACACAAGCACATAATTTTATAAAATTACAATGCTTGTGCTAAATATTGTGTGATGTACATAAAATAAATGTCTGCAATATATTTTTTCAAATCGAGGATATGATTATAAATATTTTCGTATCTCTTTACTTATCGAGATCTACTATATACGAACTGACCTCTTTGGAAAGCAGAACTCTTCCTTTCTGGACCCGCTTCCTCCCAGCTCACCGATAGGTGTAGAGCTTTTCCTGGGTGGAAGGGGAGACTTCCAGCCATTGCACGAAAGAGGAACAGCGGGAAACCCGCACCAACGGACAGCATTTATTGTCACAGCAAAAACATTTACAACGAAAACATACAAAGGCCAACAGGGCCCAGACAAAATATATGTGTGGACGACCGGCCCACGCCTGTTTACAAGGTCGTTAAGTCACAATTACAAATATAGTACAATTAAAACACGGTACATCCATTGGCAACGATAACAAAAACACGTATAAAATTTAAAAACAATGTGAATTTACAATGAAGATATGAATGTGAATGGTACAATAAATAACAATGAGATATGCAAATGAAATAAAATAATCAGATATATTAAATAAAAATATTTATGATATAATGTAGAAGATAAAATATTACAAACTGAGATAATCAGGGAGTTAAACAGAGTCTAAAAATCCTAAAATTAAAAAAATTAAAATGGCTTAAAAAATCTAAAATTGGGCAGGACCTAGTCCAAGGCCCATTACATTTTGGGGAACCAAAGGAGAGGGTCAGGACTTTAGTCACGGGGGGGAGAGACAGCAGTCACCTCCCCTGCCGCCAGCACACTTTGTCTGATTTTGTAAATAGATATTCTATTGGACAGAATATTGGCACACCACTTAGATACATTATCATCATTAGGTTTAATGATGTGGTGTGCCTTAGTGTGCGGGCAGTCGAAGAGATAGTGATCTGCGTCTCCCACACCCCCGCACGTTCATAAGTTAGATTTTTTGATTTTGAATCTGTGAAGGTAGGGGCCATGAACGGGCCATGGCCTGTAAAGTACCAAGTAAGGTGCATATTTGTGACGAGATATTTAAATTTACCTCCGGGAAATTTTTTTTAACCCGGAGGCCTTTTGTAGAATTTGTGTGAAGCCCCTGCCATTGGTTTATTATATATTATTTTATTTTATTTTTTAAGTAAGAAATTGGAGCAGGGGCTTCTAAACCCTCGCCACCTATTGTGGCCAGCTTAGCGCACGTGTCGGCCAACTCATTTTCGGCAACCCTCACATGAGCCCGAACCCAGTCCAGGCCAAACAGGTTAGTATTTTTTATGTTGTTAATAAATTTGGATTTTATATTAGTAGACTTCAAGGCCTGGACAGAGCTCAAGCTGTCGGTATAGATATTAATTTTCTTTTTATTAAGGAACGCAAATTCAACTGCCTTATAGATGGCCAACAACTCCGCCTGAAAGACGGAGTTGTGGCCACCCAGTTTAAATTTTAATACTTTAAAGGTTTTGTTTTTCTCGAGGATGCACACCGAGGCCCCGATACAGCCATCTATACCGGAGCCATCGGTGTACACCTCGTAATCAGGATCTATTATTTTGTTTTTAAAGTTTACTATGATATTTTCAGGTTGTATTGTATTTATTGGTATATTTAAATCTAAATCAACACCCGACAGCTCGATCTCGGGGTCGGGCAGCCGCCTTTTAAGGATTTTATATTTGAGATAAATCGACTTTAGAGTCACGTGGAGCGGGGGGATCCCGCAGAGGACATTTAGGGAGTCGGTGAGGGAAGAACTCTTCCTTTGTATTTATATATTTTTATAACTTTTGTGCATAACAATGTTTATTTCTATGCAATAAAATATCTTATTAATGCAATAAAAATCCAAGCACTATATTATAATTCCCGTAAAAATCATTTATAAGGAAATCTACATGAAGAGTTATTTGAAAAATCACCGATTTCCCAAATTTAAAAAGATCGTGAACATTTGAACACCAAGCCTGGATCATAGAGGTCTCTACATTTTCTATGACAGTACGGAAGTTTTTAAATATTTTATGATTGATATTTAAAATACTTGAATTCTATATTATAAAAACATTTCTTTTCCTCATTCGATTTCCTTTTTTCGTCAAGTTTTAATAAATGATTTATAGTTTACAAATAAAAAATATTCCTTCATGGAAGATTTTAGATTTTAGACTGATTTTCATTAACTATGCTGAAAATGGTTGGGCTTGTCATTCTACTGCCATATTTCAATACACCAGGCTGATTGGACCGGGGTCTATGGGTTATAGTGGATAGACTGGACACAGAACTTGTCCAACCGACACACAGGGCAATAACGACTCGGCTACCAGGTCAGCAATAAAACTTTATGTAGGATAGAAGCTTGCTTGTGCCATACTAAATTCAACGTGCCTATAGTGGATAGACTGGGTCCAGGACTGTCGAACCTACAGCCAGGGCACTAACTATTTCGTTACTAGGTCAGAAATAAATCTTTATGTAGGACAGAAGCTTGTTAGTGCGATACTATGAATTGTCTCTCGATGCGCGCCGCAGTGATCTATTTTTTCCCATGGAGTTTATTACCTCTGATAAAATGGGGATCGAGACCCCAGGATGCCCAAGCGATTTTCTCCTCTCCTTCCTTTCTTTTCGCAATTACTTGACATTGCCTTTGTTTGGCACAGCTTGGCCCTTGAGCAATAAGACCCCAAACCAACCAACCTTTACTTTAAGGGCTTAAGAAGTACAGAAATACTATGCTTGGTGTTTTTCTCTCACTAATGATGCTTCATATAAATCTCTCACAGACACTTAACTATATAATCAGGCATTGCATGTGACAGAATCACTTTCTTCCTCAAAGCCTCGGGCAAACAAGGTTACATATAGACTCTATAGTTAGTGACGGATTTATACTAACATCAAGTGAGTTGAAGTCTCGCATTCTCACCCGTTTAAGCCACAAGTTACTAATACCTGTCGGAACGCATTGACGGTGCTTGTAACCTGTCCACAATATTTCATTTCAATTAACTAAATACCTGTTTTTTGAAGATAAGACTACAAGGACTCACTAAGCTTAGCTACAGAATTTCAATCAGGGTTTCTTGACAACGCATAATTTATGATCTTTCACGACAATTATCTAGGTCTGAGAGTTAAGGTTTGATGGAGTGTAGTGATTCACTAAGTGGATTTTTATGTATGTACTTTTTCTTCTATTGGTATTTTTTGAGTTTCTTATGAAACATTTAAAATTTTATCACCATAACAACAAACTGGAACAAGATTGAATCTTCAAAGGATTGAATCTTTTTGTGAATTCTGTACCTCTAATATATAGCATTACTTTATCGTATGAATAGTATTGCTAAATCTTATAGATAATTTAATCGATTCTTGAATTTCAGTAGGTAGGTAGTTGAATTAACGTCACACTGGAACAACACAACGGGCTATTGACGACGATCCGGGATCAATCCCCAGAGAAAGATTTGGCGTTATATTGACGGGTTTAGACGTATTTAAGTATACTATACTTCGTAATTAGAGAGGTTGATGGAAAATAAAAGAAATTGGTATATATAATCATTCTTTTATCTCGATATAAGTCAACATAAATTCCAAAAAAGCATCCCTCTTAAAAATTTCTGTTATTTAAAACAAGAAATGTGAAGTCCGTCATTTTGTTTGATTATTTATTTAACTGTTGTTTCCCTACAGGAAAAGAGACCGCAGTAGCCCGGTTGGAAGAGTAGTGGATTAGCAACCGGAGGGTTACGAGTTCGAGACTCGATCCAATCAAAGACCGTTGTGCAGATGGGGTTGGTGCACGTTAAATCTCTCGTGGCCTCAATTCTCCTCACGTTGGCATGTTGTGGAAGTTTGAAGAGTAGGATGCCAGTTCAGGTGTGACCTCGTCATCTGACTGTCGTTCAAAATGACGAGGTGTTGTCCTCGGATCTTTCCCTTCGGGATTGATCCCGGACCGTCGCCAATAGCCCGTTGTGTTGCTCCCGTGCGACGTTATTTCAACTACCTACCTACCAGCCCTACAGAGAAATATCTAATTACAGAGAACAAAAAATATCTGATTCTAAAACTGAAAGAAAAAAGATAAGAGAAAGTTAGGTAAGAGAAAACAAAACACTCATTGAAGCAGACTACTTATTGAGTTAGAATTATTAATAAACATATCAATCTCAGAGAAGGAATTGTACAATTTAAAAAAATACTTGTAGCAAAATCGTTACATACATTCGTTTTTAAAGGTTTAGTAAAAAAATAATTTAGTTTCTGGGGACGTTGAAATCGTTACACACATTCGTTTTTAAAGGTTTAGTAAAAAAATAATTTAGTTTCTGGGGACGTTGAAATCAACACAAGAAAATAAAAAGAGCTAATCAATTTGCTACTCAACCAATTTTGTTATTTTGACGGGTTTAGTTGTTCTTATGTTACGAAAGTCCTAAAACGACTCAAACGAATCTATTAGTCTATCCTTACATTAGAAAATGAAAGAGAAAGACAAAATAAAACGAAAGCGTAAGGTCAAATATTTCTTCAAGACGGATGCAGCGGGAGGTCAAAACTTTCATCGGCGAAAACTAACACGTGCGTTTAGTCTTCAACAGTTACAAATCCACTAAAGAAACGTTTAAGAAACGCCAAGAAAGGGAGAAAAAAAGCAGACTCTCTTCAGAGATGGTTATCACCACCTCGGACTTGTTTCACCTCTGACCCTAAATTATCCACCAAAACCATCCATGTGGTCAGCAACAACGTAAACAGCAATAAATATATACATAAACAATTCCAACATGTGCCACTTACAATTACTTTCCCGTAGAATTCAATGCGCTTTTTAAATAAACGATCAGAATGAACTCTTTGGGTGGTCCACTGAGCCCGGGGCTTAATAGATTCGAAAGACTTTAAATTAGGGTATTATGTTCCAAGTAGAGTGATTTTTTGACGAAGTTTTAGCACGTGTTCTCATAATATACGAGGGAAGTACTCCAACGACAATGAAACTTTTAACTAGGCAGATTATTTATATGGTAATTAGGATGGGAAGAATGGTTTCTCTGAGACTGGGCTCGTTGTTTGAGGCTGGAGGAGAGTTGAAATGTTTGTTTCTGGGGTGATGAGTGACGTTGCGGTGTCAGTGAACGATGTTTAGTGGCTTGTCAGTGTACGGAGTTCTAGGGGTTGGGCTGGTGAGGTGCTATAATTTCTCAGCTCTCCGGTTTACTTCGCTTTTGGAGCCTGTTAACTATCTGAAGAGGAACTCTTCGGCATGCTGATGCTTTTTAAGAAGAGGGGTGGACGTTTTATGACTCTGGTTTTCTAATTCATCTGTAATAGAATGGATAGTCACAGGTATTTAGATAAGTATTGCAGTAGCTTAGCGTAACATTTATAACGGAATGATGAAATTGGATCGAAAGCAAAAAGTCTAATGCTTAGTTTTGTAAAGCCTTATAAGTCGTTTTATAACTGATATCTGGTTTTCTAATTCTTCTGTAATAGAATGAATATAGTCGCAAGTATTTAGATAAGTATTGCAGGAATTTGTCATAAAATATTTACAGGGGATGACGAAAGCAAAAAAAGTATAATGCTCAGCATTATAAAACCTTATAAGTCGTTTTATGACTCTGATATCTGATTTTCTAATTCGTCTGTAATAGAATGGAAATAATCACAGGTATTTAGATAATTATTGCAGTAGCTTAGCGTAACATTTATAACAGGAAATGACGAAAGCAAAAAAAATCTAATGCTTAACTTTATAAAACCTTATAAGTCGTTTTATGACTGATATCTGATTTTCTAATTCATCTGTAATAAAATGGATATAATCACAGGTATTTAGATAAGTATTGCAGTAGCTTAGCCTAAACATTTATAAGAGAGGATGTGACGAAATTGGATCAAAATCAGAAAAATCTAATGCTTAGCTTTATAAAATCTTATAAGTCAACTATATTTTCGTCGTGTTTCTTTTCCTCAAAGATAATACAATAGAAATAATTTTTGGCAATAAGCTAAAAGGCGCAGTTGCAATCCTAGCAACTTACTGTTATATTGATGTGATTTGATTTCAAACGATGGACATTTATAAGTTACTTCTTGTTCTAACCTTCCTGATGGTTGCCTCGACGAGGTATCTCGTCATTAGCAAGACCTACCAGATCTTGACGGACGAGATATCTCGTCATTAAAAAAAAAGACTGACCAGATCTTGATCTCGTCCTCATTAAAAAATCGGCAATATCTTGATAAGGAGATGTCTCGTCATCAGCAAAATTCGTCAGATCGTGATGGACGAGATATCTCGTCGAAACCACTTGGAGGGTTAAGAAAAACGTACAGATATTTGTAGGTGTAGATGAATGAACGTTATGGGGCATCAGTCAGCGGTCCATATCCTCAAAAGGTTAATTAATTCAAAAATAAAGTCTAATTTTTAAAACTAATTTATTTGCTTTTCACCAGAAAGCGCCCTCAGGGATACATTTTTGGGCATCACAACCAAGAGGTATCCGAGTGATCTTTTATTTCTACCCTCGCCTACCCTTCTGCTTTTTGCTTTTTCTTCATCTGCGAAAAATTTTAATTTTCAAGGCGTCCTTAGGCTGGAAGCTCTAGGAACCGCTAATGTAGTGTTTGGAATTCTAGAGGTTGGGGTTCTTGAAGTTCCTACTTTTTAGCTCTCCCGTTTGCCTTGCTTTCAAAGCCTGTTAAACTCCCGAAGAGGAACCCTTTCTGGATGTTGATGTCTTCAAGAAGATAGGTTTTTATTATTAAGATATCTGATTTTTAAGTTTATTTGTAATTAGTTAGATATAGTCACGGGCAGTTGCCAGGATTTCATTTCGGAGAGGACCCCAATTTAGATATACCATTTTTATGCCTAATGGAGATTGACTCCCATATTAGGTTTTTTAAGTATCACTGAAAGTTTTATATCTTAGAGGCCCCAACAGGCTTGGGCCGAATTTTGTCTAATTTAAATTCATCTCGGATAACAGACACTTAGTTAATCGGAGCTCGAATAATTCTACTGTATGTCGATAATATTGGCAACTACCTGCTTACATAAAATATAATTCCAAAACCCACAACTAAGGTTTGATTTGGCCTACCCCTTAATAATTTCTCCCGATTGGTGCCACTTTCTATGGGTAGGTTCGAACCTGCAAAATAGTCTCAAAAGTAATTGATTTTTGCTTGTACTCCTCTTAAGCCCTGTTTGGAGAGTGGGGTGCCAGCTCAGGTGTGACCTCGTCATCTGACCGTGGTTCAAAATTACGTGGTGTTGTCCTCGGATCTTTCCAATAGGGATGGATCCCGGACCGTCGCCAATAGCCCATTGTGTTGCTCCAGATGCGACGTTAATTAACTACCTACCTTAATAATTACTCCCCATTGGTGCCACTGACTGTGGGAGGTTCGACCCAGCAAAACAGTCTCAAAAGTACTTGATTTTGGCTTGTACTCCTCTAAAGCACTGTTTGGAGAGTGGGGTGCCAGCCCAGGTATTGACCTCGTCATCTGACAGTGCTTAGAAATCACGACGTGCTGTCCTTTGATCTTTTCCTTCGAGATTGAATCAGGACCGTCGCCAATAACTCGTTGCGTTGCCCCCAGTGCGACGCAAATTCAACTTCCTACCCCTTAAGCACTGGAACTGAAGCCTTTGAGCAATCCATCAACATTCGTTGCCATAATCATAAAGCTAAGCTAGCATAATTTTAAGATTCAGATCACTTCAGCAAACCTTTACCGAACTTTCTCACTTTCGAGTTGATGCAAAAAAATTGACAACTAGCGTTTACATTTTTAATTAATTGCCTTTTAGCAAGGGGGAGTTTCAATAGAGTCAGTTCTTTTGTCTGAAATCCTTAGGAATATACTCACGTTCGAACCCGAATGGCATGGACTCTCCAATGGAAATACGTTGCACGCTATCTAGGCCTAACACGCTACAGCCCATTTAAGTTGTGTTCTATATGCAAATCTGCACTCATAATTTGGTATGCTGCGCTATATTTTGGGAAATTTTAGAAAAAGTGCTTGTCGGGAGTACCAGAGATTTTTCTGTACATCGACAAAAATCTCAAATTTTCATTGAAGAATGGGTGGAATAAATTGAATCTTTAAATTGCACAGCATACTTCTACAATTGTAGACGGATTGAATACTTTAAGTACTGACTTCTTGCTAAAAGGTACTTAACCGTCCAAGTGGTTTCGATGAGATCTCCATTCATGAAACTGGATTCATGTTTTAATGCGAATTAAGGGGACAGTGCCATTGAAAATCATCAAAATCGATCAAATTTGGGTATGCAACCGTCTTGACTAGAGCGGCAGTATTGGGCAGCGTAGAAAATACAGATGGGCAGCCTTCCATTCACGAAAAGAGGATTCATGTTTTAGTGTGAATTAATGGGACAGTGGCATTCAAAATCACCAAAATCATTTTTTTAATTTTAGCTTTAACAATCAATATCAAACTCTGGACAGTACAAAGAATTTTGCAATTACGATTATTGTTGACGGAGTTACATTAACCCTCCAAGTGGTTTTGACGAGATATCTTGTCCATCAAGATCTGACCAATTTTGCTAATGACAAGACATCTCGTCAGCAAGGTATTATCGATTTTTTGATGACGACGCGATCAAGATACAATCAGTTTTCTTTTAATGACGAGATATCTCGTCCATCAAGATCTGGTCCGTTTTGACCTAATCTAATGAATATCAAGATGCTAATGACGAGATACCGCGTCGAGACAACCACCAGAACGATTAATTAAAAATGTAAATGTTAGTTGTCAATACACAAACTCTTCAGCATTATAATCAGAATTCACCTAAACATGCTTAATTTAAGTTTGCACAGTGGAATAACAGAAATTAACAGAATGCAAGTTGTCATAAAATTTGGCTTTAATCAATGAAGTATGTTTCCCCAATTTAGAACTAGAATTAAAATTATCAACATTTAAATTAGATGAAGAATTTGTAAGCGGTTCTTGGGTAGTTAATACTCAGTGTTAGTTTATCTAATTCTTGTGTACCTTTTCTTGGAAAATACTGAAGATATCGGTTTAACCCTCAAAGGGGTTCACACGAATTTTTCCGTTTTGCACAACCCATAGTATTCCCTGCATGAGTTCTAAACAATTTTGATCGTGATCAATATTCTTTCCTATGATTCTTTTAAACTGTCGAAGAGGTTATTTAGTCATTATGTGTTGTGGGGTAAAGTAATATTACACTACATGGAAATCTTGTGACGCTAAGGTTAATTATAGTCCTTTAGAAAAGTGTGTTTAAATTTTCATAGCTGTAGCTACATTATTTAACGAGTTATTGAAGTTTTCATAGCGAATACCAGGAGCAAAAACAAGCTATAAACTTTAAGCCCTTTTTCTCACGAACGCTTTTTATATTTGAAACTTTTTGTTACTTTTTCTGATGTCTAATAATTCAGTGCATGGGATAATGATTTGAAAATATTGTTAATTTTTAACATCTTAGTGTGAAGAGATGTCCCATACCCGACGGCTTAGCTCCATCATAGAAAAAAATCAGGTGTACCCAAAAATTTGGGATAAGCGTACTTGAAGGGAAGATAGCTTAGGTTCAGTAACGTTTTTCGATTGGTACAGAATAATAAAAGATACGGCCGACCAATCGGTCAAGTGGTCAGGGTGCTCGCTTCTGGATTGAAAAGTTCCTGGTTCGAATCGGTTTAACCCTCCAAGTGGTTTTGACGAGATACCTCGTCCATCAAGATCTGACCAATTTTTGCTAATAACGAGATATTGCCGATTTTTTATGATGACGAGATCAAGATCTGGTCAGTTTTCTTCCAGTGATCGTGATCGTGTTTTCTTTTAATGACGAGATATCTCGTCCAACAAGATCTGGCAAGTTTTGCTAATGACGGCATGCCTCGTCGAGACAACCACCAGGAAGGTTAGGGCACGGATGTTTGTCCGTCTAGAATGCATATGTGGCCTCTCTAAAATGGGTTGTAATGTGTGAATGTGGTTGTAATTGTAGAATGTGTGGTTGTTTTGGGGTTTTATGCGCAAGGTCCATATTTGGCCAAGCTGTGCCAAACACAAGACAGACAGCACAATGAGGGAGGAAGAAAAAGCAAAATGCAGAAGGCAGACGAGCGTAAAAATGAAAGGAAGGAAAGATCACCCGTACACACCTACAGATGCGCATTGGAATATGTGGAAGTATGTGAAGGGTAAAGTAACCCCCCCCCCCATGGTGCACCGGGGTACGCTAAGTGATTCGCAAATCCGCCCTTGTTGGGCCTTAATGATTAAGTTCAATTGTTTGGGAACTAGGAAAACAAAAGAGACGTCCATTTCACAGGCTAAAATCTGTGTCCGATTGTCCCAAACGTGACAGCGGAATGTACCAACACAACGTCGCACATTCTACGCGTCTAAATTACACGTATGCAAACACAGAAACGTGATAAAATCCCAAACGTTTCGTAAGTCACCGTAATATATGTTGGCACGAAAAAATAATTTAGAGCTAATATTTATTCTTCTTGTGCTACTAAGGATGTCTGGATCTGATTAAACCGTAATACACGCACACGAACGCTGCCCAGGTTAACGACGGGGAGGAGACTGAGCAATAACGGCCGCAGGCAACTTCGTGATGTATAAAACTAATAGAATCATAATAGATTGCAAGAATGCTAAAGCATACAGTGAAGGAGTTTTATTGAAAATGCCACGCACAATATAATTAATCACCTCTTATCTATGCTTCCCTCCCCGACTTAGTATTTCATCTTGCGAGACAGGTTTCGAGGCATTAGGAGGAGGCGTCCACGATTTCTTTTTGGATCCTTTTCTTCTTGTGCCCGTGAAGGGAAACAAAGAGGGAAATGTAAAGAAAATGGCATATATTTGGCTACGTTTTATGAATCGTGATATGGCCCGGTTCAGCCCTCGCCTTTTATCGTATAATTTTATATCTCATTTCGCAGTAAATCAATCTTCAGGGAAATGACCAGGGAAGTTAAGAATATTCTGCTTTAGAATAGTCTGTTTATTTCTGAGAGGCGTTTTTTGTCAAGCTAAATGAAGTAGTGTTTCTATACGGCGAAACCTATTTCCTGTTCGTATTCCGATTTGGTTGTTTTGGGTTTTATGGTGCAAGGGCCGTATGTGGCCAAGCTGCGCAAAACGAGGGACGGGGAAAAAGCAAAAAGTATAATTTTATACCTCATTTCGCTGTAGATCAAACTTCAGGGAAATGACCAGGGCATAAGAATATTCTGCTTTAGAAAGATGGACTGTATTTCTGAGAGGCTTTTTTTGTCAAGCTAAATGGGGGGGAAGTAGTGTTTCTGCGTGAAACATATTTCCTGTACGTATTCCGATTTGGTTGGTTGTTTTTGGGTTTTATGGCGCAAGGGCCATATTTGGCCAAGCTACGCCAAACACAAGACAACGAGGGAGGGGGAAAAAGCAAAGAGTATAATTTTATATATCATTCCGCAATAAATCGATCTTCAGGGAAATGACCAGGGAAGTCATAAGAATATTCTGCTTTTGAAAGATGGTCTGTTTATTTCTATGAGAGGTATTCTCTGTCGAGTTAAATGTAGGTGGCGGTAGTGTTTCTGCGACGATACATGTTTCCTGTACGTAAGCCGATTTCGTTGGTCTTGGGTTCTATGGCGCAAGGGGCATATTTGGACAAGCTGCGCCAAACGCAAGATAACAGCAAGGGAGGGGGAAAAGCAAAAAGTATAATTTTATCTCATTTCGCAGTAGATCAAACTTCAGGGAAATGACCAGGGAAGTCATGAGAATACTCTGCTTTTGAAAGATGGTATGTTTAATTCTATGAGAGGTATTTTCTGTCGAGGTAGTGTTTTTGTCCCCTGCTTGAGGCGATGGCATGCAAATGATTTAAACTGATGCACATTGACCGGAACCATAATAAAGGTCGTATTCCAGAAATTAATGTCGGAAACTTATCTGGTTTACTTAAGAAATTCCCCTTGTGGATGCTTTGTTGAAACAGCTCATTTGGTTACTTATTTGCAATATTATTATTAGTTGGATTTTCAATATTATGATTAGTTATTGATTTAGTTGGCGCGGTGACATGCAAATGATTTAGAGTATGCTTTGCTTTATGCTTTGTTGAAACAGCCCATTTGGTTACTCATTTGCAATATTATGATTAGTTGGATTTGCAGTATTATTAGTTATTGATTTAGTTGACACGATGACATGCAAATGGTTTATTGCTCATTGACCGGACCCATGATCAAGGTCGTATTCCAGAAATTAATATCGGAAACTTATCTGGTTTAGTTAAGAAATTCCCCTTGTGGATGCTTTGTTGAAACAGCTCATTTGGTTACTTATTTTCAATATTATTATTAGTTGGATTTTCAATATTATGATTAGTTATTGATTTAGTTGGCGCGGTGACATGCAAATGATTTAGAGTATGCTTTGCTTTATGCTTTGTTGAAACAGCCCATTTGGTTACTCATTTGCAATATTATGATTAGTTGGATTTGCAGTATTATTAGTTATTGATTTAGTTGACACGATGACATGCAAATGGTTTAGACCAAAGCTCATTGACCGGACCCATGATCAAGGTTGTATTCCAGAAATTAATGTCGGAAACTTATCTGGTTTAGTTAAGAAAATCCCCTTGTGGATGCTTTGTGGAAAAGAGCTCATTTGGTTACTCCTTCGCAAAATTTTAATACTTACTTCTCCCGTTTGGGGTCCCGATTCCTTCCATAAATTTATCGGGGATCCCCAAGGGGGTCCGGGGTTCAATGTGAATGGAGGCGTAAGAGAGCACTAACTCTCACTCTCAAGAAGAAAACAAGGGAAACTGCAGCCACTGTGTCCAATTAACTTTTGATAGATGATCCTGCCGGGACGGGTGCCCGATCCCTCCAAGCAGCGCAATTTCTTTGCAGGGGCAATCGCCTCCCCTCCTTTAAAGTGGTCCAATCCATTAGTCCCTCAGTTTTCAAGTTGAAATTTAGTTGGAGCGATGACATGCAAATGATTTAGACTAATGCACATTGACCGGACCCATATTAAAGGTCGTATCCCAGAAATTAATGTCGGAAACTTATCTGGTTTAGTTAAGAAAATCATTTGTAAGTGGTCGAGACTTTGGTGGGAGCGGATGAATAATGTGGGACGGATTTTGATGGCGCATTTCGCTTAATTATGCCATGGCTGCGTAATTTTGAATTTATCGCGGAGTGACAATTATGCGAATGGATTAAAAGATAGAGACCTCGTTTTTCATTTTGGAGGGCGTACGCAAAATGGAGAACTACTCCATGATATTTTAAGCATAAGTAACGGCATTTAAAGTAAACTAGTTGAATGGTGTCGTCCCCTCGAATTTTCTCAGCGAATCATATCACAGCTTTGCAATTTTAAAGTTTCGCTTGTTTCTGATCGTTATAAGAAGGATTTTCAGCGTAAACAAAGAGCCAGACGGTCTGCGAATATTTTATTTCTGCTATCCAAATGCACTCGCAAGATACATATTGGGGTTATCTTAAAATGTAGTTTGGCGTTTAATCTAATTGATGCTGGCCTTAACTATCATGTATCAATTTAGAATTCAATCTTTGGAATTTTATTTGAGAAATTCTGAATTGAAAAACAAGTCAACTGACCCAATGAGTACAGGAAACGGTATTTTAATTAACGTCGCGCTGGAGCAACACAACGGGATATTGGCTACGGTCCGGGATCAATTCCGAATCGAAAAATCCAAGGACAAGCCTTGTAATTTTGAATCACGGTCAGATGACGAGAACAACATCTGAGCTGGCATCCCACTCTCCAAACTTCCACACCACGCCAATATGAGGACATTTGAGGTCCCGACAGATTTAACGTGCACCAGCCCCCCACGTACACGAGGTCTTTGGTTGGATTCGAACTCGCCACCCTCCGGTTGCTAATCCGCCACTCTTCCAAACGGGGCCTCCGAGTACAGGAAACATGTATCGCCACAAAAACACTACCACCACCTATATTTAGCTTGACAAAAAATACCTCCTAGACGGAGGCTTTTTAGAGTGTAATGGTAAGTTATGAGATTATGTCTATCAAAATTGTACTTCTCAAAGCAAATATCCTTCAGAGAAATTCCGTGGTTCAAAATTACGTGGTGTTGTCCTCGGATCTTTCCCTTTGGGATTGATCCCGGACCGTCACCAATAGCCCATTGTGTTGCTACAGTGTGACGTTAATTGAAATACCCCCCCCCCTTCAGAGAAATTCAATTTTTAAGAATATTTTGTAATGTATTCGTTAAAACCATATCCAATAAATTTTGACACCAGGTTTTTCAAATATACTAGATCCTTCAAAATTTCGAAATCAAACAAGTATTTAAAAATAATTAAATCTAGCAAATAGTAAACTGACGATAAATGTCGAATATTTCAACCCAAGTTGTTAATAACATTTAAAAATTATTTTAAGTTGGTTGGTTTTTATTGCGATAAGGGTCAGACTACGCCAAGCAATGTCCTTTCCGTCAAGTAGATGGACATTCACACAAGTAAAATTTGCACTGATACAGGAGAGAGAAACGCACTGGGCATGAATCTGTGCCTCCTACGGCTTGCAAGCAGCTAGCGCAATGAGCTAATCAACGGAGACACGGCGGCTCCCTAATGTTTTATATCACATTTGTATTTGCAGCACACAAATCTGCTCTTAAAATCTATTGCATTGTAATATTTCTGTCCAAATAGAGAAAGCATACTCCCGTTAGGAAATTTAAAATCTGAGGAGTAATATTAACTAAAATTAAAGAAAAATGTGTTAATTAAGCAAGCCCACCAACTGAGAGATTCCCTATCAGCATCGATGTGGATTTTATTATGTAGCTAATTTTATTCAAAAATTGCACTTAAATCTCACTACTCACTAATATTTCAACTATCACATAAAATCATTAAAGATAATGTTTTAATTTGGTATAAACGTAGCCAGATTTTATTTCATAGGGGAACAAATACTACTGCATAAAAATAGTAAAAGCATTTTGTTAACCTATTGTACATTTTACACTGAAAACATTTTGTTAACCTATTATGCATTTACACTGAAAACATTTCTCCATACTCACAGCGAAAATATTTTAAGACGTGGTAGTCTAACATATTTTAATGAACACTTTATTTCTAAACATTTTCTGTTCTTATATCGTATTTCTGTTTTTATATCGTAATTCTTTATGAAAAACATTTTTAACCCTCTGAGTATTACGAAATCTCCGAGTAGTGTAGTATTGCTTTTACCCCACACCATGCG
This sequence comes from Meta bourneti, assembly GCA_933210815.1. Classification (NCBI taxonomy): domain Eukaryota; kingdom Metazoa; phylum Arthropoda; class Arachnida; order Araneae; family Tetragnathidae; genus Meta; species Meta bourneti. The sequence continues at coordinate 82,453,141 of OW119933.1, forward strand.
TAATGAATACATAACCACATCGATTGGTTGATAGAATCCTAGGATACATTCTATTGGTCACGAAGGTCAGTACTGGTCAGTAGTCATCAGGGAAAACTGAATTACCCTGCGTTGCTCGGGTTAAATTGTTTGTAATTCATCGTGATATTACTCAATGTTATTCATATGGAGTTTTAGAATTGTTTTTAGCCCCCTCTGCAGACCTAGGACAAATCGATAGGGGTTAATATATAACCTATGTTTCCCACAGGATTCTAAAGTATGAGTGTACCAAATTTGAGTTGAATTGGTCTGACAGTGATTGCTAAATTACTCAATGTTATTGTTGGGGATTTCGAATTGTTTTAACCCTCTCTGCACACCCAAGACAAATAAAACGGGGTTCATATGTAGCCTACGTTACCCGCAGAATTCTAAAGAATAAGTGTGTCAAATTTGGTGTGAATTGGTCAAACGTTGTCGATTTGTATAGAGAACAGACGCCAACTCCGCTTATAAATGCGTATGAACCCCTCAGAGGGTTAATGTAACTGCAACACACGTAAGAGAACGAAAGGAAATTTGATTAAAATTTTTTTGTTTAATTTTGCATTTACTATTTCTGTGTTTCTCGCAATCCAATGCACAAAATCAAAGGATAAATCTAGAAGAAAAAACATAATCTCTAATTTATTGGTGGCTAGTATTTCTAAAATTCTTTGATAGTTAATGGATTATTTCGTTGACTTTTATGGGTGAAACACTAAGTCAAAAAACACTGTTCCTAGAAAACGACGTGGAAAAAATTTTGCTCACTAGCTGAACTCACTAAGTGTGTTTCTCAAAAAGAAATCTAACTTTGATGCAAAACATAATTGACGTGGTGAACACACACACTTCACTAGTCTAAAGATCACATTCTGGTCTAGAAAAGCTAAAAAAGCCATGTCTTAAAAATTTTGACTTAGCGTGTTTCATTTGTTAAGCAGACGATTTAAGTTCAAAGTTTTTTTTCTCTGTATAATTTTTGTTTATTTAACTGTCATTTCTCAGATTTATTCAATATTTAGTTGGTAATAGATCAGTAGGTTGACATATTACTATGCAGTCTATGATATATGATTTGATTATGAAATTTAAAAAATGGTCTGATTACAAAATTACAAAGGCTGGTTGGTATTAAAGCAGCGTAGAAAAAGCGGCCTGGCCCAAATGTCCTCAATCAGACATAAGTGCACTTGCAATATTTTGACTTTTTATGTGCAAATGTGTCTTATTTTAATATATTGATTTAATTGTTGTTTCTCTACAGATAAAATACAATTACAGAGAGCAAAAATATTTAATCCAAAAAATACAAGAAAAAGACAAACACAACTACAGTTGGAAAATAGATAAAAAAAACATTTCATTAGACCAGATTACCTATTGCATTGAAATCATTAAAAATATGCAACACACAAATAGAGTTGGAAAAGAGATAAAACAAAGCATTTCATTAAACCAGATTACTTATTGTATTGAAAACATTAAAAATATACAAATACAGTTGGAAAAGAGATAAAACAAAACACTTCATTGAACCAGATTATTTTTTGTATTGAAATCATTAAAAATATATCAACCACCGAGATTTATACAATTTAAACAATCTATTGATGGCAAAATTGTTACACAATTAAGTAATGAAGTGATACCAAACTACGAATGGGGGTGATTTAGCTATTTTTAGGAATCGTTTCTCAGATAATTTTGAAAATTCTGGGTTCCCTGAATTAAATTCACTCTCTGGATGGTATTTTCAGAACAGGTGCGGCGTGGTCAATCGCATCAAAGTCCCACACGCACTGTACTTGGCAGCCAGATTACCATCAGTCTCCAGAGGTCTGAACGGCGTGTGCCCAAACCATTGCTGTTCACGCGACTGGAAACATTGTCGACGGGAGGACTTCTGCTCCCCCATCCCCATCAAAATATTAACTTCGGATTACAGCGTAATGCAAGGATTACATGGATCCCCACAGACCAATAACGCCGCACGCGGGGTTATGTTTTGGAAGTAATGAGATTGACAGTTCTGGGGGACCAGTGACTGTTGTGACCGTTTTGAGTAATGCCTCGCCTTGGAGATCTTACGGTTGAGGGGTGAGGTTTTTGTATCGACTATTAATAGACTTCCACCTGTTCGCGCACGAAACCTTTCACTAACCGTTCTTTCTACGCAGCTAGGTTGCTGGTTCTTTGTATTTGCTTTTTCTTCTCACGTTTTCGTTGCTGAAAGCTTGTCAATTACGCTAAGTTCTTGTGTGGAGACCTGTTTAGGGAGGGCCCAAGGGTATTGAGAATTCACCGAAATAATTTTGGCATGGTTTTCTTTACTTGGTTGCATTGAGTTTTAGGGAACAAAGGCCATGTTTGGCCAAGCAGCCCAAAACACAAGGCAGACAACGTTAACCCTCCTGGAGATTGTCTCGACGAGGCATCTTATCATTAGAAGGAAACTGACCAGATCTTGATGGACAAAATATCTCGTCAAACCACTTGAAGGGTTAAGTTATGGATAAAACACACACAATGAAAGTTTTACTGACACAGGAGAGCGAAATACACCCAGGGAAGTTACTAGTTATTTGTTTTCGCTTTTTCTTCTACTCAAAGCTCGTCAATTAAGCGAAGTTCTTGTGCTGAGACCTGTTTAGGGGAGAGCACGCGGGAATACAGCCTTCACCGAAATAATTTCCGCATGGGGTTTTTGGTTGGTTGAATTAGGTTTTATTGCGCAAGTGTCATATTTGGCCAAGCTGTGCCAAATACAAGATACAATGTTAAGCAATGGACAAACACACAATACTGACACAGAAGAGAGAAATTCACCCAGGGAGGTTACTGGTTCTTTGTATTTACTTTTTTGACGTTTTTGTTTCTCAAAGCTCGTCAATTACGCGAAGTTCTTGTGCAGGGACCAGTTTAGGGGAGAGCCTAATGGAATAGAGCCTTCAAAATAATTTTGGTATGAGCTTTTTTGGTTGATCGAATTTAGTTTTATGGCGCAAGAGCCATATTTATTCAAGCTGTGCCAAACACAAGACAGACAACGTTAAGTAATCGATAAACACACACAGCGAAAGTTTTGCTGACACAGGACAGAGAAATACACCCAGGGAGGTTAGTGGTTCTTTGTATTTACTTTTCTACTTCAAAGTTAGTCAATTACTCGAAGTTCTTGTACAGAGATCTGTCTAGGGGAGAGCCCAAGGGAATCGAGCCTCAGCGAAATAATTTTGGTATAGTTTTTCGTTGGTTGCATTGAGTGTATGGCACAATAACCATACTTGGCCAATATGCGCCAAATAAAAGGAAGAACACTAAGTAATGGACAAACACACGCAATGAAAGTTTTACTGACACAAAAGAGAGAAATACTCAGGCGGGAATCGAACCTGCGTCGCCTACAACTTGAAGGTCGCTACGAAGTGGACAAACCCACTGAGCCCCGGTTTTTTCATGTGGAACAAATACTTTTGCAAACTTAAATACATTTTAAAATCTACAGAAGTTACAAAATTGCGTGGTGTCCATGGAAGCCTTAGAAGCACGGAATCCCCTAATGAAAAGCATTTAAAGTCGGTGGGAAACGAAATCGATTGAAACTTAAGCAAAAACGACGATTTTTTAACGTAAATCTGAGTGAGATGTTAATTTCCATTTTAACGTCTTTGATTTTTATCCCAGAAAGCCAACCAGGGACTGCTGATTCACCACCCTTTAAGCCTCAAATGGATTCTTTCTATGATTGGTTGATGATATTTGTCATGCGCATGAAGAGACTTCGAGACTCTTGCTTCCTACAGAGGCTAGCTTCCTGTCTAGATAATATGCGCAGTGGGTGCCTGCGCATGATCTATAATTTTCTACTTATTTATTCGCCTTTGTAAGACTTATCGAGCTTTAACCCTCTAAGTGGTTTCGACGAGATGTTTCGTCCATCAAGATCTGACCAAATTTGCTTTTGACGAGATATCTGGTCATCAAGATATTGCCAATTTTTTCGGATCAAGATCAATTGAGTTTTCTTCTAATGACGAGATATCTCGTCCATCAAGATCTAATCAGTTTTTCTAATGGTGAGATACCTCGGCGACACAATCACCAGGAGGGCTGAGACAGATCTTGGAGCATCCATGGATTTTCCAGCCTGGTTTGGGCGCAACTGGGCCTTTTAGGCTCCTTTTTAACCGAGGTCTAAATAGGTTTGTATTGAACAGTGTTTGCGGAAATGAAACAATGGTGAATCGAGTTGACTGATATTGAGGATATCTATAGATCAGATCTTTTTCGAGATTAGATCTCTTCCTTTCGATCCTATCTCGCCATCCTCAGATATCAATGTTACGCTACGCTACTGTTGCGATGACGTTTAATGAAAGAGGCGACCCAACATAATTAGCAATACAGCCTGTGATAGCAGGGACAGTTGTTATGTTAATTAGGAGCCGCAGGAGCCTAGTTACATGGTCGCATGGAAGAATCGCAGATTAGCAACCGGAGGGGTTGCGAGTTCGAAACTCGATTCGATCAAAGAAAGTAGTGTACGGGGAACGGAAGTAGGAAAGGGTGCACGTTAAAACTGTTGTGGGCTCACATGTCCTCACGTTGGCGTGGTGTGGAAGTTTGGAGAGTTGGGTGCCAGCGCAGGTATCGACCTCGTCATCTGACCGTGGTTCAAAATTACGAGGCGTCGTCCTTGGATCTCTCCCTTCGGGATTGATCCCGACCGTCGCCAATAGCCCGTTGTTTTGCTCCAGTGCCACATTTATTAACTACCTACCTACACATTGCAGAGGAGAATTCAATTAAAAAAATATAGCAATTATTACACTTGAAACTAAACTTATTGGCGAATGACTCGAAGTCAAGCATTAAGGAAAATGTTGAATTCGTATCAAGGAAGGTCACCTGATCTCAATCCAATAGAGCATGTTTGGGATGCTCTCGGACGTCTTACTGTAGCATACACAACTATCAAGGACCGCACGAGAGCAAAGACGCGATCCAGTGATCGAATGGAAAGTCTTGCCACAGGAACTCGTCGATAGCCTTGTGGAAAGCACAACCTCCAGGGATCAACACCCATTATTTGTTTGGCTTGTTGTGGAAGTTTGGAGAGCGGGGTGCCAGCTCAGGTGTGACCTCGTCCTCTGACCGTGGTTCAAAATTACGAGGCGTTGTCCTTGGATCTTTCGGGATTGATCCCTGACCGTCGCCAATAGCCCGTTGTGTTGTTCCAGTGTGACGTTAATTAACCACCTACCTATAACAATTCTAGAATAATACATAAAGCGAACATAAAAAAGCTTAGCTACACTGAAAAAATACGCATTTTTTGGTTCACATGTCATCTCGACTATCTAGTTTCCTCATGATTAAAGGTCACGTCTTTGTAGAAAATTATGATAGATTGGGGGAATGAAGTCAAGTTTTCGGCCAAGTTTTAGGACATTCTGAATTTTATTTTTCTTTATTTAATGGGGAATAATGCATTTCTGTTTTTAAGCTCAGGAAACTTATTTCCTTTCTTTTGTGTGTGTGTTCTGTGTTCCTCAAATTCCACATTCATCCGAGATTTGTTTTATGAGAGTTTTCTTCCAAAAATGGAAAAAGCCTGTGAAAACTAATACACGTTTACCTGTAGTATTGCGTTGATGCAAAAGTTCGTACCGTTTTTGCAGTTAGATGGCATTTCATTGCAAAAACGAAGTGTTATCCACTTCATACGTGTAAAGTTTTGATGTTGTTTGAAAGAAGGAATTTCAGCGAGTACTTGGGCAAAAAATTGTGTTATTGGGTTGCGTCATTTAAATTTTGTAAAGCATTAAAAATGGCAGAAAATAGGAGCATTTCTGACATAGTATGCATTTTTATTTCCGAAAAGGCGAGAATGCTTCGCAGATGCAAAAGATGTGTCATGTATGGTGAGTGTGCCGTTGACGATTCCACGTGCCGTAAGTGGTTCAGAAAGTTTCGTCACCTGGATCAGTTCTTTAGCCAGAAACCTCAGAACTTCTATGAGTGCGGGATTATGCAGTTACCGGAGAGAGATGGAGAAAAGTCATCGAACAGAACGGCGCACATTATATTGATTAAATGTAATTTTTAATAGTAAATAAAATTTTCTTCAAATTTTGTCAAAAAACGGGATGAACTTTTGCATCAACCCAATATTTAGCAGTCCAATCACCAGCTCTGTAAAATTATAAGTCATTATGTTCCATGTCATGTAAATAAAAGATTTTATTCTGACTAAATCTTGGATACTTTTCCAAACGAGATCATAGACAAGTGGATGGCATTCGTTATTGCGTTTGAGCAAAATAATGCCAAGTCACAAAAACTTGTCTATCAATGAAAGTGATTAAAATAGGGTAACAAGAAAATGAAGCAATCATGAAAAACATAAGAATTCTGTGAATGAGAGTGAAAAATGTTTTCATAAATGCGTATTATAAACAAAAGAATTCAGTAAAGCCTAACCAATCTTGGAAACCGATAATCTTTGGATAAAAATAATGCAGAAACATTTATTCATCCTCACTTTAAATGGCTGAAGCGTAAATATCTGTGGGTAGATAATCAGAATCCACATCTTAATTTACTGTCATTCTTTTTCTATTTTACATTCGTTACCAAATTGCAATCACCTCTTGTTTGTCATAGTTAACTTTCTAATGCTTGATGCTTAACACTGTATTGCCACTAAAAACATCTAGAATGGCTCGTGGAAAAACTCACATTCTGCTATCTAATGACATTTAAAGGAAATTTTACTGCAGATTGCACTTACTGATACAACACAAGGTAGGTAGGTAGGTATCATACTTAACGTCATACAGGAGCAGCACAATGGGCTATTATGATACCAAACAAATAGCAGTGACAGATAGGTATGTAGGTTTTTACTTATTGTCACAATGGGGCAACACAAAGGGCTATTGGCGGCGGTTCGGTATCAAACCCGAAGGGAAAGATCGAGGACAACACTGGATCTTTCCCTTCGGATTTGATCTTGGACCGTCACCAATACCCTTTTGCGTTGCTCCTGTGTGACGTTAATTAACTTACCCTACCTATCGAGGACAACACCACGTAATTTTGAACCACGGTCAGATGACGAGGCGCAGGTTCGATTTCTGTCAGGTGCATTCCTCCCTGGGTGTATTTCTCTCTTCTGTGTCAGTAAAACTTTCATTGTGTGTGTTTATTACTTGATATTGCATATCGTCTCTGGCACAGCATGGCCAAATATGGCCCTTGCGCCCTAAAACCCCCAAACCCAACCAGCCAGATGACGAGACCACAACTGAGCTGGCGTCCCACTCTCCAAACTTCAAAACCACGCCAACGTGAAGACAGTTGAGGCTTCGCCAGATTTTACGCGCACCTTTGTACAAGACGGTCTTTGGTACTCGCAACCCTCCGGTTGCTAATCCGTTACTCTTCCAACCGGACTACAGGGGTTCTGTTTAATAATTACAGATCTTGTAGCTTTTGGATATAACAGTTCCCCGTAAGTGTAACGAGCTTATTTAGAGGGTTTGAGGCAGTTACGTGCAATTCCGTCATCTCTATCGACCAGGCCGGTATTGCGTGCTCCATCTTTTAGCATCACGCGAGCCGAATATATAGCAGGTCTAAAAGCTATCATTTTCGCTTTCGCGTTGTTTAGGTCGGTCAGTAAGCGACCCTCAGCACTCATTTGCAAAGCAGTCGTTGCATTTTAATGCGGGTCCTTAATTAAAGCACTACGCGCCGGTATAATGTGTTGATTTTCAAGATGGGAGTTTCCCTTATTAGTAATTTATGAGCCGCGATTCGACGCAAAAGCAACCCGGGCACTCCCGCGGAATCGGTTCGAACGGGAGCGTTCTTTTCGCCAGGGAATACCTTAAATTCGAAAGCACCCTGGAACGGCTGGGATGGAAATCAGACTGAAGGGGCGGTGAACTTTCAAAATCGATCGAAAAATCTATTTTTTAATTTTGGCTTCAAAATTAATCGATATCAAACTCTGAATACCAAAAATAATTTAGCTTTCCCTTCCGGATTGATCCCGGGCCAATAGTCCATTGCGTTGCTCCAGTGCGATGTTAATTAAAATACCTACCATACCTACCAAAAATAATTTTTCAATTACGATTATTTTTGATATAGTTACAAATGCAACATAAAACATGTAGATAAGTATAGTAAGTATACGAAAACGCGTTTTTCTCCTATTGAGATTTCTCGCCATCTGACTGGTTCAAAGCTTAACACCACGTGGCACAACTTAATATTTTCGAACCAACTTTATATATAGGATTTTTAGTAGAAAACAGCTTATGCAGATTTTATTATAGTCGGATAATTGCAAAAATCTGCTTTGAAAGTCCGCTATCCCCTTAAGGGGGAAAGTACCCTAAAATGACCAACTGTGGTGTTTTATACATAAATATTTGACAACTTCAACTTCGAATCATGTACAAATATTAATGCCAGCTTCTACAAAGCTCAATGGTAGGTAGGTATTTTAATTAACGTCGCACTGGAGCAACACAACGGGTATTGACGACGATCCGGGATCAAAACCGAGGGGAAAAATCCGAGGACAACACCACGTAATTTTGAACTACGGTCAGATGACGAGGTCACACCTGAGCTGGCACCCCACTCTCCAAACTTCCACACCACGCCAACGAGAGGACATTTGAGGTCCCGACAGATTTAACGTGCGCCAGCTCCCCTTTTTAGACGACTGTCTTTGGTTGGAATTAACAGAAGATTAACAGATCTGTTAATCTTCCAACCGAGCTACAGCGACCCACACCGCTGAAAGGAGGAGAGGCTTTTTCTGTTAAGCTAACCTCGTCATCAGAAAAAAAAACTGATCAGATCTTGATCTCGTTATCATGAATAAATTGGTAATATCTTGATGATGGGCAATTTCTTGATATCTGGATGATCAAATATCTAGTCATTAGCAAAATTGACGGATCTTGATGGACGAGATATCTCGTCGAAATCACTTGAAGGGTTATAGATGGGACACTGGATGTCCCATCTCCCGCAGCAGCAGATAACAGTATGTACATTTAACCACATCTGATTGTTTTTGTGATGTTTTCATATGCGCCAGTAGGCATCCCTTACCCCCTAACTCTTATATGATGGTCGTTCCTAATGATGGATAAAACTGTTATTTTACGATAACAGTGTTAACTGTTATTGATAAGTTGGAATAATAGTTATTTTAACTGTTTTTTTTTATCAATTTTGTTAACAGTAAGCAACTAACACAGGATAGTTAGCAGCTAATTAAATGGTTGTTATTTAACTCTTATAAAGTGACGTTAACTGCTAATTTTAATAGTTGATACATAACTGTAAATCAACCACAAAGAATGTGTTGATTGCTTTCTAGCCATTATGAGGCATCGGATATTTTAACCCTCTTAGCGTCATGAGATTTTGAGTAGTGTAGTATTATCTGTACTCCACAACACACTTAATGATTAAATAAATGGGGGAAAGCATCCATGGATTATTTCAATCTTTAGAAAGATTCTATTGGTCCTTTCCTTCGAATATGATTTAGTAAGATTAGGTTGATCATTTCCTTAGGATAGAATCTTTTAGTAAGTTGGTCATTTTCTTAGGATGTAATCCTTTGGAAAAATTCTATTTTCCTTTTCCTTAAAACAGAATCCCTTAGAATTATTTTATTGCTCCTTTCCTTGGAAGTGAATATTTTAGAAAAATTATATTTCTCCTTTCCTTAGAACAGAATTCTTTGAAATTATTTTATCGCTCCTTTCCTTGGAAAAGAATCCTTTAGAAAGATTCCGTTGGTCATTTCCTTGGAAGTGAATTCTTTGGAAAGATTCCTCTGGTCATTTCCTTAGAATAGAATCCTTTGGAATTATTTTATTGCTCCTGTCTTTAGAATAGAATCCTTTGGAATTATTTACTGCTCCTTTCCTTGGAAAAGAATCCTTTAGAAAAATTTTGTTGGGCACTTCCTTGGAAGTGAATTCTTTGGAAAGATTCCGCTGGTCATTTTCTTAGGATATTTCTCCTTTCCTTAGAACAGAATTCTTTGGAATTATTTTATTTCACCTTTCCTTGGAAGTGAATCCTTGATAAAGATTCTATCCCTCCTTTCCATAGAATAGAATGCTTTGATAAGATTCTGTTGGTCATTGCCTCATTCTATTGGTCAAAAAGGTCAAAACTGCAGGGAAGACTGCAGGTTGCAAGGCGGAAGGATGCGTGTGATCTCCTCAGAGGGTTGATACACTGCATTTCAACACCCGTTAATTCTGAAGAACCACCTTCCTTCTTTCGCACGGCAGCATCCATATCCGGTATTGCCAATAACTGAATAAAGTAACCTGAAGAGCGTAGGAGCAAAAAAGTGTTCAGAAAAAGCTTTTGGAGAGCTTGGAGCGGGATTGTGCAGAAAGCATAAGCGAGCCCCCTCCAAAAGCTTTTAGAACTCCATTACCGTCCTCTCAATGTTATGTCAGCAGAAATAATCTAATTTCCGCGGAGTGTCTCTTTCTATTTAGCTGGCCGGGTACTTACAGAGTACTGGGCGAGGAAACACATCGACTTCAATATCGCGTTCGCCTTCATTCCTAACATATGTAATGAGCTTGCTTTTAGCGGCCTTAAAATGTTCAAGCCCATTTATTAAGTACGTTTACTCTCACCTCGCCAACCTTTCGGGCCCGCGTTTCAAGTGATTATGAGCTGCTTTCGGAAGGGATGGGAGGAGATGCTTTATGGAAGGAGTGTTTGTTTAAAATTATTTTCTGGAGCGGCGATTAAAAGTAATGGGTGAGATTCTTCCGAGAAAAAGTGGGGAAAAACTTGGAAATTTGAAGTTATTAGGACGCCTAAAGCCAGTGGACGTCAGAAGTGTCGTCCCTTTTTAGTTTTAAAGTCGATCTTTTCTAAAATAGGTTCTGTCGCGTGCAGTTTTCCTTCTGAAATCTTTAATTTTTTATTTCCAAAATAGATTCTACATTTTTCTTTCACAAAACTCGTTTTTTTATCAATAAAATTGATTTTAGTTGTCCTAAAACCTTTCCTTTTTTTAAATTGATCTTTTTCTAAAATAGTTTTTGTCGTAGTTTTCCTTCTAAACCTTTCCTTTTTTTATCAATAAAATCTGTCTTAGTTGTCCTTCTAAAGCCTTTCCTTTTTTTAAATCGATCTTTTTCTAAAATAGTTTTTGTCGTAGTTTTCTTTCTAAAACCTTTCCTTTTAATTCAAAATTGTTCTTTACTTAAAGTAGTTTCTGTGGTAGTTTCTTTCTGAAATCTTTAATTTTTTATTTTCAAAATCGATCTTACAGTTTTTACACACAACTTTCCTGTTTTTATCAATAAAATCGATCTTACCTTTCCTTTTTTAAATCGATCTTTATCTAAAATAGTTTCTATGGTAGTTTTCCTTCTAAACCTTTCCTTTTTTTTATTCATTTAAAATTGATCTTTGCTTAAAATAGTTTCTGTGGTAGGTTTCCTTCTGAAATCTTTAACTTTTTATTTTCAAAATCGATATTACAGTTTTCCTTCTCAAAACTCTTTTTTTAATCTCTAAAATCGATCTTTAGTTGTCCTAAAACCTTTCCTCTTTAAACCAATTTTTTCGAAAATAGTTTTTGTCGTAGTTTTCCTTCTAAAACCTTTCCTTTTTTATTTTTAGAACTGATCTTTTCCTAAAATAGTTTTCCTTCTAAAACTCCTGCGAGTTGCCTGAGGAGCAAATTCTATTCCTCCCTGGGTGTCCTCTTCTTCCTCTTCTGTGTCAGTAAAACTTTCATTGTATATATCAATTACTTGACGCTGTCTGTCTTGTATTTGGCACAGCATGACCAAATATGGCCCGTGCGCCATAAATCCCAACCCAACTAACCAACCTTCAGAAATTTTCTTTTTAATCAAAAATTAATCTTTTTCTAAAAGTTTTCGTCGTAGTTTTTCTTCTAAAACCTTACTTTTCCAATTTTAAAATCGATCTCTTTCTAAAATAGTTTTCGTCGTAAATTTCCTCCTGAAACCTTTTCTTTTTTATTTTCAAAATCAATCTTTTTCTAAACTAGTTCCCCTTCTGAAACTTTTCCAATAGCCCCTTGCGTTGCTCCTGTGCGACGTAAGTTCAACTACCTACCTACATATCTCTAAAACCATTCCCTTTTTTGTTTTTAAAAGTGATCTTTTTCTAAAATAGTTCTTGTCGAAGTTTTTCTTCTAAACATCATACTATATCGTACTTTTATCTTCGTTTATTTTTTAAACTTCCATAATAATGAAAACAAAAAAAGGTTAGCCAATTTCACAATTATTAAATCCGGATGAACTGTAAAATGCACAAATTTTGTGTTCATTAGTCTGTTTTCCTCCTGATTTCAAAGCTTAAAGGTATTGTGCCCGCTTAAATGATAGCTAGCTGTAAGCCAGTGGATAAAAGATGCTCCTCAAAAAGATTTTGATGGACTGAAAAAAGCTTTCACTGCATGCACTTCATGCATGCTTTAAGTGGCTGCAGTTAATCCTTTAAGTGCTTTCAACGAGATATCTCGTCAATCAAAATCTGACCAATTTTGCTATGACGAGATATCCTCGTGATCAGGATATTGCCAATTTTTTATGATAACGAGATCAAGATTTGGTCAGTTTTGCTAACAAGACACCTCGTTGAGACAATCACCAAGAGGGTTAAACGATGTAGTATATTGGATTGAATTGGACGCCGTAGGCTGACACTGTTTTACCTGTGCGGCTTTCAGCTATATAGTCCGCCTTACGGAGGAGTTTCGGGGATTAGGGACAGCCGAGCAATCCACAATACACATAAAACATTCAAGGTAGTAAACATAAAAAACATAAGGTAAGTGAAGGGCAAAACATGTAAGTACGAAAATACAATATGACGTAAGAAAAGGATCACAGTTTTTTTTAATTTACAGAGAACAAAATGACAATAATAATATAATCCATAAATAATAAACGGAAACAATACATGCTGAACAAGGATACGTATTCAGAAGAAACAAAATTTCTATGAGCTAAACGTCTAAAAAGACAACTATAAAATACAGATATACTAATTTCGTAAGAAAACTAGGTTATTTCGAGAACTTTCGATTTCTCAGCTCACAGATATAGTCAATGTTGGAGCTGGAAATACCATCATTTTAAGGATTTTGTGGTGGCAGTGTCTGTTTTTGGTAGTACTTTGGCACCAATGAGAGTAGTTTTGTTAGAACTTTGGAAAACATCCGTCCGTATATTGTTATTTCACGAGAGGCCCACCTCAGCATAGTACACAGACCTGGTACTGAGGCACGGAGCTCAGATAAGACTCCTGGAGCCTTAGTGTATTTTTGCGCTATGATACATATAATTGCATAACTGAAGGAAGGTGAGATTACCAGAGGCCCAGAGCACCAGTATCTATAGGGCGGAATTTCAGGAATATTTGTTAAAAAGTGGTTTTTCTTAGGAAAACGTGTTTAAAACATGTTATAATATTATATACAACTTTATCCGTGTAGTAAGCATTTTCCAATGCTATGCATGCGTGTGAAATGAATGTGCTTTTATGCACTTCATCTTTAAAGTGTACGTATACACTAGAACATTTTTTTAAATTTTAAATTTAAAAATTCAGTTTTTCACAATAGGTCATTGGTTTGTGCTTAAACTCATTATAGTGTGAAAAATTCTGATTAAGCTACTCATTAATTGTGTAATTCAGATACAATTAGCTAATTAACCTGTTTTTTGAATAGTGATATCTCACATTCTAATTAGTTCAGCAAGACAACTTCTATTGGAAATTATTCTTAATATTATCCTTCTTGTTTTGACCCACAATCAAGTTGCTAGAGGGAATAGATTCTTTTTTACAATTTTTTTTCACGAATGAAGTCTAAAAAATCAAGATTTTTTCAGGAATTTTGACCTTTAAAAATCAACTAAAAATTCATTTCTTTATTAACTCTGACTGAGGGTCAAAACATCCACTGTATTATATAGATTATAAGATACAAAAGTAATTACATTAGATCAGTTTATTGTTGTGTTATCACTGTTGGAACAAAGCATCGTATTGCAAAAACACAGTTCTTCAGAAATTTAATTTAAAGTTTTGGAAACATGTTTGTATATGGTGGCAGTGCCTAACGAAAACCCTTGTAACTTGAAAGTGATTTCGAATACTTACAAGATTTTGGTATCGTTTGAAAGCTAAAGGAGTTGGGAAATATTTTGAATTAATAAAAGAAATATCGATATTCTGGTCATTTTTCGTCATTTCTAGTGTATACATACACCTCAAACTGCATTGCTTAAAAGTTCATTTATCTGTCCGTAGTCTCCTGAAATCATATTGCTATTCTGAAAGGAAAGAAGAGACAGAGCATTAAAATTCTCTTCTCACAAACGTCTGAAAGACAGGGTAGCCTTTTCTTTCTTCGTCCTGGAGAGCCATTAACCCTCCTGGTGGTTGCCTCGACGAGATATCTCGTCATCAGCAAAACTGGCCAGATCTTGATGGACGAGATGCCTCGACAGTATAAACACTGATAAAATCTTGATCTCGTCATCATCAAAAAGCGTCAATATCTTCATTCGGAATTCAATCGGTATTATTCATGACGAAATATCGCGCCATTAGCGAAATTGGTCAGATCTTGGTGGACGAGATATCTCGTCGAAATCACTTGGAGGGTTAACAGAGCTCAGCCTTTTGCTAGTTTGAATGCATTGTCAACAATTAATTGAAACAAAAATCAGATTGGGAACATTAATACCTTAAGTAAATAGATACCGTACGAATTAGTATATTTTATCACAGTTATCTTCATTGAAAATTTATTTTGGATAGAGGACGGGCATCAGTCTCATTTGCCTCAGGTAATCTAAAGTCTAACTTCGCCTGTAGATATATCAGATACCCATTTACACAGCATACAATAACTACCAACCATAAATGCTCAAATTTGGGAGTGCTGCCTTTTCAACTGGCACGTGAACATTTGTGTCATTTGATTTTTCGCCCCATACCTACGGAACTTATGAAATTCGAATCCATTCCTATGAATCCGCTATGATATACCAGATACCCATTTACACAGAATGCAACAACTATCAACCGTAAATTCTCAAATTTGGGGACCTATGAATCCGCTATGATATACTAGATACCCATTTACACAGAATGCAACAACTATCAATTGTAAATTCCCAAATTTGGGGATCTATAAATCCTCTATGACAGTGGTGCGCAAACCGGGGGTCGCTTGAAAATTTTTGTGGGTCGCCAAATTCAAAGAAATTTATTTGACAAAAAAAAATAATGTTTTTCTTCAACAAGTATCTGGTACCAGTAAAATAGTGAAATGAGATAATATTATTTATAAAAAAGAACTATTTTACGAAAACAATTGTCTGTATTAGTATATAGTACCTATACTTCGGCAACCGGCAGGCGAACAGACATAGTGATAAAAGATAATTGTCAATTTGAGATGCCCTTTACCTCCGGTGGGATTCATATGCAACTTGGATCGGTCTGACGTTTAGCAGTGGCCATCTTTACTACAGCTTTTTCAATCTAGGTGTGCACCCCTGCTATTTAGTCTTTATATTGTGATCACAGCTAGGACCGTGCAGTTCTTTCCGTCTGTGCCTCAGTAGTTCGGTTTGCTGCTTCTTACGTTCATTCAAATGCATTCTGTAATTCTGTTTATATACTGCTTTTGCTAATTTTAAGTAAAATTTGCAACCGGGTATGTACATAACATATTTTTTAAGTATAGGACATTTCAGTAGCGTGCTCGGAGGGCAATAATGTTTATAAAACTGTTATTTTTAAATATTTTGTATTATTTTTTTCGTTTTTGATTTTTTCGAAAATCAATTATCCTCAACTGATATTTCGATGGAAACGCTACCAGGGTAGTTACTATTTTAAAACGTGTTAAGGGAACAGTTAGTTCTGTTGTTTTTGGATTACAGATGGCGGCACACTAAACAAAGCCTGCTTTTGCAGTTTAAGTGCGAGTACAAATTTAAGATCATAGTAAGATGAATTTTGAAAAATAAATGCTAATTGTAATTTCTAAATATATGTTTTCCCATCTTTGGAGTAAGTAATGTTTGACATAATTATATTAAATCACTATAATATATATTAATTTTGTACTTGTTTTATGATTAACTGTAACCACTGTGTACAATATATGTAGATGTGCGCTCGACTGGCAACACCAGTTGAGATATTTACTTGCCTCGATTACCATGTGTAAATTTTTACTTGAATGTTATATTTTTTTTATTTTAAGTAGCGAGCATATGCAATTGGTATGAGATGTTTCTCTTATAATTAAGTTTTATTTTCTTTAATTCTCGTCTGAATAAGCTACAAATAAACATGATTTATACAGAGTTATACCCGACTTTATTTTCTTCCCACGTGGTAGCCGCACGTGATTGAACAAACGCAAAGAAATGAAATATTGTATATTTATAATTTGGTTTTAGTTTTGATACCCTCATGATGTATAAATGGCTAAAAATAGGTACCCAACGTCCAGAAAATGAAAAGAATGACAATGCAAATGAGAATGATGGACCAACATCCAATGAACTTACAAAAACTGTGAATGAATGCAATAGCACTGTTTCTACATCAAAAAATATCGAACGAAATGTGCTATCTATAAAAAATTGAGAAAATATCAAGACGAGTTTATTAAATATGGATTTACATATTGCGTTGTTAATGGGAAAGAACATCCGTTGTGTGTTAATTGCAGGGATAAATTAGCAAATGAAAGTATGAAACCTGCTAAATTAAAAAGACATTTGGAAATCAAACATAAAGAATTAGCAAATAAGTCTGAAACATTTTTTAAAAAACGAGCTGAAAGTATGAAAAATCAAAATGTATAATAGTTTTGAAAAAATACACAACAATTCCTGAGAAGGCTTTACGGGCATCTTTAGAAGTTTCATATTTAATAGAGAAAAATTTTTGAAACCACATACAATTGGAGAATCATTCATTCTTCCTTCAGCAATTAAAATGGCATCAATTATGCATGGAGAAAAATATGGTAACGATTTAAAAACGATACCATTATCAAGAGATACCGTTTCTCGCCGAATTTCCGCCATATCACGTAATATAGAATCAGTTCTGTTAAATCGATTACAAAACTCTCCTGTATTTGCTCTACAACTTGACGAAACTATTGACATTTCTAAACTGTCTCAACTAATTGTTTATGTGAGATACGTTTATGAAGAAGACATATCAGAAGATTTTTTATGTTGTAAAAAATTGGAAGGAGAAATAAATGAAGAGAAAATATTTGAAATTATTAATAGATATTTTGAAACAAATGACCTTACCTGGACACACTGTGTCGCGGTTTGCACTGATGGTGCTGCAGCATTAACAGGTAGTAATAAAGGACTAAGAGGGTTAATAAAGAAAATTGCTCCCCATATAGTATTCAACAATTGCATGATACATAGACAAGCTCTTTTTGCAAAGGACATTGATGAAGAATTATACAAGATATTACAGGATGTTATAGTAATTAATTACATTAAAAGCAACAGCGCCCTAAACAGTCGCCTCTTTTCAATACTCTGTAATGAGATGGGTTTTGTGCATTTAACATTATTACTACATACCGAAGTCAGATGGCTCTCACGCGGCAAAATGCTGCGACGTATTTTCGATTTGAGAAACGAAGTTTATATTTTTTTGGTAGAAAAGAAACATATATTGGCAGGTTCATTCATTAATGAAGATTGGCTCGGAAAACTCAGTTACATGGTTGACATTTTCGAAAAACTTAACGATTTGAATTTAAGTCTACAGGGAGAGAATACAAACATTTTAACATCGAGCAGTAAAATTGAAGCTTTTAAGAATAAGCTGATACTTTGGCAAGGAGAATTGAACAAAAACAACACAGACATGTTCCCGTGCTTTTCAGAATTTACTAAAGAAAATAATATAGATTTCTTGATATTTCAAAACACCATTTCCCGTCATATGATAAAATTGGGAGAAAACTTTTCGAAAAGGTTCGAAAAATTTCCAGATAATGAATTAGGTTGGATACGTGATCCATTTTCGTTTGATATTTTTAAATTCAATATCTCTTTAAATGAAAAAGAACAGTTAATTGATGTTTCAAGCGACGAAACACTGCGCATTCCATTTAAGTCTGATTTGCCAAAAATTTTGGTTATCGATTGGAAACGAATATGCCGATTTGAAGAAAAAGGCAATTAATATTTTGATTCGGTTTGCATCGACCTACTTATGTGAAATCGGCTTTTCAAAATTAGTTGCCATTAAAACAAAATATCGATCTCGATTGGATCCAGAGGATGACTTACGGCTTGCGATTTCCAATACAGATCCGAACATAGAAGTAATCATGAGCTCTTTGCAAGCGCATACCTCACGTTGAATTCTTATGTTGTAATTTTTTTAAAGTATTTTCCATTTAAAAATATTTATACCCATATGCATAAATAAAACCATTGCTTCATAAAATTATGTATATTATTCAGACCTCTAATAAGGCACAAACATAAGCGCAAATCCCAAAAAGAATTCAACTTTAATTACGTTGATGATTAAAAAAACGTCTATTGTCTATCCAGGGGTCGCGACAAAATAGTACACAAAATTGGGGGTCTGAAATGAAAATAGTTTGCGCACCACTGCTCTATGATACGTCAGATACCCATTTACACAGCATGCAACAACTATCAACCGTAAATTCCCAAATTTGGTAGCACTGCCTTCTCGATTACCTCGTGAGCGTGCCAATTGCTTTTTCGCCCCATATCTATAGTCCTATATTACTTTTCGCCCCATATCTATGTGGATCAAATCCACTACCATGAATCCGCTATAAACCAGAAAACCTTTTACACAGCATGACTATCAACAGTATATTCCCAAATTTGAGAATCTACGAATCCGCTATGATATACCAGATACGCATTCCTATATTGCTTTTCGCCCCATATCTATGAGGCTCAAATCCACTTCCATAAATTCGCTATAATATATCAGAAAACCTTTTACACAGCATGACTATCAATAGTAAATTCCCAAATTTGGGAATCTATGAATCCGCTGTGATATATCAGATACCCATTTACGCAGCATGCAACAACTATCAACCGTAAATTCCCTAATTCGGTGGCACTGCCTTCTCGGCTAGCTCGTGAGCATTCGCGTCAATTGCTTTTTCGCCCCATACCTACAGGCTTTATGATGCTCGAACCCACTCCCACACGACAAATCCGATTCCCTCGGGCCCCCATCAGCCTCTCATCATAGTGCCAAAATCACCTCGGGCAGAAGCTTAAAAGTTCATCGCGAGTTCATCTCCCACGGATAATCGGAATTTTCCCGTAGACGACAACTATCTCCACGTTGATAAAGTAATCAAATCCGGAAACCTAATCCAGAAGGAGCAGCGCAAAAGGGTACAGGGCGGAGACCAGCCCAGCCACAATGAGTCAACGTATAGCGAACGATCTGATATAGTCATCATCGGTGCCCCCAGGGCCACTGCCTCCCCCCTGTCCCCCGAGGCACCACCCCTTCTCCATCTACCAGATGGAATTCACGCTCTACTGCTCAACCATAGGACCTAAGGGACAGGTGATCTCGGTATTAATTCACTACGTGCTTCACCTGAGTCCAAGAAGTGCACGGGAGCAATCAGGTAAATTGTCCACGTTGAGGTGGTTCTACGTGCAGACTTCACCAGTGGGAGATTTCGGAGCCTTTAAATCAACACTGTGAACGCGTTAATCTGCAGAGGAAACTTGTTTGTTTTCGAGCAGGTTCCATTTCCGCATGAGATGGCAGTATAAATTTCAAACGCAAGGAAAGAAAGCTCGTACTTAGGATATTTCCTGGGTTAAGTTCTGGGAATTGGGTTGCAAATGTTTTATTTTGTGACATGCAAAGCGTAAGGAAGGCTTTGTAATGTTTCTGTCCAGCCTACTCCCCTTATAATTTCCAAAGAGTAACATTGATTAAATATATGAACTAAAATTAGCGTTCCTGGTGGTTGTTGTCTCGACGAGGTATCTCGTCCTTAGCAAAAATGACAAGATCACGATAGACGAGATATCTCGTCATTAAGAAAACTGACCATATCTTGATGGACGAGGTGTCTTGCCATTAAAAAAATTACCAGATATTGATCTCGTCATCATAAAAAAAATCGGCAATACCTCAATGACGAGATATCTTGTAATATTTCTCATTTTAATACTTCTGTCCGAAAAGAGAAAGCCTATTCCCGTTAGAAAATTTAAAATCTGAGGAGTAATATTAGCTACAATTAACCCTTCTGGTGTTCAAAATGACCAGGTCATGATAGACGAGATATCTCGTCATTAAAAAATTGACCAGATCTTTATGGACGAGATACCTCATCATTAAAAAATTACCAGATTTTGATCTCGTCATAATAAAAAAAATTGGCAATGTCTTGATGACGATATATCTCGTCATTATCAAAATTGGTCAGATTTTGATGAATGAGATATCTCGTCGAAATCACTGGTAGGTTCAAAGAAAAACATGTTTATTTAGCAAGCCCATCTATTGAGAGATTCCCTATCAGCATCGGTGTTCATTTGGTAATGAAGAGAATTTTTTCAAAAATTGCACTTCTCACTAGTATTTGAAGTATCACATAAAACCATTAACCCTCCTGGTGGTTGTCTCGACGAGGTACTATCATATCTCTATTACGAGGTATCTGGTGTCACTATCAAAGCTGTCCAGATCTTGATGGACGAGATATCTCGTCAAGAGAAGAAAACTGACACAATTCTGTCTTGATCTCATCCTCATAAAAAATCGGCAATATCTTGATGACGAGATATCTCGTTATCAGAAAAATTGGTCAGATACTGCTGGACAAGATATCACGTCTAAACCACTTGGAGGATCAAGGAACGCCAGTGCACTGTAATATTTCTGTCCGAATAGAGAAAGCCTACACCCGTTAGAAAAATTAAAATCTGAGGAATAATATTAACTAAAATTAAAGAACATGTTAAATAAGCAAGCCTATCAATTGAAAGATTCTTTATTGGCATCAATATTAATTTGGTTTTAAAACGAATTTTTGTTCAAAAATTGCACTTCTCACTAGTAATTTAACTATCACTTAAAACCATTAACTCTTCTGGTGCTTGTTCGGTTTGTCGTGCTTAGCAAACCTGACCAGATCCTTCGTAGAGGAGATAACTCGTCCATAAAAATCTCGTCGTCTCAAGTCATTATAAGAAAACTGACAAGATCTTGATGGACGAGATATTTCGTCATTAAAACTGACCAGATCTTGATCTCGTAACCATAAAAAAATCTGCATTATCTTAATGACGACATATCTCGTCATTGGCAAAATTAGTCAGATCTTGATGGTCGAGATATTGCGTCGAAATCACTAGGAGGGTTAAAGAAAAACATGTCTAGCAAACCCACAGATAGAGATTCCCTATCTTCGTTCATTTGGTTTAGAAGTGAAATTTTGTTCAAAAATTGCACTTAAACCTCACACTTCTCACTAGTATTTCAGCTACGCAGAACACCATTAACCCTCCTGGTGGTTGTCTTGAAGAAATTTGTCGGCATTAGCAAAACTGACCAGATACTTCGTGGAGGAGAAATCTCGTCCATCAAAATCTCGTCATCTCCCGTCATTATAAGAAACTGACCAGATCTTGATCATAAAAATTATCGGCAATATCTTGATGACCAGATATCTCGTCATTAGCAAAATTGGCCAGATCTTGATGGACGTGATATCTCGTCGGAACCACTTGGATGGTTAAAGATAATGTTTTGATGTTGAAAATGAATCAAAAAACATTAGCCAGATTTTATTTCTGAAGGACCAAAGCTTTTTTAAATGCAAAGTTAAGGTCTTATTCGATTTTTAAGAATTATTTTTGTGTTGTTCACCAGGCCTATAACATCTCGTTTGACCCAAACACACAAATGGTTGTACAATGGAAGCTTGTGACTATTTACAAAATAAGTTACATTTAATGACATCAAGCAACTGTCAAACAGTTTCTGGAAAATGCCTTTATTTCTATAACGCGGGTGGGGGGTTGATACTTTACATAGATATGTGAAGAATCAACGATGAAAAAACTTTACTTTTATATATACTTCCTAATAAATATTAATCCTAAAATACATTGGCGTCCATGGCTCTAGAAATGGCTTAAGAAACACCATTACTTTTAAAAGTTGTACTACCTGAAAATGAAGCGAAACAGCCTGTGACGATTTGTATAACCGATGATATTCAGTACAAAGACTATAACATCTCGGTTGACATAAATTCACAGATGACTGTACAATGGATTCTTGTGAAGATTTATTAGGTTGATGCAAAAGTTCATCGCGTTTTTTGACAAAAATTGAAGAAAAATTTTATTTACTAAAATTACATTTAATCAATATAGTATGTGCTGTTCTGTTCGATGACTTTTCTCCATCTCTCCGGTAGCTGCATAATCCAGCTCTCATAAAAGTCCTGAGGTTTCTGGCTAAAGAAATGATCGAGTTGACGAAATTTTCTGAGCCACTTACGGCACGTGGAATCGTCAACGGCACCCTCGCCAGACAAAACACATATCTTCTTTAGCGTCTGCGAAGCATTCTTGCCTCTTCGGAAAGAAAAAAGCATAATATGTGGAAAATGCTCCTTATTTTCAGACATTTTTAATGCTTAACAAAATTTTAAAACGAAACCAAATAACACAATTTTTTCCCAAATACTCGCAGAAATTCCTTCTTTCAAACAACATCAAAACTTTACACGTGTGAAGTAGATAACACTTCATTTTTACGATGCAATGCCATCTTGCGCTAAAACGGGACGAACTTTTGCATCAACCCAATGCAAAATAAGTTACATTAAATGACATCAAGCAACTACTCAAACAGTTTCTAGAAAATCTCTACTTCTGTATCGAGGTTTCGGGATTGATATTTTAAATAGATATGTGAAGAGTCAACTGTGAAGAAAAACATTGCTTTTATATATACTTCGTAATAAATATTAATCCACTGGGCCGCGGTAGCCCAGTTGGAAGAGCAACGGATTAGCAGCCGGAGTGTTGCGAGTTCGAAACTAGGTCCAGTCGAAGACCGTCGTATGCACGGGAGCTGATGCACTTTAATTCAATCCTAGCCTCAAATGTCCTCACTTTGGTGTGGAAGTTTGGAGGGTGGGCTACCAGCTCAGGTCTTGTTTTCTTCATCTGCCGTGGTGTCGCCAATAGCCCGTTGTGTTGCATCAGTGAGAAGGTAATTAAAAATACTTACCTGACTACGTTCGGAGTCCTCTTTAAAAAATGTGCAAATTATGCTATTTTTTTCTTTTTAAAGTAAAACAACTTATAAAAACACATAATACAAACAAAATCGCTAAAAATTTATGTAGTTTACTGAAAAATTGGTAAGAATTGGAAAATTTAGGTAAAAAAAATGACGCTAACCAAAACCATTACAATTGAAAAACTTATGAGTTCATTTGCCTAAAGTCTCCTAAATAAGGAAGGTAGGGCCTGAATTACAATATTCCTTTCCACTCATAAGATATTGGTTATAATGTAGAAGAAAGCATGAATTTTTGAAAATTTTCCTTAAGCCACAACACTGAACTCTCTCATAAAAGCTTTCCTTTCAAGACGATCCTTGTTCAGGCCCTCCAAAACAAATATAAAAATCAGTACACCCAATTTCATTCAAAAATATAAAGTACATTTTTAGTTATCGCGTTTCTCGTGCAAAAATTTTGCTCAAAATCACAATTAGAGAAAAATGCATTTAGAAATTTGAAAACGAATTAAAAACAGATGTCACGATCTATTCAAATTGCTATATATCCGCTTCTATTCACCATACAGACAAAATAAAAACAGTTTTCTAAAGAAAAATGTCTAAATATTAAGAATATTGAATAAAATGAAATATGAAATTTTAGTCAAAAGTAAACTTTTCAACGTAGTCACTCATAACCTCACCTTAGTCCTGAAATCGCACAATCCAGTAGAGGTTTTCAATTCTGCAAACAGATGATAGTGGCTGGGAACCCCTCTTCCAACCCTCCTCTTAACACCCTCTTTCCATAGAAAGAAAACAATGACTCTGAGAACTTCTGTTTCTTCCATAGAAAGAAAACAATGACTCTGAGAACTTCTGTTTCTTCCATAGTTGCAAATTGAAATTAGAAAATTTCAAATTACATCAATACTTACGCTTCAAAACAATTCTTTAGGATGCATATTTCAAAAAACACGATTAAAAAATTCCTTCAGTCTGAAATGACATGAATTGGAACAAAATCAAGATATAGTGTAACCTTAACCAGAATATTTTAATTCCTCCTTTCGACTTCCTTTTATTAACGTTACTGATCGAGTTCAGGTAAGGAGTAAAACGCTTTCCAACAAACCTGAGAATATTCATCGATGGTTTCTGTTGTTTTAGGTTACATTTTTATACGTTTTAGTTACCTCGTTACAAATAGAAGAACATGTCATATTTAAAATGTTACATCTAATTAAATATTGATTGACCTGGGCATCATTATTTGGACATGGACTAGACCTTTTCCTTGAAAGTGCCTTCACTGTCGCACTTAAATAACTCTGAAAGATTTAATGAAAGCTTTCTTTACAGTTACTGTTAAAATTAACTGTTAAAGTATATTTAAACAGTCTGTTATATTTATTCCATACATATCTGTAACATTTATTTACTAACTGTTAGTGTTGGCATTTAAATGTTAACGAGGAGCTAATATCAGCAGTTTATTACTGTTATTGTAAATTAGCAATAAACGTTAAAAATGCCACATGTAAGTTAACATTTTTGTCTATTTCAATTGATTATACATGCAGCGTTATCTTGGGAGCATTTCTTTCTTTGGCAACGGCTTTACTTTACATGTTTGTATTCTATATTTAACAACTTATATATATATATATATATATATATATATATATATATATATATATATATATATATATATATATATATATATATATATATATATATATATATATATATATATATATATATATATATATATATATATATATATAATCTCCAAGATCAGCTACAGATTACCACTAATTAAACAATTTCAGAAAAGCATTTGAACATCGCAAATAAATCTAGTTTTCACGAAAGTATCAAACCTTTTTAATAACAGCATTTGTCTAATCCGGAACAAAGTTCTGTGGATCATTCTTTCTACTTGCACAGACTAAACACTAAAAAACAACTAACCCTAGAAGCACTAGGTAGCACACTAACTAGTAAACCAGCAACTCTAGAAAACATACTTATTAACAGCAATTGCCTACTCTGAGAAAAGTGCATGTTTCGTTTTTTTCACTCACAACGACTAAACATTAAAAAACAGTAGCACATTAACTAATAACTTTAGAAACATATTTAATAACAGCATCTGACCACTCTACGACAAAATTGAGTGGATCGTTCTTTCTACTCACACCGCTAAACATTACAAACCAACTAACTCTAGAAGTACTAGGTAGCACACTAACTAGTAACTTTAGAAAACATATTTAATAAGAGTATTTGTGTACTCTACGAGAAAATTGCATGTTTTGTTCATTCTATTCACAACGACAAAACATTAAAAAGACACTAACTCTACAAGTACTAGGTAGCACACTAACTAGTAACTCTAGAAAACATATTTAATAAACAGCATTTGTGTACTATATGAGAAAATTATATGTTTTGTTCTTTCTACTCTCACCGACTCTCAGATATTTTATTTTTTATTTCCCACGTACTTTAAAAATACCGTCAAATTAGCCCTTATATTTAAAGAATGCTCTTTCGATGCGTTGTTTCTGTAAACTTCTTTTCACCGCAGAAAAACTGCAAGAGCTCTTTAATCACATTTGCTGTAAAAGGTCCTAATAAACATACACGGAAAAACACGGCATTCAAATAAAAGCATATTTTTCTCCCTTTACTGTTTGTGCTGCTGCTTTGCTGTTATGGGATGTTAGTATGAAAATACTTTCATTGTATTATTAATGGTTTTGAGATAGTACGTGCTTGCCTGGTGTTTTTCTCCAACCGCTTTCGGAATGAAGATTTATTGCTCTGTGGGGGTGAGGTACGGGGGTACCCCAGAGTACCTTCCTACAGCGAAACGCACGAAGACTCTTTATCTCCGCAGTCATTTTTCTTCCCCTTTGCATTAAAAATAAACAGCGAAACTGTGCACCGTATTTTCGAGAAAGCGGGGCATATCGTACGTTTAACGCAAATTGTCGAGGAATGATACCCGAGATAATAAAAGGAGGTATTTTGTCACGTTCACATTTGTCAACTCGGTTCTTAAACGCTGGGATCACGTACACGAGAGCTACATGCCTCGGCAAAGTGATTTTTCTTCGGAAGCCCATGAGTACAGTTGCGATTTTCTTTGCTCACGGACGATATTAACCTCTTCAGTCCCGAAAGAGACCTTCTCATCAAAAAATTATTTTATCGACTATTTCAGATTCAGAAGTGACACAAAAAATGATCTTATGCGCTTTCTGGTACTTCGAGGCCTAGAAATTAATTAAACAAGTATTTTATCGACTATTTCATTACTTTGAGGTTTAGAAATTAATTAAACAAGTACTTTATCGACAATTTCATGTACTTTGAGACTCAGAAATGACACAAAAAATTATCTTATACGCTTTTTCTGGTACTTTGAGGCTTAGAAATTATTTAAACAAGTATTTTATCGACAATTTCATGCACTTTGAGACTCAGAAACGACAAAAGAAAATAATTTATATGCTTTCTCAGGTACTTTGAGGCATAGAAATTGTTTTTTAAAAAAATTATCAGCTTTTTCAGGTACTTTGAGACCCAGAAATAATAAAAATAATTACTTTTCCGCCTTTTCTGGTACTTTAAGACTTGGAAATGATAAAAAAAAAAGATTTTATCCGCTTTATCAGGTACTTTAAAGCTTAGAAATCATTTAGACAATTTTTTATAGACTATTTCATGTATTTTGAGACACACAAAAATTTTATATATTTTTATTTTATTGACTTTTACAAGTATTTGAGACTCAGAAATTGTATCAAAAATTATTTTATCTGCCTTTTCAGGTACTTTGAGGCTTAGAAATGATTTACACAAATTCTTTATAGACTACTTCATGTACTTAGACTCAAAAATGAAAAAAGAATTATTTTATCAACTTTTTCAGATACCTTGAGACTCAGAAATGATTTAAACAAATTTTTATCTGCCTTTTCAGGAACTCTGAGGCTTAGAAAAGATTTTAAAAAAAATTTCCGACTATTTCATTTGAGACTCAGAAATGATGAAAAAAATTTTTTTATCTGCTATTTCTGGTACTTTGAGACTTAGAAAGAAAAAAAGAATATTTTCCAGCTATTTTATGTACTTTCTCGAGACTCACAAATAATTTTAAAAATATATATTGGTTATTTTAGGTATACTGAGACTCAGATTATATATATAGGCCATCTTCAAAAATCGGACAAGAAAAACCAAACCAAAAACAAAATGCATGTACTAACAAAACAAAATAAAAACCAGATAACATTAGATGACCCTTTAGAATCGTCGCCAATAGCCTTTTTCTCTTATATTATCTTATACAAACGTCACGTAGGTAGGTTGTTGAAATTACTTAGCATTGGGGCACACAACGGGCTATTGACGACGGTCCGGGATCAGTCCTGAAGGGAAAGATTCGAGGACAACACCTCGTAATTTACAACCACGGTCAGATGATGAGGTCAACTTCTAAGCTGGAACCCCATTCACCAAACTTCCACACCACTTCAACGTGAGGGCATTTGAGGCCATGACAGATTTAACGTGCAGCCGACATTCTTTGGTTGGACCGAGTTTCGAACTCGCAACCCTCCGGTTAATAATCCGCGACTCTAGAAACTAGGCTACCTCTGCCCATCTCACCGCAAAAGCAGAACACGAAAAATCAACTAGTGAAACTTTCTCCCGAGATCACATCAGGGTCATCGTTCAGTTTAATTTGCTTCGGAAATATGCTGAAGTCAATTAATCTTTCAACTCCTCTACTTTGACGACACGAATTCTATTCAGGGAACGTAAAACTTATTAGAGAGCAGTAAAAGTTTTATCGCTGGCTATAAAAGTCCACAGCACGCGAGGGAAATTGTTAGTAGAGAACACACGCAAACCTTGCTGTAAAAGTTAGCGCGAATCGATTATGATGTAAGATATGTTTTAGGAGATTTCTTCAGATCAACGTTTTCCTAATGGGGGTTTGGTTCCTCAGAGGATTTGCCCAATACGCTAACAACATGCGAGTGGCAGGGAACGTAGATCCGATTCCTACCACTTACTCTGGGTCTATTTCTATCTTCGGTGTCAGTGAAACTTTCCTTGTGTGTGTACGTCCATTACTTGAAATTGTTACTTGTATCGGACGTAGCTTAGCCAAATATGGCGCAAGCATCAAACCCAAACAATCCAAATGGGGTTTCTTGAGACACGGCTGTCAACTCCTTGGGGCTCGAACCCCTTGCCTCCTCCACAATACTTTATGGTTGGGGCAGCCTCCCGAACGTGAGGGGCAAATATCAAAATATCCCCACATATATAGTTACTAGAATACCCCTAATACCATACCCCTAATATAAATAATAAAATAGTAAGAAACTAAGTTATTTAAAAATACACACACCAGGGGCGCCATGATCTAGTAGCCAATCTCCTTGGAGCCTTTAATATTTTTATGGCTAAAACCTGAGGGATAAGTATTACAGATGTATATATAATACGTATAACCATATACTCAGGGCGAATATATCTCACTATCTTTATCAGGTTGGTTGAATGATTTGGGTTTTAAGGCGCAAGGGCCATATTTTGCCAAGTTGCGCCCGACACAAGACAGACAACATCAAAAAGGGCCATACACACAAGAAAGTTTTACTGACACAGAAGAGATGAATACACCCAGAGAGGAATCGAACCTGCGCCGCCTACAAAGAGCGCAGTGGGCAACCCACGCTTTATCAGGAGACAGGGATGCAAAATCTCGAACGGCTTGGTCTTAATACTTTTATGTTATCCAGGCCTATCACTCCCCTACCTCTACAGGCCTACCCTCCATGTGGTTTAGACGAGATATCTCGTTCATTAAGATCTGACCAACTTTGCCAATGGCGAGATAACTCGTTATCAAGATATTGTCGTTTTTTAAAGATGACGACATCAAGATCTGGTCAGTTTTCTTCTAGTGACGAGATATCTTTTCCATCAAGATCTGGTCAGTTTTCTTCTAATGACGAGTTATCCTTTCCATCAAGATCTGGTCAATTTTCTTCTAATGACGAGATATCTTTTCATCAAGATCTGGTCAGTTTTCTTCTAATGACGAGATATATTTTCCATCAAGATCTGGTCAGTTTTGCTAATGACAAGATATCTCATCGAAACAGCCAAAAGAAGTGTCAAAGTTTGCACTGGAAGTTTTGAAGTAACCTATATATTTATGAAACGGCCAAAATATAGTTGCCCCGTTTTAATAATTTTTCCCAAGTTGGAAACCGCTGTTGGTAGGCAGGAAAATCTGTTGTGTTGCTCCAATGTGAAGTTAATTAAATACCTACCTACTTGGTAGGTAGGTATTTTTAATTAACGTCACCGTGGAGCAACACAACGGGCCACCGGCGAGGCACCACTGTTGGTGATGAAATGAAGGAAAATAAAATATCTTCCAAACTCGTACATATAGACACAAATGAAACAAACGGAATTTGACTCCCAATAATTTCCCGAAGTGAAAGTCACTCCGTGAGGCCAGAATCCTCCGATTCCTGGCCATCAATGAAAATCATCTTTTTCAAATGGCTAGATCGCAGCCTGGCAAGCATAGAGAAAGTTCTCCGGGGCAAATTTAAGGCAAGCAGCTCTCCTCGTATCCATTCCTTCGGGGTTGATCCCAGACAGTTGCCAATACCCCGTTGTGTTGCTTCCATGCGACCTAAATTAAACCACCTATACCCGTGAAAAATAAAACACAATTTACACATTAAATTTGAAATATTATAGGTACGTTCATATCTGGCTGCGGGAGATATTTGGGTCAGACAACTTTTACTGCGTTGTTTTAGTATCCGCCTGCCTTTGCAATCGTAACCTACGCTTATCAAGAATCTGCATATTTCATAGACTGTTTCTAGAACGTGATGCAACACCCTACCTATCTTAACCACTGATCTATTACCTACTAAAAATGAATAAATCTGACAGCTTAATTACTATTAATTAACCTTTCGGGAGGGGTATGGGCGTCCCACCTCCTTGGAATAGCGATTTTTAGGTATATTAAGGCTGCTATGGTGGTATATAAATATTATGCTATTTGATATTCAGATGCCTAAGAGTGCACTATTATGGCTGGTAAGACATAAGGGATTCCTCCCCTAAACCTCCTGGTGGTTGTCTCGAAGAGGTTCTCATCAAAAGCAAAACTGACCAGATCTTGATGGGCGAGATACCTTGTTATTAGAAGACCAGATCTTGATGAGCGAGATATCTCGTCATCAGAAGAAAACTGTCCAGATTTTGATTGACAATATTTAATTCATTTGAAGAAAACTGACCGGATCTTGATGGACCAGATATCTCGTCATTAGAAGAAAACTCACGAGATATTGATGGGTATCACGTCTGAAGAAAAATGACCAGATATATTGATGGACGAGAAAACTCGTCATTAGAAGAAAACTGTCCAGATTTTGATGTACGAGATATCTCATTCATTTGAAGAAAACTCACCAGATCTTGATGGGCGAGATATCTTGTCATTACAAGAAAACTAACCAATTCCTGATGGACGTGGTATCTCGTCATTAGAAGAAAACTCACCAGATCTTGCTCTCACTATCATCAGAAGATCGGGAATATATTGCTGACGAGGTATCTTGTCACTATCAAAATTGGTCAGATCTTGATGGACGATGGAGAGTAAAAAATCCTTTAAGTTCTCAATTTGCTAAGTGCAAAATACATACATATAAGGTGATAGATCTCTATCCAGAAAGTTTTCTCCCAAAAATATTTTAGCATGGCACCCTTGAGAAGGGTGTTAATCAGCTTAGTCGGAATATAAGTGTGTAAGGATCGTGTTCACATCTATCGACATAAGAAGTATTTGTGGGCTCATAAATGAAAAATAACGTTGAAATATCTGCGAGAAGCTCGAAAACCACTTACATGTGTTTGATGGGGAAATTTCACTTTTCCCTTCCCTTAGTCTGCTTTTCATGAGCATTTATCTACATATAAAATCACGTTCTCAAGCAGGGGAAGAGGAAAGTATCAGATAATGTTGAAAACACATTATCGGGACTCTTGAAATTTTGAATAGAAAAGCCGAGAAACGGGGAACGCGGCGTTTTCCAACACGAAAAAAACGCCGTAATTGAGCATCAAATTTAGTATGCAGCTTTTCCACAGACGCAATTTCGCCCGAGAGGAAACCCGTCTTCCTGAATATTTAATATTAGAAATTTCGGTAAGTGGCAACGCACGAGCTGTGCAGGCGATTTTCTCAAGGAATCGGTCGCTCTCATAAATAACGGCAAAGGAAATTGCATTTGACGTTTCGGTGATATATGCCTCCGTCGATACGAAGAAAAACTTCACCTGCTGTTCCCTCATTATTTTGCTTGAGACGAAAAATGAGCTTTCCCCTCAAAGTGGAGAGACACTAAAGTGTAAATTAGCGCCTGTAAAGTTTTCAGCTCAATGAGTAAATAAATAAAAGTCGCCGTTTCATCGCTGTGATTGTTGTTAATGTCCGATAATGTTTTCTTCATTTTACAGGACAGCGATGATTCGGGGCTGTGCGATTAAATATGCGGTTATCGGTTGGCTGCGGAAATGTAACGCGATGGCTGCAACGAGTTAATTCGTTGCTATTTTTCCCCGAGAACGCTCATTGCTGATTTAACTTGTAGTTAGCAGTTTTTTCAAGGACACCCATTACGATTTGGTTCGTAGTTGATAATTTTTTAAAGAACGTCCACTACGAATTAACTTGAGATTGGTAGTAAAACTACGAGTTTTTTAAGTCGTTGTTGCGACTTTTTTTTTCCAAGAACGCTCACTGCTGACTTAACTTGTAGTTAGCAGTTTTTCAAGGACACTTATTACGAATTGACACGTAGTTGATAGCTTTTTAATGAACGCCCACTACGCGTTAATTTGGGTTTGTAGTAAAACTACGAGTTAACACGTTCGTAGTTTTTCCAAGAACGCTCACTGCTGACTTAACTTGTAGTTACACTTTTTTCACGGACACCCAATGCTATTTGGCTCGGAGTTGATAGTTTTTAAAGAAAGTCCACTACGAGTTAACTCGAGGTTAGTCGTAAAACTACGATTTAACTCGTTGGTAGTTTTTTCCCCAAGAACACTCACTACTGATTTAACTCGTAATTAGTTTTTCCAACAATGCGCACTACAAAATAAATCAAATTAATTCCCCTCCCCATTTGTTAAGCGTTTCACTCAATTCTAAAGCAAAAATAATTTTGTACTAAAAACACCTAAAATTATGCAAAAATAGCATAGGTTAAGCAAAAGTTCAAATCAAAATTTCAAAATTTGGAAGCATGAATTTCACATTTGCACCTACATTTATGCAACAGATTACAAGGATTAATCAGAAAAGTTTCAAGGAAATCAATTTAAACCTGATGTTACAGGGAACATTTCAAAATCAGAAATCACGTTGGCGTGGTGTGGAAGTTTGGAGAGTGGGGTGCCAGCTCAGGTGTTGCCTCGTCATCTGACCGTGGTTCAAAATTACGTGGTGTTGTCCTCGGATCTTTCCCCTTGGGATTGATCCCGGACCGTCACCAATAGCCCATTGTGTTGCTCCAGTGTGACGTTAATTGAAATACCCAACCCAACCTACCCAAAATCAGAAGAATGTCAAAAAATCTCAATCGGAGAAAAACGCGTTTTCGTAGTAGATTTATTCTACTTTTTATGTGGTTCCATATGTAACTCCTTAATTGAAAACATTTTTTGCTATCTGCATAATTTGATATCAATTCATTTTCAACGTTTAAATTACATTTTTTTCAATCGATTTTGATGATTTTGAAAGTTCACTGTCCCTTTTTGTGTTAATATTGGAATTATGGTAGTTAGTTGAATTAACATCACACTGGAGCAACACAATGGGCTATTTACGGTGGTCCGGGATCAATCCCAAAGAGAAAGATCCGAGGACAACACCTCGTAATTTTGAACCACGATCAGATGACGATGCCAACACCTGAGCTGGCACCCCACTCTCCAAACTTTCACACCACGCCAAAGCGAGGACATTTGAGGTCACGACAGATTTAATGTGCACCAGCCCCTATGTACACGGCTGTCTTTGGTTGGAACGAGTTTCGAACTCGCAACCCTCCGTTTGCTAAGCCGCTACTTTTCCAACCGGGGTACCGCGAACCTTTTGGAATTATGTAAATTTGTAAATTTTTAAAGACGTTGTACAGACGAAAATTAAAATAAGCATTTTTAATAGAATTCTCAGAACTTTGGAAACACCTCGTATAACAGAAGGCTTTTCAACGAAAATAGGACTAGATATTTTTGATCAAATTTCATGGTCATAAGTCTTGTAAAAGGGCACTTTTGACACAAAGAGAAAAAGGGTCTTAGCCCAGTAGCCCGATTCCCTTGTCATTAACCTCATAGCCACTTTTGAAGTTCAACATCCTCCCCGGAATCCCTTGATAAAAAAAATTAAAATTCGGTAAACTACTGTGACAAAAAAAATCGATAATACCTGAAGCAAAAACAATTATTTTTAACGTAAATCTGAATGAGATGTCAGGTCCGATCATTTCAGCTTCAAATGATTTCTTATAACAAATGGATTAATGACGTTTTGAAGTATATGAAGGCTTTTGAACAAAATAAGATTAAATATTTTACAAATCGTGTTAACGTTTTGATCGAATTTCATGGTCATAAGTCTTGTAAAAGGGCACTTTTGACTCAAAGAGAAAAAGGGCCTTAACCCTGTGGAGTAGCATCCATGTAAGTCCAGAAGCCCGGAATCCCTTGATAAAAAAATAAAATTCGGTAAACTACTGTGACAAAAAAAAATCGATTAAACCTGAAGCAAAAACAATTATTTTTAGAGAAAATCCGAATGAGATGACAGGTCCTAATTAATGGTGTTTTGAAGTATATGAAGGCTTTTAACAATAAGACTAAATATTTTACAAATCATGCAAACTTTTTGATCGAATTTCGTGGACAAAACATTCTTGCAAAAGGGCGCTTTTGACTCAAGGGGGCTTGAGTCCAGTAGCCCGATCCCCCTGTCTCCCACCCCGTTGCCACTTTTGATGTTCAACATCCTGCCCGGAATCCTTTGATAAAAAATTAAAATTCGGTAAACTACTGTGACAAAAAAATTGATAATATCTGAAGCAAAAACAATTATTTTTAACGTAAATCTGAATGAGATGCCAGGTCCGATCATTGCAGCTTCAAATGATTTCTTATAACGAATGAATAAATGATGTTTTCAAGTATATGAAGGCTTTTAAACAAAATAAGACTAAATATTTTACAAATCATGTAAACTTTTTGATCGAATTTCGTGGTCAAAACATTCTTGTAAAAGGGCGCTTTTGACTCAAAGAGAGAAAAGGGGCTTGAGTCCAGTAGCCCGATCTCCCTGTCTCCCACCCCGTTGCCACTTTTGAAGTTCAGCATCCTCCCCGTGAGCCCCTCCCCCGGACACCCCAATCACCACATCTCTCTCGTTTCGACGAAGGCGACCCCTGGGTCAGCTGAGGACAGGACCTCATGCTGCGTGTTTCAATAACAGGCACCATTCACATCACGTGACTGTCTCGGACTCATCGATAAAACTTCTCATTTACATACCGTCACGTGGGCAGAATTCTAAGCAAAAGCGAATTTTCTGTCCAGACGCGAGCAATGGGAAACAAAACACTGTCAAGCTGCTTTTTCTTGGCGCGTTGCGCGAATACTAAGTCTTTTTAAAAATCAATATCACTCAAAATTTTCTGCCTACTCTATTCCGAGTAGAAGTAGGGCCGGCCTTACGAAGCGCGGGGCCCGATTCCATCAATCTCGGAGAGCCCCGTCACAAAATATTAAAAAGACAAATTTTAATTTAACGACGTTTTTTGCAATGAAGCGAAGTGAGTAATTGACAGTAGAAAGTGT
Organism: Meta bourneti; assembly: GCA_933210815.1. NCBI lineage: Eukaryota > Metazoa > Arthropoda > Arachnida > Araneae > Tetragnathidae > Meta > Meta bourneti. The sequence goes on from OW119933.1 coordinate 82,488,562, forward strand.
TTATAAAGTAAAAATAATCGTTAAGGTATCAGTAGTCGTTATTCCAAGTCTAAATAGGGCCGGCCTTTTTTCGAAGTGCGGGGCCCTATTTCCATCAATCTATGAGGGCCCCGTCACAAAATATTAAAAAGAAAAATTTTAATTAAATGACGCTTTTTGCAATGAAGCGAATTGAGTAGTTGACAGTAGAAAATATTTTCAACGCAAAAATAATCTTTTAAGGAATCTGAATACGTTCGGAGTCCTTTTTTAAGAAAATGTTCAAATTATACTATTTTTCTTTTTAAGGTAAAACAACTTATGTTAAACGCATTGTAAAACAAAAGAATCACTAAAAATTATTATAATTTACTAAAAAATTGGAAAATTTAGGTAAAGAAATGACGTTAACAAAATTATCACAACTGAAAAACAAAACTTAAACATTTGCCTAAATTTTGCATATATATATCGTCTCCTAAATATATAAGCTTGAGCCTGAACTAAAAGAAATCGTTCGTTGGCTTAGAACAGAAACTCAATAAATGACATTTTTTCGGAGATTTTAAATGCTTATTTTCATAATGATGAGCAATACATTGTCGCATTATAATCTGTTTAAAAGATACGCTGCACTATAAAAATGCTTATAATTCTTATTTTTGAGCCAAAACCGAATAGTTGCTCTTTAAAGAGCCGTAAAGTAAAAATTCTGTTTAGTCAGTTAGTGAGTTTCTGGTCTAAGCGGACGATATACAATATTCCTTTTCACTCATGAGATATTGAGAATAACGTAGAAGAAAACATTAATTTTTGAAAATTTTCCTTACGCCACTACACTGAAATTTCTAAAGCGTTTACCTTTCAAGATAAGTCTTTATCCCAGTTCTCAGGCCCTTAAAAACAAATATAAAAATCAATACACCAAATTTCATTCAAAAATATCTAGTACATTTTTAGTTACCGCGTTTCTCGTCCAAACATTTTGCACAAAATCTGAGAAAAATGCATTTAAAGATTTGAAAACGAATTAAAAAACAGCCGTCAAGATCTATTCAAATTGCTTACCTCCGCTTCTATTCAACGTACAAGCAAAATAAAAACAGTTTTGTGAAGAAAAAAGTCTAAATATTAAGAAATATAAATATGAAATTTTAGTCAAAATGGACTTTTCAAAGTAGTCAGATACCTTAAGTGTGTCGTTAAATAATTTAGGGATAAAGTTATTTAATAATAAATGCATGTTTTCTCAATCCCATTCACGGAGGGACCCCTTGGAATGTATGAGGTCTCCTTTGGGAGAATTAGTGGAATCGGCATAGGGATCGGTCCTGAGTATAAGAAGTGTTTTCGCGGAATGATGGAGATGAATTGTATGATGCAATTCTGAGAGAAGCTAGACTTTGAGACTGGGGTAAATGATGTGGATGCCAAAACTCCGGGAAAGTACGCCCCTACTAATCAGTTTAATACATTGTTTTCATTCCCAAGATATTGGTTGGTTGGGGTTTTATGACGCAAAGTCCATAAAGAACAAGCTCAACCAAGCCTCTAAGATCTTAAAAAAGTATTGTAATAGTTTGATCTGTTATACAACCAGGAACATTGCCAACTCATTTGGTCTTGGATTTTAACACTCCTAGTTGAAATACATCGCCTTCAAGTAAATTACCAGACTGGAAATTCAAACTCATGCACAGATGATAATTTTACTAAATTTGGATTATTCAGTACTTGGATTGTTATTAAGGTAGTTTCAAAGGCTGATCCCTTTTGGGACTTCTTCATCCGTTTTGGGTCTCATCGACTTAGTGTCTGGTTCGAGGTCTCTACATTGCATCAAGTTTCTATAGAAGTTTTTAATATGTAACACAATAATAACTCAAGTAAAAATCTCACATTTTTAATTTTAAACTAGGATTTACTATCTCTCTCTCTCTCTCTCTCTTTGATGTCCAATAACGACTATATAAATTTACCTAATTTTACGTACCTTTTCTCGGAATATACTGAAGATATCAGTTTGAATTTTTGTATGCTTAAAAGACATTTACTTGCGTACTCACGTGAGAAAGTAAAAAAATTACGTTAAAATATTTAGATTAAAATTAACAAGAAAATCCCAAGATTCTGTTTATTCCCTAAGAATTTGTAAAAAAAAATAATTACTCTACATCTAACAAATCTGCCACTTCAGAACAACTAGATTTTCTAGTTAACTTACATGTTTTCTTAGAATATGAAAAAATAATTACTCTACGTCTAACAAATAAGACATTTCAGAATAATTTAGATTTTCCAGATAAATTTAAGTTTTCTTAGAATTTTTTAAAAAATAATTACTCTACACATTAAATATGCCAGTTCAGGACAATTTAGATTTTCTAGTTAATTTTACGTTTTCTTAGAATTTGGAAAATATAATTACTCTACATTTATATGTCACTTTACAACAATTTACATTTTCTAGTGAACTTTGCATGTTTCTTTCTTAGAATTTGTAAAATAATTATTCTACATCTAACATATTTGCTACTTCAGACCAATTTAGATCTTCTAGTTAATTTTACATGTTTTCTTAGAATTTGTAAAAGAATAATTTGCATTTAACAAATAGATCACTTCAGAACAATTTAGATTTTCTAGTTATATGTAACTTTATATTTTAGAATTTGAAAAAAATTACTCTACATATAACAAATTTGCCACTTCAGAACAGTTTAGATTTTCTAGTTAACTATATATTTTCTTCTTACAATTTGCAAACAAATAATTACTCTATATCTAACAAATAGGCCAGCCACTTCAGAACAATTAAGATATTTTGGTTCATTATTTTTAAAAAGTTACGCAATATAATACTAAATCTTCACTTTTGTATATAAATAAATGCTTATAATGTATATAATTTTTTTTACTTCCAACACTACGTGGTGGTCATATTGAGAAAAATCATACTATCCACTAGCGTCATTCGTAAACACACTGACATGAGTGAAATAAAGTTTTGATGCGTTAGCACATTTTCTTCCCGGCATTTTTAAGGTACTTGTGTTTGTCCTCTACGCTGGCAAGTATATTTTTTTTGTAGGAAAATGTTGGCATAAAGTTTTCAAAAATAAAAAATAAGTAGTTAACAACGAATATCTGGTTTTCATAAATACTTTATCAACTCAGAAATAAACAGATAAGTATTTAAGAGTGGATATTTGATTCCCTTTATACTGGGAGATTAGATCCCGGGATCAAGTATCTGAACGTTTCAGTAAAAGCAGTAGGTATATAGTTTAATATTATTTGTTTACAGAGCATGTCGCAGGATTATAAGAGGAAGCCTGAATCCAAAGTTAGGATTCCTACAGACAACTAAAAGATACAAGGAACCGTTGAATGTGTAATAAAGGATAAGGGACGTCTAAGGGCACCGCAAAAAAATCCGGATTAACCATTGTGATTTTTGAAAAGTATATTAGAGGACGCAAAACAAACACAGAAAATATTTCATATAAAATAAACTACTCTGAAGCGAAAATTCGTAATGACTTGCAAGAGTCTGTTAAAAGAATTCACAATAGAAGCAAACAGTCAAATTACACCATGTCGTTACGAAAAATGAATTGGCTTCCAAAAAATTCCAGATACTTGGGAAAAGAACCAAGAAGCAGGACATGATTGGTTGCATGGCTTCATGAAGAGACAGTCAGAGTTATCACTGCGATTACCACGGACAACTGGTCTCAATCGTGCAACTAGTTTTAAAAAGAGCAATGTTTCGAAATTTTTTGAAAACTGATGTGGTAACCAAACAAAACCTGGGACCAGATTTTTAGATTTACTAAATACAAAGGCTGATTATGTTCCTATTGATGCAAAATATATTTTCGTTCCAAGAGTTGGTAACTGTTTTCTTATGGTGTTGACTTAAGAAGCATTTAGTTTTGATTAATACTCTTAAAAGAAGTAAAAATTAATTGAAGACTGAATAAAGGAGATTGATAAACGCTTTTCTCTATCATTTCTATGAGGGTTAATTGAATTAACGTCTCACTGGAGCGTCGCAACGGGCTATTATGACGATCAGGGATCAGTATCGAATGGAGCGTTCCTAGGACACCTCGTAATTTTGAACCACGGTCAGATGACGAGATCAACACTGGTACCCAACTCTCCAAACTTCCACACCACGCCAACGTGAGGATATTTGAGGACACGGCAGATTTAACGTGCACCAGCCCCCACGTACATTACGGTCTTTGGTTGGATCTAGTTTCGAACTCGCAACCCTCCAGTTGCTCATCTGCTACCCTTCCAACTGGGTTGCCGCGGCCCACCTGAAAGGAAGGATTTTCTTTTAAACGTTGTATCCGAAGAGATGGAGGGAAGTCTCAACTGATGGAGGGATTTGATTACTTTTTCACAAATCTACTTCTTAAAAATCTTAGTTCTCTAAGAGATATCCTCAAAAATCATGAGAATTTAAATTATAAGTAAATACACGGACACCTTGAAAGTAACACAAAAATCTTCCACGAAATATTTAAAAACGTATGAGCCAAACTATAAAATACGGAATAAATCTATCTCCTCTCTACTAGAAATAACGAAAATTAAAGTCGGGATTGGACCTTCCAACTCCTCTTATCAAATACAATCACCTTAGAGTAGACTTTGAAAACAAACTTTTGAAGTTATCATTCGATTGATATGAAATTTGCATTGACTATTTGTTTTCTACAAAAAAAGCTTAGAAATAAAGTTTGGTACAAAAATATCAAGTTATGAGGAGGTTATTACATACTACGAGGGCAACATTTTTGAAAAATTTGCAAAAATTGATAGGTCCCCATGAACGTTAACTATATATTTATTGTCGAAAATGTTATCTGCATAATAGTTTGCATACATATAAATCAAATTAACTCGATTTGGTAAGTATATCACTCAATTGTAAATCAAAAAAATAATTTTGTTCCAAAACGAATAAAATTTTGCAAAAATTTACTTTGTTTTAAATATTTTATAACATATAATATACAATATTTTAAACCAAAAATTCAAAATTTAGCAGTATGATGAATTTCCCATTTGCATTTAAATATATATGCAACAGATTACAAGGAGATTATCCAAAAAGACTTCAAGAAAAAGCTGATCCGCAGGGCGCTCAAAATCGGACGAATGTCAAAATATCTGAATCAGAGAAAAACGCTTTTTTATAGTTTCCTTAGTATCATAATCTATATGTTCTATGTTGTATATCTAACTCCCTCAAAATAGATCGCAATTGAAAAATAATTTTGCAGTTTGATGTCACAATTAATTTTAAACGCTAAAATAAAAAATAGATTTTTTGATAAATTTTGGTGATTTTGTTAGTCTACTGTCCGCTTAGTAAAAGAAATGTAAATCTTATATTCACTAACTTACGGAAGGACAAAAAAACTCCGATTTTACAAGAATCCAAAGAGCCCCGAATAGCCCTCAGAAGTCTGAAGGAAGGTCCGGTTGGTGCAAAAAGTCATCTAATTGCCACTAATGAAAGAAACTTTTCTGAAGATCATTCGAACAAGTCTACTCTTCCCTGAATTAAAGAAATGTAAATCTTATATTCACAAACTTCCAAAAGGACGAAAAGGAAGACTGTTTTTACAAGAACCCAAAAAGCCTCGAACAGTCCTCAGCAGTATGAAGGAAGATCCGGTTGCTGCAAAAAGTCATCCAACTAATTGCCCTTAATAAAAGAAACTTTTCTGAAGATCATTCGAACAAGTCTACTGTTCCTTAATTAAAGACATGTAAATCTTATATTCACAAATTTCCAAAAGGAAGACTCCGATTCTACAAGAATCCAAAGGGGCCGAATTGTCCTCAGCAGTCAGTCTGAAGGAAGGTCCGGTTGGGGCAAAAAGTCATCTAACTAATAAACACTAATGAAGGAACTTTTCTGAACATCATTGGAATCAATCCTTTAATTAAAGAAATATAAGTCTTATATTCACAAACTTGCAAAAGGACAAAAAGACTCCGATTCTACAAGAATCCAAAAAGCCCCGAATAGTCCTCATCAGTCTGAAGGAAGGTCCGGTTGGTGCAAAAAGTCATCCAACTAATAACCACTAATGAAAGAAACTTTCCTGAAGATCATTCGCCTTTCCTGTTAGGAGCGTCTCTCAATCATTTTCCCCCACTTGGTCCTGGTGTCAGCTCCGCTCCCCAGGACAGCAAATTAATAAAAACCTGAAAAGGGAACTTCTCCACCGATTACTAAACATGCTCAGCGATTACCTACCACATAGGTCGGCAACGCTTGACCTTCTCAACGAGGGTCAATTAGATCTAATCAGTCTATCAGCGAGTAGATGGCTCTCATTTCCATGCTGCCACGGGCTTGCTTTCTTTAGCCGTGCCAACTCTTCCACGGGGTAGTCCAGCCGGGAAATGAATTATTTTAGCCTATTAACTATACAATTTGTCTCAGTAGTTATCAGTTGTTGAAGGAGCAATTATTTTCGCGTGCTTTTGTTAATCGGATTTTAAGGGGACTTTGGACTTTCAAAACAAACTTTTGCAGTTATTATCCGATTGTTATAAAATTTACAGAGGTTTGTCTTTTACTAAAAGACCTATATATAAAGTTTGGTTAAAAAAATATTAAGTTGTGCGGAAGTTATTGCGTAAGACGTGGTAAAAAGTTTCGATAAATTAGCAAAAATTGATCGGTCCCATGGGCATTAATTTTCCATGTATTATCAATATTTGAATTTATAATAGTTTCAATGCATATAAATCGAATTAATTTATTTCATTTTGTAAATGTATCACTTAAATGTAAATCAAAAACATTGTACTAAAGGACCTAAAAATCTGAAAAAAGTATAGGTTAAGCAACATTTAAACCAAAATTTCAAAATTTAGAAGCCATGATGAATTTCTCATTTGCATTTAGGTATATACAACAGATTATAAGGATTATCCAAAAACAGTTTCAAGGAAATTGTTTAAAACCAAATGCGCATGAAACATTTTGAAATTAACAAAATGTCAAAAAATCTTGAATCGGAGAATATATTTGTACTATACTTATCTACTATAACTTACTATAACGATGTACTATAACGATGCTGTATATGTAACTCCGTCAAAAATGGTCGTAATTGAAAAACTCTTGCTGTCTACAGAGTTCGATAACTATTTATTATTAATGCTAAATTCAAAAATCGAATTTGGGGATTTTGAAAGTCTATTGTCCCCTAAAAAATGAATGTCAGATATTGTATTTTGGGCGGGCAAGCTATCTGGCAATTCAGGCAAAGACCCGATGCTTCGTTGGTCTGATGACGCATATCGAAATTTTATCGAGTTTAAGGGGACACAGTTCACTTTGAACAATTATTTTTTGTCTTAGATTTACAAAGCGTTTGGGGGGGGGTACCTTATATTCCTATACACGTGAAATATACATTACAAAATAAAAAATCCTTCTTACATAAACAATAATGAAAAATTCAGTGTTTTAAAAACATATTTCAAAATAAAAAACATTTTAAAATTTCTACTTCTGAAAATTTGAGTTTTTCAAACATTCTTTATTTCTTTAGGGTGTTTCCCATAATTTTGTGCATGGATTCGAATGTACTACAGTTATTTATTTTTACAAATATTTTTATAACACACTGAAAAACAGTAAAAAACAGTCATAATTGGTTTTTATGATTTTTTAACAATTAACTAATCCTCTCATTCATATTCCGTGCTCAAAGTTATCAAATACATCATCAAAACTACCAGAAAAAGTGTCAAATCTCTACTATTGCAGAAAAATCTTGGCATTTTAAATACATTGCGGTCGTGCAAAGCAGAAAGCTCAGAAAAAGGTTGGTTGGTTGTTTTGGGGGTTTTACGGCGCAAGGGCCATATTTGGCCATGCTGTGCCAGACACAAGACATACAATATCAAGTAATAGACACACACACAATGAAAGTTTTACTGATACAGAAGAGAAACACACCACCCAAGGAGGAATGCATCTGACACAGAAAAAGGACTTAATAGCTTGAAGTCGGTTTAAGGGGACCAGTGCACAAAAATCTTTCAAATTTTCGATTTTATTTTTTTCAATTTAAATGAATGTTTATACATTTCTGCTTAAAATGATACATGATTTATGGAAATACGTTGAGTAGAAGTATTTTAAATAATTTTTTGAAAAATACTTGTACGTCCGTTTTTGTCATTTAAAGGGCTTCCATCTTTGTTTACATGTCTTGAACAAACGCCCAAAACGATAAGCCCATTAGAAAACTTTATTTACCAAGCCACACTATTTAATTTATCTATTTTATTTTGTATCTATTTTGCTACTTTGGCAACAGTAATGATAACTGTGACTGTGTTTGTGAATAATGTTTGTTTGAATTTGAAATCCAAACTCGTTTGCAGGTGTTCTTGATCTTTTGCAATCTAAATCTGTCTAACTGTGTATAATTTCCGTCTACATTTGTCTATTTTGAAGTAATTTAAACAGTTTATTTCGAGAAATATGCCACGTTTCACTAATAAGGTGTTTAAAAAGCGTAGAAGTGTTGGCAAAGCGAATGTTGTAACTTCTAGTAATACTGATGTAACTAGAGATTCGACAACTAACTCTTGTCATAATGATCAGTCGTCGTCAGCGAAGAAATTAAATATATCAGCGCATTCAGAAGTATCTGTTTGTTCTCAAGAAACTCATACTAATGAAATAATTAATTTAGAATTGCTCTCAAAAGTTCTTTGTGAAAGTGTTTGCTGTAGAAATTGTGGTGGTGTTGGCTTATCAATCAAAAGCAAAACTCTTCATGGTTTAGCATCAATAATTATGCTGTTTTGCACAAACTGTGAATTTAGTGTTGAATTTTGTAATTCCAAGGAGTGCACAACAAATATCGAAGGGAATTTCAAATTATATGAAGTGAACGCTCGACTTACCTATGCGTTTCGTTGCATTGGAAAAGGCAAGACGTCCGCAAAAGTGTTCAACGGAATAATGAATCTGCCGTCTCCATCATTTCGTTATTTCAAACATAATGATATATTAGCTGATGCCGTACAAAAAGTTGCTGAAGACTCGATGACCAGTGCTACTGCAGAAGCCGTTTTGAAAAATGACGGTGCTGCAAATATCCCTGTTGCATTGGATTTTTCGTGGCAGAAAAGAGGTTTCAAATCTTTGAATGGAATAGTCAGCTGTCTCAGTGTCGAGTCTAGTAAGGTGATTGATGTAGAAGTGCGCACAAAGTACTGCAAATGCCCAAACAAAGATGCACATTTACCAGATTGTTCTTCAAATTATAGTGGAACAAGTGGTGGCATGGAAGTTCAGGGTGTCTTGAATATCTTTGAACGTTCCAAAGCTAAAGGCGTTAGGTACAGCCATTACTTAGGTGATGGGGACTCAAAAGGTTACAAAGCTATCACTGACGCAAAACCTTATGGTGATGAACTAGTTGTTGAAAAGTTAGAGTGTGTTGCACACGTAAATAAAAGAATGGGCAGCAGGTTGCGCCGGTTGAAAGAAACCTCACGTTCAAAGAAACTTTCAGATGGCAAAACATTAGGTGGTAAAAACAGACTAACGGATAATGAAATTAATAATCTGCAGTCTTATTATGGTATGGCAATTAGAGGAAAGCAGTCGGTCGAAGAAATGAGACGTTCTATATGGGCAACCTGGTTTCACAAAATGTCCACTGATAATATACCACAACATGGACTCTGCCCGTCAGGTGAGAATACATGGTGCAAATTTAACAAGGCACAAGCTGAAGGCAAAACCTATTCACACAAAAATAGTTTACCTGCTCCAATAATGGAATACATTAAACCAATATACAGAGATCTATCTGATCCTCAACTTTTGGAACGCTGTCTTCATGGCAAGACACAAAATTGTAATGAGAGTTTTAACTCTGTTGTTTGGTCGAGAGTTCCAAAAAATGTATTTGTTGGAATCACATGCCTAAAATTTGGTGTATATGATGCTGTGTGCACGTTTAATGAAGGGAACATCAGTCGGTGTAAAGTTTTAGAAAAACTGGGTATTGAACCTGGAGTGAACATGCGTCGTGCAATGAAGCAAGGTGACAATGAACGACTTATGTATGCCGAAAGAAGCTTTCGTACCTTAAGTACAATTGCAAAAAGATGCAAAAGTGCTCATAAGAGTTCTATGAATAATATATGTGATGATCCAGATTATGGAGCTGGAAAATTTTGAGGTAGGGTCAATTTTATGCTTTAAACTTCAATATCTCAAAATGTGTATTTTTCCCATAAAAGGAACATTTTTTCAAAATCTATTCAAGCAAATATAAAAAAAATTGGTTTACAAGTGTATCATACCCTATAACATATTTTAACACAGGCATTTTTTTCTATCTGCTCAGAAAAGTTTATTTTGAGTGTTAAAAAGGATGAAAATTGGTCATTTTCCAAAAAAAAAATTGGAGTCGAAGAAAAAAAATTCTCAAAATTTCAAATTTTAAGTTTTTTAAAAATCCCTGTGTTAAAGTGTTTAAATGTGTCTTCATAACCTGTATAAAAAAATTCAAGTCAATACATATAAAAGATTCTGAGAAAATGTTCCTTAAAATATGACCATTTTAACATTACTGAGATAGGACTGCACCGGTCCCCTTAACTCATGATATTCGATGAAAAAACTTTAACTCGAAAATAATATCTAAATTTTTAAAATTTTGCACACTTGCTTTAAAGCTTTGCAATAATATTAAACAATAAACGAATTCATATTTTAGGTCATTTTAGGGTACTATCTCCCCTTAAATTTCATCGAATGCTGAATCAAGTACCGTACACTAGGAAAAGATTCAGCACATTACTCGCCCTAATCTATACATATAAAGCTGAATCTGTTCTCTATACAAACTACACCGTTCGACCAATCTACACCAAATTTGGTACACTTATTCTTTGGAACCCTGGGGGAAACGTAGGCTACATATTAACCCCTATTTGTCTTGAGTGTGCAGAGGGGTGTAACGTCGCGTCATCCTGGACAGAGCACTTGCTAGGGGGCGCTCTCTACCGGTCTGGCTGTGCAGATGACGTCATAGTTAACATCTACAGGAGTCGCCTCTCAAGATGACCTTGGAGGATTTTTTTAGAATCTTAGAGTGGTGCAATATCGCAGATGGGTGCGGTTGCGCTGAAATTCACTCAGTATCATATCGTTTATACATTCCGTCTGTAAATTCTTAAACTAGCTTTATTATTGGAATGCAAATTTTTATAATATAAGATTATTTTTTATCGAAAATGGTCTTTTTTTATTGTCGTTATGGTACAGGGGCCTAAAGCCAATTCACACCAAATTTGGTACATTCATCCTGTAGAATTCTGCGGGACACATAGGCCCGGGATATTAACCCCGTTCGATTTTCCTGGGTCTGCAGGGGGCTAAAAACAATTCGAAATCTCCATAGGAATAATATTCAGTAATATACGATGGAATTATAAACAATTCAACCCGAGCAACGTCGGGTAATTCATCCCCCTAGTTTATTATGAAACTAATTTTAACCTCTTCAGTTCCGAGAAAAACTATTCTTAAAAATATTTTATAATGGCTATTTCGAGACTCAGAAATGACAATTATTTACTATATTTTTGAAAAACTATAAAAGTTGAGAATCATGTACCCAAATGAAGGCCTTATCTACATGGGGTTCTAACCCATGGTAGGCATTACGCCATGGGTGAGAACCAGTGGCCCCAAATTCGGAAAATCATTCTGGTGGTGGTAAATATAAGATCCTTCAAATATGTGCAGTTTTCATAACTATTTTGTTTAAATAGTTAAATATATTAATTTGTTTATTTGTAATATTTATATCTCATATTGGTGGGTGGAGGAAGACTGAAATTTTGTGGCACAAGGTGTTAAGACTTCTAGGACTTGTTTACCCCATTTCCTGATTGTGGGGCTAAGTTACCCTATTTATATTATAGGAATAGATAATATTTTTATCGATAAGAAAAAGTTATTTTATTTGGGGAAGTCGGGGGTAAAGTGGGTTTGACCACTGCGCCCGCAACCTGCGAGTTGTAGGCGGCGAAGGTTCGATTCCTGTAACTTACCCTGGGTATATTTCTCACTTCTGTATCAGTAAACCTTTTGTTGAGTGTGTATGTTCATTTACTTGACGTTGTCTTACGTTTGGCGTAGCTTGGCCAAATATGGCCCTTGAACCATAAAACCCAAACCGATTGAGATTATGTAATATACTCTCTTTAAACGTTTGGTCATACAATTTAGTTCAGATGTGAACAAAAATTAAAATTTCTAAGGTAATTTTGAAATTGATATTTGTGAAACAGAATATATATATATGAATCAAACGGTGGATCATTACGAGTGTATAAAATTGGGTTACAATAGTAAAACAATAAGAATACATGGAACCAGCTATTTATCCAAATGCATCCTGTGGTTCAAAATTACGTGGTGTTGTTCTCGGATCTTTCCCTTCGGGTTTGATCCCGGACCGTCACCAATAGCCCGTTGTGTTGCTCCAGTGCGCGACGAAAACTAAATACTTACCTACCTACCAAATGTATCATCTTAAATGTCGAGTCTAGAAAACGCGATAAAACGTCAAATATTACTTCTGCTGTTGCATATAAGACAAATTACAGTAGCCCTTCGATGTATTACGCGTTAGGTTCATTTTTACTTGTACGCGACGAATTTTTGGTTTGAGACCAGCAGAAAAACTTCTGAATGCTTCTTTAGAAATGCTAAATCCTTAGATTCGGGATTGATTCCTGACCGTCGTCAATAGCACGCTGTGTTGCTCCAGTGTGACGTAAATTCAATTATCTACCTTTATCCCATGATTCCTGCCAAGTTCGATTCTTCCTGGATGTATTTCTCTCTGCTGTGTCACTAAAGTTTTCCTTGTTGTGTAAATGTTTCTTTACTTGACATTGTTTGGCACAGCTTGGCAAAATATGGCCTCTTACCCCATAAAACCCAACCAATCTTTATCTCATGAGCTTCGGACAGAAAATTAAAGTTCTCGTAAACAGTTTTTACAAGAAACGCATTTATCGATGTGACTCATTGATAAGTTTCTAATATCTCATTCATTTTAATTACAGATTCCTCGATAAAACGTTTCGTGATTATTCGCCCAACAGCAACTCCCGGATTACCCACGGTTTCCATATCATTAAGATATTTGAAGCAATCCGAAGCCATTCACAGACATCTTAAACAACGAAAGCAAAAGCCTTTCATCAGATTGAAAGCAGCGTGTTTCTCTTACAGCCAAGAAAGCAAAGCTCAGTATTATAACTCATACCGTTAAAGAGGTAATGATAGAAACTAAAAATAATTAAGCGGCACGATCTTAAATGCATTAGTTTCCCAGCAGTCAAGTGGCGCAAGTCAAGAAAGAAAAATCCCATTTTAAAACACTAGAAATCGTATCAGGTTGGTGCTCGTCGATTACAAGGCAAGTAGCGTAAGTCGCGAAGCCAAATTGAAACCTAGCCTGGTTGGGGAATTGTTATACAATTGCCTGGTGCTTGTAGCACGTCTTTGGCAAAACAGACCAGGATACGATTTACGCCATTTCAGCTCTGAAAGCTCCTGTCAGTCGAAGAATACGCCCCACTTGTGTCGTGAGATGAGATCCGTTCGACTACGAGTTGGATTTTTTCTGGTTTTCTTTTTCTTTTTCATTTACTCCTAACTGATGAAGACTAATGTGTCTGTAGAAATTACAGAGCTCGCTGTACCAAATAATTCCCCAATTCATTAGTTTATTTATAGTCTCAGCGTGACAACGAAATTCGCTAAATGCGAGGATTGGATCTGATAAACCGAAGCTCAGCGGTTAATACCCAAGTCGTGCATCGGGTGGTCTGAACCCACTGAGTGACTGGATGCATGTATTTCGCCATCTGATACAACGTCATTATTCACTTTAATATCCTGATTCTAACCTGGGTGGGCCCAACGATTAACCCTATGGTCTCTCTCGCTCTGTGCTCTCATGATGAGAGCTCACTTTTCCATATGAAAGACTTCATAATAAAAAGGAAGGGAGAAGAAAAGAAAGACGTATTCAATTAAGGTGTATGCTTGCACTAGAAGATTTTGTTTTTAATTTTGACTTTGGAATCCAGTTTCTACGATAGCCCATTGTTTTATGCTTAGACTCATTTCAGTGTAAAAAATAAGATTGACTATTAATTTTCTAATTTCGATACAATTAACTAATTAGCATGTGTTTTGAGCAGTGATACCTCCAGTTTTTTTACGATAGGCCACTAGTTTATGCGTAAACTCATTTCAGTGTAAAAAAATAAGATTGAGCTAATCAGTTAATTTTCTAATTTAAATTTAATTAACTAATTAGCATGTGTTTTGAGCATGATATCTCCGGTTTGTTTGTGATAGAACATTGGTTTATGATTAAACTCATTTCAGTGTAAAAAAATCAGATTGAGCTAATCATTAATTCTCTAATTTAGGTACAATTAACTAATTGGCCTGTTTTTGAACAGTGATATCTCAAATTCTAATTTATACAGCTAGCTCTCAGGGGCACATCTTCTTTAGGTGTGTACGGCCATTACAATTCCGAGGTACCCGAGTGATCTGTTCTTTCTGTTTTGCCTTAGCTTACCCTACTGCTTTTTGTTTTGTTTTCCTTCCTCATTGTTGTCTTGTGTTTGGCGCAGCTTGGCCAAATATTGCCCTTGCGCCATAAAACTCAAAATTAACCAAATTTTTACAATTTTTTTGTCTAAGGAAGCATAAAAATATCAATATTTTTTCAGGAATTTTAACATTTAAAAAACAACTAAAAGTTCATTTCTTAACTAATGACTCTGATTAGGGTCAAAACATCCACTGTATTATATAGATTCTAATGGCCACCAAAATGATTATAATAGATCAATTCATTGCTGAGTTATCACCGTTTGAACACGGCATCCTATTGCAAAACACGCAATTCTTCAGATATTGAGTTTAAAGTTTTGGAAACTTGTGTATATGTTGACAGTACCTAACGAAAAACCCTTGTAACTAGAAAAATAGTCCGAATATTTACAAGATCTTGTTTGAAAGCTAAGGAGTTGGAAAATATTTTTAAGCAATGAAAAGAAGCGATATTTAGGTTGATGTTCATGTTTTCTAGTGTATACCTACACCTTAAGAGATGAACTGATGACTGGTGGTTGCAAATCTGCAGTATGCCTCCCTTAGGTTGAAAAGCAATATATTCAAGGAAATAAGTGAAGGAAACAGATGGGCTTAGGGAAATATTGGGGGTGCCCCAGTTGCTTTATATACGAAGGTTGAAAGTAATGCCTCCATGAGTACTCGTGGTTGGATTGTGATATTTTAATAAATGAAACAAGTAGCGGATGATTTGGCGAAGGAGAGTGTCGATGAACCATTGTCCGATACCCACTTATTGACGTTTCTTGAGCTTTACTCTATTAGAAAAAAACTTGATAAGAAGGCATGAATCGTTCCCCGGTACACTTTGGTATCGTGGGGATCGTACCGGAAGATCTCTTGCCTCAATTGCGACACACATATTCAGACAGCGCTCTCCCGCTTTTTCAGTGGCCATCTGAAGAGTGTCACATTTTGCTGTGGTCGCAAGATTCATCTTGTTTGCCTTAAATGCCAATCTGACCAGACCTCCCCAACACACATTCTCGAATGCCTGGAGTTGTCCCGAGACGACCTGTTTTCTGAACCTCTTTTGGTGTATGGTTTTGTGCGGGTGAATGGGCTTGTGGATTTGGTCTAGTTGGAGCTAGACGTGGAGATTAGCAACAGCCAATAAATGAAACAGAAAGTTTCCTTAGAATGTGTACTATAATTACATAACTTCATTTTTCAAAGTCGCCAAATAACTTAATACCCTTCCGCCAACGATGAACAAGTTTAGTGAAGCCGTCAAGGAAGAACTCCACCTTCTGTTTCCTCAACCAGCTACCGACCGCTGTCTGAATTTCATCATCGGAGTTGTGATTTTCATGAAGGTTTTCCTTCATTTTAGGGAAAAGATGGAAATCACACGGCGCCAAGTCTGGACTTCATGGTGGATGCGGTATTGTGTCGATTTTAAGCTTCCACAGTTCTTCCGTGACGGCTTCACTAAACCTGTTCATCGTTGGCGGGAGTGTATTAAATTATCTGGTGACTATGTTGAAAAATGAAGTTATATAATTAAAGTGCACATTCTAAGAAAACTTTTAGTGCTTTATTTATTAAAATATTCCAATTCAACCACAAGTACTTCTCTTGGAGGCATTACTTTTCATTGAAACCTTGTGTAAGAGTGTTTAGAAAACTTATTTGTTTATACAATTCACCAATATTGTTTAAACATTTTCCTCGCGTTTTGACAAAAGAACGTCAGTTTTTCCTAATCAGTTTACTAAATTCGACGTGTCTAGTGGATAGACTATATATAGGTCCAGGACTAGAACCAACTTGCCTGGGCACTTACCATTTCGCTACCATTTCAGAAATAATTCTTTACGTAGGACAGAAGCTCGCTTGCTTGTGCCATACTAAATTTAACGTGTCTATAGTGGGTAGACTGGACCCAGGACTGTCTAGTCTATAGTACAGACAGCAAGGGCACTAACCATTTCGCTACCAGTTAGCAATAAATCTTTATGTAGGACAGAAGCTTGCTTATGCCATAATAAATCCGACTTGTCTATAGTAGATAGACTGGGTCCAGGACTATCGAACCTACAGCCAGGGCACTATTTCGTTACTAGGTCAGAAATAAATCTTTATGTAGGACAGAAGCTTGGGGTACATATTTAGGTGTTCACGGGCTTCACGAACCCGAGGTACCCTAGTGATCTAGTCTTTTCCCATGGGGTTTACTGCCTCTGGCAAACATGGAAGCCGTGACCCTAGGATGTCCATGGGATCTTTCTTTCTTCTCTCCGTTCTTTCTTTTCACAATTACTCGACATTGTCTTTCTTGCGTTTAGTTTCACAGCTTGGCTAAATATTGCCCTTGTGACAGAAGAATCAAAACCAACCAACCGATTAAGATGATATAGTATACTCTTTATAAGCGTTTGTTCATGCAATTTAGCTCAAATGTGAACCATAATGAAAATTTCTGAAGTAATTATGGGTTAGGTAGTTGAATAAGCATCGCACTGGAGTAACACAAGGAAGTAATGACAACGATCCGGAACAATCCCGAAGGGAAATATCCGAGGACAATACCTTGTCATTTTGAACCACAGTAGATGACGAGGACAACACTTGAGCTGACGCTCCACTCTCCAAACTTCCACATCACGCCAACGTGAGGACATTTGAGGCCATGACAGATTTAACCTCCAGCAATTTTAACTTAAAATTTAAAAATATTCAAAGATAAATAACTCGAAGGCGATTTCCCAGGAAATAAATAACTTAAAATTTAAAAATACTCATTAAAAAAATAACTCGAAGGCGATTTCCCAGGCAATAAATAACTTAAAATTTAAAAATACTCCTTAAAAAAATAACTCGAAGGCGATTTCCCAGGCAATAAATAACTTAAAATTTAAAAATACTCATTAAAAAATAAATAACTCGAAGGCGATTTCCCTGGCAATAAATAACTTAAAATTTAAAAAATACTCATTAAAAAAATAAATAACTCGAAGGCGGTTTCCCTGGCAATAAATAGCTTAAAATTTAAAAATACTCATCAAAAAAACAAATAACTCGAAGGCGATTTCCCCAGGCAATAAATAACTTAAAATTTAAAAATACTCATTAAAAAAATAAATAACTCGAAGGCGGTTTCCCTGGCAATAAATAGCTTAAAATTTAAAAATACTCATCAAAAAAATAAATAACTCGAAGGCGATTTCCCAGGCAATAAATAACTCAAAGGCTCGTTATCTTAATTGTATTTTCATGTTCCACTACGTTGCTACTGGAGCCCAGTACACCCAGCTCCAACGCATTAGCAACCGGAGAGTTGCGAGTTTGAAACTCGGTCCAGCCATAGGCCGTCGTGTTCACGGGGGCTAGTGCATGTTAAATCTGTCGTGGCATCAAATGTCCTCACGGTGACGTGGTGTGGAAGTTTGCAGAGTAGAGTGCCAGCTCAGGGGTTCTCGTCATCTGACCGTAGTTCCAAATTACGGGCGGTGTCCTTGATCTTTCCCTTCGGTATTGATCTCGGACCTTCACCAATAACCCGTTGTGCTGCTCCAGTGTGACGTTAATTAACAACCTATCATCCTTTACGGTGAGTAGATGGGAGGTGGGTCTAGAACCTACCATCCTTTCTTTTCACAATTACTTAACACTCTTTCTTGCGTTTCCGAACTGCCTCAGGAATGGAAGAGTTCGCTTTATTTTAAAACCTGGAAAAGACCCCTCTACTTGCGGAGTATACCGACCTATTTGCCTATTACCAACTTTGGGCAAAATTGTTGAGAGGGTGTTTGTCAGGAAATTGAATTCCTGGCTGCACCCTCATGAGGTACTTCATGATAAACAATATGGTTTTCGAGAGCAGAGATCCTGTGAGGAGGCCGTGTTCTCTGTGGTCACTAAACTAAAACTATCCCGTGGTCTTTGTCATACTGCCCTCACGACATTAGATATCAAAGCTGCCTTTGACAGCATGAACTGGCGCTTGTTGATGGACATTCTTAAAAAATATAAAATTCCAAATATTATGATTCAGTTCATTAAACACTATTTATCAAATAGAACTATTTCCTATACCTTATTTGATCAGAACATAATTTGTGATATTACTAAAGGATGTCCACAGGGATCGGTAACTGCCCCGACCCTGTGGAATATTTATTTTAACGAAATTCTTTACTTAAACTCTGATGAAATTTTCCTCCAGGCTTTCGCGGACGACCTAGCGTTGATAACGACAGGTAATACGCGAAAGACCCTCGAGCTCAAAACAAATAAGGCGCTTAATGATATCCATCTAAAGCTCTCTTTCCTTAAATTAAGACTGTCTGTGGACAAATGCCGGTCCATTGTTGTCTCCAAAAGTTCAAAACTCCAACGAAATCCTATATTCAAAATTGATAATGTTTCTATTAAAAACTCCACTAATCTGAAATATCTTGGCATTATCTTGGACAATGGGCTCACGTGGAGTGACCACATCTTGTCTTTAACGTCAAGGTGTTTTGGTATTGGGGATCTCTTGGAAGAGTCAGAGGCGGAGGATGGGGTGTTGGTTGCCAGCTCCAAAAAATTTGGTATCTCACTGTCATCGAGAAAATCATTACCTATGGAGCTGGCCTTGACTTCTGGTCAAAAGAAAAGACTCCATTCCATCCAGAGACCTTTTCTGGTAAAGATATCTGAGGCATATTTCCCGTCCTCAACCGACTCCCTTAATGCCATCTGCGGATTCCCCCGCTCCACGTGACCCTAAAATCCCTGTTCAAAAAATTTAGCATCATTAAAAGGCAGCTGCCCGATCCTGAGCTTGGCCTGTCACCTAACCAAATTGACTTTAATTGTTTTATGATAGACATCCCTGCAAGCAATTTGATTTTAAACTTTAAAAGTAAAATCCCTGATGCAGATTACGAGGTGTACACCGATGGCTCCGGTATTGAAGGCAATATTGGAGCCTCGGTGTGCATCCTTCACAACAACTCCCCTACTAAAATTCTTAAATTCAAGCTTAAAAGCAAGAATTCTGTCTTCCAGGCAGAGTTATCTGCTATTTTTCAAGCCATTATTTACGCTATTTCGGTTAATAAAAAAATTAATATTTATAGTGACAGTCTGAGCTCTGTCCAGGCACTTAAATCTCCTAATAGTAAATCAACTTACATAAATAATATCAAAAAGAAAATTGCCCTATTAACATTTTTGGCCTGGACTGGGTTCGGGCACACGTGGGAATAGCTGGGAATGAGTTGGCCGACCAGCATGCCAAACTTGCTGCCTATGATTACGATGTGTTGGATGTTCCTGTTCCGCTCTACTTTCTGAAAAGAAAACTGAAGATCTTTATTTTGGAGGCGTGGCAGGAACATCATACCAACTCAATGAAAGGTCTCCGGCTGAAGGAGTTCATGCCGGAGATCAACACTGCAACCCTCGTCGAGGACATGCACCTCGTTTGGTACCTGACAGGACATGGTCCATTCCCGGCATATCTGCATAGATTTAAAATCAAAACCACCGATCTTTGCGAATGTGGCAAGGTGGGGGACGCCGACCACTATCTCTTTGAATGCCAACACACAAAACCAAATCATATTACTAAACCTAATTTAAATAACAAATCTATTTGGCTAAATGCAATACTTAAAAATTATATATCAAGGTATAGAATTAAGGCTTGTGTGCTGACTGCAAAGGAGATTGCTGGGAAGCTCCCCCACCTTGAACTTGAATATAAATAGCGGAACTCTTTTTTATAAACTCATAGTGTTCCTATGTGACCAAAATGAAGGACCTCGTACAGTTTATGTTACATAAAATGTATAAATAATCATATATCTGTACCCACTTCAATAATTGTATATAGTCACTTTTTATCTATGTATATTTCTTAATATGTTATGATAATTATCCACAGGCATTGTTAGCCTGAATTAATTACCAACATTTGTTGTAATTCTGTTAAAAAAGAAACTGTATTTTTTCTTATAAATATACAAAATCTAAAGAATAATAAATGGTGATGCCCTGTGTTTGGGGCTGCGCGGGCGGCTCATGATGGTGTGTGGGGGTGCTTTCCTGGTTCTCTGGGATGGTTCCCTTTGGGCCCTTTTGTGCTGGAGAAAGTCCCTTCCCCCTCCTATCACAAATTACTCTACACCTTACGGTGAGTAGATGGGAGGTAGGTCTAGAATCTATCATCCCTTCTTTTCACAATTACTTAACACTCTTTCTTGCGTTTGGCACAGCTTGGCTACATATGGCCCTTGTGCCGTAAAACACTACACCAACCAGACAGTTACAATTTTGCAATCTGTAACTTAATAGGAGCCGCGGTAGCCCGGTTGGAAGAGTAACGGATTAGCAACCGGGGGATTGCGAGTTCGAATCCACCAGCGACCGTCGTGTTCAAAGGGGACTGCTGCATGTTAAATCCGTCGTGGCTCAAATGTCCTCACGTTGGTGTGGTGTGGAAGTTTGGAGAGTGGGGTACCAGCTCAGATGGGACCTCGTCATCTGACTAAGTTTCAAAATTACGTGGTGCTGTCATCGGATCTTTCCTTTCGTGTTTGATCCCGGCCCCCGTTGTGTTGCTCCAGTGCCACGTTAATTAAATGCCTACCTACCCAAATACCCAACTTATTAGCTATAAAATTTAGAAATGCTCATGTTAAAAGAATAAATAACGCGAGGGCGATTTCCCTTGCGATACATGACTCAAAGGCTCGTTATCTTAATTGTATTTTCATTTTCCACTCGGTTGCCTCTGGAGTCCAGTAGCTATGGAACCGTGACTGTGTGAATGCACCTTGAAACGTCGACAGAGCAGGAAGGGACTTTACAATCCTAACATCCTGGTAGTGGCGTAGCGTCCTTCGAAGCCCGGCATCCCTGAAAAGAAATTAAATTTGATGTCAAAAAAGCAAAAGTAAAAATCAATAAAACCTGAAGTCGACGATTTTTTCGAACTTAAATCTGAGATGTCAGTTTCTGCTTTAACGTCCTTTATTCCCACCGCAAAAAGCCAACCAGGGAATGAAGATGCCGCGAACAAATCGAAAAAGCAAGATTAACCCTCCTGGTTTTTGTCTCACTGACGTATCTCGTCATGAGCAAAACTGACCAGATCTTGACTGACGAGATTAGAAGAAACACGATCACAGTCATTAGAAGAAACACGACCACAATCATTAGAAGAAGCTCGATCACAATCATTAGAAGAAACTCGATCACAATCATTAGAAGAACCACGATCACAATCATTAGAAGAACCACGATCACAATCATTAGAAGAACCACGATCACAATCAGAAGAGAACACGATCACAATCAGAAGAACCACGATCACAATCATTAGAAGAAAACACGATCACAATCATTAGAAGAAAACACGATCACAATCATTAGAAGAAACACAATCACAATCAGGAAAAACTGACCAGATCCTGATCTAGTCATCGTAAAAAATTGGCTTCATCTTGATGACGAGATACCTCGTCTTTATCAAAATTGATAGGATCTTGAAGGACGAGATATCTCGTCGATACCACTTGGAGGGTTAATATTTTTTCATTTGTGGCCTTCCTTCCAACTCACAAGTGTTTATGGGGAGAGAGAGACCTTCCAACTCACCAAGGATAAATGTTACAAATCTACGTTTGGCATAAGTTGCCAAACATGTTGGATACTTCCACTAGACTTAATCGTCTATTTCTGAAAACAGGGGCGCCAACTCCTAGGAACGCGAACCCCTAATGGTTGCTCTCCTCGAATGCATGAGACTTCTACCACAAATGTACATATAATATGGATAGCAGTGGCGTAGAGTCCATGATAACCTGAAGTACGGCATTTTCTTAATGAATTCGGTGACAAAAATAAAATTCGAGCACAATTTTGTCCTGGTCACAGAGCTGTGCGTCTGAAGCAAATGCTTTCATGAACTCCAACTTCAAATGCATTTAAAAGTCAATTCTTCCTTTCATGTAGCTCCCTGTATACGTATTACTTTTACGAAGACCACTGTATTGTCTTGTCCATTTTCTGAGTCAGACGTCGCCATGCGTATTTTGTACAGCTTTCGTGATGTTTATTATTTTCTCGCTGTAAATCTGTTCTTTAAGACGGTAATCAATGATTTGAAGGGCAGTTACTATTGCAGGGCGGGTGAACATATGGTTAGGTGTGAGTTCAACACCCAGACAGTTGTTACAATGTCTATACGTTCTGGTTCCATCAGTGTTAATTTTCATGCCTTTAAAATGCCCTGTTCTCTGTCTGGGTAGTGTGGTGGTGGGTTTTCTATCGGTGTTAATTTCACAAATTTGTTTTATTTTAATTTTTTGCGATATGAGTTTGAATTTTACCAAAGCATTAGCATCAATAAGAGTTATTGGCGTTTGTTCATCATTTAATTCTATGGTTCCCTTTGCCAATTGATCTGCAGCTCCATTTCCTTCACTGTCTACATGTGCAGGAATCCACTGAAGAGTGCAGCTTTTCTCCAAGCACATAAAATGCTGCAGAAGTGTATGGATATCTTGGGCACATTTTGAGTTGGAGTTTGCTATTGTTTCTAAGGCAGATCTGGAATCACTAAAGATAATAATTTCCTCGGTTTGTTGTGATAGCGACAGATTGAAATAAGTTTCAAGAGCTTTATAAATAGTTGAGTTCACTGGTAAAATTGAAGGTCTTCATTAATTCTTATTACTATTAAGAAAAGAGAGAAGAGACCAATCACTAAAATTCTCTTCTCTTGAGAGCACAAAACAAAGGGGCTTACTTCCGTTTCTGAAATCCATTCACGGAAGCCATTAACAAAGCCCAACAAGCATTTTGCTAGTTTTTATGCACGTTCAATAAAAACTGCAAGCAAAAAATTAATATTGTGAACAGTAATTTTATAAAAATATACTAATTGGTATATTTTTACACACTAATTATTTTAATTTACCGTATCGTCATTTTAAACAGCAAATTTGGTTTGGACGAAGGGAAGAGCCATTACCAAAGCCCATCATTTTGCTAGTTTTTATGCATATTCAATAAAAATTGCAACCAAAAAATTAATATTGGAAACAGTAATTTTATAAAAATATATCAATTAGTATATTTTATACATTAATTATTTTAATAATATACGCTATAATCACTTTAAAGAGCAAACTTTGTTTTGGACAGAGGGCAGCATCAGCCTCACTTGCCCCAGAGTCCTCTGATGCGGGCTTTCATCAAAGCGAGGTAAGTGTCAAAGTGACAGAACGCTAAACACCTCCAGATGTTAATCTCTGTTTCAATTGAGTTCCCCGGCGGATCATAATGTCGGGATTACGCTCCCCTCGACCCCGAGGGGATGGGACAAAGGGGCAGCATGGACTCGACAGAAGGCCGGGTTGTTATGCGGCCAACCTTACAACAACGCTATTGTTTGCGCAGGTCCCGATGACAAGGGAAAGTGTCCACTTCCACTGGTGTTTGGGAGGGATCGCTTTAAATAATGGAGAGTAGGGTTTCAGCTCCTCTCAACGCGCTTTCAGGACTTTAAAATTGTCCATCCCACTTTCCTGCAATAAAACGTACTTTTATTTTACGTATGGACCAAGTTCAAACAATTTGTGAATAGTGATTCAAAAGCACGTATTCATTAACCCTCCTGGTAGATGCCACAATGAGGTATCTCGTCATTAGCAAATCTGACCACATTTTGATGGACGAGATATCTCGTTATTGGGAAAGCTGACAAGATCTTGATGGAATTGATATTTCGTCATTAGAAAAACTGATCTAATCTGAATCTCACAATCATCAAAAAACGGCAATATCTTCATTCGGAATTCAATCGGTATTATTTATGACGAGATATCTCGTCATTAGCAAAATTGGTCAGATCTTGGTTTACGAGATATCTCCTCGAAACTATTTGGAGGGTTAACCCTAAAGTTGGTTATCTGGACGAAGTGTATTGTCATTAGCTCAGCTGATCAGATCATGATGGATGAGATATTTCGTCATTAGAAAAACTGATCTAATCTTAATCTCACAATCATCAAAAACCGGCAATATCTTCATCATTCGGAATTCAATCGGCATTCTTGATGACGAGGCATCTCATCATTAGCAAAATTGGTCAGATCTTGATGGACGAGATATCTCGCCGAAACCACTTGGAGGAGCTGACATTAGAATTTGATCATGTTTTTAAAGAGAAATGAATTGCATTTATTTTCTCTTTCTTAACGAAATCTTCCTACTTTTTTTTCATGCGTTATATTTGTATCTTTTAGCCTTACCGTTTTCTATTTTTATGCTACTTTTGCTTTAACAGCATTATATTTTTACATTCTCATTTTCGAAATTGGTACATTTCTCCAACGTTTATAGACAGACTTATATCTGTTTATAGACAGGCTGTGGCGAATTGGCATTTGAGTAAAGTGGTTACGCTATTGACAAATATTGTTTCTGTAGTCGAGTTTTGTTTGTATGTGTACGTTAGTTTTCGCTACTTGAGATAGTCGAAAGAGGATGATGAATTAATGTTTGTTAGATATATATTATCCTATATTTTTATTGGCGTGATATGGAAGTTTAGAGAGTGGGATGCCAGCTCATGTGTGGTTCTTGTCATCTTACCTTGGGTCAAAATTACGAGGTGTCCTCGGAACTTTTTCTACAGGACTGATTCCGAATCATCCACATTGTGTTGCTTCAGTGTGAAGTAAATTCAACCAGCAGCTAAATATCTGCATTTTAGAACTGAGTACAGAGTTTTTAGATTATGCGCTGTGATTCTGTTCTCAGTCCGCTGTTTTCAATCTGTAATCTTCGGATGATGAATGAATTATGACTCGGAAATCTTGGTTCCTCTTACATTGTTGCAACATTAATCAATCGAGGTTTCAGGTTTTTGTCTTGGGCATCTATTCAGCGAAAAATTAATATCTATGAACATGCATTGAAATATTGATAGTATTTCCAATATACTTTACTCTTGAAACTGTCGAAAATTTACGATTTTGAATATATTAAAATATACACTGGCGGGAAATATTAAAGGAACAATATAAAAACTCATGTAACTTGAATGAATTTGCAGCTAAGAACATGGAACTTGCACAAGATCTTTATTTTGTCATGCCTGATATATCTTCAAAATGCAGAATATCCTATTTCTGTAAAAAATAATTTTAAATAAGAACATAAGAAATGTGATATAAAGTAGAGTTGGGAAATTTGGTGTTACAACTTTTTAGAGATACATAGAAAAATTAATAAGGTGTGTGGCACCCCTGACCAAAATGCAAGTTTTACAGCGATTTTCCATGCTGTGTATTTGATTGTCCAGGAGTTCCTGCGGTAACAAAGTGTATCCACGATGAATAGCGCCTTGAAGATTCTGAAGAGTGCTAGGTTGGGTCTGCAGTGATGCAAGTCGGCATCCTAGTTCCTCCCACACGTGCTCTATCGGATTTAAATCCGGAGAATATGCGGGCCACTACATCCGCTGGATTGCTTCGCCCTCAAGAAAATCGGTCACTAGAGCAGCGCGATGGGGACGAGCATTATCATCCATTAGGAGGAAGTTATTACCAATTGCACCCCTAAACAATCTGACGTAAGGATCAAGAACCTCATCTCTGTATTTTCCAGCGTTCATAGTTGTACTGGTAAAAATGTGTAGGTCGGTGGGGCTATTCAAAATTATGAACGCCCATACCATGATTCCACCACCTTTGTACCGATGCCTTCCAGGCTTATTACGTGTGTTTTACTCCCTCCAGATTGTAACACGTCTGGAATCACTCTCCAAACAAAAACGAGACTCATCAGTGAAGAGAACTCGGCTCCAGTCCGTGGTACTCCAGTCACGATGATCTCTGAACCACTGCAACCGGGCCCGTTTTGCAGCCCGAGTTAGTGGGACACAAATCATGGGTTTCCTTGCATACAGCCCTCTTTTATACATCCTGTCACTCAGTATATCTAGATAGTCAAGTTCCTGTAGCTGCAGCGAACTCCCTTAAAATCTGGGCTGACGTCAGTTGCCTGTTTCTTTTAGCATTCGTTGCCAAATAACGGTCCTGAGAGTCTATTGTGGCACGTTTTCGACCTTGATCTGGTTGTATGCATACATCACCAATGTCTTTAAACCGTTTCCAGATTCTTGACATGACACTTTTGGCTACTTTTAGGTCTTTACAGTGTGTCGGTGTCTGTCCTCCTTCTATTCTCCCTATTAAACGTCATTTCTCAAAATCCGTCAAATGCCTTCGCAACGACATGTTCCACCTTCCACAGGCGAAAATTTTATCCAACTACTCGTACAATCCTTGACATTCGAATTTTAAGCAACCCTTTGCACTCCTTTCCACACGTTCCGAAAGAACGGGCGCAAAAATGTGCATATTTCTGTGTAGCGAAGGTGAATCACATTGGACGACGTGATAACGTTGACCTTGAGATACCAACCACCTTTCATTTGACTTCACTTAATAGAATTAACATAAAGCACCGTTTTATAGTAGTTCCTTTAATTTTTCCCGCCAGTGTATATGAGAACTAAAATTTAGTCTTTCTAACAAATGTAGCCTAACTTTCTTAAATACTGATGGGAAGTTTGGGGAGTGGGGTGCCACTCAAGTTTTGAAAACATCACGAGGTGTCCTCAGATCTTTTCCCTTCTGGATTGATCCCGAATCATCCCAATACCCATTGTGTTGCTTCAGTGTGAAGTAAATTCAGATACCTATCTGTGTTTTATAACTGAAAGCACACATGTTTTTATAAGATTATGCGCTATGATTCTGTTTTCAATTTGATGTATCGCACAGGTAGATGAATGAATAATCATGACTCGGAAAACGTTGTTACATTATTAAGCAATCTGGATTTTAGTTTTTTTGACTTGAGCATCTATCTATTCATCAGAAAATTAATCTTTGAGCATTCATTGAAATATTGATAGATTGCGTTTCTATTATTCTTTAATCTTGAAAATTGTCGAAAATTTATCATTTCAAATACATTACAATATGTATAAGAACGAAAAATTAATCTAACGTTTTCAACAAATGTAGCTTAACTTATTCAAATATATCTCACGAGCTGCTTCGATTCAAATTTATCCCACTAAAACGAAATCTCTCAAATCTAATCAATTATGTGATCGTTTTAATTTCGGTTCACAGAAAATCCCTCGAAGTTTAATACTTTCCCTTAAAAGTTAAATTTTCGCGAAAACCATAAGTGTTACACCAATTTGTGCTAAATTTAAGTGTTAATTTGGAATATTTAATACGTAGCTTCAAAAAGAACACCCCGGAAATAACAGATCTTCAATAAAATTTACAAGTTCATTGAAAAAAGGTTGTCTTTTCAATATAAATGATGATTCTGAGAGAACATTTTAATTTTATACATATTTTACAGACATTTCAATAAAATTTTACAATTGAAAAATAAAATTATGACATTAAACAAAATTATGGCAAATATTTCTTCGCTTCGCGAAGCCTTAAAAATAAATTTTACTCCTTTAAATATTTTCAGCAAATGCATTTCATCACATTTTTATTTACATAACAAATTATTTAGTCTGTAAATACTATTTTCATTAAAGATAATTTAATAAACAAAAATTAATAAAAAAATACTTATCTATTCAAATAAATGTACGTACCAATTGAATAGGAGTTTATGATGGTAAAAAATAAGCTTTACCACGGGCATAAAAATATTAAATAAATTACTCCAAACGAACGCCAGAGAAAAACAATAAATGCACAAAGAACCTTGTGAAAAATGATAAAACGTCCAATTCCGATTTAACATTTCAGAAAACCATCGTTAAACGAAAGCAAAGTGACTTTGAAAGATTAAAGATAAATACGAGTTGATGGAAATGTATATGATTGGTGGTCTTTTAGTTTTTAAACTTCATCTTTCATTTCTGCAGTGAAACATAATCTTGCCGACTAAAGGCAGACACGTCAACTTTTCCAATCAGATATATCTGTCAACTTCCTCGGACTCTTCTGCGTTCTTGGTTTTTGTTTTTAAAATTGATAAGTCAGGGTTTTCATTGCAAGTATTACAGGTGCATGCAATGTGCTGAACTCTGGATTTCTACTGAAAAATAAGCAATAAATTAGTTACCAAAATTTGCTCTTTTCTATACACACGAGTAGTGGAATTATTGTTGAAAGGAACATAAATTAGGGTTAACATTGGAAGAAATATTAATAAATCAAGTTAAAAATTAGTTCTTTCACTTGGAAACTTTACTCGCAAAAAATGTGATGTACTAATGCAGTGAAGTGTATCGAACTCTATTTTTAATACAAGTGTGGTATATTCTCTAATGAATTGAAGTTTGTCATTAATTTCAATATAAGCGGGTATACTAATTTATTGAAGCTTATCAGAATAATTTCAGTACCCCCAAGTGGAGTATACTAATTTATTAAAGTTTATCAGACTCTAATTTAAATATAAGTGTGGTATACTAATTCAAATTGATGGACTCTAATTTTGATACACACAAATGTGGTATACTAATTCATTGAAGTTTCTTTTCCTCCTTTTTAATTTGTTTCTTCCCAATTTGAATACAAGTAGGGTATACTAAATTCTTAAAGTTTATCAGACTATAATACTAATACTATATAATATATATATACTAATTCATTGAAGTTTCTTTTCCTCCAATTTGAATACAAGTAGGGTATATTATTAAAGTTTATCAGATTCTAATTTCAGTACCAAGTGGGGTATACTACTTTATTGAAGTTTATTAATGCCTAATTTCAGTATAAATGTGGTATACTAATTCACATTGAAGTTTATCAGACTCTAATTTCAATACAAGTGTGGTGTACAAACTCACTAAATTTTTCATACTAATTTCAATGCAAATAACTAAAATAAGCTCTATTTGCATACATCATAAATAAATTATATATATGCAATTATGAAAATTATATTTATTCATTTAAATTTGTAAAAGGGTTTGTAAAGCTTCAAGTCACGAAAAATAAAGTTATAAATTCATTTTTTAATTCTTTATCATACTGCAAGTAAATTGAGAGAAAGAACCCTTTCAGTGTCGGTAACGTATTTAACCACCTTGCCTCCTTGAAATGGTCGAGGTAAGGTATAGAAATATTCTCTCAATTGATATTCTTTCGTCTACTCTAGATTAAGAGACCTAAGACTTTTCGAGACCTAAGGCAAATGAGGCTATAATGCCGCCCTTTGTCAAAAAGAAAATTTCCTTTTTGTAATGATGATAAGGTATATTATTAAAATAGTTAGTGTATAAAATATACCAATTAGTATTAGGTTGATGCAAAAGTTCGTCCCGTTTTTGAACAAAAATTGAAGAAAAATTTTATTTACTAAAAATTACATTTAATCAATTACACAGAACGTGTCATTCTGCTCGATGACCTTTCTTCATGTCTCCGGTAGCTGCATAATCCCGCGCTCATAGAAGTTCTGAGGTTTCTGGCTGAAGGTGATCCAGGTGAGACGAAACTTTCTGAACCACTTAAGGCACGTGGAATCGTCTCAACGGCACCCCTCACCTTACACAACACATATCTTCTTTTGCGTCTGCGAAGCATTCTTGCCTATTCGGAAAGAAAAAGCATAATATGTCAAAAATGCTCCTATGCTCCTTATTTTCTGCCATTTTTAAGGCTTAACAAAATTTAAAAAAACACAACAAATAACAATTTTTCCCCAAATACTCGCTGAAATTCCTTCTTTCAAACAACGTCAAAACTTTATACGTATGAAGTAGATAACACATCGGTTTTGCGATACAATGCCGTCTAGCTCCATAAAACCTCTGCATCAACCCAATATATTGTTTATAAAATTACTGTTCCCAATACTAATCTTGGTTGTAATTTTTATTGAATTAAAAGTAGCAAAAGGATGAGCTTCGATAATAGCTCCTTTTAATGGGATGGGTTTCAAGGAAGGAAGTAAGAAAAAACGCCCTTTGTTTTGTGGTCTCCAACTATTTGTGACCTTGGCGTAGTGGGGAAGTTTGGAGAGTGGGGTGCCTACTCAGATGTTGACCTCGTCATATGACCGAGGTACAAAATTACGAGGCTCTGTCCTCGGATCTTTCTCTTCGGGATTGATCCCAGACCGTTGCCAATAGCCCGTTGTGTTGCTCAAGTGAGACGTCAATTGACTACCTACCTACCTTAATAGTAATGCGGATGCAGTGGGCTAAATGAAAAGCAATGCGTACACAGGGGCTGTACGTATTGCAGCTATCTGAAAGGAAGATAGGTAGGTATTTAATTAACGTCGAAATTGGAGCAACACAACGGCTTTCGGCGATCCAACGCGAAGGGAAAGATCCGAGGACAACAACACGTAATTTTGAACAATGGTCAGATGACGAAGTCACACCTAAGATGGCACCCCACCCTCCAAACTTCCACACCACGCCATAGTGAGGATATTTGAAGCCACGACAGATTTAAGATGCACCAGATCCCCTTGTATATGACGGTCTTTGATTGCATTCGAACTCGCATCCCACCGGTTGCTAATTCGTTACTCCACCAACCGGGCTACCGCGGTCCATCTGAAACGAAGGATTTTCTTTTAAACGTTATATTCGAAGATGGAATGCATGAAGGCATTCACTTCGCACGCATAGCACCGGAATATATCTTTGTGATTAAGGACAAAGTTGTGCTCCAAATTATAAAACGTTTTTCCCTGAATAAATGAAAAAGGTTTGAATCAATATTTTTTAAATGACGCCCCTTCAGAAATCGGGACCGCCCTCCCTTAGTTACGCCACTGTCTAGATGGGCATTAGGGGTCCCACTACTCTTTAAAAAACGAAAAAACTAAGTTTTCGTAATACGCAAAACACATTCACTTAAGCTGATAGGTGTCCTATAAAGTTGTTTTTTCAGCAGAGTGCGCTTCAAAAGGTTAAATAAACAAGAGAGAATGAAGATTACAGTTTGTAATTTTTTCAGTTTTCAAACTTCATCTTTCATTTTTGCAGCGAAGCTATCTTGTTGGCAAAAACAGGCACGTCAACTTTTCTCATCGTATATATATATCGACATTTTTGAAGACCTTTATTGTCCCTGAAATTTTAAAATAAATATTAGTGAAAGAATTAAGATTTTCTCCGTACATATTTTCTCAGCCTTTTCACGTGAATTACCTGAGTTCTAATTATCTGAAGTACCACGGATATTTTAAGTTCCTTAAGCTATATAGCAGGGAAAATGTAATTTTATAGGAATAATTTATCAATGTTAAATATGTCGAGAGCCAAAGATTTATAATTTTCAAGCCATCACAAACTGACAAGAAAAATGCAGTTTATAGGATGAATTTATAAGCCATACGACGAGATGTCTCGTCCATCAAGATCTGACTAATTTTGCTAAAGACGAGATATCTCGTTATCAAGATATTTCCGACTTTCTGATGATGACGAAATCAAGATCGGGTTTTTTAGTTGACTAGCGTTTTGACAGTATAAAATTACATACAGATACAAACATATTTTGGTGGATTTCAAAAAAGTATAGGCACATCTGCACTTGCATTTTGTTATTAGTTGAAATAGTTTTCCAGAGGAGGAAAATTGCCTTTGAAGATGGAGGCGTTGAGCTAAGAGTTTGGGAAACTATGGTCTAAGTGCCCATAGTAATGTTAGTTTATATCGAAATGTATTTGCCGGGAATAATATAAATTTAAACTTCTCTATTTCGATTGTTAATGGAGAAATACAGGGTGGGCCACGAAAAAGGAATTGGTCTTGGTCTCGTTACTGTATATCAGAGGTGTACAAACCACGGCCCTCCGTTGATTTCCTGAAACCCCACCTCACCATGCGTTATTTTAACTTCAAGTCACAAAATAGGTAGTTTTAAAAATTGCACATGCGCACAACAAAGTAGCTGGGTGCCAGGAGCGGCACATGTATCTGTCAACAAACGTTTTCAGTCACGAATATTAACAAGTCGAAAAATAGGAACCGCTTGACTAATGAAAATTTGTAATCAATTTTGCGCTTGGCTACTGCAAAAATCGAACCTGGTATTAAAACAACTGTTAAACCAATACTATGTGTGTGTGTGTGTGTGTCACGCATCAAATTAAATTCTTTATTTACTTTTATCTTTCTTTGTTACAATATATGATAGATAACTTTCATATTTTGTTATCTTTCTCTGTAACAATATATGGTAGATAACTTTCATATTTTGTTATCTTTATTTGTAACAATACATGATAGATAGCTTTCATATTTTTTGGCGGCCCTCCCACAAGTCACAGTGAATCTATGCGGCCTTGGTTTTAGAAAGGTAGGTACTTTAATTAACGACGCACTGGAGCAACACAACGGGCTATTGGCGACGGTCCCCGAATGGAAAAAAATCTACGAACAATAGCACGTAATTTTGAACCACGGTCAGATAACGAGGTCACACCTGAGCTGGCATCCCACTCTCCAAACTTCCACACCAATCCAAAGTGAGAACATTTGAGGCCACGATAGATTTAACGTGCACCAGCCCCGTGTACACGACAGTCTTTAGTTGGACATAGCTCCAAACTCGCAACTTTCTGGTTGCTAATTCGTTGCTCTTCCAACTGGTCTACTGCACCTCAACCCCCCGAGAAATACGGAAGTTTTGATCACTACCCGCTGTCTTCACAATCTTACCCTCATGAACTTGTTCACTCCTGATTAGAGCATCGTTTTCATTAACCCTCCAGGTGGTTTTCTCGAAGAGATGTCTTGTTATGAATAAAACTTACCAGAACATCTTAATGGACGAGATATCTCGTCATTAGAAGAAAGCTGACCAGATCTTGATTCCGTCATCATAAAAAAATCGAAAATATCTTGACGAGATATTAGCAAAATTAGTCTAATCTGGATGGATGAGATACCTCATCGAAACCACTTGGAGGATTAAAAAAATATTAGTCATCATAAAGAAATCGAAACTATCTTGACGAGATATCTCGTCATTAGGAAAATTAGGCTGATCTCGATGGACTAGATACCTCGTCAAAAGCTCTTGAAGGGTTAAAAACTGATCAGGCATCATAAAAAAATCGACAATATATCGACGAGATAACTCGTCGTTAACAAAATTGATCTGATCTCGATGGACGTGATACCTCGTCGAAACCACTTGAAGGGTAAAAAAATGATCAGTCATCATAAAAGAAATCGAAATTATCTTGACGAGATAGCTTGTCATTAGCAAAATTAGGCTGATCTTGATGGATTAGATACCTCGTCGAAACCACTTGAAGGGTTAAAAAATGATCAGTCATCATAAAATAATTGACAATATCTTGACGAGATATTACCAAAATTAGTCTCATCTTAATGGACACGATACCTTGTCAAAACCACTTGAAGAGTTAAAAAATTATCAGGCATAATAAAAAAATCGACAATATTATCACGAGATTTCTCGTCATTAAAAAAACTAGTCTCATCTTCATGGACGAGATACCTCATCGAAACCACTTGAAGGGTTAAAAAATGATCAGTCATCATCAAAAAATCGACAATATCTTGACGAGATATCTCGTCATTAACAAAATTAGTCTCATCTTGATGGACGAGATACCTCGTCGAAACCACTTGAAGGGTTAAAAATGATAAGTCATCATAAAATAATTGACAATATCTTGACGAGATATTACCAAAATTAGTCTCATCAAAATGGACACGATACCTCGTCAAAACCACTTGGAGAGTTAAAAAATTATCAGGCATAATAAAAAAATCGACAATATTTTCACGAGATATCTCGTCATTAACAAAACTAGTCTCATCTTGATGGACGAGATACCTCGTCGAAACCACTTGAAGGGTTAAAAAATGATCAGTCATCATAAAATAATCGACAATATCTTGAGATATTACCAAAATTAGTCTCATCTTAATGGACGCGAAAGCTCGTCGAAACCACTCGGAGAGTTAAAAAAGCCTCAGTCGAACGAAACCTCGCGAAAATAGACGCGCTGGGAAAACGCACATTTCCGGCTTTTCCGCCGCATTGATACCGATCTCGCGCATGCGCGGTAGGAGCAAGTGATGCGGATGATGCAGAGGCAGGTGGCTCCAGGAGGAGGAGAAAAAGGGCGGACCCGATTTACGAAAAATCACTGGGATTTCCGAAAGAAAAGGCCCCGATCACGTATCTGTTTAACTTTTACGAGACTCGAATCGGCGGCCCGATCGATTCCGAGTCTCGGGGCAGTGGGGAGAGAGCGCGTTTGAAACAATTTGGAGTAATTGCTTCTGTGCACGAACGCTGGCAGTGCTAACGAGCGAGTGAAGGGGTTGATTGCTTTCCGAGTTTCGAGGCGGGAAGGCTTAATCTGACACGAATAACCTCCCGAGATCCCCACCCACGATTTGTTTGATTGCGTTATCACTTCTTTGCAGATGAGTGGCTTTGACGCCGTTGTGGGCGAGCGAGAGTTTTTGGCGAGTGAGGTCCAAAACTAAATTTATGCATAAAAATGGAGATATTTGACAATTAGGATAAATCATACCCTAATCAGTGTCCCATTAATTTATTTGGTAAATTATTTTTAATTGGTTTTATGAAGTTTAGGTAGGTATTTTAATTAAAGTCACACTGGAGCAACACTACGAGCTATTGGTGACAGTCTGGGATCAATCCCGAGGGGATTTTGAGAGTTTTTGGCAAGTGAGGTCCAAAACTAAATTTATGCATAAAAATGAAAATATTTGACAATTGGGATAAATCATACCCTAATCAGTGTCCCATTAATTTATTTGGTAAATTATTTTTAATTGGTTTTATGAAGTTTAGGTAGGTATTTTAATTAAAGTCACACTGGAGCAACACAACGGGCTATTGGTGATGGTCCGGGATCAATCCCCAAGGGAAACATCCGAGGACAACTCCACGAAATTTTAAACCACGGTCAGATGACGTGGTCACACTTGAGCTATGAAGTTTAGGAGAGATGGTAATGTAAGGTAGACCCTACAGCTTCCAGATATATTATTATTTGCGACCCTACCCAAAATTACACACTTACCCAAAAATTAAGGTGGTCGTCTGACAGATGTAGCCCGGTTGGAAGAGTAACGAATTAGCAACCGGAGGATTGCAGGTTCGAATCCAGTCAATGACCGTCGTGTACAAAGGGGGCTGGTGCGTGTTAAATTTGCTGTGGTATCAAATGTCCTCACGTTGGAGTAGTGTGGAAGTTTGAAGGGTGGGGTGTCAGCTCAGGTGTTGCCTTATCATCTGACCGTGGTTCAAAATTACGAGGTGTTGTCCTCGGATCTTTCCCTTTGGGATTGATCCCGGACAGTCACCAATAGCCCGTTGTGTTGCTCCAGTGTGAGGTTAATTAAAATACCTACCAGATGTTTTACTTGTGGCACTAACCCAAAAGTATACACGTATCCAAAAATTAAGGTTGGTTGAATTTTGATGGCATAAGGGCCAAATAATGGCCAAGCAATAAGACAAAGTAATCAATGTTAAGAATTTTAAATTGTATTATATAATAAAAGGTCAATTAAAATAAACGAGTTATAAATATTTGTGGGGTAAGGTAGTTGAATTAAAGTCGCACTATAGAGCAACACAACGGGCTATTGGCGACGGTCCGCGATTAATACCCAAGGGAAAGATACGAGGAAAATACCACTTAATTTTGATCCCCGATCAGATCATGAGGTGAACACCCGAGGTGGAAGCCAACTGTCCAAACTTCCACACCACGCCAACGTGAGGACATTTGATGCCACGACAGATTTAACTTGCACCAGCCCACATGTACACGACGGTCTTTGGCTGGACCGAGTTTCGAACTCACAAACCTCCGGTCGCTAATCTGTTACTCTTCCAATTGAGCTACCGCGGCCCTTAATAATTAGGATAAATCATACTAATTAGTGTACCTCATTATTTAATAAATTATTCTTTATCTATATAAGCTTTTAAGTGTTTTAATTGTTATTTTTTTGTAATTTTAATTGTTAATTAATTTTAATTGTTAATTAATTTTAATTGTTTTTTTTATGAAATTTAGGAGTGATGGCAATGTTAGATTGTCGGTGTCGTGAAAGGAGAAAAAAGAGGGATGGGGAATAGAGTAGTGGAATGAAAGCAGAAAAAGGTCACTTGGGCCCCTGAACTTTGGCTTTGAAGCGGTTTGGATCGAGCGAGAATTTTTGGCAAGTGAGGTCGCGAAGTCCAGAACTAAATTTACGCAAAAAATGAAGATATTTAATAATTGGGACAAATCATACTAATTAGGGCCCCATTAATTAATTTAATAAATTATTCTTTATCTATGGTAAATTTTAATTGTTTTTTACGAAATTTAGGGGTGATGTTAACGTAGGTATATAGAACCTACAGTTTCCAGATTTATTACTTGGCAGACTACACAAAACTATACACGTATCCAAATACTGAGATTGGTTTGTCGAATTTTGATGTCACAAGGTCCAAATATTGGCTAAGCTGCGTCAAACACATGACAAAGCAATTAATGTTAAAAATTTAAAATTGTATTATGTAGTAAAGGTCAAGTAAAATTTGTAAAATGTGCAAGTTAAAAGCATTTGTAGGATAAAAGTAATGAATTAAAACCCAAGTAAGTAACCCAAATTTAAAATATGAAGACTAAAATTTTAATTTCAGACCAAAGGCTTGATAAGAAATGAGAACTAAGTAGGGTAATTCCATTTTAGATGAAGAAACTTAAAAAGCAATTGAAAAAGTTGATGAATTACGAATATGGGAAAAAATAAGAAGGCAAAAAGTGATAAATGCGGAGTGTGACCTTAACAATCCGATAAAATTGGTGATGGGGTATTAAAAAATCGACGGTAAACATATTTAAAATGTGAATAAGAAATTATGTGTCGTATTGGGTAAAAGGTTGTTGGCATTACTGACACAATGGAGCGGTTCGACCCATTAATAAAAATCTAAGTGCCTCTCCAATGGCCGATGCGATGGCGCCAAAAATTAAGGATAATATTGAATTCGTATCAAGCAAGGTCACCTGATCTCAATCCAATACAGCATGCTTGGGATGCTCTCGGAAGTCTTACTATAGCATACACAACACCATCAAGGACCACACAAGAGCAAAGGCGCGCATAGGACTTCTTGCAACAGGAACTCATGGAAAGCATAACCTCCAGGGATCAACACCCATTATTTGTTTGGCGTGGTGTGGAAGTTTGGAGAGTGGGGTGTCAGTTCAGCTCGTCATATGACCGTGGTTCAAAATTCCGAGATATTGTCCTCGGATCCCTTCGGGATGGATCCCCGATAGTCACCAATAGCCCGTTGTGTTTCTTCAGTGCGACGTTAATTCAGTTCGTTACTGGGAGGGCAAGCGAATATAAAATATAGGTGCATATTTGCTTGCCCTCCCAGTACCTCTGGTACCACTTAGTGCTGAATACGATGCGCGAACACCGTGCGAAGCCATATTGTATCGAATATCCTGTTGGGAGGAAAAATGCGACTGGGACTCATTCTTCCCTCCGGTTATAACTAGATAAGAGATGCAATAATACTCCTCTGCCCATGTAGAGGAACGCCGCCGATTGTCTTTAAGGCCTATTGACTTGAGAGTTTCGTCCTTGCTCTGAGGGACCATTAACAGTTACTTCTGGGGCCGCTCCTGACAATCTAAAATGGCAAATGTCGGGGTAGGGGAGGCTGCGTCCCCAACTAGTAGTAGTAGTGCGACGTTAATTCAACTACCTACCTACAATCGATTTGTTTAATTGCGTTATTACTTCTATGCAGGCGAGTTGCTTTAACGTGATTTTTTGTTGAGCAGAGGAAGTGCAAGAATTTTTGCAAAATGGGTCGCTCTGTCCAAAACAAAATTTACCTACTTAAACTGAACATAAATATACTTATTTAATAATGCGGATAAATAGTACCAAATAGTAAATTACTTTTATCGATATTAATCTTTAATTGGTTTTTATGAAAACCAATTAAAAATTAATTAACATTAGCGTCCATTTAAGTCCCGAATCCCGGCACCCTGATAAAAATTAAATTCGATGTCCACAAAATAAAAATCGATATAACCTAAAGCAAAACGACGATTTCTTTTTACATAAATCTGTCAGTTACTACTTTAACGTCCTGGATTTTCACATCATAAAGCCGAACGAGGAAATGCAGATGCCTGATCATTCCAGCTTGAAATGGTTTATTTCTATGATTGCTTATGGATGCTTGTTTCAGCATAGACTCTCCCCCAACATGCTTCCTATTGATTCTAGCATCCAATCGTAGTGTGTCCTTGCGCAGGGACTACCAAACTCTCCACATTTTCTAGCCTTTCTAAAAGATTGCCATCAAGCTCTAAGACAGCATTTGGATCATCCAGAGTTGTCAAGAATAGGCGCAATTGCGCCTTTGGGCTACTTCTCAACTTAGGGCTAAAAAGGATTTGTATTGAATTGTCTTTGTGGAAAAGCAGCAACGGCAAATCGAGTTGACTTAACCCTCCAAATGATTTCCACGAAATATCTCGTCATCAAGATATTGCCGATTTTTTATGATGACGAGATCAAGATCTGGTCAGTTTTTTTTCCTCTAATGACGAGATATCTCGTCCATCGAGATGTGATCAGCTTTGCTAATGACTAGATACCTCGGCGAGACAACCACCAAGAGGGTGAAAATCTAACAAGGCTCAGATTTAAATTTGGCAAGTTGTATTTGTAACTGGGACTGGCCAAATCCTTCACACTCGTCCTAGTAGGAGCTCATTTTTTAATTTTTAACATTTTACCTTTACCAATTCCGCTAATGACGAGATATATCGTCATCAGACAGCAGATTTCTTGATGACGAGATCAAGATCTGGTCAGTTTTTTCCTAATGACGAGATATCTCGTCCATTGAGATCTGATTCGTTTTGCAAATGATGTTATTCCTCGTCAAAAGAATCACCAGGAGTGTTAAAAACTTAATAAGACTCGTATTTTAATTTGGCAAATTGTATTTCTAACTGGGACTAGCAGAATCCTACACTCCCCTGTACTAGTAGGAGCTCATTTTTTAACCTCCATCGAGGCGAGCTCGCCCGATCTAATAGAGCACGGAGGGCACTCCAAATCAATTCTGGAAACAATTCATCCACTTACCCGCGCGTAACTCACCAACTCGTATAATTGCGAAATGAGTGATTCCCACTGCCTGTCCCATTCAGTGACAAGCATTTTATTACGGCTGGAAATACTTTTGTTAATTAATACGTATATTTATCGATCTCCTCAATTAGGAAAATGGGAGGTAAAATCAACGCCATTAATAATTTTGCTCGCGCGTGAGGAACTATTCATCAAGGAGGAAGGATAAAGGTGGGTGCTACGTGCGCCGCCTGTAAATGCGGCTTTTTTGCTGCGCTTGCGAGTGCTGCGGTGAATCCAGCGTTCAAGGCTCCGGTTGTTTCTGCTCGTTACGTAGGGAAATAGCGAATAGAGTTGAGCTCCTGATGGAAATTAAATGGAAATAGAAAGCTCTTAAACAAACTAAAATACCACGTTTAGGGTAAAAATAGTTATGGATTAAAGTGGAAACGGAAAAGGTTTTGTCTCATAAGGTAGATAATATATACAGCTTGATCAGAATATTGACCGCACACTTTTCATACCACACGAT
Source organism: Meta bourneti (assembly GCA_933210815.1). Taxonomy (NCBI): domain Eukaryota; kingdom Metazoa; phylum Arthropoda; class Arachnida; order Araneae; family Tetragnathidae; genus Meta; species Meta bourneti. The sequence goes on from OW119933.1 coordinate 82,528,981, forward strand.
TCCTTGTCGAAATTTGGGGGGGGGGGGGGGGGTGATAGCCCAGTTGATAGAGTCGTAGATTAGTAACCGGGGGATTGCAAGTTCGAAACTAGATCCAACCAAAGACAGCCGTGTAAGTGGGTACTGGTGCAAGTTAACCCTAAAAGTGATTTCGACGAGATATCTCGTCCATAAAGATCTTACCAATTTTTTTATGATGACGAGATCAAGATCTGGTCAGTTATTTCGATGATGTAATATCTCGTCCATCAAGATCTGGTCAGTTATTTCGATGATGTAATATCTCGTCCATCAAGATCTGGTCAGTTATTTCGATGATGTAATATCTCGTCCATCAAGATCTTGTCAGTTATTTCGATGATGTAATATCTCGTCCGTCAAGATCTGGTCAGTTATTTCGATGATGTAATATCTCGTCCATCAAGATCTGGTCAGTTATTTCGATAATGTAATATCTCGTCCATCAAGATCTGGTCAGTTATTTTGATGATGTAATATCTTGTCCATCAAGATCTGGTCAGTTATTTTGATGATGTAATGATCTGGTCAGTTTTGACTAATGACGAGATACCTCGGCGAGACAATCACCAGACGGGTTACATTTGTAGTGGCCTCAAATGTCCTTACTTTGGCGTGGTGCGGAAATTTGGAGAGTGGGGTGCCAGCACAGGTGTGACCTCGTCATCTGACCATGATTCAAAATGACGAGGTGTTGCCCTGGGATCTGTCCCTTCGGGATGGATCCCGGACCGTCGCCAATAGCCCGTTGTGTTGCTCCAGTGTGACGTTAATTCAACTACCTAACTACCTTAAAACAATGTGTGTTTGACAAGAAAATTTGCTTTATACAGTAATTTAAATGCTTTTCCTGAGAAAACAAGAAAAGCTTAAACGATTAACGAAATCTATTATATCATAATTGACAATAGCAAAGGTTATGTATTATACTTGATAGCATTGCTGACAGTTATTGAAATAGATGGTCATGGTGCCACACACATAAATCTAGGTCCTCTATTACGAAAACCAAGTATTGGCTTCGCCATTTAACATTACATATTTTACTTTTAACATTTCAAAGATCTCCATTCCTGAAGCCGGTAGATGGCTACATTTCATGGATCTATCATCCAAGCCAGTACGTTGGTGACGTTCCAAATATAGGCAGGTAGTTGAATTAACGTTGCACTGGAGCAAAACAACGAGCTATTGGTGACGATTTTGAATCACGGTCAGATGGAGAGGTCAACACCTGAGCTGGCACCTTACTCTCCAGACTTCCACACCACGCCAACGTGAGGACATTTGAGGCCACGACAGATTCATCGTTAGCCAGCCCCACGTATACGATGGTCTGACTGGATCGAGTTCCGAACACGCAACCCTCCGGTTGCTAATCCGCTATTCCTCCAACCGCGCTACCGCGGCCCCCATAGGAAGGTAGGAAAAATGTAAATGATCTACCTTATTTACAAAAATATTGTCTTTTTGTAATTTCGTATAATTTTAAATAAAAAACGCGTAATAGAATGTATAATTTGTGTTGTTTTTCTCTAATAAGTAAATCTTTCTCAGTCCTCTTTATTGGCATGGTGTGGAAGTTTGGAGAGTGGGATGCCAGCTCAGGTGTGACCTCGTCATCTGACCGTGATTCAAAATTACGTGGTGTTGTCCTCGGATCTTTTCTTTGGTTTGATCCTGGACCCTCGTTAATAGCCCGTTGTCTTGCTCCAGTACGACGTTAATTAAAATACCTATCAACCTTTGCCCTCTTTATATCGCGCCCCCTAAAATTGTGATACATCGTTGCTTTACTGTACTTACTTTTTACAGCAAAACAGTTTCAACTGCAAAACTAAAGGATAAAACTTTTTCTGCTCATATATGTACCATTCCACAATACTGGATTTTTCCCTTCGAGATTGGTCCCGGACCGTCGCTAATAGCCTGTTGTGTTGTTCCAGTTCGACGTTAATTCAACCACCCAACTCAACCATTCCACAATAAGTTATTTCATGCCTGTTTCCTGTGGTATCTGGAAAGCACCCTATCCTGTTTCAAGAACTCTTACTTCAAACTTCATATCAGGATCCGGTGAAGCGTCTAAATGCATTGGAATAGAAAAATGGGAGAAAGTGCCCTTATCTGAAGACAGTTTTTTACACTTTCCCGGCAAAAGTTTCGCTACTCAGCCTTAAGTGAGCCTTATCTCTGCGTAGTTACTGCTTTGACCCGCCAGAGGTCACTAAGTGCTCTAGTGAAAAGTCGGCGCCCTCTTTTGAATGCGACGTTACATTAATTTATCTAAAAAATAACGGTTATGCATTTTAGTTCGGATAAGGGAATGGGATGCATTATTTCAGTCTTGTTTACTTTCATGTAGCAGACCACTCTAAAAAGTATTGAAGGGATTTGCTTAAATCAGTTACTTAACGGTGTTTTTTCGGAACTTTTGTTTCTGGGTATTAGTAATTAGTATACCGATGCGTTTTGAAGTGAATGAGTCTTTAAAATCGGAACTGTACAGAGACATAATGTACATGGGACTCGGGTTTTGTTTTCGTCATCTGACCGTGATTCAAAATTACGAGGCGTTGCCCTTGGATCGTTACCTTTGGGATTAATCCCGGACCGTCGCCAATCGCCCGTTGTGTTGCTCCAATGCGACGTTAATTATTACCATTACCAGAATTCAACTTGACAGAAAATGCCTCAAAAAAGATCTCTGAAATAAAACTTCAAAAAATAATCTTCAGTTTTGTTTCCTTTTCAAATCCATACAGTCAGAGTAAATTAATTGAAATTCGATTTAGAGTGAAAACCTAGATGTGTGTGTAATCCTTATACACATCTAGGTTTACTTCCTTGGAATCTTGAGTGCGTTCACGTTCCTGGCTGGTAAGTACGCGTACTTTGATTCGCTCCAAACCTTCGGCCCAAGAAAAACCTCATTTTGTTAAGTGCCAACTAAACACCGGGGATTCTTTTTTCGGCGCTGCATGTGAGTGCGTGAATACACAATAATTCCCTGAGCTATCTATCTCCGTAGTGATGGCTGCTCGGAACACGGTTTCACTCCATCAAGGCGTTTCCTTTGCTAATCAATTATTTATCGACCATTGGACGTTAGATGAAATTAGAGCGAAGATGGGACCCGCTTAAAAGGTCGTTCATCATCGCCACCGACTCACGCAAATGCATTATTTACCGGTAATTCGAGAGGAGGGACTGGAATGAACGCAGGATGAGAACGGCTGCAAATCGGATTTTTCAAAACGCGTCTTCGATTTTCCAAATTAGAATTTGGTATCAAAACGGGATTTTGTTATTAATTAAAAAAGTAATTTATTTATCGAAAATTGAAATACTCAGTACATCGTTCATAGTAGAGCAAATTCATAGGAACCATTTGATAGGGAATAACGTCTTCTATGAACAAAATTTGATAAGCAAAATGTTAGTTGATTTAAGTATACATTATGATTCGTAGGAGAGACTGGAATGAACGGAGGATGAACGACTGTGCAAATCGGATTGTTCAAACCGCGCCTTCGGGTTATACAAAATAGAACTAGGTTTCAAAGCGGGATTTCATTATTAATTAATAATTTATTTATCGAAAATTGAAACACTTGGTGCATCATTCGCAGTAGAACAAATTCATAAGTACCATTTGATAGGGAATAACGTCTTCTGTGAATAAAATTTGATAAACAAAATGTGAATTTGTTGATTTAGGTATACATTATGATTCGTGAGGAGAGAGGAACTGGAATGAACGCAGGATGAACGGTTGCAAATCGGATTTTTCAAAACGCGTCTTCGATTTTCCAAATTAGAATTTGGTATCAAAGCGGGATTTTGTTATTAATTAAAAAAGTAATTTATTTATCAAAAATTGAAACACTCAGTACATCGTTCATAGTAGAGCAAATTCATAGGAACGATTTGATAGGGAATAACGTCTTCTATGAACAAAATTTGATAAGCAAAATGTGAGTTTGTTGATTTAGGTATACATTATGATTCGTGAGGAGAGGGACTGGAATCAACGGAGGATGAGCGATTGCAAATCGTATTTTTCAAAGCGTATCTTCGATTTTCAAAATTAGAATTTTGTTTCAAAGCTTGGTTTTGTTATCAATTAAAATTAATATATTTATAAAAAATTAAAAAACTCTTTTTCATAAGTGCATCGTTCATAGCAGAACAAATTCATAGTACCTTTTGATAGGGAATAACAACGGCTTCTAAAATTTTAAGAGAAAGTAAATTTGTTGATTTAAGTATATATTGATTGGAGTGAGGGACTGGAATGAAGTGCTGCACATCGAATATATCAAAACGCGTCTTTGATTTTAAAAATTAGAACTCGGTTTCAAAGCGGGATTCTGTTAATAATTGAATATTAATTTATTTATCAAAAATTGAAACTTTTTTTCATAAGTGCATCGTTCACAGTAGAGCAAATTCATAGGTACAATTTAATAGGGAATAACTTCTATGAATAAAATTGATTAACAAACAGCAAGTTTGTTTAAATGTCCTCAGGTTGGCGTGGTGTCGAAGACGGAGAGCGGGGCGCCAGCTCAGGTGTTGACCTTGTCATCTGACCGTGGTTCAAAATGACAAATTGTCTTTTGATGTTTTCCTTCGGGATGAATCGCAGACCGTCGCCAGTAGCCCGTTGTGTTGATCCAAAGCGACGTTAATTCAACAACTTACCCTCTCATAAGATCTATTATAAAATCTGCATACTGCAAACTTCCTTAGAGATCAAGAGAAAAACAAGAGATTTTGTAATACTAATACGATAATTTTGTTATTTAACTCGTTGAGGCACACGATTATAAAGAAAAAAAAACATGTTGCACCGAATTGTTTATTCACTTATTCATAATTCTTTCTCGGAGGTTGATATATTTTAATGATTTCAATTCAATAAATAATTTTCTTCAATGAAGTGCATTTTATCTCTTACCTTATTGTATTTTGTCTTTTCTTGCATTTTTGTTCACTGTAATTGGATATTTTTCTTTAAAGAAACAGCAAATACATTAATATATATTTTTCCTTGAAATGTTTTTCTCAAGGGGTCATCTTCATAACAAACTTTTGCAAATTAGATTTTTTCAAAACGCGTCTTCTGTTTTCGAAATTTGAACTATGCTTCGAAACGCTATTTTATTAAGAATTAATTTATTATTAAAAATAGAAATACACCTTTTTATTCGTGCATCATTCACAGCAGAGAAAGTTCATAGGTACCTTTCGATAGGGAATAACATCTTCTATGAAATTATGTACACGAAATTTGCTAAGTGGTCATCTTTATAATGCAATGCGCCTAAACTCCATAGTTTAAAAGTCCAATTTCGTAGCCAAATTTCGAACCTATATCAAAATTTAACCTCGAATTCCAAGTTTCAAGTCATTTTGTCAAACCGTTTCTGGATTGTGAGTATGAAAAATTTGGAGCACCTAATGTTCAATTAGTTTTCCCCATATCTTACCAAAAATCTACCTATCCTGCTGAAATTGTTTAGCTGTTTTTGAAGAATCCAAACAAAATCTACGCAATGTTTCTTTTTTAAGTTAATTCTTAGTGTACAATACTAATTATGAAATTAATATTTGAAATCTATCGAGGTATATAGGGTGGTTTGGAACTCATGGGACAAACTTCGAGCGGTGTTGGAGCACATTAAAACCATCATTCTTTGTATAGCAAAGTATGGGAGCAAGTGACAGGCTTAGGCACAAACACAAGAATTGCGCATGAAATGAAACAAAAATCTATTTTCATCATTATTTTACAATTACTTATTTACAATGATTTTTTACAATAACTGTTCAAAAGTGCCACCACCTACATTAATAAAAACTCTTCAGCGTGGCAAACTTGTGAAACCCACCTTTCAACTGCCTGGTTCCAGCACAGAAATGATGTTCAAGAGCGTCAAACTAAACGTGCACTCTAGAGACGAATTAGTCCGCCATCGCATGCATCGACGGTGCCAAGCTTGCACTAATGGTGGTGGCACCTTTGAGCAGTTATTGTTAAAAATCATTGTAAATAAGTAATTGTAAAATAATGATGTAAATAAGCATTTCGTTTCATTTCCTGCTTAATTCTTGTGTTTGCGCCTAAACGCGTCACTTGCCCCTATATATTACTATATATTCAGGAAATCAAACAAAATATTTATTTACATACAATTACTTATTTACAATGATTTTTTACAATAACTGCTCAAAGGTGCCATCACCAACATTAGTGCAAGCTTGGCAGCGTCGATGGATTGGCGAACTCTTTCGCTGCTAGAGTGCACTGTCTGGTTTGGCGCACTTGAACATCGCTCCTTTGCTGGAACCCGGCAGTTGAAAGGCGGGTTTCACAAGCTTGTATTGATGTTGGTGGTGGCACTGTTGAGCAGTTATTGTAAAAAATCATTGTGAATAAGTAATTGTAAAATAATCATGTAAATAAACATTTTGTTTCGCTTTCTGCGCAACTTTCGTGATTACTCCAAAACGCTTCATTTGAGCCCATACATTACTATATAAAAAATTGTTATTTTAGTTGAAGTTTGTCCCATGAGTTCCGAATCACTCTGTTTGTTGATTAATTTATACACATGTGTAATAAATATTTTTAAATTGAGCACTAAAGTTTATACCTTAAGTGCCATTAAAAATCTCAGGCTGTGTCAGAGCTGCCATGCTTAAAAGTGTCTCCCACGCCTCGTATTTCCACGATCATAATTCTTTCGTACTCTTTGAAAGTGTGAGCCACATTTCAGTTCCCCCATCCTGATTTAAGATCGAAATATACTTCTGTTTATTTTCACAAGCGACACTAGACGGGTGATAAAATTTCAAGTGTCACGAGGACGCTCATTAATGGACAGATGTGGGGACTGGAAAACACAAGTTAAGTGTTTTTCGCAGGGTCGTTAATATCACACTTGCGATTAAGTGTAGAGCGCGGTTGAAATAACAAATTTTTAAACTCGGGAGGATTTATCCTTGTGAACTGAGTTTGTGATAGAAAACTACCAATTTCAAGTGCACGGTACGTAGAGTAATGACTGGCCGTTTCAGTCCCCCGAGAAAAATTCTCTTCTCGAAAAATTATTTTATCGGCAATTTAAGATACTTTGAGACTCCATATATATGATAAAGAAGTACTTTATCAGATATTTATGGTGCTTTGCGACTTAGATATGATAAAAAATTATTTTTTCGTCTATTTAGGGTAATTCGAGACAGACTCAGATATGAGAGAAAAGTATTTCATCAGCTATTTAGGGTACTTCGAGACTCATGATAAGTTAATTTAAGGTACTTTGAGACTTGTGATAAAGTCGCTCATCGGTATTACTTCATTGGTATTTATTGCACTTCGAGACTCAGATATGATAAAAAAAATTATTTTCCCAGTTATTTAGGGTACTTTGAGACTAGGGTATGATAAAAATTATTCCCTCAGCTATTTAGGGTACTTCGAGACTCAGATGGTAAAAGCTTATTTTTTCGGCTATTTAGAATACTTCAAATTTAGATATGATACAAAATTATTTCATCAGCTATTTAGTGCGCTTCGAGACCCAGATAGGATAAAATAATTATTTTGTCGGTAATTTAAGGCACTTTGAGACATGATAAAAAATTAGTTCATGAGATATTTATGGTACTTTGAGACTTTCATATGATTTTTAAAAAATATCAGCAATTTAGGGTACTTTTTGAAACTCAGATATGATAAAAAAGTTATTTTATCGGCAATTTAAGGAACTTAGAGACACAGATGATAAAAAATCATTTTATCGGCTATTTATGATATCATTGAGACACAGTAATCGTAAAAAATATTTTTATTGGCTATTTATAGTATTTTGAGACTAAGGATAAAAAATATTTTATCAGATATTTGTGGTACTTTTTTGAGATTCAGATATGATAAAAAATTATAAATTTATAGAAGGGAGTCTCCATGGGGATTAGATTACATTTGCTGACATTACCCCTATGAATCAGAACTTTAGGATGTACTTGAATGGAGACCACAGGAATTAATAAGAATATACTTCAAAGTTTTAAGGGTAAAAAATTATTATTTTAATGTACCAAAAGGATACTCCAGGAATGAAGAGGTTAAATGAAAATTAATAGATAAACACGGAATAAATGAATCAAAGATTTTTACTACTAGAAACAGGATATGCCGATTTAAATCGGCATACTCTGTTTCTAGGTAAGTGATTTTTATTAAAAAAATCATTGATTTAAATCAAATTTTAAATCTTGTTTTTTTTCTCTTGATTGAAGTTTGATAATAATATTCAAATGAAATAGCCTGGGATAAATGTATGTTACTCGTATTTTACTCAAATAAATTTAAAAATTTGCTCCTACTCAATAATACCTGAAGAATTACCTTTTTAACTGAAAATAATTGGATTTCCTATTTGGAGATGGTAGTATTAATTAGGATGTAGAGGTGCGAACTTTGAGAAATTATTGTAAGAAATAAAATGCATAACTTCATATACTAGGATGTTTCAGAGCTATTTATTTTGTTAATATAAATAATTACCAACATTATCTGTATATTTGTAATGTTTAAACCTCTTATTAGAGAGGGACCAGGTGTCAAAAAAATTTTAGGACACAAGGAGTTCGGGTCTCTAGAACTTTGTTCCTCTTCTGGTAAAGTGATCTGTTAAGAGATCTAATTACTCTGTATATTTGGCTACTTGTATATTTATAAATAATACTAAATATTTTTAAAATTTACCTCTTATATTTGGGGGTCTTGGGTCTACCATAAAATTTTTCAAGGGGGTTAGACTCTTAGAACATGCCTGGTGATGTTTTTTAACAACTTATTTAGTTTCTCATTGGAAATATTTACCTCTCCTGTTTGTGGGGATACAAGAAGTTTAAGCCTCTAGGAGTTGGCACCTGTATTGGAATGACAACTGACCAACAAATATTTCTTTCTACTCACTAAACAGGGAGAGGCTGAGTTTAGTTCATGCATTGCACAAAATATTTTCGGCTAATTTTGAGTCTTACCAGTGGAAGATTAGTGGCTTGAACTGATGCCCTTTCAAGAGGGAAACAGCACTGTTTAACATTTGTTTTCAGTATGTTAAAAACTAGTATGGGTGCGCCACTTCCTAGCTTATTAGTAAATCCTTCGGAAGAAAATCGACTAAATTTAGGTAGAAAGAACCTCTTAATATTCGCAAAAGCGAAATATTCTCATCTAATATGCCTATAATTAAGAATATTCAACAAAAATCAGATGAGTTTCTTGATTTCCTCTGAAAACATTGTAATCTAGATATTTTTTGAAAGCAGAACAATTTGGTTCCGATGAATTTAAATGAGTTTAAATTTAGATTTTCATGTGTAGCAGAGATGAAAGGTGTTCATGAGAAACAAAAAGGCCAGAAAATTTAAATGTTTAACTTATTTTTTATAAAAAGATATTAAATTTAAAATTTCCTTCCCTTATTAAAATGATTATTTTTAATTAAAATTTTGAGTGTTATGGATTTCTTTCATGAAATATAATTCAACTGAAATGATAAAAGTAACAAAAGACCCAGTGGTAACTTTTATTGTTTCAATCTTTCAAAACCTTTACCCTGCTCTATTTTCTAAATTCTCACATACATTAATATTTAAGATAAATCAATACAATATAGACTATACTGTGATTTGCATGTCTCATATCTAACAAGTTTAAACATGTAGAGGCAACAAATTAATAAAAATCATTAAAATCCGATTTAAATAAAAAAATCTGATTTAAATCAAATAAATCCTTCTTTTTTTATTTTTTAAAAAATCGTGATTTTTTTCATACCCTGATTAGAAACATTGCTTTCATTGAAGTTATCACCAACATGGTTAGTAGCCTAGCGTAACATTGATAACTCCAAATTACAAAATTACGTAGAAAGCATAAAAAGTTATACTTAGCTTTAGACACCTTCTGAATCAACACCGTTCGCATTGCTCTTTTTCCACCAAGACAATACAATATAAATTAATTTTAGCCTCCCAAATTAATAGCCCAAATGGCGAAAAAAGGGACCAAATCTTGCCAACTCTATATTGATGATCCAAATGCTGCTGTCTAAACATTTGAGGCAGGTGAGAAATGAAAGACCATGCACAAGGACCAACTGCGCATATTATCTCGATTGAATGCTAGCCTCAATCCGAAACATAGTGTGGAAGAGTTTGTCCTGAAGGTACCTACTGCGCATAACAAACTCCATTAACCAATCATAATAAGAAACCAATTCGTGCTGAAATAATAGGGAATCAGCATTCTCTGATTGGTTTCTTGCGATGAAAATTGAGGATGTTAAAATAGACTGACATCTCACACAGATTTACATTAAATATCGTCGTTTTTGCTTCAGGTTTTATAGATTATTGTTTTTTTGAGTCACCTAATATTTTCAATTTTAATTTTTTTATCGGGGAATGCTCGGCTTCTGGGTTTATATGAACAATAAGCCACTATACTCGTGTACTCAGCGGTAATGTCAGAATTTCAAAACATCCTATGTCCATAATGTTTCAAAATGAATAATGTCCAATGTCAGAGTTTCATAATGTTTCATAATGAATAGTGTCCAATGTCCATAATGTTTCATAATGAATAATGTCCAATAATGAAAACAAACCGTAATCATTGAAGAACATATAAAATTGGAAAATATTTATTAGTTTGAAAAAAATCGACATCCTAATATTGAATTTTTCCGAATAGCACTTACTCGGATACTACTAATGTACATCTATTATTTTCAGATGAAATTTACACGATTTTACGTGCAATTTGTCCCCGTGTATTACAATGCATCATACAAAATTTACAAACATGAGTATCACCAAACATAAATGTGTTATTAAAAGAAAGAATATAAGGAAAAATTAAATGGCTCAGAGCAACATAGTGATAAACCACAAAATGAAAATTCTGTACTGCAAAAATGAATAAAAGCAATATATTTGAGAGGATCAATCGAATTTCTGATTTTTTGAATGAGTGCGTAATATTTGAATGTTTAAGAACCCGACCTCTTGAATAGTGGATAAACCTTATGATCTTTAAAACTTGAAAATTGCTAGCACGAAAAATATGAAAAATGGCTTATTATGTTGCCCGGAGCCCTTCAATTAAAGAGTTCAAAATAATTAATAAGTAACGTGATGGTATATAGCGTATTAAATAACCAAATTTTAAAAAATAGTTATTGAAAATGAAAAGTCAAAAGGAAAACAGATTGAGTACAAATCAGATGGGGAGTGGTAAGTCTGTGAGTGGCTTATCACTATGTTGCCCGGTGCCCTTCAATTAACGAGTTCAAAATAATTATTAAGTAACGTGACAGTATAGCGTATTAAATAACCGAATTTAAAAAAAAGGTTATTGAAAATGAAAATCAAAATGAAAAACAGATTACGTGAGTATAAATCAGACGGGAAGGGGTTTAGTCTGTCACTCTACGGACATTTACGAGGGCTACTTTGTCCGATCAGAAGGAAATGGTCAGTTAACGGTAACCCGTCATGGGTTTGCTGCGTGTACTTCCACTTGCTCTCAAGTGGAAGACATCCAATATGGGGGCCGCGGTGGCCCGGTTGGAAGAATAACGGACTTGCAACCGAAGGGTTGCGAGTTCGAATCCAGCCAAACACCGTCGTGTACAAAGGGGGCTGGTGCACGTTAAATCTGTCGTGGCCTCAAATGTCCTCACGTTGGCGTGGTGTGGAAGTTTGGAGAGTGGGGTGCCAGCTCAGGTGTTGCCTCGTCATCTGACCGTGGTTCAAAATTACGTGGTGTTGTCCCCGGATCTTTCCCTTTGGGATTGATCCCGGACCGTCACCAATAGCCCGTTGTGTTGCTCCAGTGTGACGTTAATTGAAATACCCCCTCCATCCAATATGGTTGGTTGGGTGTTTTGGCGTTTCATGGCGCTAGGACCATATTTGGTCAAGCTGCGCCAAAAACAAGATGACGTCAAGTAAAAAATGTCGTGAAAGGGGGGAAAGAGGGATCGGAGAACAGAGTAGTTAGATGAAAGCAGAAAAAATCGCTTGGTTATCCCCAGAGAGCGACCCCCGTATTTACCAAAGACAGTAAACCCCATGGGAAAAGAAAAGATCACTCGAGTACGTCGGATCCGTACACACCTAAAGGAGATGTGCCCCTGGGTGTATCCAATATGGTGGCTTATCCAAATAGCAATTTGGCTACAAAAATTTTGCTCTACAATTTGGTGAGGCCGGTACCTGTTTCCACGAGTTTTACCTAAATATTTATCTACAAACTTGCAAAATGACGTGGAGTATTTTTGATTAACCCTCCTGGTGGTTGGCTTGACGAGGCACCTCGTCAATAGCAAAACTGACCAGATCTTGATCTCGTCACCACCAAAATAATTAGCGATATCTTGATGACGAGACATCTCGACATTAGCAAAACTGACCAGATCTTGATCTCGTCACCACCAAAATAATTGGCGATATCTTGATGACGAGACATCTCGACATTAGCAACTGACCAGATCTTGATCTCGTCACCACCAAAATAATTCGCGATATCTTGATGACGAGACATCTCGATATTAACAAAACTGACCAGATCTTGATCTCATCACCACCAAAATAATTGGTGATATCTTGATGACGAGACATCTCGACATTAGCAAAACTGCCCAGATCTTGATCTCGTCACCACCAAAATAATTGGCGATATCCTGATGACGAGGCATCTCGACATTAGCAACTGACCAGATCTTGATCTCATCACCACAAAAATAATCAGCGATATCTTGAACGAGACATCTCGTCATTAGTAAAATTAGTCAGATCTTGATGCGGCATCTCATCGAAACCACTTGGAGAGTTAATAAGCTGATTACAATTGAGGGACCAATTCGTATTTTGAATAAGCTCTCTTCTGAACCAAGCTTGTGCGTGAAATTCCAACGTCCCTAAATTTGAAAGCAACGCACATAAGGACATTCCTGAGCACGAAAATCCAACTCTGCAGGGTTCTACTGCGGAAATCTGTCCAAGAAGCACGTCCCAAACTGCCTCTGGGCAGAACTTGTCGAGAATCACTTGGAAATGCCAGATAAACAATGCTTCCCAAATTAATAAATGCGAGAAAATTGTCGTATGTCTTGTGGATGGAAGTGAAAAACATCTGTCAAGTCCCCTGATAAAGTATCGCGGAACTCTTACCGGTTCTATGTCACGTTAGCTATTATAGCGAGATGCTACATTATTTTATTTCATCTATAAAAAAACCATGTTCATAATTGTGTGAAGCTTCTTTTTCACAATGTGTGGCGCTCGTCTTGTTTATTTACTTATAAATTATATCTCGCATAATCTGTCTTCAGCTTTATTGATTAATTACTACGCAATTAATGGATTTTCCATTACCTCGATGATAAACGTAGGGAAAGGTCGGCGTAGTGAAGGGTAATATTTTAATGAGATATCTATTTTCCCCGCGTATATATAAATTGTTAAGCGACTTGAAGTAAAATCAAATAAATGAATAATTGTGTCGCGGTAGAAGGTATGAGGAAAGAAAAATGATCTGCCATCAGAATCTTTTTGAGCGGATACACCTAGAGGTGCATTGTGATGCAATAATTATATCTCAGTGCTGTAAAGATAAAAGAAATGGGCGAAAATGGTATTTTTTCACGTCAAGTAGGTCGACATAAGCGTGCTACTTAAATTTCATTCGCAAGTCAAAAAACGGGATCATTCATTCTAGTAGCTCTTGTTTTTGTAAGACTTGTTTTTTGCTTACATACTTAAGAAGGTATATTTCGTAATCAGAGTCGCCTTAAGATCAATGGGTTTGGGGTTTTGGGGGTTTTATGGCGCAAGGGCCATATTTGGCCATGCTGCGACAGACACGACATACAACATCAAGTAAGACACACACAATGAAAGTTTTACTGACACAGAAGAAACAAATACACCCAGGGAGAAATGCATCTGACAGGAATCCAAACTGCGCCGCCTACAACTTGAAGATTGCTAGAGCAGTGGGTATACTCACTGAGCCACGACGACCCCCTAAGATCAATGGGAGGCTCAAACCTCATCCAAAAGTGTTTTTGCTTTAAATTTTTATCTTCAAAGGCCCTATTCACAAGTCTAGAGTTAATCCCTGGATCAGCAAATCCGTGGGTCATGATTAAACCACGGATTATCCAAGAACGGTATTCACAAACCACGAAAAAAAATTAAGTGATCCACCAATTAAAGCGGGGGCCGCGGTTGCCCAGTTGGAAGAGCAACGGATTGCTAGATCGAAACTAGGTCCGACCAAAGACCGTCGTGTACACACGGGTTGATGCACGTTAAATCTGCCATGGCCTCAAATGTCCTCACGTTGGTGTGGTTTGAAAGTTTGGAGAGTGGTTCTCCAAACTTCAGGTTACAGCTCAGGTTTTGTTCTCGTTATCTGACTGTGGTTCAAAAGGACGAGGCGTTGTCCTTGGTGTTTTAATTAATTAACGTCGCACTGGAGCAACACAAGGGGCTATTGGCGTCGGTCCGGGGTCAGTCCCAAAGGGAAAGATCCCAAGAACAAATCTAGCCCGTTGTGTTTCCAGTGCGACGTTAATTAAAAATACAAATACAAATACCAATCTAAATTTTGATTTAAATAAAATGCATCCCCTCCCCCAGAATAGTTTTAAGAATAAATTTTAATTCGGGTTTGGAAATAGAAAATAGCGTTATGTAAAGGTATTTGATTTTGGATTCAATATTTATAGAAATAAACGTTAAGGGTATAGTGGACTATCGACAACTTTTTTAAAGGTTTCAACCAAACTCTGAATTTTTTACCCTGTATTTATTATGGCATTTTTACGTTGCACAACAAATTGGGTTCTAATAAGTTAATAACTTTTTGATTTTTTAAAAATAAATTTTAATTTGATGAAAAGTTTTAAAATGTTCCCTGCTCAAAAAAATGAATGTATAATTATTATTTTTCTTTTTTATGAGCATATTATAAACATATATCAACTTTTGCATGTTTAAAGTTGTTGCAATTTCTTTCTACAAACTTGATTCATTTAGGTTTTCGAGGATTTTTTTTTCAAAAAAAACATGTCTGTTTCGTGCTAATGGTTATCATATTGAAAATATTATTGAATGTAAGCATTACAATCATGCAAATTTCAATTTCAATAAGTATAAAGAACATTCCGACAAAGTTTCAAAGTTCTAACTTAAAAAATGCTGCGCATGGAATATTATGAAATACGATAAATGCCAAAAATTGTAGTTTTTTTACACTCAAAACAATTGAGATGTAAACAAGTGGGCGTGGTACTTCGATATTGAGTTAAAATTGCCGATTCTAAGGGAAAAAAGGCAGATATCAAAAAAATCTTTTTATAGATGACAGCCAGTACATTAATTGTTACTTTAAGAGCAAAATAAAAAAAATCATGATTTTCACTGATTTTTGCTATTTTGAGAGTCCACTGTACCCTTAAGCAAGCAAGAATAATACTCAATCCCTTGACAAATAACTGTAATCCGATTACTTTTATACTTGTTAGTATTGGTGTGTGTTGGTGTAAAGTGAAGTAACTTATATTATATCGTTTTTCTGTTTAACTTTTTAATCACCTTAAATTTCAGGGAAAGAGTAAGGACCTTAAAACCAGCAATCATCCAAAACAGATGTTCTTTATGCAGTAAGTTTTTTGTTATTGTTAGAAGATAGTGAAATTTTTAAGGTAAATGTATTTAGACTAAAACTTTTAACACAAAAAATTATTTTAATAAAATCGTAAAAATTATTATTTTAAATTAAAATTTCACATTTTTGAACAAATTTATCGATCGAGCATAAAAGTTACAGCATAAAGAACGGGTGGGTAGGTAGTTTATTAACGTCGCACTGGAGCAACACAACGGACTGTTGGCGACGGTCCGGGATCAACCCCGAAGAGAAAGAACCGAGGACATCTCGTAAATTTGAATCGGGCCGCGGTGGCCCGGTTGGAAGAGTAACGGACTAGCAACCGAAGGGTTGCGAGTTCGAATCCAGCCAAACACCGTCGTGTACAAAGGGGGCTGGTGCACGTTAAATCTGTCGTGGCCTCAAATGTCCTCACGTTGGCGTGGTGTGGAAGTTTGGAGAGTGGGGTGCCAGCTCAGGTGTTGCCTCGTCATCTGACCGTGGTTCAAAATTACGTGGTGTTGTCCTCGGATCTTTCCCTTTGGGATTGATCCCGGACCGTCACCAATAGCCCGTTGTGTTGCTCCAGTGTGACGTTAATTGAAATAAATAAATAAATAAATAAATAAATAAATTTGAATCACGGTCAGGTGACGAGGTCAACACCTGAGCTGGTATCCCACTTTCCAAGCTTCCATAACACGTCAAAGCTTTTAGACTAGGATCATCTATATTTGGTGAAATTGCTGGTGATCCTTATCCTATTTTAGTCCTGTCGTGTAGCAAAAAAAGAACGTAGTGACTAAACCAAACCTTACCTCTTTTTTAAATTACTCAAATTGAATCACTTAAAATAATTGAAAAAAATATATCTATTGGTTTTAAGGTGTACGTATACACTAGAAGATTTTTTAAAATTTTGACTTTAAAAATACAATTCTTTTACAAGTAGGTCATTGGTTTGTGCTTAAACTCATTTCAGTGTGAAAAATTCAGATTAAGCTAGTTATTAATTATCTAATTTAGATATAATTAGCTAATTAGCATGTTTTTTAACAGTGATATCTCAAATTCTAATTTGTTCTGAAAGACAATTCCTATTGGAAATTATTCCTAATCTTATTCTTCATGCTTTGATCTTCAGTCAATTTTCTAGAAAGTATGGGTTTTTTGACAATTTTTTTCTCCAAGAAGTCTAAAATATGAAGATTTTTCAAGAATTTCAACATTTAAAAATCAACTAAAAATTTATTTCTTAGCTAATAACTTTGACTGAGGGTCCAAACATTTACTGTATCATGTAGATTATAATGACACAAATATAATTATAATAGATCAATTCATTGTTGAGTTATCACTGTTTGAACAAAGCTTCCTATTGCAAAAACACAGTTCTTCAGAAATTGAGTTTAAAATTTTGGAAACATGTTTGTACAATATATGGCGACAGTACCTAACGAAAACCCTTGTAACTAGGAAACTATTTCGAATATTTACAAGAACTGGTATCGTTGGAAAGCTAAGAAGTTGGAAAATATTTTGAATTAATAAAAAAATTATGGATATTTTGGTCGATTTTCGTGATTTCTAGTGTATACATACACCTTAAATTGATCATTTTACAATGACCTTACATTTTTCAAAACATAGCTGTTTTAAAATTCTTTAAAATTATCTATCTTTAATTTTGGTTGGATCTTCCCCTTTGGGATTGATCCCGGACCGTCACCAATAACTCGTTGTGTTGCTCCAGTGTGACGTTAATTAAAATATCTACCTACCTTAATTTTGGATGGTAATGTACAAAAATGTTGCTTAAACGGTCGGATATTATACCTTTAATATCGTATCCGAATCTGAAATGAAAATAACGTTAAATAAAACTATATATAATCGTGTCATAAATTTTTTGTAAGATAAATATCCTGAAATAAAAATTATCGAAATCTATTACGATAAAAAATATCCCCATTAAAACTAGCTGTAAAACGTTGCTTTATTTTGAAAGGTTTCAGGTGATCATTAGATCCAAAAGTCAAGCGTAGATTATTCTACCACCACTTTAAACCTTTACTTATGTGGCGATCATTATTCACAGCAGCCTGTCCTATCTATTTTTAAGTAACTTAATTCCATATTATTAACTTACAGAAGGGTATAGGCCAATTTCTTAAATGGAGTGATCGAATCTACCACAGTTAAACTGCGATTATTCTGAATAAGGAAAAAAGTCCCACACCGCTGTTCACTTATTTGATTAAAGAGGGTAGGAGAGAAATAACGCGCGGCCGCAAATTGCTCGCCGGTAATTTTGCAACAATGACTCGATAACATCGTTTATCAAGTAGAAACGCGCGTGGCTTTGCCGAATAAATTGCTCGACAAATATTTGAGGATGTACATAAAGGGTTTATTGCTGCAGTTCACCTGTAAAAATTTGTGCGCCGTGTCAGGATAATGTTTAGATTAGTTTAAAATAACCTTTTTAACTTTTGGAGGGTAATGGTAATGGAAATTAATTAACGTCGCACTGGAGCAACGCAACGGGCGACGGTCCGGGATCGATCCCCAAGGGAAAGGTCCAAGGACAACACCACGTAATTTCGAACCACGATCAGACGACGCGGTCAATACCTGAGCTGGCACCCCGCTCTCCGAACTTCCACACAACGCCAACGCCAACGTGAGGAAATTTGAGGCCGCGGTAGATTTAACGTGCACCAGCCTCCTTTGTACACGACGGTCTTTGGTTGGACCGAATTTCGAACTTGCGACCCTGCGATTGCTAATCCGTTGCTCTTTGAACCGGGCTACCGCGGCCCCTAACTTTAGGAAGAAATACTTGCAGCCAAATGGTTGGTTGCTTTGAGGTTTTATGGCCGCATTTTTGGCCAAGCTGCGCCAAACACAAGACAACGTCAAGTAAGATGTCGTGAAAGGGGGAAAAGAGGGATTGGGGACAGGATAGTGGGAACAAAGCAGGTTGTTTGGTTGTTTTCTGGTTTTATGGCGCAAGGATCATATTTGGCCATGATGCGCCAGACACAAAACATATAGTATCAAGTAGTAGACACACACAATGAACGTTTTACTGATACAAGAGAGAAATGCACCCAAGGAGGAATGCCCCTGATAGGAATCGAACCTGCGCTGCCTACAACTCGAAGGTTGCTAAAGCAGTGGATATGTCCACTGAGCCACGACGACCCCGGGATCAAGATAGTTTAGCTATCCCGGAAACGCGACCCCATATTTACTAAAGACATTAAACCCCATGGGTTGATTGGTTTTGTGTTTTATGGCGCAAGGGCCATATTTGGCCAATCTGCACCAATTAACAATGTCAAATAATTGTGAAATGGAAGGATGGAGGAGAGAGTAAGATCGATTGGGCATCCTGGGTCGCGACCCCCAAGTTTACCAGAGGCAGACCCCCAAGTTTGCCAGAGGTAGACCCCCAAGTTTACCAGAGGCCCCATGGGAAAAGAATAGATCACAAGGGTACCTCGGATTCGTGAAGCCCGTATCCAACTAAAGATGTGCAGCTAAATTATCTTGCCTTATTCATATGTTTTTCTCGTGTTTTGGATGCTCAATTGAGGGGTCATATATTCCAGTTCTACCACTGGATAATTTTTATTGTCTTCTTTCTTTCCCAGTGTACAAAAACAAATTACACTGAGTCATTGAGTCTTTCCAAAAATGTTTTGGGCAATGGCAGATGGATCCTTAAAACGTCTTCATGTATGGCTCCAATGCAATTCAGGATGTGTGAAGTAGAGACTGGTAATAAGCCGCCCTTTATACAGGTGGGAAAGGATTTCTGGCCATCAATGAATACCATCTTTTTCAAATGGCCAGATCGGAGATTCATTGTAAAGTCCTACATTCTTCAGTGCCATCATAGCTCATGAAGATTATTAGTGTTTGTTATTGACTAATGCTTCATCCCTATTCGAATTAATTAAGCTATTGCAGTCTTTTTCAAACTTGTTTGATCCCTACTTTTAATGGGGCCAATGTGGCTGATTTTTCTAGCAACCTGTAAAATGTAAGCTGCCCAGTTTTGATTCCTGTATACCCTGGTGTAAACTCTATACCTGTACACCCTGGTGTAAATCATATATACCCTGGTGTAAACCCTGTTTTCCTGTATACTTTGGGCGCATATTTCTCTTCTTTATATCAATAAAACTTCCTTGTATGTCCATTACTTGACGTTTTCGGCCCAGCTTGGCTTAATATGGCCCTTGCGACCTAAAATCCAGCCAACCCCGTACCTTGCTACCATCCCCGTACCTTGCTACCATCCCCGTACCATCCCTTCGTACCTTGCTACTCTCTTTCTTTTCGTTTCTCTTTTATTTTCATCCTCTTATTTTCCGGCCAGGTCTCACTGTTTTCCTACATACACCGATTTACTAAAGGCCTTCGTGTTTGCTCCCGGACCGTCGTCAATAGCCCTCTGCGTTGCTCCAGTGCGACGTTAATCAAAAATACCTACATACCTACAAGAACATTCAATGATTGCACAAATATCTCAATCGAAAAGTGCCAATGACTATGTATTGACTGAAAGCGTGAACCCTTCGTACTCTGCTACTCTCTTTTCGTTTCTCTTTTATTGTCATCCTCTTATTTTCCGGCCAGGTCTCACTGTTTTCCTACACACACCGATTTACTAAAGGCCTTCGTGTTTGCTCCCGGACCATCAATAGCCCGCTGCGTTAATCCAGTGTGACGTTAATCAAAAATACCTACATACCTACCAGAGCATTCAATGATTGCACAAAGATCTCAATCGAAAAGTGCCAAAGACTAAACAATTGGCAGAACGCGTGAACCTTTCGTACTTTTTCTCTTTTGTTTCTGTTCCTCTTTTATTTTTACCCTCTTATTTTCCGGCCAGTTATAACTCACTGTTTTCCCACATACACCGATGTACTAAATGATCTAAAAGAAGAGAACATGTCCGCGGTCATGACGTACCTATCCGGAGAAGCAATATGATTGGTGACTCGCAAGCTCTCCTTGACCGCGACGGTTGTCGATGTGAGATATTCCCTTTTCCCATCCACACACCGTGGACCCCCGCTGTTTTATGTTGCTATGTGATCTTTTTATTACGGTATGATTTATTAATTCTGAGAGCACAGGACTCGCATTAAAACCGCAGCATCCGCCGCTGACTATCGGAGATTAATTCCGATACTTACTCACCCGCTATGTTTTAATATTCTTGTTGCAATGTGCGTAAATTGCCGGGCGGAATGGTTTTTTCTCAAGTTATGACCGAAAAGTATGGAAATATTGGTACGGACGGCTTCTAGTATTTTATAGGCGGATGCTTTCATTGAGAGGTTGAGGTAGGTATGTAGTTAATTAAAATCGCACTGGAGCAACATAACTGGTTTTGGCTATTATTTCTATTCAGTGCTCAGTTTATTTCATTAGTATTTTCAATGCTTCCTGATAAATCTATTCCAATATTTCCTTTTACGCATCCAACGTTTAGATTAAGAATTTACTCTTATTTGAATGCTTCATGTGAAGTATGCACACAAAATCATTCGATAAAAATTGTATGGAGTGGAGTGTGAACACAAAATAATTCGAGTTTGCTTAGAGTGTGCACAAAATAATCCGAGAAAGATTTTATGGTGTGAGTATGCTGAAAATAATTCTCATTTTCTTAGAGTATGCGCAAAATAACCCGAGAAAGATTGTATGGTGTGGAGTGTGAACACAAAATAATTCGAGTTTGCTTAGAGTGTGCACAAAATAATCCGAGAAAGATTTTATGGTGTGAGTATGCTGAAAATAATTCTAATTTTCTTAGAGTATGCGCAAAATAACCCGAGAAAGATTGTATGGTGTGAGTATGAACACAAAATAATTCGAGTTTATTTAGAGTGTGCACAAACAATTCGAGTTTGCTGAAGTTGTGCACAAAATAATTAGGGAAAGATTGAATGATGTGAGCGTGAACCTCAAAATATTTCGAGTTTATTTCCAGTGCGTACAAAGTAATTCGAGTTTGTTTACATTGTGTACAAAATAATTCGAGAACCTCCCAAAACTTACGAGAAAGCACCCTTTCTTATTTCTGCCCTTACCCAACTTTCTCGAAGTAGGTATTGTTTCAAATTATGATTTATTCTACCAATCTCCCATCAACGCGAAATTGTCAATTCGTTTTAATTGGTTGGCAGAGTAAAAACCAATAGCCGTAGTCAACTGATTCTCTTCTCGATATCATTAATTAGACAGCGCTAACCTTATTCAGGAAAAGGTTGCGAACATCCGGAAAGAGACGAAATTTCGCATCAGCGAAATTAATTACAAAGTGATTTATTTTCATTACTTTCAACAACAGCACGAAGAAAACCGTCTCCTGCCCCAACAATCGCCACCAAATTAAACAAGGCAAACCGTGACACAGACGAACAGCAAAAAAAGGATATCTCATCGAACTTTTCCCTTACACTTTTTTTCTAATCTTTTCTCCCAATTACGTGGAATCAATCTCTTGTAATGAGGTCCCAAAACTCGTCGCGACGATTTCTACCTCCGTTTGCGTTAATTTTGCGATATTTTGATTTTCTGATCACGTCCGGTCTGTTCGTCAATTTACGCCACCGATAATTAGTAAATGTTTATTCCTCTTCACTTCCCCTTTCGTCACATAATTTAGGGTTACAATAATTAGTCGCCACAACAGGCCATTTCAACAGCGAGGAAATATGTTTTTTTCTCTCAAAATAGCACTTAGTAGATGTATCTCTCTTGTCCGAAAGTTAGCGAATGACTAAATCGTGGGAAGATTTTAAATTATGTTATCAGTAGCGACAATTTGGGGAACTTTTTACAAGTGGGAGCAAATCTTGATATTTTCTTCATCAAGGCAAATGAGGAAGAGACTAAAAACTCAGTTTTTTTTAAGCGTTAAGGTTATAAAATTTCTAAAATGTATTAATTAGATTTGGGTTTTTTGTGATTCATCTTCTATCCTCGCTATTTCTTCTAATGCTCATTTTATGTGTATTGCTTCGTTGGTTTATAGACTTCTTGAATTTTTGTTGGGATTTATTTTGCAGAGGGAGCAACCCTTGATATTTTCTTTGACGATCTAATACATTTTAGTGATTTTATAACTTTAACATTTAAAATTGAGTTTTCAGTCTCTTCCTCCTCAAGGCAAATGAAGAAGAGACTAAAAACTCATTTTTTTAAGCATTAAGGTTATAAAATTACTAAATCCAATAATTAAAATGTTTTTTTTTTGTGATTCATCCATTCTTACTACTTTTCTAATGTTCATTTTATGTATGTTGCTTCGCTGGTTTATAGAAGACATCGTGAATTCTGGTTGGGATTTTGATTTTCTGATCAAGTCCTGTCTGTTCGTCAGTTTACGCCGCGGATATTAGTAAATGTGTTTTCCTCTTCACTTCCCCTTTCGTCACATAATTTAGGGTTTCAATAATTAGTCGCCACGAAAGATCATTTCAAAAGATCATTTTTTAACAACACTTAAAAATTGAGATTTTAAGCGTTAAGGTTAAAAATATATTAATTAAAATTGTTTTTTTGTGATTCATCTTCTATTCTCGCTGTTTTTCTAGTGTTCATTTTATGTATATTGCTTCGCTGGTATATAGAAGACATGAATTTTTGTTGGGATTTTATTATTTCTTTTGCAGAGGGAGTAACGCTTGATATTTTCTTTGACGATCTAATACATTTTTAGTAATTTTATAACTTCAACGCTTGAAAACTGAGTTTTTGGAGTTTTTCACTGGCTGTGTTTCGATCGTGAGTTTATTTTATATATGTCAGTATTGTTCTTTGTAATTTGTTTTGTGGTTTTGTGATATAGTTTATGTTGTGCAATTGTGATGTTTTTTCCTCTGCTGCATGTCCTGTACTTTTTGTCTTTTTTCGCTGTCATCTAACTGAAATAATCTGTTTGACAGTACGAATAAATAAATAATACCAAAGCAGTTTTCACCGGGATAAATTTTAGAGGCATGGCGGCCCCATGTGAAAAAGGGTTAGGGGTACCTAATGCTCATGATAAACACCACTAACTAATTATAACCACTAACTAATTATATACAGAAATCATTAAAAGCCAAGACTATTGGGTTTTAGCCGCGTGGTTCGGTAACAAGGAGGGTTCATGGTTGGTTTCTTTTGGGGTTTTATGGCACAAGGACCATATTTGGCCATGCTGCGCCAGAGACGACATGCAATATCAAGTAATAGACACATACAATGAAAGTTTTACTGACACAGAAGAGAGAAATACACCCAGGGAGGAATGCACTTGACAGGAATCGAACATGCGCAGCCTACAATTCCAAGGTTGCTAGCTCAGTGGGCATACCCACTGAGTCATGACGGTCCCAATAGTCGTGACAATAGAGTGCGGGGGAAAGTGCATATTTGAAATCGAAACTATATATATATGAAAACTCACTAACTCATAATTTTCCTAACGGTCATTTATATAAAGTGTTGAGTGTTTTCGTTTTTGATGGGTTATTTTTCATTCAAAAATTGTTAGATTTCATTAAATTATTACTACTGAAAAAGCAGATATACTTTAGAAGTGTGATGAATTTGGTATAAGCTCGAACGCAATATACAGTACTAAGACTTAGCTTTTACACAGTACGCGTAATACACCAGTCCGTAAGGTAATGGGGGTATTTCAATTAACGTCACACTGGAGCAACACAACGGGCTATTGGTGACGGTCGGGTATCAATCACGAAGGGAAAGATTGGAGGACAGCACCTCGTAATTTTGAACCACTGTCAAATGACGAGGTCAACAACGACGAGGCCAGTTGGAACCCACTCTCCAAACTTCCACACCACGCCAACGTGAGGACATTTGAGTCCACGACAGGTTTAACGTGCACCAGCCCCCACTTACACGACGGTCTTTGGTCGGATCGAGTTTCGAACTCGCAGCTCTCCGGTTGCTAATTCGTTTCTCTTCCAACCGGGCTACTGCGGCGCTATAGTACTCAAGAATAATAGATTAATTATTTTTTAAAGTTGGTTGGTTGGGTTTTGTGGTACAAGAGGCCATATTTGATCAAGCTGCGCCAAACACAAGAGGGTAAAACGAAAGGAAGGACAGATCACCAGGTTAACTAGGGTTTATGATGCTCGTGTTTACTTAAAGAAAGTAAGCTTCTTGAGGGATTTTCAAAAATGAAAATTGTTCTTGAATAAAGCATTTCTATTCAAAGAATATATGAATAAAACATTTTTTACAAAAGCGAAAGTTTTATATCTGAATGGGGAAAGATTAGCTGTTTCACCCCACTGTTCTCTTTTCAGTGGTTTATTGAATTTTCCAAGTTACCAATAAAGCCTAGCAACCTACGGATAGACTCCCCAGACTCTGAGCTGGTGAAACTAGTTGCTATGGTAACTCCTCCACTAAATATCCTAAACTTGAAATTCAATTACCGTATCTTCTATTGTAAGAGAACAATTCTTGGGCTGCGCATGCGCAGTGAGGACAGATAAGATCGATGCGGATTTTCTTGAATATTTTTTCTTCTCTCTTCACGTCAGTGTTAAAGTAAAATTTTATTTTATCAAAGAAAGCTCAAGGAGTTTCTACTGTCTAGAAGAGAACGACTTGTGGCGTTCTTAGTCTTTATTCCAAATAATTTTAGGGCAATGGTAGCCCGGTTGGTAGAGTAGCGGATGAGCAACCGGAGGGTTGGTTCAAAATTATGAGGCATTGTCCTAGGATCTTTCCCTGGGGTTGATCCCAGACCGTCTTCAATAGCCAGTCGTGTTGCTCCAGTGCGACGTTAATTAACTACCTACTGCTTAACTATCGTATAAAACAAGTTCCAACGATATAAAAAATAATGAAAATTATATCAAATGAAGAGAACATCTCTTGAACGTTAAAAACTTATTTTTCTAGATTGTCAACATTTACTTCTACGCATTTTTCCAAGCACGCTATCCACTTTTTCAATCCTTCCATGAAGAAAGTTTGTGATTTGCTTAAATTGGTTGGAATAACTGCATGTTTGCGTGTTTCGGTCAAACAGTCAATTGTTCAAGTTGAGGTAAGTAAACGAGTACACATGTAAAAAAATTATCTTTCATTTGACCAAATTAGTATAAGTCAAATATGAATAAAAGCACAGATATACGTAAATGCTGGTTGAAATGATTAAGTTTATTTACAATGGATATGTAAAAAATACATTCAATAAAACTGTCTCATGGAAAATTTGTTTTATACGTTTTGCCCATACTATAGCTAGATATAAAGTATACTAGTAAGAGATCAAGTTTTTACTGACTGTCCTACCACGAGTACTGCTCCCGATATCGAGTCTGGGTGTGTACGGTTTCTATAGAAACAGGGTTCGTTCATTTTGAGTAGAGGTGACTCCCTGGTATGACTTAATGTTTGGTTTATCTTTCGCGACAGTTGGCGGCTGAAAGTGGTAGCTTTCAAGTATAGATTTTCTCGGCGACAAGACAAAATCTTAACAAATGCATTTTCACTTTGTCATCAAGGGGTCAAATATCACAAATTTGTAGATATTTCTTCAAGTATCTCCTATTGAAAATATAATAAGGTCCGTTTCTACTGCAACAGGCAGGGACAGACTTTGAGTGTGGAGTATTTCTCTTGGTAGACAGACAGTACTAGTAAGATTTTCTGATAGGCGCTTAGGAGTTCCACGAAAATATGAAACCTTAATTTTTCCGGAAATAATACAAATTAATACATGGCCCACCGATTTCGATGGACAAGTCATCACAATTGACAGCTAACCACCTTCTCTAAATGCATCGATAGATGATCAAAAACTTCGAATGCGATTAGATAAAGTTGAGTTAGAAGCAATTGCTTGAATACTCTTAACACTTCAAGTGGTTTCAACGAGATATCTCATCTATCAAGGTCTGTCCAATTTTGCTGATGACGAGATATCTCGTCATCAAGATATTACCAATATTTTTATGTTGGCGAGATCAAGATCTGGTCAGTTTTCTTCTAATGAGGAGATATCTCGTCCATCAAGATCTGGTCAGATTTCTTCTAATGACGAGATATCTGGTCCATCAAGATCTGGTCAGTTTTCATATAATGACGAGATATCTCGTCCATCAAGATCTGGTCAGCTTTCTTCTAATGACGAGATACTTCGTCTAGACAATCACCAGGAGGATTAAAACTTACGATAGGTTTAAGTGTTTGAAAATGTTCACAATCACATGTATAATAAACGAAATTCGGCAAAAGTTGACAAAAATGGGCAATCTTTGATATAAGCCAATTAAATGAGCAACTGGAATACAAAACGCGATCACAATCTCATCACAATCTCTTCCTGACTTAAAAGACTTGTGTGTCATCAATAAATCTGGAAAACGATCCTTTTGACTTCTAGCATTGATTAATGCCGTATGTTCTGTAATGAGAACACCGCAGAATGATTTACTCTCCATATAACTGTCATCGCAGTCCTTTGAATCCAAGCAGTATCCGCACAAGAACAACAGTTCACAGAAATATATGTGGGAACCCTTACTGCTTCTTCGTTGTTGTACTGTTTATGGTACTGCTGACAGACAGATGTAGAGGGGAGAATCTTTAATTGGTCTATCCACCAAGATTACTGCCAGTAAATGGAGACGGCAGTTTATCCGTCTTCCTGACTATATTGCAACAAAAAATGAAGTTTCTATTAAGCGTTTGATGCTAACTCAATATAGTGGAGCAGTTTTCAGCTTGGTACGGTAGCCCAGTTGGAAGAGCAACGGATTAGCAACCGGAGGGTTGCGAGTTCGAAACTCGGTCCAGCCAAATACCGTCGTGTACGCAGGGACTGGTGCACGTTAAATCTGTCGTGGCCTCAAATGTCCTAATGTTGGCGTGGTGTGGAAGTTTGGAGAATGGAGTGCCAGCTCATGTGTTGTCCTCGGATTTTTTCCTTGGGGATTGATCCCGGACCGTCGCCAATAGTTGTGTTGCTCCAATGAGACGTTAATTAATTACCTTTACCAATTACCATTACCTCTCCCGTTTGAAAGAACGGTTCCAACCTTAAATATATTGTGGACCAGGGAGGGCCTAGTACTTAGTACCCTTGTCTCCTGACATGAAGGTCAAACGATTAAATGAATGGATCAAACGATCTAATGATTTTTTCTTTTGGGGGTAGGGTTTCGGCCCATGAAATTTTTTTGGTGCTCTATGGAGTTTAGGTGTGGTTATCAACTTCTTAACCTCCTGTGAGAGCCACTACACACCACGAATTCTCCAATTTACAAGACTGGAATCTTAGAATGGTAACACTTTCTAAAATACCGTACAAAAGAATTATGTAGAATGGATGGCTGGGCTTTTATCGCTCAAGAGCCATATTTGGCCAAGCTGTGCCAAACATTAGACAGATAACGTCAAGTAGTGGACATACACATACAAGAAAAGTTTTACAGGCACAGAAGAAATATGCTCAGGGAGGAATTGAACCTGACAAGAATCGAACCTGCGCGACTGTAACTCGTTGATTGCTAGCGCAGTTGGCAAAACCACTGAACTACAGTAATTGCGAAGAGTGAAAAATGCTTAAACACATAGAAATTAGCCATAATTTTTTTCTGGTATGAAATAATATCTGTTGGAGTTGAGCTGGAATTTTTAAAAGCAAATATAAGTTGGAATATAGGTTGAACTGGAATCTTTAAAAGGAAATATAAGTTGAACTGGAATCTTTAAAAGGAAATATAAGTTGAACTGGAATCTTTAAAAGCAAAATACTGTTCCTAACGCAGATACATTTAACTTTAATGAGCAGTTCTCAGTTAGCACTTTTCCTGCAAACATAGTTAAATATATTTGTTTAGAAAATGATTTAAAATTTTAGTTAGCTTTAGGTAAGCTGCAGATAATTGTAAGGCAGGCCATACATTGGTTCAACATCAGTTATGCGACACTAAATTGTACGAAGTACGTATGCGTAGCGGCATGTTTTCTGAACAGAAACGTTATACGCATGCGCATGTCGAATATTTTGTCGCATGCTGCTCCGTTTTTAGACCGGACTAATAAATTAGTTGTATATATTTGTTTGCAAAATCATTAAAAATTTCAGTTTTGTTTTGGATAAGCTACAGATGAGTGTTTGACAAGTCACACACATCAATCCTTCCATACTAATTTGGCTGAAATGCGCATGCGTACCAAGATGTTTTCTGAGCAGAAACGAAATACGCATGCGCATGTCGCACATTTTGTTGTATGTTGTACCAGTGTGACCGGACTAAGGAAATAATTGAATACATTTGTTTGGAAAATCATTTAAAATTTTCGTTTTGATAAACTGCAGATGATTGGGGGGACGTTAAGCAAGCCACACAACATCAGTTCTGCAACACTAAAGTATCTGAAGTACGCATGCGTACCGACATGTTTTCTGTACAGAAACGAAGTACGCATGCGCATGCCATGTATTTTGTCGCATGTTACTCCAGTGTGTGGCGGGGCTAAGGAAATAGTTGAATGCATTTGTTTGGAAAATCATTTAAAATTTCAGTTTTGTTTTCTATAAGCTGCAGATGACTGTAAGGCAAGTCAAGTCGCACAGCATCAGTCCTTTGATACTGAATAGGCTGAAATACGCATGCCTACCGACAGGTTTTCTTTTCAGATACGGAGTACGCATGCGCATGCCGTATATTTTGTCACACGCCGTTCCAGTGTGACCGGATTAAGGAATAATGGAATACATTTGTTTGGAAAACCAGTAAAAATTTCAGTTCCGATAAGCTGCACGTCAGTTCTGCGACATTAAATTGCTTAAAATACGCAAGAGTGCCGACGTGTTTCCTGAATAGAGATGAAGTACGCATGTCGCATATTTTGACGCATGCTGCTTCAGTGTGTGGCCTGGCCAAGCAGAAAGTGCGGAGTGAGCACACAAATAATTAGAGAATCTCTACTCTCCAAATTTAAGGTGTATGTATACACTAGAAATCACGAAAATCGACTAGAATATCAATACTTTTTTATTAATTCACAATATCTTACAACTTCTTAGCTTTCAAACAATACCAAGATCTTGTAATTATTCGAAATAGTTTTCTAGATACAAGGGTTTTTGTTAGGTACTGTCACCATCTACAAAAATGTTTCCAAAACTTTAAACTCAATTTCTGAAGAACCATGTTTTTGTAATATGAAGCTTTGTTCAAACAGTGACAACTCAACACTGATATTGTAATTATATTTGTGTCATTATAATCTCTATAACACAGTGAATGTTTTGACTCTCAGTCAAAGTTATTAATTAAGAAATGAATTTATAGCTGATTTTTAAATGTTATAATTCTTTTAAAAAATGTTGATTTTTTAGACTTCTTTGGCGGAAAAAGTTGTAAAAACAACCTATTCCGTCTAGGAACTTGATTTGAATAAGTTCTTGATCATAAAGAACTATCATAGAGAATTGAGAACTATAGTTCTTGATCATATCAAGAACTATAGTTCTTGATATCAGCCATTGATTTCAGCCAGATCATATCAAGAGTTGATAGTTGATAGTTCTTGATATGATCTAGATCAAAGGCGTCAAAATATGAAGAATAATATTAGGATTAATTTCCAACAGGAACTGTCTTTCTGAACAAATTAGAATTTGAGATACCACTGTTCAAAAAACGTGTTAATTAGCGAATTATATCTAAATTAGATAATTAATGATTAGCGTAATCTGAATTTTTCGCACTGGAATGAGTTTAATCCCAAACCAATGACCTATTGTAAAAAAATTGGATTTTTAAAGTCAAAATTAAAAGAAATCTTCTGTGTACACGTGCACCCTGGCCACTGTTTCCCTCAGTTCTCTGAGAACAGTAGTAGCTTCACCACTCTTGTCCAAACCATGAGTTTGGAAATCGCGTCCGATTCAGAGTGGCGGTAAGTGCATTTTTCACCCGGCAGGATTTCATTATTATGTAAATATCGCGTGGTCTCCGGCAGCTAGTTAGAAAGCTAAACAGAGAACACGCACAGCAGGCTTTATTTAGGCGGAAATTGCTTTTGTCCGGGGACGCAGGAGTTCGCGTGAGAAGGAGCGATAAAAAAGATTGTTTTCACAAAATGTAAACACAGAAGGCAAACTACTGTGTGTAAAAGTGAAAAGTAATGAATTCCGAGTGAGACTTTTGGTATCCTCATCTGGCGTTGTCGTCTAGAGTAGGATGTAGATTTGTTAAGACTAAGGCCACATAGATTCACTGCGACTTATGGAAGGGTTGCCAAAAAACATGAAAGTTATCTATCATATATTATTTATTTTATTTACATTTGTCATATATTGTTGCAATAAAGATAATTAAAAGTAAATAAAGAATTTAATTTGATGCGTGACAATGCATCGAGTTTGCGAACAATTTTTTTAACATTGGATGCGATTTTTGAAGTAGCCAAGCGCAAAATTGATTCCAAATTTTCATTAGTCAAGCTTTCCTATTTTTCGAGGGCCGCGGTGGCCCGGTTGGAAGAGTAACGGATTAGCAACCGGAGAGTTGCGAGTTCGAATCCAACCAAACATTGTGTACAAAGAGGGCTGGTGCACGTTAAATTTGTCGTAGCCTCAAATGTTCTCACGTTGGAGCGGTGTGGAAGCTTGGAGAGTGGGGTGCCAGTTCAGGTGTGACCTCGTCATCTGACCGTGGTTCAAAATTACGTGGTGTTGTCCTCGATCTTTCCCTTCGGGATTGATCCCCGACCGTCGCCAATAGCCCGTTGTGTTGTTCCAGTGCAGTGTTAATTAAATACCTATAGTGTGACTTGTTAAAGTTAAAATAACACATGATGAGGCGGGCAATCAGCAAATCAATGGAGGGCCACATGCCGTGGGCCGCGTTCTGTGCATCCCTAGCCTTGAGTAGCCAGGATTTAATTTCGGTGAGAACCCGAATTTTGAATTACAATTTGTTATGCCAGTTGGAGGTTTAGATAGGGATTTCAAACCTTCATTTCGAGGCATATAAACTAATTACTAAACTTCAGCAACACAACTGGCACTTCTGCAACACAACTGGCTATTGGCGACGGTCAGGGATCAAACAGGAAGGGACAGATCCGAGGATAACACCACGTAATTGTGAACCACGGTCAGATGACGAGGTCAAACCTGAGCTGGCACCCACTCTCCAAACATCCACACCACGCCAACGTGAGGACATTTGAGGCCACGACAGATTTAGCGTGCACCAGCCGCCTTTGTACGCGAGGGTCTTTAGTTGGATTCTATCTCGCAACCCTCCGGTTGATAGTCCGTTACTCTCCCAACCGGGCTACCCGGCCCAAGTATTTTAAAGAGTTGTGCGTGTGAATGAATGCCTTCGTGCACTCCATCTTTAGATTACAGCGCCTAAAGGTCAATTCATCCTTTCCCATATCCCTCTGCAATCAGTTTGGTTGGTTGATTGGTTTTGGCGCTCTATGGCACAGGGACCATATCTGGTCAAGCAGCGCCAAGCACAGGACAACTTAAAGTAAAAAATGTCGTGAAAGAGGAAACAAGAGGCATTAGGGAACAGTGGTGGAATGAAAGCAGTAAAAGATCGCTTTGATATCCCGGGAGAGCATTTACCGTGTTTACTAAAGACAGTAAACCCCATGTGTTTACTGAAGACAGTAACCCCATGTGTTTACTGAAGACAGTAAACTCCATGTGAAAAGAAAAATCACCAGAGTATATTGTGTCCGTGAAGACCGTATACACCTATACGATATATACCCCTGAGGTCTATTACTAGTCAGGAAAGAGACAAAGCAATGCGATTCTATTTTCACGAACTCGGTCCAGCCAAAGACCGTCGTGTACCCGGGGCTGGTGCACGTTAAGTCTGACGTGGCCTCAAATGTAATCATGTTGGCGTGTTGTGGAAGTTTGGAGAGCGGGGTGCCAACTCAGGTGTTCTCGTCATCTGACTGGTTCAAAATTACGAGGCGTTGTCCTCGGATCCTCTTTCAACAAACAAAACAAAACAAATTACACTAAGTCGTTGAGTCTGCAAAAAAAGATTTTGCGCAATGGCAGATGGGTCCTGAAAATGTCTTCATGTATGGCTCCAATGCAATTCAGGATGTGTGAGGGAGAGGCTGGTAAAATAAGCCGCACTTTGTACAGGTGGGAAAGGATTTCTGACCATCAGTGAAAATCATCTTTTTCAAATGGCTAGATCGGAACCTGGCAAGTATAGAGAAAGTTTTCCGGGGCAAATTTAAGGCAAGCAGCTCTCCTCAGATCTTTCCCTTCGGGAATGATTCCAGACCACAGCCAATATTCCGCTATGTTGCTCCAGTGCGATGTTAATTAACTACCTACCTACATTCACGGAAGTTTAGAGAGCACAGAACACGACAGCACTGCCTTCTGCCCTGGAGACCCTAACATGAGGCATTAACCCTCCAAGTGGTTTTGACGAGATATCTCGTCTATCAAGATCGGGCCAATTTTGCTAATGACGGGATACCTCGTCGTCAAGGTATTGCCGATTCTGTTATATTGACGAGATCAAGATTTGCTGTCTTCTAATGATCGTGATCCTGTTTTCTTATAATGACGAGATATCTCGTCCAACAAGATCTGGTCAGTTTCGCAAATGACGATATACCTCGTCTAGACAACCACCAGGAGGGTAACAAAACCGGGCTCTGCTAGTTTTATGATCTGTCGATAATTAATTGCAATCAAAAATTAGTATTCGGAACGATAATTCATAAACAAAATTAATGAGAGACTAATTAGCATATTTATGCATTAATTATTTAAATAATCTTGCTTTTTCTCCAATTTAAGGTGTACGTATACATTAGAAGATTTTATTTTAATTTTGACTTTAAAAATCCAATTTTTTGTAATAGGTGATTGATTTGTGCTTAAACTCATTTCAGTGTGAAAAATTCAGATTAAGCTAATAATTAATTACCTAATTTAGATATAATTAGCTAATTAGCATGTTTTATGAACAGTGATATCTCAAATTCTAATTTGTTCAGAAAGACAATTCCTGTTGGAAATTATTCCTATTATTCTTCTTGTTTTGACCCTCCGTCAAGTTGCTAGAAAGAATAGGGTTTTATGACAATTTTTTTCTCCAAAGTCTAAAAAATCTAGATTTTTTTTTCAAGAATTTCAGCATTTAAAAATCAACTAAAAATTCATTTCTTAGCTGATAACTTTGACTGAGGGTCAGAACATTTACTGCATTATATAGATTATAATGACACAAAAATAATTATAATAGATCAATTCATTGTTGAGTTATAACTGTTTGAACAAAGCTTCCTATTACAAAAACAATTCTCCAGAAACCGAGTTTAAAGTTTTGGAAACATGTTTGTACAATATATGGCGACAGTACCCAACGAAAACCCTTGTAACTAGAAAACTATTTCGAATATTTACAAGATCTTGCGATCGTTTGAAGCTAAGAAATTGGAAAATATTGTGAATTAATAAAAAATTATCGGATATTTTGATCGATTTTCGTTATTTCTAGTGTATACATACACCTTAAATATGATTATATATTAGGTCATTAAGTATGAAATGTCCGATTACCTCAAGTACCAAGTTGGATACCCGATATCTCTGATGTTTCACTTTGACAGTTCTTTGGGTTTTTTTTATTGTTAAAGTGCGTCATCAGCCTTTCAGATACACGTTTTGGTTTGTAATTACCTGTCGAATTGCCTTTTGCAAATTAAAATTTTAAAGTAGCGCAGACAACTCGAAGTGTCAACGAAGTGTTTGGCAAGGAAGTGGCTAATGAACGCACAGTATGTCTATGGTTTGAGAAGTTCCAATCTGGCGATTTTGATCTTCAAAATGAACCACGTGGGCGACCTGAGAGCAAGGTGGATAATGATAAACTGAAAGCTGCAGCCTAAGCGGATACATCCCAAACTACGCATGAATAAGCAGCAAGGTTTTGACGTTACTACTCCAACAATATTAAACCATTTGAAACAAATCGGTAAGGTTAAGAAGCTGGATAGATGGGGGTTCCGCATGAATTAAACCAGCGTCAGAAGATAAATCGGTTCGAAGCTTGCCTTTCTTTGCTGTCGCGACATAAAGGCGAACCATTTTTACACCGTATTGTTACGTGTGATGAAAAATGGATTCTTTTCGACAATCGCAATTTCGGCACAATGGTTGGATAAAGATGAAATGCCAAAACACACTCCGAAACTGAATATTCATCAAAATAAGCTAATGGTGTCTGGTGGACCAGCGCTGGTGTTTTCCACTAGCTTCATGAGACCTGGTCAATTGATTACTGCGGATGTCTACTGTAACCAATTACCAATTAGACGAAGTGATGAGGGAGCTTGGGATTAAGCACCCGAGATTGGTGAATAGAATAGAGACAGGCCAATTCTCTTGCAGGACAATGCTCGACCACATGTCGCACAAATAGCGTTGCTCGAACTACAGGAGCTGGACTTGGAAACTCTCTGTCACCCACCATCTTCCCCAGACCTTGCACCAACTGACTACCATTTCTTCCGGGCATTGGACCACTTTTTGCAAGGGAAAATATTTAATTTATTATTAATTCCCAACAAGCTGTAGAAAGCACCTTTAGCGATTTTATCACCACTCGTTCTCCAGGCTTCTTCGCAGCCGGCATTAACAAGCTACCGTTAAGACGGAAAAACTGTATCGATAGTTTAGGCGCATACTTTGATTAATTATACTGCTTCTTGCTTGAGATATAATAAACCAAACTTTCAGTTCGAAATCGGACATTTCATACTCAATGACCTAATAGAATTTGCTTTAACAGAGGGCGGCATCATCCCAGGTCGTAAAAAGAGCTTCGCCTCTGTTTATATGTCTTTTAGAGGGTCGTGATGCAAATATTTATGTTGACCATCTTTAACTCAGTGTTCAGGTCTGGTTTCTGGAAAAATTCATTCCTTACATCTGAATCACTACTGAGACGGTGCGATGAGTAGTTATGTGGACAATGAGACAAGTTCGTGTGAAAGCAAATTCCGTAATCGAAAAATTA
The DNA here is from genome assembly GCA_933210815.1 of Meta bourneti. NCBI lineage: Eukaryota > Metazoa > Arthropoda > Arachnida > Araneae > Tetragnathidae > Meta > Meta bourneti. The sequence continues at coordinate 82,564,846 of OW119933.1, forward strand.
CATTCAATTTCAAAAGGAATACTTGTTTCATTGTGAAATATGAAGCATGTATTATTGGTTTGATGCAAAAGTTCGTCCTGTTTTTGGCTCTAGATGGCATTGCATCGTAAAACCGAAGTGTTATCAACTTCACACGTGTAGTTTCGACGTTAAAGTTATTTGAAAGAAGGAATTTCAGCGAGTACTTGGGAAAAAATTGTGTTATTTGTCTGTTTTCTAAATTTTGTTAAGCATTAAAAATAGCAGAAAATGAGCATTTTCGACACATGCTTTTTTATTTCCGAAAAAGCAAGAATGCTTCGCAGACTCAAAGATGTGTTGGACATGGTGAGGGTGCCGTTGACGATTCCACGTGCCGTAAGTGGTTCAGAAAGTTTCGTCACCTGCATCAGTTCTTTAGCCAGAAACGTCAGGACTTCTATGAGAGCTGGATTATGCAGCTACCGGAGAGATGGAGAAAGGTCATCGAACAGAACGGCACATACTACACTGCTGGCCACCGTAAATGCAACACCCTGAAGGAAGCATGCAAATAATATGAAATTTACAACATGCATTAGCGGAGGTGAGATATGCAAATGATTAGAATTTCAGCGCAGACGCACATCACGCGCGCCTGTGGCGCCACTTCAAAGCGCTATTTAAGGCTTGGAGATTTTGACGATTTCAAGTACGGCAATTGTGTTTTTCTTGTGGTTTTTTCAAAAAAACGATCAATTATGCCTCGTAGAAAACAGCGATCATCTTTTGATCAAGTATCCGAGTTCGACAGAGGAAGGATAGTGGCCTACCGAGATTGTGGATTATCTTTCAGGGAAATCGGTAGTCGTGTTGGACGAAACCAAACAACTGTAATGCGGATATGTGATCGTTGGATGCAGGAGGGTACGACGGACCGACGTGTTCGATCGCATCCACCTCAGTGCACCACTTCACGTGATGACAGGCATATTGTGCGTATGGCAGTGACGGATCGCTCAGCCACATCACGAACCATAGCACAGCACATTCAATCTGTACCGCATCATCCAGTGTCTGCGCGTACCATTCGACGCCGTTTACAGTAGAGTGGTCTGTCCGCAAGACGTCCATTGCTTCGTCTACCCTTGACGCAGAACCACAGACGTTTCCGCCGCCAATGGTGCGATGAAAGAAGGATGTGGACGGCAGAAAGGAATGAAATTGTCTTTACTGACGAGTCACGCTTCTGTCTGCAACACCACGATGGTCGGATTCGAGTCTGGAGACACCGTGGAGAGAGGATGCTGAACAGCTGCGTTATGCACCGCCACACTGGTCCTGCACCGGGTATTATGGTATGGGGCGGTATTGGATATAACTCTCGCACTCCTCTAGTACGCATTGCCGGTACTTTAAACAGCCAGCGCTACATCTCGGAGGTGTTGGAGCCAGTTGTCCTTCCTTACCTTCAGGGCTTGCCCACAGCCATATTTCAACAGGATAATGCGCGACCACACGTGGCACGCATTGTCCAAGGGTTCTTCGTCAATCGCCAGATTGAATTGCTTCCCTGGCCAGCTCGCTCTCCGGATCTTTCGCCGATAGAAAACATGTGGTCCATGGTTGCTCAACGATTGACCCAGAATACATCCCCAGCTGCCACACCAGATCAACTTTGGCAACGTGTGGAAGCTGCTTGGTCTGCTGTACCCCAAGAACACATCCAAAGTCTCTTTGAATCAATGCCGAGGCGTGTGGCAGCGGTGATCTCCAACAATGGCGGCTACTCTGGCTACTGATTTTGGCAGGAACCACACTTCACAGAAGTCTATAAATTTAATCATTTGATACTTGGTCAACATGTTATCTACAAAATAAATTTTGTTGTGATATCTCTTGTCTTTCTTGGTGTTGCAATTTGGGTGGCCAGTAGTGTATATTGATTAAATGTAATTTTTAGTAAATAAAAAATTTGTTCAATTTTTGTCAAAAAACAAGACGAGCTTTTGCATCAGCCTAATACTATAAATAATAGTTATTTTAATAATTAATCTCTTCCTACTCTAATTAAAATAACGCTGCTGATTTAACCCTTCCAAGGGGGAAGTGGAACGGCTGGTGTTAGTTTTTCTTGAAATGATTACTCTGCTAGGTATATAAATATTCTAGATATATGAAGTTTATTAAATTTTATGAAAATATTCTTGGTTTTTTTTCAGTATATTAAGGTTACTAAGGTATATAAATGTTCTTGGTATACTAAATATATTAAGGTAACTAAGATATACATAAATATTCTAGGTATACTAAGGTATATAAATATTTTGGATACATTGGGTATATTAAAGTTGCTAAAGTATATAACTATTCTAGGTAAATTTCGGAGGTACATGAAAGTTACTAAGGTACATGAATATTCTAGGTATATTAAGGATATTAAGGTTACTAAGGAATATAAATATTCTAGGTATTAAGGTTACTAAGTGATGGAAATGTGAGGAGCTACATTAATTATACACTACGGTATAGAAATATTCTCGTTAAATTTAGGTTGCTAAGGTGTATAAATTTTCGAGGTACGTGAAGGTTATTAAGGTATATAAATATTTTAGGTGTATTAAGGTTACTAAAGTATATAAATATTTTAGGTATATTAAGGTTACTAAGGAGTAGAAATGTTCTAGGTATAAAGAGGTTACTAAGGTAAAGAAAAATATTATCGGTATATTAGGTTACAAAGGTATATAATATTCTAGGTATATTAAGTTACTAAGATATATAAATAGTCTGGGTATATTAAGGTTACTATAAGGTATATTAAGTTACTAAGGTATATAGGAAATATTTCTAGGTACATTAGAGGTTACTAGGTAAAGAAATATTATCCGGGATCAATCCCAAAGTGAAAGATCCAAGGACAACGACTTGCAATTTTGAATCTCAGTCAGATGCCGAGAACAACACCTGAGCTAGCATCCCACTCTCCAAACTTCCACACCAAGCTAACGTGAGGACATTCGAGGCCACGACAGATTTAACGAGCACCAGCCCCGTGTACACGACGGTCTTTGGCTGGACTGAGCTTTGAACTCGCAACCCTCCGGTTGCTAATCCGTTGCTCTTCCAACATTGGCTGTAAGGAGCAAATATCACATCTTTATACACGCTATCTAAAGAAGCAATCAATGAATTAAATAGGGACTCTTTCGCTTTTTATACGGTCTGTGAGGGGCTTAAGCCCCCTCCGTAGGTTCGCCCTTGGTCGAACCCAATCCCCAAAAATCTCAAAATCGACGATGAAAAAGCTTCCACTCCCCTAGATCGAGTCCTACCCAACACGGAAACCCAAGGAGCCAGCCAACTCCGGAATGTATTTCACTTGCCACCTATAAACGCCAAAAAGTGGGGGAAACAAGCAAACAAGAAAGGACTTGAGAAGTAAAGTATAGTCTGTCCGACCACCTAGGTAGGAAAATGAAAGAGGTCATGACAGCGCTGACCTCTAATAGACCCGTGATGGTGAAGTTTCAGCAAGTTCTTCAGGATTAGTCTCAGGCGGTTCCTAACAGGCCGTAATAATTCCCGATCCGCTTCAGTTAGTGCTTCATACAACAGGCTCAAAGAAACCTGAGGCCTGTCTATCTTAATAGGATATGTTTGCTTTGATTCATTGCTTTATTAATGTTGGGTTGAGTTTTTATGGGAATGATAAACGCTCGAGCGTGCTGTAATTTTGAAATAAAATATAACTGTCTGTAAGCCACAGACAGCGAACGGGAATGAACTTCGGATATCTTTTTTGGAGCATGCTGTAATAAATGGGCAATTAGTGCTTTGGGAACTTTTATTAATTAATTGCAGTTGGGTAGGTAAATTAATTTACAGATTACTAAGGACCTCTTAATGGCATGGCGCTGCATGACGTGGATATAATTGATTGTCTTTCAATCAGTTTCCATCTTTAAATTGTGACCTCTCGATATATCACGCTTCTTGGGGGACAAGGAAAGAGCGCGATATAAGGAGCGCCGAGAACTTGCAAACGCTGAATGACATGAATATAATTGATTTTCTTTCAATCAGTTTCCATTTATAAATTGTAATCCCCTCGATATATCACGCATCTTGAGGGACATGGAAAACCAGCGCTATAAAGAGCGACGAGAACTTATTTAAAATAAAATGGATAATTTGGTGAGTTTTATTTATAATTAAGTAAAACTACAAGTTTAAAGCAAAATCTCTTTAAATAATAATAATTACAGTAGATTTTATTGGTTTGGCGCAAGGCTAGACAATGGACAAGCCCCGCCAAAAGCAAGATTAACCCTCCCGGTGGTTGTCTCGACGAGGTATCTCGTCATTAGCAAAACTGACCAGATCTTGACGGACGAGATATATCGTCATTAGAAGAAAACACGATCACAATCATAAGAAAACTGACCAGATCCTGATCTCGTCATCGTAAAAAACTGGCAATATCTTGATGACGAGATATCTCGTCATTAGAAAAATTGGTAAGATTTGGATGGACGAGATATCTCGTCGAAACCACTTGGAGGGTTAAATAGTATTCAATATTAACCGAATCAACAATGGAAAGGAATTCAAAAATATGCAGATACACAACAATGAAAACAAAATTAAACTTTAATCAAAAATGTGAAAAACGATAAATATATTAGAACATAATATGTTGTCATAATATCTGACCTTGTGCCAAATCAACCAGTTATTACTCAGCAAAATAAACTTGCTACAGTAGCTTGTCTAGAACTAGTTTTACAACAGATTTTATCTTTTGGAATTGAAAATAAAGCTGATTATGCTTCTGTACTATTTTTACCAGACAGATCTTTCTTTTTCACTCTTCCCTTTGGTACTCCAATCAGTTATGTTGCATTGAACAGTTAAAGGATGTTTTTGCCTAGAAAGCAATTTCAAATATATTCTACGGCAATTAGCCTACTCGTTAAACTGCCACATACTAATGTATATTATATATTAGTATATAGCAGTTTAACGAGTAGGCTAATTGCCGTAGAATATATTTGAAATTGATTGTCGTCTACGCTTTCTAGGCAAAAACATCCTTTTTTAACTGTTCAGGGGTTGGTTCAGCATAACTGATTGAAGTGCCAAAGAGCAGAGTGAAAAAGAAAGATCTGTCTGGTAAAAATGGTACAGAAGCATAATCAGCTTTATTTTCAATTCTAAAAGATAAAATCTGTCGTAAATCTAGTTCTTGACAAACTACTGTACTGACGCAAGTATATTTTGATGACAATTAATAACGCGAATGAATCTTCATATTCCCAAGAGTTTGAATACGAGTCAGTATGTCAAACTGAAATAAGGATGCCGAAGAAAATACGAAAAACCTTGTAGATGCTTTATTATGACATCACATCAAAGACCATTTCGAAATCGAAATGCATCTATTGGATGGCATTCAATCGCAAAACCGAAGTGTTATCTACTTCACACGTGTAAGGTTTCGACGTTGTTTGAAAAAAGGAATTTCAGCGAGTACTTGGGAAAAAATTGTGTTATTTGGTTGTGTTTTTAAAATTTTGTTAAGCATTAAAAATGGCATGAAGGAGCATTTTCTATATATTATGCTTTTCTATTCCTGAAAAGGCAAGAATGCTTCGCAGACGCAAAAGTTGTGTTGTGTAGGGTGATGGTGCCGTTGACGATTCCACGTGCCGTAAGTGGTTCAGAAAGTCTCGTCACCTGGATCAGTTCTTTATCCAGAAACCTTGGAACTTCTATGAGCGCTGGATTATGCAGCTACCGGAGAGATGGAGAAAGGTCATCGAACAGAACGGCACATACTATATTGATTAAATGTAATTTTAATAATAAATAAAATTTTTCTTCAATTGTCAAAAAAATGGAACAAACTTTTCCATCAACCCAATATATTACCTAGAACAGTACCTGATTTGCAATTATCGGAAGTATAGAGTAATTATTCGAGAAATCCACCAATCGTATTAATAATGTGTAGATTAATAAAAAGAGGTTCTACAATCAAGAGACTAATTCTAATTATACATTTACCTGATATTGACATCTCTTTTTAAAGTTAACAAGAGTTTGCCTTGTATTGATATTATTTGCTTGATTTTATTATTAGTTTTATAAGAAAGTAGTAAGTTCCCTTGATTTTAGAACTGATAATATCTAGAATTAGCTCCCTTCGATATTGATCCTGGACTGTCGCCAATAGCCTTTTGTGTTTCTCCAGTGTGACGTTAATTAGACTACCTACCTAGACTTAGCTACTGTTTGGTTTCATTGAATCACATGTAAAATAGCTTCTGTTGTGATACAGAACGCACCTTTATCGAATTTACAACTCAATATCGACATGTAATAGCATCTGTAACTCAACTGAGCGCAAAGTGTCAGAAGTTTCTAAGTATCACTTGGAAGCTTCCTACGTGAAATTCTAAAAATGTGTATTGACATGATTTTACAAAATTCAGCTTAGGAATAAATATGATCCCGTTTTCAATTAAAGCCATTATTTTAACATTTGTATAGAAATAGTAAAGCTCTCTTAACAGGTCAGTTGAAATATTAGTTACTTATATTCTAAAAAATGTGTCAATTATGAATATCCTAATTTCTTAAAACAGGTTAATTAAGAACATTGTAATATCAATTATTTGATACATATTTGCAGAAACTAATATCAAATATTACCTATGTGATTACTTAATGTAGTTTTTACCTAACCAAACAATTTGCTAGGGGTTATTAATTTCTGCTGATAGTTCTATTTATTAACCCTCCTGGTGGTTGTCTCGACGAGGTATCTTGTAATTAGGAAAACTGACCTGAACTTGAGGGACGAGATATCTCGTCATTAGAAGAAGACTGACCAGATCTTGATCTCGTTATCATCAAAAAATCGGGAATAAATATCTTGATGACGAGATATCTCCTCATTAGCAAAATTGATCAGATCTTGATGGACGAGATATCTCGTCGAAACCACTTGGAGAGTTAATGAAGAACATTTAAGAATTAAGATTTTCTAATCAATACATAAAAGTGAATTTTTAAGAGGGTCTAAAAAACTTATTTTTGTGTTTATTGACCCTCAAACAAACCAAATGTAAAAATTGTCTTTTTAATAAATTAAATTTTCTTGAAAGTTATAATAAATGAAGAATAGTGAGTATTCAACAAATTGAAATTTACATACCTCTTTATTTATCAGTAGTATTATAATCACTCATTTATTAATCTACTTATGTAAAACATTGATTGTTCCACCCTCATGGACACATCTCCTTCAGGTATGTACAGGCTTCACGGACCTGAGGTATTCTAGCGGTCTTTTATTTTCTCATGGTGTTTACTGTCTTTAGAAACCATGGGTGTCGCTCTCCCGGAATACCCAAGCGATCTTTTTCTGCTTTCATCCTATTATTCTATTCCCCAATTCCCTCTTTTTCCTTTCCCATTTTTTACTTAACTTTATCTTGTGTTTGGCGCTTGGCCCTTGCGCCATAAAACGCCAAAAACAACCAACCAACCGTTCAAATATAGTGCAATAACATCGCTTAAATGCGTCCTTAAAATCCATTTACAAAATCAGTGATCCAATTTATGCAGTTAATAAACCAAATGAGCTCGATATACTCGCATGTACATGAATTTGATTTCATCCAAAATTTTGCTGGAACGAGTAAATAGGGTTTTTCATTTTCTAAAAGAAATAGATTTTGTATTTTTTTTTTCAAGTAATTTTATTCTTTTGGTTTTCAAACACATGTGTTCCGAATTTCAAGACAAAATTCTCAGAGCCGCAGAAGTAGAATTTGGAGAGTGCGCCACTTCATAACGATGTAAATGGGGCCTTCATGGCTCAGAGCGTATGCCCACTGCGCTAGCAACCTGAGAGGCCAGGTGTGATTTCTCCATGGCTGTATTTCTCTCTTTTATGTTAGCTCTTTCATTGTTTGTGTATGTCTATTACTTGATATTGTCTGTCTTGTGTCTGGCGCAGAATTGCCAAATATGGCCCTTGCGCCATCAAAACCGAAAACAGCCAACCATCATAAAGATGAAAATTATAAGGCCGATTTACAACGATTTGTTATCCAAAGATAGTGATCAAATGATGGTCACACGTATCTACATCTATCTACACTTATCTACAGCACTGTATGTCACTGTTATAGCAGATTAGCAGGAAAATACTTAAGTACTGAATATGCTTCCGTTAACTGTACTGAAACTTGAAACGCGGTTTTCTCGGTACAGCTTTTTCGCTTGTGGATGGTATACCTATAATACTAATGGATTGATCTATCAGAAATTTTTACAGCATGTTGACAAACATCCTTTTCTTGTTTAGTGCACCAGAAAAGGGATGGGTTATATTTTTATATTTTATGGCAAAAATTCGGTCAATTCTTTTTAGCTAAATCGATTATTTTGATTTGACAAGTCACCGTTTCCACAGATATTTTTAAAAAATTTTCTAGCTCATCAAATGATAGCTACATGCCTATGAAGTGAAACACCGTTAATTTTTTAAATATCAGTTGGAGTTGAGAAATCATGCCAATCAGCGACAACGGAACTTCGCTCGGCGTCATGGTCGAGGAGTGTTATAAGACGTGATTTTTCATGACGTGGGGTGGATTTTGGTGAAGCACCTGGGTCGAAGGTCCTCTGTCTCCAGGTATAGTACTTTCATATCTGAACTGATGTTTATTTTCAGAAAGTAATTCTTCATGAAAATGATTAAACAAATTTTTTTTGATAATCCCAAAAATTCGTAATTTTAGCGAAAAAATAGAACTCCCCTTAAGTTTAAAAAATGTGAGTCTGGTTCAAACAACCAAATAAATAATGCTGAGTAATATTCCTTTGTAAATCCTCACAAAATAATTAGATGAAAATTAAAGTTTCAACACCAAAATAAATGAAGTGTAGAAACGAACATAGACATACCTTTGATCCCACACATCATTTTTCCGTTAATAACTGATCCCATAACTGTGCAACCAATGATTAAAAGAAACTAATAATGCAGCAATAAAAACAATAAGTGTTTTTAAAAAGAGTTGAAAAATGTGTTTTATGATCAGTGAAAATTCGTAAAATAGCTGTTTCCATACCTTATTCCAGTTGTAATAAAGCTAGTTTAATATTTTCTTTACTGGGGAAAATGTATGCATGTATAACTTTATGCAAATATATTAATTGCTCGCTTTAAATTATTAATAAACCAACAACCATGGAGACATTAATCGTTAATCTCTTATGCTCAGAACATTAGGCCATTGATCATGTAAAATTAAGATCTACAAGTATTCATAGTAGCCATGTATAGCAAGAATGAATAAAATATGAATAAATGACAGTTGGAATATCACAGACTTACGTCAATACTGAGTTTTAAAAAATGTGGTTGAGTTCAGAAAGTAGGTAGGTAGGCAGTAGAATTAAGGTCGCACTGGGGCAACACAACGGGCTATTGAGTTTCAAAAAGATCAATGTTGAATTAAAACATATTGGGGTAGGTAGTTGAATTTAAGTCACTCTGGAGCAACCCAGCGGGTGGCAATGGTCAGGGATAAATCTCTAAGGGAAAAAACCGAGGACAACACCTCGGAATTTCGAACCTCGGTCAAATGACGAAGTCAACACCTGAGCTGGTACCCCACTCTCCAAATTTTCACGCCACGCCAGCATGACGACATTGGAGGCCACGACAGATTTAACGTGTAACATGTTATGTTGACCGCGTATATGACGGTCTTTAGTTCGAGTTTCGAATTCGCAACCTTTCGGTTGATAATCCGCGACCCTATAAACTAGTCTCTCAGATTGTTCAAAGTATGCTATTTCAAACACTTTGCCACCTTGCAAATTAGGCGATGAGAGAGATTTTAGCTTTATTCATTCAAGGAAATAACATCTTTTTCATTGTCACCTTGGAAGAAAGGTTGATTTCTTTTAGTGAAATATCTTCGGCTTAGAGCAGAAATTCATTAACTGTCATTTTTTCGGAGACACTAAATGCTTATTCTGATGATGAGATATGAATTTTCATATTGTAAGCTGTTTAAAAGGAACCTAACACTAGCAAAATACTTATAATTCATAACTTTGACCTCAAAACTAATATTTTTTAAACAGCTGTACAGTAAAAAATTTGATTTGTCAGTTAATGAGTTTGCTCTAATCCGACGATATATCGAATCAATATGAGCAAAAGCCATTGCAAAATCGATTCAAGTTAGATTTTAAGACTAGACAGATTTATGTAATGAGCATTATTTCTGAGAAATAGCCAGGTCTATACGTTTGAACTAAAGTGTGACATACCTACACCCTTTTTCTTTCACTGATATTAATATATTATAGGGAATTTTCATATAAACGCCATATTTTTCTGAACTGAGACCTCTAGATTTCTAGCGTCGTTTGACAGCTTAATTCAACCACGATCAGCCTCAAATTCAAGTACGACAGAAAAACAATGCGACATTCATAATATACAAATTGAATTTATTATTGGTCTATGATAATTTACTGCCTTTCTAATTGTGTGAAAGTAACATTTAAATTACTATATAAAATCATCTCTCCTTGACTAATGTCACATTGTTTCTTCTATTGATAACCCTACAGGCCCCTATAAGCACCAGCTTCTAGGGAATTTCCTCGTGGGCCTGTCCATCACTGTGCAGCCTGTCTTCTAAGTTTTAAAAGCTGTCATCCTTTTACTCTAGGAAAAGTTCATCACATGTCCAAAAAAAAACAAAATGTGAAACAGTCAAAGATTGAGTATTTAAAGTATATATTATTTGTTCGATGAGGGGCCCCTGATACTGGGGCCCAGAGAGCAAATTTGAGGTCCTGTCAAACAAACGCATAGTGTATTTAACCTTCCAAGTGGTTTCGACGAGATATCTCTTCCATCAAAATCTAGTCAGTTTTGCTAATGACGTCGATATCTTGATCGTGAACATATCTCGCCATCAAGATATTGCCAATTTTGTTATGATGAGGAGATTAAGATTTGGTCAGTTTTCTTCTAGTGACGAGATATCTCGTCCATCAAGATCTCATCAGTTTTGCGAATGACGTCGACATCTCGACCGTGAAGATATCTCGTCATCAAAATATTGCCAATTTTATTATGATGACAAGATCAAGATCTGGTCAGTTTTCTTCTACAGATGGATGATATATCTCGTTCATCAAGATTTGATCAGTTTTCTTCGAGATACCTCGTCGAGACAGTCACCAGGAGGTTTAAAGGAAGTACGTACCTGAACGATTTCGCTCCGGAAGGTAGATAAAAGTTTAAAGATCCCACAAAACGAAAGACAAAAAAGATCTAAAAGAAGAAAATAAATTATTCATCTTACGTTCACTGTTCCATCTTCTTCTAATCGTCCGATTTTAGAGGTTAATAATGACGTTTTTATCTTAATTTACCACTCCCTTTTAGTTGTCTTCCGTGAAATCGTATTTTCAGCCGCCCATGGGCATATTGCATAGACTAGGCCATCCATCTAAAAATGGAAGGACTCCTGCCCTCCCCTCTGCATTCTCTGCGATGGGACTAAAGATGCTCACAAGATAACAAATTGAGTCTTACTTTATTTCGTCCCTTCTGCCGTGCTTGTCAAAAGAACAATATCTTCAAGTATGTTTGAACTCTGTAATGAATACTTCGTTTATATAAACAGAATTTTAATAATTGTTAAAACTAAAGATCAAATTTGGGAATGCAGCCGTCTTGACTAGAGCGTCAGTATTGGGCAGCTTAGAAAGTACAGATGGACAACCTTCCATTCATGAAACCGGATTCATGTCTCAGTGCGAATTAAAGGGACAATGGCATTTAAAATAAAAAAAATTATCAAACTTGGGAATGTAGTCGTCTTGACTAGAGCGTCAGTATTGGGCAGCGTAGAAAGTACAGATGGACAACCTTCCATTCATGAAACCGGATTCATGTCTCAGTGCGAATTAAAGGGACAATGGCATTTAAAATAAAAAAAAATTATCAAACTTGGGAATGTAGTCGTCTTGACTAGAGCGTCAGTATTGGGCAGCTTAGAAAGTACAGATGGACAACCTTCCATTCATGAAACCGGATTCATGTCTCAGTGCGAATTAAAGGGACAATGGCATTTAAAATAAAAAAAATTATCAAACTTGGGAATGTAGTCGTCTTGACTAGAGCGTCAGTATTGGGCAGCGTAGAAAGTACAGATGGACAACCTTCCATTCATGAAACCGGATTCATGTTTCAGTGCTAATTAAGGGGACAGTGACATTCAAAATCACCAAAATCGATTTTTTAATTTTAGCGTTAAAAATTAATATCAAACTCTGGATAGTAAAAAGAATTTTGCAATTATGATAATTTTGACGGAGTTACATTAATCTTCCAAGGGGTTTCGACGAGATATCTCGTCTATCAAGATCTGACCAATTTTGCTAATGATGAGATATCTCGTCTTCAGGATATTGCCGATTTTTTTATGATGATGAGATCAAGATCTGGTCAGTTTTTTCTGATGACGAGATATCTCGTCCATCAAGTTCTGGTCAGTTTTGCTAATGTCGAGATACCACGTAGAGACACTCATCAGGAGAGTTAACAACTTAAAACATGTAGTATGTAAGTATAGTAAATCTACTACAAAAAAGCGTTTTTCTCCAATTGAGATTTCTGGACCATTCTTATTTCAAAATATTCCGTACGTATCTAGTTTTAATTGATTTACTTTAAATATTTTGAGGTAATCCTTACAAAACGTTTTATACATCTAAGCGCAAATAAGAAATTCATTGATTCTAAATTTTTGTTTTAAAATGTTGCTTAATCTAGGCTTTTTTAAAATTTTAGGTGTTTTAGTACAATTTATTTTTTGCTTTACAATTGAGAGATACACTTACCAAATAGAGTTAATTTGATTTACATGGTATATATACTACTATAGTGAATTTAAATTTTAATAATACAAAGAAAATTAATGCGCATGAAACCTATCCATTTTTGCTAATTTATTAAACTTTTTGGCCACGTTTTACGTGATAACTTCCGAATCACTTAATGATTTGGACCAAACTTTATGCATAGGTTTTTTAGTGGACAAAAAACAATCTGTTCAAATATCAACAATCGGATAATAACTGGAAAAAGTTTTTTGGAAGTCCAATGTCCATAAGTGGACGTCTGTTTTTGAACTGCAAATTGGTTCCAGGAAGAATCTCCAAAAGCTCTATTTTCTCAGATTAGGATGGTCCACCAACATTCCATTGCAAAATCAGTAGACTCCTGGCTAATAGAGGGGGACCTCATTGCTAAATTGTAGTTCACTTAGCCGCAGAAGCGTTGACCACAGGGAGGAAGTCCACTGTCCCCTTAAATGAAAGAACCACAAATCTATTTCATTTAACCCTCTAAGGGTCACGTGATTTTCGAGTGGTGTGAAGAGCATTGATTTTACCCTCATAACACACATAATGGCTAAATAACCGCATTGGTTGAAAAAATCACAGGAGAGATTCTGTTAGTCAAAACTGATTCGACATCCTACAGGGAAGACAACAGATTTTTCAGAACGGATATATTTGTGAACCCTTCAGAGGGTTAAAACGCTTTTGTTCTTTCCAAACGCAGAGTATGAAATTGAGTCATTTTCTGACGCCGCTGTTTTTCCCTCAAAGGTTTTAATTTTCAACTGGGAAAAAATAAGCATGGGAGATTCCATTGTTAGGGAGTTTTGGGGAATTTTGGAGCTTATAATATGTAATGATAAAACAAGTCAAAAGGATTTGAGGGGAAGTGATATGTGTAAAAATTGACTCAAAAATTAGTATCTATTAATTGCATTGGTAAATGTTTAAAATAAGTTATGGGAGTTTTGAATGGCAACAAACATTCAAAACAAAAACTGTTCGATCATCTATAAAAAATTGCTTACTTCTAAATGTTCTGTAAAAAATTCGATTCTGAGTACCATTAAACTGTCAATTCCAAATATTCCTTAAAAGTTCGGTTTTAGATGTTCTACAGAACAGTTCAACCCTTTATGTTCCATAAAACAATTCGATTCTAAATGCTACGCCCAAAACTTGTCGAATCTGAATATTCCCTTAAAACTGTTTAAATCTAAGCATTCTATCAAAATACTCAATTCTAAGTGTTTGATACGAATTGTTCTATTTTAAATATTCCATACGAGCTAACTCAATTCTAGACTGTCATACGAACCGTTCGATTCTCATGAGCGTTAAAGCGTGTATAAATCATGTAGAGTTGATATTTTACTCATGTATATTAAGATCTATTAAGATCACTTTTCAATCTTGCTTATTAACGAATAACTCTTTTAGTGAGTCAGTGAGTCTTCTTCTGTATCTACGATTTTAGTAAAAAATGTTCTCTAAGCTTGAATATATAAATGTAACTTATGCTATAAGTATTTGTCCTATTTTCACAAATGCATCTCGAATTATAATTTTCATAGCAAAAACTATCACATTACATTTCTGTACCTTGGTAGAAAAAGGGCCATCTCTAATTTCGCTGATTTTGAGTTATGTCTACAAAGTACTTCAAAATATGAAAGTTATAACAGAAAGTGTCAATCCTGTATCTTGGAAGGAAAGGGCCATCTCTAATTTCGCTGATTTTGAGTTATGTCCACAAATCACCTCAAGATAATGGAAGTTGTAACAGAAAAAGCTTCAATGTCCTCACGTCAAATACATTATGAGAGTATTAAAGAATAGGAAAGTATTTTTCGTATGTTACATGAAAAATAATATTTATAATTGCTAAATAATCTATTACCAAAAACTAGCAAAATGGACATAGATCCTTTTTCTACCTTTACTTCCTACATTTATTCTAGTTCAGTTTTCTCCGGGTCAAAATTTTAAAAGCTGTTCATTGTCATTTGGTGAGCAAATAAAGAATCATTTCTTTGTCAACTAAGACTGAGATATACTAAGATCCTCTCAACACCTCAAAATTCAAGTAGAGAAATACATTTAAAACAATATTCCTGAAAATTTGAGAACTTTTAAAAGCAAGATTTCTAAGCTTTCAGTTTCGCGATCTCTTTGATTTGTATTGTATTACTTCTTTTCCCTCTAATTCATACGCCTTATGCACTGTTTCTCTACAACCTAATGAGAAATCCCACCCTGGTTAGGTATGTACCGGATTTGTTTGTAAACCACATTCAGATTAAGTCTAAAACTTTCCTCTACGATTTGCTCTCAGATAAGCCAATAGTAAGTCAAATATACCTACCTCCTGTGGTGAAGAGTAGTGAATGAAATTAATGCATTTTTAATGGTTTGATTTGTACGGTCGTTTTTATACTCGATGGTTAATTAAACCTACGGCTTAAGATGGATTCCTAACAACTACTAGCATCCATTTGCAGACAAGGATCGAAACCCTGAATAGAAGTTCGAGAAAAGAAAGCTTTAACGGGCTTGAAATTTGAAGTTAATAATAAAGAAAGGACATATAGTTTACATAGCAAGTTAATAAAGAAAGAAAAATGTAGCTTGTATAGCAAGCGAGCCATTTCTGACTAAAACCTCAGTTGGTCGATTGGATTTGATAGCGCAATGACCAAACTGAGCCAGACGGTTATACCAAACAAAACCAAAATCTTAGATAGCCACTGTTTGGACGAAACAACTACAAATATTGAGGACACAAACAGAAGATTCAATTAAGACTGGATATATGCGTATAAAAATCGCGATTGTGTGTGTGCGTTTAGAGAACTCATTTAATAGGTGTATAGGCAATTATAACAGCGAATGCAAATCGGGCATGTCAATTTCGGAGTACCTACTGAAGTTTAGCGAATCTCCACATAATTAATAAGAAAAATGTTGCAATTTATTGACAAGAAGACTGATAAGTTAAAGTTAAGTTAAAGTATAAGTTAACCCCTGAAGTGGTTTCGACGAGATACCTCTTCCATCATGTTCTGGCCAATTTTGCTAAAGACGAGATATCTCGTCATCAAGATATTGCTGATTATTTTATGATTACGACATCAAGATCTGGTCAGTTTTCTTCTAATGACGAGACATCTGATCCGTCATGATTTGGTTAGTTTTGCTGGTAAACATGATACCTCGTCGAGACCACCATCAGGAGGGTTAAAGACAAGTTACGTTAAGCAGTTGGGAGATAGATAAGAGTATAGCAGTAGTGGATAAGATTCTTGTATACAAAAACAATTTAATGTAATTGATACAATTGAGTCCAAGTCACCAATAGAAAATCTCAGAAGGCAGGATGACAATCAAGTCCAAAACAAAGGGGGAAACACAAGAGTTGCAGTTTAGGAGAATTTGGATGAAGATTAATTTGGAGAGATAACAGTAAATAAGATTTAAAATAAACCAAGTAATAGAACTGGTAGATAATGAATAAATTTCAAAGAAATTAAAGAAATATTAGTTACAAAATCTTAGATAGTTTCAGGGATTGCGTGATTCAAAGAATGTACCATAATACATTTCATTAAAAAAGAAACGAAGGAAAGTTTCCGATCCAGTTTCTGCTATTGAAAGCAACTAGTTGATCTGTATTTTCGCTTAATTTTAGTGTGTTTCCTTAAAATAGCTTTCATATCAATCCGCCAGTAAAAATTCAAACATAGCACATGCAAAGTAGAGAGCTATTTCTAGTTGTGTGACCTTAAATCATTAATTGACACAATTTATATGAATCAATATATCGAGTTCCATACACTAATGAAATGCCTTACTCCTTACATCCTCACACCTGTTTCCTGTGAAAAATTATTTCAATTATTTTCTCACCGGGGTGACGATTTGAAACATCGACATTTGGGAATGTCAAAGCTTGTTTGTATAATTTAAATATATGAATAAAACATGAAACAGAATAAAATACTTAAAATTGACTTCATTTTGCATCATTTGAATTTTTCTAATTTCTTGAAAACAAGGATTTTGAATGTATTAATTCTAAACTGAAAAAGGTTTTGAAGTTGTATAACTTGACACACTTTACTTGGATCAGTTCACGACACTACTGGTAATTTCTATAACTTTCCAATTATATATCTATCCTGCAATTAATACGAACATGACTATTCAATCACAAAAAATTTCTTACTTACCATTTCCAATTGTTTCACAAGACCGGATGTATGTAAATATTTAACATTAAAACGAGATGAATGAATATTTAAAATTACTAAGAGTACAAAAGATAATTTAATTTATGTTCAAACTACTCTAAACAGCAATCAATTAATATACACTAACAAAAATAGCTTACAAAAAAGGAAAATATGGCTGTAATAAATGTTTATAAGCCATTCATGTAAAATTACGGCATATGTTAATATTTAGCTCTTGAGACAATTAAAATTATTTGAACTCATAAATAATTTTAAAGTATTCAATTATGTATTTATTTACCATTTTTCAATGGTAAACAACGAGACTGCTTTTCTGAGTAAAATGAAAGGCGTTTCATCTGATAAAATTATGATCGAATGTGATTTAGTTTACCACCTGATTCTTGAAATACTTCTAATACAATATGAGCATGCAACTTTATTAAGCATTAATGATAAGGCTAATTTATAGATAACAATGTTTATTTTACAACGAATGTATTATACATCTTCTCTACACACATTATATTTTAATATTTTCAAAACGAAAAAGTACTTCATTTATAACCAGATTCATTCACAACACGTTCGAGTAACTTTTCACTCTATCGAAAAGCAAAACACGTTATAAATTTACCACTCAAACTATCCAGAAAATAACTACCATTAACAAGGAAATAACTTCGGTTAACGTAGCTGAATATATCTAATGAATTACTTTCATTAAATTTTACAACAGAAATTCACTCAAAATGTTGAAATTTCACTAAAATGGAACACTAAACTTACATAAAATAAAATTATTGCAATATAAGACTAGACAACAATTCCGCATTCTCAGTTAAGTTTCAGTGACTGATGATAGTGGCATAAATTCAAGGAGAAATTTTACTTACTTTAAAATCTTTCCGACATTCATACGTCTTTATGTACGAATAAAAGTAAATTCTATAATTTTTCTTTGTGCAATATTTCTCCGATTACGCATTCATACAAAACATATAAAAGGATCAGAACAATTTTCACGGGCATCAATATAAAACTTTTCAATCTTATTGAAAAATGAACGTTAAAATCGTGTAATCATCTATCCTACTCTAAAAGTAACTTATAGCACAGGATGAAGATTCAATACGTAAGGAGTTACTATAGCCTCACCGCACGTGGAAACTATCTACTCATTCTTCACTGGGTTTAGTTCACTGAAGGTAAGTAACGCTTACTAAAACTCATCTTCTGATGACCTAGTAAAGGTACTCAGCGATTTACCATGACGAGATTGCGACCAGTCCGGATTTGGTTTGCATTGTCAGAGCTTTTCCAACGATCTAGGGTTTGTTAGCAGTTCCCGTGTTAGCCTCCACGTTTGCTTGGCAGCATTTTCTAGTGAGCTCGCGGATTTTCCTTTGAACAGGTCCAGTTGGGGAAGAAAGTAATGTGGGCACCTGCGGCACTGGAGACACGAAATCAGCTGGAGCAGGATGCCATTGATCCTGTCACCCAAGCATGTTTCATCCCATTCGTGCTCCCTTGGGTGCTTCTCACACTCGTAGAGGAGAAGACTCTTTAGATGATAACCTGTCACTGGATTACCGGGAAGCTCAAGGTGTCTGTCCTTCAAGGTTTTGAGTATGCTAAGACATTTCTTTCTGCAGCCTCCTTGAAGAAGTCTGTTTTCGGCTTCACAGAAGTTGAGAACCCAAGCATCTCCTTCCATGGAGGACTGTTTCCCCTGCAGTGTGACGCTTTCCTTGGAGAGGAGGTCAAAGCCTTCGGCTTTGACTTCGGCCACCAAGTTCGGGTTGGGCCACTGGATGTGCGGGATCGGCCAGTGGGCAGCGGACCTCGGCCACAGGCCGCTGCAGCGGAAGGCCGGCGTGATCTGGACCACGAATCTCTCCCGGATCCTCAGCTTCACCTCGGTGGTGTCGGCGACCATCTTGACGATGTCCCGGTAGCTGCATTTGTCGCATGCCTGCGCGACCAGAGTCTGGAACCGGGAGCGGATCTTCCTGGCGGACAGGTATCCGGAGGCGGTGATGAACTCGACCCAGAGGGACATGGATCGCTTTCGCCCGTCGCTGAGCTTCAGGACCGCGCAGCCGGGCAGCGAGCCGTCGTCCACGAAGTTGAACACACCCATCTGGTTCAGGTAGAGCACGACCTCGAACTCCGAGGGGGAGACCACCTCGAACCCCTCGAAGTGCCCGTTGCAGTCGTTGAGGGAGGAGATGAAGCGGGGCTCCTGGACCTCCACCTCCTTGAGGACATCCTGCACCACCTTGCAGACCTCGCGCACCGTCTTGGCAACGGTGCCCTTCCGATTCTGGACTCTCTCGCCGTAAAACTTGTTCAGCTGGTAGAGCAGTTTCGACTGCGCGGTCATCATATCAGAGGGAACCAGCATGGTCGCTGGCCGACCTTGCTATAAGAATGAGTGCCTGGTGTCGGAATGAGTGCTCTGACTGCCGCAGCGACCACCCCGCTCGAGGGGGAGGCGCGGCAGGCCCCGCCCACCGCGGCGCAGGTGGAGGCACCTGTTAGCCACTCCTTCGCGCAGTAGGGGGCGGAGCCGCAAAGATTTCTGCTGCGCGGCGGAATTTCTCTCCTCGAAGAGTTGACGGAAGCGTAAGACGATTGGAAACCGAGGTAAGTCTGTAGACGTTCAATCGATAAATGGTTACCCACCTCTTTATTTCAAGAATATCGCCACAGTTAAGATGCTGCAAGCTACGGGTCTTCAACCCGTGTCTATTTCTGTAGCCCGCCCAGTTACGAGAGTATCCGTGTGATCTACCTCATTGCCGATGGATTTTAATATAGTTAAGATACCGCACAATACAGTTTCCCCTCGTAACATCACGCCTTGATACATCGCTCTTTTTCACTTGTCTCCCAATGGATTTCCGTTCTGTGAACAAAGGAAATCTATATTTCGTTAGAACTAAAAGCTCACTTGTTTCAAGCAGTAGAAATCTGAATTGGTATGAAAGATTTGGGTGCCTGGAAAGTAAGAATGGGAAGGAATCTGTTCAAAAATATCCTATAGGATTTTGTTTCATATTAAAATGTTCTAGCATCGATTAATTTTAACTCAAAATCTGTAATTTAATGTATAATATGCGCATTTTTATTTCTAATAAGCAGGCTTTTCTGGGATCCTCTCTGTATCGCTCTCCTCGGTATATCGCGATTTTTTCTTGTGCCTATGAAGCGCGATATATCGTGCATTATTCTAATCAGTTCCGTATTTCCTGCAAAAACTTAATTTTTTCACGGTTTTTATCTATTGAATGCTTTTTAATAACTTTTAAATCCTCTCCATTGGGTGTTTGTTTTGCCAACTTTTTATTCTTAATCCCATCAGAAATTATTTTTAACCCCACTCAACCTCACCCTCATAACCAGGTTAAACTATCCACATTTTTATTACCAGAGCTCTTGCTTTTTTCCACCTCTTTTTCGGGCCAGATTGTCTGTCCACCTCTTGTGCTCCTTTAGGACGTGAATTGGACTCCTCCCCAATCGTATCACTCTCTTACTTAAATTCTATCTTTATATTTATTACCTCTTATATTTATTTTCCTATTTTTCTAATGCTTAACTTTCTTTTATTTCTCTCTTTTATTGTAATTTTACTAATTATATATTTTTTATTAATTACGATATGGAGATAATCAGTTAGGTACTCCGTAATTGATATAGCATGCAGAGAAATTGTTTGGGCCAAAATGTAAATAAAGAGCACCGATTTTGGAAAACGGAGATTTTAGACTTATTTGCACGCACTCTGCTCATGAAATCGTAGTTATACGAAATGAATATTATAATATTGTTTGTCAACCTTGCTCAAGAAAGCCTATTGCTAATTGAACATCAAAACATTCCTATATGTAACAGACCATTAATTTAATATCAAATTATACATTTATTCAAGCCAGCTTCTAAAACTTTTCATGGGATGGTCATAGACGACTGGGATGTTTTCATGTGGCCAAGAAAACCGCACTGTAGCTGGAGAGGGATTATGAGGTCCCCTAACACATTATTTTTTAAAACTGAACGAGTAAAGTTTAAAAAATTGATGCTTTACTCCAAAGGCATTCTTTGCAAAAGGGGCCCTATTAGGTCTTAGGAAAAAGGGTATGGGTTTTGGACTTTGTAACCTTTCCTTTCTGAAAGGCTCTGATTCTTAGTACGTAATCATAAAATACAATAGATTAAACAAGCTTTTGTCAAAAGCTTTTTGGATAGCTTTAAGGGGGGCACAGTTTAAAACTCAACAATAATCTATTTTTCAATTTCGATGAACCTTCCAAATGAAGTCCAAAATAGCTTGATTCTTTAAAAGAAATCACTAAAATTCGCATTAGTTCTTTCACAATTTCGATTTTTCTGACACCCCTATTTCAGTTTTAACCCTTTCAACTTAACTTAAAGCGCATTTTTCTCGAAATCAGAATTTTCAACACCCTGTGTGCGCTGTAAAAACTCTCACTATTAAACTTAGACATATGAAATTTGGAATGAAGCTGAATTATCATAACTTCAAAGTAAAACCAAAATTTTGCACAGAAGTGCTATAAGAGTTTCATTCAAAAATTTGAATATAATAGGAGAGAAATTTTGCTAAAAATCAATTTAGAGAAATGTTAATTGATTATTTCATATTTTTGAAACTTGAGTTATATTTTTAGTTTTAATTTTAAAATATAAATATTCTGTTACTCATTTCAGTCATTATTTTGGCAGAAAATGCATGGGTTGACTCAGAAAGTTGCTGGCAGGTTATTCTTACAAACATTTTTCTTGTAGATTGAGTTTGTGTAAATTCGAATAAAATAGAACTTAATTTTAAAAATTAACCTAATGTTTCTGTATTGAGTAGTATAGAGTGCAATAAAAAGCTAAGTTACATTTTGATACACAACAAGCTTTAGGAGATACTGTTTATTGAAATAAGGTTGTTTTCCTCATGATTTGAATACATAAAGGTACCTGTGTTCCCTTAATTATAGGCGTCGTCTATGTGTGTGATTCTCCATAAGTGTTTGGCCCTAAG
The DNA here is from genome assembly GCA_933210815.1 of Meta bourneti. Classification (NCBI taxonomy): domain Eukaryota; kingdom Metazoa; phylum Arthropoda; class Arachnida; order Araneae; family Tetragnathidae; genus Meta; species Meta bourneti. The sequence continues at coordinate 82,587,055 of OW119933.1, forward strand.
AAAATCTTGAATTAATCAATGCTACTCACTAAAATAACTGAAAAGTTGAAGACCCTCACTGGTGAGCAGTATCAGTTTCACAAGAAAATCACCTTACTTTGTATTCTTGATGGAAAAACTGCTTCTCTGAACGAGAATTCTATGATAGGCAGAGTATTCCGGCATTTCACTTATCGGGCTTTAAAACGCAACTGTAAAGTTAAGAAATCACACATTTAAGCTCAAAGTATCATCACAAGACGAAATGTAGATACTGAAAGCACTATCAAAACTGACGAGAAAATTACCCCACATTTACATTCTGAGGCGGATAAAACCACTTTGAAAAGATAGTTCGGTTTTTTAACTGGACAATCAGGCTATTTTCCATTTTTTAATTACCGTCTTTAAAATGTAACTGAAAAGTTAAAGCGCATATATAGACCCAGGATTTTGTCCTGATGGGTCATTATTTCCCATTTTAAATTAGCTATCCAACAATAACTGGGATTTTGTATTGGTATTCTCTCTTTTGTGTTCTACTACTTATCTATTGATCTTTAACCCTACTGGTGGTTGTCTCGACGAGCTATCTCGTCATTAGCAAAACTTACAAAATTTTAATGACGAGATATCTCGTCATTAGGAGAAAACTGACCAGATTTTGATCTCGTCATAAAAAATAGTCATTATCTTGATAATGACGAGATATCTTGTCATTAGGAAAATTAGTTATATCTTGATAGACGATATATCTCGTCGAAACCATTTGAAGGGTTAAAATGTAACTGAAAAATTAAAACTCACATATAGACCCAAGATTTTGTCCTGAGGGGTCATTATTTACCATATTAAAATAAGCTATCTAATAGTAAGAACTTGGATTGTATTGGTATTCTCTTTTTTATGTCTGTACATGTAAACTTCTAAAAGTATATGTATGGATATATACATACAGTGTACCATACAGGTATTCGTACACTTCATGTCTTAATACTATCATGAATTATGTAAGGTTAGTTTTCATATGGAAATTTATGCAAGGAATCTTATGTACAGAATTTATGTAGTTAATGTAAACAAATCTTACGTAGTTAAAATTACGATTTGAAACTTTAACACATAAAAGTTGTCTTCCTATTTTACCCTCACATCAAAGTAATAAAATAATCATAAAAAGATTTGCTAAAATTATTTAAAATGTAATGTAACCCATGAAATCAGATACAAAAGTATTCCACCACATACAGTAAAAAGTATAAATGTTAAACGAAAACGTAAAAATCAATATCCATGAGATGCTTTTTGCATTTTGTCTTACACCTTAGACTGTCTTAAGTCTAAATACCATTGTTTGAATCAGGTGTTTGTTAAAACTGGGACCAATTTCATTCCATTCTGCTTGAAGACAGATTTTCAATTTTCAATGGATTTCTCTATAATATGAAAAACAAATGATTTCTTCAGATTTCTTCATAAAGGTAATAATAGAATGCAAATCTTTAAGCCGACGTAAGATATTTTAGGTCGTTTAGATCTTTAATATAAGAATCACACCTTTGTATGCAATGGATTAAGTTTTGGATTACTATCATGGTAAATCAAAATCTACTTTAATCTACACATTTACCTCCAAAGCGTTTCAATTTTTTTTTTCAAAATATCAATTCATCCATATCGAATCTTAATACTAGTAATAAATTGAAGTATATCTACTCAGATGCCATTATGCACACCTATATTATTACAAAATATTCTCTGCATTTGACATTGGCCTTTGGCATTTTGATTTGAGCTACCTTCAACTTCAAAGGCGACTGAAATGTTGTCAATCAGTTTTCAACGCTGGGAGTTAATGTTCTTGGAAATTTATGCAACTAAGAATAAAATTGAGCGAAAGAAGATCAAATCAGAGTTCGGTCAGTGTAATATCGGCTCAACTCTCAAATTCAGATACTACGAAATGGTCTGGGGTATCGGCAGCTGGTGTAGATACACTTGAATTTATTGCTAGAATTAGGACTCAATATGCATATATTGGGTCTTTTAAAAAGGAATTTGAAGCTTTTTGGTCATAAATTTTTATAAAAGTACAGATTTTGGTGTGCCACGTCAATAATTCAAAAAGTATTGATTTGAATAAGAGGTCTGGTTGGGGTTTGGATTGGACGCCGTAGGCGGACACTGTTTCACCTGTGCGGCTTTCAGCTATATAGTCCACCTTACGGATGAGTTTCGTGGGCGAGCAATCCACTATACACAAAACATTCAAGATAGTACTCATAAAAACAGAAGATAAGTGAAGGGTAAAACACGTAAGCACAAAAATACAATATGACGTAAGAAAGGGATTACAAAATTTGTTAAATTTACAGAAAACCAAATGATAAGATAATCCATATGCAATAAACGATAACAATACACAATGAACAAGGATATGTATTCAGAACAAAAAAATTCTAAGAGCAAAACCGTTAAAAAGACAACTATAAAATACAGATATACTGATTTCGTAAGAAAAATTCGAGAACTTTCGACTTCATTCCACATCTGGCTTCACAATACTTCGATCCGTATCCTATCTCTAAAATCATTAATCGCAGTGCACGTGTCCAAGTGTCGAGTCGTCATAAGTTGTTTACTATTACATAAAATTGTCAGTAGAGAGAGTTAACAATATTACAATAAAATGAACGTGTGTGCTGACAGTCATGCCTAGTCGGGAAACGAGTGACTTTGATGTTGTAACCGTTTTTCTTCGGATAATCCTCTAGCTTTCCTTTGCAGGACTCGAAGGGAGTTTGAGGCGCTTTGAAAAAGGCATCCTCTTGCCGTAGTAAAATGCCAAAAATATAAAATATCAAAACCACTTAAAAATTGACCACATTTTAAAGATTTGTATCCCATCATTACCTTTTATGAGGAAATCTGAAGAAATCATACTTTTATATCATAAAATAGTGAAACTTCTTGTGCAGCATTCGATTTTTAAATTGTCTATAATAATCCTTTTTTTTAATCTCCTACACACCATATTCTCTCATTGCTTATATATCGTCGATGTTCTGTAGAAAGGGCGAATCTAACAATTTGAAATTTTTCAGGAGAGTATTTTCAAACTTCACTTTTCCATAAAAATTAGGAATAATGTAAAACAAATTCATTTATAATATATATGTAGTAAGCAAGTGTAAGATAAAAATGAATTTGTTTTACATTATTCCTAATTTTTATGGAAAAAGGAAGTTTGAATATGCTCCTGAAAAATTTCAAATTGTTGGATTCACCCTTTATACAGAACACCGACGATATATCATTCTAATCCATTTTACATCTACATCATGTTACTAACATTTTTTAAATCATAATTAATGAAAATTATACCATCATTCCAATTTATCTTCTACAAATAACTACGTTTTAACTCTTTTATCTTTCCCAATATATAACTCTCATTCTATAAAAAAAAAGAAAATTACACGTGAATCTTATTACCCTGTACTTTTTAATGTTTTTATATAAAATTGATTTTATCTGGCGTTTGGCGTAGCTTGTCCATTTCTGGACCTTTCGCCATGAAACCTTAACCAATCAACCATAAAATAGAGAAATCCATTGAAAATCTATCTTGAAGCAGAATATAATGAAAATGGTTTCAAATAACCAAATACCTGATGTAAACAATGGTATTTAGACTTAAGAAGTGCAAGACAAAATTTAAAACAAATCTTAGTCTTTGATTAACATTGGTGCTTTTTACTGTAGGTGATCAAATACTTTTATGTGTCTGATTTCATGCGTTTTAAATAGCTTTAGCAACTTTTAATTATTCGATTATTTGGATGTGAGGCTAAAATATATAAAGATAGCTTTTATGTGGGAAATTTTAACTCGACATTTTAACTATATCCGTATAAAATTATTCATGAAATTAGTAAAAAAGTGAGGTAGACGATTACAATTTTGATCCACTCTAGTTCTAACAATCACCAGCACAAGGGGATTATATTTTAGTATTTATATTTAAAAATAATTCTGTTGCACTATTATTTTCTTTTATAACTGATTATACGTTTTGATATTTTTATATTAGTTTTCTCTTTGGTTGGTTGGATTTTATGGTGCAAGGGTCATATTTGGCCATGATTCGCCAAACAACGTCAAGTAAATAGACATACACACAAGGAAAGTTTACTGATACAGAACAGAGAAATACATCCAATAGAGGAATAGAACGTCTCTGCTTGGAGTCGACACGTTATATTTTTATACGACTAATTCTTGCTCATAAATTCATATTTTATTTATAATTTAAGCTAAAGGACAGGAGAAAGATATAATTTAATACTTCCTTAAATTTATAAATATATTTTATAAATTGTAGTTTCGTTTGGCTCGAAATAAAGGCACCGTTATTCATTGATTGACAAGTCCAAACGTTTTTCGGTATAATCAATTATTTTTCTATCGAAAAACAGCGTTGAATGTTGTTTCACACAGTTATTTATTATCCCATACAGTTCCAACTTTTGCTTCGCTTAAATAATATAGGGTACTAATTTTTTAGTTTATTATTTATCCCCTTTTCAATTTGTTTTAAACCTCTGAGCGTCACAAGATTTCCGAATATATCCGCATTACTTTTTTCCCAAAACCCACATATTGACTAAATAACCACATTTATTGCTTGAAAGAGAGAGAATCCTAGGAAAGATTCTATTGGTCAAAAAATTCAAAACTGGAAACAGAAGATTAATGGTTGCTGAACGGATATATATGTGCGAACTCCTCAGAGAGTTAATACTGAATGAAAATCTTTCATCAGTGGATTCGAAAAAATTGTCTTTCTTAATATTTAAAATCGAGCAAACCAATCTGATCGTTATTATCTTTTACCTTGAATTTTTATGACTCATATTTCTTCCTTGGGTCATATTTTTGTACTTATTTTAACAGCTTTTTAAATTTCAATGATTCGAATAATTCGGTTTAGATTGGTTACATTCTATTCACATGCATTTTTATTTTAGATTATTTTTGGTGAAGAGCATATTTAGAATGATTTTCGTTCAAAAACTGATATGAAAGAATATTGAATGCAATATTCGGGTCAAAAAGCGCATAAAATTAGTAAACAATTTGATAATTGTGTTTTCTAGTAGAGTTCCCACAGCAAGTTGTGTCTACGCTACTTTCCCCTTTCCCACAAAACCTCTCCTACGTTTAAACTTTACTTCTAGGATACTGTCAATTGTAATATAAACTTAAAACTTGCTTTACAATGTGAAAGCTGTACAATGTGTGATAAATCTTGCCCCATGGCAATTTTTTCAGAAAAAAAGGTAAGTTATTTCAAGGTAAAATTGTTTTCTGACGAAATGCATTTCTATATTAATTATATGCTCTACTACTGTCTACTCTGAAAAATACATGGGAATTTCGTTATAAATCAAAACCGGAGTACATTATGAGAGCAAAGTGTTCTGTATATATTGTAGCATTTTTTCGAAGAAAAAACCCATAATTTTTAATTGCTAGCAAGATTTTTGCTTTGCAAGCTTTGCAAGAAATCTGAAACTTCTAGAATCTAAGCCAAATATTTCCAGTGAAACCACTCCACTAGTCCCTTCTAAAAAAATCTAAAAATCATACGATTTTAATTTTATGTCAATTTGGAGTCTTAATTGAATTTTTCTTTATAATATTTTAAAAATTTAGGTAATATGTTATATATCCAGTTATTTTTTGTTTTTCGATCGCATGCTTACATACTTCCCATATTATAGGTCATAAAATCTAATGAAATATATAAATTCGGTTTATGATACATATGTCCATTTCATCGCAGTTCTATTTTAATCAAAAATAAATTTGAGTAAAAATTATGTAGATAAATGGTTCGAGAGAAGAAACAGATTTTCGTTAATCCTTTTCTTTTTGTAAGAAAATATCTGTAAATATTCGTCCTTTTATCCCAGAATGTTAAACATTTTTTAATTATTCAGAATCCAATTACATATAAACTGAATACACTTCCTCGATTCTGGATTATTTGAATCATAGATTATAAATGCTTAACGCGTACAGATGCTTAATAACAGTAAACATCAAACAGAAGTAATTTTTGTTGATTTAAATATTATCGAATTCGGAAAACGAATAAATCAATATTATGACCTGAACAAAGGATAGGTACAGTGCTTTCAAATGAAACAACGAAATAGAATCGGAAACTTTTCTTTACTAACATGAGAGTAGAATAATTTTTCGAAATTTAACATTGAGTTTAAAGGATTGTTAAGGAATCGATGTTTTACGATCGTTATTTTATAGTTTTCGATATCAGAATGAGCAGATGTAGAAATATTATTTTATCTTAATACTATACACCTTTGTATTTTAGTTTCTTATAAACTATGCAAATGCAATACTGTCAATAACAGTGAGGATACTAGAATATATATAATAGAATTCGTAGACATAACAGAGAAAAATACATATATATTTGATACGTACATTTTGACAGCAAAAAAAACCTTAGACAATCTTATGGCCGAGTGGTTCACGCTTTTACCTTCGGTACAACAGGGTCTGGATTCAGATCCCGTTAAGGTATAAGGATATTTGCAGTAAATCAGAATCTCGCGATCTAATAACACTCATGTAGCAAAATATATCGGTAGAGCGACAAATCGAGCCTAGCAATGAGAGTATTATCGGTCATCAATAGTACACAAATGTCCAAAAATTAAGGATAATGCTGAATTCGTATCAAGCAGGGTCATCCAATCTTGATCCAATAGAGCATTCTTGGGATGCTATTGGACGCCTTATTGATACCTACTCATTACTACCAAGGACATGAATTCTTGGACAACTGTGTGGTAAGCATGTCTGCATGTTGTTAGTTCTGCATTAGTTAGAGGCCAGGGTATTTCCTTTTAATTCTTTGGGGTTAGGTAAGATAAAAACTGTCCCACCTTTTGCTAAGATTTTTATGCATGGCTGGATATTTTTTAGCCCTCCTCAAAAAGTTGAAATTACTCATAGTCATACAGTTTAATATTTTATTTCGAGTTCTTCATTGAGTCGGCAATGCTATGAACTAACGTTAAATGTATAAATAACTGAAAACAAAAATTACACAGGTCAAAACGCATTAGTAAGTTGTTGACACTGTTGTGATTAAGGTTGGCGAATTGAGTGGTGCAGTGAATTTTTGTCTTTCATAACGGTAAATGTTTTTTCCTTGAAATTTTTTTATGAATGAATAAATCGTTTCATAAAAAAGCATGTTATTTGATGCTTTATATTAATTTTGAAGCTGAATAAGGGAATAAATAATTCTGTGCAACTTGTTTTTCCCTTAAAATCGTGTGCCTCAGAGTTAACAGAGCAAAAATGTTTCTTTTTCGCAATAACTAAAACCTACAGAATATGTTCACCTAAGTATTTTTCTATTTTCTTTAGTTCCCAGAAACACACACCACAAGGCAGGTGGGCGTGTTTTATTCCTCATAGATTGTGGAACGTTCAGTATTTTTAAAAAAATTTATTAACCCTTCTGGTGGTTAATACGACGAGATATCTCGTCGAAACCACTTAGTGGGTTAACGAACGTTATTTGTCATTTGAGGTACTTCGGTGCAGATATTTGGCATCATTCCTCTCGAATTGCATTATCCTTAATTTTTGGACATGTGTACTTTAGCATATTTGTTTTACATGAAATTTGGAGCAGTAAAAAATGTAACGCACATTTCTTGTAATGAAGCGTTTCGTAAATCAACTTGGCGTTAGCCATAAACATATTATGTTAACCAAGGGATTCGGACACCCAGGAATTGGTGCCCCTTGTTTTCGGCAGTTAATAATTTTCGATTCAAAATTTTGCCACATATAAATTTTTATTACGAACACGCTTAACTAGACGGTTGACAGGATGTAATTGAATCAACGTTATACGGGAGCAACACAACGGGCTATTGTCGACGGTTCGCAATCAACTCATAAGCGAAAGATCCCAGGACAACACGCACTTTAAATATTTCGTGACCTCAAATGTCCTCACGTTGGCGTGATGTGGAAATTTGGAGAGTGGGGTGCCAGCTCAGATGTGACCTCGTTATCTGACCGTGGTTCAAAATTACGTGTTGTCCTCGGATCTTTCCCTTCGGAATTGACCTCGGACCACCACCAATAGCCCGTTGTGTTGCTCCAATGCGACTTTAATTAAAATACCTACCGAGGACAACACTTTGAACCACGGTCAATGACGAGTTGACACTTGAGGAGATATCCCACTCTCCAAATTTCCACTCCATGCCAACGTGAGGAATTTGAGGCCATGACATTTTTAACGTGCTCCAGCCCTACGTACACGACGGTCTTTGGTTGGATCGAGTTTCGAACTCGCAACCTTCCGGTTGCTAATCCGCTACTCTTCCAATTGGGCTACCCCGGTCGCTTAACTATACGGAAGATTTGCGCAGAATTTGTCATTTCTTTGATATAAAATACCATAAATTATCCACAAAACTATTTCAAGTTCATAAGATTATTGAAAGCTGTTTTGATGACAATTTAATGGGGTGGGGGCATACCTCTATCACGCGTCTAATTGCTTGGTCTTATCGACTTTTGCTCCATTAAAAACACAACACGCCCAAGCCTTGCACACAACTTCTTTTTCTAGAAAATTCAAACCAGACCTCGAGAAAAAGAAGATAAAATATCCCCTCTAAATTATCATGTTTTGCATCCGAGCTTACTGTGTATCAAACCATCACACATGAAACTGAAACCCGTAGTGATGTCATACTTGCAGCGAACCCTCAACCACGGCTAATAGGGTAATTACGCTTTTCTACACCACACTCAGCGGTAATCTCGTAGAAAATCAGTTCGTCACGTTTGTGTTACTGCAGCGAAGGCCCTACAGCGCGAAAGTCAACACCTCGTTTGGACAGGAAATTGGGTTGGAAGAGGTCAGCAAAACGCCTTTTAGAGACTAATTAGCTGAGTGAAAGTTGGAAACCAAGAACTGCAGATCTGGAGATAGATCCACTGCGGACAATAACGCGATTAGACGCCGAAGCAGATGCGTCTTTTGAGTATTTCCGTTTCCCCACTCCATTGGCTTGATACCTTTTTTAAAGACTGGTGTAATTATGGGGGTGATTTTGCACAGATTGGCTTCCTGAAGGAACACGTGTTTTTGCAAGATTAATTGTTTTTATTGCTGGATCTGAAATAGTAACCCATGTAAATGAAGGGTAGGTAGGTAGGGCCATGTAATGACCCACGTAAATGAAGGGTAGGTAGTTAATTAACGTCGAACTAGAGCAACACATCGGGCTATTGGCGACGGTCCGGGATCAGTCCCAAAGGGAAAGATCCAATGTTTTCGTTTGGTTTGTTGTAGGGCACAAGGGCCATATTCGGCCATGCTGAGCCAGACACAAGACATACAATATCAAGTAATAGACATACACACACAATGACAGTTTTACTGGCAAAGAGAAATACACATATGGAGGAATGTTTGGTTTATTGAGTTTTGTGGTTCAAGGGCCATATTCGGCCATGCAGCTCCAGACACAAGACGTATAGTATCAAGTAATAGACATACACACACAAAGAAAGTTTTACTAACACAGAAGAGAGAAATACACGCAGGGATGAATGCACCTGGCAGGAATCGGACCTACGCCCCCCACAACTCGAAGGTTGCTAGAACAGTGAACAAACCACTGAGCCACGACAGCCACCGAAAGATCAAATGTAAATAAAGGGCTGCAGGCAACAGAGCGATAAGCCCCGTAAAGAAAAGAATTAAAAACAGTTTTTTACCTATGCTCGTCTCCTGCCACTCGGTCATCAGTGGACGAACAACCTGAGAGATCTGAGGTGATAAAATATGTTAAATTAAAAGCACTATCGTCAATATTTGCACACACAAAAAATTGTATTTCTTTCATTGAGCAAAAATCTAACTCCCGTGCACCACAAAAGTATGTATTTTAATTAACGTCGCACTAGAACAGCACAACGGGCTATTGGTGACGGTCCGGGATCAATCCCAAAGAAAAAGATCCGAGGACAACGCGTAATTTTGAACCACGGTCAGATGACGAGGCAACATCTGAGCTGGCCCCCCACAAAAGTACGACACGTTCTTGTAGAAGTAAGTTGATTAATCAAAGAAACAGTGGAATATAAAATTTAACTAAAATTGCAAGATTGGATGAACTCAACAAATGAAAAAAAAGCAGATTAGATCCAATAAAAACAATGAGTTCCGCTGGCCATGGTTTACCCTATCTTCTCATCGTTTTGAAGGCACTTTCTGGAATTATCAAATGCAGGAGACTGTAAAGCAAATTATTAACATCTTGTGGTTGCTTTTTGGAATAATCGCACTGTTCATTAGTCCGAAGATTAAATAATAGCCCGTTGTATTGCTCCAGTGTGACGTTAATTAAAATACCTACCTACCGAAGATTAAACTTATACAGGTATGTAGCACAATTTCCATGGCCAGATAAAAATTACGTAATTTCAAACTTTGTGAAGAAAAATAGTCCCGAGCTCAATCTATGCTGAATAGTAGGTAATGGTAATTAATTAACGTCGTACTAGAGCAACACAATGGGCTATTGACGACGGTCCGGGGTCAATCCCGAGAGGAAAGGTCCGAGGACAACACCACGTAATTTTGAACCACGGTTAGATGACGAGGCCACACCTGAGCTGGCACCCCACTCTCCAAACTTCCACACCACACCAACGCTAGGGTATTTGAGGCCACGACAGATTTAACGTGCACCAGCCCCCTCTATACACGACGGTCTTTGGTTGGATTCGAACTCGCAACCCTCGGTTGCTAATCCGTTACTCTTCCAACCGGGCTACCTCGTGAACATAAGAACCAGAACTTTCGGGGAGTTTGGATCCCAGAGGCCCTGTCAGACCATGCCTTTGCTTCAAGCTAAAACTGAACGAACTGTTTATAATTTTTAAGTAGCTACAATTACACTTAATGCCTCCCCATTCGTGTGAACGCAATTAATTTCGCTCCCATTAACCGAATTTCACTCACAAACGTACTTCCAATTTTCTTTACTTCGCTTTCGTCAGCTTCAAGGGAAAGACTAGATGACGGATTCGTACGGCTGTCAGAGTGAAATGTGATACGGGAGAAACATTTATGCAGTTGAATATTAAATTCGTTACACGGTTTCCTGTAGGAGATAACATCGAAACTGGGGTTGACTTCGGAACACGTGTTTCCTTCGTTTCACGCGTAACACTGCAACGTAGATTAAGGTGTGACTAAATAGGAATAGCCTTCTCATCTTCGCTTTCCCATGAGGGAAAGAGATGGGATCTCAACGCATTCAGTTTCTGTACGGAGATTATTAGATGTCCCTGTTGTGTGAGAAATAGTTTTCTTTTGGTGTCACCTTTCTCAGGATAAACTTTTTCAACTATTTGACTTCTTACCAATACGGCACCTTTTCAGATAAGACAACAAATTTGTGAAATTAACACCGATAGAAAACCACAGATTGAGAACAGGACATTTTAAAGGCACGAAAATTAACAGTGATGGAACCAGGGTGTATATACATTGTAACAACTGTCTGGGCGTTGAACTCACGCCTAAGCATATATTCACCTGCCCTGCAATAATAGCTGCCCTTCAGACCATCGATAACAGCTTTACAGCGAGAAAATAATCAACATCGCCAAAGATCTTGTGAATCTAGATCAAAGATCTAGTTGAATTAATGACGCCAGTGCGTATTTAATTCAACTACCTACCGTACTGCTCTACTTTGCATCTAGTTTGTGTGTTAAATTTCAATCCTTGCGCTTAGGATTATATGCTAGTTTCACTTTCCGTGGTTTGAATTTAGCTTTAAGTGTATTAAGCTTTTTCAAACAGTCAATCGTCCTTGAATCTTTCCCATCGAGATTGATTCCGGGCAATCGCAAATAGCCCGGTGTGTTGCTCCAGTGCGACGTTAATTAACTACAAACCTACCTACCTCAATCGCAACTAATTCTGTGTTCGTTTATCCGTCTTTGGATCTTGCGCCATAAAACCCAAACCAACCCATGTGCAATTTGCCATAGACCGCGAATACGTTTTCGGGACGCGATCGTTTCCCCGATTCCTCATAGCAGCGTTTTTTCGGATTGCAGGAAACGGATTGGAAATGGTGTGGAACCAGATTATCTCCCACCCCGGACAGCTGAGACGGAATCTCCTCTGCCGGTGTCCCGTTACAGGGCACACCCCGCGGGACGGAACTGTTATCGAAAACCGAGTCTATTTACTTTTTCATTATTTTTTCGCTGGATATGGTTAAAATGAAGCATGGCCCATGCAGGGGCATCTGTTTCGCGTAACGCAGAGCGTCAAAGCAGACGCCATTAGCGCTAGAAAGATAGGTATCGCGGGGTTATGAGGGGTACGGATGGGGTTCTGTGAGGAGGCCAAATAATTAGTTTGGCGACTGTGGAAACGGCTCTTACCAGTGGCGTAGTCAGAGGCCCTCCTGAACGTGTTGATTTCGAATTTTTAATTCTGCAAGTGGTTTCGACGAGATGTCTCGTCCATCAAGATTTGACCAATTTTGCTAACGACGAGATGAATCGTCATCAAGATATTGATAATTTTTTGAGGATGACGAGATTAAGATCTGGTCAGTATTCTTCTAATGACGCGATATCTCGTCCATCAAGATATGCTAATGGTTTTGCTAATGACGAGATACCTCGTCAAGATAACCACCAGGAGGGGGTTAGGGTTTTTTCGATACACGGTGTTTCAAAACTTCCTGTAGGCGCTTTAAGGGGGAGGTCTGGAACACAATATTAACCATCTGAGGGGTTCACACACATAATTCCACCTTGCAACCGGCAGTCTTCCTTTCTGGCCTGACTTCTAACCAGTTTTGACCTTCTTGACTAATAGAATCTTTAAAAAGGATTTTATTCTAAGAAAATAAGCAATGAAATCTTTCCAAAGGATTCTATTCCAAGGAAATAAGCAATGAAATCTTTCAAAGGATTTTATTCTAAGGAAAGCAATGAAATCTTTCCGAAGGATTCCATTCCAAGGAAAGGACCGATGGAATTTTCCCAAGGGATCCTATTCTACAGAATGGACCATTAGCGCTAGAAAGATAGGTATCGCATGGTTATGAGGGTTACGGATGGGGGTCTGTGAGGAGACCAAATAATTAGTTTCCCGCTGTGGGAATGGCTCTCACCAGTGGCGTAGCCTGACAGGAATCCCAAGCCCCTTCTGAATGTGCTGAATTCGAATTTTAAAACATAAGGTGTTTCAAAGTTCCTGTAGGCACTTTAAGGTGAGGTCTGGGACACAAAATTAACCTTCTGAGAGATTCACACGCATCATTCCACTTTGCAACTGGCAGTCTTCCCGGAATGATTTCTAACCAGTTATGACATTCTTGACTAATAGAATCTTTCAAAAGGATTCTGTCAGGTGCATTCCTCCCTCGGTGTATTTTTCTCTTCTGAGTCGGTAAAAACTTCCATAATGGGTGTATGTCTATCACTTGATATTGTATGTCTTGTGTTTGTCGCAACATGGCCGAATATGGCCCTTACGCCATAAAACCCCAACAAACCAATAACAAACCAACTAAAGAATTCTATTCCAACGAAAGGACCGATAGAATCTTTCCAATGGATTCTGTTTTAAAGAATGGTTCAATACAATTGTTCCAAGAGGCTCTATTCCAAGGAAAGAACAAATAGAAACTTTCCAAAGGTTTTTTTTCAAAGGAGAGGACAAATAGAATCTTTCTAAGTATCGAAAGAATTCATGGATTCTTTCAACCAATAGATGTGGTTATTTAGCCATTAAGTGTGTTGTGGTGTAAAACCAATACTACACTATTCGGAAATATTGTGAAGCTCAGAAGGGGAAGTGTGGCAAAGTTAGAAATAATGCGAATTAATATCTGTGGATCTCATAACAGCTTTAAAAGTTTCGTTAAAAAATCATTTTATCTTATACTCAGATACCAGACTACATGTTAAAGGGATGAACCAGCATTAGTGAGCATAAAAGATGATGCATTTCGATTTTTCCAAACGCAGAATTCACTTAGTTATAATTGTATTCGCCAATTGATGACAAAAAATAACATTGGCAAATATTCAAAACTTATTTTTTTCATTTTCTTTCTATACTTTGTCAGCTTTGATGCGATATGTAGATATGTGATGGTCATTGAATTAAAACATACACACAACCCTTATTCATGTTCCGTAGTGAATGGTTTACTTCGTCCTCTGTGAGCATCCCGAGATTTCCGAGTAGTATAGAATTGCTTTTACAACACAACGCACATTAAGACTTAGTAACTACCACCCCACTATTACCCCACTCAGTTTAACCGTCTGGGGTCGCGATATTTGCGAGCAGTGTAGTGTTGCTTTTAACCCACAATACAATTAATGACTAAATAACCACATCTTTCGAAAGGATCCCATGGCTTCTTCCAACCTTTAGAAAGATTCTGCAGGTCCTTTCCTACGAAAGGTTTTCTTTGGAAAGATCCTATTTCTCATTTACTTATTATAGAATCCTATGAAAGAGTCTACTGGTCAAGCAGGTTACTCATTTCCTTACAATAGAATCCTTTCGAAAGATTCCATTACTCATTTCCTTACAATAGGATCCTTTCGTAAGATTCCATTACTCATTTCCTTACAATAGAATCCTTTCGTAAGATTCCATTACTCATTTCCTTACAATAGAATCCTTTCGAAAGATTCCATTACTCATTTCCTTACAACAGAATCCTTTGGAAAGATTCCATTACTCATTTCCTTACAATAGAATCCTTTGAAAAGATTGTACTTGTCAAGAAGGTCAAAACTGGTTAAAAGTCATGCAGGGAAGTCTTCAGGTTTCAGAACGGATTCATACGTGTGAATCCCTCAGAGGATTAAAACAGTTATTTTAACTTAGATGCTACAAAATTGTATTATTTGTATTTCTTATACTTTGTTTGTAAAGGGATGAAAAAATTAGAGGTACCAACATTTTCGGGGAAACTAGGAACCCCTGTACGCCCCCCTCGGGCTAATACCACTGAAGTACGTGATAAGTATTATTGTGTCGTAAGTAATCTTGTGCTGAAACTTTTTACTTCTCCCTTGTTTATTTTAAGTGTCATATGGAAAATAGCAAACTTCCGCAGTGTTTGTGTCTTCGAGCGTTAGTTCAAACGCCTCGCGAAACTTAAGAAAAACTGCCCGCCTAATTTCCCCCAAAGCGAGCATCTTCCTGTTTATTTAAGATCAATGTCTACCAAGACGAAAATACGCAAAACTCCCCCTGCTTCTTGTCGCATCTAATCTATTCGGGTTTTTTTTCCTTACAGTGTACTTCAAGAACACATCTACAACTCAATGACGCACTCGCCGCCTGCTTATAGTGTTTTTTTAAGAATCGCAAGGCGGAAATGTATTGTTTAAACCCTATGAGTTTACACGTTGAACGGTTCAGTCCCGAGGAACTTTAAGACATCGACTGCTGGCAATTTGTGTACGACCCCTCGAAGGGATGCCGAAGACTCAACGGAGGTTTTTTCAGAGAGGAGTGCAACGAGAGGGGGTGTAAATAAACCTTAATTTATAGTTAATAAATCAGTTTCTGTTTAATTGATATCTTAATCAATGAATCTTTCAAAAAACTACAAAATGGCCACGACGTGCTCATCCGACCACATTTAAAGAGGTACGGAAAAAGTGGATTCACGTGTATATCCGTTCAGCATCCTGTCGTCTTCCCAGCATGATTTCTAACCGGTTTTGACCTGCATGATTTCGAACCGGTTTTGGCCTGCATGATTTCGAACCGGTTTTGGCCTGCATGATTTCTAACGGGTTTTACAGGTGAAAGTGAGTGACAAGATGAATGGGACCTTATGGATGTTCCAGGTGGCTATAGTGGTGAGATAGACTAGTGGATGAAAAGGTGAGAAAAAGGGGGACCTATAGAGTGGAACGTTAAATGACTTATCTGTCGTGTGAATTATATTTTAGGGGTTACAATCTGAATAAAAAAGTAAATTCTTCCCAAACAAATATATTTATAATTGACATTGCATACTTCTGCTCATAGAAGCCAATCCTTGGGGACTCCGACCCTTTGGGCATCAATATTTGTATGGTTGTCTCCCTAAAAAAACTTGAGGGATTGATAAAAAAAATCAATCCAATATTTTATGATCTGAATAAACAAATAAATTGTTCCAAAACAAACATACATATGAAGCAACATAAGGTTAAATTTGGCCCCTTTCCTCTTAATTTCGCCAAAACTGCTTAACTGGAGGTATGAAATGTTAAGTTCATACTCAAGAAAAGTAAGTACTATTTCCTTTGTATTGAAGGTTAAACTCTTGATTACAAATATCTCTTTTATGCCTTCTTTAAGGGGACAAGGTACCCTAAAAATGACTAAAATGTCGAATTCTTTTTATTATTAATTAATACAACTTTGAAGAATATGTCTGCAAAATTTTATAGCTGTAGCGAGTTATTAAAGTTTTTCTGTCGAATATAAGGACCGAAAGCCCTTTAAAACTTTAAAGTTCTTTTTCTCAGCTTATTTTTATGACTACAGTATATTTAAAATGACAAGGCTTTTATTGTAATTGATGTAGATATTTCAAACTTTTTTGGTTGTTTATTATGAGATATTTGATAACTTTGTGCATGGAATAAGGATTTGGAAGAATAGTTGTTTTTTCAAAAATTGACGAAATCAACTATGACTGTTTTTTTTTTTGCTGTTTTCAGTGTTTGTTGCAAAAATATTTGTAAAAAAATAGCAAACCTTGGTATATGCAATCCCATGGACAAAATTGTAGGGAGCACTTCATGGAAGGTAAGTAAAAAAATGTTTGAAAGAAATTAAAATTTGAAGGTGGAGTAGGAATTTTAAAATATTCAAATATTTTTTATAAAAATTGAATTTTTTAATTATTGTGAATGTAAAAATGATTTTCCTTTCGTAATGTATATTTAATGTATATTAGAATAAGATGCACTAAAACATTTTGTTGTAAATATGAAAACAAAAATGTTCGAAGAGTACTGTGTTAACTCTTTGAGGCACACGATTTTAAAGGAAAAAACCCAAGTTGCACAGAATTGTTAATTAATTTATTCAGCTTCAAAATTAGTATGAAACATCAACTAACATGTTTTTTATAAAACGATTTATTCACTCAATAAATTTCTACGAAAAAACATTTACCGTTATGAAAGACAAAAATTCACTGCACCACACAATTCGCCAACCTTAATCACAACAGTGTCAACAACTTACTAATGCGTTTTGAAATGTGTAAATTTTTGTTTTCAGTTATTTACACATTTAGCGTTAGTTGATAGCATTGTCAATTCAATGAAAAACTTTAAATAAAATATTAAACTGTATGGCTATGAGTAATTTCAACTTCTTGGGGTGGGTTAAAAAATATCCCACCATGCATCATAAAAATCTAAGCAAAAGGTTGGCCAGTTTTTAACCCGCCTAACCCCAAAGAGTTATTGTTTTGATATTGACAACAAAAATTAACTCGATTAATTCAAAATTTTAAACTGAACGATGTGAATCTTTTCTTGAGTCGATTGGGCTAAATTTAACCTAACAGATTTTTTCTGCAAAAGCGGTACTTTCTTAGAACTTAATGATCTTCTGAGGAGCTATTGCAGCTCATGCGTGTGGAACTGGGCTAGTTGTTACGTGCAGATACCATAAATCTTTTTAAGTGCTTCCTGGGTATTACCCGAAATGCTTCACACTTTGTCACTGCAAGATGTGATTATTGCAGTCTGATTTTGCTCACAGATTCCGGGCTAGGAAAATAAACTCAAAGGACAAAAGGCTGGTTGGTTAATTTGGGTTTTTGGGAGATCCAGAAAGGATAAGCTGCACCAAACACAAGCTAAGAATGCAATCCAATAAAAAAGTTAAAATATTTATAGTAGTCAGATCATTAAGTAGATATGAAATGTCAACTGAGATGAAAATACAATGGAAGCAACTAAGATTAAAATATTAATTTAAAAGGGGTAAAATTGAGTTTTATATTGATGGTAACATTGACACTGATTAAATGTGGTGTGGTATGATAGGTATAGACAAAAACATTCATATAAAGTTTAAAAACCCAATGAGGTATACAAATTTAAATAGATTTGTGTGGGTTTTTTCCCACCAAATCTTCAAAGGACACAAAAGGAGGGGGCTATAAAATTAGTGAGAGAAATTACTCAAAATGATTGCATACTCTTTTATAAGTGAGGCTAGAGTATAATTATGATTTGAACATGATTTTGTCAAATTAATATTTGTGCACACTGAAAAATACTAAAACGCTAGTTGAAGAACATTTTTGCAACATAGTTAATTGTATATGTTTTATGTATAGAAGTTTTTTCCGCATTTGGTTTCAGTTATGGAAATCTTTTATATGTTTTGGGCCAATTATGTTTATGTGTTTGTAAATAAAAAGGTCTGTTATCATAACCAGTAGCAGACCGCGGTAGACCGGTTGGAGTAGTGGATTAGTAATTTCAGGGTTGCGAGTTCTAAACTAGGTCCAACCGAAGACAGATGCGTTCACTGGGGCGCAATATTAAGGTATTACATAAACGTTGTCAAAAATTTTGATCCATTATAGAAATTGATAGGTCCCATGCCCATTAATTTTCCATATACTGTCAAAATTTTAATTCTTATAATAGTTTGTATATATAAAAATCAAATTAACTTACTATTTGGTCTCAATTGTAAAACAAAAAAAATGTACTAAAACACTTAAAATTTTGCAAAAATACCATAGGTTAAGCAAAATTATTAACAAAAATTTCAAAATTTGGAAGGATGATGAATTTTTCATTTCTACATAGATATATATATTACAACAGATTGTAAGAATTATCCAAAATATGACAAGGAATTTAACTGGAATGTGATATGCAGAGACTATTTTAAAATCAGAATGTCAAAAATTGTCAATCGAAGAAAAAAAAGCGTTTTTGTAGTAGACTTACTACACGTATTTACTACACGTTTTATGTTTTTATACCTGTAATTCCGTCAAAAATAATAGTAATTGGAATTCCTTTTTGCTATCCACAGACTTTAATATCAATTAATTTATAACGCCGAAATTAAAACGACAGTCAACTTTGGCCATTTTCAAAGTCCACTGTCTCCTTAACCCTTCTGGTAGTTGTCTCGACGAGGTATCTCATCATTAGCAAAACTGACCAGATCTTGATGGACGATATATATATATTACAACACAAAATGATGTTTTCACACAAAACGGCAATCAGAATTTTCCTTAATTTTACTTAGTTGAATTATTATTTTACTCGCCCTACTATGATTTGCGGCTTCAGCGCGCATTCATGGAGAGTTCTGTTGGACTAATGTTCATCCCCGTTTTTTAGCTTTCTAGCTTCCTGGCTTTTTTTACCACTTTTCATTTTTTAGCTTTTTTACTATTTTGCATTTTTGTATTTTTAATATATATTTATTATATATTAATATATATAGATTTTAAAATGCAAAAGGCTAAAGAGCTAAAAAAACGCAAAAAAGTAATAAGCCAAAAAGCTAAAAACCCAAAAGACCGGATATAAACATTAGTCAAACAAAATCCAAAAGTCAGAACTATCCATCCATGAGCACCGAAGCCGCAGACATAGCATGGCAAGCAAAATAAGTCAATCTCCTTTGGTTTTCTTTAATTGAACTGTATATAAATTAATATATAAATATATATATAGAGAGAGGGAGGGAGAGAGACGAGGAAATAAAGCGGAGTGCTGTTGATAAAGGGGCGAGGCAAAAGGTTCCACGGTTGAGGAAATAACGGTATCCATTCGCCTTCGCCAAAGCACGAGTGCCGACAGATAGGAGAGACCTTTTCTCACGCCTCTCCCATCCTCAAATCCTTTAGCCACACTCTTCTTTCTTTTATCTCGGAGAGCCACTCCATTTGAGCAAACTCTCCGGCGAGCATTATCTTGTGTGCACACTGAGCGGAACAGCTTCTGCAGCCACCTATTGCGAGTGGGGGAAAAAGCCGCTGTATAAACAACCAGACTCGCGGATCGATAGATGAGCTTTGCTTTGCCACCAGAAAACAGGCCTGATTTGGAAAGGCAGTACTCAAACTCGCGGCCCGGTAGAAACCATCGTGGAACAAAATAAATCACCTTTTCAACACTCATATCTATACATTTAAAGCAGTAGTTGGCGTGTGTCTGTCTACTTTATACAAATCTACATCTCTTAACTAATTCACATCAAATTTGGTACTCATTCTTTAGAATCTTTCGGGAAACATAGGCAAAAAATTAATCCCAGTTCGATCTGTCCTGGGTCCTGTAGAGGGGGCTAAAAATAATTAAAATTCCCCATAGAAATAACATTGAGTGTCCTTTCCGATCACTGTTTTACCAATTCACACCTAATGGGGCCTACTTATGCTTTAGAATCCTACGAAAACATAGGGTATACACTAACCCCGTTTGATTTGTCCTGGATCTGCAAATTGGGCTAAAATCAGTTCGAAATCCCCATAGGAATAACATTGAGTATCATTATGATCTCTGATTTACCAATTCACACCAAATTTGGCGTATTTGTGCTTTAGAATCCCACGAGAAACGTAGACAATATATTAAAACCCGTTCGGATTCGTCATGGGTCTGAAGAGGAGAAACAATTCGAAATCCCCATAGGAATAACATACGAGGTATAATATTACGATCAATTACAACCAATTCAACCCGAAACGCGGGATCATTCTGCTAGTTGTCATATATATTACAGGGTAGGCCACGAAAAAGCAGCCCGTCTCGGTCTTGTTACTGGATTTGGAATATCACGCGAAATATGATCTAAAGACGTATGGTATTTACATAACTGGCTGAATTTATTAACCATCCAAGAGGATCCCATGAGATGTCTCGTCCATCATGATCTGACCAATTTTGCTAATGACGAGATGTCTCGTCTATCAAGATCTGACCAATTTTGCTAATGACGAGATGCCTCGTCCATCAAGATCTGACCAATTTTGCTTATGGCGAAATGCCTCGTCCATCAAGATCTGACCAATTTTGCTAATGACAAGATGTCTCGTCCATCAAGATCTGACCAATTTTGCTAATGACGAGAAATCTCGTTATCAAGATATTTTCAACTTTTTATGATAACGAAATCAAGATCTGGCTTTTTACTAGATTACATATTGAAATTATAAAATTCTGAAATTACATACAACTACAAAAATATTTGGGTGGTTTTCAAAAAATTATAGGCGCATCTACACTTGCATTTTTCATTAGATGAGATAGTTTTCCAGAGGAGGAAAAGTTGTCTTTGAAAAGGGATGCGTTGAGTCAAAAAAGTATGGGAATCTATGGTCTAAGCTGTCAATAGTAATGGTAATTTATATAACAATGTATTTGTCGAGGATTATATAAAATTTAATTTCCGATTTCGATTGTTAATGAAATATACGGGAGAAATACAGGGTGGGCCACGAAAATGTCTTGGTATTGTTACTGTATGTGGAATATCAGGAACGAGTCGAAGTGTGATTTTTACCTGTGGGGAAATTTGAAAGGGGAAGTGCATGTGCCAACAATCCCAAGACAATTGCCGAACTGAAGGAAAACATTCGGGTTTCTATACGGAACATTGATGTCAGTGAGATGCAACGAGTGTTTCAAAATATGCTGTGGCGTGCACAGAGGTGCATTGATGTTCAAGGAGATCATTTTCAACATCTTTTCTAAAAGGTAGGTGAGGATACCGTACGTCTTTAAATCATTTCGTGTGATATTCCACTCTGCAGGTTTAACCAGCCCATCAACTAAACAATATACGCTTAATATAAATAAATTGTAGCGAATAGATAGATCCTCAGGCCAGGAGACATGATATGCTGACCAACGACCTAATGAATGAGGTTGTGTAACCTGCTTATTTGATTACTTGTACTATCCAAATGTTTTGATTATGCCCGCAGACCAGACCCTGATAGGTGTAATAAGAGTTCAGATATGGTCCACCGGATAGATTTACCCAACCTGCAGGCCAGATATGGCCCTCCAAATACTTTTATCAGGCTCCTCCCCTTAAACCTCCAAGTGGTTTCGGCGAGATAACTCGTCAATCGAGATCTGACCAAATTGCTAATACTTGGCGAGATAACTCGTCAATCGAGATCTGACAAAATTGCTAATACTCGGCGAGATAACTCGTCAATCGAGATCTGACCAAATTGCTAATATTTGGCGAGATAACTCGTCAATCGAGATCTGACCAAATTGTTAATATTTGGCGGGATACCTCGTCACCCAGATATTGCCGAACTTTTTATCATGACGAGATCGAAATATGGCTAGTTTTCTTCTATGACGAGTTATCTCGTCTATCAAGATATTGTCAGCTTTCTTCTATTGAGATATATCTCGTCTATCAAGATGAAGTCAGTTTTGATAATGACGAGATACCTCGTCGAGACAACCACCAGGAGGGTTAATGAATAATTATGTTTCATTTGGTTTTAGGTAGGTATTTAATTAACGTCGCAATGGAGCAACACAACGTGTTGTTGGCGAATGTCCGGAATCCATCACGAAGGGAAAGTTCCTAGGACAACCCCTCGTAATTTTGAACCACGGTCAGATGACGAGAACAACACCTGAGCTGGCACCTCACTCTCCAAACTTCCACACCACGCCAACGTGAGGCAACACCTCGTAAATTTGAACCACGGTCAGATGTCTAAGTCAACACCTGAGCTGGCTGCCCACTCTCCAAACTTCCACACTACGCCAATATGAAGGCATGAGAGATTTAACGTGCGCCAGTCCCCGAGTATACGACGGTCTTTGGCTGGACCGAGTCTCGAACTCGCAATCCTCAGTTTGGTAATCCAACTGGGCTACAGCGCCCCAATGATAAACGAGAAGTCTGTTTTCACGTGCTTTCATTGATTGGAAAACCAAATTCTGACACTCCTCGAATATACCCACGTGGAATTTCCCTCCTCACCTAACCTCGCTTCGGGAAACAAACCCAAAGGAGGCTCTCGTAAATTTTTAATCCCCTCGGCCTCATCGGGCCGTCTGGCCGCATCAGCATCTCTTCCGAGTCGTCGCGCGTCCGATCCGTCCTCCACCAGCGAGTGTCGCCGCGAGCGCTTCACGCATCTCCGGTTCCGAGTCGCTCTTTAATCCGGGGCGGCAGATGACGCCGGTGGGATCAGAGAATTATCTTTCTTTGTTAGCGACTTTGATTTCTTTGTGCTGTGATTTAGTGGCTGTGGTGTGGGTTCCTCGCTTTTATGTCTTTTTATAAAAATAAATATGGGGCCGCGGTAACGGATTAGCAACCGGAGGATTGAGGGTTCGAAACTCAGACCAGCCCAGACCCGGAACTCGTTGATTCCGGACCGTTACCAGTAAATAGCCTGTTGTATTGCTCCAGTACGACGTTAACTAATTATCGTATTAGTTATAATATTGAGTAACATAATTTTTCCACCCATGTTGAATTTTACACATAGCACATGTTAAATGAGCTGGAACAGATTACTTACGTATGTATTTTTAGTGTTTGGAAGAATTACAAATTTTATAAATGGCGTTAATTTATTAAGTATTTCGGCCCATTTACCTCTAAATATGTAAAAATTTTTCTACATTACATATGATAAATTGGCTCGAACAGCCTGCTTTCCAGATTTGTTTTTACTGGTTGGAAAATTACAAATTTGCAAATTAGATAAATTTCCAAAAAATGCCCGCCCATGTGGAATTTTCCACATAGCACATGATAAAGGAACTGGAACAGCCTGCTTTCCAGATATGTTTTTATTGGTTGGAAAAATTTAAAATTTTGTATGGGATATAAATTTTCCAAGTATACCGGTCCAATCACCCCTAAATTTTCCAGCGAATGTATAATTTTTCACATAGCCCATGATGAATGGGCTGAAGCAGCTCGCTTTCCCAACGTTTTTATTCCTTGGAAAAAATTATAAATTTTACAATTTTGTACGGCGATGTAAATTTTCAGCAAGCTGATATGATATAATTTTCTAAGCAGGCTGATATGATATAAATTTTCTAATCAGGTTGATATGATATAAATTTTCTAAGGCAGGCTGGTATATGATAAATTGTTCTAGCAGCATATGGTATAAATTTTCTAAGCATGATGATATGATATAAATCTTCTAATCAGGTTGATATGATATAAATTTTCTAAGCATTCTGATATGACAGAAATTTTTAAAAGTGCTGATATGATATAAATTTTCTAATCAATTTTATACATAAATTTTCTAAGCAGACAGATTTGATATAAATTTTCTAAGCAGACTGATTTGATATACATTTTGTGAACAGGCTAATATGGTATAAATTTTATGAACAGGTCGATAGAATATAAGGTTTTCTAAGCAAGCTGGAATGAATCATTTCTTTAAGCATGTTGATATGATATAAATTTTCTGAACAGGATAATATGAAATAAATTTTCTAAACATGCTAGTCTTCTCCAGCCCATGTGGGATTTTCCACATAATCCTGGCGAAAACCATAAGAAAAACAAAGGGGGAAATGTATCCAATGCAAACAGATGCCTGTTTGCAGTCATTCTACGAATGCTGCACCGTGACCCCGAGACCCGCCCAGGATCCCGTGTGCACCCCCTTGGTGATAACAGAAGAACAATGGCGACATCGGAAGGGCTACTTGGAAAAAGAGGCGACTTTTTTCGCCATAACTCATGCGATGCGAAAGCTGCTCTTATCGACCTGTAGCATCGCATAGGTTTGCCGCACTGCCGTTTTTTTTATTCCAACTGGGAGAGGGGAAGAATGTGTCGCCAAGCAATAAAAAACATCGGTTGGTGGTTTTAACACTAAATATACCAAGCGGCTCAAATGACAGGTTTTAAAATTCGACTTAAATTAGTTTTGTCGCTTTGCTTCAATTCACTTCACGACTTTAATTTACCAAGCGGCTCAAATGACACGTTTTCAAATTTTGATTTAAGATTAGTTTTATCTCCTTTCTTCAATTCACTTTACGACTTTAATTTACCACAGCTCAAATGAAACGTTTTAAAAAACATTTTAAGTTCAAGACTTTACCTCTGAAATGTTTATAAATTAATTTAGTAGTATATTTCTCTTCGCCTCTCCCTGCATACAACATATGTATGAAGTATACCTATTTTTACCATGGTAGGTCACCCGACTGGTTTAATGTTTTATTTGTTCTTACAACATTCTCAGGCCATTCTATATACACCGCTGTGCAAAACAACAGCCACAACACACCTGTAAAGAGTTTCATGCTTCATTGCATCCTAACGATAACATCTCAATTTCGAACTTTCCCCTTCTGAACTGAAGCAACGGTATCAATTCGAAATCAAATCGAGATCAAGATTTGAGTCAAAATAATATTTTATGTTTATTAACCCTCCAAATGGTTTCGACGAGATATATCGTCCATCAAGATCTGAACAATTTTTCTAATGACGGGATATTTCGTCAACAAGATATCGCTGCTTTTTTATGATGGAGAGATCAAGATCTGGTCTCTTTTCTTCTTACAACGAGGTATCACGTCCATCAAAATCTGGTCTATTTTCTTACAACGAGATATCAAGTCCATCAAGATCTGGTCAGTTTTCTTCTAATGACGAGATTCCTCGCCGAGACAACCACCATTAGGGCTTTATTGTTGTTATTTTGTGTATAATTATTAAATTATTATTTAAAATAATTTTGTTTATCATTTCAATCACTAATTCACTGTTACTTCTATTCAAATGAAAAATGAGCCATTTAACCCATTTCGGTAAAAATAGGTATTAACAAAAGGTCGGTACATTTAGTGTTAAATAGTCGCATTAAAAACAGCCTTCTATTTTCTCTTCTCAGCGATGAGGAATTTATTTTTACCTTGCAACAATTTTTGGAAAAGTTTAATCAGACTAATTCTAATGACAAAATATTAATAGTGACTAATGAGTAACGATTGATTAGTTTAGTCCTTTCGCTTTAACTAATGATTGATTTAGTTTCAATTAAGTAATCGCGACAAAAAATTATGAATGAAATGATGCCCCCATTTAACATCCTGAAAAAATGGAAGTAAAGATAGAATGTGCCAGTGTGAGGTTTGCTACAAAATATCCACCTACCTACGTGTTGAGAGGAAAATTAGAATACAATGAAAAAGAGGATAACTTGGTGAACTTATTTATTGATTTATATTTTACAGAGTAGCAAAATTCACCACAATAAAAAATCAAATTGGAAAAATGAATCAAATAAAGGATTAAATATATTGCTTAAATTCTCTTGTTTCATAAGACTCTTGAATTGATTCGAGAAAATAATTCAAATTCTGATTAAAAGTATCTCCAAAATAAATTTACATACCGCTGGCTATAGGAATTTAATAACGTATTCATGACTAAAACTAACGATTGAATGATTAATGACTAATTCATTTAGTTATGATTAGAACTAGTTTTTCAATTTTATTAACATTAGTCATAATTGAAAATGCACTTAACTAACCAATCGATTGAAAAACCCAACACTGTTGTGCATATAACTTCTTTAATTTAGACTTATAAATCATGTGTACAGATGCACACCTGATATATAATTCATCTAAATACATTAAGGAAGAACCTTTTTCTAAAAGTATTGTTAAAATAACGGTAGCTACAAAATTGTGTTTACGAATTTAAACTCGAATTTTATTTCAGTTGAACACTGTTTTTAATTTATATTAAATATTACAACTTATCTCAGCTGAAAACAACATGGTTTCTTCAGACCAGGTCGTTAAAAAGGAAGAATCAACACCCGCCCATTGGACTACCAAAGTTCAGCATTTTCGGTCGTCGATAGTACTTGGAAGGTTGACCACTAGAATGCTGTCTCGTCTCGAGGGTGTGAATAAAATTTTGGCTCATTTATTAAGATATCCAGCCCATTCCACCTATATTTTATTCAACATTTTTTCATTTATACTCACAAATTTTCTGATTTCTTCCCTGTTGAGATGTGTGGGTGCTGCATAAGTGGTATGTCCAGTCCAGTACAGAAGAAAGGGCTAAAGAGGTCCAAGCCACTATCCTCTATCACCTTGGATCAAAAGTGCCATTTTGCAAGAATGTCCTTGATCATGGATTTTATGAAAAAATTCACATGGTTTACACAATATCTAAGAATATTTTATCTAAAAGCTTCCAATATGTGCCATAGAATTATTTTGTTCAGTCTTATTCAAGAGTCAGTTCATTGAAACTGAAATCTTCGACAGTATTCATTGAAACTGAAATCTTCGACAGCATTCATTGAAACTGAAATCTTCGACAGCATTCATTAACTCTGATCATTTTTGCTTTCATTAATAGATTTCAATTATCATTTTTTCTGTAAACATAGTTGTATATATTTATTTGAAGAATTATTCCTAATTCCTTTTTTAATTTTGATTGATTGTATTGAGGAATTTGGATTGTAAGTGTAAACCCCAAAAATAATTCTTAAAACAAGTCTTCCCTTGCAAATATAAAACCTTTTTCTTTTAACATTTCAGACCATGATCCAACTAGCTTTATGCACGGTCTCTCTCAACAATGAAAAACTCATTTTCACGGCACAC
The DNA here is from genome assembly GCA_933210815.1 of Meta bourneti. Taxonomy (NCBI): domain Eukaryota; kingdom Metazoa; phylum Arthropoda; class Arachnida; order Araneae; family Tetragnathidae; genus Meta; species Meta bourneti. Next base: position 82,614,835 of record OW119933.1, read on the forward strand.
ATAGTTTAACTTTAGTCTGGATTTATGAAATTGGTGGCTTACCCAGAGGAGAGAGGGTAAAAGCTCCCCAAGAAATTGTGTTTTTTTTCTGATCTTTAAAACATATCCTTATAGTATGAACAGATGAAACCTTAATCAAATACTAAAAGCTTCCAAAATGAAAGAGATGAAAACAAGATGGCCAATAGCTATTTCGGTGGAGCTAAACCTCCACCGACATCAGGGCAAAAGATGGTCTCTTTTTTTCCTGAAGATGGTGGACATTTTGATCCATCAAAATAGCTATTGGCATTTCTATCATCTTGTTTTTATCCTTATTAGTCATTTTGGAAGCTTTAATATTTGACTATCTCTATACTATTAAAAAATGCTTTTTAAATTATTTCATCAATTATTCACTACGGAATGCGAACGCAATGATAGTGGATTTTTTCCTCTACAAGTCTTCTTGCTTTTATGATGATTTTGATTAACAAGCCATGAATTTTAAAAGGAATAAATAAATTCTCATTTCTTTTGAATGTTGAGATGATTTTGGAATGGTTGTTTCACAAATATTTATAGACAGTAAGCAAATATTCAAATCTTGTTTCTAGAATTTTTTACTTTGGGGTCGGTTTAAAAAGACTGGCACATTAGATATCATATCTCTGAACATCGGGAAAGATGATTGTGCTCACTATCATTTTTCCATATTTTAAGATCTATTTTAAACATCACAACTCATCTTAGCTAAAAATAAGTAGTCAATTGAGAGAGATGCCTTCTCTGTAATACAATTGGATTACAGAAAATTACAGAAAATGTATCACCATAACATTATAATGCGGCTCGCTCGAGAAGGCAGTTGAGTCACGTGATTTTGAACGAGTCTATTAGATAAATTAGGGAAATGGTGGTAATTTAACCGTTAAAGTGTATAATTCAGTTGTTTCATATACCTAGTTATTTCATGAAATAACTGATCAAGTCAGTTAAAGTGTGTAATAAATTAATAATTCCACACTTTAACTAGTTATTCTATGAAATAACTGATCAAGTCAGTTAAAATGTGTAATAAATTAATAATTTCACATTTTAACTAGTTATTCTATGAAATAACTAGTTATTCTATGAAATAACTAGTTATTCTATAAATTAACTAATGATAGACAGTTAAAGTGTAAAATAAACAATTTGACTGAATTATACATCATACAAAATGTTATTGATACAAAGTCACAATAAAATCATTTGTTACAACAGGGATTACTAAAATGGCATTTGGAATTGCATAGAACATTATTTCTAAAACAAATACATTTTTTGTTGACACACTGCGTTTTACATGAACGTTACATGACGGTCTACCAAACAAGTCCCCCTACGGTCTGGAAGAGTTCATAAATTCAGTAGGGGTGGAAGATAAATGTGTCTCTCGTTGATGTTCTAAGAGTCTGGCGTAAAATAATATTCAGCTACAGTAATCTCTATATAATAAGTTCAGCAAATTATCGTTAATTACAAAAATATCTGACCTAATACCTTCACTTTACAGCCTTTTGAATTCGGAACTTTATTTACTCGGTTATTTCACACTTAACGGGATGTAGATCGTTATTCTATGAAATAACTAGTTAAACCATAGAATACAAGTTAGTTTTACACTTTAACTGACTTGATCAGTTATTTCATGAAATAACTAGGTATTCTATGAAATAACGGGGGATTTTATAGTTTAACGATAACCA